>CM034084.1:587500-2087500 GCA_019845555.1 Aristolochia fimbriata | reverse complement strand
CACCAATCCTTGATATTTGAAAGCCAGTGTACATATATCTACAAGAGACAACAGGAAATTTTACTTAATGCAATAAGTATGATGTCATCACCATATACATCAGCTTGTACACCAATTGTTGACATTTGAAAGCCAGTGTACATATATAGACAAGAGAGTCAATGGGCAGTTAAAATTAAAGTAATTAGAATAGATTAAATAAATGTTTCACACTTTGACACAATCAACTGCCAAGATAATCAATTAATGGACCAAACAAAGTACAGGAGAAAAAAGGCAACTAAAAAGTTGCTCACAAATGGGATGAGAAGACCCAGGATTGTTAGGGAACCAAGGTGCATGGCTGAAGACAGAACAATTTTCTACCTATTCGGCTCACAATTTTTATGATGATTCATACTCCCATAGAGAATCAGAGATGATAAATCATAACCATAATCACCTATCCATAGCATAAATATTGCTGATTACATGACTGGCATTGGTAAGTGATTACCACTACCCTACCTCGGATATGAATTTGGTGACTAGTCCAACCATTTAAATGTTCTACCTACGTATGGCAGCAGATTGCCTAAAGTGGGGCCCGCCCCAACCTGACCTGCTTAAAGCGGGCTCAGGTTCAGTTTTTCGCCCTGCAGGGCAGTGAGGGGTTTTTGTTGAAAACCCATCATGGGTTCGGGGCAGGGATGAGTTTTGCCCGCAAAACCCAACCCGACCCACTTACCCAAGCCCACCCACTTAGAGTATGGGTAAAAAATATATAAGGGGTATAAAAGGAAAAAAGTTTAACCAAGAAATGTTTTATAGGTTCATTGTAATTTTTTGAATTGTCTATGACTTTTTTTATTTTTAAATATTTTTACATTTTGCTGTAACTGACGGGTGTCGGGCTGGGTCGGGTACCAGCGGGGACAGGACACGTTTTTGCAGAGATGGATTGAACTTTTCACGATGGGGATGTGTTTCACTTTCAAACCCACGGATAGGGTTTTCTCAGGAACTTTCTCTGGGTTTTTAGTAGGAGAGAGATTGCCTGTTGTCATCCCTAGTTCTACATGCACCATCAGGTTATGCTCTATCTGCTAAAATAGGCTTTCCATATGATGAGGAACACAATGTAAAGTGAAATTAGATTGTTAGATTGTTCCTTAAACATAAGTAGGTTCTATATCTCAATACTTGTATATTTTCAATTTCAAAAAAAATATCTCAATACTTGTAGTTACAACGTTCAATTCCAGTGATACAAGTCTTTTGTAGTTTAAGTTTCCCAAAAACAAGTGCAGGACTCAAGAAAATGATAGAATTTAATGCAAGCAAAGAAGGGGAGATAAAGATTCAAGCATATTAAAGATTTAATTTAAAATTATTTTACTTTTAATTTCCAGGACTGGCTAAATGCAACAGTGATATACCTCTAGCAAAGACAAGTTGCAGTTTATAATCTTTAAGTGACATGAGGCATATCACCTGTATCATATATTAGTTTATACTTTAGAAAGAAACAGAAAACCTACGCAGATCACCTGTACATATATTAGCTTATGCTTTAGAAAGAAACAGAAAGCCTAAGTATAATGAAGATTTTACCTTCTCAAACCGTTCAGGTACTATGGTTAATTCCCCCTTCTCAACTGCCTGAAGAGCTTTCTCCGCTAATGGCTCCATGGTTACAAACCACTGTTTACTGACAAGTGGTTCTATTACCTGAATAAAAACCCCCACGCTATTAATTACGATGTTTAGGTAAGGAACACATTTGTCTTTCTGGAATATTCTTTAAAATGGTTATAATAAAAAATTAACTATAAATTAGCTGGACTACTTTAGTAGAAAAAAGTCATACTTCTCCACCACGTTGAGATCTGGGAACTCGTAAAGTGTGTGGCTCCTTTTTCACCGCTAGGCCTGTTTCTTCAAGATCTGACCATAATTTCTTCCTAGCTTCAAACCGGTCCATCCCACTGAAGTTAAGCAATAAGTTGGCTCATCAAAACATAACAGGATGCAGTGGTATAAAATGACCTAGTCTAGAAGAAAGTTAGTCTTTACCAGTATAATCCAGCAACATCATTTAGGGTACCATCTTTGTTCATCGCATTAAGTATCGGTAGGCCCAGCTTTCGAGCAAGAAGATAATCATTGTGATCATGACCAGGGCTGATCTTCAAGACTCCTGTTCCAAACTCTTTATCTACATACTGACAAAATTTCTGTTTTAGAAACATATGGGAAGCCAATTTGCCAGACAAGAGCACTATAAACGAGCTCCCAGAAAGATTGGTCTGTTTCATATTTATCGAGCATGTTGTTCCTATTTTTAGATAACAGCTGACTCACTCATGAAATGTCTGATATAACCTGCTCTTGTAACATTTCAATTGAAGTTCATATTTAAAATATAGAGACAGTCAAACCCACAACATTTGTGGCATACACAAAGAAATCTGAGGGCATTTTGAATAGCTAAAATGAATGCATTAGTAATTCCTAAATAAAAACTTTTAGCATTTAAACATAAAGAGAGTCCACAAGGCTAAAAGCAATTTGCCAGAAATCAACTGTGCAGCACAATTTAAATATATACGGCCTCTATCACAAGAACAAAAATGTAAGAGAGATGAGAGGCATTACTTTATTAGAGATAATAGGAACATGACGGCCATATGTCATTGGTACAATCGCCTGTTTACCGATGTACATAGAATATCGTTCATCCTACACAAACATAGGAAACAGCTGTATATGAGTAAAGTGGTCAATAGCGTTCATCCTACACAAACATAGGAAACAGCTGTATATGAGTAAAGTGGTCAAAATGTTTCTCATTTTATCAATTTGTAAAGCAAACTTTTCACTTTTTCAGAGCACTTGTTTTGCCTTTTCTGTAGCAGTACCGGCTGATAGTGCAAGCAGAAGTGAAAATAGCTTTAAATTTTCTTTTAGAGAAAAATGCTTTGTTTTTATTAAAATATATGAAAGTCAATTACAGTACAAAAGGAGGGGTCTCACATGAGTAGTGAGATGAATCCCCTCTTTAGCTAGAGAATCCGCCACTGAGTTGGCGGATCTAGGAATACATGATCATTCACAAACACATGAAGATGCTAAATGAAACTAGCTTTAAATAACAAATAAAGTACAGCAGATGGAAACCACAAGGACAAGTTTACCTCAGGATGCACAGCAACTGCTGTATCTGCAAATAATGTCTCTGGCCGTGTGGTTGCAATTGTTAGAAAGTCATTCCTTCAACATGTAATTAAAAACTGTTAAAATTGTTTTTGGAAATAGAAAAACTGTTAAATTTGAGTGTTCAGAAAAGTTAAAGTATTCCATTCTATGGACTGAAAAAGCTTCCAAAACCTTAATTTTTTTTAGTTTATCCACCACAAATTCATCAATAAGTATAGCAATTTCATATTGTGTGTTAACTGCTGTCGACATATCAAGACAAACTCATGTGGGTTTGCATTTACTAAAGGAATCTTACAGCTACCAACCAATAAAGCTACTTTTTGTTCAAGAAAGTTAGAATTTTATATGCTTATAATTTTTTATGGCTTCCCAAAACTAGCCTAGTTGTCACGCGGCTAGAAACCTTGACACGATTGCCAGCCAACACGCAGCCTGCCTAAGTCCATCTAGACAGTCAGCCGTATAATTCCCACAGATCCCACAATTCGAAGCACTCGCAAAGCCACCAAACTCGTGAACCACCTACTCTCCCTAGAGAAAAAACAACTGAGGGGAAAACTATCTAAATATTGTACTATAACTTGTACAATCTCAGACTGATTACAATGAGCTCTTTGAGCCTACTTATAGTACAAAAACTTACATACAAAAACCCACTGATTGTGGATCAAGATTGATGCCATTTTCCATGCATAGACCAATCAGATCCCAATCACCCTGATTTGTTCCCAAACCAGGTCGCCCATATCCATCCCATGAATTGCTCTATTGGAGGGGTCATAGAAAGTCTATTCACAGCATATTGCTGTGGGCTTCAGCCTCTAAAAAGATGCCTTCATTACCACTATCATCAGAAAGCACTGGAAGACAGTATCAGAATTCTCACTATATAAGCCCCAAGAATGGCAGTTGGGATGCACCGCCTGCAGGCTGGGTCAAAGTTAACTTTGACAGCTCTGCACTTGGCAATCCTGGTCCAGCCAGCATTTGCTGAAGCCAAAGCACTCTTAGCAGAAACAAAGTTGCTCAGCACACCAGTGCACCTCTGCAGGCAGAAGGAGATTCAGCACTTGTAATATCTTTGCCGAGTAGCAAGTAAGCCCCACCATGGAATTCAAGATACATTTTTTATGAAATAGCTGAACTTCGAGCTAATATAAACCTTATATGGCTTAAAGTACCAAGGTCAGCCAATTCTATGGCTGACAAACTTGCAAAAGATGGGGCACATAGAGGAAGTCTTATGTTTAGACCCCCTCTACTCTCCAGCTAAAGTGTAATTCATTATTAAATTGCAATAAAGTGATTCTCATTTTCAAAAAATAAAAATAAAAAAAGACTTGTCCTAAACCTGTAAATTCTCTACATTTAATGTTCCTTGCAGTCTGCACTTTAATGCTCTGAGAAATTAAAAGGTTTAAAAAAGAAATCAAAACATCCCAATCCCTCCAATTTGTTTTGCTTTTTTTTTTTGTCATTTCTTTTCCTTATCCAGTTGAAATTGTTTGGTGAATTTGTTGAAACTTAATAAACATAGTTTAATCCCTTTTTAAAGAAAATATTTTTTTTTTTGAGGAAAACATATAGGTTAAAATTTGCATCAAACCAAGCTAAGCAAAGCAAAGCTTGGGCTCCATTCAATCCGGATGACAAACCAAACTTCAGGTTCAAGCTTGGCTCTCGCTAAAATGAAATACAAGTAGAACCAAGCCCAAAAAGAGTTAGCCAATCCAACTTAGTGCTTGCCTTAGGTATGGTAATCAAGCAGACGAATATGCATAGAAAATGTAGAAACTTAAAAACAACACAACAATCTGAAAAACAATTACCTTGAACCTCCAGCAACACGATACTTGATATAATAAAGGGTCCCCTGTTCTTCACAGTACTCAACTTCCTTATCAACAAAAAGATAGAGTAAGGTAAATATGATCCAGAAGGGTATAACATATAATAATTTGCAGTTGTCTAATGAGTATTTCGGGAAGGAGCGAGCGAGAGAGAGAGAGAGAGAGAGAGAGAGAGAGAGGTCTTCAAAATGAGTCCCCATAATTCTGTAATACAGTAATTTGAAATTTACTGAAAGACAAATTAGCAGACATTTTCAAATATTAAACTGCTACAAAAATTATTCTAGATTATGAATGAGAAATAGCAAATAAAGTATCCAACTAGATCAACATTCAGTTTATATTTTTACTTCGAGTAAAAATTAAGAAATATTATGGAAAATTACACTTCTCAGCTTCCAAAACATCATAATTCAACCACATTTTCGCTTTCCTCAATAAAAAAAATCCAACCACATTTCCAACATTGCATTACTAGAACTCTTCAAATTTCAAGCACAGAGAGAAGTGTGGTATTGTTGTTTCTGCCTAATGAGGAAGAGCCAAAAATAGAATCAAACAATTGAAGACTAAGCATTATCTTCTTTTGTTTTGAATAATCAATGAACAGCTGCAGGTCTCCTGCATTAGTTTAACGTTGTTAGTTTGAACACATATGGTAAGAATCAACAGTATCGCCAGGAATAAAAATGGAAACATCTAAAGGAAAATAATGAATCATACTCCCGAAGAAACAGAAGAGTAAAAGTAACTAATAGACTGAATGGAAAGTCTACAGACCCTGATGCTCTCCAATTATGAATCGAAATGTTTGGAGAACAAGTCTGAAAAATTGCTAGAATCTCAAAAATGTAAAAAGAGAACTCATTCTCTTTATCTGGAGAGAAACTTTCTTTTTTAGGAAAGCACGTGTTTTCATTAGGCAACGCCAAATAGATCACAAGAATGGTTAGGAGTCCCTTACAACGAGAGATTGGAGGGACACCCCGTCTTTTGACAAAGTGTCTGCTGAAGTGTTTTTATTAGTTTTGCAGCTAGTTCAGTCTAGGGTCCTTAAATGTGAAACATTTTAGAGTCAAAAGCTGCCAGCTGGTGGGTATTCACCACATCCCGGAAACAAGCTTAGCGCTTCCCACTAATGATGATGGTGACTAAACAGCAGGCCTTCCTTGACAACCTTTTATTTACCAGGAAATTAGGTTTGTACGCTCTCGTGGCTGGGTGGTGGCTCCCCTCTGTGTCTCTCAGTTATTTGGGGACACACCATACATTCCAGTAAATCCCATTCAAATATCAGAAGTTTGGAGAGCAAGAGGACTACAACTCAGTTTTGGAACTTTGGCATACGACAAAACTCTTGGTGCACATATTATGATCGCCAGCTCTTTCAGAAACATTTAGTTGAATCTTGGTGCCCTTCACTTGTTTTTTTTTTCTCTTTTTTTTTTCCATTGTTTCCTGCCATGAGAAGCTTTTGGACTCTTCACCTTCCATGCTGCATCTTCTGCTACAATCTGTTTAATACCACCAAAATCAATTTTTTGTATGAAGCTCTTTGCATAGAAAGACCCTCACCTGACCAAGAGACACGACATTCTCCCATGTAGCACATTCTCGATGTGATCAAGCACAGGAAGGAATTGATCAGCAGCTAGTTCCCTGTGAGTTATCCTGGAGGATTTGGAAATCTTCTGCAGCTGTTCTATTTATGCTATTGCATGTCCAGTTCTTCCTAAGTCTTACAGCTTTCATGTTGGGCACTAGACTCCCTATATGGGTAGGTTATGCTCAAGACTTTTAACTAACGTTCTGCGGGGAATTTGCAAGGACAATGACCAGCTACTTCAGGCAGGTCTTTCAGCTTGGCATGCCATTGCTGATTATTTGTTTTGCACCACTAGTCCAATGGTTCTACTAATTGGACCACTTCCTAGAAATGAGTGGGGATCTCATCTGATAGCTGATTGCAGATTTTCTTGCAAGAGATCAATTCCTGATGGTCCTATCCAGCTGCCACTGTTTTGAACTTGAATGCGAACGGCTCCTTCATGGGTAATCCTTGTCATTATGGTTTCAGTGGCATCTTCATGGATTCTAGTAGAGAGATTATTTCCACCTTGTCCTGCTTGTTGCACTGATTCTATCACTCGTAAGCTACTCTGACCTTATGACCTTCATCTCTTTCACAATTTCTTTCCAGTCCACTGCATATTTAGTGGAGCTCCGGAAGTGCTAACAGCTAGTGTTCAAGAAGAAGAAGCCTCCTTGGTGGCCTGGCACCCTTTCTTAAAAAGTTCACCATCTCAGCCAAAATCATGTTTGGACTTGTCTCGTGTTAAGATATCAGCTAATGGTTGTGCTGATAAAGCAGCTAAAGAGGGAGTGTCCCTCTAATACTTGATTGTATTCTTTCTGCCTTCAGCCTTCATGGCATAAAAGCATGCACTTTCAAACAATAAAAATGTCAAACATTAGTTGTGAGAGCATATTTCAGAAAAAAAAAATAACATTTTATGCCAACAAATTCATCAGATACAAAGGCCTAAAAGAAGCCACATATCAGAATTTTGTGAAACAGAAAAAGAAAATTGAGAAGGCATAAATTAACCAATCAAAACAGCAACAAGTCAGTGACCTCGTTGGCAATAAATATGATATTTTTCATGTAACTTTGCAAACAATCAGTAGAATTCCATATTCTAATGGATTAATGTGTCAAGGCCATAAAGAGAATAGTCATTTTTTAAAAATTTTGAAAAATTTTAACAAAAGAGAAAAAGAATATATGAAAGGTTACAACCATGGCAAAAGTCTATATAGATAACAAATATAACATGACTGACACCCAACACTAAAAAAAATTATAATAAACAAAACAAAAGAGAACAATCAACGTGAAAGACGGCCAGCAATCATTTGGAAAAAGAATTATGTCATAAGATAACATACCAAGTCAGAGACAGCAGTTTGAAGTTTTGGAGACCAGTTCACCATGTAAGAGCCTAAAACAAATGAAAGAAAGAATTACCAGGAAACAAAAAAAAACAAAGAAATTGCCTGGAAAATAAACTCAAGCATAATACCATTTCAGAAATTAATGAAACTATAGATGGCACAACAATGAGAGAGAAAGAGAGAGAGAGAAATGAGAGTGTCCAAAATTCAAAGAAATGAGGAGAATTTTATGTAAATAATCATTCAGAAGAACATAGCTTAAAAAATTCAAATTACAACTAAGTAAATGAGCATTATAGTCACCTACGCACTCCATTTACATTCACATGTAAAGGATCCTGCCTCTTTTTAAGGCATAGAGAAGGATAAGGACTCCTCTTTCTTTATTGCAAAGGAAAGAACAAGGATCCCTCCTCCCATTGTAAGGCAGGAGATGGCAAGGACCCTTCCAGAGAAGATGACAGGACCCTTCCTCTTTAAGACTGTCCAGAACATTCATTACTATGCCCAGGAGCCCTTGCCTTTACTCGGAGATGCCAACTAACCTAGTCCCAAAAACAAGAACACAGAAAAAAGAAACCATCTTCACTGCTGCCAAAAATAAGAAGGGGCCAAAAATTGGACAATACAAGCAAACGGGAAGCAAACCCCAAGACAACAAAACCAACTAGATAGGGAGGTGGGCGAAAGTGAGATGTTGACAAGCCACTCCGTCTTCAGATTACCTTGATATATTAGTCCTTTCTCGTGCAACCTAATGAAGGCCTCAACCACTGCCACTGCAAGTATAAAAATGCATCCTTTAGAAACTCTTAAAAAACACACATAAGGAAAAACAAGGGAAATGATAACTAAAAAAATGAGGAGAGAAGGATTTTTCTTCACATGAGAAGCTAAAAATTACTCAACTGTGACTGCATGTAAATAATGTTATGTTCATAGTGGTGCCCGCCTTTAAAAAGGATCTTTTATGTTCTTGAATAGCTTAAAAGAGAAAGTAGCCTTCGACACTAGAGGAGAAAATAGGGAAATGGACATTTCAAGCAACCCACAAATAAGACCACCGAAGCAAATCGGAAAAGGAAGACCAAAGCAGCCCCTCATCTGCTCCTAGCTCACGCACCCATGAAGTTTTTTTTTCCCTTAGAAAAGGTAGGGGCAACTTCTATCTAAGCTGCTTTCGGCCACAGATGCCTGAGAACGAAGTGGCAATCCAAAGTTATGCTTGGCTAGTCCGACATAACAGACTAATTGATGAAGCTGCTGAACATTTCAAATAGGAAAAAAAGAAAGAAAGATGACATATGATACTATCATAAAGTGCAATTGTTTTTCAAGACTCTTTTGCAGAAGGATTAATTAAATAGTTGGTTCCATTAGCGCATGACAAGACTATTAACAATAGGGAGAGTCAAGGGCAGAAACTAGGAAGCGAGGGGAAGAGGGTAAGGGTACTTAAGGGTGGGGTTTGCAAACTAAGTAACAGAGTGGGGGCACTCATGCCTGAGAACTGGAAGAAGGGGAGGCTAGCTAAACAAATTTCTTGAAGATCAGCCCTCCTCCCTCCCTCCCTTCCTCCCACCCTACAGATCATTTCTTGTTCCATTATCTCCTTGGTCTTTTTCTTTTTGTTTTTTCACTCTCATTACTAATGCATAGTGTCTGTGTTCACTTTCGCTTTCACTTCTCAATAAAATCACCACTTTTCAAGGGAAACAACAATATTGATGCAGAATGACTGAATGGAAGCTTTCTTACAACTTAGCTGCTCATCAAGTGTAAAGTGTTCCCTAGTCCAGTCACAAGATGCACCCAACCTCCTAATCTGACTAGTTATGGTCCCACCGTACCTAATAAATCAAGTTACAAGTAATAAGCAAGTCATTTAATAACATAAAATAGTCGGAATTTTCGGTAAAAGAAAATAAGGGAACAGAACACAATTGTCAGGTTTGCGATAGAACTTATCTACTCAGGAAACTATTAAGGACAAAATTGCAGTTGCAGCCAATGTTATTACTTTTTCTTTTGTTCGAATGATAAGAGGAGGTTATAGTTAACATTGTATTAATTTAGAAAAAAAAAAAAAAAAAAAGAAATCAAAGAGAGGAATAAACAATTCCAGTCAATATGTAAATGTATAGTTAATGAGCAATGCAGACAAAATAATGCAAGAACTAGTAAGATGTGTCGTTTTACTTCCAAAAATACAAACAGAGTACAACTTAGGGGCCTTTAACAACAGGAAATTGTAGGCCAACCCATCCTTAGAAAGTTTATCGATGTGTGACTTAAAAAACTAACTACCTCCAAAGGATCATGTATACTTCTCAAAACAGAACCAGCATTTAACATTTGTTTTTTCCTTCCACAGAGTATGTATTCATCATGGCCCCATAGGATAGTCACATGACAACTGATGCGATATTCAATAGCCAAACATATTAAAAGACCCAGTAGAGAACAATGAAATTCTGGATGTGCATCTCATAGCTCCCAGAAAGCAACAATGATTTTTTATTTTTTTTTAAATAATGAACCTTTTATTCATTGCAAATTATTAAACATTAGTTCCTTTTAAAACAGAATATAGGCACTTAGAACCTACTTCTCTTTCCACTCCCAAACTCGAGCAGTGAACTCATCCCTACTAAGATCAGTTCGTTTTATGCCTTCTGATGCAAGCATTTTCTCCACAACCATCTGAAATATACAACAAAAAATATGCTTAAGAGCAAAACATATGCTTAGGGACAGAAAATATGCCTATGAAAAACTGAATTTAGAATCATTTTATATGAGATGATATAGGTCACTTCCCTCTGTTAAAGCAGGTAGACAGGCACAGTGAGAGAGAGAGAGAGAGAGCTGATCCAGACTCCACTCAAATTGGTTGAATTTCCCTAAGTGGATGTCTAGCAACATAATTACTAACCTGAGTTGCGATACCAGCATGATCAGTGCCAGGAAGCCAAAGTGTAGGTCGCCCTCTCATACGTGAGTACCTAACCATAATGTCCTAGAAGAGAAAACAAAAAGCAAGTAAAGGAAATCTCATATTGATCAGTGTAGCAGTAACACAAGTAGGAAAAGCAATGAATTTTATAACATAAATGACATCTGACTATCTTCTTAAACATCCAAAAATTATTTAATAGTGAACCATCCACTTATCATAAGGAGGTATTGCTCTTTTTTCTGGAAAAAACTACAAAGGACATCATGTTGCTTAGATCTTATTACTTACACCAACCTTTATAACAGCTATTCCCAATGACATGATACAAAACTAAATTAATGTAGATAGAATTCAAAAATGAAAGAAGAGCATACAACAATCAGAATCACAAAGATAAAATACTTGTTTTATACCAAAGAATGACATTGTTAGCTAACAAATCAGGCAGGGAACAGGGTTGGCCCCCACAGAGTGGAACATAACCATCTACCCTCAGTTTTGAATGCTCCATGTGCCAAGAAAATTTGTGGTTTTAGTGAGAAACAACTGTAACAGTCATACGGTATTTTTGACATTTTATATCGATATCTAAGTTGAATCATGAACCTGAAAGCATTAAACATACTCGAACAAAAAGGAATTAATCTGATTTGTTGAAATAAAAGATCATTTCCTTCAAAAAAAAAAAAAAAAAAAAAAAAAAAAAAAAGACCAAGAATTAATCAGGAATGTATAAATCTAAAATTTGTGAGTATATGAAAGAAAAGTTAGTTGACCTCCTAAATACACAAAAAACTACAAAAACAATGCAAGCATAAATATTCACTTTCTCAAACCTCAAGAGTCACAAACATTGCATGTCCCATGTGCAATGATCCAGTTACATTAGGAGGTGGCATGGAAATCACAAATGGATCTCCTCCCCGATCAAAGCTTGGCTTGAAATACCCCTGTGACTCCCACCTAATACCCAACAGTATACCACATTTAGTTGTTGAATATATACTAAAGAAATTTACTGCAGTGACACATTACTAGATTTAAGATAATCACCATTACTAGATTTAAGATAATCACCATTGAACTTAAAAGCTGTAATCGCAGAGTAATTTATTCAGTATGGATACCCATCTGAAAATATCATGTTTACTGGACCTCCTTACTCTGCAGTTTGTTTTACCTAATCTTTCATTTAGAAGTCAAATTGGACTTCTGTGACTTCTTAATTATTAAAAATATTTTTTCGGTCCACACAATTGGACATCACTGCAATAAAACAAGCAACAATACACTTCAAACTAAGAATGTGAATTATGATAATAATCAACACATGAAAGCTCCAGCAGAGGAGCATTTTTAGCCAAATACTTGTAAATGTTCACATTTATGACCCACTTCTGAAACTCCCAAAGCAGACTTTTCAAAATTAGAAGCGGTCGGCAGTTATAGTGGAACTCAATGAATGCCGACTGTATTAGACAGCACAATCTTCTAAAAATTACAGCATAAACCGACAAGAAAACAGAGAAAGTCAAGAGCTTTCTTTTCAGCAGTCCACCTCGTTCACCAGACCAGGGACACCAATCTTAACATAACGCTCACAAAGTGAAATACAGTAACGTGTAGTTCACTACGTAAACAGGATGATTACATGGTACATTACCATTTATATATCCGCTCTTCGGATGTAAAATCAAACGCCTTTTCTGTCACTGGAGAAACAAAGACTTCATTCGCCGACGCCGAAACTGAAACACCCCAATCACAAATTAGTAAATGCAAGAAAGGAAGAACATGAAAGAGGAAGCAACTCAACTCATTCTGGAACAAATCCCACCACGAAAGAAACAGGTGAAACATTATACCGAACAAAAAAATAAGCAGCTAAGCACTTGCGAACGTATAGAGAAGCATATTAAAAGCATTACCAGCATAAAATCTTTCACTGAGTCGTTTGATTTTCCGAAGGCGAACTGAAATTCCCACACTTCGACGAGAGAAAAGGCGAGGATTAAATCTGTGTATGGAATACGAAGAAAAGATTGAGGGACCAGAGAGCGCCATTATAAGTTTCTGTCTGGCTAGTAGAAAGTTTCCAGCATCCGCTTGACTTGGCTCATGTCCTCGAAAGTTTATGCGACAGAAATGCTCAGCATAATGAGTCTTAAGAAGGTAGGAGAAAGAATCCCAATTTCTGCCTTCGAGTCACCTCCACGTTCATTGGAGTTTTCAAATTTTACGCGGCAGCAGCTGGAGCCCCAGTGGGTGTTTCGCCGAGAGAGGAAGGAGCCGAACGATGGATAAGGCGGGAGCAGAAGCTGCTCTGCTCGGCTCGTCCGTTCCGTTCAGACTTCAATTCACCGTTTCCTTGAATTCATCCCCGACGTAAGTTTACTACATTTATATCGTATGTAGAAGTCGTTGAGGAAACTATAATTGGATAGAGGACCCGAACAATATATTCAGTGATTACGATGAATGGGCAGATTCAGTGTTGCAGAAGAAGAAGTTAAAACCCCCCGTACTTAACATTGGAGTGTCACTGGTAGGGGAGGAATTGGACGAACCTTACCTCGATATGTTGATCGTAGTATATGAACACATTGATCCAAGGGATCAATGAAGTTAATGTACCATCGTGGGTATTGTAGTCGATCAGAGATTTACCACCAAGGATGCATGGTAGTTGTACTTGAAGAATTATTGCATTGAAAGTCATGTCGAGTTCAAGGTGTTAAAATATGAACATATACTTTATTCAGTACGTTGAACTGGTGATTAGTGTCCATGGTACGTTTATGTGTCATTTAGTAAGAAGAGCAGGGTTGCCAAAAGTTAGAATATACAATAATGGACACACCTATTTGAACAGTGAGTTACATATAGACAATAAGTTGTGCACTTCTAAGATTATTTGTAACATCATTATACCCACTATGAAGACAAATTTTACACTCTCACCCTATTAAATCATTCAGATTATTAAGGCCAGGTATCATATTTAAATTATAGGGGCCGTTTGACTTCCTCTATCAAGAACTTGTGAAGGCGTCTCTCTAAAGTGATTGACATAGCTAGATGCCTGACTCTTCTACAAGTAGATACCAATTTTAAATAAAATTGCACTTATAAGAAATAAAAAGTTGATTGTTTTAAAACTTTGTTATAGTTGTAGGTGTGGGAATGGCTACATATTAAAAGCTCGACACTCTTAGAGGAACGGACATTGTAGGATAACCTTCAAGGTTTCAGGTATATATTTATCAAATTTAATATTTTTTTATAAATAATAGGTGGGTGGAACGTCAGACGGACGAATGTCACCAACCCTTGTGGCAGCCTAGTTCTCTACAGGACAGAGTTATTTTACATGTGTATAAATTCAACAAGTACTCAATTTAAAGGTTTTTTATTTAAATAATTCTAAACAAAAATATATTCAAATAAATCACACCAAAATGAATTTATTCTACAAAATGCCACTTTCAACATTAAGGAAAGACTTGAATAACCAATTGCGAGCCGAATATTTTTTCTTACATTGATTGAGTAGAAACCACTATTAAAAAGTCATCAAACATCAATTTTTTATCTAAATAATTATAAATAATAAAACATTCAAATAAATCATACCAAAACAAACTAATTCAATAAAATGATACTTGACCGCCAGTAAACGACATGGCCATTGCTTTAATTAAGGAAATACTTGAATAACCGATCGCAAGCCGGGGACGGGCGCTATCGTATAGCGAGAGAAACCAGCTTCGTCAAAAATCTTCTTCCATTCTTCTTCGGTTCTCTGTTTACCTGTGGTAACCACATTCATGAGCAAATCGAACAAGAACTGCGTCTGAGCGAAGGTATGCTCATCTGCCCCCTTCGAATTCACCACCATATCCACGATAATCACCTTCCCTGTCCCCTTCTCCTTGGCTGAAATCGCTTCCTTGCACTTCCGCAGTATCTTTACACAATCCTCGTCGCTCCAATCGTGCAGAACCCACTGTGGATCGCTCAAATTTAAAGAAATTAATCATCAACAAATTAAAAATTAATTGTTGTAAGTAATTACCTTGAGAAACACCGCATCGCCCGGAGGGATCCATTGGAACATATCGCCGGCGACGAAATCAATGACGGAGTTTGCGGGCAATCCGGCGACGACGTGGGGAAGTTCGAGGACTGTGAGTTTGAGGTGAGGGAAGGCCTTAACGAGTGCGCGTGCGGCTCCTCCGGTTCCCCCACCCACATCGACGACGGAATTCAGTCCATTGAAAACAGGGGCGTACTCTGTCACGAGGGTGCTCATCAAGAACCGACTGTCGCTCTCCATGGCCTCGTTGAATCTGAAGGTGAAGTCTGGGTTCTTTTTCGCGTATTCCCATAACTCCATCCCATGGCAGATCTGGAACGGACTCTTCGAAATCGTCCTCGTCCTCGTCCCACTCCCGGGTACTACTACTTGTTCCTTGAACCACCGGGAGAAGTGCAGCCAAGGATTTTGCACTGACGGGTCGAGCATCATTAGCAGAAAAGGTGATAAGCAGTGGGTACCGTCCCCGACCAGAAGCCGTGAGGACGGTGTCAGAGCGTATGATTCTTCCTTGCCTTCCGATGTCGGTACTGAAAACATCCCGTTGTGGACGAGAAGTCGCATGAGGCGGCGAAGATGATTGGTTTTCTCGACGGAGACCGGAATTGCGGCCACGAGATCGGAGAGACTGATGGGTTTGCCGTGCTTTTGAATGATGTTCGGTATCCCGAGTTCCACCGCACATTTGAGGGACATGGAGTTCGCGTAGCTGAATATATGGTTCCACAACAGAGCATCGGAACCAGGAGGACCATCTTCTCTACTCGCCATTTCCTACTTCTCTCGAACCGCCGCCGATTACGTATTCCGGCGAAGAGAATTCCCCGGTCTTTAATGAACTCTAGTGGAAGAAGTCGTTGATGCCGATCGAACCTTGTTGTTGATATGTGCCCATCATAAAGAGAAGTTTTTTTTTTTAATAATAAAAAAATAAAAAATACTATTTTTGCCAACAACTATAAAATATTTGTGCAAATGCCAAATTCAAAGTTTTACTTACTTTGACCAATCTGATATGTGCCCATCATAAAGAGAAGTTTAGGTTCGAATTAGAGTTGCTTGCTTGAATTTAGGTTCGAATTATGGTTGCTTGCGTGAATTTAGGTTTGAATTAGGGCCGGTTGCGTGAATTTAGGTTCATATTAGGGTTTGTTGCATGAATATATGTACATATGTTGATTTAGGTCTTGTTGCGTGGATTTAGGTTCAATTTACAGCTGGTCGTGTTTCATGTTCGATTTAGGAAGAATTTGCACTTTACTTTATTCATGAATTTGCCCTATTTATTGCTTAATTTAAGTGGAAGATAGTTGTCGTGCCTATTTATTGTCATTATGACGGCGAATTTGTGTTTTGAGGGAGTTCCGACTGAACTAAATGAGAGAGGTGGCAGAGCTATCATAAAATACATCTTCGAAGAAATGTGAGAAGAATTACATTGGCCTTGTTTGAAGTTTTTTTTTAACATTTATAACGTAATAGTAGTTGATAAAATTATGATTGCATTCAAGGAATTAAGAGAGGACCCCAATGATATTTCTAGTGGAGATGATTCTTGATCAGAGCCAATTCCGAATGAAAATGTTGAAGAAGAAGTTGAAAACCCTCTACCTAACATTGGAGTCCCACCATTAGAGGATGAACATGATGTGTCTTACCTTGATACGTGGATTGGAGACATGGATATGGATGCTAGGCATAAATGAAGACAATGTACTGCCACCTGTCGGTGTAGAGGTCGGTTAGAGGTTTATGAACAAGGATGCATTAACGATGTACTTGAAGGACTATTGCATTAGAAGACATGTCCAGTTCAGGGTGTTGAAATCTGGACCTGCGCTTTATTCAATGCGTTGCATGAGTGATCAGTGTCCATGGTTCGTCTATGCGTCATTCAGTAAGAAGAGTTGGGTGTGGAAGGTTAGACGATGTAATGATGAACATATATGTTTGAACAGTGAGTTGCGCATGGACAATAGGTTGTGCACGTCTAAGGTTATTTGCAACCTAATTATGCTTAATGTGAGGACTAATTTCACGCTTTCACCCGATGAGATTATTCAGCTTGTTAAAGACAATTATCATATTCAGGTCAACTATGCTAGGGCATGGAGGGCAAGGAACAAGGCATTGGTTGTTGTATTTGGTGGTTGGGAGGAGTCTTACAACCTATTACCTTAGTTTCTAAAGGCAATTAAAGACACAAACCCGGGTATTAAATATAAGCTCATAATCGTGGATAATGTAGTGAGAGATAGAGGGGTTGTGCATTTTGACAGGGTATCTTGGGCGTTTGATCCGGCTATTCATGGTTTTCAGTATTGCAGACCTTTTATCAATATAGATGAGACTCGTTTATATGGGAAGTATAAGGGTTGCCTCTTGATAGCAATGTCATTCGATGGAGAAAACAGGTTGTTTCCCCTTTCCTTTGCTATTGTCGAGAAATAGACTATTGATACATGGAGTTAATTTGTAACTTATTTGGCGCGGCGGGTTGTTAGAGGGAGGACTTTGATTTGCATTATCTTCGATCGTCACTTTGGCATCATCAGAGCGATTGCCAATGTCTTTCCACATCTGCATGCATGAATACAGGTTCTGTATACGACATATCATTGCCAATTTGAAAAAATGTTATAGTGTGCAGGACTTAGACAAGTATGTATGGGGGTGTGTGAGTGTAAAGACAGTGAAGGAGTATGAAGTTGCAATGCAAAACCTCGAGGAAGTATGTCCTGGAGCAAAAGCAGCGTTGACTGAGAGATTGAGCCTGAGCAGTGGGCGCTTGCCTATGATGGGAACTTATCGTGGGGGAAGTTTACGACGAATTCATCTGAGAGTGAATTCCCTATTGAAGCGGGCATGAAGCTTACCTGTACAGGCCCTAGCGTCGACAATATTTTATCAGATGAATGCATGGTTTGTGAATAGGCGAGATAGGGCTAGTCAGGTCACTACACATCTTCGTTCATCGGTAGACGCTCATTTACGGACTTGTGTGGATGATGTTAGACATTTGCAGGTAGTTGCCTATGATAATGGGATATTTCAGTCGGGTGAGCACAAATTTAGCATTCTACGTAAAGAGTGTACTTGTCGCTTCTTCTAGATACATCAGACCCCGTGTATCCATGTCCTCGTAGTATGTGGTATAATCCATTATGACTTCCACCAGCTGACCTCCGAGTACTATTATACACATACGAATCTACGGGTGTACGAACGAGTGTTTGACGTGCCACAAAGGAGTACTTGGGTGCAAGAAGGTCTAGAGATATTACCGCTACCTAAGGTGAGGGGGAGAGGTAGGCCAGTTTCCACCCGTATTCGAAATTCTATGGATTGGAGAGATGACAATCAAAGATACTTATGTAGAAAATGTAAACAACCGGTTATAACACACGTGCTTGTAAGACCCTATCTGTGGACAGTTCAGAGAGTTCTCAAGCAGGGTTTAGTCGTCGGTTAGTGTATACTTTAAGTTTTTATATGACATATATTTACATGTTTTTCGTTGGTTAGTGTAACTAATGCACTTTGTTGTTAATGTAAGTCGTGATGGTGGACGCCACCCTCTAGTACATTCAGTCTTCCCACAAGAGCGAGGCTATTTTGCAGGGAGAGGTTAGTGCGTAATGGTAGATAACGAATACGTTTTATTGATAAACATGCTCTAACTTGACTATTAATCATTTTCAAGACCAGGGATGCCTGGAGTGCATGAAGCATTTCCAGGCATTGCGTCACTAGTTGTTGGACACGCGCTTGATGTCGTACATCGATGCCGCAGGTTTTGGTGCTCTAGTCAGAGTACAGTAGTTGAGATTGGACAACCCCTCATTACCTCACTGGTAGAGAGATAGAGGAGTCAGACGAACACCTTCCATCTAGCAAACGGTGAGATAACTATTATTTTGGAGGATGTGGGGATCCTCCTGGGACTACACATCAACGGCTTTGCAGTGACTAGCTCGACTCGGGGAGATTGGCAAGAGTTGGCCAGGGCACTTTTGGGCGTCGAGATTCCACCAGGACGTCTTAAGGGGGGGAGGAGGCGACTATCATTAACATGGATCCGAGAGAGGTTTGTATTTTGTCCCCATGATGTGCCAGATAAGGTGATACAACGGCACACTCGAGCATACCTCTTCCATCTCGTGAGCTCGACGATCGATAGCACCCAAGCGGTTCACATGGCGTACTTACAGGCGGGAGGTACAACCGGGGGGACAACATTTTTTGGAGCTCCCAAATAGAATGAAAAATAAAGAAGTCGTGATACCAACAAAGAAGAATAATTAATCACTGCACAACTTTTTTTTATACTATTTAAGTTCTTGCTGAGAAAGAAGTCGTGATACCTTTGTTGGAGTTGTAGTCAGATGCATCAAGATGAGAGGTTCCCGCATGAGCAGCTGCTGCCTTTCCCCACTCATAGATCAGACGAAGGTAGCTCCCAAATAGAATGAAAAATAAAGCAAATGTCCATTCGTAGGTCAGAAGCAAGACTGTCCATGGCATGACTTGACGGGGGACAATTGCAAATGCAATTCCCAATGATACAATAGAACTTACGAAACAAGTAAAAATTGACATGGCACCCAAGTATGCTGGTACTTTCAAGTGTGTTCCAGTTGAGAACTGCTGAAAGGAAACAAACCGGATTCAAAGAAAAGAAAAAGGAGATGCAACTTTTATATCAATTAAGTAGAATTGAATGATATAACCACTACAAATTCCACATGATGGTTTCATGTTTGCATGCAGTTATACAAGAGTCGTCTAGGCGCATTAAAAGGTGAACAATGATCAGTAGTTTTAAATATTACAGTATCCTTCTCTTTAACCCTTACAAAATAATAAAAGGCAAGCAATCTTTCAGTTAATTCATTTTAGAAGGCATCAAGGATTTTAAGTTTCTCAGAGAGGAGACCATAACCTTATAATAGACTCAGAATGAACCATGACTTTGTGGGGGTTAAAAAGCCAAAACCTTCACCCCAAACTGTCTACAAGCTAAATTGTATTTTACCTAGACCTATGGGAACTATGTAAACCTAGCTACTAAGCCAGATGTTTTCACTTTTTTTTTTCTTTATTTTCTTTTTTTGAGAATGTTGATTTTTATTCAAAACCAAAAGGCAAGAAAGATGAGTGCGAAAGATGAAGGTAAATATCCTCTTACTGGAGGAGTAAAGAGTTGACAGAAAAATATTCTTTTTTTAATCATCTGAGGGCTAATGATACAAACAACTCAAGCAGAACAGTGCATCCACAATTGCTTGCCACTTGCAAACAGGTTGCAAAGATACAGAAATTCCACAAGTTGAAAAGTAGTTATCTTTCCAATTGCATACTTGCATAGCTTCAGAAGAGTCATGTTGTTATTCTTCATCATTTCTGCATTCAGAACTCAAAACGCTAGTTTCAGCACCATCGTCAACATAACTGTGAAAGTTTTTTCCTTTTAATTTGTTTTTAACTCGCTCAGAGTACTGAGACTATTTTCACTTTTGTTTTTCCAGTTTCCATCACAACTTCTACCTTAGTCGAATTCTCCATTTACTTGTCTTCATCAACTAACACGGGAAAATCCTTCTCGAGATATCTACAACTTTTAAGTATAGGTGACATCTGTAAGCATTTGGAACAGAACATTATGCAGGAAACCGTCTTCCAAAAACCAGGTGAAATCTAATTGAGGGTGATGCCAATGCAATTTTCACCATATTGCTTCATCTCATGCCTACAACAACTCTTATGTTATCTCTCAAGAAGGATGAGGTTTCTTACACCAATCAGGCAGCCATAGCTAACAACCTTTTGAGTTTCTTTGCAAAGTCATAAGAATAGGACTAAACCACAGCAGCCTATCCCAACTCCCCTCAACTTTGCTTCTCTCCCAGCTCGACTTGCAGAAAATCTAGAGAAGCCTTACACTTTGAAGAAGATCAAGGCAGCACCTGATGCTTTACCAACCAGGAAGGTTTTAGGGGTTGAACAGATACATAGTTCTACAAGAATGGCTAGGAATTCCTTGAACATGATATCCTTGATCATTTCAGTTATTTCTTCCAGAATGGTATCACAAGTAACAGGTGATAAGTGTCTAAAAGACACTATCTTTGGGCATTATATTTGATTGAAAATCTTAATTCTGAGTTAATTCAGAGCATGAAATCAACAAATATGACTCAGTTTTATGTTTTATGTCTCAGGTACCCAGTGGAAGAAGAAAATTGGGATTTGGAGCTAAAACGGAGGAAAAAAGAGCAAAAGAGGCCAAAATGAAGAACGGCGCGACCGCGCCGTTTCTGGCGCGATCGCGCCGATTTATTGGACAAAAATTCAAACAATTCTTGGAAATTCCCAACGGCTACCAGAACCTGATAGAAGACAACCCCGAAATGCGAGATGAGGCTCTCGATTAATGTGCCAGCGCCCTCTGTTTCCATACATGGAGTTCTAGGTGCTAAAACGAGAAGTCGGCAAAACACCAAGAAGTTGTCTAAGGACCGGCGCGACCGCGCCAAGTGGAGAGTTTACTTAAACGAATATCGGGTTTAATGGCGCGACCGCGCCACAATTTGGCGCGACAGCGCCAGTGACTTTGCTGCTCAGAATTGAAAATCTCGGGAACCTGCAATCAAATCCAATCCAAACTTGGGAGGAGGAGTCTCAGACGTCTAAGGAAGGTGCCCAAGAAGATTTTAAGGTAATTTACTTATGTCCAGATGCATTGAATGGTCCAAAATAAGAAGTTAATCCAAAACAGGAATCTGCTGCCAATGGAAGGAGATAAATCCGAGTTTTATGAAGACCAGAGAAGGAGTTTCACAATTCCAATTGAAGCCAAAGTTGGAACGAAGATTCCTGGTACTACAGAGGATCTTGTCACGAAAAATCAGATCAATCCAAGCCAGGATTCTCAAGTTGCACATCTCCAAAGTGGTGGACCCAAAGCAGAAATTGGCAGCAGAAATCAGGCAACTTCCTCACCTCATATCTCGAGCTTCCCAACTCAGAATGGATTCAAACTTCGTGAGCATGGAAAGGACTACATAAGGAAAGTACTGATGTAATTTCATCCAATTCTGAGGTCGGAAAGTCATAATTCACACCCCTGGACAGAAGATAAAATTACAAGTCCTGGACAGAGTTTCAAGTATAAAAAGGGGTCCGAGGCAGAGCTCAAAGCATTCAGTTTTAGATCCAGTTTGTCCATCCACTTTTGTATTTTAGTTTTCAGTTCAAGTTCTATTATATATATTAGTTTAGAGAGAGTCTTGAGAGGTATAGGAGACGTCCCATGGAAGCTTTTGAGGCAAGGAGGAGAAGCAGCCATTAGAAGTCATGTTCAACAAGTAGATCCTTCTCAAGGGAAGTTTGTACTTAGTTTATCTTTTCTTTTCTTCTTCATGGTTGTATTCAAGACCTTGTTTTGTTCTTTAATTTCTAGTATGGAGTAGTCTTTTATATTGGGAGTTCATGACTCCCTAGGCATGTAATAAGATTGATACTTATGATTTAATTGGTTTTTAGTTTGGTGCATGAAAGAGTTTTCATTGCTGTAATTTCTTGATTCATACTTGCTATCTAGCTATGTACTGGTTATAAGGTGACGCTGGGCTTAAGGTGAGACATGCTGATAGGAATTTACAGTCTTTTTGAGTTTATGCACTAGGTAGATCACTAATCCTTGGGTTAATCCTCGACCTTAAAGTAATACCCTGTTGGATTAGTTGATCTGCCTATGACACAATGAGCTTCATGTTTATGCTATCAAGTAGAGTCAATCATGCTAGTTAGGTTTACTCTAGGAGATAGAAATAGGTGATGCCGATGCAGATTGTAGCCATGGTTTAATAAGCTCGTCAGAAATTGATTTCCAAAGCTCAACTTCTATTCAATCTCAGAATTTCCTAGGGAGGGAATTGGATTCCCAATGCCTTTTTCCATACTGATTTTATCAAAAGCCCTCTCTTGATCTCTATAGAATTAGGTAGATTAGTTTATTTTCTATTTTTATCACTCCCTCCCAATTGATTTCTCAAACTTTGGTTTTTAAACTAGAAAAGCAATTATCTATTAGCTTGGTCCTTGTGGGACGATATTCGGACTTACATAAGTCTATATTACATTGATTAGTCCTCTTGCTAGTGATTAGCTGGAATCGCATCAACAGGCCAAGTGCTTCTTTGATTGTGCTCATCCTACAAAAGTCTAAGGCCGATATTCCAAGAGACTTCCACCCTATAAGGCTTCATTACAAGTGCACATAAGCGAATTGCAAAGGTTCTCCCGTGTAAGTTAATCAAGGTCCTCCCAAAGACCACAAGAGAAAACCATCGGCCCTTCCTAAAGATAAAAGATTCAGGTAATCAGGTAAAATTGCCTGTTCACCAGCTTTCTAATTGAAAAGGACACAGAGAAAGGGTATTTAAACCTGAATAGCTGCTAGGTAAAATTGCACTTTGGCACAATGGGTTAAGTTATGTATCTCATTCGACTCTCTATAAGATGATTTCTACTGGGCATTTAGGTTATATTTCTTTAGGACATTTACAATGTGCGAGTTATAGACATAGAAAACCAATCACATTACAATTTAATGCTATCCATTATATGACTCATTTTCATATTACTCATTCTGATAACTATAGACTTTCTCTAGTTTCGACCATGAGTGTCTCATTTATTGAAGATTATTCTTCTTGCGATCTTGATCTTCTATTGATATTGTATGTATCTTGTCTACACTCAATATTTCCAAAACTACAATATTTTTCTTCAGATTCTGGGGCAGAATATGTTTATCAAAACTTTTTGCTCATAGTTACAATCTCATGGCATTTTGCAATAGGTTTCCAGTACCTATACTCCACAATAACATGGAGTTGTAGAAAGAAAGCATAGATATATCATAGAAACTTTGCGTACACTTTTTTTTTATCTTTTGAGGTTCAAAAACAGTTTTGGGGCGAGTTTGTTCTGATTTCTATTTAACTTATCTATCAGTTGCTTTTGGTTGTTTTCAAAGACTCTACACCCCTTACTCGTGTCTATGATATGTCTACAAATTATTCATCTCGTGATGTCTTTGGCTCACCATGCTTTGTTTGTTGCTTGAAAGTGAAAGGGACAAATATCTGCCAAATCTTCTATGTGTGTTTCTAGGTTATACTATTGAGTAGAAAGGTTTCAGTATTTTCATTCAACGGGTAGCAAATTGCTTATTTTTCATCATGTTACTTTTTGGCCAAAAGTCCATTTTTATTCAATTCTCCCACACTTGTCTATGATCTTTTTCCTTGATGATATCACTGCTCCTCAACCTCACAATATATTGACACTCTATCTCCTACTCCTTAGCTTGATGGATTTGTACCTTCTTTGAACTCTTATTTTGTGTCATCTATTCATCCATCTACAAAGGTCCTTGTCCTGCAATCTTGATATCTTACTCACAATCATCAACTGATAAGTGTCACTTTTATATTATTTTTATTGCTTATTTTAATTGTAATTTAGCATTTACGGTAATTTTTCAGAAATATTGGCTTAAAAGTGTTATGTTCATCTCACGCATCCAACAGAAGAAAAATCACTCGAATTAGAGCTAAAACGAGGAAGTTATGAAGGAAAGAAGTCATGAAGGTAGTTGGCGCCCCGGTGTCAGAAATGGTGCCACGGTGCCAGGATAATGAAGAAAAATAAAACAAAAACCCAAAAATTTCCTTGAGGCCAAAATGCTGGAAGTTGCCAGTTACGACTTTTGAAAGTTTCCAAAGTTGTGGCACCATGACACCAGAACCAGGCACAAAACTGGTGCTAAAGTCCTATTATTGATCTTTAAAGATTCTTCGTTCAAACTCTTATTTTCTGGAGATTTCTGAGTCAGATTGATTCCTAATTTTATACACAAGTCAGGAAGCTTCTAGAGACGAGAGGATGAAGTTTGAAGCCAATCAAAGCTAGGCAACCATTATTCTAGTCAGTGATTCACAAGGCACGTGGGCTGCTGGCCTATAGGGGTTTTTGAAAAACCCTTAAGCATCCAATTTTGTTTTAGTTTCGCATAATTCATGTGGGAGAGAGCCTTGGGAGGTTAGAGGAGGATGGGAGACACACTTTTCAAGCTGTTCAGACATGGAGAAGGATCAACGTTAGAGCATCTCTTTCATTGAAGGTAGATTAGTCCAATAGGGTTACTCTTCTTTAGTTACTTTTATTTTTATTCCATGGCTTTATTTAGAACCTTGATTCCGGTTGTTAATTTCAGTAGGGAGTTGTTTTTAAGTTGGGAATCCATGACTCTCTAGTTATGTAATGAGATTGATGTTTATTTAATTTTGAGGATATAATTCAAATGTGTTTGAATGAATACTTAATGTTGTATTTCTTGACTTTTATCTTGTTGTATTGATAATAGAAGAAGTTAGAATTAAAACATAATTGAAGAAGGGAAATACAAGTTATTTTATGAGTTCATACACTTTGTTAATTAATCCATATCTTAAATAATTCTAGGATTATGGTAATGTTCTTTGATTTGGATTAGTTAATTTATAACATAGACTAATTCCTGGATTGTGGTATAGTCGCTAAGCTTAATATATATGCGATCAATTAGTGAAGATAATCTTGTATATTACGACATTCTAAGCTTGATAGAAAGTGATTCTGAATATGAAAGGTAGCCAAGGTTTTTGAATAGCTAGTCAAATATGGATTTTAATATATTTCCTGATTAAATCAATCTCTTAAGTAACTTAAGGCTAATAATTTTGATATGACTTAGATTTTATCCATAATTCAAAATAGTTATCAGCAGTTTGGAGGTTCAGCCCATGAACATCCTAATGAGCATATTGAGAAATTTATGAATTTGTACGATACTATTAGGCATAAAGGTGAGTCTAATGATGTTGTTTAGTTAAGGTTTTTACCTTTTACACTAACGAGAAAGAGTAAAGAGCTGGTTGTGCAATTTACCCGCAGGTTTCATCACTTCATGTAAGGAGATGCAAAAGAAGTTTTTACCTAAGTATTTCCTTCCGACAAAGACTATCAAATTACGTAATGAAATTTATGATTTCATGCAAGAAAAATGCGCGAGCATCTATTTGAAGCATAAGAGATGATCAAGGAGTAGTTAAAAAGATATCCCAATCTTGAGATACCTTTTCTAAAGCACATAGACATATTCTACAATGGTGTAACATTTCAAACAAGAAGCATAATAGATACTGGTGTAGGAGGAACGCTTTTACTTGATTGAAGAGATGACAACCAACGTGTACCAATTTTTGGTGGAAAGGGCAGGAAAGCAAAAGGTTGTTGCTGGGTGACCACCCTACATATTTGTGGGACTCAACGAGACAAAAGAAAATGAGAGATTAAATTCTTCCCAAAATTAACCGATCAAAGATTGGTTGTTATTTAGAGGTCCAAGAGATTAAATTCTTCCCAAAACAAATTAATACAGCACACTATATAAATAGTTGAATGTCTTTCATCAGGGCCACCTCCCTCCCAATCTGGTGTAACCATGCTACAATACTAGTGACAAATTAATGCGTGGGACAGAAACGTACCCCTTCCTCAAGGGGGATCGAAATTTCCCTGCTAAATAAATATTTTCAAAATTGCCAATATAATTTTATTTTATGTAAATTTTTTTAAAAATTAACTATTCTATTCCGGCAAGTAGGGGTGGGTTTGAGCCGAACCGAGTCGAATCTACGCATGTTCAGGCTCGGCTCGGTGTATGAAAGGGAAACTCGAGCTCGGGCTCGAGTTTGACAATGAGGTTGAACCAGAGCTCAAGCTCGAGCTCGTGTGATTTTATCGAACTTAAGCTCGAGCTCGAGCTAGCTCAATCAAAACTAAAAATCAAGAAAAAAAGACTTACGATAAAGAATGATGTTATGAAGAGAAAATAGAGGAAGAACAAAATAGAAGAAAGAAAATGAAAGAAATCGACGAGGAAGAAGATATTTGATAAAACATTAAATAAATGTCAAAGTATAATATTAAAAAACTGAGTTAAAAAACTTTTTGATGAGGGATACTTTATTTTATAAAGAAATTTCACGCTAAATAAAGTAAGTATTAAATACCATAATAACTTTGTTAATATTAAGTAATTAACATATTATTCTAAAGGTTCTCACAAATTAAGTCGAGAGCCGCTCAAGATGAGCCAAATTCTAATAAACTTGAATTCGGCTAGTGAAACCAAATGAACTGTTCCTTATGTTCAAATTCGGCTAAGGCTCATTATTAACGAGCTCGAACCGAATAAAAATCGAGCCAGGTCCGAACTACACGTCCACCCCTACCGGCAAGTAATAGAAACTACTCCTAAAAAGTCATCAAACATAATTTTTTTTATTTAAATAATTATAAATAATAAAATATTCAGATAAATCATAACTAAACTAACTTATTTGACACTTTCCAACGTTTGACCGCCAGTTAACGACTTGGTCGTCATTGGTTTAATTAAGGAAAGACTTGAATAACCGATCGCAAACCGGGGACGGGCGCTAATGCTATCGTATAGCGAGAGAAACCAGCATCGTCAAAAAGCTTCTTCCATTCTTCTTCGGTTCTTTCTTTACCTGTGGTAACCACATTCATGAGCAAATCGAACAAGAACTGCGTCTGAGCGAAGGTATGCTCATCTTCCCCCTTCGAATTCACCACCATGTCCACGATAATCACCTTCCCTGTCCCCTTCTCCTTGGCTGAAATCGCTTCCTTGCACTTCCGCAGTATCTTTACACAATCCTCGTCGCTCCAATCGTGCAGAACCCACTGTGGATCGCTCAAATTTAAAGAAATTAATCATCAACAAATTAAAAATTAATTGTCGTAAGTAATTACCTTGAGAAACACCGCATCGCCCGGAGGGATCCATTGGAACATATCGCCGGCGACGAAATCAATGACGGAGTTTGCGGGCAATCCGGCGACGACGTGGGGAAGTTCGAGGACTGTGAGTTTGAGGTGAGGGAAGGCCTTAACGAGTGCGCGTGCGGCTCCTCCGGTTCCCCCACCCACATCGACGACGGAATTCAGTCCATCGAAAACAGAGGCGTACTCTGTCACGAGGGTGCTCATCAAGAACCGACTGTCGCTCTCCATGGCCTCGTTGAATCTGAAGGTGAAGTCTGGGTTCTTTTTCGCGTATTCCCATAACTCCATCCCATGGCAGATCTGGAACGGACTCTTCGAAATCGTCCTCGTCCTCGTCCCACTCCCGGGTACTACTACTTGTTCCTTGAACCACCGGGAGAAGTGCAGCCAAGGATTTTGCATCGACGGATCGAGCATCATTAGCAGAAAAGGTGATAAGCAGTGGGTACCGTCCCCGACCAGGAGCCGTGAGGACGGTGTCAGAGCGTATGATTCTTCCTTGCCTTCCGAGGTCGGTACTGAAAACATCCCATTGTGGACGAGAAGTCGCATGAGGCGGCGAAGATGATCGGTTTTCTCGACGGGAACCGGAATTGCGGCCACGAGATCGAAGAGACTGATGGGTTTGCCGTGCTTGTGAACGATGTTCGGTATCCCGAGTTCCACCGCACATTTGAGGGACATGGAGTTCGCGTAGCTGAATATATGGTTCCACAGCAGAGCATCGGAACCAGGAGGACCATCTTCTCTACTCGCCATTTCCTACTTCTCTCGAACCGCCGCCGATTACGTATTCCGGCTAAGAGAGTTCCCCAGTCTTTAATGAACTCTAGTGGAAGAAGTCGTTTACTGATCAAGTATGCGGACAACTTGCATGTAATGCCTTGTCGGATATCTTCTTCATCAAGTATCTTTCTGGCCACCAATGGCGTATGGCCCATGCCTAACCAGGCCGTTGTTTGACTAACCAAACCAAACTCACCGTTGTTTTACTAACCAGACCAAACCCACGGTTGTTTGGCTAATTGGACCAAATCGATCATTGTTTGGCTAATTGGACCAAATTGACCGTTGTTTGGCTAACCGTACCAAACCTTCAAACCCTTTATTCCACTCTTCTTGCACCCTTTCCCCTGCAAAATATCAATCCTTAAATCCACAGCAACAAACTGACCATCTGATCTGCGGCTAAGAGTTCTCAGCCTAGCAAGCATTGAGTCAACAGTTTCAGTAACCTCCTTTTGCAATTCAAGAGTACCAAACATTGCGAAGCATGCAACTGAATCTGTTTCCTTCTCTGTTTCACTTCTTTTCATGAAGGGAAGATTGACACAAGCCGTATGTTGCCCTTTCCTCTGAACAGGGGTTCAACGTGCTCTGCAATGTAGTCTTCGGTAGCTCTATTAGGTATCTTCAACTGCAAGCTTTCCTGCAGCTATTTCAGCTGGTTGCTCCTTCATCGTCTTGACCACTCCTTCCAGGCTCTTTACAAACTTCTCAGTGTCATAAATATCCGCAAAGTTTCTCTAGAAGAATAGTTGCCTCTTCATAAGTTTCTCTAAACACCCACACAAATATGACAAAAAAACAATAAATAAACATCTACTTTCAAAGTAAAGTTAAAAACCAACTATAAAGATAAAAAATACCTTAACTGACGAGAAAGAATACGTTAATTTGAGTGGCAAGATAGGATGGACAATGGACACTTTAATTGGGGAGGACGAAGACAGTAGAAGAAGAATGAAGAGACTGAAATAGGGGATGAGATAAAAATAACGTCTATAAAAAAACTTTTACAAAAGCCAAGGCAGTGAAAGCCGGTCAATTAAAAAACTCATCCAGAATAAATAGAATAATTTATAGAGAGATGGAAGGATATACCCATTTGTATACATCAATGTTATACCTAGACAATGACCCAGAAATGTGTTTGGGTTGGCCAAAAACGGTTCAACGGATTAACCCACTGGTTGAACCATAATGACGTATGTCATCTTTCTTTTTTAAAAATAAAATTAGGGCGGAAAAAATCTCCCATCCCCCTTACAGAGACCAAAAAACCATTTACAAACTACCTTCTAGTTTACAGAACTCCAGTTCAGCTCTGATGTCTCGGCTGCAACTGCTGATGGTGAGCCTTTGCCCGATTTCTCGCCCTTGCCCTAGTGGGTGACATTCCTTGATATATCAAAGAGCACATGATGCTTCGATGGAGAAACTTCGCTGCAAGAGGGACTTGAGAACGGCGCACCCACTGAATCAACTTAACTGGCCCCTGGAGCAACTCTATCGGAATCAAGAGTTTGCTTCGTCAGCGTTGTTCTCTGCAATGAACAGAGTGTAAAATTGTTAGAGGTTATGACTAAGTCCATTAAGATTAGTTAATTACATTTCAGTTGCACTTAAAAATTAATTTTATTAGAATTGAATAGGAATTAAATTGGATTTTAATTTTAATTTTGAATTTTCATTAAGTTATGTTTTAATTCCAGTGGAGGTTACGTTTCTCTTAACCCCTATATATATGGCTCTTCTCAATGTATTTTTTATCTCTCAGAATACAAAGTTATTTCTCTAAGCTCTTCTTTATTTCTCTCCTTTGTTCTTCATTTATTCTTTGTTACGCTGTGTTATTTTCTACACACACTAGTTAAGTGTGTGAGGACTCTTAAGCATATGGTATCATAGCGTCAGAGAAGATAAATCATCTCATGACAGCTGATTTGTTTTGGTCTTCGGCCACCTTGATATAGTACCACAACCAGATTTTTCCAATCATGAAAGGTACCTCTAACGTATGACTGGAAACTTTAATTTTTAGGGTAAAACAACGTACCTAGCAAAAAGTGCAGTAATCCCCAAAAGACACGGCAAAGAAGGGCCAGCTACCACTAAAAAAGCCATGCCAATGCCATATGACCATGAGGCAGAATCACAAATAGATGTCTGGCGCTGATGACCTATACAACCAGCAAACAATAAACAGTTAAAGAATACTTCCAACAAAGAAGAATAATTAATCACTGCACAACTTTTTTTTATACTATTTCAGTTCTTGCTGAGAAAGAAGTCGTGATACCTTTGTTGGAGCTGTAGTCAGATGCATCAAAATGAGAGGTTCCCGCATGAGCAGCTACTGCCTTTCCCCACTTATAGATCGGACGAAGGTAGCTCCCAAATAGAATGAAAAATAAAGCAAATGTCCATTCGTAGGTCAGAAGCAAGCCTGTCCATGGCATGACTTGACGGGGGACAATTACAAATGCAATTCCCAATGATACAATAGAACTTACGAAACAAGTAAAAATTGACATGGCACCCAAGTATGCTGGTACTTTCAAGTGTGTTCCAGTTGAGAACTGCTGAAAGGAAACAAACCGGATTCAAAGAAAAGAAAAAGGAGATGCAACTTTTATATCAATTAAGTAGAATTGAATGATATAACCACTACAAATTCCACATGATGGTTTCATGTTTGCATGCAGTTATACATAATCATACCTCAAGAGTCGTCTAGGCGCATTAAAAGGTGAACAATGATCAGTAGTTTTAAATATTACAGTATCCTTCTCTTTAACCCTTACAAAATAATAAAAGGCAAGCAATCTTTCAGTTAATTCATTTTAGAAGGCATCAATGATTTTAAGTCTCTCAGAGAGGAGACCATAACCTTATAATAGACTCAGAATGAACCATGACTTTGTGGGGGTTAAAAAGCCAAAACCTTCACCCCAACTTTTCTACAAGCTAAATTGTATTTTACCTAGACCTATGGGAACTATGTAAACCTAGCTACTAAGCCAGATGTTTTCACTTTTTTTTTTTTTTTTTTTTTTTTCTTTTTTTGAGACCAATCTAATCAGATTTGCCACTCTTCAGTAAGAAGAAGAGGAAATCAGAGTGGTTTTTACGTGTTTCTTATGCAATTGAACTAGCGAAATAAGTCGTCTTAAAACCTGAATCAACTTAGATAACACATCATTCACATACGTAGCCATATGTGTACATGTACGTATATAGGTGTATATATATATATATATATATATATATATATATGGTATATTCAAAAAAAAAGAAAATTAGAGAAATATAAACAACCTAAAAAACACAAGAGAACCTATGGAAAATATGCATTGCTCTAAAAAAAGCAGGAGGGCAGAGAAAAAAAGATAGAAAATGAAAAAAATATCAAAAACTAAAATGGACTTAAAAGAGTAAGAAGTTAAAAAAATATATTTCAAGACTTATTCATTTTCCAAATTATTAAAGTGTTGAAGGGGGCAAAATGTTGACACAAAAATTCAATTTAAATTAGAATTTAATATTCTAATTTTTACTAGTATAATCAACGGCCACGATCGATCAAGTCGAACTCCCACAAGATTCAGGTCAAAGTCAAAATTTGACCAATGGAAGGAAAATCAAGCGATTTGACCGTCAACAAGTCAACAAAACAAAATGTTGATCCGCAGATTCATCCATCTTCAAGTTTAGATCAACAGACGAGATTTAGATAGCCTAAGTGGACCCAATCACTGCCACATCAACACCACTTGACACTAGATAGTACACATCAACCACACGCCAATGCTTACACATCATCGCCTACAAGGACAACACATCATCGCCTACAAGGACAACACATCATCGCCTACAAGGACAACACATCATCGCCTACAAGGACGATACTTCTAGGAGTTCTGTTGTGGAAATCATCATCAAGTTGATCAAATGAAATACCAAATTTTTGGTCCAACATAATACACATGGATATTGAATCAAAGGTATATACTTAGGAGTTGCACCCACAAAATTTCCCAAAAATTGTAAATTTTATCAGTATTTAGTACCAATGGTCACAACGTTTCGCAGACCGGGCCATTTCCAGGAATACAGTTGTATTGAATGAAATAATTGTGTACACATAGACAAGAGGTCTAAGCCAAGTAGAAAACATACTGTAGTACAAATAAAATACATGTGATTAATAGTATAAGGAAACACAAGTAGATTACCATTAGGAGTCAAATTTTGGAATGGAATCTTCCTTTAACAAAAATAGAAGACGGGACTAGATACCACATAATGTTTTTCAGCAAAAACATTGTAGAAGAAATGGTACAAATAATACAACTTTCTTCTCATTTAATTTCCATGATACAACACAGACAATCCTTGAGCCAGAGAAGGAACATAGAAATATAATCTACAAACTATTGCGGTGATCTTCCACTCACAATGGCTCCGGATCTTTCAAACATTTCTCAATTCCATCTGCCAATAGAGGATGAGGGCTGGGCTTCAACCCTCTCTTATACCAGATACTCACTAGATATGCTTCCAATTTCCTAACCTGTAATAGTTTGCAGGTTCAGGCATCAAAACATTCTTCTTGGAAAGAATTTAAGCTCATAAAAGTTGATCAACGTGAATATGTTACACATTAAATTCAACGACACCCATCAGTCATGAATTTTCAATTTAGTTTTTCAAAATCAGCGGCTATAGATACCAGTGAGGCTTGAAAGAAGATTAGTGAACACAACCAAACCTGGCCTGAGAAAATAACATATCAACTTTCTAGTAGTCACGATTAGAATTCACTTCCTCAGAATATGAAAGTGAAAACAACGGCAAGTTTGGAGTTCTTTTCTGTTGATTGTCCTTTTTATTTAGAAAGCCGCACTCCCACAAAAGTTTCTAAACAATTCTTGAACTTCAAGTCCACCCTGCACTCGAGATGTCTTTTTTGAGAGCAAGAGTGACAGGGACTTCCACTAAAAGACAAAGGAACCAAACATTTATAGAGCAGCTAAATACAATTCAGCACTACAATGTACTAAATGTACAGGCACCTCTCAATATGGAGGAAACTTGAATTTCCAACCAAAACCAATCTAGAAATGTCAAGACACCAAATGCCATCATCAACAATTAACCTCAAGAGATTTAAACAGAGCATTAATAACAGGAAGTTTACCTGCTTAACTATGAAGGGCTCCTCGTAAAGACTCAGTGGTTCTGTCAAAATAGTCAAAAAGCCATTTCTGTTTCCATAGACAATATCTGTCAAGTGTCTATCACCTACCTGGCAAGAAATGTATAAGCCACCATGGATAGAGTAGATATTGAAGTATACCGCATATTGTGCAATAAATTTCATCCTACCATCACAAGGGAAGAGGTTGAACAACCGAAATATTTTTCGACGTCTTTTGCTTTTCCAGCTGGTTTCTTAGACCCTGAAATTCAGGAGAGTATGGTTAAAGGATTTGATGCTGCACTTTCAAAAGCATGTATGAACCTAGATAACAGGAAATGTAGTCGCTTAAATTGTGGAGAACTTGGTTCATGCCTCATAAAGAAATTATTGAAGATAAGGTTTCAGAATCATGCTTGCAACCATGTCAGACTAGTCACCATAAGTTCAATCACTATATGGCCATCCACTGTTTCAATAGAGAATTTTTTCCTAGGGAATTAATTTCTATTTCCTAAGATCTATAAAGACACCCTCCATGGGAAAACCATTTTTTTAAAAAAAGAGGCGATTTATTAATTCAATGAGAAACAATGATGAATTCTTCATAACAAAGTGAACCCACTTGCCCACTCCAGAACTCCTGTCAAACGAAATGAACAGGCAGCATGGTTAAAAAACTCAACCACTTTATTCCTTCCGTGAAATCCGATTTGAAGTAGAATAACAGAGAGAGAGAATCATGCTCAATAAGATACAGGAATTACAGTGTCATATATCATACAGTTGCTATATATAACAAATCCAATCCAAAGTTGATTACCCAATTCGGTAAACAGCTGCCAGGACCACTAGTGAAGTACTTATAATCCGTCAAACAATTTGGACACCGAGACCATGGTTAACGAACTGAGTAAATAAGAGATGTCGAATCAAGGCATGCACTTGAAATCCACGAAGCAACGCAAAAGTAAGGGCCATGTAACATAGGGAATGAAAGCAAACGAAGAAAGAAAGCGAAATGAGTAAAAAAGACACCAACCTAGTTAACTCTAGGTATACAAATACGGATAGGCAAGAGACTTGCCATGCCTCAAAACATGAATCCCAAGAGAGTCCTGAAGCGCTCTGGCCTTGGAGCCATCCGGGTCGTACTGGCGGAGGCCCGCCGAGTTGCTGAGAACAATGAGATTGTCCGCGCCGAAGACAGATTTGCAGGAGGCCAAGGAATCGGCGAGGGCGGGAGCGGGGGTGAGGGCGAAAGGCAAGGTGAGGGTGTTGTCCTTGTCGAACACCACACCACGAAACCCAACTCGGCGAAGCTGATCCCAGTCGATGCGACGGATATCGGGGACGGTGAGGTTGGGGAGAGCGAGATGGGCGTTGTTCCGGCCGAAGACCACCGAGAAGGTAGAGAAGATGCCCTCCAGGTTAAATCGCTGACTCGCAGATTGCTGGGCCTTGTCGATCCACCCCATGATCGGCTTCCCAGCTCGCGAAATCCAAGCACTGATGGGAGTATTAATATTGGTTGGTTAGACGAGTCAAGCTCAAGCTTTTGGTAGTTCGACTTCGACTCCAAGCTGCTCATTTCTATTTTAGAGTTATATTTTTTATAAAATATTAAATATTAACTTAACATTATTAATAAAATAAATTTTATTTTAAACTAAACTTTAAACAAAATTTAAAAGCCAAATTAAAATAAAGAAAAATATTAATCTTAAAACATTTTCATTCAATACGTACTAATTCAAGAAAAAATCAGGTCAAATAAATTGGTCCTTTTCAAGTTATGAATTTTCTGGATACATTTTTTAAATTGGTACCAGAACCAACTCAACTTCCCAACTTCATATATGGAGATTCTGAACTCCTCTCAAATTTTATATGTCAACACTCTCTAATGAAGGTTTTTATGTAATTTTATGCAATTATGAGGTTGGGAAGATCTTGTTTTGATTCCAGACCATAGACCAAGTTTCCAAGCCTAGACAACAACAACCCTATTAATAGGGTTCCAAAGGAAGGCTTAGCATCCACTTGACCAATTTTTCTAGTTTTTACTACTTGTTTTATTTAAAGATAGCTGAGAGAGGGAGTCCAGAGGGAGTCTTTCACAACCTCTTGGTATTTTTGAAGTCAAGGTGGAGATTCAACAAAGGGAGCAACTTTCAACCAAGAGCATTCTTCTTAAAGGAGTTTTATACTTAGTTTAAATTTGTTTTCCTCTTATGGTTGTAATTGAAAGGTTGACTTGTGTGTTTAAATCCAACATGGAGTAGTCTTCTATGTTGGAGTCTATGACTCCCTATCTATGTAATGAGATTGATGATTTATTTTCATAATTTGGAATGCAAATTTGTGAATAAATGAGTGTTCAATTGTTGTATATTCCTAGAGTTTGTGGTTGTTGTCTAATGAAGTACCGAATATGGAGAAGTTATGACTTAAGGAAGTATATGAATGATAGGATGTACAAGTTATTTCTAAGTTCATACACTGGGTGTTTTAAACAATTTTAGGGTCAATTCTAAGAGTTTTTGGTAATATCTTTCAACTTGTTCTTAATTCATTTATGGGATAAGACCAATTCCAGGAGTTTTCGGTAAAGTTGTTGGGCTTTATATTTATGTTATCGAATTAAGAAGTAGCCATTGATTTAACAAAGCTTGTTAGATTAATTTTCTAAAACTTTACTTTAAATCAATCTCAGAAGTAGCTAGGGAGGTAATGGATTCCTAACGACTTTTCTATACTAATTTTATCAAAAGTCCTCTCTTGATTTGATTAGGATTAGGGTTGCAAATATATAATAAAAAATATATTAATATATTTTATATTTGATAAAATATTTAAGTTAAGTATTTATATGTTTATAGATTTATAATATTTATTTTCAATTTTTAAAAATTTTTAAAATTTTTAATATAAAATATGTCAAAATGGGACGGGTCGGGTCGGTTTTCTTGGCGGGGCGGGTTTTTCCGGGTTCGAGGCGGGGACGGGTTTACAAAGCAAACCCGCGAGGCGGGTTGTCACGGGGACAGGTTTCCCCGAATTTTCACCGGGCGGGGATGGGTTTCCAAAAACCCAAACCCAAAACCCGCCCCGCCCTGCCCCGTTGCCACCCCTAGGTCCAAAGGAAGGCCTGTATTTTTCAGAATTACATTCGTACTTGGGGTGACAAACGTGAGATAATTATTTCGTTTTACAAGTGAGCAGTTAATCGACCCAAAGGAAGTTTTATTGTTTGACATGTTATTTTATTATCTGTGTTTGGTTACTGCATCAAGATATCACTTACAAGTTAATATAGTTTGACATGTTATTTTGTTATATGTGTTTCCTTAGGACTTTTTACATGAGTATAAGTTTTTTTATAAATTTCTCTAACTAATGTTATCAGACCCGACCATGACAGTGACCCATAAAATTGGTAGGATCGGGTCAGGTCAAAACGGTTCAACTGGGTTTCTTCTTCTCTTTCTTCTTCTCTTTCTTCTTCTCTTTCTTCTTCTCTTTCTTCTTCTCTTTCTTCTTCTCTTTCTTCTTCTCTTTCTTCTTCTCTTTCTTCTTCTCTTTCTTCTTCTCTTTCTTCTTCTCTTTCTTACTCTCTTTCTTCCTCCCGTTTTCCCCCTATACATTATAGCTATCGACATGCAGTTTTGGCCAGTTTGCCAGGTCGACCGGTTACCAGTTAAACCACAAGAACCCGACAGGGTTAAGCGGGTTTGTATATATAGCCGAGTTTCATTGAGTTCAACCCGGAAAAGAGACTGGGTCTGATCCAAACCGGTGGCCGAGCCAGGCCGGGTCCAATAACATTGACTCTAACTATATATATATATAGTTTAACAAATTACCGCTCCTCTATGAACTGACTAAAATACCCTTCTTTACAACCTCACCCCAATTCAATAACTCTTTAACTCAACTCGAATTCAATAATTTATTACGACCTGCAAGTTACCATGTACTGACCAAAAAATTACTATGTTATGTCCAACAAGTTAACAGTATACGATCGACAAGTTAGTATGCTATGATAAGTGAATTATTATATTATCACCAGCAAGTTATTAGGTAAGGTCCTTCAAGTTACTTTATTACGACCAGCAAGTAAATGTGATACAGAAATAAGAGTATTTTTGTCAGTTAAACTATAGGCCATGTAGTTGAGGCCAAAATGCAGCGTGGCCAAAGCTAATCACGGGGTGCCCCCCAAGCACCGCACGGGCAGTTTCGTGTGGACTCGGATCCGGTGACCAATATGCGCGTGGCCAACGCTAATCACGGGGCGCCCAGAGATGGGACCCGTGCGAGGCCAGCCCCGTGCGAGGCCAGCCCCGTGCTTGGCGTTGGCCACGCGCATTTTGGCTACCGGATCTGAGTCCGTTTCGTGTCTGGGCTGCATTTTGTCTAGCGGATCGCGGCTCCATGTAATTTACTCTCTCTGTATTTTGGTAGAGTAATTTATGTAAAAGTATTGTATTTTTCTAATAAAAAAGTCATGTGAATATGTAATTCGCTGATGAAAAATCATCGTTTACGTTACCATGAGTTTCACTAATAATGACTTGTGTAATGGATGTAATTGCTTGATTTTGACAACACACACTTGATGGAAGAGAAAAGCGAATCCAAAATAAAATCAGACACTCATAATTTTCGAAATCCTTCTTTTTCTAATTCCAAATAAAATCGGAATTATTAGAGTAAATGAGAGGGATCATATTAACGGAGGTGCTGGTCCCTTCAATGTTGTGACCCATCTAGTACTTCCTGTTATAAAGTAGAATCATGGTATTTTTTCTCTCAATTTTAACCCGTTGATTTAATGGGTAGGACTATAATAATGTCACATGGGAAGGCTTAACTTGGAAAAAATACTAATGATATCATTAAACTTGAGTTAATAACATCTTTTAGTTGGATTCGACTTTTTTAAACCCAAACTTATAATTACTGTTATTTTTTATTAATCTAACTATTTTTTATGGACCATTAGTCAATGAAAATAAAAAATTAATAATCATAAATAAGTATAAGTGAAAGTAGGCAATTTAATTACGTGGTATAGAGATAGAAAAGGAATGAAAAGGGAATGGTTTGGTTGAGTGTGTGGGCGGGAAGGGGGGCAGGGGAGCATGCATGTGAGTATGGGAACCCTGCACCATTGCCGTGGTCCACCTAATCACTTCGTTGTGGGGGTGCGGGGTGCCCCCTCCATTCCATACATTGCTAAACGCCAAAACCATACCCCCTTGTGTGCCTTATCATCCTCCTCCTCCGGCCAGATTCGTTCCTCCACCAGGGACACCTCCCCTTCCTCTCTCTCTCTCTCTCTCTCTAGTTCTCTCTCTCACCATCTCTCTCACCATCTCTCTCTCTCTCTCTCTCTCTCTCATAAGCTCTCTCTCTCTCTCTCTCTCTCTCTCTCTCTCTCTCTCCATCATAAGCTAGCTCTCTCTCTCTCTCTCTCTCTCTCTCTCTCTCTCTCTCTCTCTATATATCATAAGCTAGCTCTCTCTCTCTCTAAGCTAGCTCTCTCTCTCTCTCTCTCATAAGCTAGCTCTCTCTCTCTCTCTCATAAGCTAGCTCTCTCTCTCTCTCTCATAAGCTAGCTCTCTCTCTCTCTCTCATAAGCTAGCTCTCTCTCTCTCTCTCTCTCTCTCTCTCACACACACACACACACACACACATAAGGTAGCCCTCTTTCTCTCTCATAAGCTAGCTCTCTCTCTCTCATAAGCTAGCTCTCTCTTTCTCTCTCTCCTTTTCTCTCTCATAAACTAGCACTCTTTCTCTCTCATAAGCTAGCTCTCTTTATCTCTCATAAGCTAGCTCTCTTTCTCTCTCTCTCTCTCTCATAAGCTAGCTCTCTTTCTCTCTCACAAGCTAGCTCTCTCTCTCTCACACAAGCTAGCTCTCTCTTTGATCTTAACCTTGTTTTTTATTAAAAAATTGCTTATTAAATAACAGCTAATAGTTTAGACTTTAGCACTTAGTTTATTAATCTATTTAAGATAAAAATAATAATTAGAGTAAATATTTCATGTTATTATCGGAATGCAAGGAATATGGAAGAAAAGATAGCAGTGGGGCCCGCCGAGTACTATATATAATGGTTCATGTTTCGGATAAGAAAAATATGTCCTTTTCGTCGTCCCCATCGTCCCCATCCTACAATTACAAATCACGTTCGTTGCCTCACATGGACCCAAAAAAGGGACCCGATTTTCGACCGGAAATAATTAACCATGTCGCGTCACCCGCAAGTGATTAATTCCATAAATTAAAAATCCCCACTTTTTTTAATCTTTTCAAAAAGCGGATTAAGTCTTAATACCTCCTAATCAAAGCCTAAATTAATCGTCTATTTTTTAGAAATAGTTGACATGGGGTGTGAATAATGAATAATGAATAATCAATCTGTTTTTCTATCAATCATCTTGTCCTTGGTCTTAAAAAAGATTTTTCTTGCAGATTCATGGCGGCCAAAATCGTTGCCAGGATTCTTGGTAAATCCAAACAGAAGCAGAATCAGGTTTTTTTTTCCAGAAATCTCTCGCCGGAAATACCAAAGACGGATTGAAGTTTAGCATGAATCGAGAGAATACTGGAAAGAAAGAGGATCGAGTTGCAGATATTACCGGAGTTTCGGATCAATTCTGAGAGACTGATCAGAGATAATCGAAAATATACTAAAATTTGCAGATCCCACTCCTGGGTGTCAACAGAATTACAGAAACGGATCGACTCATGGTTGATGGGTCGATGCGAAGACGGCAAACACGTACGATATCAATTAACTCAAAATGAACCCAGAAAAGAGAAAAAAAAGGAAGCCATGGATGACCTTCTGCAACAGCTCGAGCGGAGCTGAATTACAAAGCTTTTATGCATATTCACATACGAATCACGTAGGGACGACTCTTCTCTGTACAGGGAGACAAAAAAAAAAAAAAAAAAAACAGAAAAGAAATTACGAAAAGGCATTAGTTTATGATAATCTATATATCTACATCACCAGCTCGTTCACCCAGTCGAGATTGGGGCAGCAGCCATTAATGTTGTTGGAGAAGCTGCCGTTGATCTCTGCGCTCATCTCGTCGTTCATCTTCATTTCTTCGTAATTGTAATTGTAATCCCTCGAAAGAGAACTGGCAGGGGAGAGGAGGAAGGCCGGTTCCGCGGTAGTAGTGGAGGATGCAGAGGGGGAAGCGACGGTGGAATTAGCAGAGAGATCGATGGCTTCCAGGGAGCCCACGAGCTCTGTCAAAAGGGATTTGTAGTTTAAAGCTGCCACAGGGGTTGAGTAGACCGGAGACAGGGGAGGGGACAATGGCGGGGATAAATGGGAAAAAGCCATTAAAGTGGAAGTTGGGGAGGATCCGAGTTGGGCAGAAGGGGATTTACAGGGGCAGAAAGCACAGGAACAAACGATAGCACTCTTCCCCGGCGACGAGGAAGAAGACCCAGAACCCGGCGAGAGGAGACGGAGCTGGGCAGGCGTATGGGCGAAGAAACAGACTTTCCGCCTGCAGCTCTTCCCGTCCCTACAGGGCTGAGTGCGGTACCTGGCCGGGTGAAGCCAGCACTCAAACACCCCGTGTGCGTACTCGCAGGCGTCCCCGCGAGGGCAACCCCCGCGGCGGAACTCCGGACAGGCGTTGCCGGAGTAATGGAACCGGCGGGGGTCTCGTCGGCGGGCCTTCTCGCCGGGGTGGGCGAAGGGGCAGTCGGTCCAGTCGTGGCTGCGGCCGCGGGTGCAGCGGCGGACCTTGAACTCGTACATCCGGAAGTCGTCCCCGGCGTGGGTGTCCGGCGAGCGGCGATCGGAGGAGGAGTCGCCCAAGTCGTACCGGGTCCTCGCGGAGGAGGGCATTTCGTATTTCGTAGGTAGGAAGGGGAAGGGACGAGGATAAAGGAGGAATTTATACAGAAGCGAGCAGGGGGAGGAGGATGAAGAAAAAAGGAAGAAGAGGAGTTGCTGAGAGTGAAGGAGAGGGAGAGCGGTTAATAAAGAGTGGGGCAGGCTGTTAAGCACGCAACATATGATGAGATGGGGTGTAGGTATGGGAGGGAGGAAGGCGGGGAGTGTGCGTGGCAGCACCGCATTCGGTGCCACCATGCAGCCTTCCTTATGTGTCGCCTCCTTACGAGAACCCTAAGCTTCGCTGGACGCCCTTGACACCTTTCTCTCTCTTTTTCTTTCCACTCTCTTCCCTCTCTCCATCCTCCCCACTAAGGGAGTAAAAATGGGCTCAAATAATAGCACTCAATTAATTTAAATAATAACATCAAATTAATGATGAAAATTAATCAAATGTGTTGAAAGAGGGACTATATAATAAAAATTTAATGAATTGTTTTAGTGGGGTTAGATTGACCTCTAAAATTTACTGATTTAAAATTTTAATTAGTTATTTAAATTTTAATGTCCATTTATAAAATGAAAAAAATGAAGGAGACAAAACCAAATTAACTTCTTCATTAATATATCTCAAATTAATAAGTTTGTTTTTATTTTGAAATATATTTTTATTCTGTTTTTAATTAAATGAAAAAAATTTCTTTATTAAATAATTGGACAGAAAATTTGGTATTAAGTTTGATCAGCTTGATGACAGACCTCTTGGACTACAAAGTCCTCTTAACCTTGTTCCATCTTTCCTCTTTGGATTTGAACCTTCCATGTAGGCGCTGATGTGTTGGCCATGTGGTGCAATCTTGTCTGTCAATTTGATATTGGAGATAGATCAATTAGGATTTGCCGATCCACAGTTTAATTTGACTTGTTGACGATCTAATCGCTTGACCCCGGTCTCGAATATCTGAATTTGACTTCGACCCGCATCCTACGGAGGTTTAACTTGATGGATCGTAGCCGTTGGTTACACCAATAAAAAATATAATATTAAATTCTAATTTAAATCGAATTTTAGTGCAAACAGTTTGTCTCTTTCAAGACTAATTTATTTAAAAAAAAAAAAAAATTAAAAATTATTTAAAAAATAAGTAAGTCTAAAAAAAAAAAAAAAATATATATATATATATATATATATAGAGAGAGAGAGAGAGAGAAAAGATCTCCTACAAGTAATATAGGAAATTTTTTCTCTACAAGCACATTTTAAAAAAAAAAAAGTAATGTTATTGTTATGCAGGTATTTTTGTAAAAGTGAATAAAATTGCAAATCACTTTTACAAAAAAGCTCCCTCATTACTTATTTAAAAAGTGCATGTAGGAAATGTTTTGTTACAGGTACGTGTAGGGTAGTTGCCCTTATATATATATATATATATATATATATATATATATATATATATATTTGACCCTCTTACGTTTTAAGGCCATTTATATTCTTCATATGTGCATTTTTTTTCAATTCTTCATTTTTAGTTTTTTCTGCACCTCTTGCCTTTTTTTAGGGTTAAGTTTATTTTCTTTGATTTTTTCAAATATTTTTTTGGCTTGTGAAATCTGTTGATCGCGAAGAAGATGCGATTGAGGAGACAACGACCACAAAATAAAGAGGATTTGAAGAATTTGGGATGAGTTTGTGGATTCCGATTCGATCTTTGTAATAAATGAAATTAAATTTAAAGAGAACTACCATTTCTTCTCTAGGTAAAAAGTGATGAATTTAAGGGTTTTCGATGGTCCGACTTGTTGACGATCCAATCGTTTGACTCCAGTCCCAAATGTTTGACTTTACTTTGACCCAAATCTGGTAGAAGAATGCTTGACTTGTCATTTTCTCTTCAATAATAATGTACTTATAAGTTATTCTAACAAATCAAATATACAATTTTATTGAAATATCTCATTTAATATTCCAAATTCATATGTGTAATTATTTATTGGATTAATTGCTCTTTCTATTTTTTTATATACTTTAATTTTATTTTAGTTACAATTAAACCAACCTGGTTTCTTTTTTTACCTGTTTGTTTTTTTAATTTAACCAAGTGATTTTTCTATTTTTTTATTTAATTTACTTTGATCTTATCTTTTAATTAATAAAACCCACTTGGTTTGACTTTTTTTTTTTTGTTAATTTAAACCAATGTTTTAAAAATCGAACCGGCCATCAAACCGACAGTATGTTCGGTTTTGGTCGAACCTGGTTAGACCGGGTTGGACCAATGGTTCAACCATTGAATATTATCCTCTATACTTTATAAATATGTTATATTTCTATAGGTAAAAAGACAAAATTAATGTTGATTACAAAGAACCGGGGCCGAATCAATAAGAACCGGAGGCGAATCAATAAGAACAGGATTGGCCTCCGGTTCTGGTTCAACCGGGTTGGATTGGCCAGTCCGGTTCGGTTTTTAAAACAGTGATTTAAACTATCACATATTTTTATTTTCTCTTTATATTATTTTATATTTTAATGAAAACAACCCAAATCTACTATCTTATTTCTTTTATTTTTTTTTAATTTATAATTGTAGACATGAAAAATTTATTGTACCAAGATCTGACGGTTAGCAATCAATCTTACAATCTACAACTTTGATCGACACAATTTCTCATTAATTGGAGACAAAATCAACAAATTTGCCTTCACAAATCAAGGATCAGCACTCTTTCATGTTTTGAATTGGCTTTGACTTTCCCAGAAAAAAGAAATTGGCATTGATTGAAAATACGTCACAAGAAAACTGATTTTTAATCACGCTTACAGTTAGATATATATATCTAAAAGTGATCTTTGATCTTGTTGCAGTGAGCGGGCATGCAATGCTCTCTCTTCCGGAGTTCGGCCTTTTCTTCTCAGTATCGCTGAAACAAGTAATAAGTGAAACACCAAGTTGATGGATAGTTGAGATTGTTTCATATTTATATAGTCTGTTTTGCAATTGAGAGAACCTATGAGGATGAGGTGGGTAATAGTTTGATTTAAGCATGCGTTGGATGGAAGTGATCGATATGATATTCCATCTGTTGGTTTTTGTGATGCACTTGATTCCCAATGAACCAGTATTAGCCCGGTTTATTCTATATCTTGTTATGCTTTCAAAGATAAGTAGTATAACCTTTGTAAGTGCCAACATATGATGGATTGATTATCTTTGGACAAAATTTCGTATGCACAAATCAATATATGGAATGAAAAAACATGAAATTAATTTATGATAGTCATTCAAGATTGATTTAGATATTCGTGGATTAATGAAGGAAGTATTATGAGATTGATGCTTATTCATAGACTTATGGGTGATTGGAATGAGTCTAAGGAAAGATTTAGCCAAACTATTGTGAGTGATAATCGATCAAGAATTTACCATGTAAAGAGATCACATACGAGTATATATAGGCATGAAGCCCTACAAACAAGAGACAGATTCATAGAAGAGTATTTTTGAGAATTATAGAGTCAGTGTTTACTGTGGCGCATTAGTTCTTCATCCATTAGCTTATTGAGAAGCAGTTTAGGAGATGGAGACGGAGTTGCAACCAGAGTTGGAATAAGCTTTCTGAAGTCTGTGTTGGGGACAGAACAAGTCTTTTACCAGACTACTCACGTCACAAGAATAAGTCAGTTAAAAGTTGGAGCTTGAAGATAATCTATGTTTCTGTTGAGAAGTGAATAACTACTGTAATGGCTTTGTGAAGGTTTATAATTAATTAATCACTAGTGGATTGTTATTATCCTAGGCAAAACTGCCACGTAAATTAGGAACAACTATTTCGAACTATGTTCTTACTTTATTTTTATATGCAAAAGACTTGTGACCAATTTGTAGTCACTCAATTTACAATGGCCAACATAACAATTTTGATTTGAATTAATAAAAATTTGGGTTGATCAGGACCTTATATCTTAAGTTGGATTTTGGACCCTTGACTCTTCAAAAGGTCAATTTTTTCGTGTATTCAAATGTCTCTCCAATCTTCAAAACAATTTTACACTATTTTATTTTGTTAATTAGTAATTAGTGGTATGATTTAACAAATATGCTAAAATTGGTTCATATTTTTCAAGATACGAGCAGTCTTTCTTAGTCATACTTCGGCTGATCCTGCGGGTGCTTACTAGTGAGGGCAAAAGCTGCAATGTCGGATCCCCTTCACATATAGTCTAATACTCGTAGTGCAATCTTTCAAACTTGCTTTCGCTTTGCCTGTCCGCCCCCCTCCCAGGTATGTCTTCCTTGCGATGAATCTCTAATTTCAATAAACTATTTTGATTTTCCCCTCTCTAACTCGTACTCCTCCGAGCTTTGCAGTTTCTTTTTGTTTGTGTTGCGAAGAGAAACAGTGCCACCAAATGCCCCATACTTCGGCGGGGAGAAAACACGGGGGAGACCAGTCCGACGGGGGCACTGCTCAGAAGACACCACGGGTAAAGATGGTTAGAGTCGTTGAAGAGGCTGAGAAAAAGGTATTTGTACGTTTATTGTCATTGCTTATACTATGAAACGCTCAACAATAGCAGTTATCGTGCTGTTTTTGTCGTGTTAAAGTGAGAACTAGTCAACTAAGACTTTTCAAACGTTAATTGTTAGGTTCAAGCCAAAAGACTGAAGGACGTGGAGATTAGCATACCTATAGTATATGGAACAATCTCGTTTTGGCTCGGAAAAAAAGCTAGTGAGTAAGTGTTTTGAGCTGCATTTTCTGCTTCCCTATAAAGTTGTGCTGCATTCTGAATGCATTTGCATCTTCACTCATATAGAACACACTCCCATAAGTGGACCGTTTATGTTCGAGGGGCCAACAACGAAGATCTTAGTGCGGTAGTCAAGAGGGCTGTTTTTCAACTGCATCCTACTTTCACTAATCCCACTAGGATCATGGATTCGGCCCCCTTTGAAGTGTCGGAGTACGGTTGGGGAGAGTTCGAGATAGCCATCACCCTTTTTTTTCACAGTGATATTTGTGACAAGCAGTTGGATTTGTAAGTTTTTCTTGCTTTCCGCTTTCAAACTCTTAAGCAGTGTTTGTCATTGAGTGGGTTGTGTGCCTACAAACTAATTTTTAATTAATCATAACTAATCTTACAGATATCATGGTCTGAAATTGTACCATGATGAAGATTCTGGACCTCAATCAACAAAAAAGCCTGTTATTGTGGAATCCTATGATGAGATAGTTTTCCCAGATCCCACTGAAACCTTCTACGCTCGCATTCAAAATCATCCTGTTGCAATAGTACCAAGGCTGCCTGCTGGAACAAGTTTACCTGCTCCAGGTTAGTTTATGTCAAGTGTCATGTTTCTTGCTTTCTTCCTGCAGATTATAAGAAAGTCTAGTTCCTGTTTCAGTACCACTTGAAATTACATCCGAAAAGAAAAGAGGAGACACCAAAGATCATCCTCTAAATCAGTGGTTCCAGAATTTTTCAGAGGCAGATGAGCTGTCAAAACTTGCAGCTGCTCGTCAGCAAGTAAGATTATTAAACTGGTTATGAATTTATGCTTATAGAATTCTATGAGTTATGATTGCAGTCCAATTATGAGTTTGAAATAAATTATGCTCAACATATCTTTTTGGGGCAACTGCTGAGAAAAACATTTCATTGTGAAGGAATTGGGTCCTTACTGTATCTATAGTAATTTAGTATGAGTCTACACTATGAGTAACTTGTTTGGTGACGAAGGTGGAGAGTATGCATTCTAGGGCGTATGTACTGGGGCTCATATTGCTTGTTCTCATTCAAGTGTGAACTTGGGCTAGCTGACCGTTTGGAGCAATCTGAGATCAAATTCTCGATGCTCAGTGCACTTCTTGAGGGAATTTTTTTTTTTTTAAACATTTTCTTGAGGTGTTGTTTTAACAAAAAATGTTTAGGAGATCTTGATTTTTTTTTTTTTTTTTTTTTGAGGAAAATGCTGTTTTTTATTGAGTAATGAAATTCGATTACATCATATTACATAGGGGGGGGATGTCCTCACCGTCAATGAGGATAAGCCCACCCTTCAACTTGACTGCCGCAAAATCTACCGCTTCATTTTATGTTTGGTTGAAATGAGGGAACAACCACACCTGTATTCAGACTGTTTAAGTTATGAAGACTCTTAATTGTTGTTAATTTTTCTACATATGTTAGACTAGTAGGAACGGCAATAATCAAAAGATAGAGTTCCAGCATTTAGTTTATTCACTTGCGCTAAAATTCATTCTCCAAAATTTTTGCTGAAATGCTATGTATGAAAAGAGCTGTGGCATGTAGAAAGACTCTATGGCTATCTTACCATTCTGCAGTCAATATTGGTATGGAATGAATGATTATTATAATTATTGGTTGGTTTCTTTCAAGTTATTTTTCTTAAAACATTTTATTAGTGGTGTGTAAGCATCCTTTTGTTGCTGGAGTGTAAGCATCTTTCTGTTGCTGGAGCACAAGCATCTTCCTCTTGCTGGAGTGTAAGTTTCTTTCAATTACTGGAGCATGAGCTGAGTTCTATGCCAGCAAACTCCAATTAGGAGAATCTTTAGTAGAGAGCTTTAGTTTCTTCTAAATCCCAGAAAAGAACCTTAGACAAACGACTATTGTTTTAGTGACTGTAACACAAGAAACTATGTCATAACTATATAGCCATTTAGATTTTCTGCGGACTCCTGGCCTATTTTGAACTCTTCTTTGCAATGTCTCCTTTGTCAAAGTGTTTTACTTTTTTTCAAGCAACACCTTTTTTTGAGAACCGTGAAACACATTCATTAAGAGCATGCAAAAGTTCTTATTATCCTTATGCACAAGCCCACGGTGGCACTCAATTACGGAATCAGCAAATCCTCCCTTCCAAAACATTTGTTAGTGGTCTCTCATTTACCTCATGTGGAACGTTTTTCTTCAACCTCCCAAGTGTGTAGGCAATTGGAAGGAGCATCTTCTTTAATAGAAAGCTCAATGGTGCCTCTCATTCGAAATGAGAGGGGGAGAGACTGAGCAATCTGAACCAAGGAAGGGAGGGAGGCTGGAATGCAGATCAGCATGCCAATGAGATGGAAGAAATAAGTCAATATCTTCCAAGAATAGGGACTATGGAGACAACTGATTGGTTGGCTCATCACATCTGAGAGGCATAGAGGAAAGACTGGAAGCCAAAGCTCTTCTCAAAAGGTTGTCATTGGTTGAAAGTTTTTGATGAAGGGCACCCTAAAGAAAAATTTTCATCTTAGGGGGCACCAAGAGGTTTCATGCTGGTTGGCGCATGAACTGAGGGTATATGAACATATTATCATGGAACACGAGATGCCTGGGGACTCTTAGTCTACAGCAATTTTACGTCAGATGGTGAGGAGATGTAAGGCCAAACTGATTTTTATACAGGAGAGATAGGTACAGAAACTCTCAAAAAGCAAAATTAAAGAAATGTGTCATGGAAGAAGACCAGCATGGGAGGAAATTTCCACTTACTATCCCTCACTACTTGAGTGCCCAGCAAGTATAGGAAAGAATGTAGAAGCCATACTAAGGAAGTTTTTTATGGAATGGAACAAGTGAGGTCTTCAAATATCCTCTGGTAAGATGGGAGAAGATCTGCAAGCCAAAAGCAGATGGGGGGCTCGGTATAAGAAGCATTAGGCAAGTAAACTAGTCCTTACTTGCCAAGTGGCTATGGAGATGTGCAAATGAGCCAAACAGCTTATGGAGGGTACTAATTGTAGCAAAATATTGAAGATCAAACCATCCGTGACTTCCCTGAAAGAGCCCAGCTTATAAAAACATCAAGTATATCTAACGCAATTCTAAAAGTAGAACAAGACTTCACACAGCATATAAGATATCATGTCAGGGAGGGTAGCATTGTCAGATTTTGGTCAGACTGCTAGTTGGGAGGAGAGGTTCTTTCTCAATGCGTCTCAAGGCTGTTTAAGTTCATAAGAAACAAGGAGACTTTGGTGGAAAATGTTTTGCAAAAACGAAATGGAGGCTGGAATTTAAATATTCAAAGAAACCTCCTAGGAGGAGAAATTAAAGAGTATCAGCACTCGCCAAAGTGTTAGACAGCCACTACATTGCAGATCAAGGAAAAGATGAAATTATTTGGATGCCTGATACAACTGGAAAATATACAGTGGCATCCTTCTATAAGTATGACAACCTTCCCTTGTGCCCCAAAAACCGAGAGGAACAATTGCAGCATGGGATCTTATGGCTCCACACAAAGTAAAATAATTTGTCTGGATGACAGAAATTCTTCACATGTGATGAACTTGGAAAAAGAGGGAGATAATAATTAATACCCTTTGCAGATTCTATAATGAGCAAGAAGGGACTTGCAGCCACATCTTACTCCACTGTAAGTTCAGTAGAAAAGTTTGGGCAAACTTATTGAAGAAATTCGGTGTTAGTGTATGCATGCCAGACTAGCTGGAAAAGCTATTACGGCAATGGATTGTGAACTCGTTGCGTTATTGGGGAAAAATTGTATGGAAAAGCAGTCTTGCATTTGTTCCATGGCACTTATGGCTAGAAAGGAAGAGCAGGATTTGGAGAATAAAGCTTCATCCGCGGGAAGTTTAATAGGAAAGGTTATAAGAAACACTCTCTCATGGGTATCCAGCACCATGGACGACATCCTTTCCCTATCTCAGTAATCAGAAAGTTTTGGCACAAGGTCATCTTGTTTTATGCCCCTTGAGCCTATGGTGATGGAAGAATGGAAGCTACCCAACCCCCGTTAGAAAAGCTGACTTTGATGGGTCTTCCATTGGTAATCCTGGACCAGCTGGAGTGGGAGGCTTGATTACCAAGGAGATGTCCTTACAGCATACTCTGGCCCAGCAGGTAATTGTGGATCCAATGAGGCAGAGGCCAAGCCATTACTTGAAGGTGTCAGACTCCTCCATCATCTCTGGCTGGGCAAAAAGCAGAGACTCTGTGCCATGGAAGCTCCTAACAGCTGGAAAAGCAGACATCTGGTAAAACACTTCAGGATTAGCTAACTCTGAAGCTGATAAGCTTGCAAAATCAGGAACAATGAAGCTCTGCACCTGCTGCACACTCAATACTCTTATTCTCTAATATATAGCCCTGCGAAAGTATTTGTTTCTGCCCTTTGTTTAATAGCTTACTGCATGATAGCTGCTTGTAAATCTGTACTTCATTTTTGGCAATCAATAAAAGTTTTCGAATTTCTCAAAAAAAAAGAGGTATCATGCTGGCACTAGAGTTTGTTAAATCAACTTTGAATGGCTTCCAAGTCAGGTACAAGTAGATAGAGACATTCAGAAACTAAGTTCCCCATCAAGTATAAGATAAAAAACTGGTTGGAATTTGAATCACTTCCATAAAAATGACCGGTAGCATATTTTGTGACCGAAACTAATTTTAGGTGCCACTTTCTCTTGTTTACATTTTCTTAAGGGAGACTAAAATGAGTAATAGCATATTTTGTGACCATAACTAATTTTAGGAGCCACTTTTTTTTGTTTACATTTTCTAAAGGAGAGACTTATCCTAAAGTTAGAGGGACTTTACCAAGAAGAATGCAGCATTGAAGTTTCTTTTCATCTTATCTAATTCTCTGTAAGAGACTGGGAAGGATAAAGGGAAGAAGATCGAGTAATCTGCTAAGTTACTAGTTTGTATGAATTGGTTGGAAGTTAGAGCGTTCAGCATATTACAACTAGGATATATAAACTATATTTCTCAAAAAAAGGATATATAAACTATTAAAATGTCTCTACTAATATGCCAGAGTCCTCAAGGGTCTCAAGTCATCCCTTAGCTTAATTTCCTATGGTGATGTTGCTTTTCGCTTTGGCAAATTTGTTTTAGCTGGACCTTACTACAAATAGGATTTTGGGGATAGATTCCTAATTCTACTTTTGGATACCACTCTGCCTATAGGGTACAAGAGATCAGACCAATAATTTTACCATATAGTTACAAACCATCGTCAATGTAGGTGATGTTTAGAAGATGTCTTTAACTTCTCTAGATGGTCATTATGGTTCAATGGGTATATGTGGGTACCTTGGGTTTCCCAAAGTTGTGTAGCCTGCAGCAGTGTGCGTATGTAATCAAAATTTAGAAAAGAATAAAGTAAATTAAGATACTATCAGATGAGGTTGATATATGCCCACTTAAAATAACCTAATTGATAGAAGACAACTGTCGAATAATGATTTGAAGAATACTAATCTGATTACAGAGCTTTGTCGACGTTCTCTCACAATGAGTGGTTGTAAAGAGACTCCCTCCTTAGCTAGACTGACGGCCACGGAATTGGCTGGCCTGGTGGTACATTGCTAGTTACATTTGGTTCTCCCAGCTAAATCCCATATTTCCCTTAATTTTGTGATGTACCTCCAGACGTTTTACACCAACCCACTATGCAGCTTGAATCACCCTCGACCTTCAGGTGCCCATCAAATCTCTCAATGAAGATCTGCAACCCGTGGAGTACTTCCATGATCTCAGCATTGTTGGTGCCAGACCTAAGGGTCCAGTAAAGGGTAACAAGATCTGGCCAATGGAATCATGGAAGCCACCTCCAAATCCAGAGGGTCCAGGGTTCCTAGTGGAGGACACAATTTAGTTTGATAAATCCTGGTTTGGAGGGAACAGACTGCACCACTACAGTTGGGGGGCAGGGATGGAAAGTCCAGCAGTGTCATACCACGAGGTCCTTTGTTCTGCTTCCCTAAAGCCTTCAAACTCCCTCTTGGAGCTCATCTCGTGGATTGCCTTGTCAAAAATCAGTTGTTAAACTGCCATATCCTCTGCGCGTGTGTTTCTAAACAAGCTGTTGTTCCGCTCTTCCCACATTTCCCATGGGATAGTGGCCAAACAGGATTCAATCATAAGCTTTCCTCTTCATAATGATTGATATGTGCACAGTTAAAATGACCTAATTAACAATTCTACTACATCTTACTTTAATGGGCAGCTTTGTGAACACCCTAAATTTGAATAAATAAATTGCTGCTTGGCATCCTTGGAAATAGTATTTATGAGCAGCCTATGAATAGAAGAATGGAGATGATATATTTATGTTTCTACCCAAAGAATTGTCTGATGCTCAGATTTTGCTCTCCCAGTGTCATTGCATATTTCAGTGACAAAAATTCAGATGATTTTTACTATTTGGGCATGTTGGCATGCACATATTTGTTTTATGACATGCATATAATCTATTATTTTGTTGAAAATTCTCAGTTGAACACTACATGTTTCTTAACTAATTATATATTTGTCTGCACTAGCTGAGGGAAATTGGAACAGCGAATGGGGCTTTAACTTGTTCTCTGAGATATGTAACATTGTGGGAAAGCATTATATTTGAAGAGTAAAGGGCTAACACTAATTGTATTAACCAGTGAACCACAGTCAGGGAAATAAGATACTGTCACTAAACCACTTGCACTACATTTTGAACAACATTGATACTACTGATCTGAAGTAATAAAATATGTGTGCTCCTATAAAAATAAATAAATAAAAATAAAATAAAAACCTTTGAAACTTTTACCAATTATGTCAAGCTTTGCTGAGTGCTGTAGCTTTAGACTAGTTTGCCGATAATGACTTATTGCATTTCCTCATAACTATAAGACAAAGTGCCGACATATTCAATTATAATACTGTTTTGGAATCTTCTTGTTCAGTGCATGACACCGTGCCAAAGTCAAACTCGACCTATTTCATGTTAAAGTAACATTGGGTTGGTTCTATCCATTATCATCATACTTAGCTATTGACTGTACCAAATCATTGGAAATAATATTACCATGTTAGTGGGAGCATATTTCCATTGATAGAGTTATAATATGTAAGATTTATCGATGCCAATATAATAGTGTACTGTTGTGTTCAACCAAATTGTCTAGCTGCAAAATTCTGAAACCGTTTACATATAAAGATTAGATAATTTCACCCACTTACACTTTATTTTCCTTCAAGTTAGAGGGTATTTGATACCTGTTTAGCCATCACCCAAATAGAAGATGTACTCCAACAATTGACAGAAGCATGGGTGCATTAAATCAAAATCGTTCAACTCTCTTGGAGAAGTTTTAATCTGAATTCTTTTATGATGGCCTTTCTTGAAGGTCATGAGTTACTAATGCAAGGAATAGAGCTGATGTGGTCAGAAATGTGGAAAGGAAGCTATATACAATTTGGTTGATAGGCATTCTATATCTTGGAATACTCTCTGCAAAATTCTGATTGAGCAAACTTTCTTTAGGTTCTCTAACTTCAGTTTTAGCCTTTGGCTTCATGGCCATATGAGACAGTTTTTACTGGGATTTTTATGTTTCGAGTCTCACTGGATTAGATGGAATAATATGTGTGCAATCAACCTATTGTAAAAAAAAATAGTATTGCTCTGGAGTTTTTTAAATGTTACTTGAGAACAAAAGCTTGGCCATACGAGTGAATAATTTAACTAAGACTAATTTTGTAGACAGCCTTTTATTCAAATTGACCCAAATTCTTCAATTTTGGTACTTCTGTTTGCAGGTTCAGGCTCATATTGTCAAGCTCAAGCGGCAGTTAAGTATGATTGATGGACCACTTCAGCTCTCAAAACCAGCTTCAGTCTCTGGTCAGTAATGCAACTGGTTGCAGCTAGATTGAAAAAGATGTAAGTATGAAGGTGTAAAGTAGTGTATTGTTCAGCTCTACATACACACTGAGTTTGATAGAACCGATGTGGGATTCCTTCCCAAAAAGTATTGCCTTTTCTGTATCATGACATAGAGCAAAATGAAAGTATGCTATTTGGTTCTGATTGGGCAAATTATGGGCTTACTACTTGTTTGCTGAGTGCGGACCATGTTAGTCTCCACTTGTTACAAGCAGTGCATCCCTCAGAGTTGTTCATCGCTGAAATTGATTTTAATGGAAAACTCCCAGCTGTTATTTCAGGAACGCCATTGTGATCACAACCCTTGTCAGCTTTCCCGAAGGTGAAGACAGTTGTTTGTAGTAATGTTTGAGGGGGAAGTGTCCCCTGGGTCATGAGCCAGATGAAGTCTGCAGGATTTGGTTGCTAAGGAGTACAGATTGGGAGACCCATTAGCATATTGTGTAGTATTTTCAGATGGTACCAGTTTTCAATGTCCGGTCTAGTCGCAATCCATTATTGGACTAGAAGAGAGGGGATACGGACCTTTTTTGGTCACAAAAAGTGGGAAACATCAAACTAGGGAAAGGAAAAGGAGAGTTCAAAATAAAGTTGAAACCGTATCTGCTATTTCCTGCCACTTAGTGTGCATTGGCACTATGCTGTGATCACATGGCAGGCTTGGGCTTGGGCTATTGATTACATTTGAGTGGGTTTGGGCTTGAGCTTGGGCTGGGGGTTAGGTATATTGGGCGGTGTTGGGCTTAATTACATTGAGTGGGTTTGGGCTTTAATTAACTTGGAAATTTTTCTTTCGTGACTTTAATTAATTTGAAGCAAAAGTATGATATAAATATGAATTATTAAACAGATAATGTTACAAAAATTTACCATGTTGTGAAAAAAAAAGGGAGAAAAAAGGAACTTTGGGAGTATAAAAAAATTTATAAAGGACAAAATATATCAGTGTGATAAAAACCGGATTGGACGAATATTCAATACTGCAGGTTGGTTAATCGAATATGATGAAAGAATAATTTTTAATTTTATCATCAATATAAAATTACTCAATAACTGTTGCCTTTCATTCTTCTAATCGTTCATGTGCCAGATCCATTTCTAGAATTTTTGTTTACAGTCATGGATACGAGAACCTGAGACCTTCTACACGGATTGACCCAGATGAAACCACTTGAGCTATTGTCCAAGGCCCTATTAAATAATTTTTATTATATTCAAACAAAGCTAATTTTAGGAATTTATTTTTAAATAATATTTTTTAACTTATTAAAAAGACCCTGTTTTTTTTTTTTTTTTTATATGTGCTGATACGTAGCGGAATAAACATAAATGTAATGTATCTTTTAAAGTACTACGTAAGGTGAGAAAGGCGCCCCTCCCTATAAAAGCACTGATCTTGAGAAAATAATTTTAGACTCGTTTCAATTGCATGAGAATGAAACTTCGGACGCTTTTTTGTTTTTTTATCCTTTTCAATTCAGACTATTGCGTGTGACTCTGGAGTTTGTGGTGGTTTGTAGTACTTTGTAGAGCCGATCAAAGGGGCCATCTTCGTTCATTCTGCGTCTGCTACGCGAACCGAGTAAGTAGAAGAGAGAAGAATGGAACAAGTGACCATGATCGGGGTAGTGGGTGCCGGGCAGATGGGTTCCGGGATTGCCCGGGTCGTCGCTGCTGCTGGGATACCTGTAATTCTCCACGATTCCGATGCTAAAGCACTTGAAAGAGCAAACAAGGTCGACACCTGCGCTCCTTCCAATCTCTCTCTATTTTTTTTCATTCTCCTTGGCGACTGAGAATTTTATGTTGACTTCTGGGAATTAATTTCATGCTCTGCGATCATGAATATTAGAAACTGACCCGCTATGTAAATGATCCGAAATTGGAGTATTCAGCTTTGAGATAAACCTTTGAACTTTATCCTTTCTATTTTCTGAGTTTTATTCGAAACCTTCGTTCATCAATTTCTTATCATGTATTATGCTTTTCTGCATCTTCTTCCAAGTGTTGAAGTAATTCATAGAAACCGGTGGGGAAGCGGTAAATGTATCGGGTCGACAGGGGGTCTGTTCCCCTCTGATAACTAGATAGTGGTGCTATTGTGAAAGGAATAATAGACAGTGAAACTATCGATCCTCTGGTGTAACTTCTGCTTCTGAATGTTGCCTGGCTTTTTTTATTAAGTAAAAGGCCTAGGACATTATCTCCTGAGGGAGCAAGCTTTGTGTCCCTATTAGACAGTCATCTCTGTTTACTAGTAGGATCTAAGACAGTCCTTTTGTTTGTTATCCATCAAGCTACTTCAGTTGTTTGATATGCAGAAGTTGTTTAGTGTATGGTGCACGATTCAAAAGGTAGTCATTTTGAATCGTTACCGGAAGTAAATTTTCCAGGAGGCACTTTCCTCTTTGCATTTCTTAGACAGATTTCTGAATTCATGTTGTTATCTTATTCTTTTTTTAAGAAAAAAAAGAGAAATAAACGAATAATTTCTTTTTTGGAAGAAGAAATAGCCAAGAATTGTGTGACATTCATCTCAAGTAGTATTATATTCTTTCTGACCCACAGTTGCTTTCCCGCCCTTAGTCAAAAGGTGAAAACGCACCATACTGATCTGTTTGTGCTTCTTCATACAGTTGATTGCTACTGCCACTAACTCTGTTCGATGTACACAAAATTTTGAGGAGCTTCAATCGGCAGATGTTATCATTGAAGCCATAGTGGAATCTGAAGAAGTAAAGAAGAGGTTATTTTCTCAATTGGACAAGATTGCAAAACCATCTGCTATTTTGGCATCTAATACGAGTTCCATTTCCATAACTCGCCTAGCATCTGCAACAAACCGGCCTAGCCAGGTTTTGCTTCCTACTGTGCCATATATTTGTTCAGATCTCAATGTGCAAGGAGAAGATAGGAATCTTCCTCTTTCTGTTTTTGATCTTTTTTCTCTAGTTCTTCTATTCTTTGCAGAAGCCACATGATAATATAGTTTGTTCCACAAAAAATATTACTTTTTCTATTTGGAGGATTACTATTCTAGTTAGTTATTACCTTTTAGTCATTACCTTTTAGTCATTACCTTTTAGTCATTACCTTTTAGTCATTACCTTTAGTTATTACCTGTTATATATTTTTTGTAAGCCTTTTGGTTGTAGAACTCTAGCCAGTCTCCAGGATTGAAATTTAACTTGAAAGAATTCATTTTTAAGGTAGATGTCCTTTTTGATAAAAACCTTTGCAGTTGTTCATCTGCTGCCTATTGAGAAGGATAAAACTAAGCATTTTATTTTATTTTTTTAACTTTTTCTACGTAAGTTTGTGTGGCTTTCAAGTAATTATCCCATGGGGCCAATTCAATAACCACCCTGTGGCCTATACATGGCATGAACTTGGATTGTTTTCATCAGACTCTGGATACAAGACTACGAATTTCATTGGATTACGATTGCACTCCTGCTTCTTATGAACATTTTTCTGTTTTTATTATTCCTTTTCAAGAAACAAAAAAATCCTTTCAAAATCCTAGTTATTTCAGGCAGAAAACATTTTAACTAGTATCATCTCTTGTGGGATGTAAGTGACCGGGCATATAAACTATTTATGTGGAAGGTGGCTATTATACTGCTTGTCCTTGATGAGATTGAATACCCACTACCATGAAGCATTTACTGCTGCCTCCTCTGGTTTTTGTTGGTGAATATTACACTCTTCTTATGTATTCTAAATTATGGCAGTCGAAGTGCACGTGTTAAAACCTCATTTACTTTCAGGTGATTGGTATGCACTTTATGAATCCCCCCCCTGTCATGAAGGTGATAGAGATCATTAGAGGTGTGCAGACATCAGATGAAGTCTTCATGAAGATCAAAACCTTGTCTGAAAGGTTGATTCTAATCAGGAAAACAATTTATTTACCCATGTTATATTAATTAAAAAGGTGGAAAATGATTAGAATCAGTGTAATTGCAGGTTTGGGAAGACAGTTATGTGCTCTCAAGATGTTCCTGGCTTCATCGTGAACCGGATCCTGATGCCTATGATAAATGAAGCCTTTTATGCTCTTTATACAGGTGTGGCAACAAAGGAGGACATTGATAAGATGAAACTAGCTACAAACCATCCCATGGGTCCTTTGACGCTTGCAGATTTCATTGGATTGGATGTCTGTCTTTCAATACTGAGGGTTCTGCATCAAGGACTGGGGGATGACAAGTATGCTCCATGCCCATTACTTGTGCAGTATGTTGATGCCGGTAGACTCGGCCGAAAACGAGGCATCGGGGTTTACTCTTACCCAAACAAAAATCAGACTGTTAAACCAATTCCTCGCCTCTGATTCCAAGCTCTCACGCCACTACAGCTTCTATCTAGAAAGAAAACTGTTCCTTGATCTTGGCGTTGAAGATTGGGTCATTCTCCTGGTGAGCATATACAAAGCTCTGATGTGAATAAATACTAATGTTTTTGTAGCTGTTTCTCGCAGCTTCGAAGTAGAAGCAGCTTCGAAGTAGAAGCAGCTTCGAAGTAGAAGCAGCTTCGAAGTAGAAGCAGCTTTGAAGTAGAAGCAGCTTTGAAGTAACTCAATAAATTATATGAAGCATTTTAGTTGAACACTGTTCTAGTAAAAGAATAATGTAATTGGGTCTAATGTGATCCCAGAGCCCTTGCTTCAGCACAAAGTGCCGTGTGTTTTATGAACTGGAGAACGTAATATCAAGTCAAGAATTGGCTCACAGATTCAAATTGCAGAAACCCACTTGCATCTTCGAGTGACAGGGAAGAAGTTACCCCCAAAGTTTAGTGTTGAGGTTACATTATTCTGGTTATTAGGTTTTATTCATTTGTTGTGCCCGAGGCCAATGGAAATCTTTTAATTTCCAATACTAGCATATCCATGGAGTTTCATTTATAGAGAATGGATAATTCGGTTACTCATAATCTTGATACCAGCTACTAATATGAATCGTTTCTGTTTTTCAATTTTTCCAAAATTCAATTAATAAAGTTAATTTTAAATAAAATAAAAATATTTTTAAAATTACCATCATGTTTATTATTTTAAAATAATGATCAATGTTTTAAAAACCAAACCGGCCATTCAACTGGTGCTATGTCAGGTTTTGGTTGAACCCAGTTAGGCCGGGTTGGATATGCGTTATGTCCGATTTTGGTTGAACCCAATTAGACCGGGTTAGACCATTGAATATTATACACCATATGTCACATATATTTAATATTTTTTTATGAAAAAAAGTAAAAATAATGTTGGTTACAGTGAACCTGGCTGAGTCAATAAGAACCGGATTGGCCTCGGATTTTAGTTCGACCAAGTCATACTGGCCGGTTTAGTTTGGTTTTTATAACACCGATAGTGATAGTTAATTTCTAGTTGACACTTTTAAATGGCACGCTTGTGTAAGCAGCCCAGTGCTTTTTAACCTAACTAAAACAAATATTTATATGAATTATAAGGTGTAATATTCATGGGTTGAACCATTGGTCCAACTTGGTTTGACAAGGTTCGACCAAAACCAGACATCCTACCGGTTTGATGGCCGGTCCAATTTTTAAAACAATGCATTTTATAGAAAAATAGAGCATTGTAATTTTAAATCTTAGTTATTTAATCCCTTAATTAATAATTGCCTGGCTCAAAGTCTCAAACGTTTCCTCTTCTGTCAGTGGCCTAGGAACCTACTTGGCGTATGTTAGCGTTGGAGCATCCTGGAGTGCATATTAACACGCATTGACATTGCCCTTTGGCCTTTGGAGAGAGAAGCAAACAGTTCTCGATAAATTTCCCCAGCCCTTCTCTCTGCAAATTTGCCGCAGGGGCCGCCAAGAGCCTCCCTTTGAATTCGAGAAACAGAAAATCGCCTCTTTACTGAAGACATGCTCTCGATTCAGAGACTTGAAGCTCATCTACGCTGGCATGGTGAGGAAGAATACCCACCAGGACTCCTTCCTAATCAACCTATTGATCGCCGCCTCTTCGAATTTTCGCCGCATCGATTTCGCGCTGCTCGTTTTCGGACAAATGAAAGAACCCAATGTTGTTGTGTATAACGCGATTTTGAAGGGATTTGTTCGGTGTTCTTCGCCGATGCAGGCTCTTTGCTTTTACGTGCGAGAAATGCTAACGTCTTGCGTTCTGCCCACGAGTTTCACCTTTTCGTCGTTGATCAAAGCTTGTGCGCAGGTGCCGGCCGTGGAGTTTGGGGAGGCTTTACATGGCCGAACTCTGAAAAGTGGGTTTGGGTCTCACTTGTTTCTACAGACGGGCCTGATCGATTTTTACATCAGTTGTAATAAAGCTGCCGAGTGTCAAAACGTGTTCGACGAAATGCCGGAGAGAGATTCTGTGGCCTGGTCAACTATGATATCTGCTTATATCCAGTTCGGTGATTTTAGTTCTGCAGAGAGATTGTTCCATGAGATGCCGGATCGGGACATTGTCTCGTGGAATACCATGATTGCAGGATATGCGAGGTGCGGAGATGTGGATGCTGCGGCTGCTATGTTTGATCAAATGCCTTCCAAAGATTTGGTGTCGTGGACTTCGATGATTTCGTGTTACTCCCAAAATAAGAAATTTATGGAAGCCATAGAAACTTTTGAAAAGATGAAAATGGCAAAGGTTCTTCCGGATGAAGTAACAATTGCGACCGTTATTTCAGCGTGCGCCCACTTAGGAGCTCTAGACTTTGGAAAAGAAGTTCATTTCTATGCAGCTCAAAATGTGTTTCACCTTGATGTTTTCATAGGCTCGGCATTGATTGATATGTATGCAAAATGCGGGAGTATAGAGAGATCACTCTTAGTGTTCTTCAAACTACGGGAAAGGAATATCTTCTGTTGGAACTCTATGATTGAAGGGCTTGCACTTCATGGGTTCGCCAGAGACGCACTAGGTATGCTCACTAAGATGGGGAGGGAGAAGATAAAGCCTAACGGGGTGACGTTTGTTAGTGTTCTTAGTGCTTGCACTCATGCAGGATTAGTGGAAGAAGGGTGGTGGGTTTTTTCAAGCATGACTCAGGACCACTTGATTCTGCCACAGGTAGAGCACTATGGCTGCATGGTTGATCTCCTTAGCCGGGCTGGTCTACTAGAAGAAGCAGTGGATTTGATAGAGAATATGAAAATGGAACCCAATTCTGTTATCTGGGGTGCACTGCTTAGTGGTTGTAAAACTCACAGGAACATGGATATTGGACTAATTGCTGCTAAGAGGCTGATGGTCTTAGAGCCGACCAATTGTGGCCATCACAGCCTGCTCCTTAACATGTATGCAGACACAAATCAATGGGGAGAAGTTGCAACTATGAGAGGTCAGATGAAACATGGAAGTGTGCAGAAGAGTATCCCAGGGCATAGCTGGATTGAAGTGGAGCACAGGGTTCATGAGTTCGTTGCCTTTGACGTATCTCACCCATTCTTTGATGATATTAGTCGATTGATATTGGAACTGGATGGACAGCAGAAATTTTCAGGTTGTGAATTCGAGTTGTATTGATATTCATGTTCTGGCTGTTGAAAACAAACAGGCATTTTTATTTCAATTGCATATATATATACATATATACAATACTGAATATTCTGCTTGATTATAGAGAAGCATCGTTTCTAACTTGCAATAGTCTTCCAATGTTTCCATAGAAGACTAATTGGAAGTAGGAACAGTTACGAATCTACACGGACATCCTAGTACTGATTACTGAACCAGATACTTTCTTTATTTTCTGCAACATCAAAGCTGACAACAGGGAATTCAGTACTCATTCTGCCATGCTGAATAATTGATATATTTTTAATGCCAGCTTAAGTGTAATTAGAATATTGATTATTTTTAATTACGTGTATTCATATGTAATTTTGTGAAAGCTGATAACAAGCCGAAAACAGCTGCTATAAACTCTGATGGATTGAAAAATAAGAAAATACAATCTCTCACCATTGCTAAGTGCTAAATCGGAGTCTATCATTGATATTTGGTAATGCTCAATCAAGGGGTGAGCACGGGCCGGGTTCAGGTCCCGAAATCTGACCCAAACCCAACATGTAATATCCGTATAAAACCCAAATGGGTTTTCAAAATCCAAACCCAAACATTTATTTTATAAACCCAAATTGACCCGACCTGATCAAAACCCGATGAGTTTCAAAAATACCAAAAAAAGACAAAAAATAATAGAAAAAATTAATAAACAAACATTTGAAACCAATGTTTTAGAAACCAAACTAGCCATCCAACCAGGGCTATGTCCGATTTTAGTTGAACTGGGTCAAACCGGGTTGGACCATTGAATATTCTGTACCATATTTTACATATATTTCATATTTGTATAAGACAAATAACAAAAAAAAATGCTGGTTACAGTAAACCGGCCTGGCCTCCAATTCGGGTTCAACCGGGTTGAATCAGCCAGTTCGGTTCAGTTTTTAAAACATTGTTTTAAACCTTAAAAATAATATATTAACATAACCCTACCTGACCCGACTCGAGATCAGGTTTGCATTTCCAAACCCAAACCCAACCCACTATTTTTGTTTTGGGTTGGGTCGAGTTCCTCAACAAACCCAACCTGATGCCCCCCTAGGGGTGGAATCGAGGCGAACCGAGCCCAAACATGCCTATGCTCAAGCTCGGGTAGATCTCAAAATCAGGGGCTCAAGCTCGGACTCGGGCTCGACTTCAAGCTCCAAAATGTGTTCGAACTTGAACCCGTTCGAGCCGAGCCGATGAGGGTTTGGAGAAAGAAAAAGTAAAAATAAAAAATTGAGAAAGAGACAGGGAGACTAAATGAAAGAAGAGAAGAATGAAGAAGGGGAACGGAAGAATGAAGAAAGAATAGGAAGAAGAAGGGGAAGGGAGAATGAAAGAAAGAAGAGGAAGAAGAAGGGCAAGGGAGAATGAAAGAAAGAAGAGGAAGAAGAAGGGGAAGGGAGAATGAAAGAAAGAAGAGGAAGAAGAAGGGGAAGGGAGAATGAAAGAAAGAAGAGGAAGAAGAAGGGGAAGGGAGAATGAAAGAAAGAAGAGGAAGAAGAAGGGGTAGGGAGAATGAAAGAAAGAAGAGGAAGAAGAAGGGGAAGGGAGAATGAAAGAAAGAAGAGGAAGAAGAAGGGGAAGGGAGAATGAAAAAAAGAAGAGGAAGAAGAAGGGGAAGGGAGAATGAAAGGAAGAAGAGGAAGAAGAAGAAGGGGAAAGGAGAATGAAAGAAAGAAGAGAAGTAGAAGAAGGGGAATGGAGAATGAAAGAAATAAAAGAAGAACAGATAAGTGGAAGAGGTCAGAGAAGAATAAGAGAAAAAAAAAAAACTGAAGAAGAAGAGAAGAGCCGAAGAGAGAGAAGAGAAAGGGAAGAAGATGTACCTCTGGCTCAGAAATTCCTCTTGTGGCGTTCGTGAAGCCACATTAGATAAAGGTTATAGAAGAAGAAACCCCTAGGCATTTAAGTTTTAAACCGAGCCGGATTACGAGATTTTGAGCCGAACAGTTGAAATATTAGGTTTGGCTCTATATAATCTCACGAGCTCGTTTATTGCCGAGCCGAGCCGAGCCGAGCCGAGTCGAACCTAAACAGTTTGTGAATTGTTCAGGTTCGATTCCACTCCTATGCCCACCCCTAGCTCAACCATGTTTTAATAACAGTAAAACCACAACAAGATGTAGTTATTTATCAGGGAGCATTGGCTTAGGTACACTCATGACAAGCTTAAATGGAATCAAAGCACAGAGAAGTGAAAAACAAGAAGGTACGCCATAATCCCAGGCAAATGCGTTATTCAGAAGATAAAAGATGATCAGGTAATCAGTAAGCTTCATAGTTTGCAGAGACAAGATGAGAGTCTAAAGGACTACCCGTGGTATATATTCTTTTTCTAAAAACAAAAAATCTGCTTGTTTAATCTTACAAGTTCTCAAAACTCTTACAAGAATCTCTGAGCAAATAATTTACTAATGCAGAATAGAGCATGCAGCAGCCAAAATTGATGGTGGGTTGAATGAAAGGAGTACGTAAGGAAAAAATTGATTTGCAATTGATATGTACATCAAAATAAATATGCACACAAATCACAGTCACAAAACAGTAGTACACAAACCTAGACATATTTAAGATCTTGAGACACTTGGCCCTGCCATCTGCAAAATGAGAAGAAACTCGGTCAAATTTAATGAGCATAACCAACAAATATTTTAGTGCAGTAGCTGCGAGTCTCAGTGAAACGTGTTAAGCGCAGTGGACCTTGCAAGCAAGAACTTAGCGAGGGGGCTCAGGCTAGAATCCTCGGACGTATTGGCACTTGCTTGCTGCTTCTTCTCAGCCACTGTTTGAGTTGCTTCTGCTTCTTGATTAGAAGCTGACTTCTTTACAAAGATTCTGGCTGCTAAATCCTGGAGTCCTTTCAAGGAGGAATCCTTTGAGCTACAATAAAAAGTTAAATAAGTGATGGAGATTATACAGAGAAGCACAAAGAAGAAAAGATGGCGGCATAATTAAAGGGCCAAACCTTCCTAACCGATGAAGCAACCTGCTGACAAGTACTTCACATGAGCCAGGAGTAATGCGCTCCATTTCAATCAAAGAATTAAGTACCATTCGAGTGGCTGAACCTTCTGATTCATCACCAACAGCCTTGATAACAAGAACCAAAATTTGAGCAGATGGAGATAGAGGTTTATGCAATAAAAAACATCACAGAAGCAATAGAATCTAGCAGTTAAGTTGGGTCCAACTCCATCCCAAGATGAATAGCCTCAACATAGGAGATTCTTTTCCCAACAAATAATTATATGAATTTTCTTTATTCCAACCTATGTGGGATTATTGCCACGAACAATCCCTTTAAATAGATAACAGGCTAAAGACATGAGAAACACAAATGAAATACTAGCTAAATGGAGCATAAACTATGCTCAACAAGGCCAACATCCTAGTATTGTACAAATAGGAGTTGGGTTCAGGTCCATGCCAAGATGACTAGCTAAAGTTAGTCAGGTTTTCCCCAACTAATAACAACATGATTTTTCCTGCACGTGTCTCGTCAAGTGACCAGGCTGGACCACCCATTTTCAAAGGGTAAATGGGACAGTTATTCGTCATTTTTTTGACATTTTTTTGACATTTTATCCTTGCCTTCAGGAAAGCAACAATCTTCATTAGGAACCCCATCAGTCAATCGGAACCATTTTTCTCTTTATCCAAATATAAACGCATGTGGAATTATCCCAAGTAAGATTTGCGGTAATGTTGCTATGAGCTTCCTACTATTTTATTACCTTCTTTTTTTTCCGTATAATCTGTCATTTCATTTTCTTCTTATCTTCCTTGACCAAAGGAAGTACTACAAAGGCAATGATAGAAAAAGTGAAGAAACTTTACAAAGTCTTAATACATATCTACAGAAACCTCATACTATGTGAGGCTTGCAAAGAGTCTGTTGATCATCTTCTGCTGCACTGGCCCATTGCTTGGTGCATATGGAGCTGGTTTGCTGATCTGTTTGGAGTTTTATGGTGTGTCCCTGGGCATCTAGCGGGCATCATTACATTGTGGAGAGTGTGCATGTCTTTTGTCCATTGGGAACTCTAGGCAGATAGAAACTGGCACCATTTTCCCTAGGAGTTTTGATCGAAAGAGAGTTGCCATTGCACACGAGAGAGCCATCACGTGGGTTAGAACCAAGGATCACTATTGTGAGTTCAGTGGTGATCAGTTGAGATCAACTTGGTCATCTATAGCCAACACAGGATATGGCAACTCTGCTGAGGAGTCAGTTACCAGGCAACCCCCCATCCCCCAACCCTCCGTTGGATCTCTCAAACTGAATTTTGATGGATCCTCTTTCGGTAATCCAGGACCCGCAGGGATTGGAGTAGTTCATAATCATGAGGTGACCATTCCACTCTCTTTCTCAGGGCCCCTAGGAAGTGTCTACTGTAGCTGACACTGGAATACTGCATGTCTATGGGGATTTAGAGATCGTTTCCATGGTAGATTGGTGGTTGAGGGAGACTCTAGCAATGGCATTGGTTGGATTAAGAAAGAGGTTGACCCGCCATGACGTCTACGCTACAAATACAAAAAGATCTTAGACCTAGCAGTAGGGATAGTGGATGATTGGATTTGTATTGTGTGTACTGTAAACTGCCTGCAGACTCTCTTGAACGGAGAGGGGGAATTTGACCAGTAGGGCTCCCCCTCAGTTTATGAAGCAATACTTATGTACTTCATTTTTTTATGAAATAAAACAAAAGCACTTTCCTCAAAGTAAATAAATAAATAAATAACACAACTGAAGTCAGAGATATAGGGAGTGACACCTATACATAAATAATGTGCAATAAGTTTCATAATAATGTTAATTAGAAGACTAACAGCTTCCATGTTGGATTAAGTGCACTAACTATAACTTCAAGTTTTTCATAATTAAAATAAGTAACAATAAGGAGCCGGAAATGAAAGAGAAATAATATCCAAAGAGTCCTAATGTTAAAGTACTAATTCACTTATAGAAATGATAAAACATGCTGATGCACCTAGTGAAACTGATGGAGTGTCGATCATGAAACATTTGATAGTGCAGTTCATGCTCACCTCTTTAAATGAAGGGATTAGCAACAATGACAAAGCAGGAGAAGAACTTGACACAGAAGTTCGCGCAACACCTTCATCAAGCATTATTGGATGAGATTTCAGAGGAATCTTTTTCCCATCAAAATAATCAACTGAATCTCTGCCATGGGAGAAAAGGTTAAACAAAAAGCATGTCAATCTAGGTAGGTTCATGGGACACAAATAATTTTAGATGATTGGGATATTCTAAAAGTAAATACCTTGAAGACTCACTGCTATTGGTTGCTCGTTCAGATATTTTATCTTCATGCCCATCCTTTTTAGGCTTTCCAAGTGCAGACCTTCCTCTTCTCCCTCCGCCTAGTAATGCAGCCTTTGCCTGAACAATTGTTAGATGAAAACCAGTAAATCAAACAATAACACATACACGATTGATACAACCTACAGAAAATTTAAACAGAAAGAGGAAATAAAAAAGAAGGAAACCTCAGCAAGGTTGGTAGCACTATCTTCATGAGAAGCCTTTGATGATTTTTCTTCCATTCCAAGTCTTGTTTTCGGAGTTCGAGGAGTATCAGACTCTTCATGGTGGCCACGCAGAACCATGGTTCCAGAGATAGACACATCATCAGAGGGTTTGCTGCTAGACTACAGAAGATGAACAACATAGATCTAACCAATGAACATCCAAGACTTGAGATGAATTTAAGTATGCAATTTCTCATTATCAGAATCAAATGCAAGAGAATTTATCTAACTGACGAAGTGGAAAACATATTTTGAAATTAAGAATAACCCATCCCATTGTTCCTCAGCTCGGTCTATTATTAGCTAAACATAACACAAGTACGTAGTTGGTCAGAGATAATAATCTGGGCTGGTTTGGTCACCAGTCCTCCCTTGCTCGCATCTTAATAAGTAAAATTGCATTAGGTACTACTACAAAAATATAGTGCTATTTATAGGCCTATCACATGATGGTGATAATTACCATGATATTATGATCTGCAAACATAGGAGGCGATGGAACTTTTCTCGGAGATCTAACAACCACGGTTCCAGACCCACTTACTTCCTGCAACAAAACTCAAATGACATATATCATCAAAAAATAAAATCGGCAGACAAGGATCAATATACCAGGCATGCAATACTCACTTCTTCATGGGAAGTCTCTTCTCTTTCTCCTCCTTGTCCACTGGTCTCCTCTTTGTTATCTGTCACATGATTGTTTCTATCCAATGGTTTTCTTGGATAATATGGTAAATCAGGTTTCCTTTCTTTTGTACCACCTGCCTGAGGAGGCCTTACTGCACTCCGAATAGTTCCTGTTCCCTGAGATTCACTCATGCTGAAGTCCCAGCCAGCATTTTTTAGAGACTTTTCATGCCTACAACAAGTTAAAAAGTAAATGAAAGGCCAAGAAGTTTTATCAAATAAAAATTCATGATTCCACATAGATTGCCCCCAACCTTGTTTGAGTGGTCTCGTCATATCTCTGATCCGAGTTCACCCTCACTGTGCCAGTAGAGGTATCTTCAAGAGCATTATCACCATTTCTAACAGTGCCCAAACCTTCCTTCTCTGGAAACTTTGGGCGATCTCTATCACATATGAATAAGGGGAAAATAAAAAATAAAAAAGAAAATGACAAAGGCGTAGTTATAGTCACCTCACAGTTTGCATAAGCCTGGAACTCAAAATAGAGATGACACTACATACCTTATCCTATCCAAGAGCCTTGGACTCTTTCTGGCATTTCTGATGAAACGATGCTTTAGAAGCTCCTTAGCACTTGGCCGCTGAAATTAAGGTATCGAACAGATGTAATCAGAATAATCAAACTCAAGAAATTCAATGATTTATCTGAGGAAGACCAATATATTTTTGAATGTGATTGCACGTGTGCACCCCTTCTTGTGAGACTCAAACACAACTTCACATCAACGGGTTCACAAACAAACAACACCTCCACCCCCAACCCCCACTCCTCCTCACCCCCCTACCACACCACCACCACCACCCATGTGACAGTTGCGCCATAGGCCCAATCTAATATAAACATTGTTTTTTTTTTTTTTGAGGAAATTGATGTTTTATTACTTCTTAAAGCATAGATGATTACTTGATCTGATTGACTTCCATGTAGATTACATAAGGAATTCCTCACGATAAGGCTAGTTGATAAAACTCCCTCTTTAGCCAGCCTATCGGCGTTGTGATTTGCCGATCTGGGAATTTTTTTCCAGCTGACGACCATTGTGCCTAGCTCCTGAATCTCTCTTAGTTGTAGCAGAAATCTCCATGGTGGGTCTTTGCATCGTTTGCACCAGTCGACAACGTTCTGGGAGTCCCTTTCTACTTCTAAGATCCCCGAGAGGTGGCTATTAAACCGTCGCATTCCTTGGAGTATTGCAAAAACTTCAGCTTGGGTAGAACCCGATGTCCCGATCAGACCACAGAACTCCAACAAGGTGTTGCCGTTGTAGTCCCGAAAGAGACCTCCAATTCCTGCTCGGCCGGTATTTCCTAAGGAAGACCCGTCCGTATTGAGTTTAATCCTTATTAAACATTGTTTTTGCTTTCCGAAAAAGAAAATCAACATGATCTTGGGATGAGCCCACCAACTGAGTGGTTTATCACTTCAAATACTTTTGCAGCTTCTATTTCCAAATATTCAAGAAATTGCCACGATGACAAGGAGGCAATGATTTTTGTCTAACTCACCATATGAGGTTATCCTAAATTGCTTGAGGAGGAAAGAGAACAGGAAGCACAGATTGATTGGGGCAGGGTTTGGTTCTTGAACCCAACATTGACCCTAAAAAACTGAAGAGTGTTGAATACCTACCTACTGAACTTCTATTCCTGCCTCATCCATCTAACCATGACCCATCTCCCCAATCCATGACCCATCACTATATTGATGCTCCGTCCACGTGGATCAGGGCTGGAGAAATTTGTCCCTGACCTTAAACAGGTGGGACTTCTTTCCATGCCTCAAAGGGCGAAACAAGAAAGTCAGGCCGGTCTCCAGGCAAAACCTGAACCAGTGATCACCCCTAATAGGAAGGAGCAAGATTGATGACCAACCTGAAGAACAAAAAACCCCGGAAAGGATGAAATAGGAACAGTCCCCAAGTTGTTTGAAGTGTCAGGTTGGGCTCCCAGCAAAACCTGAACCGGTGACCACCTCATATGGGCAGGAGCAAGATTGATGACAAAGCTGAGGAAAGAAAAAAACCCCTACATCTCCACATCTGAAATGTAAAATGACATTACAGAAAGAGAACAACAATCATCACAACAGTCCAGACACAACTAGCAAGATTATTTTTCACTGTAACATTTCCCCTCCAGATAAGTTGATCAGTGGCAAGAACTATCAGTTAAAGAGAGCAGAATAGACATAGGAGAGTTGGAGCATGTCTGCTAGGCTTCAGTTTGCAAATGGATTACCAAAGGCTAGAAGCAAAGGTGAGAAGGGGACAAAGCAACATATTATTCTATCCATGTGTCCGCTTTTCTATACCTTTTCATTTCAAACTCAATACCCCCAATGCCCCCAAGGCAACTTAAACTCAAGACCTCCCTTTATAATTCCACATGTGACCACTGAGCTGCTGCTCAAGTTCACCACATTTCTATCCCTTCCGGCCCTCCTTGACTGAGTTTGTTTCCCTATTAGCTATAAATCAGCATTACTAAAGTTACCAAAGGCAAGCTGAGTTGTAAGAGTCCCCTTCCTTGATACAGTTGCATGCTTTAGGCTTTTAATGGTTTGCACCTTTTCAAAGAACAGATACAAAAATTTGCATTACTCTCATCTGTCAATAAGGCAATCAAGGATTCCTATAGAGAGGAGCAACGGAAAACATTAAATACCATCTGGTGAATTGGAAAAAAGTTTGCCTTCCCGTAGCCAATGGAGGTTTAGGAATTAGGAGGACTATCCTAGTTAACAAAACCTTTATGTGGAAGTGGTGTTGGAAATTAACATGGAGAGACAAGCTCCATGGCACAAACTGGTGGTAGAAAATCTTGGGGTAGAGGAGAATTCATGGATCATGGGTTGGAATTCACCTAGATGCCTCTCGGCCAAACAAGCAATGTAATACAATTTATATCGAAATGCCGAACTGGATCCCCCATTAGATGGACAGTAGGTGAGGGTCAACACACTTTGTTTTGGGAGGACCCATGGATAGATAAAGAACCACTGAAGCAGAAGTTCAGCAGCCTATACAAATGCATGGACACTTGCAGTCACAGTTGATGACATAATGGCATTGAACCCACCCTCAACCATTAATCGGAGCATGATATTTCGAAGAGAATTAAGGGACGGGGAAGCAGTCATTGAGCACTTTGAATTCTATTTTGAACACATTTTACAGAGACACCTCTATCCGGACACTATTATGGACGCCAACAGTTGATGGTACCTTCTTAGTAGCATCGAGTTACAATACTCTCTTAACCCCAATCACCCTACATGATAGTCAGACAGCTTGGTCATTACCTACCCCGCCAAAAGTCATATTTTTATTTGAAGCACATTACATGGAAGAATCCTCACCAGGGCCGTTTTGGTTAGAAGAGGTACCCCTAAAGAAACAACATGTCACTTGCTTCTTCATTGTGAATACTCATGGAGTTTATGGGTTTGGTTCAGTACTCTATTTGGCTTCACTGGATCACTTGTAGAAGTGGCAACAAGCAAGCATATACATTTGTCCTCAGTGGGCCAAGAACTTTGGAAGGCACTTGTGGCTACTCTTCCATGGTCATTATGGGAGGAAAGAAACAAAAGGATCTTTCAAGGCAAGAACACACATTGGATGGATTTGACAACCATAATAAGGATAGGATGATCCAATGGTTGAGGGTCCAAGGGAAGTTAGGGGGTATAGACAGATCAGTCTTGAGATCATCATGGTGTACTATTGTCTCCAGCACCTCTAGTCCATTCAGACCTACATTCACACCTTGGCTTCCACCCCTTGTGGCTAAGATCAAGATGAATTTTGACGATTCTTCTCTGGGTAATCCAAGGTCAGCTAGTTATGGGGGAGTTTTTAAGTATGCAGAGGGTCAGATTCTACTATCCTATGCCAGGGCCACTTGACACAAATGATTCTACTTCAGCCGAGGTTCATGAAGTTCATGGGCTCAAATTATTCATCACTCACTTTTGGTGGGAGATTTGGTAGTAGAAGGAGACTCAAAATTGTAATAGGATGGTGCAGGTAGTCCTCGGCTCCACCATGGAGATTCAGGGACTTTAGAGATTGCTTCCTTAGCTACCTCGTGTGTTTATGAGTGGTATGTATTTCTAGATCTACCAACTATGTGGCAGACTCATTAGGTAAAGAGAGAAGGCAAGTTTGACTCCTCTATAAACTCAACCTTTTTTTTTTTTTTTTTTTTTTTTTTTTTTTTTTTGAGGAAAGCTTTTGTTTTATCAAAGGGTATAAAGTAAGGGAACTTGGGCAGTAGCTCAGTGGTCCCATAAGGAGTTATTCTGTGAGAGGTCTTGGGTTCGGATCCTCACAGCTCCTATTCGCCATCTAAAAAAAAAAGAGTATAAAGTACAAAGATTTTGTTTCATGAACGGAGGGGTATCTCTAAGTAGAGCTGGCAACAGATCCAAATTTTATCCGGATCCGATCCGTTCCAGATTCGATTTTTTGGATCCGGATCCGGACTAAGTTACTTCGGAACCAGAACTGGAATGAAGGTATCCGGATCCGTTAAATATCCGAATCCGGATACCATTGTAATATCTTTTAAAAATTCCTTCTGTATCCCTTCATGTATAAATCCCTAAATCGATAAACCATTCGGCTTCTGTTTCTAGGCAACTCCTCATTCCTTGCATTCTCTTGCCTCAATGTCTCCACCTTTCTAGGCATCTCTTCTTTCTTGGCTTTCCCTTCTCTCTTTTTCTCCCTCTCTCAAGTTCCGATTTCCGATCATTCCAACTCACTGTCGCTTGCTGGGAGTGGTTTCTCATCGCCGAAGATGGTGGCTGCTTGTCTTCTGCTGAACTCTGCCCATTCTCTTATAACTCAGGATGGCTTCATGATTTCTTTGTTCTGTCTTCAATCTGAAATGGTTTTGTTTCAAATTAGGCTGTCTTGTCTTTTTTTTTTTTCTTATTTGTTTGATTCTTTTCCTAATTTCTACTAAAACAAAGCAGGCAAAACGAATAATCAATGTCGTACTTTGATGTCTTTGATTCTGTTTTCTTAATTGGTTCTCAGGAAAAAAAGGTAGACAGGGTTGCTTTTGTGTTCCTATTTTTTCTTTTTTGCTTTAACAACTTTTTGTTTATTTTTTTTATTTTAAGTATATATTATGTATCAAACATTTAAACTTGTTTCCCCCTTATTTCTAGCTATACATTAATTTGTAATTGCATCCGAAATTATCAGGATTTCCGGATTCCAAAATTTCAGATTTCGGATATCCGTATCCTAACCTTTTTGGGATCCGGATCGGACTCGGATTCAAAGCATCCCTGTCGGATCCGGACTTGGATCCAAAGCATCCCTGTCGGATCCAGAACCGGAATCGCAGGATCCGCAGGATTCCAGATCTGTTTACAGGCTTATCTCTAAGAACTGATTCTCATTTAATCAATAAGAAAAGCACTTTAAAAAAAAAGGCAGTCAAGGATAGTTCTATGAAAGATATTTAGTATAACAAATAATTGGAATTATAAAGAGAAGATTGGCATGGCCTGTGTTCAAGGATGACAAGCACAAATCAGTCAAGGAATTAAGTATGACTGGTCACTCAAGTCTTTAAAAGCTACATGTAAACATGTGTTCAGACTTTTCCCATCGCTAGTTCAGACGTCAACCTCCTCATCCATTGGATGCAAAGAATACTTCAAATGGTGACTGATTGGAAGAGGTCCATCAGTAGCAGCCTCAGAATTTGTTGCTTGGATTTGTAAACTTTAACTGGCCATTTAAGGTTTACACAATCTCCAAGAACATATTTTTAAAATTTTATTACAGCAATAATACAGTGCAGGCGAAGTAGTAACGATCACACTTCATATATCTTATCCAGAAGCATTGAGTCCATGTTTTATGGTGTTCATACAAACAATACTACCATTTCCAGAAATGACCAATAGGAATCAATACAGCAAAATGGTAATACAAGAGAGCAGTTTCAAAACAAAGACTTGGAAATTCCTCATTTTGTGGGGGAATTAGGAGGCTCAGTCCAAACATGGATACCTCAAACTAGCTATTAAATTAAAGGGACGTAGTAACATGATAAACTTCCCTTTTGCAAAGGAATATTTATGCCACCAACATATCAAATGGATTTATATTTTTGCAGCCAGCAGTGCTACTTTTTTTTTTTGAGAACAACTAAATATAAAACATACTAAATACTGGAGTTAAAACATAAAAAGTGAAATTACCTCTGAAGGAACTTTCTTTAAGCATAATGAGACAAACTCTTTCAAAGGACGTGAGAAATGCTCCTCCAGCTGCACCATTAACCAAACCATGATTTATTAAGCTGTAAAAAGAACCATCTTGCACATATTTTACATTTTTTTCTTTCCTATTTTCTGCCCTTTTCTTTTCTTTTTAAACAAGTCAAACAAATTGATTAATCAATAGATTACAAACCTGTGGGGGGTTCTCACGTGGAATAATGAAAAGAACTCTCATGGGATGCAGGTCAGCCAAAGGAGGTTCTCCCTTTGCCATCTCAATTGCTGTAATTCCCAAGGACCAAATATCTGCCTGAATGAGGGAATAGTCACACTAGTAAACTTCAACTCCTAAAAAATAAACACATGAAAGTTTATTTTGAAAACCCACAACAATTGATCCAACTGTACCTTTTCATTGTATCCATCAGAATTTTGAATTACCTCAGGGGCCATCCAGAATGGTGTGCCCACAAATGTCTGCCGTAAAACACCCACCATTAGTATTACATCACATTCAAAACAGAAACAGAACTCATTCACAAATTTTTTGTTTTCATATTCAATTAAAACCATGAGATTGACCACAAAAATTTGGAGACAAAAACTAAGAGAAAAAGAAAGAATTTATTCCTCAAGCCCCACGTGATCCATGCTACCAGGAAAATTTCAAAGGTCTAATAAAAATTCTCATAATGAATTAAAAGAATGGAAAAAATATAACAGTAAATACTGATTTCACCTCTTATTCTGATTTTAAACTCTTCATTAGATTCATATGAATTTGTTTTTCACTTGCAGATATAGGGTTACATTATTAAGAAGGGAAGAGAAATAGAAAAGTAATCAAATTTAGAGGTCTTAGCAATAAAACAGTTTCAAAGGTTTTCCTTAAAAATAAAAAATAAAAATAAAATAAAAAATAAAAAAGACAGCAGAATGAAACAGGGAATTCCCTTATGGTGCGGATACTAAGGTTTTATAATTACTTGTTCGAACAGTTACACCAAATTAACAAGGTCTTTAAGAAAGGATAAGAACATGACCTTTCTCCTAGATATTGTTCTTGTCAATTGCGCTGAAACACCAAAATCTGCAACCTGCATGACAGAATCATGAACATAAGCATTTATCAACACCAGTCTCTCAGCCACTTTAATTTTTTTTTTCTTTTTTTTTTTTCTCACTGGTTACTAAATCATTTGCGCTAGTATAAAGAATCAAACAACAGGAATGGCATTATGCATACCTTCACATCCCCATTTTCTGTGAGCAAGATGTTTGCCGCTGCAAATGAAACAAATACCAATGTGTCATTCTTCCCGCAACCACTAAGCACTTTCTTAGTAGGGGAGAAAAAAGGTACCAAAATCAAACAGACTCCTTTTCTCAGAAAAGAAGTTGAGCAGTAGTTTTATCAGAGATAAAAGTGGAAAGAATAGACACAAACAACGAACAAACAAATGAAGGGAAATAAAAGGTTACACAGTGCCACAGAGAGGGAAAAGAATCCAACAATGAAGCTTGCTAAACCACTTCTCTAGCCAAAGAATCAGCTACCATTAGCTTCACTCAGGACATAACTCCACCTCAAGGAAAGGTAACAAGATTTTCTAAAAAGCCCATAAAGAAACTTTCTAAAGAGTACAATGGGAGGTGCATGATGATCTATAGGAATGGAAATCACTAATAAATGGCTATATACCATTTTCATAGACCAGATAGAGAATTTATATAGAGGTGACCCTGAAGAGGGATAAAAGCATCCGCCATCAAATTCTCATACAAATAAAGGGCAGATGAAACTATAATGATTCTGCCACCAGTATCTGTAATGACACCAAGAACCCAACTATTATCTAAATTTGATTTTAAAAATCCACTAGGAGTGAAGGACCATGGCAAACCTCCAACTAAACATCAAATGAAGAAGATTTTTTGAAAAAATAGATGAAGAAGCCAGAACCCTCTAGTTGTCCCCAACGACCAAGTAAGCAATGTGCATCAGACCCCACCCAAACAGGCTTTTACATATTGCCATTTACAGTCTACTAAAGTTTTAAAAAATAAATAGGACATTACCTTTAATATCCCTATGAATTTTCCCCTCATTATGCAAATATTCAATAGCATGTAGGAGATCTCGTAAAATGCAGGCAATAGATGTTTCATCAAGAGGAGGACCTGTTTGAAGCTACAAAAGAATGCAAGAAGATAGAAGTTCAAGTCATTCTATGTGATTAAACCCATGTTTAGACCTAAAAGGAGCTGAAAGAATAAAGGTGAAACAAAGAAAAAATGAAATAATGCAGTTAAACCTTTCTATAAATAACATGTCATATCTTCCAAAACAGAACTAGACAAACTTTTTTTTCTGCAGAATTACCCTAAAAATATATCAGTTTTGAAACTGAATCCAAACAACTAACAATAGAAGATCTTTTATTTTTCCGGGGTTCTTAATGGAGTCGGGAGGGAGTGACAGAAGCCTAGGGGACTACCCATCCTCCTCGAGCATTCCGACGGTGTCGACGGGCGTGGACGGAGCTCCGGCGAGTGGCGGTGACGGCAACGGCGAGCACGGCGGGGATGGCAACGGCGAGCACGGCGGGGATGGCAACGGCGAGCACGGCGGGGATGGCAACGGCGAGCACGGCGGCAACGACAACGGCGAGCACCGCGGGCAACGACAACGGCGAGCACGACAGCAACGACAACGGCGAGCACGGCGGCGACAACAACGGTGAGAAAGGGGCAACAGAAAGGCGATGGAAGTACAGGAAAAGAAATGGCAAGAAGCTCAGAGCAAGAGCAAGCATAAATCAAGGCTAAAAACACGTTCTGTGAATCTAGGGCCCTCAAGCTTGACGTTGGAGGAAACAAGGGAGCAGATTGGGCAAGTTTGGAGGAGAGAAGTGAAGCTTACAGCGTCGGCTGGGGATGAAAGGTTGTTCATAAGGATTCCAAGCGACCATATAATAAGAGTTTTTCACCCAAATCATCCTTCAGCTGAGGGCAAATGGACGGGAAACAAGAGAGGGAAATGTGGGACATAGATCTACAGTTTCTGATGTCGATAGTGAAGGGCAGGAACCTTTTTGCAAGCTAGAGAAGATGCGAGCAGGTAGGATACTCGCAAGGATTCAAATCCATCTTTCAGTGCATACGGAAGTCCTTGAAGTCATATACAATGTCTGATCTAAGCTTTCGACGCAAAAAGAAGTCTTTTTGCCATAATTTCAGAGGTCAGCGGCACCGAAGAAGGTGACCGGAGCTCCGGCGACCTTGCTGAAAAATCCAAAATTAGGTTTTTCTGATGGTTTAGTAGCTTTTCCGAAAGCCTGGTGGGAAATAGGGGTTAATAAGACCTATAAGGCTATTATATTATAAAAAAATGGGCACACCGAAGGAGTTTTTGGAGTTGAGCAGCAAATTGAAGGAATGCTGGAGTTTATCACATATCCCCAAGACTTCATACATGGGGGTACGATCATGGTTGGTATGGTTGAAGGAGGATCACGAGGAGGAGAAAGCTTTAAAGGATGAATCATGCAAAAGTTGGAGGTTCACTCAATGGGAAGGCCGGCATGAACAAGGAGGAGCTAATTTGGATTCGGATACATGGTTTGCGCATCCAACTATGCAAAGAAGAAAGTTTTATCTCTATAGGACAGGTCCTAGGAGAGTTAGTGGATATAGATGAGGCCACAAACAACATGAATCATATTGATTATTTTTTTTGGCTGCATCTTAATCAAAGTAAAGGGATGGCAGAAAAAGGAGCAGGTCATAATGGTGAAGGTTGGAGAAGCAAATTTCCAAATTTTTGCTTCGGGTGGAAGAGCAAGTGACAAGTGGTGATGAGAAGGTAGAAGAAGAACCATCCTTCAATAGATGAGAATGGCCGAGGTGCCTTTTGGAGGTTTCATAAAGGACACACAGCCACCATGCAGAGGAAGTAATGGAGAACTCATGAATGACATTAAGTCATCTTGCAGAGGAAGTTATGGAGGGTCATCGGGAGGATCTCCCAGCACACCAGCCACCTTTAATCCAGCAATCAACCACCCAATTAATGACTCACCTGAATCACATTCACCACAACCCAAACACCCATTAACTAAAGCCTTCTCCTCCTCACCTACCATCATTCAAATCAACCCAGCTCCATCCTATAAATTCTCCCCGTGTGTTGGAGACAACATAACACTTGAGGTCAAATCAGCACCTTGCAACCCCTTGAACCCATCGCTCCCTCCATCCCAACAGGCCCAACCATCTTTCCTCAAAACTCAGTCACATACCAGTGCCGCAAGCCTACACAAAACCAACCCCACCATTCACCGAAGCCTTCAAACCCTTCCTCTTCACAAACCTCAGCCAATACCAACTCACCATCTCAATATACTAACTCCCCACATCCTCAACACCACCCCTACCCACACATTCAGTACAACTTGCTGCTACCGAGGGCAATAGTAGCAACATGAGTGACAAGGATACCTCCTCAAGCCAAGATGAAAGGGCTAGTAGGAGAAACACTATGAAGGAGAAGGGACTAGCAGCACAGGTTTGGGATTATTTGGGTTAAGGTAAAAAATTCAAATCCAAGGCACACTATGATGGCATGACCATGCCCATGATGTTCTCTCCACCTAAGGTGAACACCACGGATTCATAGGTCGAACTGCTCAGCCAATACGAGGGAGAGTGCAGCAAGGAAGAAAAAGCAAAAATTATGGAGATGGGGAGACAACTGGATGATAATCAGAAAAAGAAGAAGGGAGTTGAAAGCACTCCTACACCATGATTATTGTCTGATGGAATGTGAGGGGAATAAGGAGCTCTGTTAAGAGAGCTAATGTTAGAAGTGTCTTAGATGACAAGAAGGGAAAGCTTGTAATCTTTCAAGAGACTAAAGTAAACTCAATGGAGGAATGTCTTGTAGCTGACCTGGTTCCTTTGAGCCATCCACAATGGGTTGCACTTGATGCAAATGGGACCTCGAGATGGATACTAATTGTATGGATCCTCAAGTTGTAAGGGTAGAGGATTCGGAAATGGGTCAATTTTTGTCTCGGGATTAAGTTGAAAGATCTCACTAGGGGTCAATGTTGGGGATTAGGTGGAGTGAATGGACCGTGTACATATAGTGGTTCGGGAGCACAGTGGGGACATTGCCCAGCACATATTTGGGGCTACCCTTTTTCCAAGGGAGAGTCACAAGACCACTATGGAGTCCGGTGATAGAAAGAGTCGGAAAATACTATCGCATTGGAAAGGCAGTTTACTCTCCAAAGCTGGAAGGTTAGTGCTCATCAAATCATGATTGAGTGGCATACCGTCCCATTACCTATCCTTCCTCTTCTCCCCACTTGGTGTTGCAAAAGACCTAGAGAAGCCCTTTAGGAATTTCCTGTGGAATCGAGGGCTTTAAGTACCATCTCATGAACTAGGAGAGGGTCAATTTGCCATTAGACAACAGGGGATTGGGCATTCGGCAGATCTCCTTGATCAACAAAGCTTGCATGATGTAGTATTGGAACCTCAACATGGGAAAGGAGACCCTATGGCGAGTGTTGGTAATACAAAATCTTGGTGTGGAGGAAGAGGATTGGATGCTATGATGGGACTCCCCAAGACGGCTTTCAGTAATTTGCATCAATTCTGGACACACATCAGATGGGTTGTAGGAGATGGTAAGTACACATCTTTCTGGGAAGACCCATGGGTAGGGACTGAGTCACTAAGAGTTAGCTTTCTTCACATGATGTTGGGAAGGGTCTTCAGAGATACCAGCAAGGCAAACAAGCTTATTTGGACCCCAACAACCGATGGAGATTTCACAGTAGCCTCAGCTTACAAGATGTTGCTAGCACCGGCACATGGAACATACTTGAGTAGCCATGCATGGAAGCTTGCGAGGGCCCCGAAGGCAAAATTTTTCATTTGGAATGTTATACATGAGAAGATCCTAACTAGGGACTCACTAGCTAAGAGGGGAGTAACCATTCCATTTTTATTATGCCCTTTTTGTGGAGTGCACACAGAGACGACCACTCACATTATTGTACAATGTGAATACTCTTGGAAATTATGGTTGTGGTTTGTTGACTTGTTTGGTTTCTCATGGGGAGTGCCAAGCTCATTGGGTTCACTTATCATATACCGGCCAACACATCTTTCAGTGGTTCGAAAAAGGTTATGGAGTTCGTGCATGGCATTCATACCATGGTCACTACGGGAAGAAAGGAACAAGAGGATCTTCCAAAATAGATTGGCTTAGTGGGTAGAAGCAGCAGCAGCAGAGCAAAACAAAGTGCTGCAGTTGTTGGCCGCTAGAGGAGAGCTAGGGGGATATGATAGCCCCACAGTACGGGCAGCCTAGCCTATAGTGGCTTTGTCCCCTGCTGTGGGGGCTGCACCTCCCCCTTTACCAGTGCATTGGATCCTACCTCCAAGTGGGAGACTTAAAGTGAATGTAGATGGATCTTCTTTTGGGAATCTGGGACTAGCAAGATACGGTGGAATCTTTAGAGATGGTCAAGGGGAGATTCTTCTCTCCTTCACCAGACCGATTGGAGAAGATGACTCCACATCAGCTGAAGTTCATGCGGTTTTGCAGGCCCTTAGATTCCATGACCACTTTAGTGGTCAATTGATAGTGGAGGGTGATTTTAGAAATGTAATTGGTTGGTGCAAACAGATTTCACCCCCTCCATGGAGACTGCTATACCTCTGAGAGATCTTTCATTTAGCTTCATCATGTATTTATGAATGGTCATGTATTTCTAGATCTGTGGCAGACTCTTTAGCTAAAGAAGGGGCTCATCTCTCATCACGTGTGTTGAACCCAACCTTTTGTACTTTGATCATCATATTACTTAATAAAAGCAAAGCATTTTCCTCAAAAAAAGAAAAAAAATGGAAGATACTTAATTAGAAATACCCGACTTAGTTTGAATGCATGCCACTTTCTTAGAAGGTCTCAAATTTTTGGGTTTCAAATTAGTCCAAATGCATAGCAAAACCCTAAAGTGCTCAGGTTACACTCTTTCAACCCTATTATCCTAACTACAGCCAGTTTTTTCTCTTTAGAAAAGTTTTTCTTGTTCTTTATTCTTTACATCTCAATTCCCATGGTTTAGTAGTAAAGCAAGTGGGACTGACAAAGGATTTGAATTTTTTTTTTTTTTTTTTTGAAATGCAAAGGATTTGAATTTTCTTTATGATCAGTAAGCCTTATCAAGTTCAAAGGATCTTCCAATAAATCACATCCATGGAAAATACCTTAAAATCTATAGTCTTCTTCTTCTTTGCAATTTTCTTGTTAAATGGGTTAGCACATATTTAATTTAGTTTTTATAATTTAAGTTATATGGGTCAAGCATGCAACAAACTTCACTTCATGCCTAGACTTATTATTCTAGTTACCACTATAGTTTTAGTCCTTACTAAAACTTTAAAATTGAAATTCTTTATTGATATTAATGATGACCAATATTGAAAAAAAATTCTGCATAAATCTTCTTATATTGGCGAAATAGAAAACGCTGATGAAAGATAGATATACCAAGTAAGAGGAGGCAGAAGCCTACCAAATCAGCAACTGAACCACCAGCCATGTATTCCATTACTATTGAGAGCTTGGTCTGGTGAAGATAGGAACCATAATACTCGGTAATATATGGAGATCGACATTGGGACAGAACAGAGATTTCCTGAGAGGAAGAAAGGAAGTAAGAAAGCCATGCACAATTGAAGGGTGATTGGGAACTTGGATGGGCCAAATTACTTAGATACCTTCTGAATATCTTCAATTTCATCCTCACTGTAAGAACAGCAACAAACCTTGTATAAGATACTCTTAATATCAATGAGAACAACAAGTTCAAAATATTACGTGAAGAAGGTTCACAAGGATGCATTAACATGTCCATAAGCAATCAGTGTATGAAAGAATACCAACTCTATAAAATATTTTCTTGGCCACATATGCCCAAGACCCAAATCCTTTTTCTCAAAAAAAAAAAAAGACCCAAAACCCTTGATATTCTAAACATATATGAAAAAAAATATTCACGATTAAATTTATTTTTACCAGAAACAACTAGTAATTTACAAGATTAAAGCATAGAAGCAATGAAATGATTGGATGCTTTATGGTGATTACAAACAACAAAGATGCAGTTGGTGTTTTTGTTTCTGTTGAAGGGATTAAGTATTTGTTATTTCATAGTGGAATTCTCCTACAGGTCATGCTATATCAAGGAGTGGGCATCAGGTTGAGTTTTACAAGAAACCCAACCCCACCCAACCCACAAAACATGGGTTTGAAAGTGAAAGTTCTTTCTTAAATGAGCCCTAAACAATAGCTCAGGTGATCTCATGTGGGTAGATATCATAGGAGGTCTCGAGTTCGAGTTTCCAAAGGGACATTAGGTGGGGTAATGGGGTACACTAATTAAAAAAAAAAAAAAAAAAAAAAAAAAAGTTCTTTCTTAAACTTTCTCTTCTATGACAATAAAACCCAGATAGTTCTTTCTCAACTATCATCTTTCGCTTTCCTACTTCTGGAAGTATCCTAATTTCTCTACAAATCCTCCTGTCTTTCTAATGCCTGCTTTTGCCTTTTTCCATTTGAAGCTCCTGTCTTCTGGATGGCGAGGAGTTCCAAGTTTTGGTTCATTGTTTCTGGAATTTTAAATTTCTTTCGCCTTTATCTTTTGCCATCTTTGTTATGATTTTCTATGGTTTTTGTTTGGGAATAGCATTTGGGTAGTCCCAACAATTACAGTTTTGTTAATCCTTTTTCCTTTATTTCTTAAGTTTTATGTGGTTAGAAATTTTATTAGTTTACAAAGGCTGGAAGGACGTGAAACAGGGATGGGTTTCAAAAAGTTGTTGTTAGCATGGAGATGAGGTTGGTTTCTCAATCTCCGTGGGGTTTTTTGTGGGCCCATGTTATGGAGTTGCATGTGAGAATCAGAGTTGGGTTTCTATAAACCCTTCCCCAACGCGACGAACCAATGCCCAACCAAAAAAAGGCCTTGTAAAATAATGAATAACATGTAAAGCACATCCAAGAATAAAAAGTCCCAAATTAGGGAGCTTTTATTAATAGCAATTTCCTATTTCAAGCTTCCAAAAATCTGGAATTTTTTTTTTTTTTTACAGAAGTCCTTTAAGTATGATTCTTTGATTCTAAATTAGGAAAATAGAGGATTTGGGTCCTATGTTGATTTCGTTGTCCGAAGTAAAGATAGTTCAGGTAAGTTCTAGTTACAGTTAATTTCCAAGAAGGGACAGCATACGTGCTTCTTATTTTTGCTGACTTGTTTGCCTACAGAAGGCCTCTATGTGTCACCATATTTCTTTTGCTTTTGTATAAGATTCTGGCTTTTGTTATCTCTTGGGTTGAATTATTCTTTGATTTTGCTTTCTCTATTTGTTAGTATTCTAAGAGCTGCAAAAACTCTATATTCTCTCTTTCAAGTTTTACACAATTAACTTCACATCCAGATATCGAGAATATAATTTTCTTGGTTGTTGCTGAATCTAAGTTATTCAAACTCTAGAGCAAGCACAAACTACCTACTCAATCTAAACCACTGTCCAATGCCATAATATCTGCATTGAAGACTTAGGGGTGGAAGGAATTCTGACAAAAGATCCTACTGTGCACTTCAAAGATGATCCACAACAGATTATTGTGATAAAAACTACTTGCACTTCCATATATGACCTTTTTAAACTTATGAGCATAAGAACTAGCTGGCCATTGTCAACTGCTGGCCACCATCAAAATCAAGTTGAAGAAACCCGTATCTCTCCATATAGAAAATCACACAGGAATTTTGATTACATGTAATCCAGTGTATCATGCATTGACAAAAGCATGTACAAGTGAAATTACTACACCATGACTTCATGACAACCTATGCAAGTCTATCAGAAACCCAGAAAGGTCAAGTGGCCGACAAGTCCGCAAGTATCTCAACAGCTGCAAGATCGACGAGCATTTTAGCATATATATCAATGGTTTACCCAGTAGTATATGAGATAATATAGAGATTTAAGGATGCTGGTACAGCATTTTTTTAGCCTTTGGCATGGATATCATCACAGCATCCTTCAGGCCCCCTTCTAAATTATGGAAGACACATTTTTTAAAGAGGACAATTATGCACAAAAGATGTGGTGTTGAAACCTAGAAAGCAGCAATGCTAGTGGGTGCTACTGTGTGATTTTCTTTGGATGGCACTCTCTTCATACTCTAACCAAGAATTACAACACCAGAATAAGGGTGATTTCTCAACACAGAAGGTAAGACACAAAAAAATAAATAAATAAGAGAGAGAGAGATCAAGACGACTTACGCTTCTTCTAGATCAATTACTTTTATGGCAACTTCCTTGTTTAACTCCTTATCAAACCTGAAAAAAAAATGTCCAAATTTAGAAACATGAAAGTAAACAAAAATATCAATGTAATAGCCACATTACATATAAGCAAAAAAAAAAAGACGGAATTAGCTCCCTAAATGAAAATAAATAAACACGATGTATTTCTAACTGAATGCAATAATATTTAAAAGAAAAATAAGAGAAACCAAAGAGGCCGATAAAGAAGACATACAACAAGGGAAGGGGAAAAAATATTTTCTAGTAGAGTGGGTCAGTTGTTTCCTCGAATAAGATGCTGTACAGAAAACACATCCACCACAAAGGTGTCAGATAAATGGGGAAACTCATGCTCACTGGTGACAGTACACATGAAGGAATGAGCAATGTGTTCAATCCTGTCAAAAGATTAATGAAAATAGCATATAGAGAGGATTATCCTTTCCATGGAACTGATGACTATGGCAAGCCTCTCCCAACCACAGTTGTCCAAAGGACAGATCTCAGCTCAGGCTTGGTAGACCCTCCATGCACAAACCTTGAAGTCAAACAGATAAACTCTCCCCCCACTGAATAAAATTGTTCACGTGTTAAAATACTGTACCTAGGACTGATTGTACTAATGTATTCTTCCCCCATGACACTTCTTTCTATGTCTTCTTTCCAATTTTCCAGGCAGTGTGCCCTTCATTTCCTACTTTATGGATCCTGCTTTTGTTGTTTGGAATTTAAAAAAGACAGCACTAAAGGATAATAAAACAAACATATAAGCTGGCAAAAATGGATTTTCCTGTGAAATGGAGATTCTGGATAAGCAATTGTCTCTCCTCAGCATGCTTCTCCATCTTAATCAACGGGACAGCGCATGGGTACTTCAGGAGTAATAGAGGATTGAGGCAGGGAGATCCTATCTCCCCTCTGCTCTTCAACATTGCAAGCCAAGTACTATGCTCCATGATGTATAAGGGACAGGAAATGGAATGGATTACTGGATTCTCCATCAGAAATCAGTTGAAGATACCCATCCTTCAATTCGCAGATGACACAAATATACTGTGTCAAGGATCCGAACTTCAAATCCTCGGTGTGAAGTCCTCCAGCTATATGGAATGGCATCTGGTCAAAGTATTAAATGGACTAAATCAGGTTCCTTTGGGGTAAACTGCAGTAATGCTAAGCAAACTTTACTGGCCTTAGCCCTTGGATGCAAAGTAATAGAACTGCCAAAGTACTTACTTGGGGCTACCTCTCTTCGCAGGACGCATGCTCAAACCTTTGTGGCAGACAGTGATAGAAAAATGTCAGCGAAGGCTTGGTACTTGAGGGGGCTCCTCTTATCACAAGCCGGAAGAGTTACATTGATTAAGTCAGTCTTGGTTGGTATCCCATCCTACTTCCTCTCTTTACTAAGCTGTCCGAAAGGCATATCCCAAAGAATTGAAGCAATACAGAGAAAATTTGTGGTGTGGAGCACAAAGTTTAAATACCCTCTGGTGAAATGGACCACTGTTTGCACATCAAAAGAAGCAGGGGACCTTGGTATAAGGAAAATTCAGGAGGTGAATGTTGCCTTTTTGGCAAAATGGCTATGGAGGTACATGACCGAAGGGGAGTCCATGTGGAAGGTAACCATACAAGCCAAGTATGGGCAAGACAGACAATGCTTGCTGCCAAGATCCTGTCCTAATCAAGCATCCACAATATGGAAGTCCATCTTGTCAAAAATGGAATTCATAAAGAAGCACTTAAGATTTTATGTAAGAGTAGGAGAATATGTACAGTTTTGGGAAGATTACTGGTTAGGGGAAGCTCCACTGAAAAATACATATCCTGGCCTCTACTCTCTGGTCAGAGACAAGAGTATTACAATACAGACGTCGAGGGGTGTTGGCAACAACACTTGGAATTTGAACTTCAGAAGGAATCTCAATGACACCGAAGCCATCGAAGCATCAAATCTATTATCCAAGTTGACTGAGCTATATCTATCCCCAAGAGGGAAAGACGAGATAATATGGACCCCTTGCACTACAAGGCAATTTTCCGTAGCTTCAGCGTATGCTATACAGGTGGGATCTCTAAACTCAGTTAAAAGCCCTGCTAGACATATTTGGACTTTACCATGTCCACGGAAGGTACATCAGTTCGTTTGGACTGCCTTTCATGGGAAAATATTGACGTGTGATCAGCTTGTGAAAAGAGGCCAAATAATCATAAACTCCCAATGCAAATTCTGTGGAGAAGTTGAAGAAACAACAAACCACATATTTCTACATTGCCCCTTTGCTATAGCAGTTTGAGGGGGCATTCTGCAGAAGTTCAGCATAGGCACCTGCATGCCAGCCTCCTTCAGACAGATGATTACTCAATGGCACTCTTGCCCACTACCAGCATGTGGTAAAGCCTTGTGGCAAGCTGCTATAGTTGCCATACCGTGGAATTTATGGAAAGAAAGGAACAGTAGGACATTCAGGGGCAATAAAGCTGGTGAAGCTGCAGTCATTACAGCTACTATTAGGGACATTTTCCTATGGGCTACTACCTATAGAAAGATGCCACCACTCCCAATAGTAGCACTGAGGAAGTACTGGAAAAAGATAATACACTTCACTAATCACAGACCTGCAGTGATGCAGGCATGGGAACCACCGCAGAGGGGTCAGCTGAAACTCAACTTTGATGGCTCCCGTTAGGTAATCCGAGCTTAGCCGGTCTTGGAGGGACCATCAGAGATCATAAGGGCTCAACACTAATATCATATTCCGGACCAGCAGGCAATTGCACCTCTAACGAGGCCGAAGCAAGGGCGCTCCTTACTGGATTAAGACTCTGTAACGGCATATCTGAGCTGCCAGTAGTTGTAGAGGGGGACTCTGACCTCACTATTAGATGAGCTACCAAAGCAACCCCACCACCTTGGCACTTAAAGAGGATATTTGATGAGATATTCAACATTATTGAAGGATGGGAAATACTTTGGAGCAAGATACCAAGAACTGCCAACGGAGTAGCTGACAAACTAGCAAGAATGGGGCAAACAAGACTCAATTAGCAATTGACAGCACAAGTTCCAGGGGAGAATGATGACATAAGTTAGTGAGAACATTTGCAAAGTAGCTTGTAAGCTATAAAAAGCAGCTTGTATGTTACAAAAGGATATGCATTGTAAAATACCAGCTTCATGGTATGCATTGTAATTCATCATTTGCAAATCAATAAAATTATCACTATTCTCAAAAAACAAACATATAAGCAACCCCCAGCAAGCTCATCTAAAAGGAAGTAGTGTGCCTACTTCTTCTGTTCTTTTTGAAGAAGTGCACATTCATAAGAGCCCAGGGACTGGGAAACAATAAGAACCTCATGCCAACCCCATTTTAGCAAGGGAATTAGATAAACATTTGGCAAAGCTTAGATATGATTCCAGGAAAGAACAACACTCAGATTCATTAATTTCAAAGAAAATGGAAGAAAGTCTCCTTCTTCTTCCTATTGCACCAGCTATAACCACCATGTCACCATCCACAATGAGAGGACCATGAAATCCAGCCTTAAATACTTTCGGGCCTTAAAAGGGGATCTCAGAGGGTGCAGACCAGTAGGACCAAACATCACCATGGCTACATCTAAAGACACTACCAAAAAAGTAAATCTTATTGCAGCTAGGATTTGGAGGCTCCAAATCTTGACGAGTAATGACCTTAGAAACAGAGAGTGAAGATACAAACTCAATTTAACCCCCAGCGAACTGCTTGAGACTGGCCTCATCATATCCGAGACAAATTATTTGTTATCGGTAAACAGAAGATGTTAGAATACAGCAATTTTAGAGGTTCTGGATCAAGCCGGCTGGCACACCGAAAAGCATCCTGAAAGAATTTGAGATCATAGGAAAGAATATATGCAAAGTACGCGAAGTGAGAGTCTAGTTATGTTTCCTTCTCCCTTCCAACGCCTCTTATCCACCCTAATCTAAGGAAGGGGGGGAGAGAGAGAGAGAGAGAGAGAGAGAGAGAGAGAGAGAGAGAGAACCTTCAGATTATATCTGTATTCGTATTAATTTCAGACCCAAACCGCCCTGGCTTTAGTGCTTTGATTTACAATGTTCATCCTTTAATTTACAATGTTCATGCTTTGATTTACAATGTTCATCCTTTGATTTACAATGTTCATCCTTTGATTTATAATGTTCATCAATCTTTCCTAAAAACTGTTCATCAATCTTTCTAACATCCAAACCTCCCTGCTTTTTGTGCCTGCAAGCTTCAGATCACCTAACAAGGAGACTCTTAAAACCATCCTCTGATCCACAGTATAGGAATCACTCATATCTTCTCTATACGATTAACAATATTCATGAAGAGGCAATAAATGAATTAGAGAAAATAGGATAGAATCGATTTTAGCAAATTTTTAATCTCCTGGCCTTACAGAGGCGTGCTCCTTTCCACGTGAAAAACCTTTTGTCCGCCTCTCTAAAACAGCCTTGAAGAGTTCAACATCACCAGTAGCGGTTGAGTGTATGCCTTTGTCATCTAGCCTTTAACAAGTGAAGACGTTTAATGCACCGCTTGAATTCAGACTTAAGCTTAGTATAAAGCTTGTCACTGAGAAAACATTATAGAAATTTTTTTCCTCCAAAGATTAGCTAAAGTATTTCCCTTTTGTTTCTACTAATTCCCTAATAATGTAATGGTCCGTGTTAAGTAGCCACTCACTCTAGTTATTGTTATTAAGTTCCTTTGTTGACAAGATATGTAATTAAGGAAAGTACTTTATTGATTATCTTTTCTTAGAAGTATTCTTCCTTTGTTGAGAGACACCCACCACCGACCTTCATGTGAGAATCAAAAACGTAATTAGCTTTGCAGGTGCAACAAACCATCTGATTAAAAGCATCTTGCCAGATCTTATCGTTGTTGGAATATCCAGCAAGTCTCCAATGCCATGAGTTTTTACTTCTATTTCCTTTTACTAAAAGATAATACATACACTTCTTCTTCAAGCCTAGCCCATTAATGTGCTACATCTAGAATACTAATTATAGAGTAACCCCTCCAAACAATGGTAACTATAATAAGATGGTATGAACAACATATACAGGATAGGATCTTCACTTCAGCATCTCAAGAGAAAACCTAATGCATTGTCTCATTTACAACAACCCCCAATCCTTGACCACGACCACAAAAAAAAAAAAAAAAAAGGCATACTGAATGAGCAAAGATATTGTCAAGCTCTACATACAATTGAACTGACATTAAACAAAGATCTCTCATGTTTAGGCACTGCGTGGTCCTCTCAAATAGACCATTCTTATGTCAATAATTTCTGCAATCAAAGATTTCCAACACTCTTTTTGAAATCATCCCTTCTCAAATGGAATGAACATCGTTTTGTTGCATATAACATAACCAGGTCAACCAAGTCTTTACACCACAATTCTTTCATCATTCTCAAGATACAAGCTCAATAAAGTCTTTTTTTTTTAAACGGTCAATAAAGTCTTTTAACCCTGGACAAACTAAGAGATAAATTTATAATTTTCATTCAATCATAGAAAAGAAGTTTGCCCGTTGGAATCATGTCAGCCAAACCCAACTGCCTCCTGCCCACCTCCTTGCCCCAAACCATCACAAACCTTGTAATTTAAATGAGCTTGTAATCAACCTCCTTCATATTAATAAACATAACTAAACTGAAAAGAATCCCTTTTGCAATGTATCTTACAGATTATCTGCTGTTCATAGCTTCATAACAAATAAAACAGTGTAATTTGTTCATAACACATGTCATAAGCAACTTTCTTCTTTACATAGAAGGCAAGGAGGCATGGCATATTGGTGAAGTTCACTATTTTGTCCACTAATATAATAACCGGATTCATGTTGAATTTGGGGTAGAAAATGCCCACACCAAGGACAGTAAATTTGTTCGTAATACAGATCTCAGAAACACAGATTATATAGAGTATGCAGAACAAGAAACATGTCGAATACAGCCACTTACCCTTTGAAAACATCACCAAAGGAACCTCTTCCAATCGGCTCCAGAGAGCTGAATCGCCCTTGGGCTTCAATGGCGGCTACAATGGAGGAGAATTCTGACATTTTGACGACCCAGTTCGCCTTGCACCAATAACTGTTGCTCACAAAAATCCAATAGCCAAAAATGTAAGCTCATCAACGGCGAAATACGTCATCCCCAACTTCTTTAATTGACATTTCAAGAAAGAAAAAACAAAAATCGCAAATTAAAAGCCTCAATTCAGGACCTACAAATGTATAATGCAGGTGCTAACTTGGACTGTAAGTAACGAAACAGTGGATTTGGAGGAGAAGCACCCTGGTAGGTGCAACAACAAACGACATTGACGAAATTCAAGAACCAAAAATCGTGGAAGTTGATTCCAGTGAACAATCAATGGGTACGGTACTAAGCAAAACTATGTGGGCCTTACCGAAACGAGAGTTCGGATAGTACCAATCGAGATGCTTTCAAGGGTCAGAAGCCACAGATCAGTATCATCTTCCTCCCTCTTCGTTCGTGTAGAGGAAGCGAAAACTAATGTCCGTGTCCAACGTGATTGCGTGAAACCGGAGTTGCCCACACTCCACGGTCAGATACGTCTCATCATAAAACAGCCTTTCGCCAGGCAAATGTCGGGGGAGAGAGAATCGATTTTGAGTCTAAAGAATAACCTCGGACGACTCAGGCCTTTCATAATGCGCGTTCCAGTTCACGTTTCGACTTTACAATTTACTCGGCTTAAAGCCAAAAAAAAAAAAAAAAAAAACAAAACTTAAGACAAATTTTAGAAACAAAGTTACCATAATAACAAATATTTGGGATAAAGATATAACTGATAAACATAAATTTTAGAAGTATTTTAATACTGCATACGTGCAGCATCGAACTGATTAGACAGTCGATATCACAATAAATGCATGCTTGAATTTGTGGTCAAGATTTTATTATCATGTAAATTTGAGATCAATGGTCTATTATTTAAAAGCAAATTGACAATCAAGATCACCTCATAAAACTAAAACTTATGGTCGAGATCGTTCTTAAACGGAGCAAATCGATGGAGTGGATAGTTATCTAATCTTAGAAATTATTAGCAAATTTATTATGTGTAGCCAATTGAGAACATTAATTCTCGATTTATGCATATAAAATTAATTCTATGAAATTTTGTTCTTTTGACATTGAATCGTCCTAGAGATTTGTGCTTAAATTTGTCTACGTCGTTAAGGTGAGAATTAGGGCAGCTCATTTAGACCTTTAAATGTTTAGATCGTTGCATATGGGGTGTTAAGCGTATGACCATGCACTGATTTATATATTTTATTATCATACAATTTTGTGTTTATCGCACATAGGACGTGTGGGCAGCGATCTGGTGAATGGGTCTTAAGCCTATAAGACCGAACACCTTCTGAGTTTAGCTTCATTTGATCTTAAGAATTGACCCGATTTATGTTAGGATGTATAATTCTTTTGAAGTGGAATTGATAACATTGGTGATGTATTTTTATACACTAACCAATTTTAGAGAATTAGCATTATTGAGGTTTTTTATTCTAAAAAAATATCAACGAGGGACAAAAATCATAATTTTGACATAAATCGATTAACGCAAAAAACTATCGATTTACTCAAATTATAGATATTTTGATTCCTGTAATTAGTTTTATGAAATAATTATTTCAAAATTATTTTATTAATTATTTTGGTTTAAAACATTATGGGAATTGGGCCGCTTATAGTCTATTTGTTGGTTGTCTATTTTGTTGAACTCGGGCTTTTGGGGGACACCTCAATTGACTTATGTCTAAGGTTGATTAAGAAGTGGTGATGGACGGAGGAATCCTTGTGTGCGTCCACTAGGTAATGGAACGAGCTATTTAGCTTATGGGCTTTTATGCTCATTTAGCTAATGGGCGATTATGGTTCGGTTGGTTGATGTGGCACAAATTTTATATATGCACATGTTTAAAGGTCACACCAACTTAGAACCCGATTTCATTATTCGTTAAAAGAACATTCCATCGAGGGAAATCAAATAAACGGAATTGGTGGACCGACATCAAATCAAAGAACGAACACGATCAACAACAAAGTGGATACACAAAAATTAAATTGTTATTATTTTGTGATCTTTATGGACGATAGAAAGATCAACATATTAGATGGTGTAAGTTTGTAATTTATATGATTTGAATGAATTATAGTGTTGCATATATACACTTTAAGGGAGTGTTTGTTTCCTAGTAGACTAGGAAAGATTACATGACCAAACTACAAGAAATCTAGTATACAAACTTAGACTAGAATTCAGAATCGTGTGGGATTCTGATTTACACTAAGAGAAGAAGGTTGAGTCATGGTTTGACTATGTTAGCTTGATCTTCAGAGAAATTCTCTCTAACATTCCCCTGCAATCTTAGTGGTTTTGGAAATACACGAAGTTTTGTAAGCTGAGACTTAGAGAGGCCCTTCGTGAGAACATCCACTACCTAATCATGTGTGGAGATATATTGTACTTTGAATAGACCAGAGGTGACTCGTTCACGAATAAAGTGATAGTCCAATTCTACATGTTTAACCCGGCCATGGAAAAGTGGATTTGCTACAATGTACATTGTAGACAAGTTATCGCACCAGAGTACTGGAGGGCGGCGAACAAATACTCTTAATTCCTTGAATAATTGCAAAATCCATGATAATTTTGTAGTTACAATAGCCATATCCCGGTATTTGGCCTCTGCACTCGACCGAGCAACTATCGGTTGTTTCTTTGAGGACCAAGAGATAAGTGTTCTGTCAAGAAAGACATTGAAGCCTCTGACACACCATCAATCATCTCGGCACCCTCCCCAATTTGCATCAGAGTATACATCAACGCTTAAGTCAGTCGCCGATTGAATGATGACACCATGAGTGATTGTGCCTTTGAGATAACTGATGATACGCTTAACTACAGCCCAATGAACATCGGAGGGACTTTGTTGAAATTGACATGCCTGATTAACGGCATATTGAATGTCTGGGCGGGCGAAAGAAAGATATTGCAAAGTGTCGATTGTGGCTCTGTTGGTGGTTGAATCAGACCTTGGTATGCCTTCATGCTTCGACAATTTTGAACCATTGACAATAGGAGTGGATAGTGGTTTGATGTCAGATAGAGAAAGTCGAGCCAATAGGTCAATTGTGTATTTGGATTGTGAAAGATGTAGGACCCTATCTGACATGTGTAACCTCTATACCAAGAAAGTAGAAAAGTAGTGTAAAAGCCCCAAATCTTTTACAAAAAAATCCTGTTGTAAACTTCATATGAGGGTACTCATCGAATCAGACTGTTGCCAATCACAATAATGTCATCCATATAAATTAAAACGAATATTGTAGTAGTGGACGAGTACCTTATGAGTAGTGAAGAATCTGCTTTGGACTTCACAAAGCCCAATTCAACCAAATCAGACGTAAGATTGGTACCAAGCCCGGGGGCTTTGTTTTAAACCATAGAGCGACTTGTGGAGACGACACACCGCGTCAAGACGACTGGGGTCCTTGAACCCTGACGGTTGAACCATATAAATCTGTTCATTCAACGTCCCATTGAGGATGCATTGGTGACGTCGAGCTAATGAATTGGCCACTGGTGACCAACGACTAAAGTAAGGACAATGCAGATAGTGATTGGCTTGATGACTGGGTTAAACGTCTCGAAGTAATCCTGGCCCTCTCTTTGATTAAACACCTTGGCCACCAAGCGAGCTTTATATCTGTCAATGTTGTCATTTGCTTTCATCTTCATTCAGAAGAGCCACTTACAACCTATAGCATATCGACCCTGTGGCAAAGAGACAAGGGACAAAGTTTTATTAGTTAGTAAGGCATTGAACTCTGTATGTGTCGCATCACACCACTTATGATGGTTCACAACTAGACTGTAACAAGTCGGCTCAGTGTGGATCAAGTTTGCAGGTGGAGGGTGTCTAGTGCTAAGAAAGGTGTGAGGCTTGCTAGACCCAGTCTTGGACTGGGTGAGCATTGGGTGAGTGGCCAAAGGAGCATTGGGTCAAGGAGTAGGCAACAGTTCTTGTGGAGCTCGGATCCGCTGGCCAAAATGCAGCGTGGCCAAGCGTGGGATTGCGTGCCCAAGCGTGGGATTGGGCTTGGCCACGCTGCATTTTGGCCAGCGAATCCGAGCTCGTCTTGAGTGGCGGGTTGAATGGGAAGATCGAAAGAGGGGAGCCCGGATCCGCTGGCCAAAATGCAGCGTGGCCAAAGCGAATCATGAGGCGCCACATCATAAAATGACCTGTGCGGGGCTGACATGGCACCCCGTGATTCGCTTTGGCCACGCTGCATTTTGGCCAGCAGATCCGGGTTCAAAAGAGGAAGTAGGAGTAGGTGGTTTCGGTGAAAGTAGTGGGTTAGGTGTACTCAAAAGTCGGGCCCTTTTGCATTCCGCCCTCTATGTGCGTGAGATAATAGGTGAATGGTAATACAAGTTTTATGTAATTTCAATGGAAAAAATATGCAAAATAGTTAGGATAAAAAGTCAAAGAGAAAATTATTTAAATGGCAAAGTCACAAAAACACCGGTCATTTGCAAATATTTTTTTTATATTTTTTTTTATGTTTCTCCAAAATTTTCTGTTATTAATGGCCACAACATTATCGCATAAGATAAATTAGTTTATTGTAATAAAGTTTATAATTTTTATTTAAAATATGTTCAATGAGATTTGTAAACACTATATTGTGTACCATTATTTAAAAAACTTATACTAATGTTTTCGATAACTACGTTATAAGAATGGAGTAATATATTTTGTTACATAAAAATGCAACGATGAATTGATTTACATTTGACATTTAGGTTTCATCTTCTAAATATCATTTTGGTACTTTTTTTAAAAAATGAGGGATACACTGAACAAGAGGCTAAAAATTGAAGAATCGATGAAGGATCTCTAACTAGTTACTACAATATCATTATCGTTTTTCGTTATCTATATATGATCATGCTTATTATGTTTTGCACATGGCTTTCGGGCCGAATTGATGCCCCTATGTTCAAACCGTAGTCAATCAGTCCAAGTGAATGCTCAATCAAGTTCAATTCAATTATCCAAGGGCATTTTCCAAAAATGAAATTGTTTAATTCAAGGGTTAAATGAAAATGACATCTACTTATGAGTTATGATCTACTCTCACTTTACAAGATGCGCACATAAGCGTGATCATATGAACGCGCCCACATATTACATCGCTTGATTCTTAAATACGTTATTGCGTCATACGTGCATTTCGAAGGATGGTTTATAGGAATTCAAAACAAGCAACCAGAATGTACAGGAAACTCACTAAGATGAATGTTGCATTATAATCGTTTATGCTTGGTCTAAAACATAAAAACAACCATATATGTAACCTTCACTTCGAACAGTCAGTAATTGACCGAACAGGACTACCAATTCGCCGCCTCTTCAAAAATCAGATAAATAACCACAAAACATCACGTTTCATCGATTTTCACAACCTAAGAAAAGTCGCTGCAAGCACTCGCTCAATTATTGGAAGCAAAAGACAAGGCTAAAAGAGTATAAGTCATAGTTTGTCATCATCATCATCATCTTCTTAGCCGCCGCCGCCGGACCCATACTTCTTACCGAAGACAATCAGCTGTAGCTTATCGTAACCAGCTAAGACTCCAGCACCTGCAACGGCACGAAGAATGTTGGCACCAGCACCCTTGAAAAGGGACTTGGCACCTTCGTTCTTCATAATCTGGGAGAAGGCGTCCATGGAGCTTTTGTACTTCACAGCTTCACCAGATGTCATCATCATCCTTCTTCGGACAGTATCAATGGGGTAGGAAGCTAACCCAGCCCCGATTGTGATACCCCAACCCAACAAGAAACTAGCAAGGAAACTATCCTGTAGACGCCATCGCACAAAAGGGAATAAATATGCATATAAATCATTTTGTCTAGGAAGAGCTCAATTGTGAATGTCAAGTTCAACTGACCTGTAACTGCCCAACCAGAACCACAGGCTTGAGAGAGTCGTACATTCCAAAGTAGAGACCACGGTAGACGATGATCCCAACACAAGAGATGTTGAACCCACGATAAAGACCAGCAACGCCATCTGATTTAAGTGTCTTCTTGTAGACATCGATGAGACCGTTAAACTGCCTCCCACCCCCCTTCTTGGCAGCCTTGGCATCATTGGCTAGACGCGTCCGAGCATAATCAAGTGAATAGACAAATAGAAGGGAAGAAGCACCAGCACATCCTCCTGATGCCAGGTTACCAGCAAACCACTTCCAGTATCCGTCTTTATCTTTCTTGAAATTGAAAAGTCTCTTGAAGTAATCCTTGAAGGCAAAGTTAAGGGCCTGGCATGCACAAATAATTCCAAATCAAACTCGAGTGAAGAATATCAGAAGAGGTAAAAGTAGATGTATTCTGAAATGGAAACATTAAGACAATGAAATAAACTGTGCATTACATTCTTATACTGACCTGAGTAGGGAAGTAACGGATAACATTGGCAGTATTTCCCCTCCACAAAGAGAGGAAACCCTCATCCTTGATTGTCCTACCAAAGCAGTCTCCAATACCCTTGTAGGGTTCAGAGAGCCTACCAGCTTTAATCATTTCATCTTGATTTTGGATCAAGAGCTTCACCCGCTCTATTGGTGCGGCTGCCGTTTTCGAGACAGCAGCAGAAACACCTCCCATGAAAAAATCAATGATGAAAGCATTAGGACCTCTTTCAGAAGGTGCTGGGACAAACACTTGGGATGAAGGTGACACCAAAGGCATGCTAAGTGGAACATTAGCTTCATGGATCAAGGAGGATTGGAGGCCACCATTCATGTACTGAACACCAGAGAGGTTGCGGAGGCCTGCATTTCTCACATGCAGGCTGGGAGACAGCCTTGAGAGGAGATGGGACTGAGTGTGTATCCTCTCGTAAACAGATGGACTATATGATCCATCTGCCATTTTGATGATTCACTGTGGTGACCTGCATAAAATTAACTAGTCCTTTAGTATTGAATTTGATCATAACCAATCAGATTTTTTTCTAAAAAAAAAAAAGTTTTTTTTGTGGTACAGAACAACCATCTGAAATATTAAATTATTATGTAGTGAAACCTAAAATAATACAAAAAAACAAAGGGTTAAAAATTCGATTTATGGACCAAAAAGATGAAATGAGGAGTTGAAAATATGCATCACCAGACAAGCTCAAACAGGTAAAATTATTTGAGATACGACTCTGTATTGCATAAAATAAAAAGGATTCTCTAGCATACAAAACTACAAGCAAGTATCATTTCAACTTAAAACCATTAACAATAAACAGAAATTTCCCACACCCATAAGCATACAAATAACCCCCACACACTCTGCAAAGGGTAGCACAAGACAAGATCAAACTTTAAACATATTAACATAAGAAAAATAATCAAAATAACCTTGACGGCAGACAAGATAGAGATTAGAGAAACTGAATTAGCGAGACCACCAAAATCCACAAAAACGTTTTATTAGAACGTAGAATTCCAAAATTCATCATAAACGAAGGTGAATGGTTGACCTACATAAAAAAATTGTTCTGGACTCTAGGAGACACTGATAGAGGATGTGACGATTCAGTCAAAGTTTAACAAATTATAAGAACTACGCGTCCACACAACCTTTACAACTAAACTACCGACAGTGTCATCAGCAGTTCGATAGAAAGTAAAACATATAGTGAGTAAAGCAAGCAAAAAGAATGCCATAACTCATCATTTCCAACTCTAAGAACATCCTTGCACAGATAAGGCCTGAACTAAGAATCAATTCAAATGCACTCATCTTACAACGTATCAATCACGAATGGATCCATGGGATAAACAAGCACCAATACGAACAGTTACTCTTAACTTAAAAAAGTTGGTAGATCTGAGATACAATACACACTACTCTCGGTCATCAAATGAAAGCACTATGCCACAGGTAAGTCAATGAACAAAAGTAGACTATCAGATCTAGCAGAAAAAATAGCAGAGCTCCAAATTGCAACTAAAACAGCAAACAAATAAAATGTCATTCAGCAGGAAACGAAGCCCCTCGAAGCAGGAAGCCAGTAAAACAAACACACAGAAACAAAAGAAACAAAGAAGAGAAGAAATGAAAATCTGAAAACTGGAAGGGGATGCAGATTCCATACCTTCGAAAAGGTCGCCGAGAAATTGATCACGCTTCTACGGGGCGTCTGGGGAAGAGGAATACGATCGACGAGCGTTTTTATAGGGAGATGCATCGGGCTGCAGCGCGGCGGAAAAACCCTATATCGGCCTGTTTGACGAAGTTACCCTTCGCTTCTGGACGAATGACATTTCGGACACTAAATTTTTTCTGCCTCCGAAAAAATTGAGACTTGATTTTCCACGGTTCTCCACGTAATACACCCAAATTTTGGTGTGTAAACGGTATCAGATTACCGCTTACTAAAGCAAAGAAAACGAAAATAAAATAATAATTTATATCTACCATTTACTGTTTATCAATTCACTCATTTAATAATTAGAACGGAAACGAAAATACCATTTTCGAATCAGTTTATTTCGATATATTGGGTATTATAGATATTATCTATAGCATTTACACTTAGCTCTTATATAATTTTAGTATTAATTTTAAATTTTTAATATTTTATAGGGAGTTGCTCTGGTTGAACTCATGAATCTCGATGAACTGCGAGTTGTTTAACTTCTTTGGCTCGAAAGGATCTCTGTGCGTGAGAACGTTTCTCGATGAAGGATTTCGAACTCCTTCGACCGAACGTTTTTGGCTATTTGTAGCCAGTTTTATCCAGTTGTTGAGGGTCGATCCTTGGAATAAGGATCACGATCCCCTTTATTCTACTATTGTTGAGATGGGAGAAAGACTGGGAAATTCCTCAGTTGGATCCCACTAATCAGGATCGTGGGTGCATTTGCGTTTGGGCTCGTCGCATTTGGGTCGTTCACATTTTGGTGTATACAGTATCTTCTTTGCGTTCGGTCCAATTACTTGACTCTTCGCAAGTTTGACCTCATGGGTGTGGAACCTTATAGTCTTCGTTGATTTGACAAACAGTTTGGGTTCTGTCAAGATGTACCTGGAGAGCTCATATCAAATAAGTGTCACACCGATTCTTTGACAAAGTTGTTAGGGCTTTGGGAAGCCAGAGTTGTTCAACCCTCTGGTCAGATTGAAGTGCCTCACTAGGGTGGGCCTGGGAGTGATCCAGGGTTTACCCTCTCTTTTCAGACATCATGGACGAAGCATGTCCTCCTGATTTTCGAGGTATGTACCTTGTCATTTCTTTCGTTTCGGTTTAGTAGTGATTCTTTTCCACTAATTTTGTGCTTTTTTTCTATTTAGCATGGATGACAGTGTAGAGGCCACTTCGGTCGAATCGATCCTCGACACACCACTTCAATCTACTCGGTTGAAAGAGCTCAATGATGATATAGTGAATCCCAACGCAAGCGCAAGCAAGTTGTACTCGAGAGGACGAAAGTGCCACAAGCAAGTGCATTGGTCTCAACAACATTAGCAAGTGCACTAGTCCAAGTAATATAGGGAACAATGAGTACCCTAGTCAATTCCACATGAATTAGCTACAACTACTAGAAATCTGTTTTAACTACTTAATTGGGTGAAGGTTGAAAAGTTGGTTTTGAAAAGAGAATTTTGTAAAATAAAAGTAAAACATGCAAATAATAAACTTGAGGAGGAAAAGTTTTAACTACTTAATTGGGTGAAGGTTGAAAAGTTGGTTTTGAAAAGAGAATTTTGTAAAATAAAAGTAAAACATGCAAATAATAAACTTGAGGAGGAAAATCATATTTGAAGAGCAGTTGGAACATCCAGGGACTTGTGGTTACTCATGCAATGATATAGTGGTGGTTAATTCAATTGAACTTAGGTAGATTCATTAAACCCTAGCTCACCTTGAACCAGTAAAAGCCTTTCAACCCAGACTCTAGACACCTTGAACTAGTAAATCTAAAATCATAAATCGCGTAATATGGAATCTTAAACTAGGATCTCTCCTTGAACCAAAACAGATCCTTAAAACCTCATGCTAGTAAGGTCACCTTGAGCCAGTAAAACCTATACGTAGCAACTAACTTTGATGTAATAATCATCCAATAAACATCATGGAACCACTCTTATAATGTCTCCTTCATGTTCTAATTCAATTAATACTTCTTTTATTCTATAATTGAAAGATCTTGGTCAATATATTGACGACACAATAAGCATGTGATATTTTGTCAAAGAATGACAACTTTACAAATTCTTTTAATTCAATTAATACTTATTTTCTTCCGTAATTGAAAGATCTTGGTCAATATATTCAAGGCACAATAAACATGTGATATTTTTTCAAAGAATGACAACTTTACGCATGCGTAGCACTAACAACACCCATCCCCTTTTTTTATCGAATTCCAACCTATCAGTTTTAACAAATGTTAGTTATAGGCTTTTATCTAAGGTAGGCAAATTCAAGACCATATTCTTTTAAACCATAAACTTTTAAACACTTTTCGATTCGAACATAAACGTAATACCTTTTTGGGTAGCAAAATGGACCTTAATAAGGCATATGATACATTATCATGGTATTTTCTACAACACATGTTGGTCGCTTTTAACTTTTCTCTCAATGGCAACATATTCTCATGTCTTGCATCACCACAATCACATATCAAATCGTCATTAATAATACACCCACTTCTTCTTTAAAACTCTAGTGTGGTATTCATAAAGGGGTTCCTTTATCCCCCTTCATGTTTATTCTTAGAAATGAGCTTCTTTCGACTTCCATTGAATCTAACATTGGTAGTAACACACTTATTCCTTGGACTCTCCCCAACTCCCCTCTTCGCATTTGCAATTTACATTATGCTAATGACACTTTACTATTCATAAAAGCTGATCTTCATAATGGTCTCACTCTTAAGACGATCCTAGACACCTACAACCACCAGGCAAACTAGGTCATCAACCCAGCTAAAGCAAATATCTTTTTTTCAACACTGTCCAAATCCATGACCAGATTCGTATTAGACAGATCTTTCCCTACACACACACACCCTCCTTGGGGAAATATTTGGGAATTTTCATTCCCATAACACAAGTCAATTCCTCTTTTTGCTTCCAAATTACTGCTAAACTCACCAGATATCTATTGGGCTGGGGTAAAAAGTTCTTATCTTTAGCAGGCCGAACCACTCTAGTCAAATTAATACTTAATGATATTCCTATTCATTTACTCTCATGCTTCCCAGTCATAGCTTCCTCATTATGGCCACACAACTTATAGACTCTTTTCTTAGGAGTTACCAACTAAAGAAGAAATTACATTTAGGTGGTTTACATTACAAACTCCAACCACGAGGGTGGGCTTAATATTAAAGATTTGCAGGCTGTCTCAAATAGTTTTAAGTTAAAAATGTTATGACTCATTTACACCTCCCACCACTCCCTTTGGGCCATGTTCGTGAGACACAAATACGGCCTAGATCCCCACTCTGCTCTTCATACAAAAAGTTGGTCCTTCAACCCAAACTTCCTTTATTCTTTACTTAATATAGGAAAGCTATTGGCAATGAGTCATCCACTTCTTTATGGTTTGATAAGTGGTTACCCAAATGTACTCATCATCTCATTCAACATCATCGCCTTACCCAAGTTCCCCACTCCCCTTTCACAAAGATCTCCTTGTTACTTGCAGAGGGGAAATGGTACACACAACTCATTGAATCTCTCTAGGAGGTCTCCACTAGATTACAATGAATGCACACCCCGTTGAATCCCTCTCAACTTGATAGTCGTCTCTGGGAATTGAGCAATTCTGGTGATTTGCTCCCTACGATATACTATTTGGCTCTATATTGTTAGGCACGACTAGACCTAGGGCAACCTTCATATGGCCTGAGGGATATTTGGTCTCTACTTCCACGCCTTCATTTAACACTTAAATTACGTATGTTTATATGTATTTTGTTGCATGATTCTCTTCCCATTGCTTCTTTGCTTATTAGTAGACATATACATACTTCAGCCTCATGTTTTTTCTGTGGGCAGGATGAGGAATCTCAAACGCATTTATTTTTTTCTTGCCCTTTTGTCACTTCCCTTTGGGCTGCTCTTGGTACTTTCCTTCATTTTACTTTAACATTGACTAATGAGCGGTCCCTTCTCTCTACAACTTATTTTTCATAAGTTTCCCACCATGCACCTTAGTCCCTCACTTTTATTTGTGTTACCTTGTGGCAGATTTAGTTAGAACGAGACCTCTGGTTGTTTAAGGGCACTTCATTCACCATTGATCAAATCATTCTTAAAATCCTCAATTTTACAAATCATCTTTAGAAGCTCATGGATCACCCAAATTACCTAAACTCAAATTTCCACACTTTCTATTCATTGATCTCCACCTTCACCGCCTGGCCTTACAGCTAACTTTGACGGATCTACCAATGTCTCCTTGGCTTTTGCTAGTAGTGGCGTGATTATTCGTGACAACCTTAGCTTTCCCCTTTTAGTCACAACCTGACCTTTATTCATAAATCTAACAACTCTGCTGAGATTCATGCTTTACTCTTAACCTTATTTTGTATTCGATCTTCTTTTCCATAGTCTGAGGTTCAGATAGAGGGAGATTCACTAACAATTCAGGCCATCAGGGAGCACTCTTATATACATTGGCGGCTCAGACACCTGATTCTGCTAGCCGGTAAGATATCGGTCGTCTCACCCTCTCCATCATATATGGAACCCACCAGGCTCATCAAGGCTTTTCATATGTATACAGGCTTCTTAAGCCCACAACTTGTTATTTTTTGGGATTGGTCTCTCTCGATGTCTAGGGGCACTGAACTGAGCCAGCTTGTGACCAGTTTGAGCTCGGCTTGGAAAAAGCTTGATTTGGCTCGAATTATTTCGAGTTCGAATCAAACTTGAGCCTTGAGTAAGACTCGTTTAATTAAATGAGCCAAGCTTGAGTTTTAGGTAGTTCGACTCGAAGCTCAATAGACCGACTCGTTTATATTTTGAGTTATATATTTTAAAAATTGGGTGTAATATTTTAGCTTTTTGAAGAAGTGGGAGCCTCAAGTTCTTTCAACAATTGTATTTAGAATTCTAAAATTCCATGAATTTTTGTTTTGGCATAATTGGGTACGTAATCAGCTTATAATCACTAATCTAGATCTATTGTTGTAGATTAATTTAATTAGAATAATTTAAAAACTCAAATTGGTAAACCCATTGGGTATGGGCAGGAGCTCACGTTGGGCTTTTATGGCTTGGAGTTCAACCTGAGCTCGACTTGGGTATGGGCGAGAGCTCGAGTTGGGCTCGAGCTTGGGCTCAATTAAGGGATTGAGCCCACTCAAATTGAGTTCGAGCTCATTTGAGTCGCTCAAGCTCGAACTTGAGCCCAGAGTCCAAGCTCTCGAACTCATGTATTATGGGCTGAGCCGAGTTCGAGTCATCATTGGTTCGGCCCGGCTCATTGCCAGCCCTATCGGTTACAACTGCAGAGATTATGAATTAAATATCGTACCTTCGCGACACGTTAGACAAAAAAAAAAAAAGCAATTTTTTTTTTAAAATAAATTAGAATGCAATATTCACTTGCTTCAAAAGTTCTAACCAAATTCTGAATCGAGCAAGATAATTACTAGACCAGTAAACCTCATCTCCTGTTCGGGCAAGAAATGCATTCTCTCCGGAATCGCGCCTCTTTGTTCTTAAAGTTTTCAATAGCTTCCCGCCTTCCTGTCCCACTCCTCCCTTTCGCTGCTTCTCCTGCGTCTCTCCACGCGAATAGACGGACTGTTTGCTACTCCTCTGCTTCTGCTCCTTACCAGTCCGTCCGCATCAAATGTCGGAAAAATGTCGCTGTAAGTTACTCTCGTTTAACTGCTTCGTTCTTGTGGTAGTTGCATGGCTACTAGTGTGTTCTAAAAGCTACATAAGCTGGTCGAAAGTTGTGGTTTCAGTATGCTTCATACTTGCTATTCGAGCTGAGAGGGAAAGGAATCTCGAGCGTTACATATTATTATCTGAACTGCTTTGACCTCTGTTCTTTAAACATGATTCATTTCATTTTCATGAACATGAACACTTTTTCCTCACCGAGGATATCCTAATATGGCTGGCATATGCCTGTACTTAAAGCTTGACAGTCGTATTTTTGTTTTTGTTCTTGTTAGCTGTTGACGGCAGATAAGTATGCTTGACGTTTTAACTTAGTCGAACAGATGAGTTACTGTACAGTTTACGTGTCCGAAAGAATCTGTATCTTTAATCTAGTTGTTAATTTTATACGCGTACATAAACGCGGTATGGATCGCCGGTCACGTTTCACTTTACTACTTCCATATCTAGCATTGACTAACCTTGAACTTAAATGGCTACGTTATTTTTTGGTTATGGTATCATGTTCTTATAAAATCTTGTTATGCCAGGACACACTTACTGAAGCCCTTTTGTGTTTTGGAGCAAGTTCTGCCAGCATTGATGAACAGGGCTGTATTGAGCATCTCGATAATGTGAGCATCCGAGTAGTTATTTAACTTCATCTTTTCCTATACTAAATTGATTTCTCGTCAAAGGCACAATATCAATGTTTGGTTGTCATAAAGGGCTGCTTGTTTCTGTTATCAGTCATATGTAAGGGAAAATCATCAAATATTATCATTCAGAAATACATAAACTTTACCTTATTGTCAAAGAACTTCCATGTTACAGTAGGTTAGATACTTGACTAGCATACTAGTGTATTTCATTTTCAAAGTTAGGATCCCTAAGTAGGTTTCTTTGGGATCATGCTCTAGCCTCTCTATCTTCTTTGAGAGGCAATCGAGATAGAGCCTTTGTTTCCCTTTAGAAAGTCTAAAAGTCTTGGTCCTTCTTCCTTTTGTGGAAGTTTCTGAAGTTGTAGTTTTCTCTCTCACGAAATCTCTCATATAGTAACAATAGGAGTATGATGTCTTTGAAAGGCATTTGGTTTTTATTGTTATGGTAATGAAAAAGGATAAAATTGTTGGTGCTTATAGAAATATTTTGGCAAAACTAAATCACTAGTTGATATTGCCAATTTGGACTGCCAACTCTGGTCGGTTCTAAACATTTTTTTTTCCTTTTTTTTTTTCCTTAGAATGGTCTTTTTGGGGTTTTCTTGATTGAAAGAAACTAATTATTGAAAGAGGATGATTCTCTTTTACAACCATGGTGGTAGCTTATTTTTAACAGTTATGTGTTTTTCCACTATGTTTCTTGATTCAAACATCAAATTTGGATGGTACCTTTCCTCATGATGACATGATGTTTCAGGAAATTTTTATTAGTTCAATTTTCAGTGGGGACCAGGATCTAGATAGATGCATCTCAAAAGCTGCTGATTCAGTTGGTTTGGAAGATGTCCCTCATTATGAAGTGACAACGGGAAAGGATTGTGACTGGGTAAAGAATTCCCAGGTCAGTATCTTCACTTACAGTACTTTATAATGTCTAATTTGGTCATAGTTATTTTTGGTTCATGTTTTTATGTTTGATTTGCTTATCCTAATTTTTCAGTCCTTGTTTCTTTATGTTTAATTTGCTTACCCTCTGTTATTTTAATTTGCTTATCCTTGTTTTATCCTTGTTTTAGTTCTTCTCTTGTCCCACTTGTCATTGTTTTAAGGGTAGCTTGTATTAACTTGAACATATCCTCCGGTTTTTGGCCTACTACTGATTCTGCACTAGTTTAGTTACATTGAGCTCCAAATTTTCCTTTAACAAACGGATTGGGCCTTTGATTCACTGGTCACATTGGGGGTTATGGAATCAAGTCTCACTAGAGTATTTGGTTTAACATTAAAAAATAGAAGTCCTTCTAAAATCTAGTTGTTGCACTGAGAAGTTACTATCCAGCTAAAAAATACTTAACAGGAAACTTGTCAAGCAGACCTATGGCTTTCTCCTAAACTGTATACCTTTCCAGTCAATTCTTAGTGAATGTTTAGGGAAATATGTATGGCATGGTCTTTCTAATTATATCTTTTGAAAGTGATATACACCTGATCAGAAAAAAGATGTATGAGGTCCAGGTATTCCGTATCGGGCAACCATAAGATACTGCATCCTTCATAGAACTTTCAGAAAAAAAGGAAGAAATCTACTTTGTGCCACTTGCCACATTTTTTATTAACTTTGAAACATGTGTTCATTAATGACTTCAAATTTCATTTCTTTCTATTTTACTATGTATTCAATCTTCTAGTTGTTCATGCTTAATGTTCATTTCAATTAAAGTTTTTCCTTGTCTATTTAAAAAAAAATGTTTATGCCCCCACACAATTTTTTCATTTAAAAAATAAAAAAAAAGTTTTTTTCCTTTTTTTGAATGATAGAAATAGAGATAATGATGTTATTGTGAATACAATATGAAGATGGCAGTCAGGTACATGACAGTCATGTACAGCCTCCTTGTTCTCATCTTATTATTGGGTTTGTCTTTGCCATAGTTTATTGGACAAAAGAACTGGATAAATCTGAATTGGTTCTGTAATTGCTATTTCACTTCTGCAGGAAACATTTCATCCAGTTAATCTCACTGACGACCTATGGATCATCCCATCATGGAGGACACCTCCAGTATGAGTAACATCAAGTCTTCCTTTTAAGGTTTTGTTTTAGAATATGCAATGTAAAATTTGAAATTAAGTATATCATAAATTTTGTTTATGTGCACAATTTGCTGGGCATCATGTGGAAACCTAACTACCATGAGCTTGGTGACCTAGTGACACATCGAGCAGTTTTTTTTTTTTAAATTATTTAAGGTGATGTTTTGCAATAGTTGGAAATTCAATAGAAAGAGAATTTAGTATTCTTGCATAAAGATATTCTCAGAAACATACTTTATCTTTGTTTAAAGTAGTTTTGATTCTTTAATTGCTCAGATTTTTTCTATTTATACAGTAATTTGAGGTTGCTTTTTCTGCTGTAAGTGTATAATCTTAGCCCAAATCTCTTAACCATCTTACATTAAAAAAAAATGTAATCTTGACCAAACTCAACCCTGCCACAATGATACAATTGTGTTCCATTGTTTCTGTATACCTTCATGAAATGATTTACATATGGTCCTCTATAAGTGGCCACTGGAAAAAAATGTGAATAATCTAATGTTTGCCTTGTTTAATCTTTTGCCAGAATGTCCATGCAACAAATGTCATTCTGAATCCCGGACTAGCATTTGGAACTGGAGATCATCCAACAACTAAGTTGTGTTTGCTGTTCTTACATGAGTTGGTTAAAGGAGGGGAAAGATTCCTGGATTATGGCACTGGTTCCGGTGTTCTGAGTATTGCGGCATTAAAGGTAATTCTTTTAAAAAATTAAACAATATAAAAATTGGGATAGTTTGTTCATTTTTATTCTGTGAATTTCCTCTCATCTGAAATACTTTTTCAAAAGATGCTCCTTGAGTGCCAAGAAAGCTGTGGATCCATCAAAAGTAGACCTGGGTGTGTTTGATTAGTAGTTAAGAAATCTCACTCATCTGGGTAATCCTGGCTACCTGCTGGATGTTGAGATTTAAGGTTTTTATGGTGTTAATGTTTGTTATCATTTCTTCTTTCTGAGGGTGGGTGGAGGATTTTGGGTTCGTGAGGCCCCATTTTCTTAGTACCATGCGATCAACTGAATCTCTTTTTCACCCATCATGAAAAAAATACCATTAGTAAGAGCTGAATTTCTCTCTCTTCTATATCCTAACATGTTAATTTGAAAATACAAATCTTAACTAGTTAATTTGTCCATTGCAGTTGGGAGCTGCTTTATCTGTTGGAGTTGATATAGATCCTCAAGCAATAACTTCTGCATGCCAAAACGCTGCTCTAAATGACATCCAACCTGATAAGATGCATTTGTACCTGGGTTCTCGTATGGTCTGTCTCCATTCCCTGGATGGACACATGGAGGATGCTGCCAGAGAGGAGATTGCAGACAATAAGGAAATCCATAATGAAAAGGGAAAATTTGATATTGTCATTGCAAATATATTGTTGAATCCTTTACTTGAGTTGGCTGATGACATTGTGGGTTATGTCAAGCCTGGGGGAGTTATTGGCATTTCTGGTATTTTATGTGAGCAGGTATGATCAGTCTACTGAATTTTACTGTAACCTTTCAATAGCTTTAGGACATCTAAATGAGCTTCCTCTGGATTTGATCATGAATTTGAAATTCTATTGCTTAATCTGCCGTTGCTTTTGGCATACTAATATCCAGTGGTAGTTTTAGCTGAATTGACAGGATATATTCACTGGAAAAGTTCTTGACAAGCAAACAAAACATGACCCTCCCCTACTGAATGGCTGGACTAATGATGTTTCATATTCTTTGGAAAAGTTCTTGACAAGCCAACATGCCAGAACCCAGAATAATTAACATTATTTATATTTTCATTTTCTCTCTTTTATGAAAACCATCTTGTTGCCTTTTCTCTGGCTGCAGGTTCCGCAGATTGAAGAGTGCTATGCCAAGTACCTAGACAACATAATTGTTTCAGAGATGGATGGATGGGCTTGTGTCAAAGGGACGAAAAAGATTCACATGGAAATTCCCAGACCTATTGAAGATGCGACTGCAAGCTCCAACATTTAACTTTTCTATGCAGGGAGTTGGCAGCTGCCACAACTGAGGTACCGTCTTTCTGCTGTCTTTTTGGTGGTGACGATTCCGATTGTCTTAGAATAATTTCATGCTTCTGTCCTCTGCTGCTAAATTTATGGCAACACATTCTGCTAATTCATTTAGTGCCAGAAGTAAAATCTGGGTCTAAAGAATCTTACTGGCTAACTTCTTGTAGAGACCAGAATTTCAATGCTAAGAATATTACAGATTTCTCACTTCTTGTTATATCTTAAAAACGAACCTGTGGCGAAATTATAAAATCTATCCGAAGTGGACAATATGAGTATGGTCTCCCGTCTCCCTGTGAGTTTCACAAACTCTCTTTTGGCAAAAGACCTTAAAAAAAGCAAGTATGTCTTCAAAACATCACTCCAAGTTTTGTTTACTTCATTAATCCTTCGGTAAATTTGAATTCGAATATTGTTTAATCACAGATTCAATTGCCTAAATGTGGGGTTTATAAAACAGAACAGGAGATTTATAAACTATATCATCGAGTTTATTATACTATATCACAACTTGAACAATATTGCTTTAAGCGATCCAACCAGCAGTTTCAGATCTCGAAACCGACAAATTGGGGCTTTAAACGTAACGTCATTTATCAAGCAAGGATGCGTCCTGACCATTTGTTACTCTACTTCTACGTTGTACGTATAAAAACTGAATAGATAACATATTAATGTCCTTATGTTAAATAGAAAGTTTAATCAATGTTTTATGTTGTTTTGCAGCATGCAATCTGCAAAGCAATCTGCAAAGCAATCTGCAAAGCAAACCGGGTCGACTCGCCATTCTTGAATGGTGGGGATTGCTCCAGGTACGCTGAATCTTTCATGGACAAGTATGATTAAGTTTAAATATCTTCCACCAAACCATTATTTTCCTGGGATTTTGTGAGCCCTCCCTTCTTGAGGATGGCAGGCCGGTATTGTCAAATGAGTTTACTCTGCCTCCTGGTCTAAAAGTACTGAGTAACGGAATCGAGTCTACTGGCTCGATGACGACTCAGAGAAATGACTCAGTCTAGATTGACAGATTCGGGTATGACCTACGAGTCACGGACTCGCAACTCACAACGAGAGATGGGTGGTAAGAAAAAAAAAAAAAGCACCATGTGAGAAACATGGGTAGAATGTATGGTTCTTCATATCGTCGAGAGAGGAAACGAATAACCGAGTCAAAGACCGATTTGCCGACTGGATTCGGCTTAACGGCGACGAAGTCTGAAAGAACTAAAGAAGTGTGAAAAGAGATTCGGACGGTATTCTCGTATCGCGTAAGGTAAGGAGACCATGTTGATAATGATAATTGAGAAACAGCTAGGATTGGCCCTTTCGGTCATTGACTTCCATAATGTTATTCATTTCCCAGGAAAGACTTCGGGCGTTGCTCCATACTCCCCTTTAAAATGCAGGTATTGTTTGGTCATTTTACCTGCTGACATTTGGATCTGTTCACGGGTCGTCTCATCTCGCGGACACGTACTGTTTCTCTCCGACACACCTGTCTCCGCCCCGTTCATCCTCTCTCTCGCCTTTTCGTGTTTTTAGGTTCTCCATCCAAACGCAGACATGAATGGAAGAGAAATTCTGCACAAGATGAAGGTACCCTTTTGCCCATTTTGCGGTTTTCTGTTTATGTTGCATTACCTGGTGTGTTTGTAGCGCCATCTGGGTTCGCGTTTCTGGGAATGATGGGTTGAGACGGTGTGGGTGTGGTGGTGCTTATTGAGTTTTCTGATTTTTGACTCTTATTGCATTGGTAACGATCTCTATTTAGTGAATTGGGTAATGAGAGAAATATAGATAAATATAGATACTTGAGGAGTCCGATTATCTGATTGGGTGCGTCTATGGTGTAACAGTGGAGGCGCCTTCGACGATCTTGTTGATTCGGATCAATCTAAATAGGGATGAAACATTGTTGTGATTTGTCAGAAGTGTTTTATTTTCTTTTTACCGTGATTGCCAAAAAAAAATTCTGTGACAAACTGGCAATGAAGAGAACACAAATACCTGCATCGCACTTGGTCTTTTGTTTATGCTCGGGTCAGGCCTTGAGTTCGGCACTTGGACTTTATGTATTCTTGGTTCCATGCCTAAATCTTGTTTTTATAAAAAAAAATGATTTATTGTCTGTAGTGGAAATGTGTTTCTAATTAACCTATGGAGTTCCCTGTAGAAAATCTGTGGGAAAGTAGCCATGTTAGGGCAGCATTGATTAGGAGAAAGTTTGTTGCTGAGACACTTATGGTTGCTCGTCACTAAAAAGGATACGGTTAACAAGACAGAATCAGTTCAGAGGTGTCTGGATATTACTTGAGACCGTTTTTTTTTTTTGAGGAAAACTTGAGACTGCTTTAACGTGTCTTTTATTGAAAAATATGTGGATTTTAATGACATTCTGGTAAACCATATTTTATTTGTTATGGATCTATTTCTCCTCGCGTATAGAAATAATCTTCTTTCTATGATCTGAATACAAGTTATTTTCATGAGTTTAGTGATTTTTTTTTTTTTTTTTTTGATTGGTTCTCTACCCATATGGCCAATGGATTTCTAGTGGGATGTACTGGGTGCTGGGGTTATAGAGATTGTGTGGAACAGACAGTAGAAGAGAGAAAATAAAGTTTCTCAATATCATTCAAAAACAGAAAAAAAAGGAAAGAAAATCTTTCTTAATGTAGAAAAAAACGATGGACTTGGGCACTAGTTCAGTGGTCCCATTGGAGTATTTGCTATGGGAGGTCTTGGGTTCGGGTCTCCACAGTAGCATTTGAATATTGGAGTCTATTGAAGTTTGTAAGTGGGAATTGTGTTCGCCGTTTCAAAAAAATATAAAAAAAGGGATAACTAGACAAGTTTATGTTATTGCAGATTGCTATTTTGACTCATTAATTCTTGAACAAGATGAGAAATGAATGTTTATTTGTGAAATTTTGACACACTTTTCATCAGGAAAACAAAAAGCTGGATTCTTTGTGACATGGTTTTACTGCCTTGTGTTCTCATCTTTGTGACATGGTTTGACTGCCTTTGTGACATGTCAATGTGAAATGTCTCAAGAATCGTGATGAACCTCCATTTTTTTTAATTGAGGGAAACATCCTTCTATTGGCCAATATAACAGGGACACTTTTACGTTTCTTTTCGATAACTGAGACATGCAAGGCCTCTCCCTAGATTGGACAATCTTTTTTTTTTTTTTATGCATTTCCTGTGGGGTTCCTTCACGTTAGCTTTTATATTCTTCTTGCAGGCAAAAGCTGGATTTGGTCCATCTGACACAGGGAAAGGGAAAAGCAAGATGTCTGGCAAGCATATAACACATGGCTTTCATCTGGTCAAAGGAAAGTCAAATCATGCCATGGAAGATTATGTTGTAGCTAAATTCAAGCAATTACATGATTCTGAATTGGGATTATTTGCTATATTTGATGGTCATTTGGGTCACGATGTTGCCGATTATTTGCAGTCCCATCTTTTTGATAATATCTTGAAAGAGGTATGGTGCTGAATTCAACGCAGAACCTGTTCTCTTTTTTTATATTCTTAAATACGATTGAGTAATTTTTCACATTGCTTGTGGGCTGCAGCCTAACTTTTGGACGGAAACTGAAGATGCCATCAGAAAGGCTTATATAGAAACTGACAGTAAGATTTTGGAAAAAGCAGTTGACCTTGGAAGAGGAGGTTCCACTGCTGTTACAGCTATATTAGTCAACGGTGAAAAGTTGGTAGTGGCAAATGTTGGGGATTCACGAGCAGTTTTATCAAAGAATGGTGTTTCAGTACAGCTATCTGTTGATCATGAGCCTGGCATGGAACGGCATGCCATTGAAAGCAAAGGTGGCTTTGTATCAAACTTGCCAGGTATCACTCTGGTATTTCTCACAATCTATCCTGGAAATTGGGGAGTGGAGTTAAGACTATAACGAGGGAGATTGATATGTTTTTTACCCTGAATTCTTATTAGCAAAATAAGAACTAGTCTGTGTTGTAGGATTGAGCTTTGCTTTGATACTGTACAGGCGACGTCCCACGAGTTGATGGGCAGCTTGCAGTAGCCAGGGCTTTTGGTGACAAGAGTCTGAAGAAGCACCTTAGTTCAGAGCCTCATGTGGTGGTGAAGATGATAGATGAAGAGACTGATTTCCTCATACTGGCCAGCGATGGACTATGGAAGGTGATAGTCTATGTTACCTCTGTCTAGAAGTACTGTACCTTGTGGATTTGGTAGTTTTTCTTTTTTGAGGAATTTCTGGATTTAGTAGCTCCTTTATGTTAAGGCACCAGATAAATTTCCTTTTCGTTGATAATCACGAGAACTTATGGGAGTTTCGAGACCAGATCATAAGCTGAGGCGACTGAGACAACAAAACGTTTTTTTGTTCAGGTGATGTCAAATCAAGAGGCAGTAGATTCCATCAAGGACATGAAGAATGCCCAGGCGGCTGCCAAGCATCTCACAGAAGAAGCTGTTGCTAGGAAGAGCAAAGATGATATCTCTTGCATTGTTGTATACTTTCATTGACACCCTAGAATGTGGTTGAATGTTTCAGTATTTCTAAGAGAGTGAGTGTTTGCCTCCAACCTAGCTAGTTAAGTTTCTTAGCCTGCGATGTTGTAGTTCAGCTTGTCCTTCTCTGTTGTGAATAATCTTGTGTAAAATATTGTGGGAATCTAGCAAACTGTTCTTTTGACAACGGTGTTCTGAAAGATCTGTTAGAACTGGACATTGCTGATTAGTTCCTTATCTCCAACAATTTTTGCCCTTTAGTTATTCTTTTATTAAACATTTTTTTCTAGTCTTCTTCTTCCTTTTCATATAATAATTCATTTACTTTTAATGTATTGTATAGTACATATAAAGAGACTTCAGTTATAAAGTATTTTAATTGTTTACGCATTAGAATAGATTTAATAAATGAATGTAATGTTTTTAATTTCATATTTTAAATAAAAATAAAAAAAATTTAATAGCTGCAACACCCAAATTTAATTGGTCGTATCTAAACTTAGACAATATCATCTAATTGGTTACCCGACTTGGAACTTCTTCATTTTCACTTAATGGTTTAAGAACTTTGAACCTTATTACTTATATTTCTTCACTCTAAACAAAACAGAGTAACTAAAACTTTTGTTTCACTCACTCTTTAACATATTCCTGTATGTATCAACCGATTTCCATTAAGAAGCGTCGGTAGATCGGAAATCTGATTGGCCCAGCCGCCGAGGAGGCAATCTTCTGCATACTCATTACGATAGTTGACTAATCAATCTTATCTTCCTGAACAATTGTTTATTTCAGTGCTCGGCTTCATGCCGTTGGGCGCCTTCTCTATGTCGCTTGAAGCATAGCTGGGTAATAGTAGTTGCAGACTTGCAGTCGCATGTAGTGCAGAAAAGCTGGTAATGGAGTTACCCGAAATCGTCCAAACCGCTCGGAACTTGGCGGTCATGGTCAGGATCGCGGGTCCTGTAAGTCTCCCTATTTCGTTGCCTCTTTGGTGTAATTTGAATTTTCAAGACAATTGTTGAGGAATAAGACTGCATGTACTTTCAGGACCCAAAGGGGCTCAAGATGCGGAGACATGCCTTCCATCATCACGAGTAATGAATACCTTCAAGTAGTTGGAACCTTTATTGATGTTGAAAGTTCTGGGTCACTGGGTTGTGAAGTTTTTGAATATCTTCCGTTTCAGGTTTGGGAAGACTACTCTTTCGGCTTCAGGCTTTATGTTACCAAATTCTCTGATCGACGTTTCCTTCCAGAAGCAGCTCTGGGAACAAAGGTCGGTGAATTTTTCGGATTCGATTCTGGTTGTGACAACTGCATCGGTGGTGGAGCCCTTTCTCCCAGTTCGCTATCGCTATAGCCTTAACGAACAAAGTCCAAAACTGATACCTGGGGCACATATCGATATACTCACCGAGGTAGTATTTGAATGTTACGTTTTGGTGCAATGATGCAATAGTCACTTATCTTCTCTTACTTCAAGTTGCCCTTTCTTACATTTCTTGCTTTGTAGTGCGACAGTAAAGCCGAGGACGCCCTTCTCGGAGCAGAGAGCAGAAAAAAACCCACTTGGGTCTCGGCTGAACTTTTGGCACTTGTAAGGCTTAATATCTCTCCTTCCTGCTTTAGATAATCTCCTGTTACCTCTTTTTTTTTTTTTTTTTTTTTATTATTTTTTTTTTAGCTCATCGGATGTATAAATACTTATCAATTCTATGTGGTGGATGGAAGATAAATATTGTTAACTTATTCACCTTCTCAAAGAGCAAAATTGTTACTTATTCGGGCAATTCCTTGTTTAAAAGTAAGTTAATGATAAAATCCAAAGGTTTTCTAGGTTAGATTCATATAAACGATTACTTCATGACTTGGCAAGTTCATCATGTATTTTAAACCAGTTAGAGAAGAAATGAACTTGTATATATCAATGAGGATTGAAAATCCATTTCATGATATCCTAATCTTCTCTGAGTATGATTGGGGTGTAGGAGCTCTAATCAGAATCATGGATTCCATGGACTACTGTCACCTTTTGGTGCATTTTGATACCTTTTCATTAGTTGACTCAGATGATCAATCAATTTCATTAATAACTCAATATCTTTTGCATCTTAATATTCAATTTTGAAGCCAGCCAGTATTAAATCTCATTTAAGTTTAAGTAGCATGGCAGTTTGATTAGAGCTTGGTATCAGTGTCTTAGATTAAGCCCTAAATTAGCATATAATTTGGTCTTTTCTAGAAAGCTGAGGTAGCTAAATGGATTTGTGTCAGACTTGCATTTTGTCCTATATGAACGGGTCACGGCCAAGTAGCTGACTGTTCTACTTTAATATGATTTTGATCATGTAGGTTGATGTTCCATCTTCCAATTCTGCTCTCCAATCAATGCTTCAAGCCCATGGTGTTCCACATGACCATGGTTCATGGGATATGGGTTGGAGCTTGGCTCCATTGAATGGTGATAAAAATGGCCAGTCGACTATGGATGCAGTCCGAACACAGGTAGTCCATGTAAATGCATGTTGTCTCTTCGGAAAAGTAGAAGCACACATGGTTTTATTTGCTGATGCTAAGCTATGCAATTGTTTTATTGGGTCCATATGAGTCAGAAGTTGGAAATGCAAGGAATGGGAAGGAAAAATAGAATAGTGATGCAGTGGGTTAAATTGGCTGTGTTGAAAATGACTTAACGTTTCACCCAGTCCCTATGAGTGGATATTGAATGCTCTAGTTTGGAACATCCTCAGAGCGATATTCTAGGTGCTCATTAACAAATCCCTTTGCATCTTTATTCTTGTGTTTATATTCTTCGATTATCTTACAAAGTTGGGGCCATCAATCATTAATAGTGTATAACTGAAGTAGAAGCAAATAAGACTTACTTTGTTTATGAACTCTCTCCTGATTGTCTGGTTCAAGTCGCAGATAGGACCATGAGGTATACAAGTTAATCCAGTCTTTGAGGTGCTTTTGGTTTGACACTGCGGGAATTGAACATTTTTTCTTACATATTAGAGTTTTTCAAGTTGTTCTTTTTGTAGCTCACTTTTGCCTAGGAGTCATATTTCAGCTGATATCTTGTGCTCATTAGGTGTTCTTTCTGGGCTTATAAAGGATTTATTTGACATATGTACAAGGGCTAGAGGACCATTTGTTATCTCGAGAGCAAATTTATTTTCTATGATGTTGTTTATCTGCTGAGGATGTAGTCTCACCCTCTGCTATTTGTGTTCGATCTTTTTAAATTTGAATGAATCAAGCATGAAAGAAAAAAAAAAAGAAATGATAGGTGAAATGCTGGACAAAGATGTGCATGTGCTTTATGCTTTTAAATTAAGGCTTCTTTTTGTATCCAATACGTAGTCAACAGTCAAAAGAATAAGTTTAGGCCTTGGATTTAGGGGTGTAAACGGGTAATAAACGAAACGGGTAAGGGGTATTCCGTTACCCGTTTCGCTTACCATACCCGGTATTCCGTTACCCGTTTCGCCCGAATAACAATTTGCTATTCCGTCACCCGAGTCTTTTACCCGATTACCCGCGGGTAACCGGGTAATCGGGTAAATAAAAGGATAAAGATATAAAGTTAATGTATTAAGGTATAAAGTTTTAAATATTTACCAAATTACCAAGAAAAAGTTACTTCGGTTAATGTATCAAACAAATAAGGGCATAAAGTTTTATAGATTTACCAAATTACCAAAGAAAATAACTTCGGTTAATGTTTCAAACAAATAAGGGCATAAAGTTTAAAATATTTACCAAATTACCAAGTGTAAGTAAACCAATAAGGGCATAAAGTTTTAAATATTTACCAAATTACCAAGGAAAAATAACTTAGTTAATGTATCAAATAAAGAAGGGCATAAAGTTTTAAATAATTACCAAATTACCATCCGGTAATCGGGTAACCGGGTAAGGAATATCCATTATCCATATCCGTTTCATTTAAGAGTCGGGTAATCGGGTAATTTTTTAATCGGGTAATCGGGTAATCGAAATACAATAAGTTTATACCTTATCCATCCGATTACCTTTCGGGTAAGCGGGTAATCGGGTAATCGGGTAAAACTGCCACCCCTACTTGGATTCAAATCTGACTGGGGGTAGGGGATGTGTGTGCAAGCAACATTAAACAAGAAAAACTAAATAGAATAAGCTGATATTGTTTGTGTACAGAACGTTTCCTTATAACTGCTCTTGTTTTAATAGTTTAAACCTTCGGTTAGATAGAGTTGCTAATTTGTTAAGCATCATGAGTTCATAGGACAGTAACATGTTCCATTACCTTCTTCAGGTTGGAACTGAAACAAGGACCTGGTCCGAGAATCAAAGGCATCAAGCTTTGGATGAACAAAGTAATCTTGGTATTATGGCTGTGTCAACAACTAGAATTGCCCTGCTGGGGGTTTCTACATTAAGCTCAAAGGTTGATAACTCCTATTAATTTCATATTTTCAACCAACGTTGTAATGTTATTTTTTGAACGCTGTCATTGTTGTTTACCTAGGGTCATGATATGTGATTAAGTTGTATAATCATGAGCATGGATACCTTGGTCAATGATTTTTCAGGGTCTCCCACAAATTAATGTGTCATCACCAGCTAAACGAGGGGACCTTCTTCTTGTGATGGGTTCACCATTTGGTATTCTCTCGCCAGTCCACTTCTTTAACAGGTAAAGTTAGCAAAATTTTGTCTATTGACTGGTAAGACCCAATATCTTGGGTCAACATCGATGGTGTATAAAGAAATTTTATATTGTTGGTGGAGCTTTTCCTTCTGACCCTACATACTGTAATCATGTGAATTGTACATATGAGCAAATATATATATGAAGATGTTGAGCAAAATACAAATATCAGGATATTCTGGAATTGTAATTATACTCCACAATTTTAGTAGAATAGATGAGAGTTCTTAAGTTGGACTTCTGATGTAGAAATGGTTTATAAATGCATGCATCCCTTGAAAGTAATGTTTATATGAATTTTCCACTGAATTGCTTCCTGATTCTTAGCTGAATTTCCTTGTTTAATACCTTTATTGGTCAAACCAGTGTATCTGCAGGAGCTGTGGCAAATTGCTGTCCTTTTGGTTCTTCTGATAGTGCAGTCTTGATGGCTGATGTTCGATGTCTTCCTGGTAAGGGAAACTAGTGACTGTTTAGATTCCGTGTTATTCTCCCATTTATTCTTTAAGTCTGCAAATGATCAGTGTATATGTGGAGGCTCTGGTCTCTTTTGAGTAACTGGACATGAGGTCTTGTTTTTTCCAGCCATTGTGGGATTTCTCATCTCATCATGAAGTACCAATGATCTGTTAGTAAAGATCCACTGTTCTTTTTTTTCCCTCTCTAAAGAGAAGCTTCCTTAAATTCAAGAATTGGCGTTGAGCATGGTGATATTATGTCTTGTGGCTATTGGATATAATGAATACTTTACAAGTTATACTAAATTTTATTACTGAATATGCTGTTCTTACCCCATTAGGGATGGAAGGTGCACCAGTGTTTAGCAGACATGCTAGTCTTGTCGGTATCTTAACATGGCCTATAAGGCAACGAGCAAGTGGTGCAGAAATTCAGGTGAAAGTTTGAAAATTGTTTCCCTCATTTTTCCCTAACAGATAAGTGCCTACATATTTTTAATAGATAAATGTCTGTGTTCCCAATTACAGCTGGTCATCACATGGTGTGCAATTGTAGATGCTTGGAGGACCCACCTGCAAAAAGACCCTCTAAAGACTCAGGTGAATCTTAACCATCCACCTTCAGCACTGAAGTTTGAGAGAGCTCTACCTTCTATTGTACTTGTTACTGTTGGTGAGAGTGCTTGGGCTTCAGGTATTATACTTAATAAAAGTGGCCTAATACTCACAAATGCCCACCTTCTAGAGCCATGGAGGTTTAGTAAAACTTTAAGCGGAGGTGATGAATTCAAGTTCCCTTTGTCCATTCCTTTGGAGAATCGAATTGATTACAATGAAGGGAAGGATAAACACACAAGATTTCCAATTGATTTGGGCTACAGAGGTTACAAAAGGATCCGTGTTCGGCTTGATCATGTGGAACCTCCAAGTTGGTGCAATGCTAGGGCAGTGTATGTTTCAAAAGGTCCTCTAGATGTTGCTTTACTTCAACTTGAGAATGTCCCAGTAGAAGTTTTGCCAATCAACACCGAGTTGGGTTGCCCTTTGCCAGGATCAAATGTACATGTAATTGGCCATGGTCTCTTTGGCCCACGTGCAGGTAAGATTCACTGACCATCTTCATCTTATGACTTAGTGTTCTTCTTTTTAGTACTATGTCAAAAAACACCGTTTCTTCACACAATTATTGGCTCGTTCTGAATTATTTTTAATTTATTTGAAGACCTCCGGCCATCTGTTTCTTCGGGAGTAGTGGCTAAGGTTGTTGCCATTAAAAGGCCTGTTAATCACTATGAATTAGATTCCACTACCAAAGGAGAGTTTCCAGTAATGCTGGAAACTACAGCTGCAGTACATCCAGGTGTAAGCGGTGGGGCTGTTGTCGACTCCGATGGTCATTTGGTAGGACTTGTAACAAGGTATGAACTAATTAAAGAATCCAGTTATGCAGCCCAAGTGAAAACTGCAGGCCTAAGAAATATCTTGTAGGACCATGTTATGAATTTTAAGATTTTTGGAGAGACATGATTAAGATCAGTCTTGTTCTTTGTGTAGCAATGCAAGACACGGGGGAGGGACTCTGATACCTCATCTCAACTTCAGCATACCTTGTGCTTCCCTGCAACCAATCTTCAAGTTCTCAGGTAGCAGACTGGTTTTCCTGTTTCTTTTTTCTTTTTTCTCTTTTTCAAAGGTGGAGACAGTTTCTTTAATATTCTTGCTTTGGTGCTTTGAATTGATCTTTATCTGTATATTGAGATAATATGGGTGAACGATACTGATGGTATTGTTTCTCATAATGCAGAAACATTGGATGAATCATTTTTGCATGTTATGGACCAACCTGATAAGTCCTTGTCTGCTGTGTGGGCATTGATGCCCCCAGCCCCATCCGGCAAACAATCCCAGTCTGATCCTGGGATCCCATCTTCTATAACAGAGCATAAAAAAGAACAGAAAGGGTCTCGGTTTGCAAAGTTTCTCGCCGAAAAGCAGGCTGAAACTTCTTTCACTGACAAGAAAATAGGCATTCATGCACAAATACTTCCTAGTAAAATGTGACTCCAGAAGAAAAAATAGGAAGTTCGTCTAAGACAAAATCCGGTGCATATCTTTGAAAGCCGAGTAGTTCAGCTTGAGGAGTATGCATATATGCCTCGGCCTAACTGTAAAGTAGCGAGCCAATGAGTGGCCCCTTTAAATAATGTAGAAATCTGTACAACAAATTACCAGCATGGATACCAGTGTGTATCATAGCCAAACTGTCGCATGTAGTAACAGTTTTGGTTTGAACAGTGCAACCTGTTAATAAGTCAGGCGTCCCAATTTGCCTAGCCTATTTTTGGGCTCAATATTTCTTTGTAATATTAACATCTGAGAAATATATTTAAGCTGAATTTGTAAGTTAAAATATCATTTTGCCGTTTTCCCACGATCTTGGATTTTTGTTGATACATCTGGGAAGTACGGGGACGTATTGCTGGTTTCGCATATTACTGCAGGGAATGGATCCCAATTGCTGCTTGTCTGTTATATAGCTAAATGAATCTCTTGTTTCTCGATGGTCGATTCTCACATTTGAAACACCTCTTATTGGAAACATTACTTGCACAAGAAATAAATAACAAAGCTGAAAATGAAAAGAAGAGATAACAGAAGAAAGAAATTCGCTGACCAACCAGAATGAGAGTCAGTCCAGAGTGCTCCAGAAAATAAAGCAAAGCCACAGAGATGTATTTGTACTGGTTTATCAGATATATGCAACAAGTTCACTCCATATTATTAAGAAAATTGTGAGGGGCAGATCAGCTAGCAGCTCACCCACCTGAGGTCGCACAGTGCCAACATTTTTCTTGCCTCCAGTGTACGTTAACTTCCTTGAGCGATCTAAGAAATCCCACTAGGACAAAGGAGAACCCTGACACCCTTGCAGAACTTCAACAAAGACAAACCAGTCTTGTGAATTACTTATCAGGCTAGAATTGCCCCTCTCAAAATGTTGTAAACAAAAAGCTCTCTCCATTGAATAAGTCAAGATGATCTGGTGTGCAGCTCAGGAGGCACACAATAGACCTGAAGCCGTTCTTATATCAATCAGTAGATCTGATCTTATCCCAAATAAGTTGTAGATCTCAATACATTATTTCAACCCCGTTTAATATCTAAAACTTTTGCAGCCAGCTCCCAAGTAACAATAGCAGCAGCATTTGCAGGAAATGCCCTAAGCAATGTCGGTCCCAAACCAGCATAACATCTTTTCAATCCAACACTCTTGTATATCTGCCCCAAGGAACAAAATGTTATCATTCTTGATACATGTGAAAAGAATCAGAGAAATTTGGGAGTGAGATATTACGGATATCAGCGTCCTGAAAGGATCAGTAGTAATCTCTGTAGTTGGGGACGTCTGTATCACAGTTTTGGCTACATCCAGGGGTAGAACAGCAAACCAGAACTGTGAAAATCAAAAGACTGAACTGCTTGAGTAAATGAAAAACTAGTCCTTGAATCTTCTTCCAAGTAGTTATTCGAAAACATGAATTTATTAAGTAGACTAAAATCAATGGTGAGTTGATTTGAAGGTATTAGACACTTGATCAGTGTCACTACTGCTTACCAGTAAGACATCAATGTTTGCCAATTGTGACAAGTACACTTTGTCATATTTTTTCTTAAAATACTATACCATTAGTTGAAGTCACGGATTCTGTTTGCCATTGGTAACAGTTTCTGTTGATTGCTTAGAAAACATTTCATGTAAATCAAGATTAACCTGAGCCTGAATCAGTTTAATCTACAAGTTTCAAGGTTCGTCTTTCAAACAGTAAGCTTGAGTAGAGCTTTGTCAGTTTTCAAATATATTTTAAAGTGACCTTTCTAATCAGAAGATCTATATTTCAGTACTTACAGCTATACCAGAAAGCCCCCCACTGACTATGCCAACTCCAATATCAGCTAATGCCTTTTGCTGCTCATTCAGGTGAGGCAGAGAAGAACCAATTTTTGTGTGCATGTAATAGCGTGTGTACTCGTAAGTGCTGAAGAAGACAGCATTTCCAATAGATTCTCTCAATAATGTCGCATAATACCCTCGAAATATACCCTTAAGCTGCAGAAAGCTCATAAATCAACTGCGTGCAAATACAGCATCACCAAGGAAGAAGAGGACAAAAGTGTCTGCTCACCCCTTCCGTCTTTATGGTTGTCATAGCACAATCAAGAGGACCATTGTACCTATTATACTTGGTGTTTGCTAAATCCATCCCATGAACTTGCATCCTACACTGAAACAAGCTTTAAATGTAACATGAACTGAAAATAGCAAGAAATCATGACTACAAATAGCAGGGGCAAAGGTTAAACTTACTTTCACTAGTTCAGCTGGACATAGTATTACACTAATTATGGCTCCACTAAAACCCGCTGAAGGACCAACTACATGGATCTGTGGCCTGCTACTTGACATTCCCCCCTTTATTACAAATCAAGAGGTAATATGTGAAATCAGCCAATGACACAAGTTAGCTGTCTTATATGGTGTCAACTGAACATGATCTCAAGTTTTGCTTTAAAGAAATAAGTTCATTTTTTTATGTTAAAACCTGCAATGCCTTTTTCAGTTGGGAATACATTCCAAAGAAAAGTGAACTTTCAAATGCCATCCCAACAAAAGAAGATGTTGCACCTCTATAAAGTCCTCTGACCTGCAAAGCAAAAGGAATAACTGAGCATGACATGCATTTAAAGGACAAGAGCTTAGCATTACAGAAGTAATTAGAACCATGCAAGCTCATGATCAAGGAAATCTATACGTCCATAATTTGTACATCCAGTCATAGACCACCTCCAAGTACAAAAATGCTTGTCAATGAACAGTTTTCCCAGCAATTTTATCATCATTTCTTATGTATGGTGTTTAAATAGCCTTTTAACACTTAAGAACATAAACAACTACCTTAAGTTTATCACCTGAGAAGTTTGACATGTGTAATTGGCTTTTGTTATCCACACAATGACATAAAAAATTGTTCTAACTTGATTTGAAGGTTGTCATGTCCAATTCATAAGTTCAGTATCCACTGCACTTAGGAAAGTTAACACTGCCATGTGTACTTTTACCTCATAGTCAAAATTTACAATTTAGATAATTTGAGGAAAATGAGATCATATTTACTCTTACTCCAACATAGAGGTTGTTATGACTGAAACATCTCCAACCAACACAATATAATCCTCCTGACAATAAGCTTTGCCTTTTTCATCCATCAAAACATGATTCACTGATTCAAATATCCAGATTCCATTCAGCAAGGAATGCAAACACTGAAGGCTACCATTCCAGTCCTCTATTATCAGTGGAACCAAAAGTATATACCTCAAGCACCCAAAAACTGGGGTGAACCTCCATACAGATGAGACCAGAAAATTTGTCCTTCATCACAGTTGATCATGTCCATACTTTTTTCCTACTTGCTGTCTTCTTTTTTATCCTGTTACATACTTAAACCCCATAACCCAACCTAACTTTCTTTATCCTCTTCATAGTAGGTCTTATGTCAAGGGTGACCCACATAAATCCTCTTTCCCTATTTGGTTTTGCAAAATCAAGCTTTTTGCCTTGTAATTGTATGAGGAAAAAGCAAATATGATAATTAAGAGCGAATATGGAACATCACATTTAAGCTCAGTGCTCACTGCAGTATCTCTCCCCACATCTTATCCATAGTTCTATCCTTTCAAAATAAGATAATCACCATGAATCTGAGTTTCTCACTCTCACTCTTTTGTGTCATGTAACACCAACTACTCTCTATAAAACTTTGTAGACAGCCAACCAGCCAGCTTGGATATGAAAGCTAACTTGATTGTTGATCGTTTATTATTCTACTTGTCAGAACCGGTCAACACCAGTATACTTATTAACTCCAGCATGCAGAAATAGAGCAAAATTAATCACATATAAATGGTTTTCTTAATATAAATAATTACTTGTTAGACAGAGATTAGCGAGAATTCTTACTCCTTCACTACTCAAAATCCTCGTAGCACAGTGTAATGCATTCCTGTACTTCTTTCCTGATGCATCAGTATTATGCGCCTGAAGCTTCACCTGAGAGGTGCATATAACTTGTCATTTAAATGAAGAGACGGATAATAAGAAAATGAAGAATAAGAAAACATATTTCTTGCGGCGCGTTTATTAATTTGCAAAAGCGCATATCCGACATGATAAGGAAACCGACATGTGCTACAGCGCAGATAACTACAAAGACATTATTTACTGAACGTTTACAGTACTTGACGATACTTTCACGTAACCACCCCGAAAAACTTTTAGCAGAGAAGAAGTAAGCTTCGGTAATAAACTGTGGAAGACCAATGTCATCACTGACCAGGTCATAAGTACTCGACACCTTCATATAAGAAAGCAAGAAATTTTCAGCAATTGTGCTGCCATTATAACCTCTCACCTTTGTGGATCAAAAGTAAACGATAGAAGAAACCCGATTGTTTTTTTATTCTTTAAGTGGAGAACAGAGACCAAAAAAACACAATTTCAGAAACTCCAACAAAATAACAAAAGAAGAAGAAGAATAAGAAGAAGAAGGAAAATTAAGTAAAAGTTACGAACTTATGTACCTTAACGGTGTCGAAGGGATGCCCCGTGACGACGGTGGCAATGCCAGCAGCAAAACCGGCAACATACTCCTTCGCGGCATCGCCCATTTCTCTTCTCTCGAACACCTCTTCGACTTTTTCACCTCAACTCCCTCCCCCTTACGGCAAACCGGAACCATCCCAGCTGCTCATCCCCGTACGAAACTTCACACGAACGAGCGATTCCACAAGCCCTCTCTTCTCCACTCTTCTCTTCAATTCGCCGTCGCCGACACAAATCCGTCGCGAAAATTGAAATCTTGGACGCGCTCGTCCGATTCAGGTTGACGAAGTTAGACGAACCTAAATGGGCCAAAAATATGGGCCGTAAGCTGAAATTAAATGGACCTTAGGCAAAACATGGCCCATCAATTAATATAAGCAGGGCCGAGCCGCGGTTCATCATAGCTCGCAGATCCTAAATTTTTTTTTCCCCTTTACGCCCCTGTTTTTGCACAGATTTTACGGTTTTAACCCAAAATTGTTTCCTCCGTTGGATCGTTTTCACTCTCAGATATCTGACGGTTAAAACCTGATGATCGTTTCGCCGTCCGATTCTTTTCGACGGACGGGCCGATGCTGCCCACGTAATATATCCAAAAGAACCGGTCTCAGTGCGACGTATCACTGTCCGAATATTAATTTAGCCTTTTCTATTTATTTACTTTTTGTTTCCACGCGAGCCTCGGACGGCGGACGCCGGACGCCAATTCAAATTCCAATTGAGTAAAATGCGACCTCCCCGCGCAGACAGGGATGGGGCCACGTGTGCCACGAGATATTATTGTGGGTCCCGCACCTTCATCCTTATCCGCCACGTAGGTCCTTTTTTAGTCATTAATCTGGATCTAAAAAAAAAAAACCACGATTAAAGTGTAATTTGTAAATTAGGCCGAGGTGGAGAGATTCGTTCCCCTTATAAATTTACGCGTTCCGCCCCTGCCGAAGCTCGGAAGAGGAGAAGAGAGAAGCGAAAATGGTTCTGTTGGAGAAGCTTTGGGACGATGTCATCGCGGGGCCTCATCCGGACCGTGGACTCGGGAAGCTTCGGAAGGTCACGACTCGTCGATGTAGGTTTGATTTCGTTTTTTTTTTTTTGTTTTTTTTTTGTTCTGTTTCAGCTTGATTTTGTTGTATATGGAGCGAATTGATTGAGGTTTGGCGAGCGATGGCAAAATCATTCGGTTTGGATGTTGTTGCAGTGAGCGTGGAGGTGGAGGGAGAGAGCAGTAGCGGTAACGAGAAGTTTCAGAGGTCGCTGACGATGCCGGCGACTCCTGCGACGCCCGCGACGCCGACGACGCCGACGACTCCTTCCTCTGCGAAGAAGGACAACGTGTGGAGGAGCGTCTTCAACCCTGGGAGCAACCTCGCCACCAGGACGATCGGAGCTCAGGTCTTCGATAAACCGCATCCCAACTCTCCCACCGTTTACGACTGGTACGCATCCATAGCGTCGTCTAACATGTTCTTACCATTCGTGTTGCCATCTCTAGGCGTACAGCCAAAAAGGAGCTAGGATCGCCTCCTTTTACGTGTTAATATAGGTCAAAGGATCTTCAACCGCCTTCTTTTATCGCTCAAATTAAAAGACTTAGATCGCCTTCTCTCTGTGGCTTATTCTCTCTCATGTCTGCTTGTTTAATCGAAGGAAATCGCATCTGCGGTCTTTACAGTGCTTAGATCGTACTCATCCTGTTTCGTTCCAATTTCTTAATCCTCTGATCTGCTTGTGTACAAAAGGAAACCTCTACTTCAGGCTTCACAGTGCTTAAAATATACGTATCGTTTTTTCTTTTCCTTCCATTTTCTATGCTTTCTTCTTTTCTCTCATTTCTGCTTGTTTAATCGAAGGAAATCGCGTCTAGAGGCTTTAACGTGCTTAGATCGTACTCGTCTTGTTTCGTTCTTTCTTAATCCTCGGATCTGCTTGTGTACAAAAGAAAATCAGAACTTCGGGCTTCAGTACAGTACTTAAAATATGTGTATCCTTGTTCTTTTCCCTTCATTTTCTATGCTTTCTGCTTATTCATTAAAGGAGGAAATCGGATCTGCAGGCTTTACAGTGGCGACACCAGGAGCAACCACCGTTGAGGTTGGTAGCGGCGGGAGGAGTGGCAGTTTACAGGGACCGGGGGTTCGCGGGTTCGCGGGTTCGCCTTGTGTATAGGTGCTGACAACGACGTGCTTAATTTTTTCTTTTTGGAAGTGTTTTTTTTTCCTTACCTTGGATGGAGGGCTACCGCTACTACTACTGCAAGTATGTCATCCGTATGATCAGATCTACGTATCTCTGGTGGGGTGTAGTGTTTTTGTACAGAAGGGAGAATAATTTTGTAACTTTTTCGTCTTGTTTTCGTTAATCCGTGTGGTGGACTTTGTGTTGGCAGTAACCTATGCACTCAATCTATCATTAAGTTTTGTTTTAACTCTAGTTAATTAGCCTCTGATCTGAGTTTATAGTCTACTCTTTATAGTTTTGATTGATGGGTAAAGTGGGCCAGGGCGAAAAGGACGGATGACGATGTGGGTGAGTAGGTTAAGAGTTTAGAGCCTTTTGATAAGATTTGGGGGGAGATATTTCCGAGTAAAGTATTATTATTTTGCAGGGGGATAAGGTTTTGATGGGATGTGTCCGTAGATAATGCAAACCTTTTGTCATTATGCGTGATTGGGAAGGTTATTGGCCAGACTGCAAACAGTGTCTATAGATGTGGTTGTAAAAGTCGGTACTATGTTGCCAGGGGAATAGGGTTAGTACTTTAATAACGTAAGGTTTCCACTAGTAAATAATGGATCTTTGGTGAAACAATCTAAAGCCTAAAGATATGGAGGCAAATAATATGGAGGTACTCTACAAAATCCTCGACCCACTGAAAATTGACGAGGAGGTAAACAAAACAACGGGCAAAAAGTATATGTGGAAACAACTTTTCAGTCTTGTCCTTTGTGTCTATGTGTCAGGATACATCAGTAGCTACCCAGTGGCCAAATCCAATAGTGGTTCTGCTATAAATATAATTTCAATTAGGATGATGAAGAACATTAGTTGCAATCTTTGATGATTCAAGGGATCAACTGCATTATTTCAAGTTATTAATTTGAGGGTTCATGCAACTTGTCGATGGGAAAACCTTGACTGTATGGCAACGGAGTAGTATAATAAGACTCTTCATCGATACTTTAAATACTGGAAAGATGACGAGGAGAAAAGTGTATTCACATATGAAAGTCTGTTTACTAAAGCAGACGGATCATCAATCAAGGGCTTAACTTCAGTCTAATTCCAAAACTAAATCGATGGCCAAGATCAGTTTAAATCAAATCAAACCCAAGTCAAGATAATGGGGCTCAATCAGACCTGACCCAAATCAAGCCCAATCGATCTAAGCCTTGATCCAAACCAATCCAGGCCCAAGTAAAAGACAGCGTTGTACATCCGTGTGACCATGAGAAGCCCATTTTGTAGCTCTTTTTGCCAAAACATCAACTACTGAATTAACTTAAGATGGCATCCAATGGCAGATAGTATGTATGATCATACCACAGCTGCAAATGAACATGAGAAAAATAGATGCGAAGAGGTTTCATCAGAAGCATGCATGATAGAATTGTAGACATGGAAATTTGATCAAACCAAGATCTGGCGGTCAGAAATCAATCTCACGATCTATGACTCCAATGATCAACTCACTTTCTCGTCAACTGAGTGCGGAGAAGAGCAACCAGCATGCCCTTCAGAGGGAACAAAAACCAACTTCAAAGTTGATCGACGTTCAGGTATAGTGTACCAGGAGTCGTGAAGTAGGAGTGTCAAAAACCTGCGATTTATCATTCTTCTTTGTTGTACCATGACAGTCCACTGTTTCATGGCCCCAACGTCTACAACGAAGACAAACTCGAGGCTGGCCTGTTTTCAATTTTGAACGTAAGTACGTACTAATGGATATTCATCATTAGTGGCTAGAAAAAGGCTTTCAATGTCAGGGGTAAGGGGGTCTAATTTGATTTTAACTCTTGCCATGATCCATTGTAAGGTAGTGTCCCAGAAGGAGCAAGATTTCAGTCAAAAGGTTCAGGATGCCAATAGACTGGAGGTAAGATGCAGGAGACAAGGAAATTTGCAACATGGTTGTTGTATTGTAAGCCTGGAAATAGGATCTAGAGCGTGACTCGTGGATGATTCGGAGGAGGTAGAAGTTTGTGTGGAAAGTGTAGAGAGCGAGGATGTGAAAGGAGTTGAAGAAGTTGCAGCCTTACCTTTAGTCGTAGGAACTGGAGATGTCATTAGGGAGTAAAAAAGGGAGGTTAAGTAGAAAATGTTTGTAGAGGAGTTTGTGGAGGAGGTAATGGAAAACTCAGAGGTTTTAAGGGGGAAGAGGAAACGATGCATTTCAGACAAAGGGAAGATTAATTTTAAATGGCAGGAAAAGAGGACCATCAAACGAGGGATTATGGCTTGGAAAAATGAAGAAAATGGCGGTTGGTGTTACCAAAAGAGAAGTAATTGAGTAGTGAAAGGCCATGATAAGGTTAAAAAAAAGAAGGATATATAATACTATTTTGTTGGGTTCGAAGCATGACAAGAGAGGAGGCTACGCCTGCTTGAATTGAATTCTGAGCTTTGAATGTTGGGCTTCTTGCCTCGTACACTTGTTCCATTCGAATAGCAACCCGGTTGTTCTGCACTGAAATGCTTGAGCACAATGCGAGTCAGTTTCCTTTCCGCATCGTGGACAAAGCATGAGGCGACGGCGACCGGAGAAGGGAAAAGCGAAACGACGAGGAAGAAGATAAAAAAGGGGTAAATGCAGTACGCACTGTGTCAAATTAAAGGGAACCTCCAGCGCTTCACCGTTTACGGGTCGAGATCCCCGATCTCCACTTCCCCAGATCGGCATCCACCCAGCCCGTGAAAACGAAAACCCAAATCGGCACTCCTATCCTTTTCGAATCCCCCTTTCCCGATTCCCACTCCCCCCTTCTCCCTCCCTCTTAATTTCTCTTCGCAGGGTTGTTTCATCTTACCTCCGGGCCTCCGGCGGCCGGGGTTCCCTAATTTAAGACTGGGAGAACCGAGATTAGCAACTGGAGGTCGATGTTCATGGGGCTGGCGAGAAGTGTGATTGATCTGACATGTCGCAGAAAGATGCGACAGGCCAACGTCCCCCCGTCTTCTGAACTGAGTATTCTCCGAGATGCCGTTGCTGATCATGTAGAGAGAGACACGGACACCCACAAACGAATCGAATCTCCTTCGCTGCACTCTCCTGCATTGCATCCCTGCTTCCTGCATTGGAAGTAACAGCGTAATACTACTACCGAAGCCTCCGCGGCGAGCGAGTAGGAGTTTGCAACTGCATCATTTGCTTATAAAGAGGTTAATCTCTCTATCTCTCTTTCCACAAATATAGACAAGATAATTCTCCTTTGATATTGAGTATTCTCTCCTCTTAAGATAATATATGTTAATGGGTGTCAATGTTTTAAATTTTAATGGAATCTCGGAGCATGTAGCTTTCTTTAGATTGCATTGTCGAATCGATATATATTTTAAAAACCGAACCGGCCATCCAACGGCACTATCTTCGGTTTTGGTTGAACCCGGTTAAACCGGGTTGGACCGTTGATTATTATACACTATATTTTAATATATTTAATATTTCTATATAAAAAAATAAAAATAATGTTGGTTATAGTGAACCCGGCCGAGTTAATAAGATCCAGACCGGCCTCCTCCGATTCTATTGCAACTGGGTCGAACCCTAGATGGTTCGGTTCACGTCTTTATAATTAGAGACAATGTTTTAAAAGGGCCATCAAATGGGCATTATGTCTAGTTTTGGTTAAACCTGGTTAGATCGGGTTGGACCAATGGTTCGGGCATTGAATATTATATTTTATATATTTTATATATTTAATATTTTTATAAAAAAAAGATAAAAAATAGTGAGAACCGAATTGACCTCTAATTTTGGTTCAACCAGGTCAGATAGGCCGGTTCGATTCGGTTACGTTACCATTCAGGTGAATTAAGACTTATTCATGCGGCTCGTGTTAACCGTCGGATTGGGATCGCATTATGTGGGAGGGCCCATAATGGCCCACCAGTAGCGTACCTATCTTGTACTAGAAGGAAGGAAAAACAGAAAGCTGGGGGCAGCGGCAGGGCGAAGGGCGAAGGAAGCGCGGTACTATTCGAGTGGGCCGTCAATTATTCATCTTAGACGGGCCCACGATTCAGGAGAGGCCGGACGAGTACGACCCCAACCCAGCGCGGCGTGGGACCCGTCGGTTTGGAATCCTAGCGACTAAACCGGACTGGACCACCACGGTCGGACGTACCAACCCCCCTTGCCCTTTTTTTTTTTTTTTTTTTTTTTAAACCCCAGAAGTGATAAAAGCGTACGAACCGGACCAGACCGATGAGCAGCAGTTTGGGAAAAAAAGCAGCTCTCTTGTCGCCCTCACGGGCTTTTCTGATTCCTCCTGTTCGGGAAGATGAAATCGTAAAACACAGGAGTGGAGAAAAATTAAGGAGAAATCGAAAGTAAAATTCAGGTGGGTATTTTTTTTTTTTTTTTTTTTTTTTTTTTTGTGATTTCTGTAAAAGCTCTGCCCTGGAATACGTGACAGGGTTTTCCTGGGGCGGGTCGAATTGGTTCGTATGTGAAGAAGAGAGAAGACTGATGGAGAAGGTACTTGGAAAGCAAAACAATGATTTCGGAAAGTCTTCGCTCTAGTGCTATCTCTCTCGTCAGTGCTCGCCATTAAAAACAGGGTAGCGCTCGCAGTACTGTTTCGTAAGTAAATAAAGACGGTCGAATAACGTCAATTCAGCCATTGCCGCGTAAATACACACCACGGAAGAAATACAAAGTGGAACGAACAGTACATGGTAGAAAGAGGGAATTGGCGAAAATCTTTCTATTATTCATCTCTGATTTTCTTCCCTGTCAGTTTTAATTTTTGGTTTTCTTCTTTACATTTTTTTTTTTCTGGTAAAAAAAAACTGGTTGAGATTCTATTCTCGTCGAGGAAGCGGATGGGGCTTTGGAGCCGATTGGCGGAGGCAAATTTCTGGGTCTGTGCGATTGGTACAGACAGGCTCTAGGTCGTCGCGATTGGTGCAATTGCAGCAGCCCTCGTGAAATTATATGGAGGGAGAAAAAATACCGCTGTTTGTCTCTGCTGCACCAGTACTTCCATGAGTGTTAAAGAAATTATATGGAGGGAGAAAAAATACCACTGTTTACTGTGCAGTTTCTGATTTCTCTATCTCTCTCTTTGTAACTAAAGTTCTAATGAGTTTGTTGTTGTTGTTGGTGGTGGTGGTGGAGGTGTTGTTGGGGCGTAGTGTACTGACAGTGGTGGAAAAGGAGGAAATGGCGCCTTGTGGTCCTCACACGCCCCCGCCTCCTTTTCACCTCGCCTCCTCTTCTCACCCTAAATTTCTACCGCTCCTTTTTCGTTCCCTTCTCTTTCCCCTTCTTCCCCCTCTGTTCATTCTCCGCTCTTTCTTCACTGTTTCCGTCTGCTCCTGCTGCGCCGGGTTTCTGGGCTGCCCATGGAGAGGAGGAAAAGGGTAGGGGAAGGGGCGGAGGAGGAGAAGCCCAAGAGGGACGTGATGGAAGACGACGCCGACGAAGAGGAGGCGGCGGAGGAGGAGAAGAGGAAGAGACACGTCGGCTCCGGGGTGTCCCCACATGGGAAGAGGCCTGCCGGAGCCGGTGGGGTCCCACAGCTCAGTGCCCCCGCTTGCCAAGCCGAGAAGTGCGCGGCCGATCTCTCCGAGGCCAAACGCTACCACCGAAGGCACAAAGTCTGCGAGCACCACTCCAAGGCCCCCGTCGTCCTTGTCGGCGGCCTCCGCCAACGTTTCTGTCAGCAATGCAGCAGGTTGTTGCAACCGGGAAATTCTCTCTTTCTCTTTCTCCCTCTTTCCCTCGGTCTCTCTCACTCTCTCTGTCTCTCTCATAAAGCTCAACTTCGTTGCAGAGTTGGATCGTTTCAATTTCACTTGCTTGTGCTAATGCTTTGGCTTATATTTTGCTTCAATTTTGCGCCGCCGCCTTTCTTCCCTACGTATTCTGTGGTGGTAGAGTAGAAATGTTATACCTGAAAAGGAGTTTGTGACAAGTTCATTTATGTGCATAATTTGCTTTGTTTGGAAAGATCAGAGTTTACCCGAGGGCATTAAAAGAATGGCTCAAAGTGCTAGAAAGTGCTCGAGTTTAATCTTTTGCTTTCTACTGTTTGTTTCCACCGGGGTATGTTCTTGTCTCAATTGATAACGGATGCCACTCCGAGTATCTACTGTTGTTATCATTTTTTTCGCCTGCAAAGATCCTTCTGAAGACTGCATATGCTGTTTTTGTCAAAATCAGTTGATCCAGATGATTTACGTCTTGCACTCACTTGTTTTCTTTTCACTAGCGTTAGCAGTGTTTGTTCAAGCTTCACTCTTTTTTATTTTCCTTTTGTAACTGACCCATTGTTCAATTATCACTGAGTTTTGTTTGTAGAGTGGAAAGTGGAAACTCTTGGTGTTGGCTTCAGTAAGGATTTAATAGTATTTACTTTTGATCTGTTTTTTGAGTATAACTGTCTTACATTTTTCTGAAGGTTCCACGAGTTAATGGAATTCGATGAAGCAAAGAGAAGCTGTCGCAGGCGTCTGGCAGGCCACAATGAGCGACGCAGGAAGAGTTCATTAGCTGATACTCAAGGAGAGGGCTCAAGCCGTAAAGGTGTGGGCTCACAGCTGAAGGAGAACCATTGCAGACAGGCTGACCAGAGTGGGAGGATTCCTATTGCTCTCCCAGGGAATAGCAGTTTCAAGCATTTCCAGATCAGATAAGATCTGACTGTTTCAAGCATGCTCTCTCTCTTCTGTCATCTTATGGCTGTTTCTTTTTTTCTTCTAATGAAAGGCATTTTTTTTGCCTATGCTGTTGTATCCTCTTAATTTACAAACTGGCAGCTGTGCTTGCCGTGAAGTAGGTTTAATCATGTACGTGTGCTATAGATTTTCAAATGAGCTGCTTCCTGTAAACTTGCTTAAAGCTCTTGTTGATGAAATTAGTAATTTCTTATTGCACATCCTACTGCAAATGGGAAGCAATGCTTGTGCTATATAAATTGTTTTAACTTTTGATGTAATTGAATCCTGTTGAGAGGAAGGTGGAGCTGATTGCCTCAAATTGTGGACTTCTAGTGTGGCATTGATAATTTATGATAATGAACCGTAAAGCTTGGTCAGAGTAAAGAAACATGTAACAAACCTTCATTTAGAGATTTGAAGCGGATGGTGGAAAATTAATATATTTACGCCCAAAGGTTATTATATTTCACTGTCACAGATTGAAATGGATACTCTTTCTATTGCTTAGTCACAGAGCATATTTATTCTTTGGTTGATTCTATCTTCTAGATTGACAGAGGAGCCCCTGTGGAGGTGCCTTTGATTTACTTCTTTTAGTTCTGGATAGATGCTCAAAAAGTATTCCTCTGCATAAGTTTGCAGGTGTTTATCGTTTATTTTATTTTTCTTTGGTTGTTGATTGATTTTTGTCCTTGTCTTTTAAGTTCTGGTTCATCCAACTTTGAGTCGGATTTAGTGCAGTGTCAAAGAGAAAATTGATGGACCAGGTGGAACAAGGTTTGGATTGGTGAACTAAGTGATGTTTATGCATGGTATAGGTAACATGTGCTAAGTTAAGTGGATTAGTAGTACCCAAATTATGTACTTATGGACAGCTTGATGAGTATAAAATGCACTTTTAGCTCGTTTAGTTAGATATCTACAAAAGAATTTTCACAAATTGACCTTGTTATGATATAAAGTTTGAATGCTCTTATTTATTCTGTGGTGTGGACACGATTGAGGGGTCATATTGGTGTCATGTTGCAAACTTGTTTAAACAAACGAAAGGGATAAATGATGTCACAGGCAGGCTTCCCTCCCCTGACATGTACTTCAGTATTGGCTGAGCATTTCGTGCTGCATGAGCTACTGAAGATGAAAGCAAGTCATCTATGTACTAGTTGATGACTCTTCAGAGGCCCATTTTCTGGCATCTTTGTTGCTAATGTGTAGGGTAACGAAAGGGGATCTCCTAAGTTTGTGTTGTCCTGGGGTCTCCTTTAACTTGTATTTGTCAACTTGTTCTTTTTGACTGAATGTTGATCTGTAGTTGAAAATCACATATCGTTAAAATTGCTGTTATGTTATCTCTATGCATCGTTCTATCTTAGATCCTGATACATGCTATTCAGAAACAAAAAAAGGAAAACTGAGCACAAGTATCTGTATTAGTGGTTCTGATTCTTACACACACTGTTTCTTACTAGCAATGCTTGTGATTGGTTAAAGTGGACCCCAAAAATAGTAACAACACGACCATTTGCTGTTGTATTTGGCTGCATTGCAGTGTTCATAACACTCGTTCTCTGAAGGCTTAAATGTAAAAACGCAGCTCTGTTTACATGGATTGCTTTTGGGTCTGAGCTTCTTAACCTCCACCCAAAAGCAACTTGGACTTCTTTTCGAAATAAATCATGATGAATTATTGAGGGCGTTCTTGCGGTTTTCTGCACTTCCTTTTGCTACTAATTGAATACCACATGATTGTGCAACATGTGACATAGGGCATTAAAATAATTAGCCAATGTCACTGGTACGATATTAATAATCTCAGTTTCTCAATATAATGATTAATATTCTCATTATTTATGTAAAAAGTTATAACAAATGTTTTCATTACTTTATTTCGTAACATATATACAAAATGCAAAATTATATTGCAAACTCACAATCTTATAAATGCTGTGTCTCTGTCCACTCTTTCAGAGGGAAAATCAAGTTTGCAAATATAGATACTTGGTACATAGTGTATACAAGCTGCACAAATGGCTTACAAACAATCTTGTATTCCAACTGGCTGATAATTTATAAACTCTTATCTCATACCAGTAGCAGCTGCTCCAGCAGAACAAACCCGCCTCCTATCCTTCCTGCTTTGAACACGAAGTTTGGGAGATTTGGCCTTCGTAGTCTCCTTCAACGATCTGTTTTCAACATAAACAAATGTGCTTTTACAGATTAAAAACAGATTTTTTTTTTTTTTTTTTTTTTTTTGACCAATTTGTAGAGAATTTTCAAGTGGGGATATACACCACGTACCTTTGTGGCAGGAAAGGATTGGCAAAGTTGGGAACAGGCCTGGCATGAGGAACCATAGTCCGTCTCATTTGCTTCACTTCCTTCTCTTCCTCAATCTACAGTTGTAATGGCAAACTTTTGTAAAAGAGATTCACTGATCCCAAATTTTGTTACAGCAATTGATACATAATTGCTTTTTAACTTACCTTTTGATTCAGTTCAAACTCTTCCCTGTACCTCTTGTACATCATTTCTTTCTCCACGACCTGAAAAACACATGTGTAAGCTGTATGTATATAAAGAAAAGGCAAAGGTGATTTGGAGGAGTCAACATCCCACACTGTTTATTTTACCACCTTCTTATCAAACTCTGCTCTATCCACAGCTCGATGATCTACATGTAGTGCAAACTCCTGTACTTCAGTAAGTGGCTTCCTTACTTTCTCAGGAATTGGAATTGGGTCCCTGCCATGATAGCAGCATAAAGTTCACGAGTCTGAATAAGGGAAAAGTAGCTCACAATAAATCCGACAGGAGAGAAACTTACTCTTTCATGATTGGTTGTGCTCTGAAAAGCCTCATTTGCGCTTCTTCCCTCTCCTTTCTTTCCTTTTCTTCCATAATCCTTTGAATTTCTTCTTCATGTCTTACTAAGCTTGCCAGTTGAAATGCTTCAGGTTTAGTGCATTTCTTTGGTTCTGGTTTTGGAGGGATCTATAAAAAGAAAACAATCACAACAAAATAAGTTCCGATCATCTGGAATGAATACATATCACAAATTAAGGAAATAACAAGGACAGAGAAAAAAGAGTAGAAGAGTTTACCACTGGGATGTCAGTTGTGTATGGATATGGATTAGCCTTGGGAACTCTTGCTCGCTCTTCCTCCAATTGTTTTTGCAGAAGTTCTTCTGCAAACCTCCTCTCTTTCTCCATCCCACGCTCCTGTGACATGTAAAAAAGGACCCTCCAAATCACATTTAGTTCAAAATATGGTTTCAATATATTTACTCAAGCAGAAAACAGGTGGGAGAGCCAAACCTCTGTATGGAGATGGAACGGATTAGGCGTTGTAGTCCTCTGAAGTGGTTGGTCACGGCAAGGTTCAGACTTCAATGAGAGCTGAAAAATCTTCCAGTTATGACAGATACCACAGGGTGAAAGAAAAACAGAAAACAAAAAGCTTCCACGTCCACTGAACGAGTACCTTTTCAAAAAGATCAAAAACCGACTTGGGAGGCGGCAATCTCTCATCTGTTGCAAAGTGAAACTCTTGAGGAATTGTTATTTGAGGTTTCAAATTGCAAAACACTCCAACGCTTCCCTTGCTCTCAAAAATCTGTAGACATTGCGCATTAATAGTCATCAAGAGTGCTTTACTTGTAGGCTGTGTTAGAAACAAAAAACTGCCTCCAACCTTCTTATTGAGTGGTCTAGCCTTGAATTTTGGCATTTTCTCCAATTCCTCTTGCTCCAACTCTTGAGAACTTTTCACCCTATGAAAGAATTGAATGAACAATTCTCTTCAGTAACTATAATCTAATTGGGAGACACTCTCCAAATCTGTGAGCTACTTACTGTGTGGGCTACTTACTGTGTGGGTCTAGCTCGTAGTGAAGTTTCAAGACGTGGGGTCTTTGGTTCGGTTAGCATGTGAGTCTTCTGATGATTCTACATTAAACAAGAAAAGGTCAAACACAGTTTTAAAGCTTAGCACCCAGTAAGAGTAAGAATGTAAGAGGGTTTCTTCTTACCTGGCATGAATTGTCCCCAGCATTTGATGTGTCAGGTAAGGATGCTGTTTCAGTGTGTTGGGCAGCCCTCTCCATCGTTTTCAAATGAAATTCCTTTAAAAACGAACTACATTTCAGCACTGATAAATTATATTCACCATTAACAGTATTACAGAACTTTTAACGAATACCACTTTACCTGAAATTCTGGCAACTGCGGTGTGCTCCTTGGCAGTGGAGGCAGAGTGGGAGCTTCAAATATCTAGGAAATGGCCATTAGAATCATCATTAATTTTCAACAAGAAAATTATTAATTAATTTATCAAACAAATAAGGTGTAATACCTTTTTGTTCAGCGGCCGAGCTTTGAATTTAGGCATATTTGCCAACATCTCTTCCTCTAACTCTGCCGAGCTCTTCACCTTCGTAGGTCTAACTCGTTGCACAGTATGGAATTCCGGCTCTTGGGGACGTGTCAGTTTCAGTAGTTGTCGCCTCTCAGTCTCATCCTGAAATAAACGTTTAAGGAAAGAAATTATTACGGAGGAAACACCAATGCATTAATGGCCCTTTTCTTCCGTTTCTGCAATCCTAACATACTTGACACAGGGATTTGTTGATCGGTGGCAGCTGTATTCTCCTTGTATCGGATTGGAATTTTTTAACCAGCTCAGCCGTTGAAACGAATGGATTAGGTTTAATTTGTTCACGAACATAAACCTGAACATTTCACAAAGAAAATAAAAGATAAGAAACACAACTTCTAGCAAGAGAAGAAAACATTTGGACTGATTTCTCAAACTGACCTTTCTCTGTGTTGAATCCTTATTTTTGGACTCTTTCATGCTTGCTGCCACTTCATTCCCCCCATTGTTGACTCCCAGTTTCGTTTTGTGGGGTAAAACATGATTCTTGACGTTCAGTATCTAAAATGGAAAAACTGGGCTTGGTTAGCACTAGCCAAGTTACTTGGATCATAACAGAGGAGAAAAAAAAAGGGGGCTCATCTGTATACCTGTCTAGTTCTTCCTCCGTCAAGTTTTTGGCGTTTGATTGCTTGATTTTCTTGAGCGATTTCATTCCTTGCCGTGCTTTTTGCAACACTACCAGGGCATCTGGTTGATGGAAAAATCAATTGTTTGGTGAATCATTCAGAAAATTAATCTTTTTTTCTGAGAAGGATGCGACACACTAATGAAGGAGACAGGCAGGCACCTCATTCCATTGACAGCTCTTTTATCAGCTGAAACCAATGATGCGTGTTTAGGTTTCGTCGATCTTGAGCTTTTCTGTGAAGGTATCTGAGCCTCATTCTTGGGCTTCAGAGCCGAATGGTTTCGAATCAGACTGGCTATATTTTTCGCAGTTTGATTCTTTACACTGCTTGGTAATGGTGGCCTCCTCGAAGATACTGGATGTGGTAATGGCGTGGAGTATTCTGTATCCGCCAAAAGAATTCTACTTAGTTTACCCAACATTTCACGAAATTAAGTTCGTTCGTTTCGAAGAAACAGAGAACGACTCAAAGGCCCAAACCTTCGATTGCAGGCGAGGCTGATGACGTGTTTGGTTCCACCATTTTAGAAGAGTTTCCGGACAAGAATCTGTTGCAGATCGAAGATTGATGATGATCGAAGATTTGATCATAGTTGAAGATTCGATGATAATTAACAATTTATGTCTCTTGAGACAGGTTGGCGAAATTTATATAAAAGGCATGAAATTTGGGAATAAACGCAAAAAGGGTACCTGTTATCCTTTTTGATGCATCCGCCTTCTTCACTGGCCTCGGCCACCGAAATCTGAGGAAGAACAGTCGAGAGCAATAATCAGAGAGCGTTCTTTCAGAGCACGAAATAAGGGAGAGATGAATCGACGAAGAAGGCAGAAAAAAAAAGGGGGGTTTTCTTTTCGAAGATGTTTTTAAAGGATGGAGTTTTTGAATGAACGCGAACAAGATATTAAAAGGGCACGGAATTGTTGACTTACCTGTTTAACCGACCCCGTCGTTTTCCTTTGGTTTTCACCCTGACTCTGATTTTCTTCTTTTCCGACCTCTGAAACGGAAGACGATGAAGCTTCGATTCCCTCCTCATCTTCGAAGTTACATAGGGGTTCCGGAAGAACCGATCGCTCCTTCTTGATTCTCGGCATGAAAGCTGCAGTCAATCATCTCATCAACGATTACTCACTTGATTACGGAGAAGAGAAAAAATCACAAGCCGAAACGAAAAATCCAAAAACATACGCGAAGGAGCATAACTATGATCCCTCTGGAACCAGAGCTCGGCAGCTCTCATCTCCTCCTCCGTCTCCCCGTTAATGAAATCATAGAACTTGGGGGCAGAGAACTCGTACGCGTCATCGATCTGGAGCGCCCTCACGACGCCTTCCTTGGCTTCCTCCGCCGCCATGGAAATGACTCAAATTGGGTGCGATCGAGGGAGAAAGTGAGAAAGAAAGAAATAGGAGCACAGACGCGCGGAAAGATGGAGATTTGGGGTGTGCAGTAGGCAAAGGGAGGAATGGGAACTCAAAAGTGCAGAGAGAGAGAGAGGGAGAGGGGGGGGGGCGGATTAGAGAACGTTACGACTGCTCAACGGTCGGAAAATTCAAATGCTCGCTGGAGTGGAAAGGCGACGACTAACGGCTATTTCGGACTCCTGGAGGAGGAGCGGCCCCGAGTGGAGCACGCCGTTGAGGACTATCCTGGTATTTTCATATTTCATAATCTCCATGGACGGGCGAAAATAAAAATAAAAATGAACTTATTAGATTTTGAATTAAATAATAAAAACTAAATTATAATTTCCGAAGAATCTTATAATAGTTCTTCTGACTTTTATTCTATTAAAAACTAATATTATTTTTTATTTAATAAAATATAATACTAAAGAAATTATATATACGATCAAGATCGTGGGCAACGTGTGGCATTAAACTCACCCAAAACTGACTTAAGCCTGTGCACACATGGTGTGATTTCGTGAAGCTTAAGACTTACCCTTCGCTATGTGTGACCCTAAAACCCGAATTTTTTATATATATATTTTATATAAATAAAAAAAATATATAAAAAAATTAAAAAAAAACCCACGGGTCGGGTTTAGGTAAACCCGAACTTCGACTAGACGAGGTCGGGTTTGGATTCCCAAACCGAACCCGACCAGCGGTTTGGATTTGGGAATCTAAACCGGGTTTTTGGTCGGTCGGGTCGGGTTACCCGAAAACCCGACCGATGCCCACCCCTAGTTTTGATAAAACTCGAACCCGATAAAAAAATTGATTTCTTTATACAAATTTTTTAAATAATTAAAAATACATAAAAAATATTAAATTTTTAAAAAAACATTAAAAAATATATAATTAAAAAAATAAAATTAAAAACCATCACACGAACCGTAGATCGATTTGGATTTTCAAACCCGAACCTGACCCGTCAGTGGGGTTTGGGAATCCAAACCCTTCGGGTTGGGTCGTGTTTGCGAATCCAAACCCTTCGGCTTGGGTCGGGTTATGCGAAAAACCAGACCCGATGCCCACCCCTAGTAGAACGTTTGTGTTGACAAATGCCAATGTACATTGACATTTGGGTTATAAAATGCCAATGCACATTGGCGTTTGGGTTGCCAAACGCCAATGTACATTGCTATTTGGGTTACCAAACACGAATGTACATTGTTATTTGGGTTGCCAAATGCCAAAGTACATTAGTGTTTGGGTTGCCAAACGCAAAAGTATAAACGCTAATTTACATTGGCATTCAGCTTGCCAATTGCCAATGTACATTGACATTTGGGTGTCCAAACGTCAATGTACATTGGTGTTTTGGGTTGCCAAAAGCCAATGTATATTTACATTTGTGTTTTTAAACGGCAATGAATATTGGCATTTGGGTTGCCAAACGCCAATGTACGTTGGCGTTTGGGTTGCCAAACGCCTATGTACATTGACGTTTGGATTGCCAAATGCCAATATTTTTCGGTGTCAAAACGCCAATGTACATTGCCATTTAGGTTGCCAAATGCCAATGCACAAAGTCATTTGGGTTACCCAACAACAGTGTATATTAGTGTATAAATTGCCAAAGGCCAATGTACATTGTCGTTCGGGTTGCCAAACGGCAATGTACATTGACGTTCGGGTTGCCAAACGCCTACATTGGTGTTCGGGTTGCCAAACGGCAATGTACATTGGCATTTTGCAACGCCAATGTACATTGTCATTTGGGTGTTCAAACGCTAACGTATGTTGGCCTTTAGGTTACCAAATGCCAGTGTAACCCAAACGCCAATGTACATTGGCATTTGGGTCAAATAGTAACCCTATTTGTGTTGGGCCGGGATCTGCTGCGAACAAGGCTGTGTGTATGGGTACGCACAGCCAATAAAAACACGCCTGCACACGACCCAGGCGTGCGACCACTTTTATTTTTTTAAAATCAACAATAAAAGTGGAGCTATTTAGCGGCGCTTTTATTTTAGCGGTGTTTACTGCCTCTTTCTATTGGCTGTGCGTACCCATACACACAGCCATTGTTCGCAGCAGATCCCGGCCCATTTGTGTTCCCTGTTATAAAATCTTGAAATCTATCTCCACCGATAAAAAATTTAAAAGCATCTAATTAAAAATACTAAATTATTTTAATTAATATAACATTATAAATAGAATAAGATAGTTTCATAGGTTTCTAAATTAAGTTATGTTTTGTTTGAACTTGTATTTAATACATATAGATATGGAGATATGATTCTTGAAAACATAGGGATAAATATGGATATGGGGTATATTTCTTGTAAACGGAAACTTTTCTTGTTTTTTGTTTCCTTAACTATGTAAATGGATACGAATTGGTTTGTATCGCCAGTTTCGTATCGATAATGAAAACCATGCAGAGACGACGAGTCTCGAACTGAGATGTTTATGAAACTCGACCGGGTTCACTGTAAATAACATTATTTTTGCCTTTTTCTTATAGAAATATTAAATATATGTAAAATATGGTGCATAATATTCTATTGTCCGACCCAGTCTAAGTGGTTTAACCAAAATCGGACAGTGTCAAATGGATGTCCGATTTGATTTTTAAAACATTGGTTAAACCACTGCAAAACATCTGGCCATGTGGTCCAAACGAGTGCAAAAAAACTCTGTAATAAGACCGATGCATGAACCCCTGAGTGATGCATAGTAGCATAGGAAGAAAATTTCTTTAATATAAATATATTTTATTATATATTATTAAACTTTTATGTTTGTTGTATATTTTTTTGTATATTTTATTCAGATATAAATATATAATTATATTATTTTTAATATAATATTTATTTTTGCTTAATGATTAGGCAGATGTTCATAAAAAATTGATTAGAGGCGACGATAGTTAAAAACTGATTAGTGGTGTAATTTAAAATAGTATGAGTAATTCAACACACTAAGTCTCTTATAACTCGGGTGCATATGTTTGTTGGACTTTTCAATGTGTTGAAATATTCCCATAATATTATTGGGACTTTTCAATTTTTTAAATTTTAATATTTTTATTACCCGAGCTTTGTTGGCATCCAAAACTATTGGTTAATTTCTACGACATACCTTTCATATCAAAATAGAAGAAAAAGGGAAGGAGAGAAGAGCATGGAGAGAAAGAGGGTGAGAAACGGGGGAGAGAAATAGGGAGAGAAACAAGGGGAGAGACAGGGAGAGAAACAGGGGGAGAGAGATAGGAAGAAATACTAAAATTGACAACACCGAGGCAGAATTTGGTGTGACATTGACAAACTCGGACCTACACGAAAGAGCCTTGTCACTTTGTACAAGGGACAACTCTACACTCAACTTGGCTTAATCTGGCCTGAACTTTACTCATGACTCGATTGTTGTAAAACCATGATTACTACTTGCAGGAAACAAGAAATGTACTAAGAAATAGAGCCAACAAACCATAAAAATTCACATATATTATTAAATCCCAAGGCTACAGGTGGGCTTAAAACTTTAGCATCCATACTGAAAATTTCATGAATTTTGTTTTTTTAACACATTAGCTCATCTATAAATTTGAAAAAGGGAAAGATAGTGAACCTCAAATATGGTTGCATCTAAGGAGTTACACTCATTCAAGACCTACTTAAGATGCCAAAAATCCAAGTCCAAATAGGGGGGTCAAGTCTACTCACCTATTCACTAGGTTGCTCAAGCAAAGCAACAAACATGAGAACACGAAATGCTGTGCCCAAATTTCCTACACTTACATGTAAGTAAAAAATCTCCTACTTCCAAAATTTAAAGAAGAAATAATGGGTAGTTTTCAAAGATGTGAGAGGTATTTTTTTGTAAAAGTGAATAAAGCTCAAATCACATTTATACAAAAGCCCCTCCTTTCTTCTTTAAAACTCATGTATGTGTAGGCTAGAGCAGCTACTCGAAAGAAAGTTAATACTGTTAATCTCCTATTAGGTAAACTCTCGTTAAAAGAGAAGAATTCATGTTTTCAAAGAGCATTAACACTTGACTCTTCCATCTCAAAGAGTCTTCTACCAAAGACAATTGCCAAAATAGAATAAAGCTCAAATCACATTTAAACAAAAGCCCCTCCTTTCTTCTTTAAAACTCATGTATGTGTAGGCTAGAGCAGCTACTCGGAAGAAAGTTAAAACTGTTAATCTCCTATTAGGTAAACTCTCGTTAAAAGAAAAGAATTCATGTTTTCAAAGAGCATTAACACTTGGCTCTTCCATCTCAAAGAGTCCTCTACCAAAGACAATTGCCAAAATATTAATTAACAACCCTAAAGCATTGACTGAGAAAATTAATTTTGATATGTATGCCACATGCCCACATCTGGGAAAGAACATGGGGCTCCATTAAGGGCAATTTGGCAGTACGAGACAACAGAATAGAAAGGTTCTACACAATTTTCTTTTATTAGCCGGGGTTATTGCTTCGTATGTTTTCAAGAAACAAAATCTCAGTAATAAAATGTTTGTGGAAAATGAAAACTTACATTTCAAACAGCACTTATATACATGGATCCAGCATGCTGATTGACGATCATCTAAACACAGTTAAGCTGTGGAAAGTAGAAACACTTGCTACTCACCAAAGAGAGCGAAACTCATGTTGGAATGAATATAGAGTAATCCATGATATTAAGCTGATAACGATTGCCATTATTACATATTTCAGATGGAGCTGCCCCGCTTCTATTGTTCTCACTGCATCAATCTTCTCCAGGTCATCCTTCAGCAAGACATTGTTGCCCTTATCATCAGTCTCAGGCTTCTCTTTTCCATGGCCCACCTGAAACAACAGATACAGGACATGCATAACTGGTTTCTCTGATTATTATAATGAGAAATCACAGAAGAACTAATGGTTGAACCCAGCTCTTCTTCATCAGAAGCTCCTTTAATCGTCCTAGAAATGGTCTTTAATAGATAACTTTGTCCATTTAGAACTTGCAGTGGATTTACCTCCATGCTAAACAAAGGGCCAGTAATCTATGATCTCAAATAAGGGGGCAGTTAATTTCTTAATTTAGAAAACTTTCTGAAAGTGGACACGTAGTGCTATTAATTTTGTTTATTCACATATTTTTTCTGATCTTTAGACGGTTATGGATGCATCATACATTAAGAAAGCACCACAGGAAAAACAAATGTCCACAGTCCTCATATCCTTGAGTAATGGTAAGTAAGCTTTCTTCACCAACATTTTACTCCGACAACAAAAACTAAAGGAAGCTTTAGTGTTTATAAAATTACCAAGTATCTCGAATTTTAATCCAGATATATAATAACTACATAGTTGGAATATGAGGAAATAATTTTCAGACCAATTTCTTGTAAACATTGAATCCACACTCTCTAAGTTTGTTAAAAAACTGTTAGAAACTTTTGGGAAATTTTATGAATCTATAGTAATTAACTCGAATGTGTTCCATTCTCTCTCTAAGATGTACAAGAGATGCTCAGTGAAAGAACAAGGCGTTAGCATCCCCAAAGTCCAGACTGAGGACCTGATTTGGCATTCCAATTTGTATGACTTTCAATTCAAAAAGAGGGCATTCAAATTCAAAATAAAGGATCGGAAGCCATTTAAATTCAGAAAGAGTTTTTATTCAAAAGCGAAGACAGGAGGCGTTTGAATTCAAAACAGGTAGTTGGTTTAGAACTTCAGAAGGGATCATGTTCAAATGTATTTGATTGAGATAAGATGAGGTAGGGAGGTTGAGATGTACCTTATCTCCTAGGGACTTTTAATGCATTTTATACATTAGTTAATGCCTATAAAAGGTTATATTTCACGCTAGAAATTGAGCTCATGTGGAGCCATTTTTCTTAGAGAATTTTCCCTTGAGCTTTTGCCAGTTTGCCCTCTTGCGCACGAGTTTCTGCCTTAACTTTTGATACAATTCATCTGGACTTGAAGGAGGACGCTTACTAGCTTCTAGATGGACTTAGAAGTTAGGTTGCATGTTGTAGAGGATTGAACTAGTGCTAATTGATCGAGTTTGGTGCCTTGTTCAATCCAGCCATCTGACAAAATGGCAAGCACAAGTGGATTTCCTGAGGAGGTTCAGGCAAAAAGTTGAGGAGAAACTCAAATCCGAAGTTCGTTTTGATCCTCTTGTTGTTGGGCTAGACAGTAATTACTTGAATGGGAGACAACAATATGCAAAAAAGTAATAAACAGGGTTTTATGACTTATTTACGAGCTGGCTCGCGAGCCAAACCCTTAAATTAGGTTCGGCTCGTATATATTGCCAAGCCTCAACAAGAGTTCAAGTTCGGCTTGAGTTCGTAAAATTTTGAGCCAAACTGAGCTTTTTCCAAGATGAACCCGAACAGTTTGTGAACGGGTTCAGCTCGGTTCCAACCCTAGGAGCCCAGAGTGGGTTCAAAACAAGGAGAACATTCATAACAAGATCGTCGTGTTTCAAGCAAAGATAGACACATAGTGAGCAAATTACAGGCATATTTGGAGGAATTGCAGACCAAGATTGCAGTGCTAGAGAGGGCTAGCGCCAATGGTGAACCTATTTGAATCAATGAAAATTAAGGTTTCATAACTGAAGACATATGGAGGCAAGGAAGACACAAAAACCATAAAAAATCTTCTGTAGCAAGTGGAGAAAACTTCAAAGCTTAAAAACTCAAGAGTGAGGGAAGGTAATTACCATTGTCGTGTTTCTTCGTGATGATGTGCAACTAAGGTGGAGGCACTGTGATGCCAAAGAAGGAGAGACTTTGGTGAAGACTTGGAAGAATTCAAAAGAGCACTAAAGTGCCAATTCTTTCTGGACAATGTAGAGTATTTAGCAAGAAAGGAAGCTATGGGCATTGAGACAACAAGAGACAATCTATATGGTCAATCCATTATGTGTTTGATGCTTAGCATTTCTCTGTTTATTCCTTGTCTAGCATTTCTCAGTCGAAGCGCTGAGATGTTAAAACATTTGCTTGTCTACATCAGAAAAACTAACAAATTTTGAGTAGAAATTTGACAAAGGCTCTAGCAAATCTAATGGCAAAAGAGAAATCATAAGGAAAACTACAATAAGAGATCAGATCAAGGGGATCAAAATAGTTCCACATCAAAGTCTGCCAGTGGAAAAGTGAACTCCTTTGAAGGCGGGCAGAACTCGAGCATAGGTAAGTCTGAAACTGGGAAACTTATGTGTTTGATTTGTAAGGAAGAACACTTGGTGAAGGATTCTCCCAAGAAGAAGCTGCTAAATAGTCCGAAGGAGACTACGTATTTAATAGAGGAGGTGATACAGACCTAGGATGGGCTTCATTCAGTTGCTTAATGTTGTTCAAGCATATAATGGAGCGACAAAAGTGACACTGGCTAAAAAATCTAGGTAGTTTACAATTTCCTTGACGTAGAACTAAATGGCAGGAAGGTAAAATCTCTAATAGATATTGGAATACCTCACAACACTTCACTGGAGGAGGCAAGGGGATTGAATTTGGCATGGGAACTTTATCACTATCAAATTAAAACCACAAAATTTGAACCAAAACCAGTCCATGGAGTGGCCAAACGGACAAAAAATTATTGTTGGAGAGTAGATTGGCAAAGCAAGGTGATTTGAATGATTTTGATATAATTGTGGGTTTAGATTTTTTATGTACATGAAAAGCTTCCATAATACCTTATTGTGGGATGATCGAGTTTATGGGAGAAAAGGGGTTCTACACGTACTTTCGGGAGGAAAAATTTGTAAACAAGGGAAGCCTACATGGTTTTTCCACCCTCCAACAAGAGAAGGGACTAGAGAGTTTTATTTACTAACCAGTAACATTTAAGGAAGCTCAACCGAAAAGGGCAGCCACATCGCAGCAAGGAGAGCTGAGGAAGTTCGAGAGAAGGACAACTTGAAAAACGAGGATTATAGGTGTGGAAGAATGTTATGCAATGTGATGCTGCAAGAGGCACACATGCATCATCACTGAACAAAGCACAACAACAGCAACAACACACGCAAGTAATATGAGGCAATGCAAGCAAACACATGTACCATTGGCCACATCCATGGCAGAGGCATCGTGTGCACCGACAGAGGCATGCATGCATCATCACTGAACAGAGCACAACAACAGCAGCAACACACGCAAGTAATATGAGGCAATGCAAGCAAACAGATAGTACCATTGGCCACATCCATGGCAGAGGCATCGTGTGCACCGACACAAACCAAGCACGAAGTCAACGTCACTTGCACAACAGCATGAACCTTGTATAAAGCAAACGTCACAACAAGCGGGGCAAGTGCATGATAAGGGCACACATGCATGACAAGGGCACACACGCATGAACAGGGCACACACGCATGACAAGGGCACACGCGCATGACAAGGGCACACGCGCATGACAAGGGCACACGCATTGCAAGGGCACACACGCATTGCAAGGGGACACACGCATGACAAGGGCACACACGCATGACAAGGGCACACACGCATGACAAGGGCACACACACGCATGACAAGGGCAACACACGCATGACAAGGGCACACACGCATGACAAGGGCACACACGCATGACAAGGGCACACACGCATGACAAGGGCACACACGCATGACAAGGGCACGCACGCATGACAAGGGCACACACGCATGACAAGGGCACACACGCATGACAAGGGCACAAACGCATGACAAGGGCACACGCATGACAAGGGCACACACGCATGACAAGGGCAGCACCATACGACATGGGGGGGACATGCATTAACAACGAGGACAACATGGTGCACACAACAAGGCGATGCATGCAGGTGTAGTACAAGTCTGGAATGCCATGCATGCATGCAATAGGCGACTATTATTGTGCAAAGCAGCCAAGCACATTTTCACAGCGGACGGACAGATAAGACATGGTGCACCTGACCAAACCAAGGAGGGACTTGGAGGTTTATTGGTGTGCACAACAAGGCGATGCATGCAGGTGTAGTACAAGTCTGGAATGCCATGTATGCATGCAATAGGCGACTATTATTGTGCAAAGCAGCCAAGCATATCTTCACAACTCCTAACCATGCAGCTGATGGACAGATAAACTTGGTGCACCTGACCAAACCAAGGAGGGACTTGGAGGTTTAAATTTGAAAGAAGGAGGTTTAAATTTGAAAGAAGGAGGTTTGAATTAGAAATAAGGGATTTGAATTCAAAAGAGTTTTCTAAATTCAAACTTAAAGGGAAAAAGGCTTTTGTATTTGAGTTAGATAAAATAAGATAGCGATTTTATCTTATCGAGGGTCTTTTAGATATTGGGTGAGCCATGGATCAGGGTACTCTCTATGTGTAGGAACTATAGCTTAGAGTCTTTTTGGTTGAGTAATGGACACAAGAATTTTCCCTTTACGCTCATGTGTTTCCGCTCTTGTCATTTGTTTGTTGTCTTACTCTACCAAATTCCTCTAGAAGCTAGTCAACTTTCCTCCCTCAAGATATAGACTAATTTAGCCACACAAAGAACTATCTCTCTCTAGTGCACAAGAAATAAAACACAACAAAGCTTAAGTGGAATACTCTTTTCAATTTTTATTTTTTTTGAAAGGACTCTTCAATCTTAATCAACAAACAATACCTCTCACTTAGCTCAAGTTCAAACATGTAAAAATGACGCAAATGCATCACCTTTTATAGGCATTGAATAATGTATAAATGCCTATAAAACCCTTAAAAGGTAGATCCCAACAGCCTACTTAATCCTATATTAGTCACATACATTTGAACAAGATCTCATCTTAAGTTTGAAATCAAACAAACAATCCTTTTGAATTCAAACAAACAACCCTTTTGAATTCAAACAAACAACCCTTTTAAATTCAAACACCTATCCTCCTTTTTTTTTGAGAATCAAAGACTATTATTGATTAAAATAGTTTTTATTTAAATAAATAATCAAGAAAATAACACTAAAAAAATATTTATAAAAGTAGCATTTTAAAGTTTGACCATTGTTGATCGCTCTGGTCAACAGCCATGTAAGAGACACACAAGCGCAATTGCGTCGGCATGTCGCCCAAATTTTTTTTCTTTTATAAACCAACCACCTACTAAGAAAGTGTAAAGGAGGTGGAGGCGCATAAATAAGATGTTTCCCATCTTTATAACTTACTCCCCATATGGAAATTCAGACTTAGGGGGCGGCTTATTAATGCCACCTCTATTTTTAGGAGCCGGTTTTTTTATACCGCCACCACCACCTTTACACTTTCTTAATTTGTAGGCAGCATTGTAATGCCACCTTAATTTTGGATTGACACTGTTGGCAGTATTTCGATGCCACCTACTGGTTTAAAAGAAAGAAAAATTTTTAGGCAACACGTTGACAATCGGGCCAGCATGTCGCCTATGTGACTGTTGACCAGAGCGGTCAATAGCAGTCAAACATTGAAAGTGCTACTTTTACATATTTCGTGTTACATAGATCAACCTACCCTCCTTTTGACTTCAAAACTCTTTTCAAATTCAAATGGGCTCCAATTCTCTCTGTTTTACGGAAGTCAATTAGATCATGTAATCATCAATATTTTAAGAAGTAATAAAACATCAATTTCCTCAAAAAATAAATTCAAATGGCCTCCAATCCTCTCTTATCAATTTAAATTCATTTATCCAACTTTAAAGACTACCTCTTTTGAATTCAAACCCATCCAATTACTAAGCTCCTAGTTATAATTTGGATCGTCATTTCAAATTCAAACCACGAAGTACCTCTTGTTTTGGCCCGATGCATGTAGGCTCATTTGTTTGTCTACTACAAAGTTAGGGGCTATGAGGAGTTGATATGGATCCCCCAAGTCCAAGTCGGGCAACGCTCCAACATTTCCATGGTCTTGGCTCATAAATGCACCTAGCTGCTCCTCAGCTGCATGCACATGTGATGTCCTAGATTTAGCATGTGTTTGGACCCTCAATACGAACACTCGCGCCTATCCACCATTCGGTGTGCACATGGCCATTGTTGTGTATGCATCCCTTGTTTCATGAGCGCATCCCTTCAGATGGCTTGCATTAGTGTTGCCACTGTATGTGGATGCTACTCTATTATGTGCATCTTCTGTTGTTTCATTATGCTTGTATCGATCTCCCATAACCATAGCAATTGTCCTCATCATACTGTTCACTTTCAAGCTTTCTGAGCTGGGAACATCCTCAACTCCTCTTGTTGCAACGAAGAAGCTGCACTTCTTGGCTCCTCTAGAGCCATAGTGTCACGCCCCCGAATCAAGCATAGCACGAAAGCAAGTCCGAATGACGTGCGGCCTAGCTCCTAACTCCGGTTGGTTGCTAGTAAGCCTTCCTGATGAGATTTAAGCTCAAGAGAGCTTGGTTTGAAGATGTTAAGTGCTCTTTAAAGCTAAGGGGAAGACACACGAGATTGAGGAAACCACTTTATTGCTTTGTGAAAGATAATGTGATTACAGGCTATGTACATTGGCCTTTATATAGGCCTTGGAAAACCTCCCCCTAACTTTACCTGTGGGGGGAATGGTCCACTTCCCCCCTATTCTCATGCAAGGCCAATTCAAACTCTTTGAATGGCCATTATTTGAATTCAAAGGACAACTAACCAAGTCAAGTCAAGTTGCCACATATTGCTCTCCATGTAAGCGCCATGTGTGTGCCACCTTGTGAGAGTTGCCATGTCGCATGCCCCGTCGTTTGCTCTGTCATCGCTGGAGTAGTCTTACCCGTGCAAGGCCTGGCTCATCCCCAAGTGCACCTGTGCGCGTAGTGTGTGAGCCGCATGTGGCTAGGCCCCTTTTGTTGTAAGTTGGGGTTAGATCAATGCAACCCCAAGTTGGGTCTGGATTGCCCTTGCGCATGCGCTTATGCCACTAGCATTTGTGCATGCATATCCACGACCCCAAGTGCCAGCGCTCGCTTAGCCGCCTGCTGCGCGTGCCTGTCCATGCTCATGGACTGGCTGCAAGTTTGCACCCCCGCGTGTGCCGAGCGGGTCAGACATGTAAGTGTTCGAGCTCCCCTTCGGAATTGTGTCTAGCCCCCTAGTATCACATAGGGTCAATAAACAATTTTTGACCCTCGAGTCCATTCTCAAGTTGGAGGCCTCAAGACACTTTAACTTTTGTCTTGCTTACATATTTTCCTTCCCCAAAATACAAGTAATACTTTTGTTCTCCCACAAACCCTATAACCCCGCAATAAGGCATTACAAAATGCTTAAAAGTATATAGCGAATCCATAACCAAAATTAAATTGAAGTCATCCATATTAGCAATCATAAAGTCAATTTTGTGAACCCACTCTCCAACAACAATTTTTGCTGGTACGGCCATTGCATGGACTGCTTGTGCGTCAACATTGATGGCTTTAATTCGGATATAATTCGGATATAATCCGGTTCCCTTGCCAAATTCTATCTCCTCACATCATCTACAAAGATGAAGTTATGAGTTGCCCTAGTATCTAAAAAATCTTTTGTTCGACTAGCTTTTAGTTCAACATTAAGAAACAATAAAATTACATGGATTCATTAACTAAGTCAATGCAGTCGTACACTTGTACGCTTGAACAACATCCAACAATTTGGATAGAACCCATCCAAGGCTCTGCATCCACCTCCTCTACACTACCTCCTCACATTGTTTAGTCGTTTCTTCATTGGACAGTCCTTCATCAATTGTTCCTTCTTACAAATAAAACATTTAAGTTTAGGGTTATGAACTAACCATTTTTTTATTAATAGCATCTCCTTTCAACTCCAATAGAGCTCTCTTCTCCATTTTTAGTCCTCCAGTTGGATTTGATTGGATCACCTTGATCAGACCTCTTCTTGTGGTTTCCATTACACTCCTACTGACGATGCTGAAAAAGTGTGATCACGCATTGTGAATCTTTCCACCAGAGTTCTGTGTTGAGTACCACATCACCACCTAGAGTTTAGTATGACAACCTCATCTACCTAACTTGGAATCCAGTGAAGGATCATTTGGCCCCCAACGAGACCTTTTAGGCTCTTTTCACTTCAACAATAATTTATAATAACTTTAATTAATTTAGCAATTTACTAGAAATTATTACTTTAATATTCTTTATTTAACCTTCACTTTAAGGAAACTTGTAAAGTGTATGTTTTGATCAGAAAGTCTAGATCAAATAAATTGGATTCATGTCTTCAATAAGTTATGGAAACATTCAGGAAAACATCAGATAAAACTAGGAGGGGACAAGTTCAATGGAGAAAAAGAGCAGCAACCCAAAAATCCCTTAATTCTTGCATTCCAAAGTTAAAAAGACATATTTATACCCCCAACAAAATACATAGAATAATCCTCTTCACACTGATTTAACATAATTCCAATATGTTCTCCATCTTTTATGTAAAAATGGTTCTGAATTTCCTAGTGCAAGAAATGTTTATGCCCAGTATGGTAATGGTCCCTTGTCATATGTTTAGATAGACAAATAGCACACTTAGATTGGAGCGTACAACAAAAAAGCACAGATTCAGTCATTTTACACAAGTTACAGATGGTCTTGCATGAGATTATGTTACACCTAGATAGTTTTTGTTCTAGGATCCTATGGATGTCAATTTTACTGTTTGGTTACTTTTTAACATACTTTGTACATTTTCCCTTTATAGGCATATATGTAATTTTGCAATCTTATGACTTGAGTTAATAAAAGGTGTTAGTGTCATCCCCATCTTAGATTGCATGCTCTGTGCAGTTCTTCCTTCACTTTTCTCACTTTTTTCTCCTTCTATCTCCTTGAAGTTCTAGATTTTCTATGAGAAGACAGACAGGAGAAGCATACCCACCTGAAAACTGGTCACAGAAGATTCTGCCATTGCCTCACCACAAGATTCTGAATGCAGAGCCACAAGAGGAACATTTCTAGAAACTTCAGATTCTTTCTCATTATCATTCGCTGGTTGGCTAGCAGAACCTGAGGAGTTACTCTTTGATTTCCAGCACTTCCCTGACAAGATATTGTTCTCTTTTGCTAATGAAGACATCTGCTCACAGGAGAAAGTACTTCCAGTTTAAAGCTCTTATATATATATTAAAGAAAAAAAACTTTCGAGGGTCAGCAATGCGGTAGGAAAGCAGATCACCTAGGGAAAGAAAAAGAGAATGGAAAGTAGATCACCTAGTCAAGAGAAAATGAATGAGAGTACCAAGGTTATCTACCTTTTTTTTATTTTTTATTTTTTTAATGTAAGGGAATTTCCTTGGATAATTGAAAGATCTTCATTTCAGAATGAGGGAAGTAGGGACGCCTCTAACTCAAATTGTTTAATTTACAAAAGATTTATAGTGTAATTATGCATTTCTCTACAAAGTATGGCAATGGTAGGCCATGTTTGTCAAAAAGATTCTAATAATGTGACACATTTTGGATTATATCATTTTGCTTTTGAATTTAGAGGAATTAATTTACCATAGCTGAGATTAGAACTTTCAAAAAGCATGTATCCTAAAGATTCTAATTGGATATCCATATTTAAAAATCCAGCATATAAGAGGTTCTTTTACAAAATACTTTGTTTTATATTCTTCAAAATACTATGACCCAAGTTTTTTAAGTTATCTGGTCTATGTAACCAACAGAAACACAAGAACAATATGTAGGAGTACAGATGAATTTATGAATTCAATACAACATTAATCTAGCACAACTCTGCAAGAACCAAGTCTGAAATCAGCAGGTTAATTTGAGGGATTTATCATATAATTAGGTGAGCAAGACAAGAAACAGGAGAATAGCAGATACCTGTATTTGAAGACGTTCTCTTTCTACAGCCAGTTGAATAAGCAGATTAGATATCACTTTGGCTCGCATATCAATAGCACTGGCTGTGGCTACTTTTGCATCATCTGCTTGACGCAAAGATGCTTTCAAGCATTCAATTCTGCCTCTAAGAAAACTCATCTCTTCACTATGTACTAAGTTAGTCTCTGTCAACACAACACACCTAGCTCCGGCACTATCTGCTCTACTTTCTGCCTTTGAAACCTTCACTTTCAGGCCCTCGATCAAGTTTCCCATATCACTGACTGCAGAATACAACATCGTCTGCTGCTCTTGGTTGGCTTCAATAATTGCCTTTGCATGCTGTAACTGCGTATCAGATTGCTTAAGCTGCTTTTCAAGTAAGTCAACTTGTCCAGCATTACTTCTCAGATATGCTGTCTCTTCATTTAGCTCGAAGTTGGTGTCTGCTAATAATTTGCATTTTGCTTCAGCACTCGCACACTTACTTTCTACTTTTGATAGCTTTTCCTCAAGGTTTTCAACCACACTTTCCAAATCATTAACTTTGGCATATAAAAGGTTTTGCTGCACTTGACTTGCTTTAACTGAGGATCTTGCTTTTTCTAATTGAATATTCATATCTCGAAGCTGATTTTCAAGTAAACCCACCTTTGATTCTAACTCATCCTTCTGTCTTGCGGAACTGTTCAAGCTGAAAGTAGCAACATGTAGCTGACCAACCAATTCTTTTGAAATACCCATCAATACTACAGTCATATTTTGGGCCTCAAACAATGTTTGCAAAGAGGTATCTGCAGTTTCTCCACTACAAACTTCTCTCTCTAGGTAGTTTAATTTCAGGAGGAGCTCTTCTTCATTACTTATTGACTTAGATAACTTATTCTCAAGTTCCAGCTCTCTGGATAAAGATTTTTCTAACATTCTGAGGATATGCCTTTGCTGTTCTGCAGTTTGCATTGTCAACTTTGCATTTCCAAGTGAAATTAACGAATTTTCTGAAAAGCCCAGAACCTCATTGTGCCCTACATGCATTGCAAACAAATTAGAAAGTTAATGTTTTGATAATCATGAAATTATGACTTTTCTCCAAGTGAAATTAACGAATTTTCTGAAAAGCCCAGAACCTCATTGTGCCCTACATGCATTGCAAACAAATTAGAAAGTTAATGTTTTGATAATCATGAAATTATGACTTTTCTCCAATTACTACTAGATGGAACTGATATTTTTTTTCACTTTAACCAATGAGCAGTGCTACAGTCCTTTCAAGAGAACAGTCTTAAGTGGTAAGGAGACACTAGAATGGAAGTGCCAACCATGCAGCCACAGAAAATTGTCTCAAACTAGGAAAATCACAGATTTCAATTCATTTTGCTATCGTCTATAGCACCTCACGAGGACTGTGACATGGTGCTCTTCATATGCATATAATCTTATGAAAACTGTAACATTGTACCCTTTCTATGCATCTATCCTAAATATGCCTAGACTATAAACCGTCAAAATTTAGGACTTACAATTTCTTTCTCTTTCTTTTTTTTTTTTTTTTTTTTTTTTTTTTTTTTGAGAGAGAGAGAGAGAGAGAGAGAGAGAGAGAGAGAGAGAGAGAGAATAACTTACAATATTCTTGTCCGCAACAATCAATGATGCACTGAAACTTAGCTGATTGAATCCTCATCTTTGAGACCTGGTCCTGTAACTGCTTCAGCGACTCTTCAGAGTCTTCCAGTTTTCCTTCCAATTCTAGAAAAGATTCTTCTAAGTTTTCACATAGAGACATCTCCTCACGGGCTTCAACAATATCCATGTGCACAGAACTCATCAAATTATCTAGCTCTCTCACCTCGGTGTCAAATACCACTAGTAAGAAATCAAATTCCAGTGGCTTGTGGAGAGATTCTGGGGAGACATACTCAGCCTCCAAAGCCAACTCTTCAAAATCGTTAGCTCTATTAGCCAAATCTATGAAGAGCACTTCTAGATGTAATAATTTCTCGGTAAAATATGCCAAGTCAAGGTCTATTCTAGTAAGAACACCAGCTTTTCCAAGTTCCCTAATTTTCTCTGCGTGAGGGGATAAAGCTTGGGGCAAGACAAGGTCTGACTCCATCGATCGACCAACAGCATCAAAAGGATTACAATCATCAGGTGCATTTTGAGAAGCCATTGCCTATTTAAAAAGAAAGGCCCAAAAGTTTGAGTAAGCGAAAGATTACAACACGAAATGCCGTAAAAGATTTGCCATACGATGCAAGAAATAAGAGAGAAAAAACGTTAAAAGCTAACAGCATCTACTCAGAGCAGTCCAATATTTTCAAGATTTATCCAACGCAATGTCGAAAACATCAATTTTTTTTTCTTGTGCACGCTCCTACAGTTCAACGGCAGGTGAGCAAATGATATCTGAACTCTTTTCTTAATTTTTTTTTTCAGAAATAAGAAGTAATTTAATGACATAAAATGATAAATGATTCCAACAAGAAATCCACAGCATCAAAAACACTTTGCCTGGCAGGAGTAACACGAATTTCACTAGCAGAAAAAATCATTCACAAATGACACAACCCAGCATAAGAAATAGTTTACCTGAAACAGGAATTCTACTTTATACTTCCGAAGCCGCTAGAAAACCCAAGTTCGACCATGACCAAACAGAACCTGTCTGACGGGAGCGGCCGGGAATCTAGCCCGGCTAGGGGTCATCTTCTCGCTTCTGGTTGCCGCATAAGCTTTACAACTTACGACTTTAGTACTGATCCTGCTCCTCCTCTGTTGGTGGTGAGGATTCTAAACGTTCCCGAAAATGAAATACCGAGTACAGAGTAAAGACAAGAGAGGAAGAGCCAGCGGAGCAGGACGTGGAGAAGCAAAGGAAATGAAGCTGTCTTTCTTAGTTTCTTTATTTTGAGAAGTTGACAAGTCTATGGTGCATAAGCCCAACTTAAAGAGGTCTATGGAGTATCAAAAGGAATCTTAAGTATAATGTTTACTTTGGAGCCAAAGGAATTTTTATAAAACTCTTTAGCGTAATGCACACCTGCGAGTATAAATTTATTGTGAAACCACAAATGTTAAGTTTGATATGATAAAAATCTGTAAAACAAATTATTAAATTATAAATGCAAGTGCTTTAACCCCTAGGTTTAGGCATGGACGTGCTTAGGGGTGGAACTTAACCTTTTCGCGAATGGTTTGGGTTCATGAACTCGAGTTTAAATTCAAGTTTGTTGCCATACGCGAGCCGAACCTGAACTTCAATGAGGGTTTTATTGCCGCTCTTTCCTCTCATGCTCTTAGCCTCTACAGTTCACACTCTCTTTCTTGTGTCATAGTTTCAGCTAGGGCTGGCAAGGAGCTGAGTCGAGCCAAATCTATGATGGCTTAAGCTTGGGTCGAGCTTAGACTCGAGCCCATGGCTTGGCTCAAGTTCGAGCTTGAGCGACTCAAACAAGCTCGAGTTCGATTCGAGCAGGCTCAATCCCCTAATAAAGCCCGAGCCCTCGAGCTCCCGCCCATGCCCTCGAGCTCCCGCCCATGCCCAGGTCTTAGTTTCAACCACTGCTCTTATTCTTTGTTGTGGAGTCCAGGGCAAATGAAGATGATCATTCAAAACATGTAAAATTGGTTAGTAATTCTCCTTTTTTTTGTTTTTTCCCCTATTTTTCTTCTTTTTTGAATGTTTCTATTTTGCTTTTTCTCACTTGAGTCATTTGATCTGCTTTCCCTTTTATCGTTTGAGTCGTTTCTCCTTTTGGTTCAATCTAGTTTCTTCATTGTTTATTCTGTGATGTTGTTTTTTATTTATGATTGCTGTCTCTTTTTACTGTTTGGTCATTGAGGCAGTCATCCCGAGCTGGCTCAAGCTTGAGCTCGAAATCGAGTTTCTTAAATGAGTTCGAACTTGAACATATTTTTCGAGCTCGAACCTCCGTTTACCTGTTTGAGCCAAGCTCGAGAATTGGTATATTCGTGCTCGACTCGGCTTGATTCCACCCTTAGACGTACTTCTTGATGGCTCATGTCAACTTAATCTGACTCAACTCGGATTTTTTAGTTTGAAAAAAGCGCAAAAGAGAATTACAACTCATGGCATGATTAATATTACAATATTGGCAAATTGTCATGTGTTCCTAAAAAATTAAGAGTTATGGATTCTATGACGAAAATGATCCTCAAATTTTTTCATCAACATGAAATTATAACTTGTCTAATATGTTATGCCCAACTAGAAAACATGTTATAAACAACATAATAGTATGTTCTAGATCACAAGCTAACATGTTATGTCAATTCCATAGTGCCAAATATCCGTCATTACGGATTCCAAACTAACATGTTAGGCTAAGGTTATATTGCAAAATATCCCTCATCTACATGAAATTATAACGTATTTGTTTCCTCAAAAAACCTCTAGTCTTCGAAATGGCGCGATCGATTGATTAATTCGACTGAGTTACAAAAAAAATTACAATTTTTTATTTGTGAATTGGGAAATTGTATGAGTGTGATTGGTTGATGAAATTGCTGCTTCCTACGAGTTGACGACGAATTTCGAGCCTCCGAATGAGTGTGCATGAACGACGATAGATGTAGTTGGCAGGACGGAAGTATTTATATTTTGTGTTTTCAGCGTGTTGACGTCACCGGTGAACATGTAGGGCTTCTTCGGTAAACTGTGTGAACTCCGATGAATTGACAAAAGCTGGAATTTCTGGTGCGATAAGGCTTCTTCTTATGAGAAAACTTTTTCGACCTGTTTGATGGAGTGCTTCTGGCAGCCGGCAAATTTTAGAAGTTGGAGGTCGATCCAGAAAAAGGGGACCTGGCCTTGCTTTCACTACTCTCTAGGAGGGGGGGTGATGAGTTAGTTTTCCTCCTTTTCCTCTATCGATCCACCGAATGTTGGATCGATGAGGGGACTTGCCATTTCTGGCTTCCTCTATTGAGCGGAGACAAGACTTGGTCGAGTTGGACTTGGGATGAGTTGGGCGATGACGAAGTGAAAAAGGGTGTCAACGTGACTTGATAGCGATGTGCTGGCGCTGACCATGATGACACGAGTGCTGGTGACGTGGCCAGGAGATGGACCTACGAATGGGCTGCGAGCTGTCTCCGAAAATCGATCGACAGACCTATAATCAGCCTACGATGGTCGTATGATGGATCGATAGATTTGATGGACTTACCTAGATGAGCCAATCGAATTTTTATGTCTACAGTATCTAATATGTTACACCCAATTGGAAAGTATGCTACCGCAAATATAAAAGTATGTTATGGACCACAAATTGACATGTTAGGTCAGCGCCATAGTGCCAAACACATATGAAGAGGGGCATTTCCATCAAAGAATCTATTACTCGATATTTTTGCAACATGTATCCATGCGATGATATTTTAAAATGAATTGGTCCATAAGTCATAATTCTCCATCCATGGTCCTTGAGTCATACTAGTTAATTGAAAATAACATACTATTTGGTAGTCAATAACATATAATGTATAGAACAAGAGTAACAAAAAAACTCAGTAACATACTAGTTGGTGGTCTATGATATATTAGTTGGTGGTCAAAATATTAGTCATTGTATGCTAGCTAGGTACTATGTTTACTCATGATCATAACATAGTTTTTCATTAAAGTCTAACATCCGCCCTTATTATGCTGTGATGGCTTCTTCACCACCTACGGTAGTCGATGTTTTCACTGAAGGATTGTCCCAGATTCATCCAAGCTTCGTGTCTTCCAAAAGGTGCTCATCTTGAGGGGGAATGATATGGAAGGAAATCATGTTATGGAAGTGTCTCACTCGTGACTTAGCGTGGCTAAATTACTAAGTCTCCTATTCCGATGTAATATTCTTCAATTCTATCTTTGTAAAGTTTTCTAGTTCATTTGGGACTTAGGCGTATATGTGCCTGTACACAATTCAATGAAGTACGATCGAGTTATTCCCTCTTACCATCTGAACCCGTTCAATTGTTACCTGAACATGGCGCAAATTGACCAAACAATCTCAGGCTTTACAAGAGCAAAGGAAGCGTTTTTCATTTTTTAATTTGTGAAGTGGTTTTCTGCTCACACGCCTTTGCAAATTGACCATTCCTACATGTTCTTTGATGAGATGAGAAACGGTGTTTTTCTACGTTTCTTGATAAATGGCCTTACATTTACGTATTTCGTCCATAAAATATTTAAATAGGAAGTATGCCTAAAACGAACTGCTCCATAAACCAAGTTCCCACACGGACTGAACTCTGTTCGGTCCTGTTCTTAACAGCAACTCACTAGAGTTCTACCATTAAGTGGAGCTTCTCCACCCTCAGACAACATCAATGCGAGCCAATAAGTGAATTTTATCCAATAGCAATCAACTAAAGCGAAAAAAAAATTTATATACAGAATCGATAATCCAGCTGGTGATTCTTATAAATCTTCCACCTGATGTTGTAGAATGCCTCGCAAAATATAGGTACAACTACATTCCACCAATGCATGCACCAAACCCCTCAAGAAAAGATACCTGCTTCGATTCCTCAGGAACAAGACATCTTGCTGAATATTCTTTTAATTAATCATTACACAGTATATACATTGGTACATGTTTGTTCCTGCATTATCTATTTTCGGCTGAGAATATTGCTATGATCAGCACATGATTGAGCACCATTACTTACAGTGGCAACTTCAGACTTCACTCTCCGGTAGAACAGAACATATGCAGCAGATGACTTTACATCTTCTTCATTAATGAGGGAAATATGGCTATCATCGAAATTGTACCACCGGTTCTCATCCAGAAGCTGTATAAAAAGACATGAATGAAAGTTGCATGGTCACATCTACAGTCATGGAATCTGAAAGTATGTTAAACTGCAATGCAGACTTGGAAATACTTCAGGTGTCAGAAAATCAAAGACAATCAAAATTGTTTTAACTGATCAATTTATGGCGGATGTTAACAGTGCAAGAAATGACAACCCGAACAGCTAGTCTGGGCCCCGGATTTCACTGCTAATAAGTAGTACTTTGCTTGCAGCACTAAAATTTATTCTCTCTAAAGAGCAAATAAATAGATTTATAAAGCAAAAAGATACCCAACATTACCTTAATATGTGCTGTATAGTGCCCACTTCCCATACCACCATAGTGGTTGCTCAAAGCATAGAGCTCGTAAAGCTGACGCCGACCATTGTTGTGAGCCACATAATTAGTTAAGTCAAAATCATGGATAGGAAAATTGACAAAAGTTTCCAGCTTATGTTTCATTGATCTGCTATACGAGAACCGCTTGAGATGAATAACTAGAACTTCAGGAAGCCTCCAGAGGTCCAGTTTCTTGCTAGCCTGTCTTTGTGCTTTGCATTGTGGACAATACCTTCATCACAAACAAATTTAACCATTTACCTTCCAAAAGCTTTAAAGAAAATATTATAAAAATGTATTGAGGGAAATACTTGTAAACCATTAAATTTGGTGTTTTCCAATCACAAGTTATACATGGATTTAGAAAACAAATAAAAAGATCATCCATAGTTTCTAAGAAATCTTAAGAGCTTAAAAAAAGTAGCAGATTATGCAATTTGCATTTCATTAGAAATTGAAAAATTGGAGTATTTTGTAAAAAGCAGTCACTGAATTCTAACAACATTATTATACATTCATAAGTATAACAATTATGTGAGATGACCAGCCACTAAACTCAGAATAGGAACAGCCAAATTAACTTTCCCAAATGGCATGAGATGGCCGCAGACCTTTCAAAAGGAACAGTCAAATTAACTTTCCAAAGAAGCATGACCCGGCTGCTGATCCTCCAATAAGAGGGTCAAATAGCCATTTGCTATACCAGTCACTTTCACCCCAAATTACCACTGACTTGGTGCACATCCCTCGATTCAGCCCCAGAACATAACAGAAAATGTCAAGTGAATCCATCTTCCTCTAGAAAGCAGGTGAGCTAGAGTCTCCATGAGAGAATCTTAAGACAAACAAATTAAGAAAAAAAAAAAGGAACCAGCCAGTACTTTTTCGACCTTTATACTACCAAACCAATTGTTATACGAATGACCTTCATTATATTTAGAATGTCATTATTTTTATTTTATCATTATAATAAATTAATAAAAGTAAATAAAGTGAAATACACACTGGTGGATATAAAAGACAAGAAACAAGAAAATTCAAATAAATTTGATAGTTAAGTTAAAATAGGTTCTACCTACTCAAGATTTACATACATTATTGCTTATTTATTATTGAATTTTCTAAGATATGCTATTTGATTGAGAAAGTGAAGGGATAGTATTTTTCCAGGAAAAAAATGGAATTAAAAAAAGAAACTAATAATAGCAGTAATAGCTGTAATGAAAGACAAGCACTATATATAAAAAAAATGCATACCACATATCTTCCGGTACAAGGGGCTCTTCCCGCAAGAAAGCTTCCAAACAGCTGTACAATGACAAAGGCTCTGAACGAACTTTCTTAGCTGGGGGAGCATATTTGCACACCTCAGGAAGATTCTCAATATAATGAGTGTCATATAACTCCAAATCCTTGTTGGACCAATCAATAAACACCAGAATATTAGTTGAAGATAAGGTTAGCTTAATTTCTTTTTCTTCTCCAACTGAAACATCAATACAAGCATTGTTTTCATCAACCAACTGTAGTCGAAGTTTAGGAGACATGATGATATCAGTTCTTGTTTTAGCTGCGTCCACACGTTCCAGATCACCTACACCCTTAGGTGGATCTCCTGACTGACTTGTTTCAGCTCTTAGCATAGGGAAGAGCATAGTATGCACTATAGATTGCACATCACCTCTTGTAATAACGTCATCACGTGACATAGGAGCCACAAGAGGTGTTCCATAGGGGTTCCAGCCAATTCTTCCACGGACATTGTTAGACTCCCTAAAATAAGCATATGTTATATCAGGAACAGCACATGTCAAATGGATAACTGCATTTATCTAAAAAATTCATTTCCTTATTCCAGGATTACAAGCCTTAAGACTTTTTTTGAGGAACGGGATACAAGCCTTCAAGATCAAAAGGAATTTCTTAATTCCAGAAAAGCCAAGGGCTACCCTATTGGCCTAACCCTTATAGCTAAAATTAAGTACTTCCAGCTCCATAGGCACATTAGATTGAGGAACAAAGTCACTTTGTTAGAGATGAAAAACTAAAATAAATCACTTATACCATTTTAAACTGTAAACTGTGTTTCTATATCACAAAAGATTATATTTTGTTTAGAAAGATGACCGTACTTTAAAACGAGTAGCACCAAATATCTTCAGATTCAAAAACTGTGAATGCTTTATTAAATAATTAGAGATTTTAAACCTTATTCTAATGTGACTACTTAGCCCCATTTAATCAGAGAGCGTAGTTCACGAGTTTTACAACTTACCAGACGGGTAAATGTCTTTAAGAAATCAACAAATCTATCGGTGAGTGCCTCAAGTAGATAAACTAGATGTTCATAATAAAACTCCGTTCTGATTTTATCCAACTGGAAAGTTGCCTTTTTAGAGAAATCAAGAAGGATAGTCACTACAAACTTAGTAGATAAATTACATGTTATTGTACACACCGTGGTTTATTTTCATGTCAGAAGTTACACCAGTTCTTTAAACTACATAGCATCCTGAAAATGACATAAATGTCACATTATATTTTTTTTAAAAAGTTGTCATTTTCTACATGTGAAAAAACTATGACCATGAGCAAAGCCATGAGATTTTCCCAAGATGAGACGAACACAAGACCCCGGAATTATGCTCACACACCAATCTGGCTCAGGCTCGAGCTCAAGCAAGGGCCAAAAAAAAAAAAGCTTGTGCCAAAAAAAAAAAGAGCTTGGCCTAGTTGTTAATGCTTGATCCAAGCCTGAGCCAGCACTGCAAATTCAGCTCACCTCAATTCCTTTCCTTCCACTAAATAATACCTCTTAAAAGTTGAAACAGTCAGATAATTGAACCCACATGCAAGCAGGAGCTGATAATTATAATGAATAAAAAATAAATAAAAAAACAACTTACGATTCTTCCCGTCGATGTATCAACTGAAGATAAACAATATTCTTCGCAGATTTCAAGAACCTATAAGCTGCAATATGGTCATCATCTTTTATTGTTGACAACAAAATTAAGGGGTCCTCCAAAAACCGATGAATCAAGTGACCACGTATCTGCCAACCACCATGTCAATTTCGCATGAATCAATTTTGCATTTGTCCTTCACTACTACATATATAAAGTATCAGAGAAGTTTGCATACCTCAGCCAGGAGAAGCTTCTCCCCTGTCTGCAGGGAGCAAGAAGTGCTCAGTGCTTGGATCAAGTCTCGACACCTTCCATGTTTTGGAACTGTTACTGTGCATGGAGATGGGAGGGAACCACCATCACTACTAAAGACCATGACAGTCATACTCCGTGTATTCGCAGACTGAAGTGGCAATGAAAGATACATGAAAGGATCAAAAGTAACTGAGACTTTGCCACAGACAGGACAAACCAGCGTCGATTTGTATTGACCCTGTCAATTCTCCTATTAGTTAAACACAAAAAATAATCAAAGTAAGGAAATCGAGGAAGAACTCCTGATACATTATTAATTGAAGCCAATTGTTCCAAAAGAAATTCATACAATACTACATATATCAGATGGTTCTGGTTTTGAAGTAGAGATTACCGAATTCAATGGACAAGAAGCCAGTTGTGAGTTCTATGCAGGTTTATATAAAGCGGATCCAGGCCCCAGGCATTCCATGGGCGGCATGCCAATGGCTCACCTCTCTCAAGCCAAGGCAGATTGGATGGATTCCCCCTTCTCTATGGAAGAAATGGAAGCAGCAGTAAAGAACTTCCCTCAAGATAAAGCCCCAAGACCAGATGGTTTTAATGGAGAATTCTTTAGAGCTACATGGGAGTTCATGAGGGAAGACATCATTGCAATGTTGAATGATTTCTACAGTAGAGGATTAGTATATAGAAGTCTCGGTGCATCCTTGATAGCATTGTTACCAAAGAAAGGAGTGGAGAATATGAAGGACTTTAGACCTATCAGCTTGATCTCAGGACCTTATAAGATAATTGCTCGGATACTGGCAGCAAGGCTGAGAACCGTTCTCCCGCATACCATTAGCAAAGAGCAAAATGGATTTATCCAGAAACGGCAAATTCTGGATGCGGCTATGTTGGTGCATGAGGTGGCAGATAAGGGTGTAAACGGGTAATAAACGAAACGGGTAAGGGGTATTCCGTTACCCGTTTCGCTTACCATACCCGGTATTCCGTTGCCCGTTTCGCCCGAATAACAATTAGCTATTCCATCACCCGAGTCTTTTACCCGATTACCCGCGGGTAACCGGGTAATCGGGTAAATAAAAGGATAAAGATATAAAGTTAATGTATTAAGTCATAAAGTTTTAAATATTTACCAAATTACCAAGAAAAAATTGCTTCGGTTAATGTATCAAACAAATAAGGGCATAAAGTTTTATATATTTACCAAATTACCAAAGAAAATAACTTTGGTTAATGTTTCAAACAAATAAGGGCATAAAGTTTAAAATATTTACCAAATTACCAAGGGTAAGTAAACCAATAAGGGCATAAAGTTTTAAATATTTACCAAATTACCAAGGAAAAATAACTTAGTTAATGTATCAAACAAATAAGGGCATAAAGTTTTAAATAATTACCAAATTACCATCCGGGTAATCGGGTAACCGGGTAAGGAATACCCATTATCCATATCCGTTTCATTTAAGAGTCGGGTAATCGGGTAATTTTTTAATCGGGTAATCGGGTAATCGAAATACAATAAGTTTATACCTTATCCATCCGATTACCTTTCGGGTAAGCGGGTAATCGGGTAAGCGGGTAAGCGGGTAAAACTGCCACCCTTAGTGGCAGATCCCTTCGCTAAGATGAGTCACCCAAGAGTTATCCTGAAGCTAGATATGGAGAAGGCGTTTGATAGAGTTGACTGGGATTATTTGGAGTCCATGATGATTGAAATGGGGTTCGGTGGAAGATGGTTAATGTGGATACGTTCTTGTGTTTCCAATGCTAATTATTCACTATTGGTGAATGGTGGCACCTTTGGATATTTTGGGGGCACACGATGGTTGCGACAAGGGGACCCCTTGTCCCCACTCCTTTTCAATATAGTGGGGGAAGGATTTACAAGTATTATCAAAGCGGCCTTGGAAGTGGGTTGGTTGCGCAATACACTACCAGAGGAGATGTTGCCAATAGCACAGTTTGCCGATGACACCATAGTCTTTAGGGAAGGGTCAGTGGAACAACTCAAGAAGTGGAAGGCAACAATTAAACTTTTGGAGCTAGCGTCGGGACAGAGGGTAAAATGGGACAAGACAGAATTATTTGGGTTCAACCTCTCACCCGAAACTACCCATCTCATGGCAGGTATGCTTGGGTGCAGCGTAGGTTCACTACCGAGTACTTATCTTGGGCTCCCCCTCTTCCATAGTAGGATCACTCAGTCTATTTGGAGTCCAATGGTAGAGAAAGTCCATAAGCATCTCTCACTATGGAAGGGGAAACTACTATCAACGGCGGGGAGGGTAATCCTCATCAAAGCATGTTTATATGGTATTTCGGCACATTACCTATCCTTTATGCATTGCCCAGTCGGTGTAGCAAAGGAGCTAGAGCTGTTCAGACGATTCTTGTGGAGAGGGTCAAGTGAGGACTTCAAGTATCACCTAGTGAATTGGAAAAAGGTGTGCTTGCCAAAAGACATGGGGGGCCTCGGCATCCGGAAGGTGTCAGCAGTAAACAAAGCTTTCATGTTGAAGTGGTGTTGGAAGTTAAACATTGACAAGAAGGCTCCGTGGAGTAAGTTGGTCAGAGCAAGCTTCGGGGTGGACGAAGACTCTTGGATAATGGGTTGGGACTCTCCTAGAAAACTTTCTATAATCTGGAGATACATATTCAAATGCTTTGGAGACTTCAGGTTGTATGTTAGGTGAGCAGTGGGGAATGGGCAGCACACATCCTTCTGGGCAGATCCTTGGATAGGCTCAGCTACACTCAAATGCAGTCACCCATTGCTCTACAATGTTGCCAGAGATCAAGAGGCTAAGGTAAGTGGTGTCATAGGAGATAGCCTTCCTAGATCCATGAAGTGGAGCACGATTTTCAGGAGGGACCAAAGGGATGAGGAAGCAGTGGCCCTTAGTTCTCTAGATTTACTACTTGGCAGCTTTTTTGGGGATGAAGGCAAGCCAGATAGTCTCATTTGGACCCTATCCACCGATGGGGAGTTCTCCGTGGCTTCCAGTTATAGAGCTTTAACTTCACAAGGACACGATCCTCATCCCAGCAGACAGGCGTGGTCACTCTTAGCACCCCCGAAAATCCAGTTTTATATCTGGAGTGCCCTGCACGGCAAAATCCTTACACAAGACGTCTTAGTGAGGAGAGGGCAGGACATTCCTTCCTTCTTTGGTTTGCCCCTTGTGCACCACACAACCGGAGTCAATAGATCATTTGCTGCTCTATTGTGACTACTCTGGGAGGATATGGGGTTGGTTCATAAGCCAATTTGGATGCTCATGGGCGACTCCGAGATCATTGGAGGGCCTCATTGGGTTCCAAATAAACCACCTCTCTTCACCAGGTAGAAAAATGTGGAAAGCTCTTGTTGCATACCTTCCATGGTCCATTTGGGAAGAAAGAAACAAGAGGGTTTTCCAGGACAAGTTCACGCAGTGGGAGTCCGTAGCACACAGTCCAGAATCGGGTCATTCAGTGGTTAACAATTCAGGGTAAGCTGAGCGACGCAGAGGCTATTGCAGCTCGGTCAGCATGGTTAGAGGTCGCTTCCACCCCTAGTACCCCAGCACCCTCCCAGATTATAACCTGGTCTCCTCCGCCAGCAGGGATGATCAAGGTTAATTTTGACAGGTCATCCCTGGGTAACCCAAGTCCAGCAGGGTTTGGAGGGGTTTTTAGGAATTCGGAGGGGTAGTCCTGTTGTCATTCGCAGGGCCGTTGGGGATTAAGGATTCAACATATGCCAAGGTCCATTGAGTCCTTCAGGCGCTCAGATGTTTCCGCTCCCACTTCACAGGGCCTTTGCTGATAGAAGGGGATTCAAGCAATGTCGTAGGATGGTGCAGACAAACTTCTGCTCCTCCATGGAGGTTTCTTTACATTTTTCGAGAGGTTTTTCACCTTGCCTCCACACTCGTTCAGGAGTGGATATGTATTCCTCGGTCTGCCAACTCCTTGGTAGATAGCTTGGCTAAAGAAGGGGTTCAACTCTCTTCACTAGATGTGAGAGTGTCCCCATTACTTGTATCTTAACTCTTATCAATCAATAAAAATCAGCACTTTCCTCAAAAAAAAAGTTTTTTTACAATCAATGAAAGTAACCATTGTTCAAAAAAAAAAAAAGAGAAGCCTGCCACTATCGTACTGCAAAAGGCAAAGTAGATTGTGTAGTTGAATGTGTGGGAGCAGGAGGATATAGGTGAAAATATTCAATTGGTATTCGGGTGTAAAACCTCCTCCTTGTAAGTTTTGGTCCTCTAGTAAAAAAATTGAGAAATTTTCTAAGCCATCTATTAGCTCTTGAAGTCATGTCTCGAAGTTTTTGCAAATGGTCTTCCTAACCTACGGAATGTGCCTCTCTATACCAGCTAGTTGTAAGGACAATGTTCCTTGACTTTTTTCTGTGTTGACTTGGCTTAATAAAATGTGCCCTTTTTTCAGAAAAAATTTAAATAAAAAGCACACCCATATATCTTAACAATCCAAACAGAATCAGGTAAGTACATTATTACGATAGACACAAAAAATAATATAGATGTAAGAACCAACACAGCTAGCTGTATTAATCAGAAGATTTCTCACTGTTCCACTTACTTGGCACACATCAACGATTATTGAATCATTCCTTGCAATATGGTTTGCCCAATACTCATCTGCAACTTCTTCATCGGGCCGCCCATCAGCATCCTTAGAATTTATGTATGGTTTGTGTTTCACACGATTCAGATCCTCATGAAGTCCATCCAGCAGAAATGCCAAAAGCTCCTGAAAGAACAAAGCTAAACATCACATGAACCACCATCAAACAGGATTTTAAGTCACCAAAAGCATGGAAGGGAGAAATGCTAAATCACAACTCACACCTGAGAATCATGCTGATTATATCCACTAAACTGTGGAGCAAATCGAGCGAGTTTAGCTTTAAATGGCCGTGGATTAACAGGACTGCGTCCAGGAGCCCATAGTTTTCTGAGTAGGTCCCCAAAGGCCAAAGCAAGCTCCCCCTGCATAATCACCATTCCAAATTGAGAGAATTGTTATGTGACAAACGTATGAAACTTTTTTTATTGAAACATTTGATTATAGACACACACAACCCTTACTTATGTATGGTAACTGAAACATCTTCCAAGTTATAAAGATGAATCCTTTGGATAAATTCCAGAATATTTTTAAAGATCCTTGAGAAATTTTGTTGTAGAATCTTTTTACCGAGATATACTTCTTCCATTGGAGATTGAAGGAGACTCAAGTATTGTCATAGGATGGGGAAAAAAAAGTCTGAACCCCAATGAAGATTTCGGTGGCATTTTAGAGAGATATTTGACCTTTTAAAGCATGTAGAATGTACTTCATTTTCAAAAAAAAATGTAGAACGTACTTGGAGTTGTAATCCAAGAGAAGCAAACTCTTGTGCTGATGTACTAGCTAAAAGTGGGGTAAACCTACAATGTCTTGTTAGGTAACCCTTAATATGTATTCTTTCTGAAGTATAGAGTAATAAAATCATCTACATAAAAAAAAAAATACTTCTTCCTTTTTGCTTATTGTCTTGTGCTTTACAATTGTTTGCTAAATTCTTGCAAAAGTTTATGGACCCCCTGATACCTCCTCTATCTTCCTTTTTCTCAGCCCTAACTCATTCTGCGACTATATGCTTCTATAGATTCCCATCCATAATTGTTTCACAATGGAACCAAGTAAAGCAAGAGACAACTAAAAGTCTCGAGCAACTAAGAGAAAAACTACATACATTAACTCTCATAAAGTTGATCCAGACTCATAATAGGTCCGCCAATTTGTAGATCTAAAATAACCATGGACTTGACGACAATAAAACTTTCATAAATCAAAATAATAATAAAATTGTGTAGAAGGTCCTCTCCCCCCTCGATGCCCCCAACACCCCACCACACATTGAAATGATATCACAATTTCAGCCAAGGACCCGAGAGATATGATCAGTATTTTTCTTCAATATATTCTTTACCTCCTTCAACAACAACAGAAACAATTGTGGAAAGTAAAATAGATGAAAAAAGAACAGAAGTTCGTAACAGAGAGAATATAAAACAGCACTTTCCTCAAAAAAAACAGAGAGAACATATGTTAATTCTGTTTATCATGCATTTGTAGCCATGCATTCTGGAATTTTACTGAATTTACTGAAATTTCAACAGGAAGATGGAGCCAGCGGTGACTATAATCATTAGAGTGAGATAAACCACATACAATTTATTGGGTTTCCAAAACTTGACAGAATTGAGAAAAAAAAAAAAAGAGTTAGGTTCCAAAATAAATAAATAAATACATAATATAGATGGACATAGGGAATATTAAAAAAACTAACTATTCCAATTATTGACAATGATCAAATAAAAAGACTAAGAATATCCAGACAATAATGAAAAGGATAACAGTGCTGCTGATGGTTATACTAGTAAAACTACAACTTTAAGCAGACTGAACATATCTATCACATTGTACATCAGAAAAAGCTAAATGATCTGGGACATTCCGATCATAAAACCACAATTATAAAAGATAATAACAATCATAACTAACGCAAAATTCAATCACAGAATTATGGAAATTAAGAAATGGCTAACACAAGAAATTAAAAATGTTAGAATCAGTGACTTACAACCATGCCTAAAGGATTTTGCCAGTTTATCTCTTGATGATAATCATCACGAAAATATCGAGCAAACTCAGGTGTATGTACAAGGCACTGAATTGCACTATTCATAAAACAAGTGTTTCCAAGATTCAGCAACCCACTAAGACCGCCAACTGAACCTCTTGTAGCAATACTGTATACACCATGTGAACCGTCCAAGTCTCTAGCAGGTGAACCAACCACTTGACTTTGTGATAACTCCGAACTGCAGCTTCTAGAAGCACCCTTGTTCATAGATAAAGCACCTGGTGTAGACAGAGTGGATCTTGAATGTTCTAGAAGAACAAAGGTCGAGTCTTTCTCACTGGTACCATTTTCCTGAACAGAACTCAAACAACCACCAAATGTAGTAGCACTGCCATCACTGACCACCTCTACCAGAATCTGTCAAAGGTAATAAGTTGACTATAAACAAAACTGTTAAAGAGCTCCCAAAATGCTGAAGTAAATTGTTAAGTAGAATTCAGATAACACCCACTAAAAGGTTAAAAACTTTCATGTGAATCCAACTTCGTGAGAACAACTTCTTTGATTACAACACAGTGAGAATTTCATTGATAGAACAAAAGCGTACAGGGGAAAGGAATTGTAAGACATACAATGAAGACCATGCACAGAAGCAGCAAAAAACAAATACAGAATCCAAGCATAATAGAACATCAGAATGGATAGCATCTCCTACCTGAAAGCCCTCTAAGTAGATTCTTTTATTATTATTATTTTATTTTTTGAGGAAGTGCTTGATTTTATCATTGATAAATTTAAGAAAATAATACAAGTCATAGTACAAATGATGGACTGAGCCTTGTAGTTTGATAATTCAGACCAACTCCCTCCCTGAGTTGGCTAACCTAAGGATATATGAACATTTACAAACAGAGGAAATGGAAAGGATCTCCTAAACAAATACAAGAACCTCCAAGGAGGAGCTGAAGCCTGTTTTCACCAGCTGACAACAATACTGGAATACCCCTCATCCTCAAGCTTACCCAAGAAATGGCTGCTAAAACACCTTAAGCCATACAATACACTACGCACCTCAACTAAAGTGGAAACCAAGAGGCCCAGCATAAGAGAGAAGAATAAGCTCCTAAGAATTTCTTAGTATGCCACCATAGCCAGCAGGTCCCAGATTACCTCTTGATGACCCATCAAAATTTAACTTTAAATCATGGTTGAGACTATGGAGGTCAATCATGGCTGAGAGGGACACTGTTGCACTGCACATCAGGCTCCATGTCAGAAATGGAGCCAAGACCCTCTTTTGGAAAGACTGCTGGATAGGTAGTATGTCTCTTCACACTGCCTATTCGAGGCTTTTTGCTCTTGCCACTGAGCCAAACATGCTAATAAGAGATGCTTTAAATAGTGAGGACAGGTCTTGGAATATAAGGCTTCATCGAAGTCTTAATGATGCAGAAACTTCTGAAATTGCTGACCTGATGTTGAATCTCAGCTGTGTCTATTTATCCACAAGAGGAAATGATGAAATCATATGGGCCCCGTGCACTTCAAGAATGTTCTTTGTATCATCATACTATTGGCTCCTATCAAGTAGTAGCCAGCATGATCGAAGACCTCCTGAGTGCTTCTCTTGGGACCTTCTAGCTCCTAAGAATGTTCAACTATTTATATGGGCAGCTGCACAATCCAGAATTCTCACTTATGACCAGTAAGCAAGAAGAAGGCAGATGATAACTTATACAAGTTATGTGTATCGCAAGAGGAAACAGCAAGTCATCTCCTATTGCATTGCAGCTTTGCTAAAGCAATTTGGGATGCTCTAATATTGAAATATGGAATATCACTATGCATGCCAAAAGACATTCGTAGCCTACTGCAGTAATGGTTTACTCATCCATTACCCACCAATGGCAACTCTTTGGAAGGCAACCTTTACCGCCATCCCATGGCAGCTATAGCTGGAGAGGAATGCCAGGATCTCTCAAAGCAATAACTCTGTTGATCAGATTATTGACAAGTGTACTCATAATATCTTGTCATGGGCATCAAGTATCCCTAAGCTACCATACTCCATCTTAGAGAAGCATTGGGATAAAGTAATTAATTCACCACTCCAAAAAAAACACCAAAATGGCAATATGGAACCCTCCCCCCCCTCCTTTGGGGTTAGCATGCCCTAAATTTTGACGCATCCTCTCTAGGAAATCCAGGCCCGGCAGGATTAGGTGTCTTGAGTGACAGTTATGGTCAGATTTTACTTCTCTACTCAGGCCCTGCTAGAAGTTGCACATCTAATGAAGCTAAGTCTCAGACCCTAGAAACGATTTAAACAAAACAGAGACGGACCTTTACAAATACAAGGTGATTCGAAACTGGCAATATCATAGGGTAAAGGCTCACCACCACCACGGAAGCTCAAAGCATTATTTGACGAGATAAGAGACCTCATGCAAGGGAGCGAGTTAGACTGGACGCATATACCAAGATCAGCCAATTCAATGGCTGATTTACTAGCTCAGGAAGGAGTCCAAAGGCCCAGCTTATCAACAGGATCCTCTATGCCATTACCTTGATATTGTAAACAACAGTAGCTCAGTTTGCAACCAGTTGTAAAGCTTCTAAATATCCATTGTAACATTATGATTATTTGATTATCAATAAAATATCGCCATTTCAAAAAATAAAAAAATTAACTTTAAGTCACCATGTGATTTAAGCCATGGGATAACTTTAGTTTGTATGATCACAAATACTTCCATCCACTGTAAACTATTTACCTTGAAAATTTCTTCTTTTCCTCTCTTCCCAAATAGCCCATGGAATAACAACACAATAAACCACCCACAACATACAACCAACGGGGAAAGATAGGTGAAGGAGATTCAGATGATCTCTCCAACGGTTTTGGGTGAAACCCAATGGTCACAAAACAAAGTACATAGTTATACATTTCTGGCTTACGAGCAATGAACCAGTAAATGATTAATACTCTAGACCACGTGCATGCAGCACACAAGAATGAGAAGGTAGGCTAACCCCTCGCCTTGAGAGAACATCGCTTGTAGGTATTTTACCATGCACCACGCTCCATATAAAAACCTTGACTTTTGCAAGGACAGGGAAGCTGCAAGCCCACCTACTCATGGGGAGTTGACCTCACAACCCAACAAATGTGCATAACTAGAATCTACTGAGAACTTACCAATCAGCGCTCGGGATTGAGAGTAGTTCATCATCAACACCCCTATCTTTATCAAAACTATGCATCATCAACACCCCTATCTCTATCAAAAATATGAGGGTGGGATCAAATATGCTAAACTCAGCAAGCTCATCATCCCTCAACTGTCTTTTGAATATTACACTCCAATCCTTAGAGACAATTGAGTTGTTGGCTATTACATCCGCTACTGAAGTTGAGGGATCTCTAACCAATTTATATAATTTTGAGTATTGTACCCTAAAAGGGCCATTGCCTAGCCGACAATCCTCCCAAAAACTAGTGGGCAGGCCATTACCAACACCCACCTTACATGCTCATGAAAATCAGGAAAAAAAGGGTTATTGCCTAGCCGACAATCCTCCCAAAAACTAGTGGGCAGGCCATTACCAACACCCACCTTACATGCTCATGGAAATGAGGAAAAAACATGAAAATGTATCTCCAAATGACTGATAAGACCCAACAGTGGAGCCCCTCCATAAGAAAATCTGAAACAATTTTTCAATTCTTCTAGCCACCTCCTTAAGACAATAAGCCCCAACAATGGCAAGATTGCTTTCCACATACAAGTAGAATTACAACTTGGTTAAAATCTCAAGGGAAACTTCAGGCAAAAGTGGCTCTACCCTTTACTCCTTCGGGGCTCTTGCTATTACTTTTCACATTCACCCCTTCCCCTAAAATGGAGTGTTTAACCCACCACGGAGAGAGTTACTTATGTTCAATCTGGATGGTTCCTCATTGGGTGATCCTAAATCCTCAGGGCGTGGGAGAGTGATTAGAGAATCAAAGGGTTCTATTTTGCTGACTATATTTGGACCACTTCATATTGAGGATTCCATGGGTACAAAGGTTTAGCATATTGCATGCTCTCAAGTGTTTTAGGGAGAATTTCTATGGTAGGGTCATTGTATAAGAAGACTCGAGGAATGCGAGGGGATGGTGTAGTCGAACTTTTACTCCACCATGGCAGTTCTTGTATGCATTTAAGGAGATTTACTTTCTTGCTACAAAAATTGTCAATGAATAGTTTAATTTGCTAGGTCTGCCAATTGTGGCACACTTTGTCTATAGAGGGACTTACCATTCCTTCCCTTATTGTAAGAGGTACCCCTCCTTTTTTGTAACTTAAGCTTCAGCTACAATTAATAAATTTATCATTTTCCCTGAAAAAAAAAGGCCCTCATTGATTGCTCTCATACCCAATAAAGGTGTTGAACTGATCAAGGACTCTCACCCTATTAGCCTCATCTAGGGACCCTACAAAATAATTGTTAGTGTGTTGGCAGATCATCTTAAAGGTCTTTGATCCTACTTGAATGAAATGAATTGGGAATTAGCAAAGAGCAAAGTGCTTTCATCTACTCAAATCTTAATACTCGTTATGTTTGTAAATGAGGCAATTTTTACAAAAAATCAAGAAATCGCACTTTGTGGTTAAGTTCGATCCTGAGAAAGTCTTTGATGGGGTAAGCTGTGAATTGCTGGATGAAGTGATAAGAAAAAAAAATTGCAGGAATTAGTGGAGTTGGATCTCACCTTTTGCTCCCTCAGACCCTTTTTTGTGGTTGTCAATGGTGGCATTTTGGATAACTCCAAAGCATCAGAGGTGTTATGCAAGCATAACCTCTTTCCCCGCTACTTTTCATCATTAGGGAGGCTTTCATGCCTAAACAAGCATTGCATTATCATTGGATGGCTATACAATGTTCTTGAAAATGGAACCAATCCAATCGCACAATTTGCAGATGATAGGGTGTTTACATTGTTAAGGATCCAGAGAGCAAGCACTTTGCACTTTGACATCCTCTCCAAATAACAAGTTAATTTATCTAAATCATCCATCTTCAATGTCAACTTTCCCCAACAGGAAATTACTATTTGGCAAGTTCGCTTGGTTGTACAGTAAGATCCTTCCCCTCAACACAACTCATACTACCTCTCTTTCATGGTAGGAGGACAGAGGAACTTTGGAACCCAAAACCGAAGAAACTACAACTGAGACTCGACTCATAAGAGGAGACCAAACTCGAAGGTGGGCCGTTTAACTCTCCTCCTACTTGCCTTAAGGGGATCCTTCCTACTACCATTTATTTATACAGTGTGTAGTGTGAATGGCTCGATCCTTTGAAAAAATCAGGGTTTGTTTTTCAGCATATAGGGTCTCTACATGACTTCTCGAGTACGACTTGTTCATATGTGTAAGCCAAATAACCTAGACAGGCTTGGTCACTGAAGAATCAGAGACTACAACACAGCTACACTACTCAAGTGGTGCTGAAAACTCAATTTGGTTAGGGTTTCTCCTTCACAACGTTGGTTGCTCAAAAGTTGTAGACTGGGTTGATAGATTTTTTTTGAAGAAAATGATGTGATTTTATTGATTAATGATAGTTCAGTTACATCAAGTTACAAATGGAGGATTCATCCTCACTGTAGGTGAGGATAGGTGTACCCCTCAGCTAGTGAGCCTGCCACCTCTGCGGCAAGCTCGATTAATACATGACCAATCATAAACATATCTTTTCTTGGGCCATAAGCACAAGAAGACTACCTCAGCTGTCAATCACCATTCTAAGAACACATTGGGAAAAAGTCATTCACTTCACTATACCTAAGCACAAGGTCATTGCCATCTCGAAACCCCCATTTCCAGGATGGTATGCACTAAATTTTATTTTATTTTTTTAAACGACTTACATTTCACAATGTATTGCTCCACGGGCCTCGAAACGAAATTCCAATCGTGTGACTTCCATTGCACTGACTCACTCCCGCTATGTGCAGCAGTGACTCCCGACCATGTGATATCCATCATGCACTGGCTCCCTGTCATGTAACTCCTATCCCTGCCATGGAGACTCGAACATGAGACCTCCTGCAGCGATGACCCGGATGAGACCACCTAAGCTATCGCCCAAGTGGTGGTATGCACTAAATTTTGACGGCGCATCTAAAGGAAACCCGGGGCCGGGTGGCATTGATGGTGTACTTAGGGACCATGAAGCTCAAATTATTTATTATTATTCTGGTCCTGCAAGTTTTTGCACTTTCAACGAAGCGGAATCCAGAGCCCTCCTTGCTGGAATTACTCTCTTCAAGCAATCCTTTGTCGGACCCTTGCAAATACAAGGTGACTCAAAGGTGGCTATCTCTTGGGGGTAAGGAGCAGCACAACCATGGACACTCAAGCACATTTATGATGAAATTCAGGGCATCACAGATGGTGTTCTGGTGGAATGGAAACATATCCCTAGATCCGCAAACACTATTGCAGACTCTAGCCCGAGAAGGAACCCAAAGACCACATCTATCAAGCAGGCCTTTACTACCTTTACCATGACTTTGTACCTGAAATGTAACAAACCCATGAAAGATATGTAACAAACATATAAAAGCTGAAGGCTACTTTACAATTGTATTAAATTCATTCAATTTTAATAAAGCATCACCATTTCAAAAAAAATAAATAAACATATGACGAAGCTAGGAAATAAATCTCTAAATAAATATAGGAATCTCCATGGTGGTGTTGATGTCTGCCTGCACCAGCCAATAACATTCTTTGAATCTCCTTCAACCACCAACTCTCCACTCAGGTGCTCATAGAAACATCATAGGCTATGTAGAACTGCATGTACTTCCGCCGATGAGGAGTCATCCTCTCCAAGAGGCCCAGCATAAGATAAGAGGATCTCTCTTTCCTCATTCCTAAAAACTCCCCCATACCCGGCTGGTTCAGGGTTGCCAATAGATGATCCATCAAAATTCATCTTAATTCTTCCCATTGTGGGTGGTGTCCATTGCACTACAGGAGGTTGTGGTCCAAGTGTGTGTAATGACGCAACACCAAGCCAGGCAGCTCGGGCGGAGGATCCGTCATGATCTCCTAATTTTCCATGTATGCTCAGCCATTGAATAACCCTATTTTGTATCATCGTTGCCACATCCCTCCATTGCCTGGCCTTACTTTGGAAGACTCTTGTTCCTCTCTTCCCAAATAGACCATGCTAAAATTGCTATGAGTGATCTCCAAAGTCCCATGCCTATGGAGGAAAGCTGACCCAAAGAGAACCGTAGAAGGGTCTCAAACGAATTTGGTATTCCCCATGAGAAGCCAAACAGGTCAGCATACCATGACCATATGCTCCAAGTATAAGAGCAGTGCAGCAATAGGTGGCTAACCGTCTCATTATGTTCCTCACACAATGGGCACGCTAGTGATGGTAGAGGGACTCCCTACGATCCAAGGCTGTCCGAGTGAGTGTCTTCCCATGGAGGATGCTCCAAATGAAGAATTTCACCTTGGGTGGGCCCCAGATTCCTCAAGCAAGGCTGCCCAGATGACATCCCGTCTGCCGTGGTAGTAAAGAGCTATAGGTGGATACAACCGAGAAATCCCCATCTACGGATAGGTCCCAAATGAGTCTATCTTTTTAACTGGTGTCCCTGGGTTGATAGATCGAAGGAAAGGTGGCACCCGCAACACCACCTCAGCCATTTGGGGCAGAATATAGTATCAATTTGACATTTTCATGTCTTATAATTGTTTGTTTGTTGGTGGATAGTCATCTTCTTTTTTTTTTTGAAATTGGATAGTTATCTTCTTGAATGGTAAACATATGGTTGATGGATAACACTTGAAGGTTGCTTTCCCTCCTTTATTCTATCTTGCCTGATCTTAGTAGCCAAACTATTTTTTTTTTAACTAGTGAAATTTTATTCATTCGTGTTAGATAAAAATTACATTGTAAGTACATTGTACAGTAGAATTACAATCAGAATTCTAGGACCATGAATTTTGTCCCTAGATACCCACTCTTGGCTAGTGTATCTGCTGCTGCACTTCTAGGTATCTTACTCCAAGCTATATGCTATTCTTTCACAATAGTGTCAGCCTCATCAAATAAGTACTTTAGTTTCCAAGAAGGTGGGCCCTTTTTACTGCCCCATCCAATGACTAGAGCCGAGTCTCCCTCTATGACTAAAGGTGCTGAAAATGTTCCTTGCAAGTTTTTAGACCTTCAAGAAAGGATTTGGCTTCGGCTTCATTGGAGGTACACACACCTATTGGACCTTCATAAGTGAGGAGAATCTGCCCATCACTGTTTCTTATTAAACCTCCTATCCCCACTGGTCCCAGATAACCAAATGATGAGCCATCAAAATTTAACCATGGTCTTTGTGGGGCAGACCACTCTTCAGAAGCTTTAGGTTTTGGGTCTGAAAGCTGAATTACCACTTTCCAATGTTTGTGGATGATGGATGAAGGAAATGGGGTAAGCCCAACCAATGTTTGTGCCCATTGGAGGATATTGTGTACAGCTCATGCTATTACTTTCCCACTCGAACTAGCCCTGTTATGAAATGTTTTTTCATTTATTTCTAGCCATAATTCGCAAGGAATTGCTGCAATCATCGCTTTCCAAAGCCCTCTGCCTATACATGTCAATGGACCCGCATGCCACTGTTGTAATAATCACCAAACTTGTTTGGAAAACATAAGGAGATGTCAAACTTTCTTAATACTGCTCCCCATACTTCCTTGTTGTAATTGCAATGCATTAAAATGTGACTACAGGCCTCTTCTTTTTCCCTTCAAAATTTACACAAATTATTTATTATAGCTTGCACTCTTTTTGTCAAATAGTAGCCAAACTTGTGGCCAACTTTGCGATTTTCAGAAGAGTACTCAAGGACAAGGAGGCCATAAATGTATGCAACGTAAATGCCGCTATTTAGAAACACGAACTTTGTTTCTATGCAGACTGCTGAGCTGATCTGGATGATTGAACAGGTTTCTTTTCTGTTGCTCAGCATACATTGCACTATTCCCTCAAGAGAATGACATAACGCAACCACCTTTACATGTTTCATGTTGGGTATCCGTAAAGAAAAACTTTTCTTAAAGAGTCCTCCAAAAGACCTAACCGGAGAGAATTTGTAAAGGAGTGGAATGAACCTTCAGTCATTAGTTTGCCCTCTCTAAGGGATTGATAGAGAAATAACGGACCATGGGATGGACCTTCAATGGTTCGTCTTGGGACCACTTTGGCACAACTCTATTTCCCTCTCGGGGCCATATGAAACCTGTGACTCTACATCAATTGAATAATTGGGATGTTATGTGGATTAAGGAATTTCAAAGCAAAATTTAGAGGGAACTTTTTGTTTTTTGAGAAAAGTGAGTTTCGTTGACTTTCAAAGTAATTACAGATTTATGAAAACTTCAGCTGCATAGGAACGAGATCAGATTACAGCAAGGGACTGTAAGTGGATCCCATCCTTAGCCAGCTTGCCAGCGTTAGAGTTTGCACTTCTATGTCCATATACAACTGGTTGGTTTAAGTCAAAGATGTCTCCCTAAACAAATTAGCTTATCTCCAAGGAGGGTCCCCAGCTGATAACTAATGGAAGCATCTCCATCAAAGTCAATGGGGCCCAAGTAGGAACTAGTGAATATACGAATACCATGCAGGAGGTCCATGACTTCAGCAGTAACTGTAATTCCTAGCAGTCCCCAGTAAGTGACCCCAAAGCAGGGGGTATCCAGACGGCATTCTTAGGGATGGAAGAGTTTTCTCTTCATTTCTGTCAATACTTTACCAGCAACACCCCTCCCCCCCCCATTCCTTTGAATTCCTACATATAGCACAACCACCTAAAGATTTTACCCTGAATTTCAGCAGATATTTCATCATTAGATTTGGATTTATTCTGAAATATCCTATTGTTCCTTTCCTCCCATATACACCATGGTAAAAAGAACAAGCATACATCCATCACTTTCTTTCCTTTTACCATTTTCATAGCATTTCTGAAGAGTACCAGATCATGTAGAGTGTTAGGGGGAGTTATTGTCAGACTGAATTGCCCCAAGACACATTCCCAAATACCCCAAAGCAAGCTACAATTGAAGAGTATATGTTCAATAGTTTCAGTCAATGCACCACACAGGACAGTTAACAACAGGGAGAATCATACCTCTTCAAGTGAGGTTATCTCCGCTAAATAAAAAATCTCCGGTATAACTCCAACTGAAATCTCTAAGGTAAATAAAAAATCTCCTGAAAATGACATCGGAAGTGACAAGGGAGAGAGGAGCAGGTCCGTCAAACTCCCCCGCAACTATGCACTATCATCAAAATAATTAGCAAACATTTCGAAAAATGGCCAGAATACAATGGCCCAAAAGAAAATAAAACCCTGTAGATAAAAAATATAGGAAAAAGAAACCAGCATTTAAATAGGGTGCAAGTCCCATCATATGTCTTGCCAATGTATGAGTCTATGATGGTCAATTTAATTTACGAAATACCTGAATATGACTGCATACAATTGTAAATAAATCACTTAATGACCACAAACCATTTAAATATCATTGTCAGATAGGACACCACTTTGGAAATATGTAGTTATAGGTCTTGCATAATAATTCAAGAGATATGTTTTTTTGGAGGAAAAATGCAAGAGATATGTGAGTGAGAGATCCTAGATAATATTGACAAGGAACACGAAACAGAAAACATTTTGCTCACATCTTGGTCCATTTGTAAGTTAACATCATCAAGAGTTTTACTCATGTCATTCATCAAAGCATGCTTCTGATGACCATAGTAGTCCCAAACACAAACCTGCACCATAACATGAAAAGAAAAAAAATTAATGATCTTAGACTGTAAAATGAATGAAGATAAAATATCATTTAAAACAAACATTTTTAACTGGCTCGGAAGAGAAATTCTCACTTGCTCCAAGGACAGATCAAAAATCAGACAAGCTCTTCTATGGAGTTCTCTTACTGTTTCCTGAAAATCAGAAACAAATATAAGAAGCCCATATGATGAAATCAAGGCCAACTGGTCCCTATAATATTCAAAAATTTAAAAACGAGAAGCTTCCACAAAATAGTCTAGTAGTCCTAAGTCTCTTCCAAGTACAAAAAAATGCAATCCCAATGTTTGCCAGGAAATGGATCTATTCAGACACTCCAAAAGAAAGTTGCAACCAGAATGAAATATTTCTTCAGAAGTAAACATCCACGCATGCACGAAGCATCAACGACCTCAGATAAAATGGCACATGCATTTGACAACACTCCCGCATAAGTAAACAGAATCCAATTGCTAGAATTGAGCAGGTTATTTTTCAGCTTTTTTGTCCAGGAAAGCTTCAATTGCATACACCTTCTGTGCTTAATAAGTTATGTAGAAATGAAGTTTAAAATAGTTTCAGCTCAGAAAACTCTCAGCATCATAGAAGTTAAAACAGTGGGATTTGATGAAACTACTATCACATTCTTCAAATAGATAGACAAGAGAAACAAGGCCCAACTCTAACCAAAAAGCCTTAGAGGAAAAGCCTTAGAGGAACTGCACCTTCTTGCTTATTCTGATAACTGCCTGGTCTCCTTTTGGCATTACAAGAAGATGAAGCCTAAGAGGATATACCTCTACAGCTAATTCCATGTAAGAGACACCAGAACATATCGCTTTCCGTGCCAATGCAGGCCCTCCTTCATACCTGAGATAAAAAAGTCGATTGTGTTAACTCCTGTCATTCATATATTTTGCCACCAGATCAAGTTTTTCAGATAGTTAATTAAACAGTTAAACATTGCAAAGATAGAGAGAGGGAGGGAGGGAGGGAGGGACAGGGGGGCGTTTACAAGTTAACTAACTGCCTAAGAAACACGGTTAATAAGTAAACTGTATTTAATATTGCAAATAAAGATGAATGTGAGTGTATGAAATTAAACAGAAATGTTCACGAGGAAAACTTAAGGGGGTGTCCATGAGATATGTAGCAAAAATGAGCAACAAAATAGCTCAAAGAGAACATGATAATATAAAAAGGAACAAATGAATGCATTAATTAATTCATCAATAGAAAGCAAACAATAAGAAAAAGAAGACTGAAGGGTAAAAGGTTCAAATGAAAGAATAGGACTTGTGACGGACCCATCAAAACACTTTGAAATTGTGGAACAATGAGTGAGATGAGGCCCACAGATATGAGGCCCACAGATGGTTCTGGCCCCTTCAAAGCACCCTAGATCATCACTTGTAGTAATGGTGTAACAGGGCTTGCAGAAAGGCACGACTGAAAAGTGTCTTAGTGCTTTGAGACGTTCACCGGGCAGCAAGACCGACGAGATACGAAAGGCTGAAGGTGAAAGTGCACAGAGAAGAAGTGCATTCGTAAGTGTCGAACAAGACTTACAAGGCGACAGTACGAAGACGTTGTTGCTTAGGACAGGTACTAGTGCTAATGAGGAGACAATTGGATCAGAGAAGTGTGTGAATCGGAGAAGTGTGTGAATCGGAGAAGTGTGAGGGACATGCACACTGGCGTGTGAAGGCGTTGGGCCATGAGAAGGCTCAGGCGTGTCACGCTGGGTGGGCGCAAAGGTATGTCTGCATAGTGCATGGGCGGGAGCCTCTCACACAACACGCTGGTGAAGGGCAGTTGGCGCACATGAGCATGCAAGTGTTGCAGCGCATGCATGACCGGCTTGGGATCTGGCGATAAGAAGAAAGCAAACGCATCGGGATGAGTGCTTTGCAAAAAAAGCCGGACGCCGCTACAATAAGCGCTAAAGCGCAGACGAAGGAGTGTGGAGGAAGCGCTCTGCGCACGCAAGGAGCGGGGGTTCAAGAAGCGCGCCCCATGCGCATGAAAGCGAGGACGGGTGCGGAGAGCTACTCTGTGCGCAGATGTGGTGGCACCAGGCACAAGCGCAAGGCTTTGGGCACGGGCACAACCGCAGGCCAACAACGGGCAAGGCACAAGGCCGCGTGCGCATTGATCATGCGCTACCTAGAACGAGAGGAGATGCGCGCACAAGAGGAGATGCGCGCACGAGAGGAGACGCACGCGCGCAGCAGGTGACTGTTGAGCTGCCTGCAGATGCATCTTGAAGGAGGGGTTGAAGGCGCGTTACGGTAGGACTTCAATCACTTTGGTGCTATTCTTTGCTGCCTAAAGTGCTCAAGGAGCAGCCCCATAATAGCAGGTATCAGAGCAGCAGCCTTTTGACGTCAAGACAAAGGAGAACTCATGGAAGAAGTGGCATCTTGTACAGGTAAGTGTAATGTCTATTCCATTAAAGAATAAACCGATGACTTGTACTTGTGGAAGGCCCAAGTTCTGGAGGAACTTACGGACGAACCACCCAAGTGGGGGGCCGACTTTGAGAGGGGCGTTGCTGCGATTCTGCAGGATATGCATGAGTTGCGAGATAGTCTTGAAGAGATGAATTTTGTCTCGAAGAACCGAACGAAACTTGAAGGGCAACCAATTGCTGCGAGTGTTGTGTTGAAACAAATGACATCACTTCGCTTGCCACTTGCAGCACTCCACCAGCGAAAATACTGACGAGTTGGTCCATGCACTCAAACTTGGACCGCTGCTAAGGGACTCAACTCTTTGAGTTCCCTCTCCTTGTAAGTCCTGACCTAACCTCGAAGTACCTGCATCCACAAAGTTAGTACTACCAGTACCTACATCACATAAGATTCTAAGAAGGTCTAGGGTAAGTAGTTGCACCTCGGCTTGCTTCCCTTTCCTCTAGAATCTATAACGGCATCAAGCAATGCCTTCTTTGGACAACACTTTAACTTATGCTCTCGTTTGCAAAGGAAGCACTTCAGCTTGCCCCTCGTTCGCACTTCCTTCTTCTTCTCAGGAAGAAATTGCTTCTTCATTTCCAACTTGAATGCACTCCAAGTTTGGAACACATGTATCAAGCCCCTTGTCCATCACTCTCTCCCTTCACCATTCTCTGGCATCGTCCTCAAGGTACATGCTAGCAGTGATGACCATTTGAGCCTCATTCTCCACATGACGTGCTCTCAGGTATCTCTCCATCTGCCAAAAGAATAGATCAAGTACCTTCATCTCTCGGACTCCTTTGTATGGACTTGGCTCCGACATAGGTCAGCACATTCGAGATGACTGGCACAGTTAGGAGTGCATTATCATGTGTGATGGGTGCATGGGTCTACCAGAAACAGGTTTGATTAACTTTCTGGTGAGTTTAAACCGAGGCCGAAAATGTATGAAGTCTAGGAATAAAAAGGGAGAAACCCTCCTCTCTTTCATTGGGCTGCTTGGGGAAGATGACTCTACTTTAGTAGAGGTGCATGAGGTTTTGCATGCCCTTAAGTGCTTCCATGGTCACTTTAGTGGAGATATTATAGTTGAAGGAGATTCAAATAATGTCATCGGTTGGCGTAGGCAGACCCAACCCCTCCATGGTGATTTGTGTACTTGTTCAAAGATTTTTAGCTTCATCATGTGTTTATGAATTGTCTTGCATTCCTTGAGCAGCCAATTTTGTGGCAGACTCTCGATCTAAAGAGGGGCTGCTATAGAAGGTACGGACTAGGGGCAGCAACCGATTGTTTTGATTTGCTAGTCCCCTTGCATGGCAGTTGGCTGAAATGGAACTTTGACAGCTGCTTTGGTAATGCAGCTAAATGGGGTTTGGAGTGTGATCTGTGATGCTCAACGACAGTCTAGCTTTGGCCTACTTTTTGTGCAGATTCACAATTTTCTGCACAGGCTTCACATCTTCTCATCTTGCTTCTCGGGCCAGTGACAAGTGGGAGGAGACTAGCAAAGTCATTGGTTGATGATGCAAGAAGCACCCCCTAAAAGGCTTTTGTTTGTCGAAATGGAAATTATGGAACTAGTTATTCATGTTGTCAGTGTCTGGATTCGTATTTCAAAACCAGCCAATTCTATGGCGAATTTGGTAGTGCATGAAGGGTTTTGCCTCCAATCCTTTGTTTAAGGGATCATTCTGCTCTTGCATCTTAAATTTTCTTACTTTTTTTTTAAATGAAAAATTTTAAATTATCTTATTCCATATATGCTATCTTAAATTTTCTTACTCTATCTATGCTATCTTAAATTTTCTAGCTCTATCTATGCTATCTTAAATTTTCTAGCTCTATCTATGCTATCTTAAATTTTCTAGCTCTATCTAATAAATTATGTGTTTTCCTAAGGAAAAGAAGGTAGAAGAAAAATAACTTTTGAGTAACCCTGATGGGTCCAAGAAAATAAAATTTATTTAAGCCTATAATGGAAAACAATGCAATACAGGCTGTAAGCTTGTTACAAAGGCTTGAATCTCAGTTTATTAAAGGGGAAGTTTATTAAAGAGGAAGGGGTTGATGAAACTGTTTGGACAGCATGTACATCGGGTCAATTCTCAGTGGTCTCATGTTACCAAGTTCTTTCCAAAGAAGCAGAGCCTACAGTGTCCTCAAGTTCTATGTATGCATGGAATATGGTGGCACCAATGCAACTTAAACATTTTTTATGGAATGCTGCACAGGGGAAGATTCTCACGTGTGATGAATTGACAAAGAGAGGGTAAATTATAATCAATAACTTATGTAAGCTCTGTGGGGAGAAAGAAGAGACCTGCAATCACATTTTAATGCATTGCAATTACAGCAAGAAAGTATGGGAAGCAGTACTAAGAAAGTTTGACATTTCCTTATGTTTTCCAAACAAATTTGGTGATCTACTACAGCAGTGGCACTCGGGTCCTTTGACATATATTGGCAGAGGGCTTTGGAAAGCAACGATTGCAGCCATTTCTTGGGAATTATGGCTTGAAAGAAATGAAAGAACATTTCATAACAGGGCTAGTCCAAGTGGAAAAGTAATCTCAAGAGCTATACACAATATCCTCCAATGGGCCCAAACATTGGTGGGGCTTACCCCATTTCCTTCGTCCATCATCCGAAGACATTGGAAAGTGGTAATTCAGCTCTCTGATCCAAAACCTAAAGCTTCGCAAGAGTCGTCTGCCCCACAAAGACCATGGCTGAAACTGAATTTTGACGGCTCCTCATTTGGTAATCCGGGACCAGCAGGGATAGGAGGCATTATAAGAAACAGTGACGGTCAGACTCTCCTCACTTATGAAGGTCCAATAGAAGTGTGTACCTCCCATGAAGCCGAAGCCAAATCCTTGCTTTAAGGCCTAAAAATGTTCAAGCAACACTTTGCAGCACCATTAATCATTGAGGAAGACTTGGCGCTAGTCATTGACTAAGGCAGAAAAAACGGTCCACCTCCTTGCAAACTAAAGTACTTATTCGATGAGGTTGACACTATTGTGAAAGAATGGCATATAGCCTGGAGTAAGATACCTAGAAGTGCAAACTCAGCAGCAGATACATTAGCCAAGAGTGGGGTAACAAGGGACAGAATTCATACTGTCCTAGAATTCTGATTGTAATTCTATTGTCCAATGTACTTACAATGTAATTCTTATTTGATATGAATGAATAAAATTTCACCAGTTCAACAAAAATAATGGAAACAATGAAAACAGAGTAGAAACTAATGTGAGCTCCAGCATAAGACATTTAACAATTGGAACTTCAATCACACATTCCACACAAAATACTCTAAAGAATTCAAGTTCATTATCCCTGTTTTAGTAACAAGTAGGGAATATGGTACTCACAAATGCAAAAGATAAAATGAAACACACCTCCATCACAATCTCTCACCAAACATAATCTAAAAACAATCCCTAAAGTTTGAAATTTTGATGAATTTGTAGTTGTAACAGCAAAACTTGTAGGCTTTTAAACCAAAAGGAGACTCATCACTGCAACATTCCTTTTGCTAAACAACCTAGACTTCTAAACTAGGCACAAGGAAGAAATGGCAGCAGTTATATTAATGTCCATATAGCATCACAAATTTATCATTCAATATATTCAAGTCTAAAAAGGTTTTAACTTTATCTAGTGTAACAGAAAGGTTTCAATGTAAAAATCAACAACAAACTTGTTGCTGCAATTTTTTTTCAATAATCTATAATAAAAATAAAAAAGAAGTTGTCATCAGTTGTTATTTGCAATGCCCGTAGGCCATCTAATGTTTCTACCACCATTATGAACTCACCAAACATAAAGTTGCTTCCAAACTTCTTCAGGAAGCAATATGTAGTCACGCCCTTCTACTAGAGAATCATGGAGTTCGATTTCCCCATTGGAGTCCTCAGAAGTCACATCATAAATTAGATCAGAATTATCGATACCCGAAGGCCTCTTTGCAACAGTTGAACCTGATGATTCACCATAATCTGCACCATAAACAGATAATCCATCTGTTGTTGTACTTGAAGTATCTTGGTTCACATAATCAAGCCAATCCCGCCACCACCTAGCAATTACAAATTCAAGGGAGTTCAGAAAGCCTATAAGAGTCAACAAGATAATTCAACCACAGTACCGCAAAAGCATTTCTTGTACATTGAGCCACATACATTTAAAAATGTAACATACGGCTTTTAGTCCTACCATACTTCCTTTTTCCACAAACGAAAGGGCATCATATGATGAAATATATATGAAAAACACAGATTTCTGAGGGGGCAACAGAATCAGTTTTACCTTTTCCCACTTTAAAAAATGCACTCTGTTTCAGAGCTCTGTTTCAATAGAGACCAACATGTTGTTCACAATTATCAAATAGAAACCTAGACTAGCAGATTGATACAGTTTTGACAGTAACGCATTCCTCTACTGAGAAAGAAAATACACGACCAAGAATAAGAACAAAATAAAGCTGTCCAAACCAAGCTCACTAAATCAACTAACTGACCAGGCTCGATCATCCAGGTCAGTGTTGCACTGGGAGAATGAAGAAAGATGAGAGGGAGGTGATTGCAGGACCCTTCTATATCATACCAGTCGGAAGGAGAAACACCATCGACAAGAAGCCATCCCGTAAAGGGTGCTAACATAAAGGAAGGGGAAAGGGAAGGGGCTGCAGGTCCCTTTGGCTCTCTTCACTTCTCTTTATAACATAGAGGAGATAAGTGCCTCTCCCTCGCCCCTTTCTCTGAAGTAGAGCAAAACAGGGGATCAACCCGTCCTCCCTCGCCCCCCCCCCTCCTCTCCAATTGGAAAAAGATGCTGACGAGGGAAGAATAGCCCATACGTCCCTTTGTTCTGCCATTAGAAGAGAGGCCTCCGTCTCCGCGTGGCACAAGACTTACAAATGGCAAAGTGGGGGGCAGAGTCCCTACCCTGGCAGAAAAGAGAGAGGAAGCCCTTCCTTGACCATGGGAGGAACAATAAGGGTAGTTGAGGGAGTCCCTTATTTCTACCAGCAAGAGAGGGGGCACAATTGAAGGAAAAACAAGATTGTTTAATTTTTAAATGAAAGAAAAAAAAATGGCATCCGACAAAAGTAGTACTGGTTGAAGTGGTGGTCAAACCCAGTTGAACCAGATACAGCTAAACCTACACACATTCCCAAGTCTGGTTTAACAATTTTTTTGCACTCAACCAAACTAAAACGGAAGAGATAGAAAAAGAGAGGAAAAGAATCAGCGATTTTTCTGTGAAAAGCATTGAAATTAGTATCGAGCACACATGATGGAGTGGCTACAATAATCATAGAAGCAACATACAGCCTCAGGAATGAGATAAATAAGTTGTTCCGAAGTCGTACATTTCTGGATGGCAATTTGTTTGCATAAAAATGGAATAAAAAGTTTGTGTACAACCAATGTAACTACTTGCATTAGCGCTCCTGCTTTAGATGCCTATAGAAAGATAGTGTACAACGCATACTTAAATACACATCCAAATAAAGCGTCATCGATCAAAAGGAGTAACTCCACGAAAGCCTGTTCAACTCTTATCTACGTCTTTCGACTCCTGCACTTATGCAACATCTTTTTTCGGAAATAATCTATCATCCGGGGTTGTGTGGACATAGCATTTCAGCAAACAAAATCTATACCGCTCATACGAGCAATAAATATTGAAGAAAAACCAGAGACTGAGTTCCGAACATCCAGAAGGACGAAATGACGAACCGTATGAACTGTTTAGCTAAAAATCATAAATTTAAAAGAACTCCACCACCTCAAATTCATGCATGCACATTGCATTCAAAGAGAAAAATGGAGAAGTTCTAGGGTTTTCACCTGTGAGTAATCAGATAAAATGTATCCCCTTCCTTGCATTGAGCCTCGGCCGACATACTAATTTTTCTGATCACAAGTCTCTCCGCTTCCGGCGTTAGTTCACTTGTTTCCATTTCTCTAACGCGTCTGCTTCCGATTTCGGCAGTTCCTTGTCTTCCAACTTCCACCGCGTTAGCCCTGTCCCGGTGAGTGCACAGAGCAAACTCGGTCCACCTTCCGGCTTTCGGCTTTGCGTGACAAATATCAAATTGACCCGCGCGAGCAGATCTGGGGCGACTTACCAACTGGGGGGTTTGTTCTCGGTATGCACCATCTTTGTTTATAATTTTTTTCTCAATCTCCTACGTCACTCGCATCCCCCGTGTAATTTTTTTTACCTGTGCCTTCTCCTATTTCTTTTGTTGTTTGCTCTAGTAAGTGCACTAAACCCGGTTGCTCTTGTACTTTTAGGTGCTTCAAAATTGGAAAATAGTTTTAAGGGTTGTTACTTTTACTTTGCTAAATTATGAGAGGTCATGCAAGTCATAAACATTAAGGATGTCAATTTTACCCTAATCGGATGAATAAGAAATAAAAAAATTATATATTTGATTATCCGGTTACTCGATTATTCGATTATCCGATTACCACTTCTTAATCGAAACGGATATGGATAACTGTTATTTCTTATCCGATTATCTGATTACTTATATAGTAATTTAGTAATTTATTTAAACTTTATGCCATTTATTTTAATGTTTATGTGAGATATTATTTTCAGATAAACTTAATGTAAGAGATGTTATTTTTATATGATATGTGTGTTGAATATTTATTTTATTTGTTTTAGATAAACTTAATAATTGGGATATTATTTTCATATTAATTTTAATATTAAATATTTTTAAATATTTAATTTAATAGACTTTAATAGTTTTATTGGTATTAGTGTTATTCAAATATTACTTTTGAAGTTATATTTTATAATTTCATTTATACTATTCTATTTCTACAAATAATAAATTTTTTTGTATTTTTTTAATTTATAAAGGATTAGATGATTAAATTTATTAAAATATTATTTATCCATTTACTTACCCGATTACCCGATTACTCACGAGTAATCGGGTAATAAATATGGAAACAAAATAAGGGTTTTTTGTTTGGGCAAAAAGGTGATGAAACAAGGGTAGGGTAATCGGGTAATAGAAGACCCCTTACCTATTCCGATTATTACTCATTTACACACCTAATAAACATTCATCATCAAATATTAAAGTTGTAAAATATTGGGTGATGTGCGTTGAATGCATTTGTTGGTTAATAAATTATGGTATTACCTATTTTGATTATTACCCGTTTACACACTTAATAAACATTTATCCTCAAATATTAGAATTGTAAAATATTGGGTGATGTGTGTTGGATGTAGGGGTGGACGTGAACCGAGCCGTGAGTAGCTCGGGCTCGGCTCACCGGTTCGAGCTCGTTTATACCGAGCTTGAGTCGAACTCGAATACATAAAAGAGTTCGATTTGCCTCTCGAGCCGAATTCGAGTTATATGGTGTTCGGGGTAACTTTGAAAATCTATAACTTCATCTCTCGATAAGGGAGTTCTCTCCCATTTCCGAGAGCAGAGCTTCGAGCCATCGTTTGTTAGAGAGCATGGGTCAATTGTTTCTCAGAACGGGGTTCCGAAGCCTTGAAGAACCGCAACTTCTGGCAACCATCTCACGAAGAACGACGACCATTTAACTGAGATGGTCATAGATGGTGACCATCTGACGGCGACTATCGAAGAACTGCCACCGTGGAGAACCGTAACAGCACATCAACAACCAAAAAATGAGAAAATATTTTTTTTCCTGTATCTCCTATTTTTTTTCTGCAACACAGCGAGCCAATTGGAGCTTGAGTTCGAGCTCTGCTCAAGGCTCGTCATCGAGTTCGAGTTCGAGCTCTGCTCAAGGCTCGTCATCGAGCTCGAGTTTGAGCTCACAACGAGTAGGGGTGTAAACGGGTAATAATCGAAACGGGTAAGGGTTATTCCGTTACCCGTTTCGATTATCCTATTGGTTATTCCGTCACCCGTTTCGCCCGATTAAAAACAAGTCATTCCGTCACCCAACTTTTTTACCCGATTACCCGCGGGTAATCGGGTAATCGGGTAAATAAATGGAGCAGCTAATTCTAGACGCTTCACAGCGTAAAGGCCATTCCACCAAAAACGAACTCTCAAAGCACAAATATCACCATACTTCTGCAAAACGGGAGAACAAACAAACACTGGAACTTCCAGACAAAATTGTACACGAATAGAAAACAAAATGTGGAAGCTAACTACATGGATAGAAAACAAAATGTGGACGCTAAACCTGTTCCGCCATGATGTCGAGAGTGATTTGCGGCGAGAGAAACCTCGGCCAGGTAGATCGAAAACCTTAAGACTTCAACCAAGCAAAATCAGTAAATCACTCTCTCTTCCGTGCAGTATATAAGAGTTTTGGGATAAAGCTGTGGAGGAGGGGAAAGGCATCGAGAGCGGAGAGGCGTCTGGGGAGGCGTCGGCCATGTTGGTGGGGAAGAAATGGAAGTCTGGGAGAAGGCGCTCCTCCCATTTGGTTGACTTCGCGGGAGTCGGGAAAGAGGGGGATTCGGGAAAGAGAGGGAGCCGGGAAAAGGGGGGAAGTCGGGAAAGAAGGGGAGTAGGAAAGAGGAGTCGGGGAAGGGAATATCGGGGAAGGTAAAAAAATTAGGGTACGTCATATATAAATAAGGGCATAAAGTTTTAAAAATTTATTAAATTGCCATTCGGGTAACCGGATAATCGGGTAAGAAATACCCATTATCCATATCCGTTTCGATTAAGAGGCGGATAATCGGGTAATTTTTTAATCGGGTAATCGGGTAATCGAAACATGTTATTTTGTTCTTTATCCATCCAATTACCATTCGGGTAAGCGGGTAATCGGGTAATCGGGTAATCGGGTAAAATTGCCACCCTTAACAACGAGGAGACACAAGACACACCCCTTGCACCAAGTGGTCACAGATGACCCAATGAAGAAGTTCCTTAAAAGATTGAGCCAAAAACAACCCCTCCCCCTCCACGCCTTCGCCCTCACAACGCGGAGTTGTTTTCGTTCTTCCCTTTTTTATTTAAGCCCGAGCTCTAGTTCAACGGAAGCGAGTTCGAGCTTGAGTTCTGCTATAGACTCGTGGCCGAACTCGAGCCCGAAGCTTGAGTTCACTTTATCTATACCAAGCCAAACTCGAACATGCATTGCATTTGCGCCAGATCTATCAGATGTGATATACTAAGTTATAAGCATTTTTTCATAGGAAAAAAAATAAAAATTTGAGTTCACTTTATCTATACCGAGCCAAGCTCGAACATGCATTGCATTTGCGCCAGATCTATCGGATGTGATATACTAAGTTATAAGCATTTTTTCATAGGAAAAAAAATAAAAATATTTTTTTCAAAAATATAAAAAGAAGTGTTCTAAATCAAGCCGGACAGTGAGCCGTAAAAACAGTTCAACCGGTGGGTTAATCCGGTTGAACCACGCTGACTTCGGTAGGATGGCGACCACGAAGGTAGGGAGATATTTTTCTCTTCTTCTTTCTCAAATCTCTTTCTTCCTGCCTCCTCTTTTTCCCTCTCTCCCTCCTCCTTCCTGCCTCTCTTCTCTTCGTATTCTTCTCTCCTCTTATTTTCTTCGTATTCTTCTCTCCTCTTCTTCTTTTCCCCTTCTTCTATCCCCGTCCTTCTTCTCTTCCCCTTCTTCTTCCCTTTCTTCTTCTCTCTTTTTCGTTTTCTTCCTCCCGTTTTTTTCTCTCCCGTTACCGGTTAACGTCAGTCACAGCTCGGCCGTGAAAAGTCTGAGTTCTAACATTTTGCTAATTTAGGGTTCCTAATTGAATTCAACTTCCTGCGCATATTGAGAGTCAAGAAATGGAGGAAGAAAGGGTGGTCGATTTCTCCGATTTACCAGAGAATTGTATTTCTCATGCGCTCTCCTTCACTACGCCTCTTGATGCTAGCAGAGCTGCTGTAGTGTCGTCCGTCTTTAGGACTGCATCTGAATCCGATTCCTTGTGGCAGAAGTTTTTGCCGCCGGATTACATGGAAATCATCTCCACATCGGCCTCTCCAATGGAATTCTCGTCCAACAAGGATCTATATTTGCGCCTCTGCGATTCCATTCTTGTAGACGGGGGGAAAATGGTATTCTATTCTATTCATCTCTATCTCTAAATGAAAAGTTATTATTATTTCAATAATGTTTGTTTTCGACAGATTGAGGATTTCGACTCTGGTCTGTTCAATTAAGCTTTCCAGAGAATCATCCTTGTTGAAGTCTAATCTCTGTACTTATCATGCTGATTTTTGCTGAATCTTCTTTGGATAATTTTAAAAGATTTTTTTCAAAGAAAAGAAGCTGTCTTGCCATGAGCGGTTCCGTTGACTCCAGTAGAATATTAAACTGTAAGGCCTGAGCATTCATGCTGCTTTCGAACTAGTTCTTGCCTTCTCTAGCTTCTGACTTGCATTCTTCTGTTCCATCATTGATTGGATTGCTTACCTTCCGAGTCTCACTTTTACTACCTACAATCACATTTCGCAGTGAGTGAATACATTTAAAAGCATCCCCATGCAAACGCGCGCTTACCGTAAGATTGTGCACAATTTCAGGGATTTTCGTTGCAAAAGTCCTCCGGCAAAAAATGTTACACGTTGTCCCCCAGGGAGCTGCAGATCATATGGGTCGACGCTCCAAGGTGCTGGAGATGGATTCCGACGCGCACATCCAGGTTCCGATCAGAAACCTCCATTCAAAATTCCTCCACCCAATCTTTCTCTCAACACTCTACTATCCCTGTGGAAACCAAACCATACTTCTGACAGGACTTGTTTCTATACACAGATTCGGTGAAGCGGTCGAGCTTTTGGGCGTCTCTTGGTTGGAGATCCACGGCAAGATTAATGCTCGCATTTTATCTCCCAAAACAGATTATGTCGCCTGCCTCCTCCTGAAAACAGTCGACGGAGCCACGGGACTCGATTACCCTCCGGCGGAGCTCTTCGTGAAAGCAGGAGGGCGTGCGCACAAGAAGAACGGATATTTGTACGTCGACGGCGACCGGCTTCCCGTTTTAAATCCGGAGATCTTGACGGCGTTGCGCATTAAGATGGAGGCAAGAAGGCCAATTGACATACCTCGTGTGCCGCATTCCAGGGACGACGGGTGGATGGAGATCGAGCTGGGAAGGTTTTTCAACGACGGCGAGGGTGGGGACGTAGAGATGAGCATCATGGAGATCAAGGGAAGAAACTTGAAGAAGGGGCTTATCATTGAAGGCATTGAGATCAGACCGTATAACCGATTTTGAAAGGTCTGACTACAACCTTATCTGATACTGTTCTCAACAGTATGTATATATATATATATTGAGTATGAACTCTAAAATGTGATTTAGTTGAGCGATCAGCTTCGCATACATTCTTGTCAGGTATAAACATTGAAAGAAAAACCCAATGGTCATTCTCTCGGATGTGATATTCTTAGGATTTTTATTACTCGCCCGAACTGGATCCTTCCAAATCTTGAGTACATTACTTTAGTAGTTGAATGGATATCATTCTCTATCTTCCAAACCATCAAGGCCAAACTACAGCATCTCTTGAAAAAAGTCACCATTCCTTGATGGAGGGGAACTAACGGGACTTCCATTTGCCGGTGGTGTTACTTCAGGCTTTGGCACTAAACCATTTTCTTCTAGAGCTTGCAGTGCAGCTTTCTCCTTGGCTTTTCTGGCTCTCTGCAGTACCTCATCCTGCATTCCTCGGGGCACCGTGTCAATAATTGGTACAAAGTAATTGTTAAATCTAAGTTTCTAACATGAGTAACAGAATTTCATGGACACACCTGGAACGGGATATATTTAGATAACAATAATAAAAGTAAATAATTAATCATGACGCCAGATTTTGTCCTTTATTCAGTATCAAAATCAAGCTAATATCAGACTCCTCCATCTTGAAATTGTCTTTCGCTGGGATATGAGCTGCACTCAATATTTCATTACAGGAGCTAAGAATAAGTCGGGGAATTTCTTCTACATCCAAAATCCTATAGACAGGGTATTCAACAATTAGTTCAATGGCTGCAATCGTAGGTTTCTCGATTTGAGAAGTTCAAATAAGTCTCTGTCAACAGATAAAAAAAAAAAAACTGTCTGTAGTCTACTGATTAGCATTTCACCAGATAAACAGGAGACAGGTCAAGAAATGCAAATTAACGGGACTAAAACACAGAGACGACAAGACTCTTTCAGGCATACTAATAGCAATGGCATGTTTTCAGACGCCAGCAGTCGGGTTAACCCTGTTTTTCAAGAGAGGGGTCAGACTTGTCCACCCACGAGTTTCTCCTTGCTCAAACAGTGACCAAATCAGGTTATTATTACGACCTAACAAGGATTTAGTGAACCAGAGAAAAGACCGAGGTCTGGGTCGAAAAAGCGTATACAGTTGTTAATGATAAAGAAACACAACTAACACATTTGGCTACACTCTTTGATAAAGGACTCTTTGAGATAACTCTCTGTAGGAGTCCTCTTTGAAAAGTTTCATTACGAAGCTCTTTGAAAGCACTAAATCCTCCTCTTTGTAGGCCTATCCGAACATGTTTGTTGTATAAAGAGCACCTCTTTCATCTTAGGCGGATCTTTTACCCTCCAAAGAGCTTTAGCCAAATGGGCCCCAAGTGTTGTCTCCATAACCACGGGCCAAGGTTTCTTATTAGTGGTGTTCATAAAGCAACAGAGAATAAAGAGACATGAAATGGTTTTCAGTAGAACTACTACCTGGAGGTCTTGGACTTGCTTTTGTTGCTCAGCTTGAATGCGGCCCAACGTACTAAAAAATTCTCCAACAGTAGACTCGATACGCTCAGTAACTGCTTCAGCAAGAGCTTTTCCAAGGAAGAACGCATCCAGCACAGATTTGTTATCAACATTTCCTGTAAATATTCATGTCATGTAGACAAATGGAAATGAGAAGTTGGCATGTTATTTTTTTATTCATTTAAAGACTGGAAATGAACTAAACATTCTGAGTTGTTGTTGTGGTCTTAAATTGGAATTCTTACAGTTAGCCACAAAATGAAGGCAAAGCAAAACTTCCGGACCAATTTCAAATGTTGTAAGTGTAAGTCTTAGTTTGGCTATAAATCAAAATGTCATCAAGAAAGACGATGACAGACCTAAGCAGGTAGGCTGAAAAGTCTTGTTTACAATTGTCTATAAGGAGGAAAGCGGCATTTATCAACCTAGATGGCATCATGAGAAACTCATAATGTTCTTGATGAGTTCAGAAAGCTGCTTCCGGAACATCCTCAGGGTGCACACAAGTTTGGTGACATCGAGAGCACAGTCAATCTTGGAAAAAATATGGGCTGATGCAACTCATCTACCACTAGGAAAGGATATTTATCCGAAACTTTGACACTATTCAGTATGTGGTAGTCTACACAAAACCTCCTACTTCGTCTTCTTTTAGTACCACAATAACAAGACAGGAATAAGAGCTACTATTTGATTGTACAATGCCCACCTTCAACATCATTGCAACTAACCACTCTATAACATCTTTTTGGTTGTAGGCAGCTCGCAAACGCCACACATTCACCACCCTCCCTCTTCAACCACTATGGCATGCTTGTTGGGTGGGTCTACAAGGATGTGGCAAAGAGGCTCTTCAAAAATTTGAACGAAATCTTCTAACACCTGATCTAGCTGGCGTTGTTGCCCTCAATTCCTGTTCTGTTGCTCAGTTCCAGCAACCTTAACAAATCTTTTGAAACAGTGTGCTTGCTTGAAGGCCCTTTGCTATGCCTCTAAGGAGATTTGAACCCAAGACCTCTCACAAAGAATCCATCATGTGGCATTAACAAATTACAGCAGTCGACATCCACTGTTTCCAAAAGTGACCTTAAAGAGACTGGAGGAAGGGTCAAGGATGCATTCATTTGAATCATCACTTCATTGCCTTGATGAATAAATTTCATATACATAGCATAGCACTCCGTCTCATCTCACCCAATATTTCAAGCCTCATCACTCCTAATATGAGGTCCTCTCCTCCTAAGCCGAACAAATAACTGTTCACAATAACATCCACCTATAAACCCCTCTAAAAGTTGCTTGGTCCATCACCCAATTGCACCCCTAATACAGCTGTATCCGCACCTCCAGCTGCAGCGTCCTCACCAGGTCAACGGAGACAAAGTTGTGGCTCACACCACCTATCGATCATAATCAAAACAGAGGCGCTAAATTTACGACCTTGAAGGTTCATCTTTCGTTGTCTGGATATGCCTCCTACTGAGTACAATAAGAGCTCCATCACATTACAAATTGCATTGACAATTGGCTCGAGGGGCAGCTTCCTCTTTGGTCATATACACAAGTACAATCTAACATCAATTCTTGTTAGGGCATTGGCAGAGGGGATGAAACGGCTGCTTACACCTCATGCATGGGTCCTTCTCCTTATTGGCTAAAATTCTTGGTAAGAAAATTTGTGACTGCTTCTTGTCCGCTCCACTCCCAGTGATCGCCGGCTTATGACACATGTTATGCCTACATCTGAGAAGGAGAGAAGCCCATGATTGCACTTGGGGAAAAGGTTGGGGTTAGTGCAGCTATGTAACATTTCCACTCTGGTTCAGAGTTTGTTGACTCCACCAGTCTGGTTGAATTTTCAGTACGACCAGTGTAGTCCAACAAAGTTTTCTGTCCTAAAAGCCCAACATCACTTACTCTTCCAGCAAAACGGGCAATCTCGTGGTCATGAGTTACATTAGACACTCAAATTTGCCTCAATATCACGTGCGAGGTTGATGACTTAGATGTTGTGTAGATCATGTTTCATCACCTTCCAATGCATCCTGCTCTTTAATCCATTCAAAACACCGTTTCTTCCTGTGGGAGATATGGCACCAGAGAGCAGTTGTTCAATGTTCTCTACAAACTCATCGACATCGTGCTCTTTGTAAACTGCTTATAATCTATCATAGCAGTTCATCACATTCCAACTGAAATACATTTGGATCATCACGATGGTGAGCATCTCCCAAGTAAGATTTCAGAACTTCTTATGGACACAATAAACCAGGGCACAACACTGCCCCATGCTCACGAACATAAGTTGTACTTTGACCTCTTCCTTAGTCAATTATACCTTGAAATATTGTTCTACCTGCAACATCCATCCAGTCGGGTCCATGCTGTTCAAGGCAGGCAGCTTGACCTTCTTCACTACCATCCTTAATTCTTCTCGAGTTGCTTCTTCTACATATCCAACCAGAACATCCAACCTTCACAAGGACTCAAAGGTCCTTGGGTTACTGCTGCTTCTCTCTAGACATACTCAGGTTGGACTTGGAGTCCGCTGGCCTGAACTGTGCCTTCCCCAATGAACAACTCTTCGATTGCAGCATGTGCTCCATCATTGTCGTCAAAGCCTCGACCGAACTAAGCTGCAAGTGCACCTACGCTACAAAAGTTGCCAATGATTGGAGTTGTTGTTGAGTTTGCTCTCCATCCACCTTCACTGCTTCGGCAGGTATAGCCAAAGTTCTCTGTTGTTCTTCCACCTAGGCCTCCATGAAATTACTTCTCATCAAGTAGTTCGCAGAAGATCCAGCAGGTCAAATCAATAAATGGGAAGCAACGGAGTTGTCTGACCATACACAGCTTATCGCAGCAATGTAAGGATTAGAAGCTTCAGAACACTAGCGATAATAGTCTCTCCATTAAAGGAACTGATATTTACAGCACCAGCTTGATTCCCCTCAAGTATGAATCATGCCCCAAGAGCAATCTGCCCGTCTCTGAAGCGACAGTCTAGAAATCCCCTAAGAAAGCCCCCTTTCACAGACTCCCTATACCACATATATCTAGTTCTCTAACCTGGCAACATGGCCCTTCTCTGATGTTCTTTATGGGCATCATTACCCCTAAGCATGTAGAACCATAACTTGGGAGGCTCATGTTGGCCAGACCCATTCACAAGTCAAAACAGATTCAAGTTGACATTGTAAGTCAGTCCCTGACTGTTAAGGCTCCTATTTTCCATCCAACAAGCCTGACTTCCAAACTGTTCAGCATTAATGCAATAGAATATGTTGTAGAAGCTGACAAAGTAAATTCTAGATGAGTTATTCACGCCACAGGCACAAAACACCTACTTTGTGATAGAAGCAAAACATTATAAAGACAATTAGAGCACTATAAATGCAAAAGCAATGACAACAATACCCTGAAACAGATATTGACATCTCCTATCAGTTTTCAGGTCATGAAACCAATCAATGCACATTGAAGCAAGAATAACATTGCAGAATGTAGTAAACAAAACTGGTAAGAAAATCCCACTGCAATCAAAAGGGAATAACGATGCAATTGAAATGAACTTACACTACAGAACCATAAATCATTTCAAATAAATCAAGGAAGTATTTTATAAATTTTCTATAAAATAATTAAAATACGATATACCAAGGATGCTTAAGCTTTTGCATGCAAACAGAAACAGGAGGCATAACAAAGTCTCAATCAGAACAAAATACGAAAAGGTTCATACATATGAAAGATAAAATATGCAACTGAAGATAGAGGTACAGGCGTTGGTCAAATTGCTCAAAATTTAGTAGATTTTCAAACCTATAAATACAACCTAAACAACAAATTAAAATCACGGATTACTTGAAAATAGGCTTGAAGGGAATTTCATTTTGACTACCACCAAAAATGAATTGTAGTACACAAAAGGATCAGTTCACATGAAGTTGGGAAACTACAGAACGATTAAGCCAGCAAGTGGCAACAAGAACTTTATCCTTAGGAGGTTGGAAACAGAATATTTAATTCAAAACATCTTGCTTACAGTTAAGCAATAAGAAAAGTTTGACAAAAGAGGCAATCAAAATTAGAAGAAGAGCAATTCATAAGAACAGCTCAGGAGAAGTCTTGCAGTCCATCCATTTCATTCACATTGAAATGTTTGTTCTGGTTAACAACAACAAACTTTCTGTAATTATCTATTCCTGAAAAAAAGATCTGATTTACTTAGTCCAGCAGCATAAAAGAGCCAGCTACCATTTCTCCCACTTTTATTGGGCAAGTTTGGATCTGTGCAACTTAAAGCCTAAAACTGTGATGCGGAATACAGTGAGACAAAACAAAAATGCAATTAAAAATCAGTAAAATGGCACACCATATGAGTCATCTTTGACTGCGATGGCATTTAAAATTGTCTACCATCGAAACAGAATGTGTTGAATTGTCTAGCATCTAAATAAAATGTGTTGAATTGTCTACCATCTAAATAAAATGTGCCGAATTACCTACCTTCTAAATAAAATGTGACGAATTGTCTACCATCTAAATAGAATTGCCTACCATTTGTCTAAGATGGCATTTAAAATTTTTTACCATTTAAATTGTCCTTGGATTCCAGTCTACATTGAAAAATAAATGGTCGGCAAACTGGAACTAGTGACAGAAGGCCCTAGGTAGTTAAAGCAGCTCCGATAAGCATATATCTAGCATACAGTTTGTAACGAAGCAATTAGGAGGCGACAAGCTTTAAATATTAAAATTAAATAAAATAGTTGCCAAACAGATACACAACTACCTAAAACATCCAACAGAAAAGCATGAATCATGATGTTATCCCCATCGCCCACGAACAGCCAGAAAATTATATCCGGACTTTAGAAGTTCTTTATATCTGTTCTTCACAAGATTCAGGACAGCTAGCTTTTCGAACTTAGATGCAGAAAAAAGACAAAAGAAGAAAACCCAATAAATGTATACCCATTTCCAATGAAAATTGAATTAAAAAAGGAGAAAAGACGGTGAGAGGGGAAGAGAGAATCCCCCATACTCATACCTGAACCAGGCCCTCTGCTGCATTGAACTCGAAGCGCGGGAAATCTCCCGACACTGCAGAAACCGTGGCACGAAAAAGGAGCGCAGCGGCGAGACAATGGCGGAACGACTGTGGTGAAAGAAGACGAACTGATATCGCTTAGTTGCAGAGGAAGGGGGCCCGACGCCGCTGAAGTTGCCATTTCGTTTCAGTATGAACTCTCCGAAGTTTGAACCCTTGGAGAGACTCAGTATGACAGTATATGCAAAATCGGACATAGTACCAGTTGGACGACCGGTTCAGTTTTTAAAACATTGAAGCAAATAGATAGCAAGAAATAACTTGTACATTTACATAATACAAAAGTTTGAATATACTTATATCCTTGTCCTTTACAATATAATTATGAGAAAATATCTAACAAGTTGGTTTTTTTAATATTTAATAAACCCATTAACTAATTTTCATTCTAAACAACCCCATAAAGAAACAAAAACATACTTGTTTAGCCCAACAGAGATGGTTTCTTTTCAATTACTGTTAAAACATTTATTATTTCCAAAATACCCTTAGCTGTTAGCACACATTTTTAGCCCATGAGAGCCAATTTATAACTTTTATCAATGGATAAATTCCTCATACTTGGAAGTTTTCAAAAAAGACAAAACAAGAAGCAATAAATGGAAGTCACGAGTACATAAAAGTATAATACTAAGGTAATTACTGAAGTGTGCTTTTGTACCTATTGTAGGTTTCATAAAAGAAAAGAAAAGAAAAGAAAATAATAATAATAAATAAATAATAATACATACTTTTACTTCATGAAAATAATAATTTAATACAATACAAACGTAATTACATACTTTTTATGCCAATATAACATGGACAAAGATAGTTGTATTTTCCTAAACTTTACTTCATGAAGTAAAATGCTAAAATGAGTTCTATTTTACATTCATTTATTTTGGCAACGCTCTTTAATAAAGGATGGGGAGTCTTTTAAAGCAATAAAATTTAACTTAAGGTCATTTATAACTGGAAGGATAAGGGTACTCTTTTAAAGCAATAAATATTTAACTGATGTCATTCACAACTGGAAAGATATGGGTACTCTTTTAAAGCAATAAATTTTTAACTAAAGTTTCAGTGCATCAAATAGATACGGTTTTAGTTTCGAGGGGGTTGAACAGAAAAAAAAAGTGGTCATAAGTGTTTTAAAATTGTAAAATTTTGAGAGACGTTTCTAATATTATGGAATGAGATGAGATAGGGAAGACATGGGTCTCTCTTTTCTATTTGGGGTTCTTAGATCATTTTTAACACTAGCTATATCCTCTTTCAATTTTCTTGCTAGTCAAATGCCCAAGGCAGCAATCCTCTTTCACGATCCCCTCTTTCTGAAAGTGAACCATCGAAAAATGGAAGCCTGATGCCACAATATCATCTTTCTGCCATTCTGTAAGCATATATCCACAATGAAAATATTTGTAAAAATAGCATCAACGTCTCCTTAACCTTATATGGTGGCAGGTTCTCGAAACTGAAAAGTGCCAGCAACCTGGAAATGACTTCTACACAGACTATGGGCTTCGAATTCTATGAATGGTAATCCGTTGACAAGACATGAGGATTTACAAGCGCCTTGAGAACTAAACAAATAAATTCCAACCGGAGCAATTACAAGAATTACATAATAAAGAATGAGGAGCAGATGCTAGTGACAGTCAACCACATCAGTTGCGAGGGTATCCTTGAATTCAGAAATCATATCTGCAAGAGCTTGAATTAGAGATTTAGGTTCAAACAGGATCCCTAAGTTGGGATCATGTATTGAATCCACAGTGACCTGCAGGAAGAAAAATGTGTCGGATATGGACATGAGCAAAAGAAACTAATAGAATATGGTGGCTGTACAAATATGAAAGATGACTTCCAAAAGTCAAAACCGGATACATAGAAGAATTAATCAAATGGTGTACCACATGAAATATTCCTTGAGTATTCAGAGTATTTCGATCAACTTGAACTAGCCCCTTGTTAGGCACTACCAAGGCGTTGATATAGTCTCCAGGCTGTACAAACAGTTTTTAGAATTTAAGTAAACGCAGTGTAACAGTGCTAAATTGAACAAACTCATGGACTAATTCTGGAGTGAAAGCAAAAATATGTCCTTATGTTTAATAGTAGAGTAATACAAAATGAGGCTGATGCCTTTTGGATGGGAAACAACATAACTGATATCAATGAACTTACAAGTTTACAGAGAGAATTGTGAGGGTCTGTACGATTTAGAGCATCTGTTATGGCAGTTACAAAGCAGGAAGCAGAAAAACCAACTGTTTCCCTATCATGTGAACCATTTAACAGAAGTACCTGTATTTGTGAGTTGAGTTAAAACAATAAACTACAAAAGTTTTCCCAAAATAGAAATGTTTGAACTTACAAAAACATAGAAGTTACTCTCTATTTCAAGCAGACTTATTAGGAACATAGTGTGTTGAACAGTTTTTACGGACTATTTTCAGTAAACTTTCCTAAGCAACATAATTTCTTCATCAATCATCATGAGCACTAGCTACAAGGTTTGAGTACTCCTAATTTTCTTGATACCATTTCAGGAAAACAAGCACACCTCTATTGTTAATCAACATTCCCGGATGACATAATTTGTTCACCAACCATCACAACAACTATATACTAGGTTCTCCGTACTCGTTCTTGATGCTCCAAATTGGTGCACACCAATGTGCTAAGCTTCTTCTGTAATTCATAATAGCAGCGGACCCTCTGTCCAGGTAAGTCAACACCAAGGTATTACTGATTGCTTCTTGGTTGATACTGTTCTTCCTCAATGGCATTCTGCCAGTACCTACTCTCCCACGCTTTTTTCCAGCAATGTTTCCTCCTCACAATTCACTAAATGCTTTGAAATAGAGACAAGAAAATCACAGCAGCAGTGTAGGAATATGATTCAAATTAATACAAGGGGCAAGTGTCTCTCAAAAAGTAAATGGAAACACAGGAGGAGATTTCAGATATCAACAGTGAGATGCATACCTTGATTACTGGAATCCAAGGCTTCATGGAACTCTTTTCTAACAACACAGCTATGCCAAAAGAGTCATTTATATCCAGTTAGGAATTTGAGATACACCAGTATCAACTTCAGCACAAGTCACGTCCAGTGAAATTGAGTGCTTACTGCATGGCATATGAGGACTCAACTTGGATAGGGAAAGTTGAACAATTTTCCAAGTATGATATAACTCCACCACATCAACAGATCTCTCTTGCGAGCTTCTATTTGGAAAGGGAACTCTTACACCAGATATTACTACTAAACCACAGGTTTTCAATTCATGGACACAAAAGATGCTATAGACTGACCATTATCAAAGAAGACAACTTGCTCATTACAAAGGCATTGGGTTGTACCACCAAGCACAGCACCCTGCTGCAGCACACATCTCTGCCTTCCCAATAATTGGCACAGACAAGATCCATATCTACCACTCATTGACCTTTACAGCTTTTACACACTAAGAAACTGGAAGAGATGGAAAGAAGACATGCCTGATGGTTGTGCTTTAATTGTGATGAGAAATTTAAACTAGTAATTGTTGTCAGAAGTTTTAGATAGCAATTACTCAAAGATATCACTCAGGATGATTGTGTCAAAGTTGAGAACAACAGTTGGCTACTTTAAAAGCTCAAGGGCTGTACGGCAAGGGGACCCTCTCTCCCCACTCCTTTTCAACATTGTCAGTGAAGCATTGTGTGTTCTGATGTACAAGGCCCAAGAAAAGGGCTGGCTAAGAGGATTTACAGTTCGAAACCAGATTAGCCTACCAATTCTGCAATTCGCAGACAACACACTCATACTTTGTGAAGGAATTGATGAAAGGATCTTAAACTTAAAGGCCATCCTATGCCTTTTTGAAGGAGTGTCGGGGCAAAGGATTAACTGGGCCAAGACAAGCTTGCTGGGGATAAACTGCAGTATCTATTGTCAAAAACAGATGGCTGAGATCTTGGGTTGTGAGGGACTCTCCCTACCAGCAACATACCTCGGTCTGCCTTTTTCCCAATGTAGGACCTCTGAACTGCTATGGCAAGGGGTAATTGAAAAACGTAACAGGAGGTTAGATAGCTGAAAGGGCCTTTTCCTCTCCTTGGCACGCAGAGCCACTCTAATAAAATCAACACTAGCAGGCATCCCAACATACCTCCTATCTCTAATACCATGCCCAGCCAGTGTTGCCAAGAAGCTAGAGAATATCCAAAGGAAATTCCTGTGGGGAGAAACCCAAAACCAATTCAAATACCCCTTGGTAAGGTGGTCTCAAGTATGCAAACCCAAGGAAGGAGGATTGGGCATCAAAAGAATCAGACCAATGAATGCAGCCTTATTGGGCAAGTGGGTCTGGAGATTTGCAATTGAAAAAGACTCACTATGGAGGGCTGTTATAGAAGCTAAATACGGCAAAAGTAATAGTACCTGGACACCAAAAGAAGTTACAAATGGTGTATCTCCAATATGGAGGGCAGTGTTAAAAGAAAGAGGAAGACTCATGCCTGGCCTAAGATTTCATGCTAGAAAGGGTGATAGAGTAAGATTCTGGAAGGATACATGGATTGGTGAGGAACCATTACAAACAAGATTCCCCAACATCTTCCCCTTGGCCAGAAACTCAATCGTAACAGTTGCAGAATCAGGGCAGTGAAGGTTGGAACCTTAACCTCAGACGACACTTGAGAGATGAAGAAATACAAGAAGCTGCTGCAATCCAGATTTATCTCGGGTAATGGTGAGGATGAGCTGATTTGGTCCTTGAGCACATCAGGAATATTTTCAGTAGCCTCGTTATACAAAAGCATGCAAAGCTTTAGACCATCACTAGACCCTACACAGGCCAGCCTATGCTGGCAGTATCCAGTCCCCTGGATGGTTCAACATTTCCTATGGCTTGTGGCACAGAACAGAGTGTTAACCTGTGACCAACTAGAAAGAAGAGGTCAGTTGATAGTTGACAACTAATGCAAATTCCGTAAAGAAGTAGATGAGACCTGTATCCATATTATGTTGCACTGCCCTTTCAGTTGGAAGCTATGGGGAGCTCTCCTCCAAAGATTTGGCATTCAACTATGTTTCCCAAAAACTTGTGGCCAGTTGCTGCAGTAAGCACTAAACTGCCCACTACCAAGTTGTGGGAGGACTTTGTGGAAGATATCAATAGTAGCCATATTGTGGCATCTCTGGCAATAGAGAAATCTACAAACATTTGAACATAAGGAGACGACAATGGGAGCCTTGGTGGAAAAGTGCACCAGAAACATATTATTTTGGGCATGTGTGTCATGACGTCGAATTTGGGCTAAATCTCGACTAGACCTCCAACACCACGTGGCCTAGCTTGAACACTGCAAGCTAGCCAGCCAACTCTTCCAAGATCTACTACACCAAAGGCAGCTTCTAAGCACCAAAAGACACCAAATTGAGGTAAAGGGAGAGGTAAGGGAAAGTCTCTTCTATTCCATACGAGTTTCCAAGTACAAGTTGCCTTCTATGAGCTAGAATACAAGCCTTTTATAGGCCAAGGTGCTAGTCTAGCTAATGTACAAGTCACATCCATGACAAAAGCAAAAACCCCAAGACTAAGGAGAACCAAGTGTTCCCTAGTCTTCCTCCATGTTTGAAAAACTCAAATAGATTTGAATTCAAAGACCCCTTTTGAATTCAAATAAGGGAATTGTCCATAATGTCCCTCTAGTGGTGCAAAGTCTGTAATGCCCTTCAAACCATGTGTGGGCCAATGGTTCATTCCTCCAAATGAGACTGCAACTATTTTAACCCCAAGTAGTGTCCATGTGCATTTGGATACTACACTTGTGGGGGCTGGGCTGCGCATGCTCCCAATCCCTTGTGCCTTGTATGCATATGTGCACGCCTGCGCCCTCCAAGTCATGCATGTGCCCGCGCGCCCTCGGGTTGCTTTTGCACGCACTACTGCGGCTACAACTAGGACGGTCCGTATCACTGTGACACAAACAAACTACCCCCCCTTCCCAACCCCATCATAAGAAAATATTGGGGCAAGGTAATTCTGATCACTGATCACAAAAGCCCGACTATGGAGGCATGGAATCCCCTCCTAGTGGGTGGAAATCTCTCAATTTTTATAGATCTTCTCAAGGAAATCCAGGCTCAGCAGGCATTGGTGGAATAATTAAAGATCACAGTGGAAGAACGATTCTAACGTATGTTGGACCAATGGAAAGTAGTACATCTAATGAAGCTGAATCTTTAACTCTCCTCACAGGGCTCAAATTATTCCAGCAACATTGTTTTTGAAAATGTTGATGTCTTTTTATTGATAAAAAATAGTAATATTACAAAGCAGATTACATGGCTTTCAAGGTCCTTTTGAAATTAATCAAAGAGTGACTAGGGTCCTATTACAAGTTGTTGTCTCTGTGTTCCTTCTTTTGCTAACTTATCTGCTAATGAATTAGCAGATTTAGGGACTTTGGACCACGCTATCCTCCACTCCACAGTAATATCTAAGATCTCATCGTATAGGCATTTGAGTTGCCAAGGAAGCTTACATGATCGACTGGTCTATCTTACAACCAGTTCTGAGTCACCTCCGAATACAATGTTGTTTGGTTGCAGCTCATGAAAGGCTTTGATACCAGTGAGTAGAGCCCTGGACTCTGCTTCATTGGATGTACAGTGCTCCAAAGGCCCAGAGAAGGCTAAGAGGATCTGCCCAACCTCATTTCTGAAAACCCCTCCAACCCTGCCTAGGCCTGGGTTTCCTAAAGATGAACCATCAAAATTGAGTTTTACCCACCCTGCAGGTGGTGGGCTCCATTTTGCATTTTTTGGGGCCTTATGTACTTTCAGCTTTATAACTCCTTTCCAACATCTCCTGATAACAGTATTTGGGAAAGGAGCCATGTTTCTCAAGTTGGCGGACCATAATTGCACACTATGAATAATTTTTTCCAACACCAAATCTACTGATTGAACTTTGCCATTGAAGATTTTGTTGTTTCGTTCTGTCCATAAGTGCCATGGTATTGCAGCCATCACTGCTGTCCATACGATTTTGCCATAGTAAGCAAGAGGAGGGGAGTGCCACTGTTCTATAAAAGATTTAAAGTACTTGGGCATGACCAAAGGAATCTCGAATTTTTGTAAGAAAACATCCCAGATTGCTTTGCTGAATGGACAATGTAACAGTACATGTTCGCTTTCCTCTTCAACTTCTCCACATAACTTACATAGTGAGTCAATAACTATCTGTCCTCTTTTACTTAACTCATCACACGTAAGTATTTTGGAATGTGCTGCAGCCCATAAGAAATGCAATACAACTTTTGGCGCAGGTAGGTTCCAAATTGAATTTGCTGGATGGACTGTTCCCCTAGCAGTATAATGAACATTATAGAAAGAGGAGACCGAGAAGGTTCCTGAGGTGTTGGGCTTCCATATGATCTCATCCTCTCCATCTTGTGATAGATATGTAGATTCCAGAATATTTAAGAGCCTTGCTGCTTCATGAATCTCGTCGTCCCTCAAGTTCCTTCTAAGATTAAGATTCCAAGATCTTGAAACCGAGTCTTTTGATTCTGCTATTGTGACACATTTGCTTCTAACCAGTCTGTGTATTTCCGAAAAGGAGTTTTTGAGAGGCACATCCCCAATCTAGTTATCCTCCCATAGCAAGACCCTGGAGCCCTCTCTCGGATGGAATTTGATAAAAGGAAGGAAGCTGTTAATTTGTGCTATAATGGCCTTCCATACTGGCGATACTTCTTGCATTTCAGTGTTAGGGTACCATTTGTGAGAGCTACTTCCATATTTGGTTTCGATTACTTGTTTCCACAATGCCCTCTGTTCATTGCAATATCTCCACAACCATTTTGCTAATAGTGGCGAGTTCATCTTGTTGATATTTCTCAGGCCCAAACCTCCTTCCCTGTTCGGCTTACATACTTGGTCCCATCTTACCAATGAATATTTGAAGTTCCCTTGTGTACCACACTACAAGAATTTTCTCTGCATAGCTTCAAGGTTCTTTGCTATGCTTACTGGACATTTAAGGAGTGATAAGAAATAGTTTGGTATGCCATATGCCAGCCAAAGTAGATTTAATGAGTGTGGTTCTACCAGCTCTTGATAGTAGTCCTTTCCATGCATTCAATATTTTTTGACATCTTTCCAGAACATGCTGCCATAGCTTCTTTGAATTCCTTCTTGTGAAAAGGGGGAGTCCCAAATAGGTTACTGGTAGCATCATTATCTTGCATCCCAAAAATTCAGATAGTACCATTTCAGCCTCACTATTGTAATTAATGCCAAAGAAACCAAATTTAAGCCAATTTATGTTAAGCCCAGAAAAGGCTTCAAACATCAAAAGTAAGGCTTTCACATTCAGTATCTGTTCATTTAATCCATCACAGAGAACCACTGTGTCATCGACGAATTGCAAGATGGGTACTTTCAGGTTCTGTCTTATGTTAAAGCCTGCGAGCCATCCATTTTCTTGTGCTGCATAGAAGAGTGCATATAGCTTCACTAGCTATATTAAATAGTAAGGGTGAGAGGGGATCCCCTTGTCTCAAACCCCTTGTGCTTTTAAAATATCCCTTAGCAGTACCATTAATGATGATGGAGAAAGATGCCGAAGATAGACAACTTTTGATCCAATTTCTCCATTTAATTGGGAAGTTCATTCTCTCCACTACTTTATCAAGGATGGACCAGCTTATCTTATCAAAAGCTTTCTCGAAGTCAAGTTTTAGTAGTGCTCCTTTCAACTTCCTCTTCTTATAATAGTGTACTATCTCATGTAACATTAGAGCGGAATCTAGAATATGTCTTCCCTTCACAAAAGCAAATTAGTTTTCACTTCTAACTTCATGGAGGCACAACCTTAGTCTGCTTGCAAGAACCCGGGAGATGAGCTTATAGTGACTAGAGATAAGACATATAGGTCTGTAATCTGATGGTTGGGTTGCACCTTCCTTTTTTGGTAGTAGAGTGATGAAAGAGGATCCCATGCACCGTGCTGTGATGCCATAATCATGAAATTCATAAAACATTGCATGTATGTCTTCTTTTAAAAAGGACCAGCAAGCTTTGTAAAAAACAACGGTGAAATCATCCGGGCCAGGGGCTTTGTCCACAGCCATTCCCATTACTGCTGCCTCTATTTCTTCTTTTGAGAAGGCAACTTCTAGTCTTTTTTTAGCATTTTCTGATAACTGTCCGAAGTTTAACCTCTCTAGGAAGGGCCCGCTTGCATTGTCCTCTGTATACAAGTTGTAGTAGAAGTTAACAAACTTGTTGATTATGTCCTCCTTGTTTGTAATCAGCAGGTCATTCTCAGTCAAGAAGGATATTCTGTTTCTTCTTCTATGACTGGATGCTATAGCATGGAAATACTTAGTGTTGCCATCTCCCTCTTTGAGCCATTTGTACCGGGCTCTCTGCTTCCATCTAATTCTTTCGTGTCACCCGTTTGTTATACTCCCTTTTCAACTTATCTCTTGTGTTTATTTCAGTGGCATTCAGTGGTCCCAGTAATTCTTCCTGACTGTCGAGGGACATTATGTGCTGCAGTATGACATTCTGCTCCCTTCAGTAGTTTGTTCTTTCCTTTGCTGCCCATTCTTTTAGCTTGTTTAGTTGCGAAGTAGTAAAACATAATATTCAGATATCTGTCATGGGTTCTAATTTTTTAGTTGTACTGCATGTTATAAGGTGCATTTTTTTCCTTCATTTGAAGTGGAATGACCTCCTTCATGAGTTGTTTTTTTGTTTTTGGATTTTTTTTGTGGTGTTGCTTTTTAGATTTGTCACTTTATTTGTTGTTGAGTAATGCTGCTTATAGTACTTCCGATGATAGCATGTGTTGTAGGCTGAATTCAGGGCCCTGCCTCCATCTTGGTTGTGAGATGTTGGATGCTTGTTTTTGCATCCTTAGGTCATTCAGGAGGAGTCTTCACGTTTTTTAGGTAGTAGGTGGTTCCTCTCTGCTTAGGTCTGTTGGGTTCTACCATTTTGTCAGTGATATTTTTGAGCTTCTCGCTGATTTTTTTAGCAGTGTTTTGTGTTCTAAGATCGCTATACTATTTTATGGATTCTTTAGCTCAGGAGGAAGGGTTCTGCTCTAGACTGAAGTCATGATTGTAGACTTTCTTAGGCTTGGTTTGACCTATAGAATCTTGGGTGTCTCTCTGAAAGAAATGGTGGAGCAGGTACACGATCAGACCTGTGAGCTTGATTTGAGGGGGTTTATGGTTGATATATAGCAGAGCAATCGTTCTTTATTTAGGGCAGAGTACTTGATACTGCCTGGGTATCTTTGTTGAGACTCGGTGCCTGGTCAGAATTTTTCTACCCAAATTTGGTCATACCTCTTTACCAGCTACCAGTATCTGATACCAGAAGATCTAATAACAATTGGATGGTATTATATATGAGTTAGATAAAGCCCATGTTTACCAACTACCAGTATCTTTACCAGCTACCAGTATGTTTACTAGCTACCAGTATCTAAACCTAGTACTTACCCTCTTGCTTATAAACATAGTATTTGTCTTGCTCACAGTTTGTCACGCTTGTGACTCAAGCCGTGATGGGCATCACAAGCCAAGAGTTCCACCTAATAGAGCTCCTCTCAGTTTATCTCACGCCCGTGACACAAGCCGTGAGCGCATCACTAACTAGGAGCTTCACCTAACTGAGCCGCTCACGGTTCTACTCACGCCCGTGATATAAGGCGTAACCGGCTCGCAAGTGGTCAACTCTAACAAAGCTCCTCACAGTTTACCTCACGCCCGTAAGAGAAGCCGTGAGCGCATCACTAACTGGGAGCTTCACCAAACAGAGCCACTCACGGTTCTGCTCACCCCCGTGACATAAGGCGTGACCGGCTCGCAAGTGGCCAACTCTAACAGAGCTCCTCACAGTTTTGCGCATTACTAACTGGGAGGTTCACCTAATAAAGCTGCTCACGGTTCTGCTCACGCCCGTGACATAAGGCGTGACCGGCTCGCCAGTGGCCAACTCTAACAAAGCTCCTCACAGTTTAGCTCACGCCCGTGACACAAGCCGTGAGTGCACCAAAAGCGGCGGCGTGACGCTCATGTGGTCTAGCGTTGTAGCTTATATTTGGGCGCCTTAGCATATATTTATAACATTGTACTTTTTATACTTGTAACATAGTACTTACTCTGATTATAACATTGTACTTTTTCAACTTTTTTTTTAACAATGTACTTTGTTTTTAACGTTGTACTTTTGTTGTTTCTAACATAGTACTTTTCTTTCTCACATTTCTCTCATGCCTATGCCTGAAGCCGTGATGGGCATCACAAACCAAGAGTTCCACTAACAGAGCCGATCACGGGTAATCTCACGCCCGTGACATAAGGCGTGACCGGCTCGCATGTGGCCAACTCTAACAGAGCTCCTCATAGTTTAGCTCATGCCCGTGACACGACCCGTGAGCGCATCACAAAGGAGCTTCACCTAACAGAGTTGCTCACGGTTCTACTCACGCCCGTGATAGAAGACGTGACTGGCTCCCAAGTAGCCAACTCTAACAGAGCTATTTACATTGTATTCAAACATGCAATGGCAACGGTACTTGGCAAACCCCCTCATCCTTTATCTTCTCTTCTGTTTTTTAAATGCAAATCTCTATTTTCAGTGGATATCAAAAAATTCGGGGTTCGAAAATGCCTTCCATTCACGACAACATTAGGAACATATTAATTTTTAGAAATAGCTTCATGAAGACTCAACAAAGCAACAACAAGAATGGGAATTCCTAATTCACGTTCTGCTTCTGATTGATTCCTTGGATTATTTCCATTCTTGAGGAGCTCTGTTAGAATTGGCCACTTACTTGGGAGCCAGTCACGCCTTCTGTCACAGGCGTGAGTAGAACCGTGAGCAGCTTTGTTAGGTGAAGCTCCTTCTTTGTGATGTGCTCACAGGTCGTGTCACAGACGTGAGCTAAACTATGAGGAGCTCAGTTAGAGTTGGCCACTTGCGAGCGGGTCATGCCTTATGTCACGGGCCTGAGATTAACCGTGATCGGCTCAGTTAGTGGAACTCGGCTTGTGATGCCCATCACGGCTTCAGTCATAGGCGTGAGAGAAATGTGAGCAAGAAAAATACTATGTTAGAAACAACAAAAGTACAATGTTATAAATAAAGTACATTGTTATAAATAGAAAATGTACAATGTTATAATCAAAGTACTATGTTACAAGTATAAAAAGTACAATGTTATAAACAGGCTAAGGTGCCCAAATACAAGCTATAACGTTAGACCACATGGGCACCACGCAACCGCTTTTGGTGCGCTTACAGCTTGTGTCACGGGCGTGAGCTAAACTGTGAGGAACTCTGTTAGAGTTGACCACTTACTTGCGAGCCGGTCACGCCTTATGTCACAGGTGTGAGCAGAACCGTGAGCGACTCTGTTAGGTGAAGCTCCCAGTTAGTAATGCGCTCACGTCTTGTGTCATGGGCGTGAGCTAAACTGTGAGGAGCTCTGTTAGAGTTAGCCACTTGCGAGCCGATCACGCCTTATGTCACGGGCGTGAGCAAAACCGTGAGTGACTGTTAGGTGAAGCTCCTAGTTAGTGATGCGCTCACAGCTTGTGTCACGGGCGTGAACTAAACTGTGAGGAACTTTGTTAGAGTTGACCACTTACTTGCGAGCAGGTCACGCCTTATATCACGGGCGTGAGTAAAACCGTGAGCGGCTTTGTTAGGTGAAGCTCCTAGTTAGTGATGCGCTCACGGCTTGTGTCACGGGCGTGACATACTGTGAGGAGTTCTGTTAGGTGGAACTCTTGGCTTGTGATGCCCATCACGGCTTGAATCACAAGCGTGAGACAAATTGTGAGTAAGACAAATACTGTTTATAAGCAAGAGGGTAAGTACTAGGTTTAAATACTGGTAGCTTGTAAACATGGGTTTTATCTAACTCGTATATAATACCATCCAATTGCTATTAGATCTTCAGGTATCAGATACTGTTAGCTAGTAAAGAGGTACGACCAAATTTGGGAAGAAAAATTCTGACCAGGCACTGTCTCCACAAAGATTCCCAGGCAGTATTAAGTACTCTGCCCTAAATAAAGAACGATTGCTCTGCTATATATCAACCATAAACCCCCTCAAATCAAGCTCACAGGTCTAATCGTGTACCTGCTCCATTTCTTTCAGAGAGACACCCAAGATTCTATAGGTCAAACCAAACCTAAGAAAGTCTACAATCATGACTTCGGTCTAGAGCAGAACCCTTCCTCTCGAGCTAAAGAATCCATAAAATAGTTTAGCGATTTTAGAACACAACATTGCTAAAAAAATCAGCGAGAAGCTCAAAAATATCACAGACAAAACGGTAGAACCCAACAGACCAAAGCAGAGAGGAACCACCTACTACCTAAAAAACGTGAAGACTCCTCCTGAATGACCTAAGGATGCAAAAACAAGCAGCCAACATCTCACAACCAAGAGGGAGACAGGGCCCTGAATTCCGCCTACAACACATGCTATCATCGGAAGTACTATAAGCAACATTACTCAACAACAAATAAAGTGACAAATCTAAAAAGCAACACCATAAAAAATCCAGATATAAAAAAACAACTCAAGGAGGCCATTCCACTTCAAATGAACGAAAAAAAGACACCTCATATACATGCAGAACAATTCAAAAATTAGAACCCATGACAGATATCTGAATATTATGTTTTACTATTTCGCAACTAAAAGGATTTTTCTACCTTTTTTTATGAAAATTTTTCATAATTCAATATTAAAAAATTAAACACCAGACAACTCAGAGGTTTCTGCCTCCAATTTCATTGAAATACCATTCCCATCAATCGCTTTGTCAAAGTTTATTTATTGAATATGATTAAACACAATTTACTAAAAATATTTTAATTTAGGTGAAACAATGTCGACTCTGGTTTATTTCCTGTCTATAAGCTGAACCAAATGAAAAGGAGGGAGGTCCGGAGTTGAGAGTGGGAGGGAGAGAAAGATACTGAGAACGCTAGAGAGTGAGTGAATGAGAGAGATAGAGAGAAACAGAGAATAGGAGAGAGTCAAAGTGAGAAAGAGATAGAAACAGAGATAAAGAACGCGAGAGAGACAAAGTGAGAGAGAGAAAGAGTTAGGAAAAGTGGGAGAGAGGAGAGAGGAGAAAGATAGTGTGTGAGTGCCCGATTGTCGTGACTTGCGGAATGGAGAGCAGCAGACGGTTCCGACAGCGACAAACAAAGGCAACCAACGGCAGTGACAACTCCTCTGGCGAAAGGAGTGAAAAAGTAATAAACTTGGATTCTGAAAATCTCTCGGACGGCGAAGGCGAAGCGAAGAGTCGGGATAGGAAAAATCAAACTCCTGCAGGCGAAGGCGAAGTGAAGAGAATAGTCGAGACTTAGGCAAAATATGAATAGGGTTTCAGAGTCGCAAACCCGATTTTATCGCAAACCCGGTTTTATCACAAACCTCGTTTTAGTTATTTTTCATTTCTATTTGTTTTGACCCGGTCTCTGTTGGGTTTAGAAAAGGGTAAAAATGTCTGAAATATATCAATCGATCAAAATAAAAATTTGATATTTGGCTCAACATTTAAATTAAAGTGGATATATCATCTATAAAAGATCCTTTTATGGGCCTCTCAAAGTGTTTGCACAAGTAACCTCTGTAGTATACAAATTAGAGCTTCCACTAAGGGCATCTATACACCCTGTTTCATGTGTCCCAGTCGAAAAAGTTATAGGTTGAGCTAATTGTTGGTGCCCGAGTTGCCACTTTCAAAGGCGTAAGGTACAGTACTGAAGGTGGTTGAAGCTATGTTGCAGCGTCATCATGTTCGGGTGCATGAACGACTATGGATTGGAACTTCTAGTTTGAGATGAATGGCAGATATAGAAGTCACTTGCAAAGCAGAAGCCGAGTTTTTAGCTTCTTATCCAGGTTTTTCACTTAGGACAAGGTTCAAATAAGGGCATTGCATATCATCGCTATAACCTACGGGCTTCTTCTATAACTCTTAATAGCAGGACACTTTGTGCTGAGTTTCATGGTTTCCATCGGTTCAAATGTAACAGATAGCACTCGGAAAAAACAAGTGCCTATAGCATTTGATGTCTAATTGGTTGGAAGAAAAGTCCCACAAGTTCCAGCATTTATTTCAATTTTACATAAATTCATGAAATCAGTTTAAGAACAATTGTTAAAACATAAGATATAGACACTTTTGAAAATATTCAGACATAATTTCAACGTCGGTATTCCCATGACTTTTTTTGGTATAATCATCAAACTGGCCACTTGCTATCAGTCCTCACACATTTCCATATACAGTCTTCCCATATCCATTCAAAAGAAAACTTGAAAGAAGAGATACAAGATTATTGGTAATACCTTTGGACAGGATCTAACGGCAATGGCTTCTCCAACCCCAAGCAAAACCTAGAAAAATCCCCAAGTCTGCATGTCAATAAGAGTAAAACAAGAAGTTATCTTCACGAAAGCAGAAGAATCACAGCCACCTTTGGACTTTCACTTGACAATAGCAGCCAGCCAATCTAACACAGTTGAGAGGAACAAAGTTGATACATTATTTTCTATATTAGTAAGTGTTGTCAGACTGAGAACACCGGAGGACTTCACCGGTTCTTCATGGCCCAAATGCATATGCACAATCCTCAGGCATTTGTGCCAGCTATATTGGCATCAATGAACCTAAGGGCACTGCCGTAGGCCAGCTTTCTTTTGCCCCATCAATGTCCTCCTACCGATAACCAAGCTACTTTTAAACTCCAGAAAATAATGTACAAAATAAGTAAGTTATTTCTGTGCTTGCCATAGACTATTCATCTTTTTATGTGGTGATCAAGTTTCATAATATTCCCCCAATTCCATGTATTCACTAAAGTTTTACGTTGCACTCTAAAAATGTCACTCATTTATTTACTTAACACCATCACCATTAACCGACTAGCAAACGCCTCAATTCAACAGACTTTCCTTTGGGCTACAACCTTCGGTAGAATGCCCAACCTACCTAGAGCTATACTCAGGAAGCACTGGAGGGTGATCATCCTCTTCCAAACGCACAAACCTCCAACCATGGTAGAATGGACCCCACCACCACCAAACTGGATCAAGTTGAATTTTGACGGATCCTCCAAAGGCAACCCGGGAATTGCCAGTTATGGTGGTATAATAAGAGATCACAATGGCGGCATCATTGTGGTATATTCTGGCCCTCTTGGTTGTGCCACATCTAATGAAGCAGAAGTTAATGCACTACTAAAAGGAATCAAACTATTAAAACCATTTTCAGCAAGGCAAATAATCATTGAAGGTGATTCACTCCTGACTATCAACTGGGCAAAAAGAGCAGCCAACATTCCATGGAGGATCAAGCGCATTTTCGATGAAATAGAAGAAATCTCAGCACATTGGAGTATAACATGGAGCTCAATACCAAGATCAGCAAATTCTGAAGCAGACCAACTAGCAAGAGGAGCTGAAAGACCTACACAAGCAACTGGACAACAACTACCACTCCACTAGTTGACTATAGATGATAAATTGTACTATCTATAACGTATTTCTGAACACTTCCAAAGAAACAGCAACATGCTAGCTGATGTAAAAATGAGATTGTAACATTCTTTATTAAATGACAATGAAAAACAGAGCATTATTCTCAAAAAAACAATGGGCAGACACCATGTGATCACAGTAGCTAGCACACGGCTGCCAGAGAAATCTTCACCTACACATGCATAAGGATTTATTTGCCAAGAAATCTACAGAGTGCTTCAGCAGTTTGAAAATCAGACTAACGGCTTTGTGGAATAAATAGTCTTGAGCTGATGATCTTACAAGTGAAGGGCAAATTGATGTGAAGAGGGACCCCATAGCATAAACAATGCATTCAACCTTACTGAGCTGGTCCAACACGGCAGGGTTAACCTTTGGGAAGACCTAAAGAATAGAAGTTCTCATGGAAATTAGAAATATTTAGGTAAGATTAAGATGACCATATGAAATCAGTATTGCATATTACTTTTAAATAGTTTGCCAACAGACATAAAGCAACATAAAATGTTCAATACTTTTTAACAGATATTAGCGCATAGCAGGACAATAGTAAACAGTGGCTACATATAAAACGCCCACCAAAAGTATCTGTTTAAAAGTCCCATAGGCTGTTGCACTTCAAACGAGGCCGAGGCACGTGCTCTTTTGGAAGGGGTCAGAATTAGTCTGCAGCATGGAATTACATCTCTGATACTGGAAGACTCAGCTTTGACCATAGCTTGGGAAAACAAGACATAAACACCAGCTTGGAATTTAAAACACGTTTTTTATAAAGTCTTCGATCTTACTTGTAATATTTCAGTTGTATGGTCAAAGATACCTAGATCTGCCAACTCATTGGCAGATAAGCTAGCAAAAGGAGTGCAGAGAGAAAATCTTGTAATGGGCCAGATTTAGGCTATCATCTTTGTATCATCTTTGTACTCTCATTCTTTTAATCATGAAATAAAATACCTCACTATTTCAAAAAAAAAAAAGTAAAATTTCATAAACAAACTTAGATAAGTGTTCCTAACAGTAGCTCTGTTTTGCAGTACCAACCCATACAAAAATAAGATTAGTATACACAATCTCTAGATATTTCAAAATTCATTTAGTGCCTGAAAGCCTTATTATGTCACCTCCCTTCTCAACCTCTTTATTTCCCTCTCTTCTCTTCCTTCTACTCCAACCAGTCTATTCCTAGACAATCAGGGGTTTCTCCTACATTTGACAGAATCTTCACCTAAAAAATCCATTTAATTTTTTTTAATCAAAATTACTTCTTTCTATTGAACTCTTTTGGAGGCATTCTTCCTGGTAATTTTTTTTCTTAGTTTGCTACTTCTAATAAGTATAGAAACACATTTCTTTCCCTTCATAGTTTACCCATTAAAGATGAATCCATTGCAATTTATAAATTTGTTGCAATATAGAAGAAGCATTCAACTTTATTATTTTTAGAATCTAAACCATAATGACTGTCATAGGGTGCATCCAAGGCACGCATAAGGTCCAAGAGTTCTTTCAAAAACTGATAGAGAATGGTAGCATGTGGGCGCTTAAACTCACGGTAAGCCACTATTAGGGGATCGAGCCGAGCCGAGCTCGAGCCCACGTATGGTCAAGCTCGCCCACAGGCCTGGAATAAGACTCGGGCTTGAGCTCGAATGGATTTGTCGAGCTCGAATGGATTTGTCAAGCTCGAGCTTGAGCTCGAACCCCTTTCGAGCAATTTGAAGGATCAAGAAAAATAAAAGAGAAAAGTAAAAATAAACGAAAAAATGAAAAAGAAGAAATGAGAAAATATGGGGACAAATAAGAAAGATGTACGAGGACAAAGAAGATGGGAAGGAGGAAAGAAGAAAAGGGAAGAAAAATCGGAGAGAGAAGAGTGGAGGACAAAGAAGGAAAAGAGGAAAGAAGAAAAGGGAAGAAAAATCGGAGAGAGAAGAGTGGAGGACAAAGAAGGAAAAGAGGAAAGAAGAAAAGGGAACAAAAATCGGAGAGAGAAGAGTGAAGGACGAAGAAGGGAAGGAGAAAAGAAAAAAAGGGAAGGAGGAATAGAAAAGTCCATCGGGGAGGTAGGGAAATGATTCTGAATAGGAAGTTGAAAAGACTTTGAGAGGAGAGAAATGTCAATTTTAATGTCAAAGCATTTAATGCAAAGGAGTATTTGAGATAAAAAAGTAGATCAATAACCTTTTAAAATAAAAATTTCACTTTTTCGAGCTGGCTCGACGAACAGCCGAGCCGAATTCCATTAAGCTCGAGTTTGGCTCGAGAGATAAAATGAGCCAATATATTTGATTCGAGCTCGGCTCGAGTTTGTATCAGCCAAGCTCAAGCCAAGCCAAAACCGAGCCGAGCCCGAACTACTCGCTAACATGTTCGGCTCGGTTCCAGCCCTAGCCACTACGAACAGAATTTGAAGTCTCCAGCATTCATGTCTCTAAAAGTGTAATCCCTGAAACAATTTCCTTGTTAGAGTGAACATTGAGATTCTCAATTACTTTGTTAGTCTGAAACATTGAGAGTTTAGGAGACATATTTAAAATATAAAATAATCTTAATTATTAATATATTAATGTAGTATAATAAAAATCTCAAACGTTATTTGTAAGAAACATTGAAAATTTAGGAGAAATTTATATAGCTAAAGAGGAAATATATACACATATAATGCATACATACATATTTATATATATGTATATATCATAATTATTAATATGTTAATGCAAAACATAGAAAATACATTAAATAAATCAATGTTTGTGATAGTTCTGAAAATAAGCATAACATGCCCTTGATTATGTTTCAATTAACAACACGGAATCTAAATATAATTCAACACCGAAACAAAGTAAAAATAATTTACAGCTCTTGAATCTTCATAAAAGTTCCTCTCAGAACAGAGAATTCAAGGGACTCTAGAGTTCCAGCTCTCCAAGAGAGAGAGAGCCTTTGTCTGGGTCACGATTTACACAGTGAATGAGATTTAACTCTCCTATTTTTAAGGAGAAATCGGTATCATCATCTACTATGGATAGACTAACGTTGAAGACTTTTTTTATTTTGCAGTCTAGCATTCTATTTTCCCAATTAGCCCCAGCAAGCCACCAAGAATCTGGTGTCTCTATCAAAAAGCTTGAGAACAATAAAGAAGTTTTGGGTTTCAACAAAATTCTGACAATCCCAAAGAGCTCTTGCGCCCACAGCCTGCCAATGGGAAGAATTACTGCACAAAACTTTACCAATGGAATCCATAAGGAGAGGCTGTACTTTGACATATTTCAAGGGAAAGGGAGGAAGTTTGTCAGCTTATGGTGGGCCCTTTCGTTTTTTTTTTTTTTTAACACTTCCAAGGAAACTTAGTTATGAGAAAAATAACTTTTCAAACTTTGACTTCACCAAATAAGTGAACCATCACAAAGCATGAAATCAGTAGGATACATGTTTAGACGTTAATACGGTCCGGGCCTCATCACACACAAAATTCAGAAACATTTGAATCAAACAAAATAGATTACTACATATCATAATTACGACAGAGAATACAGGTAATAAATAAAAAACATTTGAGTACTTCTTAACCAAGGAATAAAAATTTGAAGATCACCTCGTGCAACAAATTACTACCCTCACTTGACATGTAGAAGACTCGCTTAATTCTTGATGGAAGAGTTGAAACAGAAGACAATTCCTGCCCATGGCAGTAAACTGGATTTAATATCTAAGCTTTGTTCATCCCCACTAGCCTTTGTGGTATTAAACTGATTTCCAAATGATTATGTTATATACAGATAAATGCATAGGAACAGATCAGTTAGCAAGTTAATCTGCCTACCTTATTTATGGGTGTCATAGACCCATTACTTGGATGAGATATTTCATTTTGACCACGTATAATAGTTCCATCCTGGAAGGTAAATTTTTTAAACTAGATGAGTATCCAATTAGGATAGATGATAAAGTTAACAAACAAAATGATGTCATATATAAACTCGCTGATACATCTACTTTTGGGCAAGTGTACATTTTAGTTAGTTTCTCTAGATTTTCATGAAATATATGAATAAATTAAAACAAATATAGAAATAAATAAATAAACCAAGCAGAGCATTTGGTGGCCCAAAATAAGTAGATACTATTCCCATCTTATATGAAATGCATCTACAGGTACAAACTAGAAACAAGTAAATATTAAGTGGAAGATAATACCCATAATTCACAGCCTAATGTAAGTCGGTCATTAGTGGAAATCACAGGGAGGACAAGACTCTCTGTGGGGATATCTGAAACACGAGAGAATAAGAATATTGCAGCATCTAAAGATTGAAAGAATATGCGACTCCCAGCAAAGAAGAAATTTCCTATGCTGCAAGCATGAGGAAATCTGTTAGGAGATAAGAACCCTTTCAACAAACTAGGGAGGTAAACACACAAGAGGAAATTCCTGTCACACAGTTGAAAATAATTAACATATCTGAACAGACAGGTAGAAAAGAAAAATAAATAAATTAATTTTTGACAAATATGATACACAGTTCCTAGAACTGTTCCAGAAAGTTTTGTCTTGTTGCTGAGAGTAGGTTGATGTAAGTTTCTGTTTTTTTTCTTAACTGAGAAGTAAGGTTCGGTTTAACTCACACATGAGGGTTTCAGTAATTTTCACTCATAATCAATAATGCGATACAAGAGAAGGTTAGGGGGATTATCCAACCTCTAACCTATCTCCTTTACTTTCCCGTACTCCTTTCCTCTCTTGTCCACTATTCTTCCTCTTCTCTCTCTTATTACTCTGTTTTTTACATAATTTCAGAAGCAAATTTTAAATGTTCAAGCAGGCTTCTTTGTTTTGAATCTTTGAATTTCTTCCTTGGGTACTGGAAAAATCCTTTACTTAAACCTTCAAAATTCTCTTTTTTCCTTTCAACTGCCAATACCTCAAGGTACATCGCCTCTAGTTCTGTTTAAGTACTATTATGACCACTACTAGGTTTCTTCCTGCTGTTACTGGACTCCTGGACAAATTTCAAATTTCTGCCTTGGGATTCGTGCATGGGAATCTTTGAGTACCTTTTAACTGCATAAATAGCCAAGCAGTAATCTACTGGAAGGAACAAATTGTCAGTGATCTGCTGTTTGCCGGGATCATAAAGGTCAGTACCAGCCCCTATTCAAGCCCGTGCTCTTGGTTAAGAAAAAAGATGGAACTTGTGGACCTGTGTGGATAAATATAGGGCACTCAACAGGCTAACAATACCTGACAAATTTTTTATACCGACAATTGACGAGTTCTTGGATGAGCTAGCAGGTGCTGAAGTGTTTTCCAAACTAGACCCACGGTCCAGGAACCATCAGATTTGTGTCAGAAAGGAAGACACTAAGAAGACGGCCTTCCAAAAACATAAGGAGCACTATGAGTTCCTCACAATGCCTTTTGGTCCTTGCAATTGCCTCGCTACATTTCAGTTTCTCGTGAATGAGATCTTTACCTACTCTTACAGAGGTTTGTCCTTGTCTTCTTTGATGATATATTAATTTACAGCAGAGATTTGCAATGTCATGTTACACATTTGCAATAAGTATTCCAGCTACTTCAAGACCATACACTTTACATGAATCCCAAGAAATGTTTGTGGGATCAGTCTCAGGTTGAATATTTGGGCCACATAATTTCAGCAGAAAGGGTATCGGTTGATTCTTCTAAGATAGAAAGTATAATTCGGTGGCCACCACCAGCAAATATGAAAAGTTTGAGAGGGTTCTTAGGCCTCATCGACTACTATAAAAAGTTTCTCCGTGAGTACGGCAAGATAGCAGCACAATTAATCAACTTCCTAGAGAGGGGTACATTTGTTTGGAACCCTTTGATGGTGTTTTCTATTTCATAAAAAATTCCTTTCATTTTCCATGGTGATTTGAGTTTACCACAGCCCCATCCAATAAGAAGCTCTGAATCTCCTTCAATTATCAATGGGGCAATGAAGTGTCTTGCATATATTCGTATACCTTCTCTCAGCACAAATGCTTCTGCCTCATTTGATGCGCAGCAACCAAGTGGTCCCGCATATGACAAGATGATTGTTCCTTCACTATTTCTTACAGTTCCCCCAATTCTTGCTTGACCCAGATTCCCAAATGATGACCCATCAAAGTTGAGTTTCAACCACTGTTCTTGGGAACATGACCATTCCTCTGTCACCTTTTCTTTCTCTTTTGAAAAGTGTATCACTTTCTGCCAGGACTGATTGTGGATAGGGTGGGAGACCTTAGAGTTGTTTAGACCATAGTAGGATGCTTTGTATTGCTTTTACAATGACTCCCCTCGAAGTATGAACTTCTCCACTGAAAGTTCTGCTGTTTTTTTCTGCCCAAATGTAACAGACCATTGCTACCATTGTGGCTCTCCACAATCCTTTCCCAGTGTGTGGTAGAGGACATGTATACCATTGCTGCAAAAAACTGTTGAAGCTTTCAGGCCAGCATAAGCTGATTGCAAATTTGGGTAGAAACTCCCCAAAATTCTCTTGTAAATCACAGTGCAACAAGATATGATCACAAGTTTCCTTAACCTTTCCACATAATTTACATAAATTTTTTATCAACATCTGGCCTCTTTTTGTCAATTCAATAGAGCTATTGCTCCATCTGCTACTTCATTTAAAGCTCTTCTCAAATTAAAGTTCCAGCCTGATGTTCCATCATTGCTTCTCGAGTGTGACACTGTGATTTGCCTGTTTCTAGCAAGATTGTAGAGTCTGGGATAGGCCTCTTCTAATTTTCTTTGTTCTAGCCATGGATCTATCCAGAACTGCACACCCGTCCCACTCTGACATGATATCTAACATGTTCCTGAAGTATTTTTTTCTGCTAGATGATAGCTTTCCAGATGCTGAAGTGTGCCTTTGAAGAGCCCTGCTTCGGTAGCCATCTCCAAGGCTTCCCAAAATCCATTATGTCAGATTGAGATAGGGTCTTTATCAATAAATTCTGGACAGAAGTGTCGAGACTTTCTTGCACCACATTAAGGATCAGCTCTTCGTATCATCCACAATCTGATGGTCAAACGGAAGTAGTTAAATGCAGCTTAGAAACTTACCTTCGCTACTTTGCTGGGTCAAATACAAAGAGCTAAGAAACGGCAAACCATTTGCTTATGCACTGCAGCTTTGCCAAAGCAATATGGAATGCCCTAATGCAGAAATTTGGAATCTCTTTGCATGCCTAAAGATTTTCGAAGCTTACTGCAACAGTGGTCCAATTGCCCGCTACCCACTATTGGTACCATCCTCTGGAAGGCTACCATGGCTGCCATACCATGGAAATTGTGGTTGGAAAGGAACACTCAGATCTTTGAAGGCAAGGAAAGATCTGCAGAGCAAATCATTGACAAATGCATTCAGTGCATAGTGGTTTGGGCATCCAATACAAACAAAATGCCAAAACTCCCTTACACAATCCTAGTAAAGCACTAGGACAAAGTGATTAAATTCTCTATACCAAAAATTACTGCAATGGTAGTATGGGAACCCCCACCTAGTGGCTGGTACGCGCTAAACTTTGATGGCTCTTCACTGGGCAATCCAGGCCCAGCAGGTATAGGTGGCATCTTGAGTGATAGCACAGGTCAACATATAATGTTCTATTCAGGCCCAGCTGGCATAGCTACATGCAATGAGGCTGAGTCCCAAGCCCTCTTGGCGGGGCTGAAGGTATTTAAACAACTGCTCCAGGGACCTCTACAAGTGCAGGGTGATTCGGCGCTAGCAATATCATGGGGCAGGCAAAGGAGCTCCCCCACCATGGAAGTTGAAAGGAGTATATGATGAGATACAGGATCTTATGCAAGGACAACAGTTAGACTAGACACATATACCACGGTCAGCCAATTCAGTGGCCGATCGTCTAGCTCGGGAAGGAATTCAAAGGCCTAGTTTAACAACAACAAACTCATTGCCTCTATCTTGATATGTAAATGTTGTATCTTGCTATAATTGCTGAAAAGCTATCTATTGTAACATTACAATTCTTTTATCAATAAAACATCGCCATTTAAAAAAAAATGCAAAGAGCTGGCCTAAATGGATAAGATTATTGTGAACGTTTACAAAGCAGCTTGTATGCTACAAAAGGATATACATTGTAAAATACCAGCTTCATGGTATACATTGTAACTCATCATTAACAAATCAATAAAGCTATCACTATTTTCAAGAAAAAATGCAAAGAGCTGGCCTAAATGGATAAGTTGGTCAGAATTCTGGTTCAATACCACATCAAAGTTCAGCTGGGATGACTCCATTCAAGGTTTTGTATCACCAGGATCCCCCACTCATTTTGTGTTGGTCTAATGAGCCTTCGTCAGTTAAGTTAACAATCAGCTCCTACAACGCAATGCAATTTTTTTTTTGAAACAGTGAATACAAACTCCTTTATACAAATTTCAATAAACTTCAATGCTACTATGGAGACCCGAACCCAAGACCTCTCACAGCAATAACTCCCATGGGACCACTGAGCTTCTTTTTTTTGAGGAAGTTGATGAATTTTATTACTCATGCCGAAAGGCAAATATTACATGGTTTTGGTACTACATATTTGCTACATCTTTAATTCCTCACATTCAGACTCGATAAGAAAATTCCTTTTGCCAATTGACCAGCGCTGTGATTTGACGATCTAGGGATTCTCTTCCAGCTTATGACTTTAGTAGATAGCTCCCAAATCTCGGGCATATGTAGAAGGAATCTCCATGGTGGATTCCTATGCTATCGGCACCAATCTATTACATTCTGAGAATCTCCTTCCACTTCAAGGGGCTCTAGGAAGGCGGCGCTATAGAGCTTCATTCCTTCTAGGATGGCTTTTACTTCTGCTTCGGTAGAGTCGGTGATGCCAATCGGGCCCGAGAATGACAACAAGGTATTATGCCCAAGTTCGTAACGCAATGTAATTTTTGATGAACTCAAACACAATATCCTCAGGCCCAAAACATAATGAAGAGATATGCTGGCACAAAGAGAAGAGAGTCATCTCTCTCCATTGGAGATAAGGTATCTCTAAGGCTCCAGCCCCATCGGTTTAAATCCCTTGCTACCAAGCCAAATGAAAAGCTCCATCCAAGGTTTATGGCCCCTTTGACATCCTTCAAAAGCTGGACCAGTTGCCTACAAGATCCAACTACCAGAGTATTCCAAAATCCACCCTGTCTTCCATCTTCTCAATTGAAGAAGGCTGTTTCTCCGTGTACTCAGATTCAGCCATTGCCAGCATGCCTTACTAAACACCAGGAATTGTCACTATAGCCCCAATCATTAAAGGATATCTGAGGCCTTCCTGATGGCTCTTTAGAAGTCCTTATCTAATGGCAAGACCTACCGGAATGTAGAACTCATGGGAGAGAAGGCTTTTGTTATCAATGAGGATTTTCCTGACTTCCACCTTGAGGACAAGGTGTCTCACCTCGGCGGGGGGGAGGGGTTATTGTTGTGCCCCCAGTAACTTTAGGGTATAAGAGGTGGGGACCATGGGACAGGTGGCCTAATCAAGGGGGGACCTCTGCATAACAGAATGTCAGAAATTAGTTAGAAATGGTGTGAGAAGGGAAGTTGAAGGCGGAAAACAGAATGTATGAAGGGGGGGAGAGATGAAGTTGAGGGATTTAGCAGAAAAAACTCAAGAAAGTGAGAAGATAGAGACTACAGCTCTATCGGTCCCTAGGCTGTGGATCACCCAACCACGAAGGAGTGATCATTGTCAACTCCAACATAAGATCAGTATTATCAAATCAACCCATTGAGGGACATGAAATGTCTTACTTTAAAGCATTAAAGAACATCAACAGCAACTGGTTATGCGGAGCAAGAAAAGAAAATGGGTTCATTTAAATCCACAACCCTAAAAATTGGATTTCAACTCCAAATAGAATTAAAAGGCAAAACATGAAAAAGATCTTGAAAATTAGACATTGAAAGAGGAAAAGAGAATGGAAAGGAGAGTGTTGATGCAGAATCTGAAAGAGAAAAGGCAGGTGTTGGTCAATCCCATTTCCTTCTTATACAAATGATGGATTTCCTCAGTCACAAGAATCATTATTTCTTTAAATACACAAATATATTCTAGAAATGAAAACTATACTGATGCTCATCTAGAATGAAAGAGGGTCAGGTACTAAAATGACTACAGTATTCCTTGACAAACCTCTATATTATTTAATACAAATTCAGCAAGGAAGACTACATAATTTAATATAAAGTAAGACGACTCAATGCTAAAATGTCATCCAGATTCCAAGAAGACAAACAGAATTTCATCAAAATATTATATCAATATCTTTTTCAAAAAAATATTACATCAATACCACACAGACACAACAGAAAAAAAAAAAACTTAACAAATAAAAGAAATAAGAATGAATCTCCTGCCATCAAATACAATTCTGTTAGTTATCAAGAAGTACCTTCCATTGCTAAAACAGAAGCAGGCACTTGCACGGCGGAGGATCTGTGCAACATAGAAATTTATGAAATCAAAACCACAAATTAAAATATATGCCAGTAAATCTGAAATATTCTAAAAGACGGCAATCAAATCGTCAGACTAAATAACCATGTACAATGCATGTGCTAGATAAATCTGCATGTGTGTGGGCTGATTGGCTTCAGACACACAATTATCTTCATTGATAATCTTGAAGAGAATCAATTACAATTTGAAAGAGATAATGTTTCAGACATACTGAGAAATGGTCCAAATTTTTTTCCTCAAAAAAATGTTTCAGACATACAGTACATCAAGAAAGCGGCTGACTCAGCCAGTACATTTCAAACCCCATCCACATTTATATCAGTTCTACTGACACCTTCCTTTGCAAGCTCATTGGCTAGGGAAGTTGCAAACATTGAATCTTTGCCCAACAAATATTCCAGTCCATTGTGTCAAACATGGCTCTTAGATGCCATGGTGTGTGCATGTGTGCGGCCGGAAGATTTGTTTCCCAGTGCATGACAAGAGCTGAATCTCCTTCAACTAATAGGGGGGCAGATGAATGAGGAAAGCATAACTTTATACCCATGAGTAGAGCTTTCGCTTCCCATATTTGATGTGTGGCAACCCACAGGCCCTCACTGTCTAGGTTAGCTCCTCCCATACCAGGTTGGCCCGGATTCCCTGGTGAAGAGCTATCAGACTTAAGCTTAAAAGGACCTCTTGGTGATGCCACCCATCCTCGCATTACTGGAGGTTTATAGTTAGAGAAGTTGATTATTTTCTGCCAAAGCTTAATGAGAGCTACCATACAGAAAGGAGCATACTTCTTAAGGTGCATGATCACGACATAATGTTCCTAGTTGTGGCACTAATTATGGCAGCAATTAAGGAGCTCTTTGCACTGAAAGTTCTGCAGTTTCTATCAGTCCATAGGTGCCATGGGATGGCGGCTAATGTGGCATGCCAAAGTGTTCTTCCACAAGAAGGCCACAAATATGATTACTATTGTTGAATCATTTGGCTGAAAGAGTGTAGCATGTTAAATTGTGCATTAAATCTTTGGAGGACTGCATCCCAAACTGATTTTGGAAATGGACAATGGAGACGGATTTGATTTGTGATTTCTTCTTCACTGACTCTGAACTTGTAGTGAATTTACTTTTGCTTGACCCCTTTTAAGCAGATGATCACAAGCGAGCATTTTCCCATGATATGGTACCGAAAAAAATTGATGTATTTTTCTTGGACATAGAAGCTTCCATAGGGCATTTACTAGGGTTTTATGAAGTGTCTGAGAGCCATCAAGGAGTAGATACACAGAAGCAACCAAGTACTGCCCTAAGATGGAAGGACTTCATATAATTTCGTCCACCCCCCTTTCCGGTATAAAAGTGAACCTCAACAGAGAACTCAGATTTGAAGCTTCAAGGGCTTCTTCATCGTTTAATCGCCTTCTTAGTTGGAGGTGCCATGAATTAAATAATGATTGTAGAGGAGCATTTCCAAGGCAGCAATCTTCCTATAATCTGACTTTTTCAACTGATCTCACAAGAAATGTTGTGTTTTATTCGATAAACGCAATTCTAGATAGGATACTTTTCCAGATGGGGGAGGCTTGATTTCTGCAAACCTTCCGAAACCAGTTGTGTTCCTCAGCCACATATTTTCTTTGGATTAACTTTTGCCAGATAGCACCACTCACCATTGTATATCTCCAAACCCACTTTGCTAGCAATAGTGAATTAACTTCTTCCGCCCTTTGGATACACAGCCCTCCTTTTTCTTCTGATGTACACACGGTTGCCCACTTTACAAGGTGGTATTTAAATTTTTTTGTGCATCACACCATTGGATATTCCTCTAATATGCTTCTAGGCTTTTAGACACACTTTTCGGACAGCACAACAATAATAAGTAGCTCGGCATACTGGCCGAAACTGTCTTTATCAGAGTGACTTTCCAAACTTGCATCAGAAGTGGGACTTTCCTTGATTCTAGCCTCTGTTGACACCTATCTAGAACAGGCTGCCAATGTGCCTTAGTTACTCTTTCTAGAGAATAGAGGAGCCCCAAATAAGTGGATGGTAGCTGAAGTGTTTTACAGCCTAATAGTTCAGCCCAAAGTGTTTGCTCAAGGTGAGTGCAATGTATTCCCAAGGAACCTATTTTACCCAAATTAATAGTTTGACAAGATGCTGACCCATAGAGTAAGAGGAGGGTTTTGACATTTAAAATTTGAGCTCCAGTGCCTTCACACATTACTATTATATCAAATGCAAACTGAAAAATGGGAATTCTCAATCATGTAAGAGGGAGCACAGTACTTGGCTAGCTATGTTGAATAGTATGGGAGAGATGTGTCCTTCTTTCCGGCAGCTAAAGATTGTATTAATTTTGGGAGACACATATAAGTTTCCCTTAGGCACTCACCAAAATTCATACGAACAAAATTTCTGGCTTGGCCTTTTGGATGTGATTTTTACCACATGGGTCTCCTCTTTGCTATCATGTGCAGGTATACCCTGCACACACTGTCAAACACCGAGAAAGCGGCTTGAGCCTCAGCCGCTACCTACGTTCAAGAGTTCCCTTCCCATGATGATGTATTTTACGTTTGACCTTTTTTACAAACATTCATCTTCTGTCTTTCCATTTATTATTTTAATTTAGCTGCTAACCTCCAAAGCTACCACATGCCTAGTGACTGGAAGACTTGATGAGAGAATTACCTAACACCAAAACAAGGATCTTGTCAACAGTTAAGTTTAATGTAAATGTCAACAAGTAAACAAATTAACATATTACATACCTGCTGTTTATATTTAAGAAAATATACCGGCTACTAGGGGAAACCATCAAGCATCAGTTCAATAAAACAAAAATATCACATTTGTGTCCCGATCTAGCATGCACCTTTAGTACAGGAGATAACTCTAAGGTTTCACAATTTTAAATATGAGTGGAATACTAATATAGTTGATCAATCACAAGGCCTAAGAGAAAATCTCAATCATGACAATCAACCAGCGAAAGGCACCGCATTTCCTTCCACGGAAGCAATTAAAAAAGTATAATCAAAGAGAGTACCTCATTCTGAAAATAAGCCAGAAAAGTACGAATAGTTTCTCGGTAAGGCTGTGACACTCCGTTCCATAGTGAATGCTCCCCTTCGACTATACAATACCTGTCAATTTTTGGACTAACACTGTTCATCAATTACCCTTTACATATTAGAAAGGCAAGGGATATTTGCATGTCAAGGAATATTAAACTGGTAAGAACCAGAAGATCATATCACAAATGAAAAAAAAAAGGATCAGATAAAAAATAAGCTCCGAATCTGTTCTAACTCGGTACAAGTTTGAGCCTAGCTCAAGGTGGGTTGACTCAGTTCTTGTCATTCTCTTAACACTCTTATAATTGACCGTCCTCAATGGAAACCAATGTCCTGTTCATGCATTACATGAGAACTCTCACATGGACGGAAATTGTGTGCCAAAGGAGATGGTCCCAATCCTCCAGAGCTTATGCACTCCTGAAGCCCTTCCCCACCGGCTGGAAATGGAGGTAAAGTTAGAGGTACACCCCTCTCCTTTCTTCCTCTGACTAATGACTTTAGGATGAAAAACTTTCCTCTTGTTTGTTTCATCATTTCTAGAAATTTATTGATTTCATAATGTTTTCAGAACATTTTAAACCCAATTGAATCGGATACAAGGTTACTTCATAGGTCAATGGCCTTGGTTTTATGAAATCATTTGAACCACTGCTCATGTCCTCTCCAGCTTGAACACCTCAGGCAAGACAAGTGTGACTTTTACTTGGACATAAGAAAGTTCAATCAACTTGAGGTAGGTCTGAAAGTGTGAACTACTGAAACATATATTTAGCGATCTAAAAGAAAATGAAGAGCAGGAGAACCCTCAGGAAATGTGAAGACCGCCAAATCTGTAAAATTAGTTCGCGTGGAATACCATTCGGATTTGGCATTGTGGGCATCAAGTGGCAAACGGTAGCCGAGCAATGTCCTAACGGCAAGAGCTTCTGAGGTGCTCTCATCCGATAATCTCAAACACCTCGACCTTATATCTCCAACAGCTGGCCCACCTGCATCCTAGTAAAGCGGCTCAAGTTTAATCCCGCGAAGGTGCACATTTTCGTGATTGACACAGAAAAGGTCTAGAGTGAAGAAGGAAAGGAACGAAATTACTGCATGCACGCCGTGTAAAATACGAAAGGATACTTGCCAAGGACTCGAACAATCTCGGCCGTGCTCCCTCCGTCGTCAGAAACGGGAAGCACATGCGCAACCCGAGTGGTGAGCTTCTTCAGCTCCTCTACAACACCATTAAACGCCGTTCCACCTGAAATAAGACAGTCGAGGAAGAACAGAACGGAACCGCAAAATGGATAAGAACAGAAGAACTGTGCCAAAAAAAAAAAAAAAAAAAAAAAAAACAAACAAACAAGAGATTTGGAGCGTGAAGCGGTAGCAGGACCTGAGAAGACCAGCAATGAGGGCTGCTGCTTGAGGTTGTAACAGGATCGAACACGAAACGAATTTCCACGAGGCAACGACATTGACAAAACTCTGAGACGATTGTCGAAGGGAAGGCCAGAAGTCGTGGGAGGCAACAACGGTAGCCCCGTGCAAAGCGCATTACACAAACAGTCTTTCGTCATACTCCCGCGAATTCTTTCTCCCCTCTGGGCCTCTGTTCCTTCCTGGCGTACCGAGAATTCGATGTATTCCTCATCTTATAAAGACGAATCGGCCCATTTCTTCTACACACGGACTGCGATCAGCGACAAACACAATGTGTCCATCTTGCTCCCATCGCGCAGCATGTCGTAGAGATTCGAGAGGTCCGTTCGAATCGTTCGACTCTGTCCAAATGCGCGAGACACTTCGAAGTCTGTCAGTACGTAGCCTCTCTATTTGCACGTTGAAGCCCTACGAGAACTCGTTCAGCCCTTTATTAGTTCTACATCTTGGAAAGGACACGAAGCATATTTAATATAGGTCGAATTAGAGGGACTCTAGTTTCCGAAGGTTGATGTCATATGGTTGTATTGTTATAATTTTAAAATTTGAGGGACGAACCTACGCAAGTGCTCCGGGTGTAAACCGGAACGGAACCATTTATTAATAATGGGTAGAAACGGTATACGATATAAAGTATAAACAGAGAATAAGTGAATAACCAAAAAGTTATTACATAATTTATATACTATTTATTTATTTATTTATTTATTTATTTATCGAATGATATAATAATGGGTAATAACAATGAAAAATTTATCGAATAAGAAATGAAATAACAGTGAAAATTTTTATAAAAATATAAAATAATGAAATATATAGATAGTTTGTATATAAGTTTAACGATAATAATATTTTATAGTGGAAAAAATGATTAATTAGAAGAATATTACAAAATATAAAAAAATAAAATATCTTGGACAATAATTTTATCAAAGTATATCATAATAAATTACAAACAATTTATGAAAAATGACTAATATACCCTTTTTAATAGGGTAAATGGATAATCTAATACAAAATTGTCTTATTCCGTATACCGTTTTATTTATATACCCGCGTGTATAGCTCATGCCCACACGTACACACGTATGCACACAAAAAAATGTCATAGCCACGGTTTCCTCGTAAACCATTGATAGAAAGAAACTAGAAAGTGCCCGCCATTAGTTTCCCGTATGTTCCTCCCTCGACCCCGAGCCCTTTTTGCCTGTCGTTCAACCACGCTCCAGAATCTCCCCAACGAAGAGCTTTTCTCCGATTCCGTCCTTATCCTAGGCACGGCCTCTGGCCAGTGCCGTCTTCTCCTCCTAGAGCCGGTGCGACGCCGTCATGGTATTGCAGTAAACTTCCCGCTTTACAAATTAAACCGTGGGATGCGACAGGGAATTGTAGGCTGAAGTGCTCCCACTTTCAAGTCCTTACTTACTCCGACACCAGCGCTCGCGCGGGCTTCAGCCTTCTCCTTTGCTTTGTGCACGGGTGCCTGAAGCGATCCTACCTCCAGGTCGGTGGATTTCCGCTGTTGCTATCTCTTCTTGTGCTTTAACGGTCCTCCATCTTAAATTTTGGCAGTTGTTTAGCTCTTGTTTTCGACATTTGAGTCCATGTTCGGCCTGCCAGATAAGGACCCAGGTCCTAGAAGATTACATTATTCAGTGGGATGCCCTAAAGCCACAAAAGCAAGACCTGTCAGACAGAGATGAATCTTTTGTCAACTATATTTGTATATACAGCATGGATTAGTTATAGTGGTGATGAAAGACACATACTTTGTAGTCAACCGCCTATGGCTAGGTGATTTCAAAATTATTACGAATGGAGTTTTCAAAATTAATAGTGTTGCAAGTATGTACCATTTTGTTCGTCTCACAAAAGCCATTAGCAACTTAATCGCGGTTGTGATTTGGAATTTGACATCTCAAAATATTCGTGTTTATGGATTTAATTTGCCTTTGATTTGGCTTCCATCTCTTGGTCTATTCTTCTCAATGCACTCTTACTATTCATAAATGCCAAAATTTTCATCCTTTTTTTTGTTCTTTGTTTTCAAAAGTTTCAGTAACCTGATTTAACCTGATATTCTGCAGTTAATTTGTGGTCCTGTTCTTATTTGTCACTTGACGTGATGCATGAAAAATAGCTTTCTCCTTGTTACTCAGCTGAATTTTAAACTTATCCTTGAGAACCATGTGTATGTCTAAGTAGAGTGAGGTCAGACAGTTTTTCTCAAGGATTAACAGCCCGAACAGAAAACACCAGCATTAGCAAAACACAACTAGAACAGGAAGACTATGATGATGACACATAATTTACTACAAGGGAAAAAATCTTCAACTGTGTGTCATGGTTGTCATTTTGACTCATTCAAATTTCCCTCCTATGAAATTACTGTTGTTTCGACACGACTTTGCCTATTCAACACATTGAAGGAACATTGGATAGTTATGCGATATTTTTCTGTACGCCTTTGTCTAAGACATACTATTATTATTACTTTGAAGGTATAAGCCTTTCTAGCTATTCTGTTTTTAGGAGTTTTATTATTGTGTTCTTGTTTTTAAAGTCCAAAACTACCACTGATTTTAGGGACTGGATATTATATATGTTTTTTGGTCGTTGAAAAAATTTATATTGCCTGTTTGAAAAAGAACGTTATTTGTAAAACATTGTACTTTGTATTTGCCCATTCATCAATGGAAAAAGATTACATTTTGTTTTCCTTGATATCCCAAATATTTGAGAGAGGCAAATTCAGCTGTGTAATTTACTATCAAATACATTATCTGGTTGGCAGATGTGGAGTTAGGGCCTAGAAGTTTAGCAGTCTTAATTGGGACTGCCTGTAAACACAAAATATGACCTACTGAAGATTGATCTGTTGCAGAGTAATTTTATATGAACTGCATCGAGTGGCAACTTTAGAAGACCAAAAACACATGATAGGCATGGTCTTGTGTTGGCCTTATTTGTTGCGAGTGTATGTCCTTGTCTTGGCACCTTAGGCATGTCATCCTTGTTGGTTTGTCGAGTTAAAAGTGTTTCACTTTGGATACCTTTTGGGAATTTGACACCTTAAAAAAATACTCTTGCTTAGTTATTTTACTTTGTATCAGATTAGTCCCTCCCATTTCTTTGGTCCATTCTATCTATTGTAGTCCTACTGTTTACAAATGTGAGTTTTTCAGCACTTTTTCTGTTTTAGTGAAAGAACTATTAAGAACTGCTTATAACCTGTTATTATGTAGTTGTTTCTTTCACCTTTTCTGTTTCAATGATGTTTATTTTTCAGATTTCCCTTATCATTCAAATATGCTAGAATCCCTCTTTTCATCCAGGAAATCCATTATGGGTTCTTCAGAGAGCAGATTCTCAGAACAGAAGTCATCCTCGTCCTTAGCCTTGTCAGAGGCGGAGCCCCAGAACAGCAACCCTGATAGGGCAACAGCATCTGCATCAGAAGCAAAGCCTAAGAAGAAGATATGCTGTGCTTGCCCTGACACTAAAAAGCAGAGAGATGAGTGCATTGTGGAGCATGGTGAAGCCGCTTGTAAAAAATGGATTGATGCTCATCTGGAGTGTCTGCGTGGTGAGGGCTTTAAAGTTTAAAGTTTAAAACCAAGGGAAATCCTTGAAATGCAAACAGCACAGGAAAATATGAGAACTTACAAATTTTCTTTTGATTAAGTAGCTTTGACTTTAGAAAAGCTCGGTGGGAGTGAAAGTTTTTGCTAGAAGGATGTAAAAAATATGGACCATAATTTTTATGGATTATTATTCATTATAAAAGGGGTTTTTAACCCTCATTCAAACAATAATCTACTTTGCTGGCTTATCAGGTTCTTTTTCTATTGGTTGGTCTCTCAAGCTGTCGTCGTAGTTTTGAGAAGTTAAATTTTCCATTCTTTGAAGTTCTCTCAAATGTTAAATTATGACACCGAAAATTTTGAAGCTTCAAGAGAATAAAGTTACATTTACTGCAGTAAACCAAGAAGAGCATTGAGCTTGGTTAGCGTGGAAGGCCGGTAGGACGTAGAGGAGTGATTGTGTCTTTTTTTTATGATATTAAGCAGTTTCTCAAAAATAAAAGCAACTATTTATTAGCATTTAGAAGTCTCTATAATAATAAACATTTTATCATTTCTACTTTTGTTTGTATTATTTTCTCAATATTTATATTTTTTATAATTGCAGTTTTGATGTCTGATTCAGTCTTTTGAAATTCAAACTCTGATTCATAGCGAGGTGATAAAAAGATGATAGCAGTGGCTGCCACTAGTGCTAGCTTTGTTTGCTGCAAATAATATTATTACCAATAATGAGCCTCATGTCAAAATATTAGTATAAAAGGTACACCTCACATGAGAACAACCCTTTAAGAAGATCCAGATTGATGAATATATATCATCTGTCTCCACTGCTACCTCTTCGAATATTCGAACTAGTCAGCACTATTATCCATATTTTAAGGCGTTATTCTAGCTTTAGTATATGGTGACAATTCAATCAGGTTAAAGAATCAACATAGAAAATTGTCACATAACACTTTACAACATGCACTTTTAACTTGGAGCTTATTCGAATTTTGACACCTACATATACTTGATAGATAGGAGGGTCTTCAAATAATGCTAGAGTATTGGCGGATGTATTAAAGAAACAGGGATTTAAAGTACTGCAAGATAAAATTTAATTTGTTTTTCCTTTTAGATCTAAATTAATTCTCGGTTTTGCTTTTCAGCTTGCTGAAAGAAACTCTTCCACAAAGGGCACACACCATTGTATAAAAATCTACATCTCCGAAGCATCTAAGAGGCGGGAACATTGACTTTAACATTACCGGCCATCACATCAACTTGAATAACCTTCAGTCACTTCAGACTAGTGGCAGCCCCACCAAAGCAGCAGCCACCACATCAAGTAACCTACACACAACTCTGCACTTTAGATCTCCACCAGCTTACTTTCTGGATTTCTTCTCCAAATTCAACTCACCAGACCAGATAACAGGGACGAATATCACATAATTGGTCAAGTAAAACGAGTTCACAATGGAATTATAACATGTAGTGCAAGATTAAAGTATACCTGCCGTACAGGAAACTAATCCATTAATGTAACATAACCAGATCATTTTCCAGTGGGGGGCATCTGGAAATGCTTCACCATAAGATTTGATGGATCAGCGTCCTCGTTAAAGAGCCCTTTCCTTGTATGTACATGCTCTGTGTTATTAACGTGGTTGCAATCAGGCACCATTAGCTTCACCTGGTTGCTTCCGCCATAGATTTTTGCAAGAGAGGAGTTTTACTTCTCTATAGTAATTCCCATTCTGATTCAGAAAATTCCTGACTAGGAGACTTTTTCAAGTCCATGAGCTCATCGGATGTAGAAAATGGGGAAGAGCTTCCTGGACATCTGTCTCCAACACCACTGGATAAAATTTGTACCTTTCTATAATTGTGTTTTGTAGCTAGTAGAAATTTAGACAGAAGAGAGCCCCGGAGCTTTTTCTGAAAAGGAGACAATATTGAAATAAAATGAGCTGACTGAAGTTTAAACTTCTGTTCAGAAAGGCTGTAATGTGGCTGAAATTACCTTGTAGGATTTGCGTATTGCCACACGGTGAGACAAAATAGAATGATCATTATCAATTTCATTGCTTTGAACATCCAAATAGCTTTCTCCAAGGAATAAATCTTCAAACTTCTCCTGCACTTCTGATGTCACATCGATTACATCTGATGCATTCTCCATATCAGCAGTTCCTCCTTCGCCTGTAAGAAGAAAACTCTTAAATTAGGAAACACTTTTTTAGGGAAAAGGTGATCAAAGTTAGTATGCAAGATATAACCATTCAAGTCATTCTATATACAAGACCATTAGCATGTGAAACCATTTCTTAGTCTGATCCAGAAGGGGCAACATGTTTCTAACCAAGACGGAGAAGAGAGGATACCTAGACTTATCTAAAACATAACCAGTTTGAGTCCTTCACACCAGAATGTTATTTCCAAAAAATACTTGTAATCTAAATCTTGCCAATTCTTGCTTGACTTGGCCAATATCAATTATCAGCAAAGTCACCAACTGGACAACTGTAAAAGAAGTACAATGAGCAACATGGCCTTGTCCAGAAAACAGGAATTGCCAAGCAGTGGCAATTTTATCTAGTAAAAGACTAAAACTAGTTTAGGATGCAAAGTTAGGCTCAACTAAGGAATTGATGGAATGAACACCAAGCACCTTTACAAGTGAAGTCTTTCTCATGAACCCCACTCACCTATACAAGTGGGTATCAAATTTCTGCAACAAGATATTAAGGATCATTGTTTGATTCTTTTTTCTCTCCCTTTTTTTTTAAGTGATGAAGACTCGTTATACAAGTTTCAGATAAACTCCTAGACCTTGTACCTGAACTCAAGACCTCCCACTACCAAATCCCCCGCGAGACCACTGAGTTACTGCTCAAGATCACTTGTTTGATAGATTATTAAACCAGGAAATTTGATTATAAAAATATGTTTTTATTTTTTTGTAACTTATAAATACATTAAATTATTATGGTTAATGTGTGCCCCGATGTATATGCATGTTGTTCCATGCAACATGGTGAATACAGCTTGGTTATGCAAAATAAGTGGGACTCCTTGTTACTCTTGACAGCTAGGAAACCATACTAAGTCAATTTTCCATGCTTTTAGTCAGTGCAATAAAAGAATCATTGTAAAGCTATGCTGATGATTTGTCACATGATTTATTCTTTCTATCATCAATAAAAGAATCATTGTTCTCAAAAATGTCAGTGCAATAAAGTTTCCAGCTTGAAGATATATTCTCCAAAGTTTAAAAATATGTTTAATAGGAACATAGCAAGGCAAAAAAATTATTTCAAATAAGTACTTATGTCACAGTATAAGTATGCTATAAGAGCCCATAATAAACTTACCAGGCTCAGAGGTTTCCAATACGGGAGATGACCCAACTGATATTGCCGCAAACATTGTGTCAGTCCCTAACATTAGGAATTGAATTTTATAATAATTTAATTGCATCAGAACAGTGCATAAATGCAGAGGGAGAGGGAAAGAGAGGCAAGGAGGGAGGGAAGCAGGGAAGGTGGATAAGAGTGCAGCTTTGCATCAAGAGATACATACCTGTGACACTACTTGATAATGAACTACTTAATGCAGCAGGCAAACCGTCAAAATCTGAATCAGTCAATAGTGAACCAGAACATTTGTCAATTAATGTAGCTTCATCTGATACATTACGACAATTTTCTTCTTCTAAGCAAGAAGACTCTGATTTATTACATAACATGTCATACTCATCTTTGCATAGTTCATTCTGAGTTACATCTTTTCTTAACCCTGGACTTGAATCTTCCACAGGAGAGACAGTCATCACTTTTGTAGAAACCAGATCCAACTCAGCAGGCAGAACAGGATTCTTGTCAAGAACAGGCTGATTAAAACCAACACCAATATCACAGGCAACTGACAGGTCTGTCACAGGCACCTGAATAGAATGAATAGGAGATGGGGACAGAATATCTTTCATAACTTCATTATAAAATTTCTGAACATTCACACCAACTGTTTGTAACTGCGTTTCAACAGAGCTAGCAGGCTCCTGCCAAAGAAGTATTTTAGTCCATCAATGTTACAAAATGTAAAAGAAGATCAACTCATTATCTCTTAAGGCAGGAAAAAAATATTAACACGACAAAAGTATAGTACTGTACAGTACTACAGCTTGGTAGTAGTATCCCTTTTCAAAACCCATCACAAATTAAGTTAAGCTAACCAGATTAGCCAGAGAAATTTTTTATGACAATAAATAGCAGGAATTCCTCTATTTAACTAAATCAGACTTGAAACCAGTAAAAGGCTTCTTGAACAAAAAACCATGCATAAGCAGTCAAATAATCATTACCAAGAACTAAAGAACTGATCCCAGTGCGCATCTAAGATGATAGAAGGCACTAAAACCTTAAGGACATCAGATAGGTCAAATTTATGTATCTATTGAGACATCCATGTATTGTCAAACTGAAATCAAAACACTTTTTATCCCTAATCACCTTGTCCTAAATGACACAAACTTGTTGTCATAAATCAAGGATTATGCAGAAAATTTTAAATGCATAAGATAAAAAAAAGTAGGAGACCTGTGCCATAAAATGGTCCATTTCCTGAAGCATATCAACACAAACAGTTTCCAACTTCTGGTACATATTACCAACCCAGCTTATGCCCTGTGATGAAAAGTCCATCCTGAGTACGAAACAAACTTTGTTGAACCAGGTTCCTTTTCTCTCTGTAAGATTTCTGTGTACAGGAGGTGTCTTTGTCAGCAGTTATTCATCACAGCTACTTTACATCTGCAAGACCATTACATCAAAGTTCTATTAATATAAATGTCATGAAATTTATAAAAGCGTTTAGTTGAATCCCATAGATAAGACATCAAATTGTAGGCTCTTCGAAGAAGAGGAAAGCCAACACATCACAGTATTTGTAACCACCACTGAAGAAATCAGCTTCATCTAAACAAGCAGACAACTCTAGAGCCAAAAAGTACATACAATTGAACAGCCTCTCCCATCTCAAAAATTCATTAATCATACCAATTCAACAACTTCATTAGCTTCAAATCAACAAATACATTATCTACACATCAACACTGCCAGCCACACAAAATGCTGTATTTCAACAACAGTTGAAGTGGAATAAGAGATAGACTTTTTCTTTTTTCATGACGTGGCATTTCTCAATTTTTAGACAAGGGAAGATTAGTTCACAGAATATTCATGCTCTCTAATTAATTTATCAGAATATTAAACTACAGTTATACGGTAACAAAGTCATGGCCCACATTGGGTTGATAAATCATTGGTTTCAAAGCAGATCATTCGAGTGCCATAATCAAATGAAAGATTATCATAAAATAACCCTAAAGATCAGTATAACGGTGTTTTATCCACATGCCTACTGCTTTAGGTAATTTTCAGAGGTGTGTTCTGGAAGTAAATAAATCTGCAGAACCTTCGTCTGAAAGCAATAAGTGAAAAGAAATGAGGAAAATGCAAATTACGTGTATGTGACAGAAGCAAGAATTTTGACACGGGCAAATGTTTACCCATAATTAACAATAATGCGTGCAGTTCAGGGAATCACAGCACTTTCGAGCATATTGAACCATGCGAACAGAATTTAAGACATTCACAAACAAAAGATATTCAATTTGCACTCAAAAGATCAAACTAGCCCCAAATGATATATTATCAAAACCCGTCGTTATATACTGCATAACAAACACGTATACAGCTCTCCATAAAAGTCGTCCGAAGACGACTTTTGAGGCCTCATCACGAAATGGTTAAAATAAGAACAGAAGGAACAAACTTGCTCCAGAAAACCGCCATATCCCAGTAAAAGCAGCATGTTGAGCAGCACAATCAATTTCCTCACTGACCGAATTGATTTCATGGGAAAAGCTGAATTCCGTCTAGAAGACATACTTTTTGGTCAGAACAAAACACTCAAGACCGGCACCAGTTTATGACATATAATTGCAGCCTTTGGAATGTATTTCACCCCAATTTGTCGAATTTTTCGCTAGAGCCCGAGTATACTAGACAAATAAAATTTTCAGAAAGCGAGAATCTCAAACGAGGACGTAAAATATCTACTCTGAAAAATCTATTAAAGAAGAAAATATGATACCCATAAGGCAAGCCACAAAAATAAAGTCTTTGATCATCAAACATGACCCACTTCAAAGTGGAAAACAGATATAGCCTGGTGCATACCGAGCATCTCTGTTTCTTCTGAGGCTTATAGGGAGCGAGCATCATCCAAGAAAAGAAACGACAACCAAGCACAAAGATAATTAAGAAAGTATAAAGCTAACTTTTGGGGGCCGTGGGAGGAGGACGGAGCTTGAAGGAGAGGTAGAGAGAACGGGAAAGTACGAAAGAACGAAAAGAAAGAAGAAGAAACGAAAAGGAAAAGAAACGAAAAGGAAAAGAAACGTCTTCGTATCAGAAATTCGATAAGAAAGGGCCTGTGGGACCTCTCGAGATTAGGCGACGGGATTTAAATGATGGGCGAGGAAGGATCGTATTCGTAATATTTACGCTTTATTGTTTACTGGTTTAATTTTTACCTTTTACTGCTTTATATGCAAATTTCAGAAAATGAAAAATTATTATACATTATATTTTGGGATTAAAAATAATTAATTTTTATTTGAGAAGGCAAGGACTATAATATTAAGTAATCCGTGCAACAAAAAGAAAAAATATTTTCCCTTATGAATTATATTTGATATTATTATATATAGCTATGTTTTAAAAACCGAACCGGTCATTTATTAGGGCCAGTTTTGGTTGAACCGGATTAGACCGGGTTGAACCATTGAATATTATATATCATATGCTACAAATATTTAATATTTTTATAAGAAGAAAAATGATAAAAATAATGCTAGTTACTGTGAACCGGGCTGAGTCAATAAGAATAGAATTGGCCTCTGACTTTGGTTCAACCAGGTTAGACATGCCGGTTCGGTTTGGTTTTTAAAACACTGATATATACCAATATTTTATAAACTGAACCGGTCATTAAACTAGTATAGAAGTTTGTTTGTTTAAACCGGGTTAGACAAGATAACACTAGGGTAGGAGTGGGCATAGGGTCGGGTTTTTCGGGTAAACCGACCTGACCCGATGCAAAAAATCTAGGTTTGGATTCCCAAATTTAACCCATGGGTCGGGTTTGGGTTTGGGAATCCAAACCCAACCTCGGGTCGAGTCGGGTTCGGGTTACCCAAACCCGACCTGCGGGTTTTTATTTTTTATTTTTTGTATATTTAGTTTTTTGGGTCGGGTTTTGATCGGGTCGGGTCGGGTGCGGGTTTGTAAAATCATAGTTTGGGTTGGGTTGGGGTTTGGGTTTTACAACTCGTGCGGGTTTTTCACAGGTTCAAGTTTCTAGTATATAAGTCGGGCCGGGTTTGGGTTTTCAGAAACCCGACCCAAACCCAACCCGTGTCCACCCCTAGGGGTTAAAATCGCAACCTTATAGAAAGAAAGTAATGTTTTTATATTTGATATCTTTGAGCAAATTAGAATCAGAATTGCCTCCGGTTCCGGTTCAACCCAGAGGAACTTGCAGGTCCGGTCCAATTTTCAAAAGTCTGATATGTACTTATTCTAATTAAAATATTAAATTGAAGTTATAATTAAATCAAATGAAAATAACATCAAAACAATACAAAATAAAATTATTGTTAATATTTTTATGATATTCAATAATCCTTACACTTCACCATGCATCACTGTCCTACGTCATAGTAAATGAAAAATGGATGATAAGGTGAATTGTTTTTAATTGGTTTGGTTAGTAGCCAAGTTCAAATAGTGAAGATGCAAATAATTAACTATAAAAGAGTAAAAAAATTTCTATATGCATAATTTATGGTACATTATGTTTGGAATACGTCTTATGAGGTGATGTACGTATATTTATAAAATCTTTTCCAAACGTTGAGTTTAAGTTCGAAAAATTACAATGAGTTGGATAATCTTACTAAATGGTACTGGAAAAGAAATATTTTTTTTTTTATAAAAATGCTTTAGTTATTGTAGCCGCCAAAATTTTAAAATTGGGATTTATTATTTTAATTTATACGAGAAATCTTGATTGACCCATCTCTAAGATTGAATCGACGGACATGATTCAAATTACCCTGGTAGGCCCATCGTCGACAAGATGCCTGCATGGACAACACATTAGCAGCATAGGACCGCCACATGGACCAATCAGGGGATTAGGTCAATTCCCGGGAGAAAAGCTATAAATCTCAGGGGAAGCAGGTCAGAAATTCACACATCCAAAAACCCAGAAACCCAAAAACCTTGCGACTCGCATCCAATCAACCCAAAAACCTTGCTGACTCGCATCCAATCCCAAATTATCCATCATCTAGGAGCTGTCATCAAGCTGATCAAATGGGATACCAAATTTTCCGTTCAACCGGCTAAATTCTCCAAACAAGTTCGTGTACGGCAATTCACAACTGAATCGTGAGAATGCTCAAATTCTACATAGACTGAAGATCGAATCAGAGGGGTATTAGACAACGACAACGTACCCGCAAAAATTCCCAAATTCCCACAAATTGTAAACTTTACTTTATATTCTGTACCAGCGGTCACGATGTTTCGCGGATCGGCCTATTCACGTGGATACAGTTCTATATTGTTTTTGTAAACTGCCCAATAACTAAATATAGATCACATCCATAAGGTAGAGGTGCAAAATTCGTTACCTATCCCACCCCATTATTGGCACAAGTTCTCTCCCATTCATAAAACGAGTTGCAGACCAGGCAAAAATCCTCCCAAGTTTATTTTGGGTAGAAGATATTGTTCAATGTGAGACCTTGGTTTGCCTGATCTTCATATGTAGTACTGCTTTACAGTTACCTTTTTAAATGAACGCAGAAGAAGAATCTGCAAATTAACTCCATTACTAAAATATACAAATTGAAGGATTTGGATGATAATGTGCACATAATAAGCTAAATGATGCTTGTCCCTTTGCTCCAAACGATATATTTCCTACTAAATCTCCTTTACTACACTAAGTCTCCAACAAGATTATATGCAAGTGACAGCAAAATATAGCGGTTCCTGATAGATTGTAGTTGATAGGTCTAAGCCACAAAAAAGAAAAGAAAAGGAAATGACTGATAAAACTCGCTCCTGAAAGCTACTTACAAATTGTCTGTTTTCTTCAAGAATGGTGACTTCTTCTCCAACAAACTCATTAACTTCATTGCATGAGGATCTGTCTTGCACTGTTTGATTTCTATTTCTTTAAGGTAGTTCATGGTAGAAGGAAGAATGGATGCAGATCGTCGAGTGCAACATAACAATCCTCCCATATGCTTCGATTTCCTCTACAAGGGAACCAGAGTACAGATGTTTAAACAATTATAGCTTAGAATATATCGATGTACAAAGAAAAATTTGAAATTTAAAATTACCTCAAAGTCATCAATGACAAGCTTATTAAGATTGGGGCATTGAGAGAAAAACCAGTCAACGGCTTCCATGTAGTCATAGCAGCTACAAAGGTATGCAATCAAGTTCAAACGCTCGAGATTCTGAAACATAGGGTAAGGTGGCAGCAGATCTTTCTCAGCCGCAAGCATCTGGTCAAACAAAACCTAGCATGAGATGAACTTGGATCTGTAACATGGAAATGTGCAGTGATGGGATTTCGATTTTGGGACAGCATCAAATAAAGTTATGAAATATGCTGTATTGTGATTCTTACTTTTGAAGGTGAGATTCATGTTCATTCTGTCGTAAGGCAAATAAGCTAAAGTCATCAAGTCTAATAAAAGTTTGAAAACACAGCCATGAGGCAATTTTTGGCAAATTCAATCATATATAGAAATTCCACAATAAGTCTCCTATTTAATGCTCAAACTCCAATATAATGCCTACTCATAGTAAGGCGATAAGACTTAATACCTCAATAGACGAGCCGCATATAGAGAGGACTTTGGCGGCATGAAGGCCACTGATCATTTGAGATAAACTTGAACAGTTACCTTGACTCTTTTTGCGAATCTGCACATCACATTCTTTGTGAATCTGAACTTTTGCATAAGCTAAAGAAACAAGGTCTGATAAATCATAATTTTTAGCTATTGAAGTAAGAACATAACTGAATGTCACAAGATTTGGAGCTCTAAGCTTCATCTCACACTTCCTTAAACCTTGACACTCATAAATGTCCAAAGTCTTGAGTCCACAAGCTACAATGTTAAGTGGTGCAGACCCAGTAAATCCGCAGGTTCGTAGTGTTAAATTTTCAAGAGTCGGACAGTTGGAGAAGAACTCCTCATGAAAGTATTTCGAAGAAAATATTACTTGCACTAATTGCAATATTTTGAGCCGGTGGAAACGCGCATTACTTGGAGTACGAAGACGAGAAAAATGCAGATCAAGTTTTAATGTTTCCAAAGACTTAGTGCCAAAAACTGCTAAAGGTAGATCAAAGGGACCTTTCCTTTTAAATATGCCAATATCAAGCTCTTTAGTGTTGAGGGTCCCTGCAGCCTTAAACCATACTCTCAGACGACTTGCAAACAAATTACCAGAATACCATAGACGGAATTTGTGAATGTCTATTCTATTTCGAAGCATTAGAAATTCATCAACAACCTCCGCGAACCTCTCATCCCTCTCCTTGTCTTCAATTAGATAAAGTTCAGCTGGCGAAAATATCATATCAAGTAGCACTTGATCCTCTTTGAAAAATGGGGCTTCGCTGTCATCAAAGTCTAGGGTGGGAACATAGGTCCACAGATATCTCCATCTTTTTGACAAAACGCTTGTTCTGATAGAAAATTTGGTTGGAAGGAATGATAATATGTGAAGAAGAATGGGTTCGGGCAATGTGCTGATCCTGTCGCCATATCCCTTAGCAATCTTTGTTGGGCCTACTTCCATTGCCTTCCTATGTTCTCTATCAAGACAAGCAACCTCAAGCCACAAAAATGTCCTCTCCAAATGCAACTCATTCACTAACAAACACTAATGGAGAAGTTCACCCTTCACCGCTCTTTCAACGTGGAGTTCCATACTTGCAGGTTCATTCCGTGAAATGAATCCCATCCACCTCCTGGCATTTCCTCGTACAATCAACGTGCAGAAGAAGTTTCAGTAGACTCGAAACTTAAAACTATGACTAAAAAAAAAACACAAAAACCCCAAATAATAAAAAAAAATTACTTAGTGCCGGATGTTGAAACTTGAAACAGTGATTATATCATGAAAGCGTACTGGGAGAGAAGCACCTTCGCGCGATTATAGAATACCTCCTACGGCTCCCATCCTCGGTTCAAACAATTAGTATTGAAGCGCACGATATTTACTCAAAATAGAATATTTAATTATATAAACATTAACATTAGGGTAAAACAAAATAAGCAAAAATTCCCGGTTGATACTTATATAAATTGATTAATTTTCTTTTTTTTCAGAAAACGTTCCTATAACGTGATTCACCAAAATGCGATAACTAGGATTTTAAGCGAAAGATCTAAGAAGAATCGGAATGAAATCTCGAGAGAAACGCTTTAACATGACGGAGAAAACGAAGTATAGCCGACTCACCTGGGGCAGAGAACGAAGCACGCGACGCCAAAAAAACCAAATGGGACAGAAGAAGCCGCTTATTTGTATAAACACCAGTAATTGCACACAACAGAATAGGAAAGGTGAAGAGGCGCCAGGAGGAGGAGGAGGAGGCGAGAGCAGAGACGTTACTGCCATTCTGCCACCTGGGGAGAGCGTTCTGTGGGAGTGAATACCGGAACCAGAGTGCGCAGTTCTACTTCTACGACTTCTATTCGTCTTTGAATAATTATGTGTACACCCAAAATGTACCTTGGACGGGTACATTCCTACCTACAATTCTGCGGCGCCGGATCGCTCGCTAGTGGTCTTGTGAGTTGTGAGGCAGGTGAGCAGGTGTGGGCATCGGGCCGGGTTAATGGGGAAACCCGATCAGACCCAACCCGATAATCCCGAGTTTGGATTCTTAAATCTAAGATTGAATTATGAAATATAAACCCGATCATGGGTCAGGTTGGATTTGGGTTTACCAAAAAGCCCAAACCGAACAAAGGGTTTAAACCATTATATAAAACCATGCTAGAAAATATCTCGTAAGAACATCCATTGCTAGGTCTTGGTCTTCCGTTGATGAATCCTTACATGACTACTGGTTGTAAGTTTAGTTATTTTATAAGTCCATCATTTGTTTTAGAACCAGGCATGTAACTCTCAATCCCATGTATTTTTCACAAAAAATCACAAGCAATGGAATTGAAAGTTGAGACATCATAGGAGGATATGCCAGATCCTATATATGACAAGGTCAAGCTGTTAAATGGAACCAAATCGTTGTATAGAAAGAATCCAAAATAGAGCCGGCCGACCACAAAACAAAGATCTACCTGACAAAGAAGATAAGAAAAATATCCTGGCTTCCTGTGATCTAAATCTTTATGGCAACCCATACCATTCATGGGACAATATGCCAATCTCTATCACAAGCATACCTTAATTGAAATGCAAATAACCAAAACAAATTGTCATGACAACAGAAATATTCAAATTTATTTCAGCAGAAACAGTCGAAATAACGGTTTGGTCGAAAACGACTCTTGGCAGGGGCTCCTTTCGAGGACAGAGAACGACTCTTCGGCAATTTCAGTCATTCAGGTAGCAACTTTTCTTTCCAGCTATATGTATGTACCTTAAATCTCCTTTAGGCAAGTAAGGGTACATTTTGGAGGGTCTTTAGCCAGTTGGCAATCTTTTTCCCAATGTATCTCCGAAAAGTACCCTTTCCTACACGAAAGAAAACATAAAATGGAGGGTCAAATAGCAACTTCACAACAGATTAATCGTTGTTGAGTTCAATTTTTGTATCATGACCCTAAATCCGGCTATCACCAACTTTACAAGATTTGGACAGTGCAGCAACAAATGCATGATCAGATTTTACTTGGTCATGAAAATTGCAATGATAAAAAGGAAAAAAAGACGAGCACTTCAGATTGCCAAATGGCATAGCCAAACTGCACGTAAATGCTCCACCAGCTTGGTCCACTGGATGCAAACAACAACGCTTAAAAAATTCAAACAACAGATAATTAGAGAAGAAAATGAGTCTTATCTTGAAGGTTAGAGATTTCAAACTACCTTTGGTAAAGAAAATGTTAAGTTTATGGGTTCTTTCTCTTCTTTACCATCATTTTCTTTTATAATTCAATGAAAACTTTTCAAAGAGAAGAAATGATGCAAGAAGGTAAAGAAATTACCACAAAATGGGAAGAATGACAGAAGAATCATGAAAGAAGTACCTGCAACTATCTTATACATTCCATCTATGCAAATGGAACCAGAAGTGGAGCCATTGATTACAAGGTTTAAGAGAGCTAAACATATAAAAAACAAAATTGTTTCGACCATCTACAAAGAATGACTCTAAACATGGTGTAGAAATCTTGAGGTCAAAATCTTTTGTTGCCTAGTGATGGAGGTTGACTGCAGGGAAGGAATAAAAATTGTTAAAAGGAAGTACTTGAAAACATTTTAGTTAAAAGGAAGCAGAAATAATGCAAGACCGATACTTGAAAATACCATTTTTGGGAAGAATATTTTTATAAAAACATATAATATTTCAATAATGCTTAAAACAAGTTGCAAACCAGGCAAGCATCCTCCCAAGTTCATTTTGAGTATAAGATATGGTTCCATTTGGAGAGCTGAAACCTTGGTTGAAACTCAAGAAGCAACAAGCACTTCTATGGACTAGTGATGGTGAACTTCTACATATTAGTGGTTTTGGTCTTTCCATTTAGAACAGTTTTCCAAATACCTCTATAAGTGGGAACAGAAAGAAATATCTCCAATTTAGGTTGACTACTCTATATAAATTTAATCGAAGGGTTTGCATGACTGTTCAAAAAGAAGAAAAAATTTTGTCCCGTATTCATAGTATAGATAGTCGTGCTTTGCCCTGCGCTCAAAAGGATGTATTTCCCACTAAATCTCCTGTACTACAAAAAGTCTCCAACAAAATTATAACTCACAGCATAAGCTAAACAATAAGCAAAATCTAGCGGTTGTTAGATAGGTCAGCTGTAATGTCATGACATGACAAACCAAAAAAGCATAAAGGTTTAACTGTAGGAGATAACAAAATGGTAGGGTATGAATAGAAGATCTGAGCAAAAAAAAAAAAGACTGATAAAACTCACCCTGAAAGCTATTTGAAAATAGAAAAATAGTCTCCTTTCTTCAAGGATGGTGACTTCTTGTAAAACAAATTCCTTAAGTTCTTTGCATGAATATCTTTCTTGAGCTGTTTGAATTCTATTTCTTTAGAGTAGCTCCTGGTAGAAGGAAAAATGCATAGAGGTCGAGCGCACCATATGAATCCTCCCATATGCTTAGATTTTGTCTACATAGGAACCAAAGTACAAAAAATAAAACAATTATGGCTTAAAATATACTGATGTACAATGAAAAACTTGAAATTTAAAAATTACCTCAAAATCATCTATGACTAGCTTATTAAGATTGGGGCATTGAGAGAAAAACCAGCCCACAGCTTTCAAGTAGTAAGAGCAGCTACAGACGTACGCAATCAAGTTCAAACGCTCGAGATTCTGAAGCATAGGATAAGTTGGCAGATCTTTCTCAGCTGCAAGTATCTGGTAAAACGAAAACTAGCATCAGATGAACTTAGATCTGTAACATGGAAATGTCAAGGGATGGGATTTAGATTTTGGGAGGTGAGTATCACTCTTTTAGATAAATAAAATTATAAAAAACAAGTTGCACCGTGATTTTGACTTTTGAAGGTGACATTCTTTTTCATTCCATTATTAGGCAAATAAGCTAAAGCCACTGAGTTTAATATAGGCTAGAAGACACATATATGAGGCCTTTATTGGAACAATATAATCATGAAAAAGAAATTCCAAAATTAGTCTCCTATTTAATGCTACTCCAACATAATGCTTACTTATAGTAAAGTGATGAGACTGACTACCTCAATGGATGAGCAACATATAGAGAGGGCTTTTGCAGAATGGAGGCCTCTAATCATTTGAGATAAACTTGAGCAGTTACCTCGTCCTTCTCTACGAACCCGCACTTTTGCATAAGCTAAAGAAACAAGGTCCGAGAAATCATATCTTTTTGCAATTGACGTAAAAACATAACTGAATGTCACAAGATTTGGAGCTTTAAGCTTCATCTCACTCTTCCTTAAACCATGACACTGATAAATGTCCAAAGTCTTCAGTCCAGAAGCTAAGATGTTAAGTGGAGCAGAGCAAGTAAATTCACATAACCGTAGAGTTAAATGTTCAAGTGTGGGACAATTGGAGAAGAACTTCTCATGAATATATTTGGAAGAAAATTTTACTTGCACCAATTGCAATATTTTGAGCTGGCAGAAACCCACACAATTTGGAACTCTAAGATGAGAACAATGCAGATCAAGCTTAAATGTTTCCAAAGACTTAGTCCCAAAAACTGCTAAAGGAAGATCAAAGGGACCTTGTTTCTTATAGATGCCAATATCAACCTCTTTGATGTTGAGCTTCTTCACAATACTAAACCATGTCCTCAGACGATATGCACACAAAGCACCAGAATACCATAGACGGAATTTGTGAATGTCTGTTCTATTTCGAAGTCCCAGAAATTCATCAACAACATGCAAGAAATTTTCATCCCTGTCCTTGTCTTTAAAAAGACGAAGATCAGTTGGGGCCTTTTTCGTATCCATTGGCTCTTCATCCTCTTTGAAAAATGAGAATTCATTATCATCAAAGTCTAGGGTGGGAACATAGGTCCACAGATGTCTCCATGTTTTTGACAAAACGCTTGTCCTAATGGCAAATTTGGTTGGAAGGAATGATAAGATATGAAGAAGAATGGGCTCAGGCAAGGAGCTGATCCTATCACCATATCCAGGAGCAATCTTTCTTGGGCCTTCTTCCATTGAACTGCCTTCCTATGCTCTTTATCAAGACAAGCAACGGTAAGCCACGGAAATATCCTCCAAACATACAACTCCCTTATTAACTAAGGCCGGTGGAGAAATTCACATTTCAATGCCCTTTCAACATGGAGTCCCACACTTGCAGGTAGATCCGTCGAAAACCATTTGCCTCCTGGCATTTCCCAGAGCAAGACTTAAACAACAAATTTCATCAAAACAATACAAAAAAAAAACAGTAAACTTGCAGTGTCAACCCTGACGACTATAAAACCTAACAGAGCACAAAATATCCGAGGAAAATGTCAATGAACAGCAAAAAATAAACTAAAATTACTTGTGCCAGAACGAGAAAAACAACATTTCTTGTAGACTCCACATACGTAATATGCACAAGGTGAGAAACTAAATATGTAGTCAACCCCAGACCATCTTGTACCATCTACTTTAAAGTCAATAACAGAGTTTATATAAAAAAATCTTGACAGGTTTGCAAAGAAGAGAAAAGTTGACATCACTTTTTCCTTAATAAAAATCCAATAGAATGCCAACGAGATAAATGACATATATCAATATTAGGAAACTATTAAAAGATAATCGGATTGTACAATACCCCACAACTTTTTAAGCAATCATTCTTCTCAAGATCATTTAGATTTTTAAAAAATAAAACGTAAAAAAATCATCAAAACGAACAGAAATCAGATTTTCGGAGACCACACGAAAGGAAAACAAAAAGCCACTTCCTTCAGCGTTCTACAAACACTATTTTAAAACCATATACGATAGCTAGGATTTAAGTAAAAGATCTAAGAACAAATTGGATCCAAATCTCGAGAGAAACATTTCGACATGACGGAGAAAACAAAGATTGCCGACTCACCTGGCCAGAGAAGAATTCTGGGACGCCACTATCCAAATGAAACAGGAGAAGCCGCTTATTTGCTAGGGGGGCAAGTGTATAAATACAAGTAATTGCCCGCAACAAAAAAGGAAAGGTGAATAGGCACCTGAACGGGGCGTGAGCTGAGATGTTGCTGCCATTCTGGCACCTGGGAAGGGCGGTGAGTTGGAAGGAATCCCGGAAACAAAATTCCTTTTTAGTGTTTTTTATATTTATTTATTTTTGAACAATGATATAAGTACCCACATAAGGTACCCTGCACTGGCACATTCCTACCTAGAACTCTAATTGGAATCCAAGTGGTTCAAAAGGTCCCATTTTAATGGAGTCTTATAATTCTTTCCTCTGAAAGATTACATAGGAGAAACATTTTGGCTTAATGATTCACATATGCTACAGAATCTGGGATTCATCTAGGACATTTTCTAATGAGATTATAGTTTTAGAGGCCGTTACGAAAGCCCAAGCCAGATGGCAAAAGCCTGCCATTTGTTCCCAGCTTTATTGAGATGCTTCAAGTGAACAAATACATGGATACCCAATTACACCACAGAGCTTCAAGCGACAATGATCATCCACTTGCTTTAATTTTGTTTTTCTCTTTTTCTGGTAGATAGATTAAAGTTTAAAGATGGGAATGTGAACATAGTAAAATAGATAAAACATGCTACAAAATATTCCGTAATAACATCCAAAAACAAGGATTTAGTAGTTGTTGGTCTTGGTCTTCCTTGACCAGTTGGCCTTGCAGTTGTCCTTGAAAAGCTTGAACTCTTCAATTCCAAACTTTTCACTGGTTGGACTTGACCCCATGACACACATTTCTGGGTCTCTATTTAATTATGAATTAATACAAAAAAAAAGAACTGGAATTAATTAATTGACTAAATTTCACAGAATCTTCGAGCAAATATGATCACTCATCTGTTCACAGTGCACTGATCTCCGAAAAGGAACCAGCTGTTGGAACATAGCCTTCAAACACCAGCGAAAGCCCTGCGTCTCGACAGCGTCGACGGGAGAGAGGCGGCCGTCGGGGACTGTCAACCGGAAGGAGAAACCACTTATACTAAATTCGTCCTCTTCAGCAGATCAGGGCGCCGAAGGTCTCTCAGACTTTTCTGGAGCAAGTTCTGAAAGGTTTCTGCTCTGGAGCGCGAAACCAAGTCCCCGCTAAAACAATAGTAACCTTTGGTTACTCGTACATGACTACATGCCAACCTGGTCTGATTCAGGTCGGAATGTACATGTTTGAGGTACTACTACATCGTACATATTTCTCCATTTTTACCTACTTTGTGCACATATTTTTAGGACCCGGTTCGGTTCGACTTTGAAACCGGTCCACTTATTTATATAAGTGACATAAAATCTGTCTTATTTAAAACTGAATCCGTCCTCAAAATGGAGTTAGTAATTACTAAGTATAGATTAACAATATAATAAAGATAATTAACCTTCCACGAGTGACTTTAATTTTTTGAAAATGAAATATTTTTTATTAGGTTTGATTTTCAAATCTTATGTTAATTTCCGATGGAACCTATCCCATGCATATACCAAGTTGTGATTTTCCTCATTGAGTTAGAGAGAGAACGGGAGGATAGTAAAGCTCTCCGGGGGTTAAATTTATCATCAGAAGACTCAAAAGTGCTAGTTTTGTGATTTTACCAACCTTTTGTAATTGCACTTCTCAATCTGATGGGGCTTTCACTTAAATGATCGCTTCTTATGTAATGTAAGCAATCTGCAGTTCCCCAAATCCGAAAATTGTCATGATACCCATCACTATAAAAAAATTTAAAATAAGTAAACAAAAAATTCCATTAAAAAATTGCTCCTATGATAAAAAATCTGTTGAATAACCATCCCAGGTTTGGGATTGAGGAACCCAATCACTATAAAGAAATGTGAGAGAAAGCTTTCTAATGAATAAAAAACACAAGCAAAGAAACCAAGTTCTACCTCCAGACTATGAATGAAGAAAAATTAACAGAGGCTTTTGATTTCCTGCCATCTTAATCTCTTCGACATTTCCTAAGATTATGCTCCAAAATAAGCAAAAGCAAGCAATCAAGAGAAACAGTAGTGACAACAGAAACATTGAAATTCACTTCCAGCCATCAAAGAGGTTAAAGGTCCGGAAGGCAAAAATAACGTTTATGCAATCGATGGAGACCCATCAAAGAGGTTTGCCTCAGGCAGGGAGAATGACTCGTAAGCAGTTGCACCCACCAGCATTGTATCTCGTCTTTCCCGTCATGTGCAACCTCAATTTCCCATAGAGAAGGAAGGGCAAATTTTGGAGGGTCTTTTGTTGGGAAGCATTCGTTTTTACCATGGTGTCTCCTCGCCTAACAGGCAACAAAACATACCATAGGAGAGTCAAATAGCTATTTGATAATAGATCAATCATTGTTAAGTTTAAGTGTCATGTAATTACCTCAAACTTTATCACTAACTTTTCAAGTTTTGGACAGCTTTGCAACAAATATATGACGGATTCTACGTAGTCATCACAATAGCAGCAATAGAATGGCAAAAACAGACTCTTCAGATTGGCAAATGGAGTTGCCACAGATGCATGTAACTCCTCCACCAATGCGCTCCACTAATGCAAACAACAATAGTTAGATAATTCAAACACTATATACTAAGAACAAACTAATTTTATATCAAACAGTAAAGGTTTCAGAAGGCAGAAATGCATACCACGATGTAGGTGCAGCTCCAGAAGAATGTATTGACAGAACAACCTGCTATTATCTTACTGAGTTTATCAACGCCAAAGGAACGAGAAAACCGGTTATCCAAAACCAAATTGGATAGAGAAGATAACTTATCAAAAACAAAAATGTTTGGTCCCTCCAAAATGAATGATGCTAAACATGGTGCAGAAATCTTGAAATCACATTCTTTTTCTGAAAAGAACTGCTGAATGCTGAGGATTCGAAGAGAAGTGATATATTTAATGCTGAATCACCCACAAAATGACAATATCTTAAATGAAGTTCCTCGAGAATAGGTAAATCAGAAAGCTCCCCAAGACAAAAATCTACCCCTTCAAGCTTTAGAATTTTAAGGCTATGTAACCCTGACAAACTTTTAAGATTAAAGGTCTCATAGCCTATGTTGTGCACCCTTAGTTTTAGCATTTCCAATGCTTCCATAGTTGGAAGCTGAAGTGACCTCAGTGGAGAACGGAGGTAAAGATCTACCAATCTTGGTTTAAGCCTTGCAACAACTTCAATCCATACCTTAAAGCGACGCGGAAATGAAGTGCCAACCTTACCTGTATCAGAGTACGAGAGATGAAATTCAGGAAGAGCAAAACTATCCCTGCACTTAAAAACTTTATCAACAAAATCCAATTTCTTTTCAGAATATTGTTTGTTTGACTCTCTCGTGCATAAGCTGATATTGAATTTCAAGGAGGGAACAGATTTCCACAGATTCCTCCACTGCTTAGCGACAATGCTTGTACGGATTAAATCCTTGATGGGTAAATAGGAGAGGATGTGAAGAAGAACAGTTTCTGGCAATTCACGAATCCCATCCTCTCTTGAATTAGGAACCACACACTTTAGCTTCTCCTCCATTTGTTCTCCCTCTAAAGACTTGAATGAGGTCATGTGTAACTTCTCTTCATTGTGGACGATCTGGTGTATCATCTTTTTATCTTTGTGCGGAATTTTATTGATCTGATCCATCATTTTTCTGTATTTCAGTAAATCTTCTTTCATCTGGTGTAGCGGTTCTTCCACCTGGCTGATCTTTTCTAACATACGGGACCTATCCTTTACCATTTGGACTATATAAGATGACCAAAAAGAGGCACGAAGTGTTGCCAAAATCAGCCCAACTATTAGAGGATTAGAGAACTTGGGATGAAAGGTAGAGGAAAAGCCATTGAAGAGCACAGAAATGTCCAATAGCAATAAAGTAACTAAAAGTTCTTAACGATTCCATGTATGCAATGTGAAATTCCTCTGAAACAAAACTTGCACTCCATCCAAAAGCAAGTCACACCGTCGATGCCACTTTTGTCCATCAAGAATAGAACAATACCAAGAATCTACAAAATAAATAAATAAATAAATAAATAAATAAAATAAAACAAAATTAAATAAAATAAAATAAAATTCGCAAGCAGACAAGTAAAACGAAAGTCAAGCACACTGTTCACTCATAAATAGGGGTGGCCTTGAACCGAGTCAGCTCGCGAGTAGCTCGGGCTCGGCTCAAATTTTATTCGGCTCAAGCTCGTTAATTACAAGCCCAAGCCGAACTCGAGCAGATAAAAATGTTCGTTAAGCTTTTCGAGCCGAATTCGATTTCTCGAGAATCCGGCTCGTTGGCTCGTAAGCTGGCTCGTATCTTTAATTTAATAATTTTTTATTTAATATTTTAATATATAAAAGGTCAGGCATTTATGACTTGACTCGTTTGATGTAAATATTCTTTGCAACTTTTATTACTGGTTCTTCTTTTTTCTCCGTCTCCACCCTCCATCTTCTCTTTTTGCAACACGAAGTTTTTTTCTACCTCCTTGTTTTTACGTCTTTTTTTTTATGAACCGTTCAAGCTCGAGCTCGAGCTTGAGTTCTGCTATAGGCTCTTGGCCGAACTCGAGCTTGAGCTCAAGTTCACCTTTTCTATACTGAGCTGAGCTCGAACATGCATACGTTTGCGCTCGGTCCGGCTCAAATCCACCCCCACTCATAAATTATCCAATATAATGTAAATTTGATAAATGATTATAATTACAAAGAGCAAACTCAATTATTTAACAGGATGGCATAATACCCACAACTATTAAATAGTTCATGCTTATTTTTCCCAAGAATGCTCAAACTAAACATATGTTTACCAAAACAAACAACAATCATATTTTTCAGAGACCGCGCCCCCAAAACATGAAATAAAATAAAAATATCTAAAAAAATCACTTTTTATTAGTTTCCAGTAAAGTGAAGTTAAAAACCATATGTGCTAACCAAGCTTTAGGGCATCCAAGAGAAATCACTTTCGCAAGGGTGAGAGTTTTTGTATCAGAGGCTCGTAAGAACCCTCATACTCAGTGCATGGTTGAGCAGTCAATCAAGGTTGCCCATTTCTGTGAAATATATACAAAAGCTTAATTAGTTACGGTTACTAATTTTAATTCTTTCATACTTAATTACATGTAGGTATACAAGTCAAAATGTGTAAGGGGAAGGCAATCCTACTTCTTCCGGCGATTTATTTTGGCAAGAATAATCCCACTAGGGTTTCCAATGTGACTGGTGCAAAAGAAGAAAACTCGGGTTACTAAGTGCAGTGACTTCTTTGGCGGTTTGGTGGAGTGAGAATAAGGATCAGTTCTAAGTCTCCATCTAGGTCATTACAGTGTGGGATCATGAACAAAACATCATTTCTAGTGATAGAGATCCCCACTTGTGAAATCTCACTCAGGATAAAGAATCATCAAAAGATATTAGAATCCTCAAACTAGAATTTTTCTTTTTTTCCTTCTTATTTCCCCTTCGAAGATGGGTTATTGTTAAGAACGGCCAAATGTTCAAAGAAAATAAGAATGGCGAAATGTTATCGGTTTCTTATCCTATGATCAACTTGGCTTTTGCTTATAATTATTAGAAGGACATTAGAATGTCCACATTCAAAGAAAAAATGCAGTTATGAAAGAAACGAAACATCTAACAATAAAGGATTCACATGTCGAGAAAAAATGTTTCACCCTGACGGAGGAAACGAAGAACGCCAACTTACCTGGCCAGAGAAGAAATCCACAAAGTACCAAATGACGCTTATTTGTTGTGTGAAAGTGTATAACAAACCTAAGTAACAGAAGTAATTGCTCACGATAAAAAGCGCGGGAGATGAGAAGGGCGGGAATGAGAAGAGCCGAAAAAGGGAAGGGATCCAAGAAAAAGAAAAAATGTCATTTTTTTTTTCAATTTTTAAATTTTGACACCTGTTCATTTTTTTTAACGTACTCCTTGCCCCGCCCTTATGATGATAGAACCCAAAATGAATATTCACCCTATTATTTTATTACATTAATAATTACATTTATATAAAAATGAAACATTTAAGTCAGCATTTAAAAAACCGAACCAGCCGATTTGACCTAGTTGAACCAGAATCAGAGGTCAGACAGGTTTTTATTAACTCGGCCCAGTTCACTATAAACAGCATTATTTTTGTCTTTTTTCTATAAAAAATTAAATACATATGAATATAAAGTATAATATTTAATGGTTGAACCATTGGTCCAACCCGGTTCGGTTTTTAAAACATTTTAAGTTAAATTTTTTATCTTTAGTTTATTTTCCAAAAGGACCAATTAAACCAATAGGTTCAGAACTCAGAAATACACTAAAAATTGTTCTAATTTCAATTTGACCAGGTTAAAAAAAAGAACCCGAATATGGTATTGCATGCAGCGCTGTAATGTATTTGACAATACCAGAGTTCTTTATGCCGCGGCAGCTGATGATTTGAACCCATTTAGATTTCCCATCAAAATTGCATTTTTGTGCTTTGAACATGTAAGCTAAGGCTACAATATGTTACGTTTTGTTCTTGTAGCAGTAAATCTTATGTGTCTTAATCATGTAAGCTAAGGAATTACTTGGTGTCTTAATTCTTATTACACTTTACATTATAAAATTATGTCTCAAATATTATGATATTTATTTTAAGTTATAGTCAAATCTACAATTAGTCTAAATATTTTAGTTATAATTATATTTTTTAAATATTAAGGTTAATATTAATAATTAAGTTAAATGTAAACTATAAAAAATAAAACATTAAAACATATTGTATGCACCAAAATGCGGCTAGCCCAATTTCGACAAAGCCCAAACGCCCATCAATCCATCAAACGATTGTTGTGGGTAGGCTCTGTCGATTCTCGAAGTCATTTGTCGCAGCCCATCCCCATGTCCATTCGCGTCGTCGCGTCATCGATAATATGTCGCCCTCGTCAGCAATGAACGGCCTCGTCAGCAACAGTCAGCAACCAAGCCATGAGTCAGCTTCTCCAACAGTTAAACAACCATGTCTGGTCGCCAAACGAAGAAGCCGAGAAAAAAGACAGAGCGATCCTCATTCGGGGGATCCAACAGAGGAGCTCCTGGTCCTCCTCCCATTTCAGCAACTACAGTAAAAAGGGGATCGTGATCTCCATTCTGAGGATCGACCCCCCATAACTTCACAGAATCAGCTACAAATAGCCAGAAAGGCTCTGTAGCAAGGGTTCGAAAAACTTTAGTCGAAGTGCTCATTCACGCACAGAGAGCTCTCTCGAGACGAAGGTCTAAAAAATCCTTCATCGAGAAGAACCGTCAGAAGCTCTTTCGAGCCAAAGAAGTCAAGCTACCTGCAGTTCGTCGTAATTCAACAGTTCGATTGGAGCAGCTCTACACGTTCGCCGACAACGTCAACAAGTCGATACACATGGAATACAAATACTTCCGTCGGACCAACCAAAGCCGTCACCGTTCGTGCACACTCATTCCAGAACTCGAATTTTGTCGTCAACTCGCTAGAAGCCGAAACTTTACCAAATTTACACGGAGATCAAATCAGAGGAAGAATAGGAGATTGTACTCGCATTCCTTGATATTCAAACACAACTTGTAACACAAATATTCTGATAAAATCGATTTACTCTCTCGATCGTGCATCTTCGCGGACCGGCTGATTTTCAGTGAAACACATATAAACTTTTTTTTTGAATTAGTAAATATATATTTCAAATTTAATCAGAAATGAAAGGAAAGAAACAAAGAAGGGGAAAACAGAGTATACATATGGATAGAATAGAAAATCGTTAATGGACGAAATTGATAAGAGTACTGCAAGAAGGGGAAGTCTAACAAAATGTGTGCTGAATTGTGGAACCGGCCTAAGCACGAAAGCAAGAGGTGAACACAAACGAGACCGTGGAAGATGTTGCACAAATAGGACCAACAATAACGTCCAATAGAAGATGAGCCATCTTAGAAGGAAATGAATGGTGCTATATATGGCAGGGTCAAGGCACTTATGAGGAACCAAATCACTGTAAAGAATGAATCCAAAGAAGGGCCAACACAAAACCAAGCTCCATCAGACAATGAAGATAAGAAAAAATCCCAAAGGTTTATTGCCTTCCTGTGCTCAAAATCTCTAAGGCAATTCATAAGATCCCCATTTGGCTTTGGTGATAAAAAAAAAAAAAAAAAAAAAAGTCTCATTCCAGATATCTGTTGCAGCACTATCCTCCGATTATCATACACCAGGGGAGTAGCCTATTTGAGTGGGAGACAATAGGAAGGTAACCTCAGCAATCTATGGTATGTTTTAGCAACCAGTTTTCAACACTCAAATCTCATGTGTGTTTCATTTCTTCTGTTGCTATTAGCAGGTACCCAGATCAAAAGTATCAGCATTGAAGCACCACCAGGTCCATTGTATTACAAGGAAATGGAAATGAGAGAAAAAGCTTGAGGGGCAAGTAGTTGTTTGGAAGTTGCAAACCAATCAACATAAGAATTAAGAGAGAAAACTTCTACTGAATCAGAAAGTTAAGGAAACCAAACTCTACCTAACTAAGAGAAGAATTTAGAGAGGCTTTTTGGTTTCCTTTCATCAAAATTTCTTTGACAATTCATCAATCATCTTGAAAGAAATCTATTCCCAAATATCACCTTTGTCAAATGCTTAAAAATAAAACCTAGCACAGTATCATTTAGGATTAAGGTTGAATATGAAAAAACACATTGTTTCATGAGACAAATTGTCAATCTCCATCAGATCACCAATCTAAGTAATCACGAGAAACCATAATGATAACAGAAACAGTCAAATCCGCTTTCAGCCAACAAAGAGGTTAAAATTTGGGCAAGCCAAAATAACTGTCTTGTAATCGACAACAACTCTTCACAAGGGTTCGCCTCAGGCAGGGAGAATGACTCTGAAGTAGTTTCACCCACCCTTGCTGTGTATTGTCTTTCCTATAATATGCAACCTCAATTTCCCTTAGAGAAGAAAGGGTAAATTTTGGAGGGTCTTTTGTTGGTTGGCATTTGTTTGCACCATGCTCTCCCAGAGGTCCCCGCACCTAACGGGCAACGAACCATAAAACAGAAGGGTTAGCAATTTGACAATAAATCAATCATTATTAAGTTTAAGTTTCATGTTGTTACCCCAAATCCAGCTATCACCAACTTCTCAAGTTTTGGACAGTCTTGCAACAGATATATGACGGATTCTACATAGTCTTCACAATTGCAGCGATAGAATGGCAGACACAGATACTTCAGATTGGCAAATGGAGTTGCTACACATGCACGTAAACCCTCCACTACTGCTTTCCACTGGATGAAATCAGCAATGCTTAGATAATTCAAATAAATTTTACCAAGAACAAATTTCTTTTATGTTAAAGATTAGAGATCACAAACTAATGTTACTATTGAAACAGGTAGTTTATCAGACACTCTTACCTATCCTAGATTCTTTTTATGTTTCAATGAAAGTATAGAAAGATAACCAGCAAAGTTAGAAGGCAAAGTCACATACCATAACATCTTCACACCTCCAAAAGAATACATTGACAGAAGTACCAGTTATTATCTTACTCAATCTATCAATGCAAATGGGATCAGTTGAGGGGTCGTCCATCACCAACTTGGATAGAGAAAACAACCCATCAAAAACGAAAATATTTGGTCCATTTAAAGTGAATGATACTAAACGGGGCGCTGAAATCATGATCTCGCAATTTTTTGTTGAATGGTGTTGAATGCTCAGAATCTGCAGAGAAGGAAGTGATATGTTGGACGTAGAACCATCCCCAAAATGGCAGTCTCTTAAATGAAGTTCCTCGACAATAGGTAAATTTGAGAACACCCCAAGACAGAAATATATCCTTTCGAGCTTCAAAATCTTGAGGTGATGTAATCCTGTTTGAAGATGACAAGTTTGACCGCGCAACAAGTTCACCCTCAGTTTTAGGATTTCTAGTGTTTCCATAATAGGAAGCTGAAGTGACCTCAGATGTTGAAAAAAGTGAAGATAAACTGATTTTGGTTTAAGCTTAGCAATAGCTTCAATCCATTTATTAAAGCGAGACACGAATGACATGTCATCCTTGCCAGAAGGATGGTATGCAAGTCGGAACTCATGAACAGCAGAACTATCCCTGAGCATCAAAACTTTATCCACAAAATCCAGGAACTTTGCATAATCTCCATGCAGAATAAAGTGGAAGTTCAAGTTGGGAACTTTTTTCCACAAATGCGTCCACCGCTTAGCAATAACACTGGTTCGGACTGAATATTCGGTAGGCAAATAGGACAGAATATGAAGAAGAATTCCATCGGGCAATTCACTAATCCGATCGGAACCATCGTAGTGTTTGATCCTGCGCACCATGTTTCTTTCTCTGAGTTAATTTTCCTTGATCAGGTGCATCGTTTTTTGATCTTTGAGAAGACTATCTTTCATCTGGTGAATCCACAATTCCATCTGGGGCAACCTTTCTGAGATTTGGGGCATAACATTTCTACATCCAACAACCAATAAGGGGACACGAAGAATTGGTGAAGTCAGTTGAGGTAAATAAATACAGAATTAGTGATGAATGGTAGGGGAAAAGAAACCTGGCTACTACAGAAAATTTCCAATGCCAATTACTTGGCTAAACTTGCTTCTAGACTCCATGTACAATATGTATAACCAGAGAACCAAAATATATAAAAGCAACGCCAGCCATTTTGTACCATATACTTTAAAGTCAATAATGTATAAAAAATTCTTGCGCAGGTTTGCAAGTAAGATAAAAAATCAAGGTCACTCCTCCGGATTAAAAAATCCAATAGAATGAGATAAAAAGTCAAGGTCGCTCTACCCTAATAAAAACTCCAATAGAATGCAAATGAAATAATTGACATAAATCAAAACAAGAAAAAAATCAATACTGAATTGTATAATAGCCCACAACTTTTTAAACAATCATTCTTCCCAAGATCATTCAAATTATCAGATTTTTCAGAGATTGCATCAAAGAAAAACAAAAACCCACTTCTTTCACTTGCCTACAAATACTACTCAAACAAACCATACATGATACCTAGGATTTAAGCAAAAGATCTAAGAACAATTGGATTCAAAACTCGAGAGAAACATTTCAACTTGACGGAGAAAATGAAGAACACCGACTCACCTTGCCAGAGAAGAAGTCTGTGACGCCAGCAACCAAATGAGACAGGAGGAGCCGCTTATTTGATGGGGGCAAGTGTATAAATATAAGTAATTGCCCACAACAGAAAAGGAAAGGTGAATAGGCACCAGGAAGGGACAGGAGCCGAGACGTAACTGCCATTCTGGCACCTGGGGAGAGTGTTAAGTGGGAAGGAATCTTGGAATCAAAATGCCTTTTTAGCATTTTTGACCTTTATTCAGTTTTAAATAATAAAATAAATACCTCCATAAGGTACCCTGGACTGGAACATTGCTAGCTAGAATTCTTCAAACTTTCTCTTTTAAGTGAGTTTTATTTGTCTCTCCTCCAAAAAGATTTCAAAAGAGAGAAATATATCTAGGATTTGGCTAGGACATTTTCAAATGAGATTATAGTTCTGGAGCCGGATAAGCAAGGACAAGTTGGACGGAAAAAGTTTGCCATTTGTTTGAGCTTTATTGAGATGCTTCCAGTGAAGCACTTGGAGTGCGACAAGATGATATTGGACAGCATTAACAAAAACAATATATACTTGGGTTGAGTACCCAGTTGTTAGTCTCTCTCTCTATCACTCTTTTTTTTTTTTTTTTTTTTTTTTTTTTTTTTTTGGTGACTAGAACAGGATAGTGTTACCATAGAGCTTGAAGCGACATTGATGTCCCTCTTGTTCTGGTTTTGTTTCTCTTTTGTTCCATGGATAGATTATGATTTAAAAATGGGAATGTGAATATAATAAAATAGAAAACTTGCTACAAAATAATCCGTAAGAACAGCCAAGAAATAGAGGATATAATCTTAGTTGGTCTTGATCTTCCTTGATGATTCATCAGATAGATTCGATCCTGGAGACCCCAAAACCAGTTGGCCTAGAAAAGCTTGAACTCTACAATTCCAACTTTTCACTGGTCGGAGTTGACCCCATGATACAAAATTTTCTGGGTATGTTTAAATTATTAAAAAACGGTACAAGAATTAACAAATTGACTCCATTTCACAAAATCGTCAAGTGTGGAAAAAAGAGTTACTGGAATTAAAAAAAAATGAATCCATTTCACAAAATCATTGAGCAAGTGTGATCACTCATCTGTTTGCAATGCACCGATTCCCGTTCGAAAATAGCCTTCAAACACCAGAAAAGGCCCTGCGTCTCGACAGCGTTGATGACTGCGTCGACGAGAGAGAAGAGGCCACCAAATACGCGCCCAGGATTGTATTTTATAATGCCGAAGGAGAAATCGCTTACACTAATTGGTCCTCTTAACCAAATCAGGGCGCCAAAGCTTTCTCAGATGTTTTCGGAGCATGTTCACGGAAGGTTTCCGGAGGAAGAAACAAGAGTCTTCCGTTTACCTGATTGAGTTTGCACAGCAGTACTAGTCGAGGAAGTTAACATCATATTCTTCATTTTTTCAAACCAAATAAAATCATTAAAAAAGAAAATTTTCAGTTTCTTTTTTAGTTTTTGTTTCTGTTTTTCAGAAAATACTTTTTTTATTGAATCTCCGTAGTCTTTATTGGATACTAGCTAAGACGGGTTACCCTTAATTTAAAGTTAATCTTATTCTTGTTTTAACCAATGTTTTGAAAACCGAACCGGTCATCGAACCTGTGGGAGGTCCGATTTTGGTTTAACCGGTTCAATCGGGTTCAGTGGTTAGACCGGATATGCATTATTTTGAAGAGATTGAAGAGATTGAACCTTGAGCTAAATTCGATTTTTCAAGGATTTGGCACATCGGCTCGCTAGTCGGCTCATGTAGTACTGTCTTTAATTTAACAACTCTTTATTTAATATTTTAATATATAAAATAGCAAGCATTTATGACTTTTCAGGTTTAATATTAATATTGTTTAAAAAATCACGTAAAAAAGACAGGCTTTTATTACCTGTTCTTCAACCTAGAAGTTGGACCAACGGTAACCAAACCGGTTGAACTGGTTCGGTCAGTTCAACGGTTTAGTGGTTGAACCAATCAAACCGGCTGGGTCATCCGGTTTTTTAATCTCTTGCGGTTTTCAATTTAAACCAACCGTTTTAAGTCCAGGTTCCGGTTGAATCGGGTCGAACCAGCCCGGTCGGTTCAGTTTTTAAAACACAGGTTTTAACCTTAATAACTTTTTAAAATAAGCTAATTTTTTGAAAATTTTATTTATTTAATATATTTTTTTAGCTAGCAACTCTGCAAACCAATCTATGTATCTATCTATATCAGTGTTTTATAATGGGAATATGGGTTGAAAAAAAAAAAGGTGTACAAAAGAATTAGGGAAATTGGGGACGAGGGAGAAAATGAATGATAATTTAGGAGATAGAAAATAGGATGATAAGGAGAAATAATATAGAAGAAAAAAATAAGATTAAATATCGATAAAGAGATATAATTTACGAGGGAGATTCTATACCCTTTAATAAAACAAAGCTTCCAAATAAAAACTGGGTGAACTGCAAACCGAGCAAAATCAGGAGGATATAAAAAAAGGAGATTTGAAAAGAAAGATAAACTCAAAAATAAGATAAGGATGACTATCGGGTTCTTCTCAAACACTGCTATTTATGGTTGAAGTTCCCCAGTTCCGGATTGCAACTGCAAAACTTTTAAAACCCAAAATGCAAAAAACTCCGGCGTTACCGATTTATTAGTCCCACATAGAAACAAAGTAAAAAGGCAAACTATTATAAATACCAGAAGAAACTAAACAACATAAAAAATAAACAAATCAAATAAACGACATACAAAAAATAAATATTATCAAACAAAAAAGTAGCACTTAGCACTTAGCAACTTAGCAAAGCTTTAAAAAGAAAAAAAAAGTTTTGAAACGTGAAATTTAAAATATTTGTAATTTTTTTAGCACTTAGCAACTTAGCAAAGCTTTAGAAAGAAAAAAAAAAGTTTTGAAACGTGAAATTTAAAATACTTGTAATTTTTTTCAGGGAGGCGAGAGAAGGGATGGACTAGTAAATTGATGAGAGATAAAATAACGGGTGCGATCATACCAGCACTAATGCACCGGATCCCATCAGAACTCCGAAGTTAAGCGTGCTTGGGCGAGAGTAGTACTAGGATGGGTGACCTCCTGGGAAGTCCTCGTGTTGCACCCTTTTTTTTGTTGCCAACGTAAATCTTTTTTGCTTTAAAAAGAAAAAAAAAGTTTTGAAACGTGAAATTTAAAATATTTGTAATTTTTTTAGCACTTAGCAACTTAGCAAAGCTTTAGAAAGAAAAAAAAAAGTTTTGAAACGTGAAATTTAAAATACTTGTAATTTTTTTTTTCGGGAGGCGAGAGAAGGGATGGACTAGTAAATTGATGAGAGATAAAATAACGGGTGCGATCATACCAGCACTAATGCACCGGATCCCATCAGAACTCCGAGGTTAAGCGTGCTTTGGGCGAGAGTAGTACTAGGATGGGTGACCTCCTGGGAAGTCCTCGTGTTGCACCTTTTTTTTTTTGTTGTTAACGTAAATCTTTTTTTGCTTTAAAAAGAAAAAAAAAGTTTTGAAACGTGAAATTTAAAATATTTGTAATTTTTTTAGCACTTAGCAACTTAGCAAAGCTTTAGAAAGAAAAAAAAAAGTTTTGAAACGTGAAATTTAAAATACTTGTAATTTTTTTCGGGGAGGCGAGAGAAGGGATGGACTAGTAAATTGATGAGAGATAAAATAACGGGTGCGATCATACCAGCACTAATGCACCGGATCCCATCAGAGAACTCGGGTTAAGCGTGCTTGGGCGAGAGTAGTACTAGGATGGGTGACCTCCGGGAAGTCCTCGTGTTGCACTTTTTTTTTTGTTGTTAACGTAAATCTTTTTTTTGCTTTAAAAAGAAAAAAAAAGTTTTGAAACGTGAAATTTAAAATATTTGTAATTTTTTTAGCACTTAGCAACTTAGCAAAGCTTTAGAAAGAAAAAAAAAAAAAAAAGTTTTGAAACGTGAAATTTAAAATACTTGTATTTTTTTTTTTCGGGAGGCGAGAGAAGGGATGGACTAGTAAATTGATGAGAGATAAAATAACGGGTGCGATCATACCAGCACTAATGCACCGGATCCCATCAGAACTCCGAAGTTAAGCGTGCTTGGGCGAGAGTAGTACTAGGATGGGTGACCTCCTGGGAAGTCCTCGTGTTGCACCTTTTTTTTGTTGCCAACGTAAATCTTTTTTGCTTTAAAAAGAAAAAAAAAGTTTTGAAACGTGAAATTTAAAATATTTGTAATTTTTTTAGCACTTAGCAACTTAGCAAAGCTTTAGAAAGAAAAAAAAAAGTTTTGAAACGTGAAATTTAAAATACTTGTAATTTTTTCGAGGGGGAGGCGAGAGAAGGGATGGACTAGTAAATTGATGAGAGATAAAATAACGGGTGCGATCATACCAGCACTAATGCACCGGATCCCATCAGAACTCGAAGTTAAAGCGTGCTTGGGCGAGAGTAGTAGTACTAGGATGGGTGACCTCACAGGAAGTCCTCGTGTTGCACCCTTTTTTTTTGTTGTTAACGTAAATTTTTTGCTTTAAAAAAAAAAAAAAAAGTTTTGAAACGTGAAATTTAAAATATTTGTAATTTTTAGCACTTAGCAACTTAGCAAAGCTTTTAGAAAAAAAAAAAAAAAGTTTTGAAACGTGAAATTTAAAATACTTGTAATTTTTTTTCGGGGAGGCGAGAGAGAAGGGATGGACTAGTAAATTGATGAGAGATAAAATAACGGGGTGCGATCATACCAGCACTAATGCACCGGATCCCATCAGAACTCCGGGTTAAAGCGTGCTTGGGCGAGAGAGTAGTACTAGGATGGGTGACCTCCCTGGGAAGTCCTCGTGTTGCACCTTTTTTTTGTTGTTAACGTAAATCTTTTTGCTTTAAAAAAAAAAAGTTTTGAAACGTGAAATTTAAAATATTTGTAATTTTTTTTTTAGCACTTAGCAACTTAGCAAAGTTTTAGAAAGAAAAAAAAAAGTTTTGAAACGTGAAATTTAAAATACTTGTAATTTTTTTCGGGGAGGCGAGAGAAGGGATGGACTAGTAAATTGATGAGAGATAAAATAACGGGTGCGATCATACCAGCACTAATGCACCGGATCCCATCAGAACTCCGAGGTTAAGCGTGCTTGGGCGAGAGTAGTACTAGGATGGGTGACCTCCTGGGAAGTCCTCGTGTTGCACCCTTTTTTTGTTGCCAACGTAAATCTTTTTTGCTTTAAAAAGAAAAAAAAAGTTTTGAAACGTGAAATTTAAAATATTTGTAATTTTTTTAGCACTTAGCAACTTAGCAAAGCTTTAGAAAAAAAAAAAAAGTTTTGAAACGTGAAATTTAAAATACTTGTAAATTTTTTTTCGGGGAGGCGAGAGAAGGGATGGACTAGTAAATTGATGAGAGATAAAATAACGGGTGCGATCATACCAGCACTAATGCACCGGATCCCATCAGAACTCCGAAGTTAAGCGTGCTTGGGCGAGAGTAGTACTAGGATGGGTGACCTCCTGGGAAGTCCTCGTGTTGCACCCTTTTTTTTGTTGCCAACGTAAATCTTTTTTGCTTTAAAAAGAAAAAAAAAGTTTTGAAACGTGAAATTTAAAATATTTGTAATTTTTTTAGCACTTAGCAACTTAGCAAAGCTTTAGAAAGAAAAAAAAAAGTTTTGAAACGTGAAATTTAAAATACTTGTAATTTTTTTCGGGGAGGCGAGAGAAGGGATGGACTAGTAAATTGATGAGAGATAAAATAACGGGTGCGATCATACCAGCACTAATGCACCGGATCCCATCAGAACTCCGAAGTTAAGCGTGCTTGGGCGAGAGTAGTACTAGGATGGGTGACCTCCTAGGAAGTCCTCGTGTTGCACCTTTTTTTTGTTGTTAACGTAAATCTTTTTTGCTTTAAAAAGAAAAAAAAAGTTTTGAAACGTGAAATTTAAAATATTTGTAATTTTTTTAGCACTTAGCAACTTAGCAAAGCTTTAGAAAGAAAAAAAAAAGTTTTGAAACGTGAAATTTAAAATACTTGTAATTTTTTTCGGGGAGGCGAGAGAAGGGATGGACTAGTAAATTGATGAGAGATAAAATAACGGGTGCGATCATACCAGCACTAATGCACCGGATCCCATCAGAACTCGAAGTTAAAGCGTGCTTGCTTAGGCGAGAGTAGTACTAGGATGGGTGACCCTGGGAAGTCCTCGTGTTGCACCCTTTTTTTTTGTTGTTAACGTAAATCTTTTTTTTGCTTTAAAAAGAAAAAAAAAGTTTTGAAACGTGAAATTTAAAATATTTGTAATTTTTTTAGCACTTAGCAACTTAGCAAAGCTTTAGAAAGAAAAAAAAAAGTTTTGAAACGTGAAATTTAAAATACTTGTAATTTTTTTCGGGGAGGCGAGAGAAGGGATGGACTAGTAAATTGATGAGAGATAAAATAACGGGTGCGATCATACCAGCACTAATGCACCGGATCCCATCAGAACTCCGAAGTTAAGCGTGCTTGGGCGAGAGTAGTACTAGGATGGGTGACCTCCTGGGAAGTCCTCGTGTTGCACCCTTTTTTTTGTTAACGTAAAATTTTTTTTTTAAAAAAAAAAAAAAAAAAGTTTTGAAACGAAATTTGAAATTTAAAATATTTGTAATTTTTTAGCACTTAGCAACTTAGCAAAGTTTTTAGAAAAAAAAAAAAAAAGTTTTGAAACGCGTGAAATTTAAAATACTTGTAATTTTTTTAGGGGGAGGGAGAGAAGGGATGGACTAGTAAATTGATGAGAGATAAAATAACGGGTGCGATCATACCAGCACTAATGCACCGGATCCCATCAGAACTCGGGTTAAAGCGTGCTTGGGCGAGAGAGTAGTACTAGGATGGGTGACCTCTGGGAAGTCCTCGTGTTGCACCTTTTTTTTTTGTTGTTAACGTAAATTTTTTTTTGCTTAAAAAAAAAAAAAAAAAAAGTTTTGAAACGTGAAATTTAAAATATTTGTAATTTTTTAGCACTTAGCAACTTAGCAAAGCTTTAGAAAGAAAAAAAAAAAAAAAGTTTTGAAACGTGAAATTTAAAATACTTGTAATTTTTTTTTTGGGGAGGAGAGAAGAAGGGATGGACTAGTAAATTGATGAGAGATAAAATAACGGGTCGCGATCATACCAGCACTAATGCACCGGATCCCATCAGAACTCCGGGTTAAAGCGTGCTTTGAGAGTAGTACTAGGATGGGTGAGGGAAGGGTTGCACCCTTTTTTTTGTTTAAGTAAATCTTTTTTGCTTTTAAAAAAAAAAAAAAAAGTTTTGAAACGTGAAATTTAAAATATTTGTAATTTTTTTAGCACTTAGCAACTTAGCAATTTTTTTTTAGAAAGAAAAAAAAAAAGTTTTGAAACGTGAAATTTAAAATACTTGTAATTTTTTTTTGGGAGGCGAGAGAAGGGATGGACTAGTAAATTGATGAGAGTGCGATCATACCAGCACTAATGCACCGGATCCCATCAGAACTCGGGTTAAGTTGCTTTTTTTGAGTAGTACTAGGATGGGTGACCTCTCTGGGAAGTCCTCGTGTTGCACCTTTTTTTTTTATTTTAACGTAAATCTTTTAAAAAAAAAAAAAAAAAAAGTTTTGAAACGTGAAATTTAAAATATTTGTAATTTTTTAGCACTTAGCAACTTAGCAAATTTTTTAAAAAAAAAAAAGTTTTGAAACGTGAAATTTAAAATACTTGTAATTTTTTTTTTTTGGGGAGGCGAGAGAGGATGGGATGGATGGACTAGTAAATTGATGAGAGATAAAATAACGGGCGCGATCATACCAGCACTAATGCACCGGATCCCATCAGAACTCGGGTTAAAGCGTGCTTGGGCGAGAGTAGTACTAGGATGGGTGACCTCCTGGGAAGTCCTCGTGTTGCACCTTTTTTTTTTGTTGTTAACGTAAATCTTTTTTTGCTTTAAAAAAAAAAAAAAAAGTTTTGAAACGTGAAATTTAAAATATTTGTAATTTTTTTAGCACTTAGCAACTTAGCAAAGTTTTTAGAAAGAAAAAAAAAAAAAAAGTTTTGAAACGTGAAATTTAAAATACTTGTAATTTTTTCGGGGGGAGGCGAGAGAAGGGATGGACTAGTAAATTGATGAGAGATAAAATAACGGGTGCGATCATACCAGCACTAATGCACCGGATCCCATCAGAACTCGAAGTTAAAGCGTGCTTTGGGCGAGAGTAGTACTAGGATGGGTGACCTCCTGGGAAGTCCTCGTGTGCACCTTTTTTTTTTTTTGTTAACGTAAATTTTTTTGCTTAAAAAAAAAAAAAAAAAAAAAGTTTTGAAACGTGAAATTTAAAATATTTGTAATTTTTTAGCACTTAGCAACTTAGCAAAGCTTTTTAGAAAAAAAAAAAAAAAGTTTTGAAACGTGAAATTTAAAATACTTGTAATTTTTTTTTGGGGGAGGGAGAGAAGGGATGGACTAGTAAATTGATGAGAGATAAAATAACGGGTGCGATCATACCAGCACTAATGCACCGGATCCCATCAGAACTCGAAGTTAAAGCGTGCTTGGGCGAGAGTAGTACTAGGATGGGTGACCTCTGGGAAGTCCTCGTGTTGCACCCTTTTTTTTTGTTGTTAACGTAAATCTTTTTGCTTTAAAAAAAAAAAAAAAGTTTTGAAACGTGAAATTTAAAATATTTGTAATTTTTTTTAGCACTTAGCAACTTAGCAAAGCTTTAGAAAAAAAAAAAAAAAAGTTTTGAAACGCGTGAAATTTAAAATACTTGTAATTTTTTTTTCGGGAGGCGAGAGAAGGGATGGACTAGTAAATTGATGAGAGATAAAATAACGGGGGGTGCGATCATACCAGCACTAATGCACCGGATCCCATCAGAACTCGAAGTTAAAGCGTGCTTGGGCGAGAGTAGTACTAGGATGGGTGACCTCCTGGGGAAGTCCTCGTGTTGCACCCTTTTTTTTTGTTGTTAACGTAATCTTTTTTTTGCTTAAAAAAAAAAAAAAAAAGTTTTGAAACGTGAAATTTAAAATATTTGTATTTTTTTTTAGCACTTAGCAACTTAGCAAAGCTTTAGAAAGAAAAAAAAAAAGTTTTGAAACGTGAAATTTAAAATACTTGTAATTTTTTTCGGGGGGAGGAGAGAAGGGATGGACTAGTAAATTGATGAGAGATAAAAAATAACGGGTGCGATCATACCAGCACTAATGCACCGGATCCCATCAGAACTCGAAGTTAAAGCGTGCTTTGGGCGAGAGTAGTACTAGGATGGGTGACCTCCGGAAGTCCTCGTGTTGCACCTTTTTTTTTTGTTAACGTAAATCTTTTTTTGCTTTAAAAAGAAAAAAAAAGTTTTGAAACGTGAAATTTAAAATATTTGTAATTTTTTTAGCACTTAGCAACTTAGCAAAGCTTTAGAAAGAAAAAAAAAAGTTTTGAAACGTGAAATTTAAAATACTTGTAATTTTTTTCGGGGAGGCGAGAGAAGGGATGGACTAGTAAATTGATGAGAGATAAAATAACGGGTGCGATCATACCAGCACTAATGCACCGGATCCCATCAGAACTCCGAAGTTAAGCGTGCTTGGGCGAGAGTAGTACTAGGATGGGTGACCTCCTGGGAAGTCCTCGTGTTGCACCCTTTTTTTTGTTGCCAACGTAAATCTTTTTTGCTTTAAAAAGAAAAAAAAAGTTTTGAAACGTGAAATTTAAAATATTTGTAATTTTTTTAGCACTTAGCAACCAAAGCAAAGCTTTAGAAAAAAAAAAAAAAAGTTTTGAAACGTGAAATTTAAAATACTTGTAATTTTTTTCGGGGAGGCGAGAGAAGGGATGGACTAGTAAATTGATGAGAGATAAAATAACGGGTGCGATCATACCAGCACTAATGCACCGGATCCCATCAGAACTCCGAAGTTAAGCGTGCTTGGGCGAGAGTAGTACTAGGATGGGTGACCTCCTGGGAAGTCCTCGTGTTGCACCCTTTTTTTTGTTTTAACGTAAATTTTTTTGCTTTAAAAAAAAAAAAAAAAAGTTTTGAAACGTGAAATTTAAAATATTTGTAATTTTTTTAGCACTTAGCAACTTAGCAAAGTTTTAGAAAGAAAAAAAAAAAAAGTTTTGAAAACGTGAAATTTAAAATACTTGTAATTTTTTTTTGGGAGGAGGCGAGAGAAGGGATGGACTAGTAAATTGATGAGAGATAAAATAACGGGTGCGATCATACCAGCACTAATGCACCGGATCCCATCAGAACTCGAAGTTAAGCGTGCTTTGGGCGAGAGTAGTACTAGGATGGGTGACCTCCTGGGAAGTCCTCGTGTTGTTGCCTTTTTTTTTTTGTTGTTAACGTAAATCTTTTTGCTTTAAAAAAAAAAAAAAAAAGTTTTGAAACGTGAAATTTAAAATATTTGTAATTTTTTTTAGCACTTAGCAACTTAGCAAAGCTTTAGAAAGAAAAAAAAAAAAAGTTTTGAAACGTGAAATTTAAAATACTTGTAATTTTTTTTTGGGAGGAGGAGAGAAGGGATGGACTAGTAAATTGATGAGAGATAAAATAACGGGGGTGCGATCATACCAGCACTAATGCACCGGATCCCATCAGAACTCGGGTTAAGCGTGCTTTGGGCGAGAGTAGTACTAGGATGGGTGACCTCTGGGAAGTCCTCGTGTTGCACCTTTTTTTTTGTTGTTAACGTAAATCTTTTTTTTTGCTTTAAAAAAAAAAAAAAAAAAGTTTTGAAACGTGAAATTTAAAATATTTGTAATTTTTTTAGCACTTAGCAACTTAGCAAAGCTTTAGAAAGAAAAAAAAAAGTTTTGAAACGTGAAATTTAAAATACTTGTAATTTTTTTCGGGGAGGCGAGAGAAGGGATGGACTAGTAAATTGATGAGAGATAAAATAACGGGTGCGATCATACCAGCACTAATGCACCGGATCCCATCAGAACTCCGAAGTTAAGCGTGCTTGGGCGAGAGTAGTACTAGGATGGGTGACCTCCTGGGAAGTCCTCGTGTTGCACCCTTTTTTTGTTGCCAACGTAAATCTTTTTTGCTTTAAAAAGAAAAAAAAAAAAAAAGTTTTGAAACGTGAAATTTAAAATATTTGTAATTTTTTTTAGCACTTAGCAACTTAGCAAAGCTTTAGAAAAAAAAAAAAAAAAGTTTTGAAACGTGAAATTTAAAATACTTGTAATTTTTTTTTGGGGGAGGCGAGAGAAGGGATGGACTAGTAAATTAAATTGATGAGAGATAAAATAACGGGTGCGATCATACCAGCACTAATGCACCGGATCCCATCAGAACTCGGGTTAAGCGTGCTTTTGAGAGAGTAGTACTAGGATGGGTGACCTCAGGGGAAGTCCTCGTGTTGCACCCTTTTTTTTTGTTGTTAACGTAAATTTTTTTTTTTAAAAAAAAAAAAAAAAAAAGTTTTGAAACGTGAAATTTAAAATATTTGTAATTTTTTTAGCACTTAGCAACTTAGCAAAGCTTTAGAAAGAAAAAAAAAAGTTTTGAAACGTGAAATTTAAAATACTTGTAATTTTTTCGGGGAGGCGAGAGAAGGGATGGACTAGTAAATTGATGAGAGATAAAATAACGGGTGCGATCATACCAGCACTAATGCACCGGATCCCATCAGAACTCCGAAGTTAAGCGTGCTTGGGCGAGAGTAGTACTAGGATGGGTGACCTCTGGGAAGTCCTCGTGTTGCACCTTTTTTTTTGTTGTTAACGTAAATCTTTTTTTTTAAAAAAAAAAAAAAAAAAAGTTTTGAAACGTGAAATTTAAAATATTTGTAATTTTTTTTTAGCACTTAGCAACTTAGCAAAGCTTTAGAAAAAAAAAAAAAAAAAAGTTTTGAAACGTGAAATTTAAAATACTTGTAATTTTTTTTCGGGGGAGGCGAGAGAAGGGATGGACTAGTAAATTGATGAGAGATAAAATAACGGGGTGCGATCATACCAGCACTAATGCACCGGATCCCATCAGAACTCGAAGTTAAAAGCGTGCTTTGGAGAGAGTAGTACTAGGATGGGTGACCTCCTGGGGAAGTCCTCGTGTTGCACTTTTTTTTTTGTTGTTAACGTAAATCTTTTTTTTGCTTTAAAAAAAAAAAAAAAAAGTTTTGAAAACGTGAAATTTAAAATATTTGTAATTTTTTTTAGCACTTAGCAACTTAGCAAAGCTTTAGAAAGAAAAAAAAAAAAAGTTTTGAAACGTGAAATTTAAAATACTTGTAATTTTTTTGGGGGAGGCGAGAGAAGGGATGGACTAGTAAATTGATGAGAGATAAAATAACGGGTGCGATCATACCAGCACTAATGCACCGGATCCCATCAGAACTCGAAGTTAAAGCGTGCTTTGGGCGAGAGTAGTACTAGGATGGGTGACCTCTGGGGAAGTCCTCGTGTTGCACCTTTTTTTTTTGTTGTTAAGCGTAAATTTTTTTGCTTTAAAAAAAAAAAAAAAAAAAGTTTTGAAACGTGAAATTTAAAATATTTGTAATTTTTTTTGCACTTAGCAACTTAGCAAAGCTTTAGAAAGAAAAAAAAAGTTTTGAAACGTGAAATTTAAAATACTTGTAATTTTTTTCGGGGAGGCGAGAGAAGGGATGGACTAGTAAATTGATGAGAGATAAAATAACGGGTGCGATCATACCAGCACTAATGCACCGGATCCCATCAGAACTCCGAAGTTAAGCGTGCTTTGGGCGAGAGTAGTACTAGGATGGGTGACCTCCTGGGAAGTCCTCGTGTTGCACCCTTTTTTTTTTGTTGCCAACGTAAATCTTTTTTTTTTTTAAAAAGAAAAAAAAAGTTTTGAAACGTGAAATTTAAAATATTTGTAATTTTTTTTTTAGCACTTAGCAACTTAGCTTTTTTTTAGAAAAAAAAAAAAAAAAGTTTTGAAACGTGAAATTTAAAATACTTGTAATTTTTTTTTTGGGAGGCGAGAGAAGGGATGGACTAGTAAATTGATGAGAGATAAAATAACGGGTGCGATCATACCAGCACTAATGCACCGGATCCCATCAGAACTCCGAAGTTAAGCGTGCTTGGGCGAGAGTAGTACTAGGATGGGTGACCTCCTGGGAAGTCCTCGTGTTGCACCCTTTTTTTTGTTGCCAACGTAAATCTTTTTTGCTTTAAAAAGAAAAAAAAAGTTTTGAAACGTGAAATTTAAAATATTTGTAATTTTTTTAGCACTTAGCAACTTAGCAAAGCTTTAGAAAGAAAAAAAAAAGTTTTGAAACGTGAAATTTAAAATACTTGTAATTTTTTTCGGGGAGGCGAGAGAAGGGATGGACTAGTAAATTGATGAGAGATAAAATAACGGGTGCGATCATACCAGCACTAATGCACCGGATCCCATCAGAACTCCGAAGTTAAGCGTGCTTGGGCGAGAGTAGTACTAGGATGGGTGACCTCCTGGGAAGTCCTCGTGTTGCACCCTTTTTTTTGTTGCCAACGTAAATCTTTTTTGCTTTAAAAAGAAAAAAAAAGTTTTGAAACGTGAAATTTAAAATATTTGTAATTTTTTTAGCACTTAGCAACTTAGCAAAGCTTTAGAAAGAAAAAAAAAAGTTTTGAAACGTGAAATTTAAAATACTTGTAATTTTTTTTCGGGGAGGCGAGAGAAGGGATGGACTAGTAAATTGATGAGAGATAAAATAACGGGTGCGATCATACCAGCACTAATGCACCGGATCCCATCAGAACTCGAAGTTAAAAGCGTGCTTGGGGGCGAGAGTAGTACTAGGATGGGTGACCTCCAGGGGAAGTCCTCGTGTTGCACCCTTTTTTTTTGTTAACGTAAATTTTTTTTTTTGCTTTAAAAAAAAAAAAAGTTTTGAAACGTGAAATTTAAAATATTTGTAATTTTTTTTAGCACTTAGCAACTTAGCAAAGCTTTAGAAAAAAAAAAAAAAAAGTTTTGAAACGTGAAATTTAAAATACTTGTAATTTTTTTCGGGGAGGCGAGAGAAGGGATGGACTAGTAAATTGATGAGAGATAAAATAACGGGTGCGATCATACCAGCACTAATGCACCGGATCCCATCAGAACTCCGAAGTTAAGCGTGCTTGGGCGAGAGTAGTACTAGGATGGGTGACCTCCTGGGAAGTCCTCGTGTTGCACCCTTTTTTTTGTTGCCAACGTAAATCTTTTTTGCTTTAAAAAAAAAAAAAAAAAAGTTTTGAAACGTGAAATTTAAAATATTTGTAATTTTTTTTTTTAGCACTTAGCAACTTAGCAGCTTTTTTTAGAAAGAAAAAAAAAAAAGTTTTGAAACGTGAAATTTAAAATACTTGTAATTTTTTTTTGGAGGAGGAGAGAAGGGATGGACTAGTAAATTGATGAGAGATAAAATAACGGGTGCGATCATACCAGCACTAATGCACCGGATCCCATCAGAACGGGTTAAAAGCGTGCTTGGGCGAGAGAGTAGTACTAGGATGGGTGACCTCTGGGAAGTCCTCGTGTTGCACTTTTTTTTTTTTGTTTTAACGTAAAAATTTTTTGCTTTAAAAAAAAAAAAAAAAAAAGTTTTGAAACGTGAAATTTAAAATATTTGTTTTTTTTTTTAGCACTTAGCAACTTAGCAAAGCTTTAGAAAAAAAAAAAAAAAGTTTTGAAACGTGAAATTTAAAATACTTGTATTTTTTTTTCGGGGGAGGCGAGAGAAGGGATGGACTAGTAAATTGATGAGAGATAAAATAACGGGTGCGATCATACCAGCACTAATGCACCGGATCCCATCAGAACTCGAAGTTAAAGCGTGCTTGGGCGAGAGTAGTACTAGGATGGGTGACCTCCCTGGGGAAGTCCTCGTGTTGCACTTTTTTTTTTTGTTGTTAACGTAAATCTTTTTTTTTGCTTTAAAAAAAAAAAAAAAAAGTTTTGAAACGTGAAATTTAAAATATTTGTAATTTTTTAGCACTTAGCAACTTAGCAAAGCTTTAGAAAAAAAAAAAAAGTTTTGAAACGTGAAATTTAAAATACTTGTAATTTTTTTTCGGGGAGGCGAGAGAAGGGATGGACTAGTAAATTGATGAGAGATAAAATAACGGGTGCGATCATACCAGCACTAATGCACCGGATCCCATCAGAACTCGGGTTAAGCTTGTTTGGGCGAGAGTAGTACTAGGATGGGTGACCTCTGGGAAGTCCCGTGTTGCACCCTTTTTTTTGTTGCCAACGAACGTAAATCTTTTTGCTTTTAAAAAAAAAAAAGTTTTGAAACGTGAAATTTAAAATATTTGTATTTTTTAGCACTTAGCAACTTAGCAAAGCTTTAGAAAAAAAAAAAAAAAAAGTTTTGAAACGTGAAATTTAAAATACTTGTAATTTTTTTCGGGAGAGGAGAGAAGGGATGGACTAGTAAATTGATGAGAGATAAAATAACGGGTGCGATCATACCAGCACTAATGCACCGGATCCCATCAGAACTCGAAGTTAAGCGTGCGTGCTTGGGAGAGTAGTACTAGGATGGGTGACCTCTGGGAAGTCCTCGTGTTGCACCCTTTTTTTGTTGTTAACGTAAATCTTTTTGCTTTAAAAAAAAAAAAAAAAAGTTTTGAAACGTGAAATTTAAAATATTTGTAATTTTTTTAGCACTTAGCAACTTAGCAAAAAGCTTTAGAAAGAAAAAAAAAAAAAAAGTTTTGAAACGTGAAATTTAAAATACTTGTAATTTTTTTTGGGGGAGGCGAGAGAAGGGATGGACTAGTAAATTGATGAGAGATAAAATAACGGGGTGCGATCATACCAGCACTAATGCACCGGATCCCATCAGAACTCGAAGTTAAAGCGTGCTTGGGCGAGAGTAGTACTAGGATGGGTGACCTCTGGGAAGTCCTCGTGTTGCACCTTTTTTTTTTGTTGCGTAAATTTTTTTTTGCTTAAAAAAAAAAAAAAAAAGTTTTGAAACGTGAAATTTAAAATATTTGTAATTTTTTTTAGCACTTAGCAACTTAGCAAAGCTTTAGAAAGAAAAAAAAAAAAAGTTTTGAAACGTGAAATTTAAAATACTTGTAATTTTTTTTCGGGAGGGGAGGAGAGAAGGGATGGACTAGTAAATTGATGAGAGATAAAATAACGGGGTGCGATCATACCAGCACTAATGCACCGGATCCCATCAGAACTCCGGGTTAAAGCGTGCTTGGGCGAGAGTAGTACTAGGATGGGTGACCTCCTGGGAAGTCCTCGTGTTGCACCCCTTTTTTTTGTTTTAAGCGAATAAATTTTTTGCTTTAAAAAAAAAAAAAAAAAGTTTTGAAACGTGAAATTTAAAATATTTGTAATTTTTTTAGCACTTAGCAACTTAGCAAAGCTTTAGAAAGAAAAAAAAAAAAAAGTTTTGAAAGCGTGAAATTTAAAATACTTGTAATTTTTTTTGGGGGGAGGAGAGAGAAGGGATGGACTAGTAAATTGATGAGAGATAAAATAACGGGTGCGATCATACCAGCACTAATGCACCGGATCCCATCAGAACTCGAAGTTAAAAGCGTGCTTTGGGCGAGAGTAGTACTAGGATGGGTGACCTCCTGGGAAGGGAAGTCCTCGTGTTGCACCCTTTTTTTTGTTTATAGCGTAAATCTTTTTTGCTTTAAAAAAAAAAAAAAAAAAGTTTTGAAACGTGAAATTTAAAATATTTGTAATTTTTTTTAGCACTTAGCAACTTAGCAAAGCTTTTTAGAAAAAAAAAAAAAAGTTTTGAAACGTGAAATTTAAAATACTTGTAATTTTTTTTTCGGGGGAGGAGGAGAGAAGGGATGGACTAGTAAATTGATGAGAGATAAAATAACGGGGCGCGATCATACCAGCACTAATGCACCGGATCCCATCAGAACTCGAAGTAAAGCGTGCTTGGGGAGAGTAGTACTAGGATGGGTGACCTCCAGGAAGTCCTCGTGTTGCACCTTTTTTTTTTTTTGTTGTTAACGTAAATCTTTTTTTGCTTAAAAAAAAAAAAAAAAAAAGTTTTGAAACGTGAAATTTAAAATATTTGTAATTTTTTTTTAGCACTTAGCAACTTAGCAAAGTTTTAGAAAAAAAAAAAAAAAAAAAAGTTTTGAAACGTGAAATTTAAAATACTTGTAATTTTTTTCGGGGGGGGAGGCGAGAGAAGGGATGGACTAGTAAATTGATGAGAGATAAAAAAACGGGTGCGATCATACCAGCACTAATGCACCGGATCCCATCAGAACTCGGGTTAAAGCGTGCTTTGGGCGAGAGAGTAGTACTAGGATGGGTGACCTCTGGGAAGTCCCTCGTGTTGCACTTTTTTTTTTGTTGTTAACGTAAATCTTTTTTTTTAAAAAAAAAAAAAAAAAAAGTTTTGAAACGTGAAATTTAAAATATTTGTAATTTTTTTAGCACTTAGCAACTTAGCAAAGCTTTAGAAAAAAAAAAAAAAGTTTTTGAAAACGTGAAATTTAAAATACTTGTAATTTTTTTTTGGGGGGGAGGCGAGAGAAGGGATGGACTAGTAAATTGATGAGAGATAAAATAACGGGTGCGATCATACCAGCACTAATGCACCGGATCCCATCAGAACTCCGGGTTAAGCGTGCTTGGGCGAGAGTAGTACTAGGATGGGTGACCTCTGGGAAGTCCTCGTGTTGCACCCTTTTTTTTTTTGTTGTTAACGTAAATTTTTTTTTTAAAAAAAAAAAAAAAGTTTTGAAACGTGAAATTTAAAATATTTGTAATTTTTTTAGCACTTAGCAACTTAGCAAAGTTTTTAGAAAAAAAAAAAAAAAAAGTTTTGAAACGATGAAATTTAAAATACTTGTAATTTTTTTTGGGGGAGGGAGAGAGAGAAGGGATGGACTAGTAAATTGATGAGAGATAAAATAACGGGGTGCGATCATACCAGCACTAATGCACCGGATCCCATCAGAACTCGAAGTTAAAGCGTGCTTTGGGCGAGAGTAGTACTAGGATGGGTGACCTCCTGGGGAAGTCCTCGTGTTGCACCTTTTTTTTTGTGTTTAACGTAAATCTTTTTTTTTTTAAAAAAAAAAAAAAAAAGTTTTGAAACGTGAAATTTAAAATATTTGTAATTTTTTAGCACTTAGCAACTTAGCAAAGCTTTTAGAAAAAAAAAAAGTTTTGAAACGTGAAATTTAAAATACTTGTAATTTTTTTCGGGAGAGAGAGAAGGGATGGACTAGTAAATTGATGAGAGATAAAATAACGGGTGCGATCATACCAGCACTAATGCACCGGATCCCATCAGAACTCCGGGTTAAAGCGTGCTTGGGCGAGAGTAGTACTAGGATGGGTGACCTCTGGGGGAAGTCCTCGTGTTGCACCCTTTTTTTTTTTGTTGTTAACGTAAATCTTTTTTTTTTAAAAAAAAAAAAAAAAAGTTTTGAAACGTGAAATTTAAAATATTTGTAATTTTTTTTTAGCACTTAGCAACTTAGCAAAAGAAAGAAAAAAAAAAAAAGTTTTGAAACGTGAAATTTAAAATACTTGTAATTTTTTTTTTTGGGGAGGCGAGAGAAGGGATGGACTAGTAAATTGATGAGAGATAAAATAACGGGTCGCGATCATACCAGCACTAATGCACCGGATCCCATCAGAACTCGGGTTAAAGCGTGCTTTGGGCGAGAGAGTAGTACTAGGATGGGTGACCTCCTGGGAAGTCCTCGTGTTGCACCTTTTTTTTTTGTTGTTAACGTAAATTTTTTTTTTGCTTAAAAAAAAAAAAAAAAAAAGTTTTGAAACGTGAAATTTAAAATATTTGTAATTTTTTAGCACTTAGCAACTTAGCAAAGCTTTAGAAAAAAAAAAAAAAGTTTTGAAACGTGAAATTTAAAATACTTGTAATTTTTTTCGGGGGGAGGCGAGAGAAGGGATGGACTAGTAAATTGATGAGAGATAAAATAACGGGTGCGATCATACCAGCACTAATGCACCGGATCCCATCAGAACTCGGGTTAAAAGCGTGTTTGGGAAGAGAGTAGTACTAGGATGGGTGACCTCCTGGGAAGTCCTCGTGTTGCACCTTTTTTTTTTTGTTAACGTAAATCTTTTTTTTTAAAAAAAAAAAAAAAAGTTTTGAAACGTGAAATTTAAAATATTTGTAATTTTTTTTTAGCACTTAGCAACTTAGCAAAGCTTTAGAAAGAAAAAAGTTTTGAAACGTGAAATTTAAAATACTTGTAATTTTTTTGGGGGAGGCGAGAGAAGGGATGGACTAGTAAATTGATGAGAGATAAAATAACGGGTGCGATCATACCAGCACTAATGCACCGGATCCCATCAGAACTCGGGTTAAAGCGTGCTTGGGCGAGAGTAGTACTAGGATGGGTGACCTCTGGGGAAGTCCTCGTGTTGCACCCTTTTTTTTTTGTTTAACGTAAATTTTTTTTTTAAAAAAAAAAAAAAAAAAAAGTTTTGAAACGTGAAATTTAAAATATTTGTAATTTTTTTAGCACTTAGCAACTTAGCAAAGCTTTTAGAAAAAAAAAAAAAAAAGTTTTGAAACGTGAAATTTAAAATACTTGTAATTTTTTTTCGGGGGGAGGCGAGAGAGAAGGGATGGACTAGTAAATTGATGAGAGATAAAATAACGGGTGCGATCATACCAGCACTAATGCACCGGATCCCATCAGAACTAGTTAAAGCGTGCTTTGGCGAGAGTAGTACTAGGATGGGTGACCTCTGGGAAGTCCTCGTGTTGCACCTTTTTTTTTTTGTTGTTAACGTAAATCTTTTTTGCTTTAAAAAAAAAAAAAGTTTTGAAACGTGAAATTTAAAATATTTGTAATTTTTTTTAGCACTTAGCAACTTAGCAAAGCTTTAGAAAGAAAAAAAAAAAAGTTTTGAAACGTGAAATTTAAAATACTTGTAATTTTTGGGGGGGAGAGGAGAGAAGGGATGGACTAGTAAATTGATGAGAGATAAAATAACGGGTGCGATCATACCAGCACTAATGCACCGGATCCCATCAGAACTCGAAGTTAAAAGCGTGCTTGGCGAGAGTAGTACTAGGATGGGTGACCTCCTGGGAAGTCCTCGTGTTGCACCCTTTTTTTTGTTGTTAACGTAAATTTTTTTGCTTTAAAAAAAAAAAAAAAAGTTTTGAAACGTGAAATTTAAAATATTTGTAATTTTAGCACTTAGCAACTTAGCAAAGCTTTAGAAGAAAAAAAAAAAAAAAGTTTTGAAAGCGTGAAATTTAAAAAATACTTGTAATTTTTTTTTTTCGGGAGGCGAGAGAAGGGATGGACTAGTAAATTGATGAGAGATAAAATAACGGGTGCGATCATACCAGCACTAATGCACCGGATCCCATCAGAACTCGAAGTTAAGCGTGCTTTGGCGAGAGAGTAGTACTAGGATGGGTGACCTCTGGGGGAAGTCCTCGTGTTGCACCTTTTTTTTTTTTGTTGTTAACGTAAATCTTTTTTTGCTTTAAAAAAAAAAAAAAAAAAAAGTTTTGAAACGTGAAATTTAAAATATTTGTAATTTTTTTTTAGCACTTAGCAACTTAGCAAAGCTTTAGAAAAAAAAAAAAAAGTTTTGAAACGTGAAATTTAAAATACTTGTAATTTTTTTTGGGGAGGCGAGAGAAGGGATGGACTAGTAAATTGATGAGAGATAAAATAACGGGTGCGATCCATACCAGCACTAATGCACCGGATCCCATCAGAACTCGAAGTTAAAGCGTGCTTTTTTGAGAGTAGTACTAGGATGGGTGACCTCTGGGAAGTCCTCGTGTTGCACACTTTTTTTTTTGTTGTTAACGTAAATTTTTTTGCTTTAAAAAAAAAAAAAAGTTTTGAAACGTGAAATTTAAAATATTTGTTTTTTTTAGCACTTAGCAACTTAGCAAAGTTTTTTAGAAAGAAAAAAAAAAAGTTTTGAAACGTGAAATTTAAAATACTTGTAATTTTTTTTGGGGGAGGGGAGAGAAGGGATGGACTAGTAAATTGATGAGAGATAAAATAACGGGTGCGATCATACCAGCACTAATGCACCGGATCCCATCAGAACTCGAAGTTAAGCGTGCTTGGCGAGAGAGAGTAGTACTAGGATGGGTGACCTCTGGGAAGTCCTCGTGTTGCACCCTTTTTTTTTTGTTGTTAACGTAAATCTTTTTTTTTGCTTTAAAAAAAAAAAAAGTTTTGAAACGTGAAATTTAAAATATTTGTAATTTTTTTAGCACTTAGCAACTTAGCAAAGCTTTAGAAAAAAAAAAAAAAAGTTTTGAAACGTGAAATTTAAAATACTTGTAATTTTTTTTCGGGGGGAGGAGAGAGAAGGGATGGACTAGTAAATTGATGAGAGATAAAATAACGGGTGCGATCATACCAGCACTAATGCACCGGATCCCATCAGAACTCGAAGTTAAAGCGTGCTTGGCGAGAGAGTAGTACTAGGATGGGTGACCTCAGGGGAAGTCCTCGTTGCACCTTTTTTTTGTTGTTAACGTAAATCTTTTTTTTTTTTTAAAAAAAAAAAAAAAGTTTTGAAACGTGAAATTTAAAATATTTGTTTTTTTTTAGCACTTAGCAACTTAGCAAGTTTTTTAGAAAGAAAAAAAAAAAAAGTTTTGAAAGCGTGAAATTTAAAATACTTGTAATTTTTTCGGGGGGAGGGCGAAAGAAGGGATGGACTAGTAAATTGATGAGAGATAAAATAACGGGTGCGATCATACCAGCACTAATGCACCGGATCCCATCAGAACTCGAAGTTAAAGCGTGCTTTAGAGAGTAGTACTAGGATGGGTGACCTCTGGGAAGTCCTCGTGTTGCACCCTTTTTTTTTTGTTGTTAACGTAAATTTTTTTTTGCTTTAAAAAAAAAAAAAAAAAGTTTTGAAACGTGAAATTTAAAATATTTGTAATTTTTTTAGCACTTAGCAACTTAGCAAAGCTTTAGAAAAAAAAAAAAAAGTTTTGAAAGCGTGAAATTTAAAATACTTGTAATTTTTTTCGGGGGGAGGCGAGAGAGAAGGGATGGACTAGTAAATTGATGAGAGATAAAATAACGGGTGCGATCATACCAGCACTAATGCACCGGATCCCATCAGAACTCGAAGTTAAAGCGTGCTTGGGCGAGTAGTAGTACTAGGATGGGTGACCTCCTGGGAAGTCCTCGTGTTGCCCTTTTTTTTTTTTGTTGTTAACGTAAATCTTTTTTTTGCTTTTAAAAAAAAAAAAAAAAAGTTTTGAAACGTGAAATTTAAAATATTTGTAATTTTTTTAGCACTTAGCAACTTAGCAAAGTTTTTTAGAAAGAAAAAAAAAAAAGTTTTGAAACGTGAAATTTAAAATACTTGTAATTTTTTTTTGGGGAGGCGAGAGAAGGGATGGACTAGTAAATTGATGAGAGATAAAATAACGGGGTGCGATCATACCAGCACTAATGCACCGGATCCCATCAGAACTCGAAGTTAAGCGTGCTTGGGCGAGAGAGTAGTACTAGGATGGGTGACCTCTGGGGGAAGTCCTCGTGTTGCACCTTTTTTTTTGTTTTAACGTAAATCTTTTTTTTGCTTTAAAAAAAAAAAAAAAAAGTTTTGAAACGTGAAATTTAAAATATTTGTAATTTTTTTTTTAGCACTTAGCAACTTAGCAAAGCTTTAGAAAGAAAAAAAAAAAAAAGTTTTGAAACGTGAAATTTAAAATACTTGTAATTTTTTTTCGGGGGGAGGAGAGAAGGGATGGACTAGTAAATTGATGAGAGATAAAATAACGGGTGCGATCATACCAGCACTAATGCACCGGATCCCATCAGAACTCGGGTTAAAGCGTGCTTGGGCGAGAGTAGTACTAGGATGGGTGACCTCCTGGGAAGTCCTCGTGTTGCACCCTTTTTTTGTTGCCAACGTAAATCTTTTTTGCTTTAAAAAGAAAAAAAAAAGTTTTGAAACGTGAAATTTAAAATATTTGTAATTTTTTTAGCACTTAGCAACTTAGCAAAGCTTTAGAAAAAAAAAAAAAAAAAAAAGTTTTGAAACGTGAAATTTAAAATACTTGTAATTTTTTTTTTGGGAGGCGAGAGAAGGGATGGACTAGTAAATTGATGAGAGATAAAATAACGGGTGCGATCATACCAGCACTAATGCACCGGATCCCATCAGAACTCGGTTAAAGCGTGCTTTGGAGAGTAGTACTAGGATGGGTGACCTCTGGGAAGTCCTCGTGTTGCACCTTTTTTTTGTTGTTAACGTAAATCTTTTTTGCTTTAAAAAAAAAAAAAGTTTTGAAACGTGAAATTTAAAATATTTGTAATTTTTTTTTAGCACTTAGCAACTTAGCAAAGCTTTAGAAAGAAAAAAAAAAAAAAGTTTTGAAACGTGAAATTTAAAATACTTGTAATTTTTTCGGGGGGAGGCGAGAGAAGGGATGGACTAGTAAATTGATGAGAGATAAAATAACGGGGGTGCGATCATACCAGCACTAATGCACCGGATCCCATCAGAACTCGAAGTTAAAGCGTGCTTTTGGGAGAGAGTAGTACTAGGATGGGTGACCTCTGGAAGTCCTCGTGTTGCACCTTTTTTTTTTTGTTGTTAACGTAAATCTTTTTTGCTTTTAAAAAAAAAAAAAAAAAAGTTTTGAAACGTGAAATTTAAAATATTTGTAATTTTTTAGCACTTAGCAACTTAGCAAAGTTTTTTAGAAAGAAAAAAAAAAAAGTTTTGAAACGTGAAATTTAAAAAAATACTTGTAATTTTTTTTTTGGGGGAGGAGAGAGAAGGGATGGACTAGTAAATTGATGAGAGATAAAATAACGGGTGCGATCATACCAGCACTAATGCACCGGATCCCATCAGAACTCGAAGTTAAAGCGTGTTTGGGCGAGAGTAGTACTAGGATGGGTGACCTCCACGGGAAGTCCTCGTGTTGCACCTTTTTTTTTGTTTTAACGTAAATCTTTTTTTGCTTTAAAAAAAAAAAAGTTTTGAAACGTGAAATTTAAAATATTTGTAATTTTTTAGCACTTAGCAACTTAGCAAAGCTTTAGAAAAAAAAAAAAAAAGTTTTGAAACGTGAAATTTAAAATACTTGTAATTTTTTTTCGGGGGAGGCGAGAGAAGGGATGGACTAGTAAATTGAAGAGAGATAAAATAACGGGTGCGATCATACCAGCACTAATGCACCGGATCCCATCAGAACTCCGAAGTTAAGCGTGCTTGGGCGAGAGTAGTACTAGGATGGGTGACCTCCTGGGAAGTCCTCGTGTTGCACCTTTTTTTTGTTGCCAACGTAAATCTTTTTTGCTTTAAAAAGAAAAAAAAAGTTTTGAAACGTGAAATTTAAAATATTTGTAATTTTTTTAGCACTTAGCAACTTAGCAAAGCTTTAGAAAAAAAAAAAAAGTTTTGAAACGTGAAATTTAAAATACTTGTAATTTTTTTCGGGGAGGCGAGAGAAGGGATGGACTAGTAAATTGATGAGAGATAAAATAACGGGTGCGATCATACCAGCACTAATGCACCGGATCCCATCAGAACTCCGAAGTTAAGCGTGCTTGGGCGAGAGTAGTACTAGGATGGGTGACCTCCTGGGAAGTCCTCGTGTTGCACCTTTTTTTTTTTTGTTGTTAACGTAAATCTTTTTTTTTGCTAAAAAAAAAAAAAAAAAAAAAGTTTTGAAACGTGAAATTTAAAATATTTGTAATTTTTTAGCACTTAGCAAACTTAGCAAAGCTTTAGAAAGAAAAAAAAAAAAAAGTTTTGAAACGTGAAATTTAAAATACTTGTAATTTTTTTTCGGGGGGAGGCGAGAGAAGGGATGGACTAGTAAATTGATGAGAGATAAAATAACGGGTCGCGATCATACCAGCACTAATGCACCGGATCCCATCAGAACTCGGTTAAGCGTGCTTGGGCGAGAGTAGTACTAGGATGGGTGACCTCCAGGGAAGTCCTCGTGTTGCCTTTTTTTTTTTTTGTTGTTAACGTAAAATTTTTTAAAAAAAAAAGAAAAAAAAAGTTTTGAAACGTGAAATTTAAAATATTTGTAATTTTTTTAGCACTTAGCAACTTAGCAAAGCTTTAGAAAGAAAAAAAAAAGTTTTGAAACGTGAAATTTAAAATACTTGTAATTTTTTTCGGGGAGGCGAGAGAAGGGATGGACTAGTAAATTGATGAGAGATAAAATAACGGGTGCGATCATACCAGCACTAATGCACCGGATCCCATCAGAACTCCGAAGTTAAGCGTGCTTGGGCGAGAGTAGTACTAGGATGGGTGACCTCCTGGGAAGTCCTCGTGTTGCACCCTTTTTTTTGTTGTTGCCAACGTAAATCTTTTTTGCTTTAAAAAGAAAAAAAAAGTTTTGAAACGTGAAATTTAAAATATTTGTAATTTTTTTAGCACTTAGCAACTTAGCAAAGCTTTAGAAAGAAAAAAAAAAAAAGTTTTGAAACGTGAAATTTAAAATACTTGTAATTTTTTTCGGGGAGGCGAGAGAAGGGATGGACTAGTAAATTGATGAGAGATAAAATAACGGGTGCGATCATACCAGCACTAATGCACCGGATCCCATCAGAACTCCGAGGTTAAGCGTGCTTGGGCGAGAGTAGTACTAGGATGGGTGACCTCCTGGGAAGTCCTCGTGTTGCACCTTTTTTTTGTTGCCAACGTAAATCTTTTTTTTTAACGTGAAATTTAAAATATTTGTAATTTTTTTTTTAGCAACTTAGCAAAGCTTTTAGAAAAAAAAAAAAAAAAGTTTTGAAACGTGAAATTTAAAAACTTTTAAAAAAGAAAAAAAAATAAAAAAGTTTTGCGATCATAAGCACTAATTAAAAAATAGGATGGGTTTTTTTTTAACGTAAATCTTTTTTTGCTTTAAAAAAAAAAAAAAAAAACGTGAAATTTAAAATATTTGTAATTTTTTTAGCACTTAGCAACTTAGCAAAAGAAAAAAAAAAAGTTTTGAAACGTGAAATTTAAAATACTTGTAATTTTTTTCGGGGAGGCGAGAGAAGGGATGGACTAGTAAATTGATGAGAGATAAAATAACGGGTGCGATCATACCAGCACTAATGCACCGGATCCCATCAGAACTCCGAAGTTAAGCGTGCTTGGGCGAGAGTAGTACTAGGATGGGTGACCTCCTGGGAAGTCCTCGTGTTGCACCCTTTTTTTTGTTGCCAACGTAAATCTTTTTTGCTTTAAAAAGAAAAAAAAAGTTTTGAAACGTGAAATTTAAAATATTTGTAATTTTTTTAGCACTTAGCAACTTAGCAAAGCTTTAGAAAGAAAAAAAAAAGTTTTGAAACGTGAAATTTAAAATACTTGTAATTTTTTTCGGGGAGGCGAGAGAAGGGATGGACTAGTAAATTGATGAGAGATAAAATAACGGGTGCGATCATACCAGCACTAATGCACCGGATCCCATCAGAACTCCGAAGTTAAAAGCGTGCTTTGGGAGAGTAGTACTAGGATGGGTGACCTCTGGGAAGTCCTCGTGTTTGCCTTTTTTTTTTGTTGTTAACGTAAATCTTTTTTTTTTTTAAAAAAAAAAAAAAAAAGTTTTGAAACGTGAAATTTAAAATATTTGTAATTTTTTTAGCACTTAGCAACTTAGCAAAGCTTTAGAAAGAAAAAAAAAAGTTTTGAAACGTGAAATTTAAAATACTTGTAATTTTTTTCGGGAGGCGAGAGAAGGGATGGACTAGTAAATTGATGAGAGATAAAATAACGGGTGCGATCATACCAGCACTAATGCACCGGATCCCATCAGAACTCTGGTTAAAGCGTTTGGCGAGAGAGTAGTACTAGGATGGGTGACCTCCTGGGAAGTCCTCGTTGTTGCACTTTTTTTTTTTGTTAACGTAAATCTTTTTTTGCTTTAAAAAAAAAAAAAAAAGTTTTGAAACGTGAAATTTAAAATATTTGTAATTTTTTTTTAGCACTTAGCAACTTAGCAAGTTTTTTTTAGAAAAAAAAAAAAAAAGTTTTGAAAACGTGAAATTTAAAATACTTGTAATTTTTTTTTTGGGGGGAGGCGAGAGAAGGGATGGACTAGTAAATTGATGAGAGATAAAATAACGGGTGCGATCATACCAGCACTAATGCACCGGATCCCATCAGAACTCGGGTTAAGCGTGCTTGGGCGAGAGAGTAGTACTAGGATGGGTGACCTCCTGGGAAGTCCTCGTGTTGCACCTTTTTTTTTTGTTGTTAACGTAAATCTTTTTTTTAAAAAAAAAAAAAAAAAAAGTTTTGAAAACGTGAAATTTAAAATATTTGTAATTTTTTTAGCACTTAGCAACTTAGCAAAGCTTTAGAAAGAAAAAAAAAAAAAGTTTTGAAACGTGAAATTTAAAATACTTGTAATTTTTTTTCGGGAGGCGAGAGAAGGGATGGACTAGTAAATTGATGAGAGATAAAATAACGGGGTGCGATCATACCAGCACTAATGCACCGGATCCCATCAGAACTCGGTTAAAGCGTGTTTTGGGCGAGAGTAGTACTAGGATGGGTGACCTCTGGGGAAGTCCTCGTGTTGCACCCTTTTTTTTTTGTTGTTAACGTAAATCTTTTTTGCTTTTAAAAAGAAAAAAAAGTTTTGAAACGTGAAATTTAAAATATTTGTAATTTTTTTTAGCACTTAGCAACTTAGCAAAGCTTTAGAAAAAAAAAAAAAAAGTTTTGAAACGTGAAATTTAAAATACTTGTAATTTTTTTTCGGGAGGAGGAGAGAAGGGATGGACTAGTAAATTGATGAGAGATAAAATAACGGGTGCGATCATACCAGCACTAATGCACCGGATCCCATCAGAACTCGGGTTAAGCGTGCTTGGGCGAGAGAGTAGTACTAGGATGGGTGACCTCTGGGAAGTCCTCGTGTTGCACCCTTTTTTTTTTGTTGTTAACGTAAATCTTTTTTTTGCTTTAAAAAAAAAAAAAAAGTTTTGAAACGTGAAATTTAAAATATTTGTAATTTTTTTAGCACTTAGCAACTTAGCAAAAAAAAGAAAGAAGAAAAAAAAAAAGTTTTGAAACGTGAAATTTAAAATACTTGTAATTTTTTTTTTCGGGGAGGCGAGAGAAGGGATGGACTAGTAAATTGATGAGAGATAAAATAACGGGGTGCGATCATACCAGCACTAATGCACCGGATCCCATCAGAACTCGGGTTAAAAGCGTGCTTGGGGCGAGAGTAGTACTAGGATGGGTGACCTCTGGGAAGTCCTCGTGTTGCACCTTTTTTTTGTTGTTGTTAACGTAAATCTTTTTTTTTTTTTTAAAAAAAAAAAAAAAGTTTTGAAACGTGAAATTTAAAATATTTGTAATTTTTTAGCACTTAGCAACTTAGCAAAGCTTTAGAAAAAAAAAAAAAGTTTTGAAACGTGAAATTTAAAATACTTGTAATTTTTTCGGGAGGAGGAGAGAAGGGATGGACTAGTAAATTGATGAGAGATAAAATAACGGGGTGCGATCATACCAGCACTAATGCACCGGATCCCATCAGAACTCCGAAGTTAAAGCGTGTTTGGGCGAGAGTAGTACTAGGATGGGTGACCTCCCGGGAAGTCCTCGTGTTGCACCACTTTTTTTTTTTTGTTGTTTAACGTAATCTTTTTTTTGCTTTAAAAAAAAAAAAAAAAAGTTTTGAAACGTGAAATTTAAAATATTTGTAATTTTTTTAGCACTTAGCAACTTAGCAAAGCTTTAGAAAGAAAAAAAAAAGTTTTGAAACGTGAAATTTAAAATACTTGTAATTTTTTTCGGGGAGGCGAGAGAAGGGATGGACTAGTAAATTGATGAGAGATAAAATAACGGGCGCGATCATACCAGCACTAATGCACCGGATCCCATCAGAACTCCGAAGTTAAGCGTGCTTGGGCGAGAGTAGTACTAGGATGGGTGACCTCCTGGGAAGTCCTCGTGTTGCACCCTTTTTTTTGTTGCCAACGTAAATCTTTTTTGCTTTAAAAAGAAAAAAAAAGTTTTGAAACGTGAAATTTAAAATATTTGTAATTTTTTTTAGCACTTAGCAACTTAGCAAAGCTTTAGAAAAAAAAAAAAAAAAAAGTTTTGAAACGTGAAATTTAAAATACTTGTAATTTTTCGGGGGGGAGGAGAGAGAAGGGATGGACTAGTAAATTGATGAGAGATAAAATAACGGGTGCGATCATACCAGCACTAATGCACCGGATCCCATCAGAACTCCGGGTTAAGCGTGCTTGGGCGAGAGTAGTACTAGGATGGGTGACCTCCTGGGGAAGTCCTCGTGTTGCACCTTTTTTTTTTGTTGTTAACGTAAATTTTTTTGCTTTAAAAAAAAAAAAAAAGTTTTGAAACGTGAAATTTAAAATATTTGTAATTTTTTAGCACTTAGCAACTTAGCAAAGTTTTAGAAAAAAAAAAAAAAGTTTTGAAACGTGAAATTTAAAATACTTGTAATTTTTTTTTGGAGGGAGGCGAGAGAAGGGATGGACTAGTAAATTGATGAGAGATAAAATAACGGGGTGCGATCATACCAGCACTAATGCACCGGATCCCATCAGAACCGAAGTTAAAGCGTGCTTGGGGAGAGAGTAGTACTAGGATGGGTGACCTCCTGGGAAGTCCTCGTGTTGCACCCTTTTTTTTTTTGTTGTTAACGTAAATTTTTTTTTTTTAAAAAAAAAAAAAAAAAAGTTTTGAAACGTGAAATTTAAAATATTTGTAATTTTTTTTTAGCACTTAGCAACTTAGCAAAGCTTTTAGAAGAAAAAAAAAAAAAAGTTTTGAAACGTGAAATTTAAAATACTTGTAATTTTTTTTTTCGGGGGAGGGAGAGAAGGGATGGATGGACTAGTAAATTGATGAGAGATAAAATAACGGGTGCGATCATACCAGCACTAATGCACCGGATCCCATCAGAACTCGGTTAAGCGTGCTTTTGGGCGAGAGTAGTACTAGGATGGTGTGACCTCTGGGAAGTCCCTCGTGTTGCACCTTTTTTTTGTTGCCAACGTAAATCTTTTTTGCTTTAAAAAGAAAAAAAAAGTTTTGAAACGTGAAATTTAAAATATTTGTAATTTTTTTAGCACTTAGCAACTTAGCAAAAAGTTTTTTAGAAAAAAAAAAAAAAAGTTTTGAAACGTGAAATTTAAAATACTTGTAATTTTTTTCGGGGAGGCGAGAGAAGGGATGGACTAGTAAATTGATGAGAGATAAAATAACGGGTGCGATCATACCAGCACTAATGCACCGGATCCCATCAGAACTCCGAAGTTAAGCGTGCTTGGGCGAGAGTAGTACTAGGATGGGTGACCTCCTGGGAAGTCCTCGTGTTGCACCCTTTTTTTGTTGCCAACGTAAATCTTTTTTGCTTTAAAAAGAAAAAAAAAGTTTTGAAACGTGAAATTTAAAATATTTGTAATTTTTTTAGCACTTAGCAACTTAGCAAAGCTTTAGAAAGAAAAAAAAAAGTTTTGAAACGTGAAATTTAAAATACTTGTAATTTTTTTCGGGGAGGCGAGAGAAGGGATGGACTAGTAAATTGATGAGAGATAAAATAACGGGTGCGATCATACCAGCACTAATGCACCGGATCCCATCAGAACTCCGAAGTTAAGCGTGCTTGGGCGAGAGTAGTACTAGGATGGGTGACCTCCTGGGAAGTCCTCGTGTTGCACCCTTTTTTTTGTTGCCAACGTAAATCTTTTTTGCTTTAAAAAGAAAAAAAAAGTTTTGAAACGTGAAATTTAAAATATTTGTAATTTTTTTAGCACTTAGCAACTTAGCAAAGCTTTAGAAAGAAAAAAAAAAGTTTTGAAACGTGAAATTTAAAATACTTGTAATTTTTTTCGGGGAGGCGAGAGAAGGGATGGACTAGTAAATTGATGAGAGATAAAATAACGGGTGCGATCATACCAGCACTAATGCACCGGATCCCATCAGAACTCCGAAGTTAAGCGTGCTTGGGCGAGAGTAGTACTAGGATGGGTGACCTCTGGGGGAAGTTCCTTTTTTGTTGTTGCACCCTTTTTTTTTTTTGTTGAAATTTAAAAACGTAAATTTTTTTTTGCTTTAAAAAAAAAAAAAAAAAAAGTTTTGAAACGTGAAATTTAAAATATTTGTAATTTTTTTTAGGAGAGAAGGGATGGACTAGTAAATTGATGAGAGATAAAATAGCAACTTAGCAAAAGCTTTAGAAAAAAAAAAAAAAAAAGTTTTAGAAAAAAAAAAAAAAACGTTTTGAAATTTAAAATACTTGTATTTTTTTTGGGGGAGGCGAGAGAAGGGATGGACTAGTAAATTGATGAGAGATAAAATAACGGGTGCGATCATACCAGCACTAATGCACCGGATCCCATCAGAACTCGAAGTTAAAGCGTGCTTGGGAGAGTAGTACTAGGATGGGTGACCTCCTCCTCGTGTTGAAGTCCTTTTGTTGCACCTTTTTTTTTTTTTTGAAACGTGAAATTTAAAAATTTTTTTGCTTTAAAAGAAAAATCTTTAAAAAAAAAAAAAAAAAGTTTTTTTTAAAAACTATTTTTTTTTAAAAGGGAAAAAAAAAAAGTTGAGAGATAAAACGTGAAATTTAAAATATTTGTAAGTTTTTTTTTTTAGCACCTTAGCAACTTAGCACCCTTTTTTAGTTGCCAGCGTAAATTTTTTTTTTTTAAAAAAAAAAAAAAAAGTTTTGAAACGTGAAATTTAAAATATTTGTAATTTTAGCAACTTAGCAAAGGGGGCTTGTAATTTTTTTTTGGGAGGCGAGAGAAGGGATGGACTAGTAAATTGATGAGAGATAAAATAACGGGTGCGATCATACCAGCACTAATGCACCGGATCCCATCAGAACTCCGGGTTAAGCGTGCTTGGGGAGAGAGTAGTACTAGGATGGGTGACCTCCTGGGAAGTCCTCGTGTTGCACCCTTTTTTTGTTGTTAACGTAAATCTTTTTTTTGCTTAAAAAAAAAAAAAAAAAAGTTTTGAAACGTGAAATTTAAAATATTTGTAATTTTTTTTTAGCACTTAGCAACTTAGCAAAGCTTTAGAAAGAAAAAAAAAAAAAGTTTTGAAACGTGAAATTTAAAATACTTGTAATTTTTTCGGGGGGGAGGCGAGAGAAGGGATGGACTAGTAAATTGATGAGAGATAAAATAACGGGGGTGCGATCATACCAGCACTAATGCACCGGATCCCATCAGAACTCGAAGTTAAAGCGTGTTTGGGCGAGAGTAGTACTAGGATGGGTGACCTCTGGGAAGTCCTCGTGTTGCACCTTTTTTTTTTTGTTGTTAACGTAAATCTTTTTTTTTTAAAAAAAAAAAAAAAAGTTTTGAAACGTGAAATTTAAAATATTTGTAATTTTTTTTAGCACTTAGCAACTTAGCAAAGCTTTAGAAAAAAAAAAAAAAAGTTTTGAAGCGTGAAATTTAAAATACTTGTAATTTTTTTTCGGGAGGAGGAGAAGGGATGGACTAGTAAATTGATGAGAGATAAAATAACGGGTGCGATCATACCAGCACTAATGCACCGGATCCCATCAGAACTCGAAGTTAAAGCGTGCTTTGGGCGAGAGTAGTACTAGGATGGGTGACCTCCTGGGAAGTCCCGTGTTGCACCCTTTTTTTGTTATTAACGTAAATCTTTTTTTTTTGCTTTAAAAAGAAAAAAAAAGTTTTGAAACGTGAAATTTAAAATATTTGTAATTTTTTTAGCACTTAGCAACTTAGCAAAGCTTTAGAAAGAAAAAAAAAAGTTTTGAAACGTGAAATTTAAAATACTTGTAATTTTTTTCGGGAGGCGAGAGAAGGGATGGACTAGTAAATTGATGAGAGATAAAATAACGGGTGCGATCATACCAGCACTAATGCACCGGATCCCATCAGAACTCGAAGGTTAAGCGTGCTTGGGCGAGAGTAGTACTAGGATGGGTGACCTCCTGGGAAGTCCTCGTGTTGCACCCTTTTTTTGTTTTTTTAACGTAAATCTTTTTTTTGTAAAAAAAAAAAAAAAAAAAGTTGAAACGTGAAATTTAAAATATTTGTAATTTTTTTAGCACTTAGCAACTTAGCAAAGCTTTAGAAAGAAAAAAAAAAGTTTTGAAACGTGAAATTTAAAATACTTGTAATTTTTTTCGGGGAGGCGAGAGAAGGGATGGACTAGTAAATTGATGAGAGATAAAATAACGGGTGCGATCATACCAGCACTAATGCACCGGATCCCATCAGAACTCCGAAGTTAAGCGTGCTTGGGCGAGAGTAGTACTAGGATGGGTGACCTCCTGGGAAGTCCTCGTGTTGCACCCTTTTTTTTGTTGCCAACGTAAATCTTTTTTGCTTTAAAAAGAAAAAAAAAGTTTTGAAACGTGAAATTTAAAATATTTGTAATTTTTTTAGCACTTAGCAACTTAGCAAAGCTTTAGAAAGAAAAAAAAAAAAAAAAGTTTTGAAACGTGAAATTTAAAATACTTCGGGGGGGAGGCGAGAGAAGGGATGGACTAGTAAATTGATGAGAGATAAAATAACGGGTGCGATCATACCAGCACTAATGCACCGGATCCCATCAGAACTCCGAAGTTAAGCGTGCTTGGGCGAGAGTAGTACTAGGATGGGTGACCTCCTGGGAAGTCCTCGTGTTGCACCCTTTTTTTTGTTGCCAACGTAAATCTTTTTTGCTTTAAAAAGAAAAAAAAAGTTTTGAAACGTGAAATTTAAAATATTTGTAATTTTTTTAGCACTTAGCAACTTAGCAAAGCTTTAGAAAGAAAAAAAAAAGTTTTGAAACGTGAAATTTAAAATACTTGTAATTTTTTTCGGGGAGGCGAGAGAAGGGATGGACTAGTAAATTGATGAGAGATAAAATAACGGGTGCGATCATACCAGCACTAATGCACCGGATCCCATCAGAACTCGAAGTTAAGCGTGCTTGGGCGAGAGTAGTACTAGGATGGGTGACCTCTGGAAGGAAGTCCTCGTGTTGCACCCTTTTTTTTTGTTGTTAACGTAAATCTTTTTTGCTTTAAAAAAAAAAAAAGTTTTTGAAACGTGAAATTTAAAATATTTGTAATTTTTTTTAGCACTTAGCAACTTAGCAAGCTTTTTAGAAAAAAAAAAAAGTTTTGAAACGTGAAATTTAAAATACTTGTAATTTTTTTCGGGGGGAGGCGAGAGAAGGGATGGACTAGTAAATTGATGAGAGATAAAATAACGGGTGCGATCATACCAGCACTAATGCACCGGATCCCATCAGAACTCGAAGTTAAAGCGTGTTTGGGCGAGAGAGTAGTACTAGGATGGGTGACCTCCTGGGAAGTCCTCGTGTTGCACCCTTTTTTGTTGTTAACGTAAATCTTTTTTTGCTAAAAAAAAAAAAAAAAAAGTTTTGAAACGTGAAATTTAAAATATTTGTAATTTTTAGCACTTAGCAACTTAGCAAAGCTTTAGAAAGAAAAAAAAAAAAAGTTTTGAAACGCGTGAAATTTAAAATACTTGTAATTTTTTTTTCGGGAGGCGAGAGAAGGGATGGACTAGTAAATTGATGAGAGATAAAATAACGGGTGCGATCATACCAGCACTAATGCACCGGATCCCATCAGAACTCGAAGTTAAAGCGTGCTTGGGAGAGTAGTACTAGGATGGGTGACCTCTGGGAAGTCCTCGTGTTGCACCCTTTTTTTTTTGTTGTTAACGTAAATCTTTTTTTGCTTTAAAAAAAAAAAAAAAAGTTTTGAAACGTGAAATTTAAAATATTTGTAATTTTTTAGCACTTAGCAACTTAGCAAAGCTTTAGAAAAAAAAAAAAAAAGTTTTGAAAGCGTGAAATTTAAAATACTTGTAATTTTTTAGGGGAGGCGAGAGAAGGGATGGACTAGTAAATTGATGAGAGATAAAATAACGGGTGCGATCATACCAGCACTAATGCACCGGATCCCATCAGAACTCGAAGTTAAAGCGTGCTTGGCGAGAGTAGTACTAGGATGGGTGACCTCTGGGAAGTCCTCGTGTTGCCCTTTTTTTTGTTGCCATGCGTAAATCTTTTTTGCTTTAAAAAAAAAAAAAAAAAAAGTTTTGAAACGTGAAATTTAAAATATTTGTAATTTTTTTAGCACTTAGCAACTTAGCAAAGCTTTAGAAAGAAAAAAAAAAAAGTTTTGAAAGCGTGAAATTTAAAATACTTGTAATTTTTTCGGGAGGTGAGAGAAGGGATGGACTAGTAAATTGATGAGAGATAAAATAACGGGTGCGATCATACCAGCACTAATGCACCGGATCCCATCAGAACTCAAAGTTAAAGCGTGCTTGGGCGAGAGTAGTACTAGGATGGGTGACCCTCAGGAGGAAGTCCTCGTGTTGCACCTTTTTTTTTTTGTTAACGTAAATCTTTTTTGCTTTAAAAAAAAAAAAAAAGTTTTGAAACGATGAAATTTAAAATATTTTTAATTTTTTTTTTAGCAAAGCTTTAGAAAAAAAAAAAAAGTTTTGAAACGTGAAATTTAAAATACTTGTACTTAATTTTTTTCGGGAGGGAGAGAAGGGATGGACTAGTAAATTGATGAGAGATAAAATAACGGGTGCGATCATACCAGCACTAATGCACCGGATCCCATCAGAACTCAAAGTTAAGCGTGCTTTGGCGAGAGTAGTACTAGGATGGGTGACCTCCAGGGAAGTCCTCGTGTTGCACCTTTTTTTTTTGTTGTTTTAGTAAAAATTTTTTGCTTTTAAAAAAAAAAAAAAAAGTTTTGAAACGTGAAATTTAAAATATTTGTAATTTTTAGCACTTTAACAACTTAGCAAAGCTTTAGAAAAAAAAAAAAAGTTTTTGAAACGTGAAATTTAAAATACTTGTAATTTTTTTCGGGGAGGCGAGAGAAGGGATGGACTAGTAAATTGATGAGAGATAAAATAACGGGTGCGATCATACCAGCACTAATGCACCGGATCCCATCAGAACTCCGAAGTTAAGCGTGCTTGGGCGAGAGTAGTACTAGGATGGGTGACCTCCTGGGAAGTCCTCGTGTTGCACCTTTTTTTTGTTGCCAACGTAAATCTTTTTTGCTTTAAAAAGAAAAAAAAAGTTTTGAAACGTGAAATTTAAAATATTTGTAATTTTTTTAGCACTTAGCAACTTAGCAAAGCTTTAGAAAGAAAAAAAAAAGTTTTGAAACGTGAAATTTAAAATACTTGTAATTTTTTTCGGGGAGGCGAGAGAAGGGATGGACTAGTAAATTGATGAGAGATAAAATAACGGGTGCGATCATACCAGCACTAATGCACCGGATCCCATCAGAACTCCGAGGTTAAGCGTTCTTGGGCGAGAGTAGTACTAGGATGGGTGACCTCCTGGGAAGTCCTCGTGTTGCACCCTTTTTTTGTTGCCAACGTAAACCTTTTTTGCTTTAAAAAAAAAAAAAAAGTTTTGAAACGTGAAATTTAAAATATTTGTAATTTTTTAGCACTTAGCAACTTAGCAAAGCTTTAAAAAAAAAAAAAAAGTTTTGAAACGTGAAATTTAAAATACTTGTAATTTTTTTTGGGGGGGAGGCGAGAGAAGGGATGGACTAGTAAATTGATGAGAGATAAAATAACGGGTGCGATCATACCAGCACTAATGCACCGGATCCCATCAGAACTCCAGAGTTAAGCGTGCTTGGGCGAGAGTAGTACTAGGATGGGTGACCTCCTAGGAAGTCCTCGTGTTGCACCTTTTTTTTGTTGCCAACGTAAATTTTTTTGCTTTTAAAAGAAAAAAAAAAGTTTTGAAACGTGAAATTTAAAATATTTGTAATTTTTTAGCACTTAGCAACTTAGCAAAGCTTTAGAAAGAAAAAAAAAAAGAAAAAAAAAAAGTTTTGAAACGTGAAATTTAAAATAATACTTGTATTTTACCAGGGAGGCGAAGAGAAGGGATGGACTAGTAAATTGATGAGAGATAAAATAACGGGTTGCGATCATACCAGAAAAAAAAAAGTTTTTAATGCACCGGATCCCATCAGAACTAGCAAAGTTAAAGCGTGCTTTGGGGAGAGTAGTACTAGGATGGGTGACCTGATGGAGATAAAAAGTCCTCTCGTGTTGACCTTTTTTTTTTTGTTAACGTAAATTTTTTTTGCTTTAAAAAAAAAAAAAAAAAAAAAAGTTTTGAAACGGTGAAATTTAAAAATATTTGTATTTTTTTTTTAGCACTTAGCAAATTTTTAGCAAAGCTTTAGAAAAAAAAAAAAGTTTTGAAACGTGAAATTTAAAATACTTGTAATTTTTTTCGGGGAGGCGAGAGAAGGGATGGACTAGTAAATTGATGAGAGATAAAATAACGGGTGCGATCATACCAGCACTAATGCACCGGATCCCATCAGAACTCCGAAGTTAAGCGTGCTTGGGCGAGAGTAGTACTAGGATGGGTGACCTCCTGGGAAGTCCTCGTGTTGCACCCTTTTTTTTGTTGCCAACGTAAATCTTTTTTGCTTTAAAAAAAAGAAAAAAAAAGTTTTGAAACGTGAAATTTAAAATATTTGTAATTTTTTTAGCACTTAGCAACTTAGCAAAGCTTTTAGAAAAAAAAAAAAAGTTTTGAACGAAATGAAATTTAAAATACTTGTAATTTTTTTCGGGGAGGCGAGAGAAGGGATGGACTAGTAAATTGATGAGAGATAAAATAACGGGTGCGATCATACCAGCACTAATGCACCGGATCCCATCAGAACTCCAAAGTTAAGCGTGCTTGGGCGAGAGTAGTACTAGGATGGGTGACCTCACAGGGAAGTCCTCGTGTTGCACCCTTTTTTTTTTTTACGAAAAAAAAAAGTTTTTTTTGCTTGTAATTTTTTTTAAAAAGGGAAAAAAAGTTTTGAAAAGATAAAATTTAAAATATTTGTAATTTTTTAGCACGGATCCCAACTTAAGCGTGCTTTGGAAGAGAGTAGTACAGGATGGGTGACCTCCTGGAAAGTCCTCGTGTTGCACCCTTTTTTTGTTGCTTTAGAAAAAAAAAAAAAAAAAAAGTTTTGAAGCGTGAAATTTAAAATATTTGTAATTTTTTGGGGGGAGGCGAAGAAGGGATGGACTAGTAAATTGATGAGAGATAAAATAATGGGGTGCGATCGATCATACCAGCACTAACTAATGCACCGGATCCCATCAGAACTCGAAGTTAAAGCGTGCTTGGGAGAGAGTAGTACTAGGATGGGTGACCTCCAGGAAGTCCTCGTGTTGCACCCTTTTTTTTTTGTTGTTAACGTAAATCTTTTTTGCTTTAAAAAGAAAAAAAAAGTTTTGAAACGTGAAATTTAAAATATTTGTAATTTTTTTAGCACTTAGCAACTTAGCAAAGCTTTAGAAAGAAAAAAAAAAGTTTTGAAACGTGAAATTTAAAATACTTGTAATTTTTTTCGGGGAGGCGAGAGAAGGGATGGACTAGTAAATTGATGAGAGATAAAATAACGGGTGCGATCATACCAGCACTAATGCACCGGATCCCATCAGAACTCCGAAGTTAAGCGTGCTTGGGCGAGAGTAGTACTAGGATGGGTGACCTCCTGGGAAGTCCTCGTGTTGCACCCTTTTTTTTGTTGCCAACGTAAATCTTTTTTGCTTTAAAAAGAAAAAAAAAGTTTTGAAACGTGAAATTTAAAATATTTGTAATTTTTTTAGCACTTAGCAACTTAGCAAAGCTTTTAGAAAGAAAAAAAAAAAAGTTTTGAAGCGTGAAATTTAAAATACTTGTAATTTTTCGGGGGGGGAGGCGAGAGAAGGGATGGACTAGTAAATTGATGAGAGATAAAATAACGGGTGCGATCATACCAGCACTAATGCACCGGATCCCATCAGAACTCGGGTTAAAGCGTGCTTGGCGAGAGTAGTACTAGGATGGGTGACCTCTGGGAAGTCCTCGTGTTGCACCTTTTTTTTTTGTTGTTAACGTAAATCTTTTTGCTTTAAAAAAAAAAAAAAAGTTTTGAAACGTGAAATTTAAAATATTTGTAATTTTTTTAGCACTTAGCAACTTAGCAAAGCTTTAGAAAGAAAAAAAAAAGTTTTGAAAACGTGAAATTTAAAATATTTGTAATTTTTTTCGGGGAGGCGAGAGAAGGGATGGACTAGTAAATTGATGAGAGATAAAATAACGGGTGCGATCATACCAGCACTAATGCACCGGATCCCATCAGAACTCCGAAGTTAAGCGTGCTTGGGCGAGAGTAGTACTAGGATGGGTGACCTCCTGGGAAGTCCTCGTGTTGCACCCTTTTTTTGTTGCCAACGTAAATCTTTTTTGCTTTAAAAAGAAAAAAAAAGTTTTGAAACGTGAAATTTAAAATATTTGTAAATTTTTTTTGCTTTAAAAAAAAAAAAAAAAGTTTTGAAACGTGAAATTTAAAATATTTGTAATTTTTTTTTAGGATGGACTAGTAAATTGATGAGCAGCGATTTAGAAAGAAAAAAAATGCACCGGATCCCATCAGAACTCGAAGTTAAAGCGTGCAAATTTGCGAGTAGTTAGGATGGGTGACCTCCTAGGAGGCGGTCCTTTTGTTGCACCCTTTTTTTGTTGCCAAAAAAAAAAAAAAAAACGTGAATTTTTTTTTTTTGAAGCGTGAAATTTAAAAAAATACTTGAAGGGGGAGGCGAGAGAAGGGATGGACTAGTAAATTGATGAGAGATAAAATAACGGGTGCGATCATACCAGCACTAATGCACCGGATCCCATCAGAACTCCGAAGTTAAGCGTGCTTTGGGCGAGAGTAGTACTAGGATGGGTGACCTCCTGGGAAGTCCTCGTGTTGCACCCTTTTTTTGTTGCCAACGTAAATCTTTTTTGCTTTAAAAAGAAAAAAAAAGTTTTGAAACGTGAAATTTAAAATATTTGTAATTTTTTTAGCACTTAGCAACTTAGCAAAGCTTTAGAAAGAAAAAAAAAGTTTTGAAACGTGAAATTTAAAATATTTGTAATTTTTTTCGGGGAGGCGAGAGAAGGGATGGACTAGTAAATTGAAGAGAGATAAAATAACGGGTGCGATCGTACTACACTAATGCACCGGATCCCATCAGAACTCCGAAGTTAAGCGTGCTTGGGCGAGAGTAGTACTAGGATGGGTGACCTCCTGGGAAGTCCTCGTGTTGCACCCTTTTTTTGTTGCCAACGTAAATCTTTTTTGCTTTAAAAAGAAAAAAAAAGTTTTGAAACGTGAAATTTAAAATATTTGTAATTTTTTTAGCACTTAGCAACTTAGCAAAGCTTTAGAAAGAAAAAAAAAGTTTTGAAACGTGAAATTTAAAATATTTGTAATTTTTTTCGGGGAGGCGAGAGAAGGGATGGACTAGTAAATTGATGAGAGATAAAATAACGGGTGCGATCATACCAGCACTAATGCACCGGATCCCATCAGAACTCCGAAGTTAAGCGTGCTTGGGCGAGAGTAGTACTAGGATGGGTGACCTCCTGGGAAGTCCTCGTGTTGCAAATTTTTTTTTGTTTTTAACGTAAATCTTTTTTCTTTTTAAAAAAAAAAAAAAAAAGTTTTGAAACGTGAAATTTAAAATACTTGTAATTTTTTTAAAATAGGGATGGACAGTAAATTGATGAGAGATAAAATTTTACCAGCACAAATGCACCGGATCCCATTAGTTAAAGCGTGCTTGGGCGAGAGTAGTACTAGGATGGGGACCTCCTGGGAAGTCCCTCGTTTAGTAAATCTTTTTTGCTTTAAAAGAAAAAAAAGTTTTGAAAACGTGAAATTTAAAATACTTGTAATTTTTTTTGAGGGGAGGAGAGAGAAGGGATGGACTAGTAAATTGATGAGAGATAAAATAACGGGTGCGATCATACCAGCACTAATGCACCGGATCCCATCAGAACTCGAAGTTAAAGCGTGCTTGGGCGAGAGTAGTACTAGGATGGGTGACCTCTGGGAAGTCCTCGTGTTGCACCTTTTTTTTTTGTTGTTAACGTAAATTTTTTTTTTTGCTTTAAAAAAAAAAAAAAGTTTTGAAACGTGAAATTTAAAATATTTGTAATTTTTTTAGAACTTAGCAACTTAGCAAAGCTTTTTAGAAAGAAAAAAAAAAAAGTTTTGAAACGTGAAATTTAAAATATTTGTAATTTTTTTCGGGAGGAGAGAGAAGGGATGGACTAGTAAATTGATGAGAGATAAAATAACGGGTGCGCGATCATACCAGCACTAATGCACCGGATCCCATCAGAACTCGAAGTTAAGCGTGCGTGCTTGGGAGAGAGTGGTATTAGGATGGGTGACCTCTGGGAAGTCCTCGTGTTGTTGCCTTTTTTTTTGTTGTTAACGTAAATCTTTTTGCTTTAAAAAAAAAAAAAGTTTTGAAACGTGAAATTTAAAATTTTGTAATTTTTTTTAGCAACTTAGCAAAGCTTTAGAAAAAAAAAAAGTTTTGAAACGTGAAATTTAAAATACTTGTAATTTTTTCGGGGAGGCGAGAGAAGGGATGGACTAGTAAATTGATGAGAGATAAAATAACGGGTGCGATCATACCAGCACTAATGCACCGGATCCCATCAGAACTCGGTTAAGCGTGCTTGGGCGAGAGTAGTACTAGGATGGGTGACCTCTGGAAAGTCCTCGTGTTGTTGCACCTTTTTTTTTTTGTTGCCAACGAAAAAAATTTTTTTTTTTAGTAAAGAAAAAAAAAGTTTTGAAAAAAAAAAAGTTTTGAAAAATTTAAAATACTTGTAATTTTTTTCGGGAGGCGAGAGTAGGGATGGACTAGTAAATTGATGAGAGATAAAATAATGGGTGCGATCATACCAGCACTAAAACCGGATCCCATCAGAACTCAAAGTTAAGCGTGCTTGGGCGAGAGTAGTACTAGGATGGGTGACCTCCTAGGGAAGTCCTCGTGTTGTACCTTTTTTTTTTGTTGCCAACGCTTTAAAAAGAAAAAAAATTTTTTTGCTTTTTGTAAAGAAAAAAAAAGTTTTGAAAAAAAAAAAGTTTTAAAATGAAATTTAAAATACTTTTAATTTTTTCGGGAGGCGAGAGAAGGGATGGACTAGTAAATTGAAGAGAGATAAAATAACGGGTGCGATCATACCAGCACTAATGCACCGGATCCCATCAGAACTCCGAAGTTAAGCGTGCTTGGGCAAGAGTAGTACTAGGATGGGTGACCTCCTGGAAAGTCCTCGTGTTGCCCTTTTTTTTGTTGCCAACGAAAAATTTTTTGCTTTTTTAGAAAGTGAAAAAAAAAAATTTTTTGAAGCAACTTAGTGAAATTTAAAATACTTTTTATTTTTTAAAATACTTGTAATTTTCGGGGGAGGCGAGAGAAGGGATGGACTAGTAAATTGATGAGAGATAAAATAACGGGTGCGATCATACCAGCACTAATGCACCGGATCCCATCAGAACTCGAAGTTAAAGCGTGCTTGGGCGAGAGTAGTAGTAGGATGGGTGGATGGAAGACCTCTGTTGACCCTTTTTTTTTGTTGCACCCTTTTTTTTTTTAAAAGAAAAAAAAAAATTTTTTTTGAAATTTAAAATATTTGTAAAAAAAAAAAGTTTTGAAAGCTTTGAAAAAAAAAAAAAATATTTGTGAAATTTAAAATTTTTTCGGGAGGAGGCGAAAAGGGATGGACTAGTAAATTGATGAGAGATAAAATAATGGGTGCGATCATACCAGCACTAATGCACCGGATCCCATCAGAACTCCGAGGTTAAGCGTGCTTGGGCGAGAGTAGTACTAGGATGGGTGACCTCCTGGGAAGTCCTCGTGTTGCACCCTTTTTTTTGTTGCCAACGTAAATCTTTTTTGCTTTAAAAAGAAAAAAAAAGTTTTGAAACGTGAAATTTAAAATATTTGTAATTTTTTTAGCACTTAGCAACTTAGCAAAGCTTTAGAAAGAAAAAAAAAAGTTTTGAAACGTGAAATTTAAAATACTTGTAATTTTTTTCGGGGAGGCGAGAGAAGGGATGGACTAGTAAATTGATGAGAGATAAAATAACGGGTGCGATCATACCAGCACTAATGCACCGGATCCCATTAGAACTCCGAAGTTAAGCGTGCTTGGGCGAGAGTAGTACTAGGATGGGTGACCTCCTGGGAAGTCCTCGAGTTGCACCCTTTTTTTGTTGCCAACGTAAATCTTTTTTGCTTTAAAAAGAAATAAAAAGTTTTGAAACGAGAAATTTAAAATATTTGTAATATTTTTAGCACTTAGCAACTTAGCAAAGCTTTAGAAAGAAAAAAAAAGTTTTGAAACGTGAAATTTAAAATATTTGTAATTTTTTTCGGGGAGGCGAGAGAAGGGATGGACTAGTAAATTGAAGAGAGATAAAATAACGGGTGCGATCGTACTACACTAATGCACCGGATCCCATCAGAACTCCGAAGTTAAGCGTGCTTGGGTGAGAGTAGTACTAGGATGGGTGACCTCTTGGGAAGTCCTCGTGTTGCACCCTTTTTTTGTTGCCAACGTAAATCTTTTTTCCTTTAGAAAGAAAAAAAAAAGTTTTGAAACGTGAAATTTAAAATACTTGTAATTTTTTTCCGGGAGGTGAGAGTAGGGATGGACTAGTAAATTGATGAGAGATAAAATAACGGGTGCGATCATACCAGCACAAATGCACCGGATCCCATCAGAACTCCGTAGTTAAGCGTGCTTGGGCGAGAGTAGTACTAGGATGGGTGACCTCCTGGGAAGTCCTCGTGTTGCACCCTTTTTTTGTTGCCAACGTAAATCTTTTTTGCTTTAAAAAAGAAAAAAAGTTTTGAAACGTGAAATTTAAAATACTTGTAATTTTTTTCGGGGAGGCGAGAGAAGGGATGGACTAGTAAATTGATGAGAGATCAAATAATGATGGGTGCGATCATACCAGCACTAATGCACCGGATCCCATCAGAACTCCAAAGTTAAGCGTGCTTGGGCGAGAGTAGTACTAGGATGGGTGACCTCCTAGGAAGTCCTCGTGTTGCACCTTTTTTTTGTTGCCAACGTAAATTTTTTTTGCTTTAGAAAGAAAAAAAAAAGTTTTGAAACGTGAAATTTAAAATACTTGTAATTTTTTTCGCGGAGGCGAGAGAAGGGATGGACTAGTAAATTGAAGAGAGATCAAATAACGGGTGCGATTATACCAGCACTAATGCACCGGATCCCATCAGAACTCCGAAGTTAAGCGTGCTTGGGCGAGAGTGGTATTAGGATGGGTGACCTCCTGGGAAGTCCTCGTGTTGCACCCTTTTTTTGTTGCCAACGTAAATTTTTTTTGCTTTAGAAAGAAAAAAAAAAGTTTTGAAACGTGAAATTTAAAATACTTGTAATTTTTTTCGGGGAGGCGAGAGAAGGGATGGACTAGTAAATTGATGAGAGATAAAATAACGGGTGCGATCATACCAGCACTAATTTCGGGGGATCGGAAGGGATGAACTAGTAAATTGATGAGAGTTAAGCGTGCTACCAGCACTAATGAGAGTAGTACTAGGATGGGTGACCTCTAGGATGGGGAAGTCCTCGTGTTGCACTTTTTTTTTTTGTTGTTTTGAAACGTAAATCTTTTTGCTTTAAAAAGAAATAAAAAGTTTTGAAGCGTGAAATTTAAAATATTTGTATTTGTTTTTTTTTTGGAGGCGAGAGAAGGGATGGACTAGTAAATTGATGAGAGATAAAATAACGAGTGCGATCATAGCAGCACTAATGCACCGGATCCCATCAGAACTCCGAAGTTAAGCGTGCTTGGGCGAGAGTAGTACTAGGATGGTTGACCTCCGGGGAAGTCCTCGTGTTGCACTCTTTTTTTGTTGCCAACGTAAATCTTTTTTGCTTTAGAAAGAAAAAAAAAAGTTTTGAAACATGAAATTTAAAATACTTGTAATTTTTTTCGGGGAGGCGAGAGAAGGGATGGACTAGTAAATTGATGAAAGATAAAATAACGGGTGCGATCATACCAGCACTAATGCACCGGATCCCATCAGAACTCCGAAGTTAAGCGTGCTTGAGCGAGAGTAGTACTAGGATGGGTGACCTCCTGGGAAGTCCTCGTGTTGCACCCTTTTTTTGTTGCCAACGTAAATCTTTTTTGCTTTAAAAAGAAAAAAAAAGTTTTGAAACGTGAAATTTAAAATATTTGTAATTTTTTTAGCACTTAGCAACTTAGCAAAGCTTTAGAAAAAAAAAAAAAAGTTTTGAAACGTGAAATTTAAAATATTTGTAATTTTTTTAGCACTTACCAACTTAGCAAAGCTTTAGAAACAAAAAAAAAGTTTTGAAACAAGAAATTTAAAATATTTGTAATTTTTTTCGGGGAGGCGAGAGAAGGGATGGACTAGTAAATTGAAGAGAGATAAAATAACGGGTGCGATTATACCAGCACTAATGCACCGGATCCCATCAGAACTCCGAAGTTAAGCGTGCTTGGGCGAGAGTAGTACTAGAATGGGTGACCTCCTAGGAAGTCCTCGTGTTGCACCCTTTTTTTGTTGCCAACGTAAATCTTTTTTGCTTTAAAAAGAAATAAAAAGTTTTGAAACGTGAAATTTAAAATATTTGTAATTTTTTTAGCACTTAGCAACTTAGCAAAGCTTTAGAAAGAAAAAAAAAGTTTTGAAACGTGAAATTTAAAATTTTTGTAAGTTTTTTCGGGGAGGCGAGAGAAGGGATGAACTAGTAAATTGATGAGAGATAAACTAACGGGTGTGATCATACCAGCACTAATGCACCGGATCCCATCAGAACTCCGAAGTTAAGTGTGCTTGGGCGAGAGTAGTACTAGGATGGGTGACTTCCTGGGAAGTCCTCGTGTTGCACCCCTAGTTGTTTACTACGCAAATTCCTTTTTTGCTTTGGATAGAAAAAAAAAATTTTGAAACGTGAAATTTAATATTTTTGTAATTTTTTTCTTTTTAAGAGATTCTATATTGATCAGGGGAAATTTCGACAGAAAAAACAAGAGGGTAGGGGAGGCGAGAGAAGGGATGGATTAGTAAATTGAAGAGAGATAAACTAACGGGTGCGATCATACCAGTACTAATGCTCCGGATCCCATTAGAACTTCGTAGTTAAGCGTTCTTAGGCTACAGTAGTACTAGGATGGGTGACCTCCTGGGAATTTCTTGTGTTTGCACCCCTTTTTTACTACACAAATTCCTTTTTTGCTTTAGAAAGCAAAAAAAAAAAATTTCAAACGTGAAATTTTAAATTTTTGTAATTTTTTTCTTTTTATGTGTTTCTATATTGATCAGGGGAAATTTAAAAAACAAGAGGGTAGGGGAGGCGAGAGATGGGATGGATTAGTAAATTGATGAGAGATAAACTAACGGGTGCGATCATACCAGCACTAATGCATCGGATCCCAATCAGAACTCCGAAGATAAGCGTGCTTAGGCTAGAGTAGTACTAGGATGGGTGACCTCTTGGGAAGTTCTCGTGTTGCACCCCTTTTTGACAACGCAAATTCCTTTTTTGCTTTGGAAAAAAAAAAAAAATTTCAAACGTGAAATTTAAAATTTTTGTAATTTTTTTCTTTTTAAGAGATTCTTTATAGATCAGGGGAAATTTCGACAGAAAAAACAAGCGGGTAGGGGAGGCGAGAGAAGGGATGGATTAGTAAATTGATGAGAGATAAACTACTGGGTGCAATCATACCAGCACTAATGCACCGGATCCCATCAGAACTCCGAAGCTAAGCGTGCTTGGGCGAGAGTAGTACTAGGATGGGTGACCTCCTGGGAAGTCTTCGTGTTGTACCCTTTTTTGACAACGCAAATTCCTTTTTTGCTTTAGACCATAGTATGTTAAAAGTGAGAAGATCAAGCCACAAGAAATCATAGCAATTCAAATTATACTTTTATTAATTTTTCAAGTGGTGGGTCCCAACTTTGGGTTTGGCAGCAGAACCAACTCAGCTTCCAGACTTCATATCCAGAGATTCCCAACTTAGAATGATCTCAAATTTTATCTGGGCCAAATTTCATGCAATTCTGAGCACAAGAATATCTAATTTTGATACCAAAATAGAAGCTAAATTTCCAAGCCTGGAGCAGCAAAACACTATAAATGGAAAGACAAGGCAATTCCATCTAGTTTTTAATTCAATCTTCGAGTTTTCACTTAGTATTCTATTTAAAGATAATCTAGAGAGGCCAGAGGAAGTCTTGAGACGACCTCTTGGTGCTTTTGGAGTCAAGGTGGAGAATCAGCCGTTGGAAGCTACCTTCAACGAATTGGATTCTTCTCAAAGGGAGTTTGTACTTAGTTTATTGTTATCTTTCTTTGCGGTTGTATTCAAAACTCTGATTTGTGTATTTAATTCTAATATGGAGTAGTCATTTCAAGTTGAGAGTCTATGACTCCCTAATTATGTAAAGGGGTTCATGCTTTATTGCAATTGGAAGTCAAATTTGTGTATGAATCAGCTATTAATGATTGTTAGTCTAATTTTGTTCTTGTTATCCTAATGACGGACTGGTTGAGAAGTTAGGACATTAGGTTTAAATGAATGATGAGATTTACTAGTCCGTTGTGAGTTCTAACTTATCTTCCAATATTAATATCTGAAGTAACTAGGGAAGAATTGAATTCCCAATGCTTTCCAAGTACTGATTTTTATCAAAAGTATCTTTTAATCTCTATAAGTTCAGTTAGAATTTGTTTAGTTACTGTTTTTACACTTTTTACAAATCAGTTTCTCAAAATTTGGCTTTTAAACACTTTAAGCAGTTACATTATTAACTTGGACGATATTTCGGACTCTATTTTGATGTTTATATTACTTTGATTAATCACTTGCTAGTATTAGCTAGGATCGCATTAAACCCTTTAAGCGTTACTTAGAGTTTCCACATTTCTGACCACCTCAGTCTAGGCCAAGATGGTTGTGATAGAGTGGATTTTTTTTGTATCGGAAGAACTAAGCTCAGGAACGAGCGGAAGAACTAGTCTGGCTATCGTTGAAGACGGTGACAGTGACACATTCTTTTCTGGGGAGAATCTGGCTGCCGTCGATGCATCGACGGTGACTCTAATCACTATGGAAGAAAAGTCGGATATCTTGCTCAAGGGCGCCTGTATTTGGTTTGAGAGATCCATGGGGTTTCGATTTGTCTTTGATTGTTTCCAATGAGAAAGAAAAAAAAATCACTTGAGTTATTTTTTGAATGGAATTAATTGAATATTAAAAGTTAAAGCCAGAAAACCATGCCCACCAACTATGCTTTAGCAAAATCAACTTCAAACCTCGAAAGAAGACGGATTTAGGCAGGCTTTGGCAATGCTCTTTGGTAAAGGATTATTTGAGATATAACTCTTTTAAAGAGTTCTTTTTTGGGAAACTTTGTTTCCAAACACAAATATTATTTTAAAAACTCTTTTTTCCTACAAAAAAAGTTTTTTGGCCTCCAAAGAGCTTAGGCCGAATCCACTGGTCAAAATGCAGCGTGGCCAAAGCGAATCACATGGCGCCCAGATACATAACACCCTTGCGACACTTAGGGGGGCGCCCAGACACATAACACCCTTGCGACACTTAGGGGGGCGCCCTGTGATTTGCTTTGGTCATGCTGCACTTTGGCAAGTGGAGTCGGGCTCCAAAGAGCTATGCCAAACACACCCTTACCTAGAAAGAGAAGAAGAGTACTCTAAAGCAAAGAACCAAGTGAGTCAAAATAGATTAACAACTCATCAAGGAAAAAAATCAAACTTGAAACGTCTTGATGAAGACTGAGAAAGGGAGTTTAAAATTGGGGGGTGTACAAAAGCCGGGAGGGGACATAGAAAAGTCTTAAAAAAAATAAATTCAAAACTTTTGAAATTAAAAAAATAAAATAAAAATCTTTAGTCCCTAAAAAATCTTCTAACCATTAATAAATTCAAAAGAGAACTGGAATTGAGAATAGTCCTCTAAGGAAGATCCATAGAGTCATAGAGAAATTGCTATTCCGAAAATAGGGATCCAAATAGTCTCCTCTCCCTCTTCTTCATTATTGCTTCAATTTTCCTTTATGGTCAATTTCTTTTATCTCATAACAGTTACAAGGCCTCCAAATTGTAACACGCGAATGAGGGGTAACTAGAAATCTAGTTGTCAGGATTAATTCTTGGGTCGTCACCAGAAATCCTGTTGACCAAACAACTTTTCAAGATTTGGATAGTTCTATGGAAATGTCACAGTTGCAGCGATAGAACCCCAAACAAAGGTGCTTGACATTGGCAAAAGGAGTTGGAACCACGTCACTGTAAAGAAAAGACTGGAAATAATCAGATGAAATGAAAATGAAACACAGTACCACATACAAAATGACCGCTCCCATTTCCACAATATAAGATATGGTGAGAATGGGTCTAAGGAGTTGTTTGGGAGTTGGAACACATCACAGCAAAGAACTGAGAGAGTTACTACCTGAGTCGAAAACCAAGGCCAAGAATAATTTACACAGGGCTTTCGGATTCCTGCTATCAAGGTCTCTATGGCAATCCTTAAGATTATCTTGAGAGAAATCAATCCCCAAATAATGCCCTTGGCGAGTGCTAAACAACCCAACTAGCACACCATCATTAAGAATTAAGCTTCAACATGAAAAAACACATCATTTCATAAAATAATTTTTGAAACTCCGTCGTATAACTAAACCAAGCAATCAAAAGAAACCGTAATGACAATAGAAACATTAAAATTGACTCCCAACCAACACTCCCGACCAACACTCCCGACCATCACTCCCAACCATCAAGGATGTTAAAGGTCAGAAAAGTCAAAATAACATCTTTCTAATTGCCTACAACTCTTCACAGGTGTTCGCCTCAAGAGCGGAGACCGACTCTGAAACAGTCTCACCCACCCTTGTTGTAAGTTATCTTTCCTATTATATGCAACCTCCATTTCTCTTAGGCAAGAAAGGGTAAATTTTGGAGGGTCTTTTGTTGGTAGGCATTTGTTTTCACCATGCTTGCTAGATTCCCTCACCTAAAAGACAGAAAAACATACAACAGGAGGGTTAAACAACAATTTGACAATAGATCAATCACTGTTAGGTTTAAGTGTCATGTCATTACCCCAAATCCTGCTATCACTAACTTTTCAAGTTTTGGACAGCTTTGCAACAAATATGCAACGGATTCTACGTAGTCATCACAGTTGCAGCAAAAGAACGGCAAACACAGAAGCTTCAGATTGACAAATGGAGTTGCCATACATGCACGTAAACCCTCCACTACTGTGCTCCACTGCATGCACACAACAATAGTTAGATAATTCAAACAATATAGGCTTAGAACAAACTAATTTTATATAAAAAGAAAAAGATTTTTCAAACAACTTTTACTTTTGAACAGGAGAGTTTACAAGTTCTTTCTCTTATTTATCTTCAATTTATTTCATGTCTCATGAAAATTTAAGGAGAGAACCAACAAAACAGGAAGGTAGAAATGCATACCATAACATAGCTGCACCTCCAAAAGAATATATTGACAGAAATACCTGCCATTATCTTACTCAGTCTGTCAATGCAAGAGGAATCAGAAGAGGAGTCGCTCATAACTAATTTGGACAGCGAAGAGAACTTATCAAAAGCAAAAATGTTTCGTCCATCTAAACTGAATGATACTAGTCGTGGTGCAGAAATCTTGAGATCACCATCATTTACTGAATAGTACTGAACGCTGAAGATCCGTAGAGAAGGAAGTGATATATCTGATACAGAATCACCCACAAAACGGCCACTTCTTAAATGAATTTCCTCAAGACTAGGTAAATCAGAAAGCTCCCCAAGACAAAAATCTACCCTTTCAAGCTTTAGAATTTTGAGGTGATGTAACATTGACAGGCTTTGAAGATTAACAGTCTGAGAGCGCACCCTCAGTGTTAGCATTTCCAATGTTTCCATAGTCGGAAGCAGTAGTGAGCTCAGCTGAGAATACAGGTTAAGATGAAGCAATTTTGGTTTAAGCCTTGCAATGGCTTTAATCCAAAACTTAAAGCGACACACAAATGATGTGCCACTCCGACCAAGTTCATGGTAGGAGAGTCGAAATTCAGGAAGGGCAGAATCATCCCTGCGCACCAAAACTTCATCCACAAAATCCAAAATCTTTTCACAATTCCTGTCACTGTTCAGAAGGATATCGACGTTCAAGGAGGGAACAGCTTTCCACAAATACCTCCATCGTTTACCTACCATGCTCGTACGAATTGAATCCTTTGTAGGTAAATAAGAGAGGATGTGAAGAAGAACTGTTTCTGGCAATGAATTGATTCCATCTTCTCTTGTGTTAGAAACCATGCACTTCAGCTTTTCCTCCATTTGCTCTCCCTCCAAAGGCTCGAGTGGGGTCTTATGTAACTTTTCCCCATTGTGATCAATCTGATGTACCACTCTCTTATCTTTGTGCAACTTTACCTTCATCTGGTCTATCATTCTTTTATATTTGAGTAAATCTTCTTGCATCCTTTGTAGCATTTCCTCCATCTGGCTCAACGTTTCTGAGATTTGAGGATCTTCCATAACCTAACTTTGGTGAAGTCAGCCCACGTAGATGAATCCTGAGTTTTTGACGAAACGTGGACAGCTGAGAGCAGAGAAATTACCAACAGCAATTACTTATCTAGAAAATCTTAAAGATTCCATGTATACAATACACATATCCTCAGAATCATAACCTGCATCCCATCTAAAAGCAAGTCCACATCATTTTCTCCCATCTACTTTATTGTCAATTAACAGATATACACAAGTTCTAGTGGCAGATGAGTATATGGGGGTATATTCCATTGTTTATTCACAAAATCCATCAATATAATGTAAATGCGATAAATCGATCAAATTAAAGAAGAGGAAACCATCAATAATTTCATCAGATTGGTATAATATCGACAACTACTTAAGCGCTTATAAAAAATTTCTCAAATTAAACATTTATTTTACGGAAAGAATAAAAGTCAGATTTCCCCCAGACCGCGCCCAAACAAGAAAAGGCACTACAAAATCACTTATTATAGCTTTCAATAGATGCTGAAGTAAAAATATCATCAGGGCCATCCAAGCTATAAGGGAAGATTTTAGAATAACCTGATTTAGATCACGAGAGCACCATTCCAAGATGACGGGGGAAATGAAGATCACGGACTTACCCAGGCAGAGAGGAGGTCCACGAAGCAGATGCCCCACTGAGACAGCGGAAAAAAGCTTGCTTTCTTGGAGCAAGAGGAGAAGGTAAAAGTACCGCCGCGAAGGGGAGCGCGGGAATGCCGCAGTTCTATCGAGGTCGAACCATGCAAAAGCCTTTTCAGTTTTTAGTTTGATTAAAATAATCAGCACTTCTAAAATCTGATCCGGTTCGGTTCAACGTCGAGTCAGATAAAATTATTTATAATTTTATATACGAGACAAAATTAGTATTTTTAAAATCGAATAGTCCATCCAGAGATTCCAGACTCTAGTCAGTGATTACAGATTTTGATTTAATGATAAAATATCAATTTACATGAGTGATTAAAATAAATGATTAAATCTTTATGGATCATATTTTCAAGAATTTTTTTACGTTTTTATTTTTTTTATTTTCCATTAAACCTATTAAAACTTAAAACAGTCTACTGAGAAATAAAACGAAAATGTTGCAATTTTTTGGCTTAACCTGGTTAAAACAGCCAGTTCCATCTGGTTTTGGGAATACAAAAGGCTAAAATACGCAACAAAAAATTACTCCTATGACCAAATATCTGTTGAAACGCCATTCCTAAAATAAACCCCATTGTTTGAGAAAATGGGAAGATAATTAAGCTTTGCAATGTTTCTGTAGTAGAAACAGCTTTCAATAATCAAATTGATGTGGTTTTTTGCTCCCCAAGTCCGAATGTGTCTCAATTTATGACAAGGTGAAACACTCTGAAACTGGTCAACCACTCAACAATAGTTGATTTGGAACCAAGTACAGAAAAAAAATGGTAGAGAAAGCTAGCTTCTGCCAAACTAGAAAACAAGGATTAAGAAAAATCAATGCCCGCTATCATCCTCTACGAATGCGCACTATCCCTACTTACCAAATAGAAATGCTGCCCGGAGCCAATCCGATTGACCTTGAATATGAGAAATCACACCATTTCATGACACACAATTTGTCAATCTCTATCACAAGCATACTTTTAACAAAATTAAAATGTAGGTCACTGAACCAAGCAGTCACGAGAATCCTTAAAGGAATGGCCGAAACCTAATCCCACTTGGACCCCTCCAGCACAAGGACAACTGAAGCTAAATTTCGATGGTGCATCCAAAGGTAACCCAGGACATCTGGAATGGGGGGACTTCAGCAAAATCATGGGGGACAAACTATTTTCGAATTTTTTGGTCCGATAAGGTCAACAAACTCATTTGAAGCTAAAGTTCAAGCCTTGCTACAGGGGATCCGGATCTCTAAAGGCAAAGGAATTTCTCCAACTGTGATAAAAGCTGATTCGTTAAATGTCATTAGGACAGTTCTCCAACAAATATATGACAGAATCTACATAGTCATCACAACTGCAGAGATACAAATGCAAGCATAGCTGCTTCATATTGGCAAACGGAGTTCCCACACATGCCTGTAAATTCTCCACCAGTTTGCCCCACTGGATGCAAAAAGTAAAGCACAGAAAATTCAAACTTATGAATAAGATCAAAATATAGTTCTATATTAAATATTAGAAATTAGTATAGAGACAGGTAATTTTATCAGTTCTTTCTTATTTATCTTCAGTTTTTTCATGTTTCAAAGAAAAATTAAAAAAAAGCACGAACAAAGACAGAAGGTTAAAACATACCATAAAGTAGGAGCAACACCAAAAGAATATCTTGAGATGCGTAAGTGCTATAACTATCTTAAAACATCTATCTATACAAATGGGATCAGTGGAGTCATCGTCTATCACCAATTTTGACAGGGGGCATAATCCATCAAAAACCAAATGGTTTCGGTCGTTCAAGAAGTAAACGTGGCGCAGAAATCCTGATCTCACAATCTTCTAGTGAGTAATCTTGAATGACGTTGAGGATCTGTAAAGAAGGAAGTGATATCTTCAATACAGAACCACCCTCAAAATGGTGCTCCTCCAAATGAAGTTCCATAAGCGTGGGAAAAGTCAAGAATTCCCTAATACAAGAAACTACATACCCTTGTGACCTTTAGAATTTTGAGGTGATGGAGCTCTGACAAGCTGTGAAGATGAAGTGTCAGTCTCTACCACGTGTGTGTCACCAGTCTTAGCATTTCCAATGTTTCCATAGTTGAAAGCCAAAGTGAACTCATGGTTGGATACAAGCCAAGATCAAGCGATTTCACTTTAAGCCTTGCAATAGCTTTAGTCCATAGCTTAAAGTGAGACTCAAACTAAGTCCTATACTCACCATTATCAACATACCAGAGACAACAGTTAGAAAGTGAGCTTAAAAACTTTATCAATAAAATCCAAGATCTTCCTATGTTTACGATAGTTTAACCTGTCCCTACCCATAGAGAAGTGAAAATTCAAGGAGGGAACAGCTTTCCACAAATACGGGTCGAATCCTTGGCGGATAAATAAGAGAGGATGTGAAGGAGAAGATTTTCTGGCAACTCACTAATCCGATCATCTAATAAATCAGGAACCACAAACTTCAGCTTTTCCTCCGTTTGCTCTCCATCTAAAGACTCGAGTGAGGTTATGTGCAACTCATCTTTGTTCTGTTTGTTGTGTTGTATCATCGTTTTTATCTGTGTTAAATTTCACTGATCTGGTTTATCATTTTCCAGCATTTGAGTGATTCTTCTTTCCTCGCGTGTAGCAGTTCTTCCGACTGGTGTAACTTTCTGAACATTGTACACATATCTTTTTCCATACCTAACGACCAAAAGGGGCACAAAAAGTTGCTGAACTAAGCCCAAGTAAACAATGAACGAATTTGGGATGGAAGGTAGAGCAGAAAAATGTCCAAGCGCAATAAATTAACTACGATTTCTCAAAGATTCCATGTATGCACCATCTATTTCCTCTGAAACAAAATCTGCTTTCCGTCTAAATGCAAGCCGACTGTCCCCTCTACTTTAAAGTCAAGAATAGAGCATCTACGACAACTTTAGCGCAAGTAAATAAGTGAGAGATAGTCAAAAGCTCACTGCTAGCTCATAAAACAATCCAATATAAAGTAAATACAATAAATGACTTAAATGACAGAGAGGAAACTATCAATAGTTCCACTGGATTGTAAAATATCAACAACTACTCAAGCAGTTTATGCTTACTCTTCCCAAGATTCCTCAAACCAAACCCTCTTTTTACCGGGATGAACTAAAAAAACCAGGCGCGATACAAAAACTTTCAGCAAAGACTTACAATAATCGGATTAAAATTTAAAAATAAAAAAATAAAAAAAGATCTCGGAGGAAGCATTTCAAAAAGATGGGGAAAATGAATAACACGAACTTACTTAGCCGGGGAAGAAGTCTACGAGGCAGAGAGAACCAGGTGAGCCAGAAGAAAAAGCTTGCTCGCTCAGAGCATTTATATCAAAATTAGTTGAACCCCTCAACAGAGAAGATGGTGAAGTGATGGTGCGAAGGGGCTATTTGAGCGAAGCGGATTCTGGAATTGGGCCGCGCGGGAACACATGAAAGGGGAAACAACAAAACCGCAAGTCAAAATATAGCTATTTATAATTTATTTACATGCTAAACTAGCAAAAAGATTCGCACGGGCAAAAAAAAAAAAAAATCAACAAATTGTCTAATTTTCTTCTGAATCTAATTGAAAACATTGTTGTTGATCACATTTTCAAGAATTTTTTTTTTATTTTTTTATTTTCCAATTAAACCTATTAAAGCAATCTACTTGGAAATAAACTGAAAAAGTTCCGATTTTGGCTTGACCTGGTTAAAACAGCCAATTACATTTGGTTTGGAGAATACAAAAGCTGAAATACGTAATAAAAAGTTACTCCTATAATCAATTATCTGTTGGAACACCATCCCTAGAATATCCCAAGGGAGTTTCCCCATAGTTTGAGAAAATGGGAAGATTATTAAGCTTTGCTATGTACAGTAGAAAGAGAGCTTTTTAATTCTCAAATTGATGTGTTTTTTCCCCTATTCCGAATCATAAAAACTCAAAAGACAATGAATCTCTATTTTTGACAACGTGAATGGCTCTAAAGTGATCAACCAGTCAAAAAAAGCTAATCTTGGAACCAAGCACAATCCAGAAATGGTAGAGAAAGCTTCTACTGAGCCAGAAACAAGGCAAGGAAACCAAGCTCTACCTGACAAAGATTAAGGAAAATCAATGCCCATTATCACCCTCTGTGAATGCTCAACAACAAAACTAGCAAACCTGCATGGATATTTGCTGAAGAGTTCTTCATGTCGCAGAGAGAGGGAACGAGCAAGGGATTGCCATCCCTACTTAACAAACACCAATCTCAAATGCTGCCCAGAGCATATTGAATTGTGTTTGAGAAACCACACCATTTCATGACACAATTTGTCAATCTCTATAACAAACATATCTTTGACAAAATCAAAATGTACGTCACTGAACCAACAGAAACATTAAAATTCATTTCCAACAGTCAAAGAGGTTAAAAGGCAGGAAGCCGAAAATAATGGCGTTTCAGTGGCCAACATTTGTTCATAGGGTAACGCTTCAACTTCAAGCACGGAGAACAACGGTTAAGAAGTTGCACCCACTCTCGTTGCACGCAATCTCGCCTATTATATGAAACCTCAATTTCCTTTAGGGAAGGGTGGGTAAATTTTGGAGGATCTTTTGCTGGTTTGCAGTTCTTATCACGGTGCTCTCCAAGATCCGACCTCCACTACAAGCAAGAAAAAGTAAAACAGAGAGTCAAATAGCTATTTGAATCAGTTATAGTTCATTTTAATTGTTGTATCATTACCTCAAATCCTGTTACCACCAACTTTTCAAGATTGGTACAATTCTCCAACAAATATATGACAGAATCTACGTAATCATCACAATTGCAGCAATACAAATGCAAGCACAGCTGCTTCATATTGGCAAATGGAGGAGCCACACAAGCCCGTAAATTTTCCACCAATTTGCTCCACTGAATGCAAAAAGTGAAGCAGAGAAAATTCAAACAAACAATTTATGCATAAAATGAAAACGTACTTCTATCTTAAAGATTAGGAATTTGTATAGAGACAAGTAAATGTATCAGTTCCTTCTTATTTATCTTCAGCTTTTTCATGTTTAACAGAAAAAATCATTAAAAAGACTAACAAAGCAAGAAGGTTAAAACATACCATAAAGTTGGAATATTGCCAAAAGAATATCTTGAGATGAGTACTCGCTGTAACTATCTTACACAATCTACGAATACAACTGGGATCAGAAGAGTTGTCGGCAATCACCAATTTTGATAGGGAGCATAATCCATCAAAAACAAAGTAATTTCGGCCCTTTAAAAAGAATGATTTTAAACATGGCACAGAAATCCTGATCTCACAATATTGTATTGCGTAATCTTGAATAACGTTGAGGATCCGTAGAGAAGGAAGTGATATGTTCAGTACTAAACCACCCTCAAAACGGTGCTCTTTCAAATGAAGCTCCATAAGAGTGGGAAAAGTCGAGAATTCCCCAAGAGAAGAATCAACCCTTTCAAGCTTCAGAATTTTGAGGTGATGGAGCCCTGACAAGCTGTGAAGATGAAGCTTTTGTCTCTGCCCCGTGAGTGCCACCAGTCTTAGCATTTCCAATGTTTCCATAGTTGAAAGCTGAAGAGAACTCACTGGGGTATAGAAGTCAAGCTCAAGAAAATTCACTTTAAGCCTTGCAATAGCTTCAATCCATAGCTTAAAGCAAGACTCAAACAAAGTGCCACCCTCACCATAATCAACATATGAGAGACAAAATCTAGAAAGTGCAATACTATCCCTGAACATAAAAACTTTATCAACAAAATCCAAGAACTTTTTATGATTATGTTTTCTTAACCTTCCCCTCTCCATCGAGAACTGAAAATCCAAGGTGGGAACAGCTTTCCACAAATACCTCCACCTTTTAGCTACAAGACTGGTACGGATTGAATCCTTGGTTGGTAAATAAGAAAGGATGTGATGGAGAACAGTTTCTGGCAATTCACTAATCTGATCCTCTCCTAAATCAGGAACCACAAACTTCAGCTCTTCCTCCATTTGCTCTCCCTCTAAAGACTCGACTGAAGTCATGTGCAACTCTTCTTTGTTGTGTTTGTTCTGCTGTATCATCTTTTCATCTTTGTGTGAAGTTTCATTGATCTGGTCTATCATTTTCCTGTATTTGAGTAAATCTTCTTTCACCACGTGCAGCAGTTCTTCCATCTGGTGTAACTTTCCGAACATTGAGCACATATATTCCTCCATATCTAACGACCAAAAGGGGCACAACGAGTTGCTGAATTTAGCCCAAGTAAATAATTACAGATTTTGGGATGGGATGTAGAGGAAAAGACACCTGAAGAGCAGACAAATGTCCAACAGCAATTAATTAACTACGATTTCTCAAAAATTCCATGTATGCACCATCAATATCCTCTGAAACGAAATCTGCCCTCCGTCTAAATGCAAGCCCACTGCCTCCTCTACTTTAAAGTCAAGAATAGAGTATCTACGAAAAACTTTAACGCCAGTAAATAAATGAAAGAGAGTCAAGCTCACACTGTTCGCTCATAAAAAATCCAACATAAAGCAAATAAATGACTTAAATGACAAAGAGGAAAGTATCAATAGTTCCACTGGATTGTAAAATACCGGCAACTATTCAAGCAGTTCATTCTTAGTCTTCCCAAGATTCCTCCAACCATACCCTCTTTTTACCGGAATGAACTAAAGTCAGATTTTTCATAGACCACTCCCCCAAAAAAACTGGAAAAGACAACGAAGTCATTTATTTTAGCTTTCTATGAATAACGAAATAAAAAAAAAAAAAAAACAATGCGCGATACCTAAACTTTTGTCAGAGTTTTAGAATAATCGGAATAAAATACCGAGGGAAGCATTTCAAAACAATGGGAGAAATGAATAACACGAACTTACCTGGCCAGAGAAAAATCCACGAAGCAGAGTCTTCGCGAACCAGGTGAGACGGAAGAAAAGGCTTGCTCGCTCAGACCATGTATATCAAAATTAGTTGAACTGTTCAGTGTTCACATCAAGAACACTGAGAAAACTGTGAAGTGAAGCCGTGAGGCTGTGAAGAGGCTGAAGCGGGTTCTGAAATTGGGGCGCGCGGGAACGCCTCAGGGGAAACCCGGGAATGCCTTTTTCGATGCCCGGTCCGGTTTTTAAAACATTAGGCTCAATTGATCAAGAGTTCAAGACCAGAGTTGCAAACCCGATACGTGTCGGACACCTAAATATCTGATACTTATTGGGCATATCCTAATTAATATGTCTTGCTTGTGCCTGCCGTATAACACAAAACACCAAAGTTACAAGTTGAAACATTATAAAAATAATAAATAAGTAAATAAACAAATGCCTAAAATTATTTTTATATTTTAATTTATTTTATTTACTTTAAATTCATGTAATTTTTCATTTAGAAAAATTTAATAATAAACCAAAAACGAAATATACCTATTACCTGACATGTTAAATATAAAATTTTGAATAATCTAAACTTTTTTTTAATAAGATTTTAAAGTAATAAATATATTATAAATATGAAAGTTATGCATATAAATATGTAAAATTTAATGATTATAATAAAATTTAAGATAAAAACTACAAAAAAATAAACTTTACCTATAGGTGTCGACATTCAAGTGACAATTCCCTTCCATATAATAACAAAATATCGGTAAAAAGTAAAAACTAGGTGAAAATGTTTAAAATTATCTTAATTTCGAATATATAATCATTTTTAAATAAATTATGATGTAAAGGCCAAAGGGGTTAACCCTGGATCAAACAAGGACCAAATATAGAGAGATTGAAGCAGTCCCATGCCCCAAAATAAAAAATTTTGAAACCCAACAGCCAAATAAAGCAATCCGACCTGCGCAAAATGGGCATCCCACCACAATAAATGCCACTGAAGATAAGGAGAGACCCGCAAGCACTAATAAGTTTACAGTGTTTTAAACAACAACAACCGAAGCCTCTTCCTCAGCAACCAGGAACCATAAAAAAAGGGAAGAAAGAGGATTGAAATAAATAAAGCAATTTCATCCCCATCGCAACATAAACTTTACATGAGATTGTGCACAGCTCTTTCAAGCTGAGCTCATCTGCTCCTGCTCCTGCGCTTGCCCCTGCCGTGCAAAGTTTATAGCCAACAGTTTCTTATACGAATCTGAGGACTCCAAAGCAAATTCTGTCATGGTTCGGAAGAGCTCCGGCAAGTGGGTTTTTAGACTCATCAAAGACTTCTCCCTCACCTGTCTGCACAACCTCAGGTGGACTTCGATATCATCGTCCAACTTTTTCTTAGCATGTTCTACCACAAGCTCCCTCTCTGCAATTTGGTCCCTCATGTTGTTCTCTTCTGGTCTGTCCGGATCTGGCATCTCATCTGGAGGGGTGTGTTTCTCCATGTATTTCCGCTTCCAATCCTCAAAAGACCGAGATTTGCGCGTGTGATCCTTTCTCGAATCTTCACACACTGCTTTCTGTTTCCTCTCGTCATCTTGAAGCGTAATTATAGAATTAATGACAGCACCAAAACTATTTATAGCATTTTTCGCCAGTTCCACTGGAAGCTTCCCAAGCTGTTCATGCCATGCATGCAGGAGAGATTGTATAGGGGGGTGCTGGGCCTCGGGAGGTAGTGAAACTTTCTCCTTGAGGCTGCTGTCTATTGGAATGAGGTTTAGTTTTAACCAGCTGTTGAGGGCTTGGATGTACTCCTTTTGGTGTCGCATGAGGTTTTCAAACTGTGTCCGCCATTCATTTGCAATTCTGTACAGCTGAACTGTCTGTTCATAGTGCTGGTCCGTTGTCTCTTTTGGAGAATTGGAGATGTCAAGGCCTCGGAGATCCACCACAAGCTTGAACTGATGATCGTGGTGCACAAACATGGTTTGCCACATTTTGGACATCCTGGAAATAGTAACAGAAATTTGCCAATGTAACTGAAGAATGAGTCACACTAGTTTCATGATATGCAGAGAATATATTATAGTGAGAGAGAAATTACACATGTAACGCAAATAGCTATTACATTGATATTAGTAGTGTTAAAACCAGAACTCATATTCCAGAATAGTCATATCTACCAACCAACCAGCCAAATCTGCTGACACAGCAGCTAGATCTGAATCTAGGGACATTAGATCCTTTATCTTGAAAAACATGTCTGTAATTCAAAAGACATTACTATAGGCCATACTTCTAAAACTCTGATCACGCTTGCAACTCCTCAAACCAGACCAAAATCAGTTGCTACCACAAGCTGGCCAAAGCCAAATCATACTAGCATTCTTCGTTTTTCAGCCTTTTCTTGTCTTTACATGATGCAGTTATTTTCCTGCTCAGTAGCAAAAAAAATGTTTCTAATCTTCCTCAAGGAACTTAGTTAGAAAGCTTTCCCAATAAACTTTTTATTTAGGAAAGTGCTTAGTTTATTGATATAATGAGAATCAAGTTACAGAAGGTGGAGTTAATTTTCCGAGAACTCGATAAGATGGAACCCTTCTTTACCTAAGGAGTCTGTCACAGAGTTGGCAGATCTAAGAATACATTACCACTCATAACACATGGAAAAGCTAGTGAAAAAAAAATCTCCCTAAAAAAGTACAAGAATCTCCATGGTGGGGCTAGGGGTGGGCACCTGGTCGGGTTTGTCGGGTAACCCAACCCAATCCGACCTGAAAATCTCGAGTTTGGATTCCCAAATCCAACCCACAAGTCGGGTATGGGTTTGGGAATGTAAACCAGATCATGGGTCAGGTCGGGTTCGGGTGGGGCTGAAGTCTCCCCACACCATCCTATTAAATTCCTCGAGGCCCCTTCTACTAATTAATTATCCAACAAAGCAGGTTCTGAATAATATGAATCCATGAATGACTCCATGGACCTCGGCTGATGTAAAGTCATCTATACAAAGTGACCCCGCATAAGAGAGTAAAAATCTCGTCCTCTACAGCTTTGAAGATGCCTCCATAGCCCGCTAACCCCAGATTACCCAAGGAGGAGACATCAAAGTTCAGTTTGACTTTTTTACCAAGTGAGGGTAGCCACGAAAACAAAGAAATGGCTGACTTGCTAGGAGAGCTGGAAACAATAATGTGCCAAGTAGGGGTGGCACTGAACCGAGCCAGCTCATGAACAGTTCGAGCTCGACTCGGTAAAAGCTCGATTCGGCTTGAATTATGTCGAGCTTGAATCAAGCTTGAGCCTTGAGTAAGGCTCGTTTAGTTAAATGAGCCAAGCTTGAGCTTTAGGTAGTTCGACTCGAAGCTCGATGAGCCGGCTCGTTTGTATTTTGAGTTATATATTTTTAAAATTGGGTATAATATTTTAGTTTTTTGAAGAAGTGGGAGCCTCAAGTTCTTTCAGAAATTGTATCTTTTTAAATTTCTATCATTGATTCTATTAACCAAAATTAATAATTAACTAAAAATTTTGAAGTTCTCGTGAATTTTTGTTTTAGCATAATTGGTAATGCGTAATCAGCTTATAATCAATAATCTAGATCTATTATTGTAGATAAATGTAACTAAAATAATTAAAAAGCCCAAATTGGCAAACCCGTTGGGCATGGGCTAGAGCTCACGCTGGGCTTTTATGGCCTGGAGCTCAACCTGGACTCGATCTGGGCATGGGCAGAAGCTCGAGTTGGGCTCGAGCTCGGGCTCGAGCTTTGGGCTCGAGCTCGGGCTCGAGCTCGGTCTCGAGCTTTGGGCTCGATTAGGGATCGAGCCCACTCGAATCGAGCTCGAGCTCGTTCGAGTTGCTCGAGCTCGAACTTGAGCCCAGCCATGGGCTCGAGTCCGAGCTCGAGCCCGAGCTCGAGCTCATGTATTATGGGTTGAGCTGAGCTCGAGCCATCATAGGTTCGGCCCGGCTCGGCTCATTGCCAGCCCTAGTGCCAAGCTGATCTCATGACAGATCCATCAATCTCACCCAATTTCCCATGAATGCTCAGCCACTGGATCAATCTGCTATGTATTAGAATTGCCATATACGTTCATTGTGTACTTTTACCTTGAAAGACCCGTTTGTTTCTTTCCACCACAAGCATCCAAATAAGGAGCTGAACCAGGATCATAATTTTCATGGGTAGTCACAGTGAAGAAGCAAATGGCATGCCGTCTCCTACTGATTATCACATAGGGAACTAAGAGGAGAGTGAATGGGGGTTCATGTTCTTCTCAAGGCGTTTCTAGTAAGAGTCCTTCCATGTAGGGCACTCCAGATGAAATACCTCTCCTTTGGTGGGACAGGAAGTGCCAAGCAATCTGGCTATCATGAGTCGCACGGGGTAGAAGAATGTTGTAGCTTGACGCATACCATCAGCAGCTGGAGTCCATAACAGTATATCCGGTTTGGAGGTGTCCCTGTAGAATGCGCCCAAGGTAGAATCCAAATAACACAGATGTATTGCTTCCTCGTCCCTTAATTCTCTAAGAAATACCGTGCCCCACTTGACATTAGAAGGTGTGCTCATAGCCGTTATGTCATCAACCAAGGCTGTAGGGACATTTGTGAGGTTATATAGGTTTTTGAATTTCTGTTTAGGGGCTCTTAGTCTATCCATGGGTCTTCCCAAAACAAGGTGTGTTGGTCGTCACCTACAGCCCATCTGATGTGTGTTCAGAATTCTTCCAAGTGCTAATGTATGTCTCTCCAAATAATTGATAGGCGTCTAGGTGAATTATAGCCCGTGCTCCATGCATCCTCTTCTATCCCAAGATTTTCTAGTAATAATTTGTGCCTGTTTCTCCATGTTAATCCTCTAACACCATTTCCACAAGAAAGCCTTATTAACAAGGAAAACTCTCCTAATTCCCAAACCTCCATGGACTATGGGGAAACAAACTTTCTTCAAATTCACTAGGTGATACTTGAAAATTTCCGTTGATCCCCTCCATAGGAAAACTCTAAATAGTTTTTCAATGTTTTTAGCCACACTGACCGGATAGTGTAAGACGGATAGGTAATGGGCCAGTATTCCACTCAAGCATGGGCAGATAAAAATGAGTCGGCCCACTATAGACAGCATTCTACCTTTCCAAAGGGAGAGACGCTTCTGAATCTTCTCAATGGCCTTTCCCTATAAATCACACACAATGATGGTCATAGCTCACTCAAACGTTTTGAAATTTGCTTTGAAGTTAACAAGGCCAGAGCATCAGACTACTTCCCGCTAAATGCATCTTTACAATAGGTCCAAGGATCATTCCACTGGACAGACATGATATTACAATGACTACTTCCCGCATCAAGCTTGTGCCATACTCTCGTTGCTTGTCTACAACAAATAATGAAGATTTGATCCAAAATTGGCACTTTTAAATAGTTTATTTGGGGCAGGTGGGAGGACAGACATTTACAAATTGTCTACTACTGATAAAGAAGAGTTCATCCAAAGTTGGCACTTCTAAACAGTTTGTTTGGGTGATTTGAAAACAGTTTAACATGATTGAGGATCAGTTGCATCAGTGTCCATAAATCAAGATGAAACTAACAAGAACCATAAGCATGATAAGTAGCAAACAAGGTTAACATGACCTCATCATCAAGGAACATGCTACACTTGAAATGGACAGAAAATACTTCAAAGAGGAGTAAGGGCATGATTCATACATTTATGTCACAAAAACTGAAGAAAGAAAATCAAGGATATCTGATAACAAACACTATGAAATTAGGGCATCAGTTAATTTGTTTTCTTATGTTACTAGATGACAACAATTTGGAAGGTCAGGTAAGTTAATGGCATTCAACTTATCTATGATATCAATAAAAGACCGCACATATCTGATATCTGCATATACTACTATTAGATAGTACTTACGCTTCCACAAGAGCAACAAGCTTAGGGTACAGCTGATCATCACGAAGCCTTTGTATTTCTGATACTGTGGAATCCATGGACTGCATGTCAACAATATATCTTGTATGTAAGTGACTCACTGCAGCTTTAGTTTTCTCAATTGCTTCCGAATTTGCATTGCGTTTCTTTTGCTTGTTCAGCAATGCAACTTTCCGTTGATACTCGATTTTCATTAGTTCACCTGCCTATGGGTCACCAGAAGAAAGCAACAGTTCAAGATGACTGTTCATTTAAAGACACAACAATAGATCAAAAAAATTTGTAATTCCCAATACCAGTTATACCAGAAACAAAACAAGGTTCTTACTTGTTGTTTTTTCGAAAATATAAATCTATCTTTGCTGTAAAAGTATTATTAAGAGATGAAGAAATAAAATATGAGAGAATTTGAAAAGATGAATTTAAAAAAATACAAAAGAATTTGAAAAGGTGAAAGACTGGCATCAAACCAGGAAGTTGATTCTTATTATTAGTGTTCCAGGAAGTTGATTCTTATAGAAAATAGTTTCTTAGGAATTATCAGGTCAAGGGGCAAAAGTTGTTACTACAAGAATTAATATTATAAGCTTGGAGAATGGCTAGAAATTTCTAATCTCTTCTGCTCTTCTTTTTTAAAAGATCCCAACAGAATAAATGTGATACCAATTGATGCTAGATGAAGCCATGGAACCGGGAATGAATTTGATAAAGCAAAACTCATATGGTAAAAGTTGAACGAATGTCATAAAGGAGTTTCTCCAAACAGGAGTTTTAAAGTTGTATCCTAAAATAAGACTAGCTAATCCAGAACAGATAAATCTCCTTCCACAAGCAAAGGGCAAGATAAATTAAAATCCCCTGTACAGAGAGCACTGTGCTCCCCCTCACTTGAATTACACTGCTTTGCAGTTTTTTTTTTTAGAAATGTTCTAACGTCCCTCCACCTTGCAAGGCTAGAATTAACACCAGAGCTGCCAATGAAATTAAATTCAGGCACCCTTTTAAGAGTGATTGTGTCAAGTCATAGAAGCAAGAATAGAAGGGGATAAGCAGCCAAGTCCCTCCAATGTTTCGCAATACTACACTTTCAATATATTGAAAATGAAGGAAATTTTATTAGCTCAAAGTCTGATAATGGCTACAAAGCCCACTAATCTGATTACAGAACAAAAGCAAAGTAAAAAATACTTTTTGATAGGCTCTTCCCACAGCAAAATAAAAATGTCTCAGACAGCACACCACATAGCAAGACAAAAAGGCAACGAAGAAAGATATGATTCTCAAACTCATTGGGCACATGATAATGGTTGCAATAGACAATTCTTATAATCTGACCCAGGCAAAAGTTGATCAAGGTTAAAATATTACTTTCGGAGGCACACATTCACCTTTGAGAGCCCTGAACTCCAAACAGGACTAGAAACAAAAAGTGAAGCAGCACTAGAATGGAAAAAGTCAGAACAACACAAGGAAAGAGAAAAAAAATAAAATAAAATAAAATAATAAAAAGGATTCCCATATGAATGGCACAGGATGAGATCTGCAGAAACTCAAGAGTGCTCAGATTAATTAAACTATATGGAAATCAAATGGCTCGACAAGATACTCCTATGTGCCAAACCTCCACAACCACTTTTAATAAATAGAAGAAAAAAGGTCTAACAGCATAGTGGGCATTAAACAAACTTAGTTTCAACTAGGAAAAAACTAGATGCAAATTCATCAAAAAGATCATTAAACAACTATTAATTCTGGAAAAATAAGCAGTGGTCCACCAATTTAACATTCTTGTTCTTCTGATAAAGAACAGTAAACTAAAACCTCAAAATTTTCTTCTATGAGATAATCATACTCATAAAAAATGAAAGAGACTAGCATGCAACGGAAACGCCAAAAGTAATCAAAGTGAGAAATGACAGAGAAAAGAAACAAATATATTAGAGAAAAACTCAAGATTTACCAATAATGAAAGGATGAAAAGTGATCAGCACATTATAGCAAATCCATTCTAACCCACCATAATTAGCACTTTGGCAGATTATTTAAGAGGAATTACAAAAAGAAAAAGAATCCAATTGAACACACCTTTACTTCATCATATAGTTTCTTTTCCCACGTAAGCAATTTATCCAACACGGTTGCATGGGTTTCCTCTTCTGCGTCAAAGTCATCCTTCCCATCATCAGCATTTGGCATGTTTTTAAATGACCCATTCCATGTTATAACACGCATAACTCTTGCAGAGTGATCAATATGTCCTGAAAATACAAAAAGAAATAAATCGGAACGAGAAATAAAGAAAATCATCTAATGAAACAACTAGAGTTCAGATAAAATTGTAAAGTATATAATACCTCTGTTATCTGCAAAATTTGAATGGTAATGTAACCGGTTTGCCTCAAGCATCTTAGACACTTCCTGTGCACTTTCTGATGCCTTGAGAAAAAGATCATCCAACTCATTTAAGATATGCAAGAGATTAACATGGGATGGGCCAGCCTTATTCCTCTTACTCTCAGACGGCCCCACATGCTGGTGCATAGCATTCACCTGCACTTGTTTCTTAGGGGGCTTCACTGCAGTTGAGGATTCAACCACTCGCTCTGGTGTCTCAGGAGTAACAATATTTTCATTCTTCTTGCTAACACTGTCACTCATACCTTTGTCAGGTCTCTTGATATCATCATAATGCCCCTGTTCCATCACACTGTCGTGATTTTCCTTATGTGTATCCTCAGGCTCTGTGAGCATTGACATCGGAATCTCCTCGGGTGCAGCAAAAAAGAAATCCCACTGGGTATTAGTTTGTGGTTCGGGCATCGGTGGGACTGGATTAGAAGGTGGGCGTGAGCTCGGTGGGGGTGGCGGGGGAGGCGTTGCAGGGGCGCTAATAGTGGGGCCGGCATCATCTTCACCATCTTCTTCTTCAAGAATCGGCTCACTGGGTTTGAGGTCTGCTTTTGGTATCACCATCTCAGGCATGCTTGAAGATCGGATGAGATTAGTCTGGTATCCTGGCTTCTGGAATCCGGGAGGCAAAGGAGGCGGAGGTGGGAGGTCCGGCTGTGGCAGAGGAGGTGTTGGAAGTGGTCGAGTATCATGGGCCTCGCCTTGGCCATAGTCAGACAAAGCAGCCCCGGTGTTTTTGAGAGCCATTGTATATGCTGAATGCGCTGCGGCAAATGCATTACGTGCTGCCACGGCCTCTTTCATAAATATCTTTCGCTCTTTGCAACGGGAGACTACTTCTTCGTTTTCGATTTTGGATTGAGTACAACCCATTATTGCGATTTAGGGGAAGGGGCATATAAGTTCACAGAAGGATATGTTGATTAAGTAGAAGAAAGCTTCCTGCAGAAGAAGGAACAGATATACAACAATGTCAAAACAGACGGAAGAAGGGATGAAACCCATGAAGCATTTTCGTTTTCAAGCTTTAATAACACTAAAACTGGCGAAAATGAAGCTCTTTTCAGGGGAAAATAGAGTCCTTTTTCGGGCACAAAATTGTTTGTGGCGGAACAAAAACTGACAGTAGACAGAAGACAAACCGCTCCAGCACCCAAAAAAAAAAAAAAAAAAGAATGAAAACAGAAACGATAAGCTGGAGAACAAAAACATATCTCATTCTCAACAACGCCACATGGAATTTACATGATTGGATCAGTCGATGACTAAAATTTCAGCAGAAAACATAAAAATACAAAAAAACAAAAAAACAACAAACAAGCACGAGCTACCCGTTTAAATCTGGAAGAAGAATCAGAGGCGGCTTACCCAAATCACCCGAATTCAGTCCTACTCTTCTGCCTCTTCTCCTCCGCAGCTCCGCTGCTGCTTTTCTCCTGCCATTTCAACTTTTTTCAATGCTGTTTCAGGAAGGACGCCGCAGGGACCGAGAATAACCTACGCGCGCGTGTACGCAACACCTGTCCGGGCCCACAAGTTGCGAGATCTCTGCTCCACCGTTGATATATCCAGCAGAATTCACAAGAAATTACGCGACGGTTCCATTTACATCCAAAAGCGAAAATTCTTTCATGGACTTGTGTTGGTGGGAATAACGGAATAATTTATGATTCTCCCTCTCTTTTCCCTGTTAAAACATTAGAATATTTGGTAGGGTTAGGTTTGAAGAATTCCTTAATTTTTAGAAAAAAAATGCACATAAAAATCCTCTTCTCCAAAATTCAAATTTCCCACTAAGAAAAAAAAAACCCACATTTAGCTAAAATTTAAATTTAAAATACTGTTCAAGAATTAAAATAAAAATTTATTCAAATATTAAAAATGTGTTATATGATAATATCATAATACATGTTCTCACACTCTCTCTATAGGACCACAAATCCTTATTTTTAACTTTATAAAGCCAAATTTTTGGAGCCCAGATCCGCTGGCCAAAATGCAGCGTAGCCAAAGCGAATTACGGGGCACCACGTCAGCCCTACACCGGTGATTTTGTGATGTGGCACCCTGTGATTCGCTTTGGCCACGCTACATTTTGGTCAACGGATCCGGGTCCAAATTTTTGTAAAACGATGCTAGATGCTTTATTAGTTTTTTTTGTTATTTTTTTTAAAACGGCGCCCAATTACAATTTTTCCCGATGTTGTATGAGTGATCCAAACCCAAAACCTCCCTCAGCTAGGGGACCGGGATCTGCTGCGACGCACAACTAATAAAAGCACGGCTACACACAACCAAAGTGTGCAATCATTTTTATTTTTTTTAAATTAGCAATAAAAGCAATGTTATTTACTGGTGCTTTTATTTTAGCAATGCTTACCGCGTCTTTCTATTAGTTGTGCATATCGGTACGCACAGCTCTTGTTCTCAGCAGATCCCGGGCCACCTCTAATTATTCTCAATGTTATATAAGAGATCCGAACCCAAGACCTGAGACCACTATTACTCAAGGGTAGAAGGTCAAAATACCATGGTACAGGTCAAAATACACATAGTGCGGGATCCAAACCCATGTGTCACTCATTTGGACTTTTGCCATTGTTCACAAATTGCTTCACAGCCAAAGACTTCTTGTTAACATAATGCAGAAAAAAAAAATGACATATATATAATTAGAATATAAGATAAGATAGTGAAGATAAGATAGTTAAGTTATAGTTAACTTCAGTTATTGGGACTTCCGGATATAATTATGAGCTCCAGCATCCCAAGTAATCTTGTTAAAAGTTGCAATTGAATTTAGTGGGACCCAACATTAGTATAATGGAAGGTTTTTGATAAATTATTCTCTAGAACAGAGAGAAAGGGAGGCTCCTCCTTTTAGAAAGCGCATGGGAGCTTACGATATACGAGGGCCAGAGTTAGGAAAATGACAATGAGATGGATGTAGCTTCCAAGGGCAAGTACTCTCACTTTCGGCGTCTTTTGCATGTGTTATAAGATAATGAAGTCTCTGTCACCTTCGTGCCTGTTAGCATACGTGAGTTGTGAATCCACGTGGCGGTCAAAATGTATTTTATTTAATCAATTTTTAATCACCTGAAATAAGTTATAATTTGATATTTTATTTAATCAAATATAAATTATATATAGGTAATTATTTTATCTAAATGGTTATACATATTTAGAGATTTTTTTACATACTAATATCAAGAAAAATAAAATTGATAATGGAAATAATCAAGTAATAATTCGTTGAACTTTTTTAAAAGTAATTACTTACAAGTATGTCATCCACTAAAAAATATTTAGAACAACGTTATTTTCAACCTTTAGCTACGCTGGTCAACGGCCACATCAACCGGTGTATTTTTATTTTTTTTAGAAAATAACAAGGGCTGCGAAGAGAGACCGAACAAGCCAATAGAAAGAGGCTATAAGCACCACTAAAATAAATGTGCCGCTAAATAGTATTACTTTTATTATTGATGATCGCACGCTTGAGTCGTGTGCAGGCGTGTTTTTATTGGTTGTGAGTGTCCATACGCAAAGGTCGCAACATTTATTTTTTTATTTTTTACCCTTTTGTTGTTTTAGGTCTATTTATCTTTTTGTGTATGTATTTTTTGCCCTTAGGACTGTGTATATATCTTGTACACTCTATGTATATATTTATCAGAGCCCTCTTACTTTTTGAAGGTTGTTTGTTTTTCGAAGACAAAATATATTTTTTTTTTGTCCCTCTTACTTTTAAAAGGCAGATAATTATTATTTTTTTTTTTTTTTTTTTTTTTTTTTTTTTTTTTTGCATATTCATGTATGTATATAGATATATGTATAGGTATCACGGGGAAGTAAAAGGCACCTGAATTGAGGTTTGCTGCGACGTCGTGGTTGGAGACTGCTCCGGTAGTCTAGAGTTGGCGTTTTGGTGCTCTTTAGTGAATTTCGGTGCTCACAGAACTATTCTGTACTGTTCCGGGAGGTTGGCACAAACTAGAGTAATACCCCATGGACCCCATTTTAGGTTGGTTGATTCCTTCGACGATTTCTCTACTTTCGACTGAACAGTTTTGGCAAACTCTGTCGCGCTGGAGAGGGGGCGCGCCTTAGAGAGCAATGCACAATGGGCCCCACCCAAGCTCGACAGATTTTGTCGACAAAATTTCATTTCGGAGAGGCTTGGCCAGGCTTGGCCACGCTGGAGAGGGAGCATTGCATAATGGGCTCCACCCCAGCGTGGATCCTTCGACAAAATTTGGCTTTGGCAGAATTTGGTTTGCACTAGGGAGAGGACATGCACATAGGGATGGCAACGGATTCCCGTAAACGGGGAACCTGCACCGGCCCGACCTGCTTAAACAGAGTTCGGGTTCGTATATTTTCCCCGCGGGGGCGGGTTTGGTATTTTGGAGCGAAACCTGTCACGAGTTCGGGGTGGGGACGGGTTTCGCCCCAAAAACCCGACCCGACCGGTTTAATATTTATAAAAAAAATAAAATATTAAAAGGTAAATATATAAAAAAATATATATTAATAAATTTTATATTTGATAAAATATTTAAGTTAAGTATTTATATGTTTATAGATTTATAATATTTATTTTCTATTTTTTTTATATTTTAAAATTTTGTAATATAAAATATGTCAAAATGGGGTGGCGGGTCGGGTACCCATGGTGAGGCCCGGGTTTTCACGGGGACGGGTTTCCCCGAATTTTCACGGGGCAGGGACGGGTTTCCAAAAACCTGCCCCGCCCCGTTGCCACCCCTACTTGCACAAGAGCACTACTCAGTGGGCCCCACCCCTAGTGTGGATGAGTTCGCAGAATTTTACTTCAGTAGAATTCTACTTCGGCGAAATTCTGCTTCAACAAGATTTGGCTACACCAGGGAGAGGGTCTGAGCTAGTGCCATTGCGCAATGGGTCCCTACCCCAGCATGGGTGAACCCTTCGAAAGAATTCTGATCCGACAGAATTCAGGTTCAACAGAATTTGGCTGCACTGGGTGAGGGTTTGCGCCAGAGCACTGTGCAGTGGGCCCCACCCTAGTGTGGATGAGTCCTCGGCGAAACTCTACTTTCAGCAAACTCCTTTAGTGAAATTCTATTTCAGTAGAATTTGGTTGTGCTGGGGAGAGGGTTTGCGCCAGTGCAATGTGCAGTGGGCCCCACCCCAGCGTGGGTGAACCCTTCTAAAGAATTCTGCTTCGGCATAATTTGGCTTGTGCTGGGGAGACAAGTTATGTGCCAGAATGCTGCATAGTGGGCCCCACCCCCAGCGTGGATGAATACTTTGGAGGAATTCTGTTTGGGCAGAATTTGGCTGCGTTGGGGAGAGGGTATGTGCCAATGTACTGCACAGTGGTCCCCACCCCAGCGTTGATGAGTCCTTCAGAGGAATTCTGCTTCGGCAGAATTTGGTTTGTGTTGGGGAGAGGAGTTCTGTGCCAAAGTGTTGCGCAGTGGGCCCCACCCCAGCGTGGATGAATCCTTCGGAGGAATTCTGCTTTGGCAGAATTTGGTGTGCGCTGGAGAGGGGTTCTGCGCTAGTGCTGTGTAGTGGGCCCCACCCCAGCGTGGATGAGGCCTTCGAAGGAATTCTGCTTCGACAACATTTTGTCTGCGTTGGGGAGGGGTCCTACGCAAGAGCACTACGCAGTGGGCCCCACTCCAGTGTGGATGAGTCCTCTTCGGCGAAATTCTGCTTTCAGCAAACTCCGATGAAATTCTGTTTCGGCAGAATTTGGTTGCGCTGGGGAGAGGGTCTGCGCCAGTGCACTGGGCAGTGGGCCCCACCCCACCATGGGTGAACCCTTTTGAAGAATTCTGCTTGCGCTTGGGAGAGGAGTTCTACGCCAGTGTGTTGCGTAGTGGGCCCCACCCTAGCGTGGATGAGTCCTTCAGAGGAATTCTACTTCGGCAGAATTTGGCTGCACTAGGGAGAGGAGTTCTGCGCCAGAGTGCATGCGCAATGGCCCCCACACCTGCGTGGATGAATCCTTAGGAGGAATTCTGCTTCGGCAGAACTTGGCTGCACAGGGGAGAGGAGTTCTGCGCCATAGTGCACTGTGCAGTGGGCCCCGCCCCAGCGTGGATGAACCCTCTGTGTGAGTGTGCCTCCAGGGAGAGATCCAGTGACCTAATAAGGGTGCGGGCCTCACCCTAATTGGCTTGGCGCCTCCTCACCCTAATTGCCTTGGCGCCTCCTCACCCTAATTGGCTTGGCGCCTCCAGGAGGGGATCAACGACCTAGGGGATTCCCATATCGTGCTTCCACCAGGCAAGGTAGTGGGCCCTGCCCTAGTTTGGTTGGCGCCTCAGGTGGGCTTCCCCAGATCGCGCCTCCACAAGGCAAGGCAGTGGGCCCCGCCCTAATTTTGTTGGTACACACCTTTTTTCCTCCACGAGTTGGTTTCTTCCTTAAAATAGGGGAATGCCAATTAATTCCCACAATTAAGGAACTAGTTGACTTCCCTTAAATCTCCCAGTCTAGCCTTCTCTGCAACTTCTCCTCTTTTACTCTAATCTTAGGACGTATTTGTTGTACTCTATAAAAAAAAATTATTAATTTTTTAAAATTATAACTATGTACATTTCTATTCTTTTTGTTTTAAGCTAATATAATTATGAAATATTAAAAAAAATAAATTATATTAAAATTTACATAAGAATTAATTCATAACAACATAAATCTAATAAATTATTTTTATATAAAACTGTAAAATGTGTTTCAGACAAAATTTATCTCGATGATTGACTATATCAAATCTTAAATTTCTGAATAGCACGATATTATTTGTAGGAAAACCTTTTTGTCGAATTAATCATTATTTAACAAATGAATAAGTGTAACAATTTTTATGTTGATAATTTTCTAATCTTAGTCTTTATATAATAAATAGGAATTGAGTTTGAGAATTTTAAAGTGTTCCTAAATTTTTCGTTGGCAGATTTTTTGACTTGGACGACTTTTTTAGTATGCTTTTGTGCTTCTAACACAGAGAATGGTAATAGGGAGAAAAAAAAAAGGTAAATAAGTTTTAAAGGAACATGGCAATGTGGGAGATAAAAATTAGAAGGAGAAAAGAGTCAAAACACAAGTTTGGGAGTAGAAAAGAAGGAATTGGGAGGAGAAAATAATAAGGTATTGAGAGGAGAAAAAAAAAGATTGGGAGGATAAAGAAAAATGGATTGGGAGGAGAAAAACCAAGGGGTTTGGGAGGAGAAAAACCAAGGGGTTTGGGAGGAGAAAAACCAAGGGGTTTGGGAGGAGAAAAACCAAGGGGTTTGGGAGGAGAAAAACCAAGGGGTTTGGGAGGAGAAACCAAGGGGTTTGGGAGGAGAAAACCAAGGGGTTTGGGAGGAGAAAACCAAGGGGTTTGGGAGGAGAAAACCAAGGGGTTTGGGAGGAGAAACCAAGGGGTTTGGGAGGAGAAAACCAAGGGGTTTGGGAGGAGAAAAACCAAGGGGTTTGGGAGGAGAAAAACCAAGGGGTTTGGGAGGAGAAAAACCAAGGGGTTTGGGAGGAGAAAAACCAAGGGGTTTGGGAGGAGAAAACCAAGGGGTTTGGGAGGAGAAAAACCAAGGGGTTTGGGAGGAGAAAAACCAAGGGGTTTGGGAGGAGAAAAACCAAGGGGTTTGGGAGGAGAAAACCAAGGGGTTTGGGAGGAGAAACCAAGGGGTTTGGGAGGAGAAAAACCAAGGGGTTTGGGAGGAGAAAAACCAAGGGGTTTGGGAGGAGAAAAGATTGGAATGATGAAGAGAAAAAAAAAGGGGTTTGGGAGGAGAAAAGATAGGGAATGGTGAGGAGAAAAAACAAGGGGTTTGGAAGGAGAAAAGATAGGGGATGATGAGGAGAAAAGATAAAGAATTGGAAGAGAAAATACGGGATTGAGAGGAGAATGAAAAAGGAGATTGGGAGAAAAAAAAAAGGATTATGAGGAGAGAAAAAAGGAATTAGGAGGAGAAAAGAGAAAGAAATGGGAAGAGAAAAACTAGGGATTTGGAGCAGAAAATTACAAGCTATTGGGAGGAAAAAAGACTAGGGATTGGGAGGAGAAAAGATTGGGGATTGAGAGGAGAAAAGACTGGGAATTGAGAGGAGAAAAGACTGGGGATTGGGAGGAGAAAAGATTGGGGATTGAGAGGAGAAAAAACTGGAGATTGGGAGGAGAAAAGACTGGGGATTGGGAAGAGAAAAGACTAGGGATTGGAAGGAAAATAGACAGCGGATTGGGAGGAAAAAAGGCTGGAACTCTGGTGGAGAAAATGATAGAAGCTTGGGAGGAGAAAAACATTTGGGATTAGGAGGAGAAAATAGACAGGGGATTGGGAGGAGGAAAAGGATCTCGGTGGGGGGTTTTTTGGATCTTGGGGGGAGGAAAAAGGGTGGATTGGGGGGAGAAAAATAAGGGATTGGGAGAAGAGAAAAAGAAGGGATTGGGAGAAGAGAAAAAGAAGGGATTGGGAGAAGAAAAGTGCTGGCCTGGGGATGATTTTTGGGAGGAAGAGAAAAGGGCCTGGGATGATATTGTTTGGAGGGGAAAAAAAGGGTTTGGCCTGGGGAGGAGAAAAAAGGGGTTTGGGAGGGGAGGGGGGAGGAGAAAAAAAAAAGGGTTTGGGAGGAGGAGAAAAAAAGGGGTTTGGGAGGAGAGGAGAAAAAAAGGGGTTTGGGAGGAGAGGAGAAAAAAAAGGGTTTGGGAGGAGAGGAGAAAAAAGGGGGTTTGGGAGGAGAGGAGAAAAAATGGGGTTTGGGAGGAGAGAAAAAAAGGGGGATGTGAAAATAAAAAAATGGGGGATTTGGAGGAGAAAAATTTGAGGAGATGAAATAAAGAGATAATGGAAGAACCTAACATTTATACTCTATATAATAATACTACCCTCATTAATAAAAATCAAATGACATAATCTTTGGTATAATAATTTAATAAAGATAATAATAAAATAATATCCAATAAAAACTATTTTTTTATCAATAACAATGCTACTTGAGGAGAAAAAAAGAAGGGATTGGGAGAAAAAAAAAAGGGTTTGGGAGGAGAAAAAAAGAGGGATGTGAAAACAAAAAAATGGGGGATTTGGAGGAGAAAAATTTGAGGAGAGGAAACAAGGAGATAATGGGAGAACCTAACGTTTATACTCTATATAATAAATACTACCCTCATTAATAAATATCAAATGACATAATCTTTAATACAATAATTTAATAAAGACAATAATAAAATAATATATAATAAAAACTATTTTTTTATCAATAACAATGTTACGAAGGCTCGGGCATTGACTAGGAAAAGTGTTCGGGCTGGGTTAACCTGGTTCCACCAGTTAGCTGGCCAGTTTAACTGGTATGACATCATTATGATGTCAATATTTAAATAATAAATTAATAAATAAAAAAATTAAATTAATCCAAAATTTCAAAAAAATCTAAAAAATTCCTAAAAATTATGCAAAAAGTTGTAAATAATATTTGACCTGAAAAAAATGCGTACACAATGATATAATTTTTGAATTATGTGCAAAGTAAAAACCTGACTCTGGAAAAGAGGAGCCATAGGGGGAGGAAAAGAGGACCCACCCGTGTCTTCTATGCAGGTGAAACCAGTGTTTCTTACCCTTTAGTTGGTTATTATTAAGGAAAACTTACCTTAGTATCGATTTCGGACCAAAATGCCCCCAATTTTGGTCACCTTTTTGTATTTTACAGGTTCACCTCTCCCATCCGGGTTCGCCAATTCCTAGAGCTCTCGCTCCCGGGAAAACGTCGGGAGACACCAGGAAATCCACACTCTCATCTTTCCGTGTTTTTCTTCCCCAGCGATAATCACCGCCTCGCCGCCGATGAAAGAAGCATAATCACATGCAGAATCTTTGGAAGGGAATCGAAACATCAGAAAGGTATGTCTTTTATCTTTATTTACCTCCAAGACTGAATTTCATTATCTGGCTAATAATGAGTGTCATTCTGTTTCTAAGCTGGTTTAAGTGAATTTTATACCCATTTTTGTAGTCTGTGCTGCGTAAAGAGATGATTACTAAGAATGATATTTAAGCAGTAGATTTTATAGCTTGAAAGACTCTGTTTTGGGGACATTGGATTTGCCCTGCGAAGAGCTTGACGCGAGCTTATGTATCGGTCTTACAAGTCGGGAAGAGATGAAGAGAAAGATTAATGGGGAGGGTTGTTTTTGACTTATCCAAATCCCCTGTAAACCCCTAAGAAATCACCTGCGAGAGTTTCAACTATAGAGTCTGCGATTTTACTTTCCCTTCTCATCACCATGGAAGTAAATCATGAGGTTAGCTGGAGAGCCGAGCATGCTATTGGAGGCAACACGTGTGCTCTTCAAGCTCTCAGAGAACATATCATCTATCCTCACGTGTACTCCAGAGAAGCTCAGAAGCTTGGTCTTGTGGTAAGTGATTTACTAGCTGTATTTGTAGTTATGTTTAAGAACTTTAGTAGCTGATTGAATTCCACTTTATACTAATTGCTTGGGAATGCATTTTTTTTCGTTTTTGGGTTTTCTTTTAGTGGCCAAGAGGATTGCTGCTGCATGGCCCTCCTGGGACCGGGAAAGTATGTTTCGTTTCTTCTCATAATCTTCATCTATCCTCATTAGGATACTTTTTTAAAATCTTTTTTTTATTGGTGTACTTTCTATCCATAAATATATTTTTATAATCGGTATAAGGGTCTTTAAATTTAGTAAATTGCAGAGCAATGCCTGTTGTCATCTATTACTTAGGCCCGTATTAAGTTTATTGAAACTTTTTTCCAGGTCCTCAGTTCTCTAAGACCCGAGTATCACCTGGGTTTCTTTTATGTGATATTACCCATGTTTCTTAAGTTCCCAAAAAAGAAAAGACAAAGACAGATAGGTTACCCTGGTTGCTGGAGAGATATACACTTATTGGACCTTTTTCACCATCTTAAATTTATTGTGTTCTCATCCAAACAGTTATTCTTTTCCAGACGATCTTGGTCCATGCTGTTGCACGAGAATGCGGTGCTCACATGACTTTGATCAGGTACTAAAATTTCAATTTCTCAGTTATGCTGTTATTTATGTAACTTCCACAGATGTTTCTCTTTGAATTTACCAATGTTGTCATGTTTCTCAGTGAAAATTGTCCATTATAGGAAAACACTAATTATTTCTGATTTGTGGGTTCACTTTGCAGTCCATATTTGCTTCCTGGAGCATATGCAGGAGAAAGTGAAAAATTCTTGCGTGAAGCATTTTCTGAGGCGTATAACCATGTTTCATCAGGGAAACCATCAGTAATATTTATTGATGAAATTGATGTCATTTGTTCTCCTCGGGAATCCCGGTAAACTGCGTTAACAATTGGAAATTTGGAAATTTTAAGTTTTAATATCATATTTTCAAGCGGTAACCCATAGCCTGTTAATTATTTTCTATTCAGGAGAGAGCAGGAATCTCGTGTACTGGCCCAGCTGCTTCTTTTGATGGATGGCCAGAAAAAGTCACCATCAAATTCCTTTTCCCATGTTGCCATCGTGGCTACGACCAACAGGTCAGAATTAAGGCCCACTTAATTTCATGTTCTGTGTAGGTTTGTTGTCACTTCTCAAATAGACTGGAGAGTAACCTATGAATGTTTACTGGTGGTATTGTTATAATCTGTTTTCTCAATGATTCTAGAATACCTTTATTAACAGTTGTTGGTTAAATTTGCTTGTTTTGTTTTTGTGGATGAGCTGCTTTATTATAAGTGTTTTTATTCTCGTGTTTTCCTACTTATATATTTTGATGGCAATGTATAATGTGTTTTAAAAGAACTGTTTAAATGGATAATTGATATTTTATTTTTCAATTTATTAAGAGTTCATGCGATTGATCCAGCATTAAGAAGATCAGGACGTTTTGATGCTGAAGTTGAAATTACAACACCTACAGAAGAGGAACGCTTACAAATTCTCAAGGTAATTTTGTCAACGCTTCTTGTCTACTTTAGCCTTTCCTCAGTCTTAAGCTTCCCATATATTATAAATTTTCTTGTTTCAGCTATACACAAAGGATTTAAACTTGGATCCTTCTGTAAGTTTAAATTCTGTAGCTGCCTCTTGCAATGGATATGTTGGTGCTGATCTAGAAGCTTTATGTCGAGAAGCTTGCACATCTGCGAGAAGAAGGCATCAAATCAAAGCTGATGGCGACATCACAAACATATTAATGGATGACTGGAAGTATGCCAGATCTGTGGTTGGCCCAAGTATCACAAGAGGAGTTACTGTGGAAGTCCCCAAGGTTTCTTGGGATGATATTGGTGGATTGAAAGATCTGAAGGTCAGATATTTGTTGGACCTTTCTTTTTACATTGGACGAAATGTTATGCTAATTTTTTGTGTGCGTCCTGTGAGAGTGATGTATCAATGAGATTTTCACATCATGGCCCAAATTCATTTTTATATGTTAATCTGTGAAACAGAGGAGGCTCCAGCAAGCTGTCGAGTGGCCAATTAAGCACAGTGAAGCATTTACTAGACTAGGAATATCACCAATTCGAGGGGTTCTTTTGCATGGACCACCGGGTTGCTCAAAGACAACGCTTGCAAAGGCAGCTGCTCATGCCGCTGAAGCTGCTTTTTTCTCGTTAAGGTAACTTTTGACTTGAAACTTGTTTTACGTGCCTATGTTGTTGATGGTTCTTTTATTTAACAAATGCTGGCTTATTTTCATTTCAGCGCGCTTATTTTCTCTATCCTGTGATTGGAACACTAGCATTCTGTTTTGTTTTAGACATAAACTAGTCAAGTCTGAGTGGGGATTATACCATCTCAGTAGTACAAATAAATAAACTTGAAAGATCTAAATCTGGGTCAAAGCAAACTGATACCTCCCAATGGCATGGTCCAAAAGCCAAATTTAGTATTAGCTTTACATTCTCATATTGAGCTTTTACGCTGCATGTGCTCCATACAAACTTCTCTAGAAAAGTTAGGGTTTTCAGCTACAACTATATTTCAAGATTGGCTAAATCTGGGGCATTTAGGTGAATATTATTTCCATATAGGTGTGAGACCACCATTGACTATGATATGTCAAGGAATGCCTCTGTGGTGATGATATGTTTTTTTAAAAATGGCGATTTTATTGCTTCCAGATATAGTAGTTCACAATTAAGGGCTAAATTACATAGGTTACAAGGGCCACTGATGCCCTGTTAGCAATTCAGTTCTACTGACACCTTCTTTAGCGAAGTGATCAGCTAAAAAGTTAGCTGACTGAGGAATTTTGCACTAGATTACATTCTTTCCTTCTAAACTAAATTGTATCTCCTCAAAGATGTGTCTTAGTTTCCAAGGTGGCATGCCATTCTTTTTCAAGATTGGTTAAACGTTGCTGTACTTATTTTGGTTCATATATCAGCTTAGTGCTTCTGAATCCTGTTGGTAGACACTCTTCAAAGTATGTCTTGGGAATATGACAATGAGGTAATAAAAGCAATGAGACTGTCAAGTTTCACTTGCAACGAACCACAGTTTCTGTTCCCTGGAAATTAGATTGATTTTCTGCTGATATAGGATAAACTTTCTTATTAATCTAACTCAACAACAATATGATTAGAGGTTTCTCTTTTCATTAATCAACTTGTAGTAGACTTAATAAAAGTCTTGTTTTGGGTTATTGGTGGGACTTCTCAATATTTATCCAAATTTAGATCTCTTTCATCAGGTTTTGAAGTTGTGATCCTTTCCTTATGTTGAAGCTGATTCATGTACTTTTTAGTGAAATGTGGATATTTTCATGACAATAATCTCAATCTGCTTTTGTTCTGTTAGTTTGGTGTTTCTTTGTACCTACTGATCTTGATGAAACCTTAAACTATGTCATAGTGGTGCAGATATGTTCTCAATGTATGTAGGAGAAGGAGAAGCCTTGATTCGTAGCATCTTTCAGAGGGCACGCCTTGCAGCACCAAGTATTGTATTCTTTGATGAGGCTGATGTTGTTGCCAGCAAACGGTAAGTACTAAGTGGTTGAAATTTGTTTTATGCGTGTGATTGATAAAATATCTTGATTTTCGTGTCTTGGTGTTGTTATTTGGCATTTTCCATGAATGTTTTAACCAAAGTTTTCAGTTCTTGGGTTCATATCTTGTGTATGTTTCTAAGCATGGTAAACTCATGATTGTCTTCTCAGTTCTGGAGGAGCAAACTCTCGAAGTAATACTACAGTAGGGGAGAGGCTCTTATCTACCTTATTGACAGAAATGGACGGTTTGGAGCAAGCCAAGGTAGCCCCAGATGCCAACACACTTTGCTGTTTACATTCATGTTTTCAAGCGTGTGATTTGAGGCTTGGCTTTGAGGCACTAGGGCCACATTTTGGTCTCTGCTAGTATGAGGTCTTTGGTTCTAGCCTCATTGAGTTATCTGTTGTATTATTTAAGGGTTCCTTTACGTGAGCAATCTTTATAAACCACACGCTGAGTATGTGTCTTTCATTTACAGGGCATTCTTGTTCTGGCAGCTACAAATCGGCCACATGCAATTGATGCTGCTCTCATGCGCCCGGGTCGTTTTGATATGGTGCGTTTTTGCAATTGGTTGCTGTTGTCTGACTGAACTTCTTATAAAGTCCAGGGGTCTTGGCTTAGACTATGAAGCGCTGAACAATGATTTGTTATCTACTTACCCAAGTATTCTTACTCGTTCTAGTATCAGAACTATTACGCACAACCTTCAATGCATGGCTTTGGTTTCTTTAGGTACTTTATGTTCCACCTCCTGATCAAGAAGGACGTGAAGAGATATTACAAGTCCACACACATGGTATGAAGTTAGGAGAAGATGTTGATCTTAAAAGCTTAGCGGCAGCCACGGAACTCTTCACTGGAGCTGAACTTGCAGGATTATGTGTTGAGGCAGGCATGGTTGCACTCCGAGAAGACATTTCGGCCACGGCTGTGTTCAACCGCCATTTCTTGGCTGCCAGGAATTCTCTGAGACCTGCACTAACTGATTCACTACTTGAAGAGTATGCATCTTTTACGAAGAAACAACCATCCAGATAATCCTACGGATGGCATGTTTAGGAGTTTAATCATTCCAGGAAAGTTTGAGAATTTTGTGCCGAGCACTTTGTTGTGTTTTCTTGATTCAGATAGGGCTTGATAGAACATAATTTTGTAGAGGGACATTCTTATTTATTTGTTCCTGCAGAAAGGGTCTGTTTTCCATTCTGATGCTTTTTGTGCTGTGCAAAATTTTGGTAGAGAGACATGAAAATAAGTTAAAACTGGTTAAGTGCAGGATTTATTTCCATTGACTTAGATTGACAGTGTGCTGTCCTAGATAATTTGTTCTCAGTTCTGTGTCAAGTCACTGTTTTGGGTTTGCAGAGAAGAGTTGAATTAACAGTCTTAAATTTGAAATCTTTAAATCCTCTATTACTTAGTTAACTGTTCCAATACCAGAGCTGGAACAGGTAAACAGCCAGATTAGCCTAAGATAATTATTCCATTCAATCGCCTTATTTAGCTTTAGTGAAACTTTCAAATAATTAAAAAAAAAAAAATACTGGCTCTCTATTCATTAGATCCCAAGCCCATGTTTACTTGCTTCATACCTTTAGTACTAATCTTCGCTTATTGCCCTTTGGAGGGGATCCGGATCCGCTGGCCATAATTTATGGCCAGCGTACGCAGGGCCAATGGCGGAGCGCCCAGGCACGAGGTGCCCGTGCGGCGCTCCACCATGCGCGGATCCGGGTCTCAACCGGGTCGTTCAACAGAAAAAAAAAAAAATTTAAACCGCCAAAAATTTGATTCGGCGACGACGACCGCGCATAAAGGATGGCGCTACCTTAGAGCATGCATGTTTGCAGTGTTGCCTTAGAATGGTATATAGTTATACGAAAGTTAGTATAGAGTTGAGTACCAACGTAGTATATAGTTGTCCAAAAGGCTGGTATAGAGTTGGTCCTAAACGTAGTATATAGTTGGTAGACTACAAAAAAAAATGCTCCAATGGTATAGAGTTGTGCAAATGATGGTACAGAGTTGTAACTAAACGTAGTATATAGTTGTTAAACCACACAAAAAAAAATGCTCCAATGGTATAAAGTTCAGCAAAGGATGGTACAGAGTTGTAACTAAACGTAGTATATAGTTGTAACACCACAGAAAAAAAATGCTGCAAAGGTAAAGAGTTGTGCAAAGGATGATACAGAGTTGTAACTATACGTAGTATATAGTTGTTAGACCATAAAAAAATTAGACAAAAAAAAAAAAAAAAAATACTGTAATGGTATATAATTATCCAAAGGCTGGTACAGAGTTGTTACTAATCGTAGTAAAGGGTTGTTAGACCACACAAAAAAAATATTTTAATGGTATAAAGTTGTGCAAATGATGGTACAAAGTTGTAACTATACGTAGTATAGGGTTAGAGGATGATAAGTATCAGGACATGCGCCGAACCGGATTTTTGACCGGTTTAAATTTTTTTTTTTTTTTATCTGTTGAACGACCCGATTGAGACCCGGATCCGCGCATGGTGGAGCGCCGCACGGGCACCTCGTGCCTGGGCGCTCTGCCATTGGCCCTGCGTACGCTGGCCATAAATGGCTGTGGCCAGTGGATCCGGGTCCACGGTCCCACCAACCGCGATCTTCTTTCGGGCCCACGTCATCACGAGCTGCCACGTCATCGAGGACCGCTTCCTGTGGCCAAGACCAGGAGGGAGATACCTTGTTTCTTCGCCGCCCCCATGATGGTGGGCCCCTTCTCCTCCCCTTCCGCCGATACGATCTCCACCTCCAACTGTGAACGCAGGGAGTCATACTTTTTTATATTTTTTCCAAAAAAAAAAAAAAAAAAAAAAATTTTATATGAAAATAAATAATTCGACATTCACTGATTTACAGAGGGGGTTAACTCAGTCAGGAAAAATAATTTATTAATTACAATTCACGTGGAAAATTCATTTAGCTCAATAATAAATTAAATCTATTTTTTAAAAAATTATTTTTTAGATAAAAATCTTTAGTTTCTGTTGATAAAATAATTAAATTATTTCAAGTAAAACTTTTAACTAAAAGTCTTAAATCAATTTTAAAATAAAAATAATTAAATTATTAATAATTTAAAATTTTAAAAAAATAAGGTTGGTTAGCTACTTAGCTACCATAAATTAAAATGAAGATTTTTTTTTAAAAAAAAATTATACTAAAAAAGTGTCGGCTCTATCTGATCCCTTCATCAAGTGGGGTCCATCAGAACTAAAAAGTATCGTCTCTGCTCCTTGTCTCTCAATGAGCGAGCCCCCTGTTGCCGCCATGAACGATCTCTCTGTTCCTCTCTGTGAGCTTCCTATCTCGGTTCCCGGCGTTGGGTCGAAGACGGAGCTCGGAGGCAACGCGGGGAAGGATATTATTGAAGAAAAAAAGAAGGAAAAAGGAGGAAAAGAGAGAGGACGATTTCTTGATCAGCGTTAAGTTACTCACCCCTGGTTTTTTCATCTGGCAACTGTTCTTAATGGAGGAAAGGATCTCGTAGCCTCTGGGATTCGTCCCCTTCTGATCAATATCACCCACTTCACCGCCTACAAAAATCAATCAACCTTTCAGTCTCCCAAAAAACCCCACTTCCCGCCATTGTTACAGAAAAAATTGAAAACCCCAAACCTTGGTTCGCGGCGGACCGACACACGTACAGAAGGACCACAGTGTCTTGTCTCTGAACGGTGTGAGTGAGGGCCCAATGCACGGCGCTCTTCGCTTCCTGGCTCGAATCGACCACGATCATAATCCGTCGCCCGGCGACGAACCACGCCGCCTTCGTCGTCACTTCTCTGGCCTTCTTCTCCGCCTTCGTCGTATTAGTACTAAGATCGCTCTTGTTCCCCCCCGAAATCGGCTTCGAGTGCTCGATCGGCGGCGACCGGACTCGCACCCGAGTAGTCAGCCTGTTCAGGCAGAAACTAGCCAGCCTCGGACTCCCCCGACCCATCATAACAACGGCGAGAGAGAAATCAAAGCAGAACGAAGCCGCGAACGGGAGAAACACAGACGACGAAGGAGAAGAAGAAGAAAGGCTCGGCCTCTCTCTCTCTTCTCGTTTTCTCTCTTTGTATCTTTATTTTCTCTTTTCTTTTCGTGCATCATTTTCTCCTTTTTTTTTCTCTTTAAAATTTTTCCAGCGTGGTGGGGCCACCTGGGAACGTGCAGGACATGAATTCCCCGGGGCCCCACTTCCTACTTACGTGTTAGGTTGACGCTCGCGATGACATTTAAAAAAGTGTTCAACATCGACTATATTGATCATATAAGATCATGCATGACTAATATTTATTCACCATTAGGGATGGCAACGGGTACGGGTTAGCGGGGAACCCGCCCCGACCCGACCCGCTTAAAGCGGGTTCGGGTTTAAGTTTTTACCCCGCGGGTCGGGTTCGGGTTTTGGGAGCAGAACCCGTCACGGGTTCGGGGCGGGGACGGGTTTCGCCCCAAAAACCCGACCCGACCCGCTTAATTTTATATAAAAAAAATTTTGGAGGGTATTTAAATAATACAAAGTAAAATCCTACTTTATTACGTTATCCCCTTATGTTTGACAATATGTTTAAGTATTTATATGTTTATATTATTTATTTTATAATTATTTTATATTTTTAAAATTTTTAATATTAAACATAGCTGGTCGGGTCGGTACCCGCTGGGCGGGCGGGTTTTCGCGGGGGTTGGGGTTTTTTGCCCGCCGGGTGGGACGGTTTAGAAATCAAACCAGCTGGGCTGGTTTTTTGCGGGGACGGGTTTTTTTTTTTTTTTGGAGGGGCGGGGATGGGTTTCAAAACCCGCCCCGCCCCGTTGCCATCCCTATTCACCATCTTGATTATTGAAAAAAATATTGAGAAAAAATAAAAAAATACTTTAATCTAATTTTTCTATAGAATTCATTTATTTTTTGTATGCACGTTAGGGTAGTTAATTGGATAATTAAGATTTGGTTGTGTTAATAATTGTACAATATTTAAGTTGATAAGAGAGATAGATATGATGCATTGCAATTGCATATGTGACTATTTAGTTTTGAAAATTGAACTGGCGATGAAATCGGTAGTATATCGACTAAGTTGGACCAATGGTTGAAGTATTGAATATTATAAAACATTGCTTTATATATATATATTTAAAATTTTTATTAGAAATAGCATTTCCAGTTCAGATTGCAGTAAAGTTATGGGAGTCAATTTTGGTATACTGCAACATTCACTGTATGGTACTTTTGAAACCACTGTGAAAAGATATGTAGTTCTTCTTTGTTAGACATCCTGTATCACACGATGATACAGGTCGGGTTACAGCAAGAGTTACACGTCAAGTATCAGAAGAGTTACACGATGACTCCTAATATTCAGTTTACGAACTGTTCATGGAAATAAGGGTCAAGTACAAAACTCGTCTGGTAGCAAAGGGGTTCAACCAGCGTGAAAGTCAGGATTACTTTGAAACATTCAGCCTAGTTGTCAAACCGGTTACCATTCGCACGGTATTGACTCTTGCTGTAGGTCGCAATTGGTCAATTCGTCAATTGGATGTCAACAATGCTTTCCTCAATGGCAATCTGAATGAGGAAGTTTATATGGTCCAACCTTCTGGCTTCCTGGACAAGAATAAGGTTCTTTTGTGTTTGAGATTTGATTGGTTAAATAAAATTAATTCTAATTTTATAATTGTTTTCTATCAAGAAATCAATGTTTTAAAACCAAACCACCATCGAATTGGTAGTATGTTCGATTTTGGTCAAACCCAGTTAGACTAGGTTGGACCAAATATGGTTCAACTAATGAATATTATACCCTACAATTTTTATATATTTAATATTTTTATAAATAATAAGATAAAAGAAGTGATTTAGTTGTGCCTATTCTAGGCAAACGAGTCTATAAGAACATTACTATTCACTTGCCTCTGGATTTACTTGTGCCAGCTCGCAAGTACCTCAGGCTTTGCTCGAGCTCGGGCTCCCCTCGAATTTGTTAATAATGAGCCTAAGCAGAACTCGAACCCGAGACCTGATCGATCCAAGTGGCGAATAAGTGGCGTCAACGAGGCGACATTGTGGCGATGATGATGATGATGAAGTGGCAATGCTGATGTGTCAAGGTGGGCTCGATGATGAACTGCTTGTGGGTCGATAGCGGATAGTGATTTGACGGATGAGCTGATGATAGGCCTGCCATAAACTGTAGCTGGATCAGTGGATGGGCTCGCTGTAGATGGGCCATTAATTTTTCGGCATTTACACTCTGCATTGGGTATTATTTTAAACATTAAAAATAACTAAAATATTTACGAGGGCCCATGGGTGCGTAACCTCTGATTCTGGAGCTAATGTGAACCACCATAATAACAGGAGATTCTCATTTCTCATTGCACTTCTCCTCTCTGTCGGGACTCGAGAATCGGAATTCCGATTCCCCGAGTCGCCGACAAAATTCTTCGTTATAAAAGCCGGAAAACGGCCCCTCGCCCTTTCCGAGAAATAAATCGGTTTGTCTTATCTTAGTTAATATTGTTTTCAATACACTGGTTAAACTTGGTTATATCGGAACTGGCTTCCGGTTCTGGTTCAACCAAGTTGGACGGTCCGGTCCGGTTTTGGTTTTTAAAACACTGGTTTTGCGTCACGACCCGAACAAAAATGCCTTCCAATTTTGATTCAACCGATCCGGTTCTTAATAAATTATTCGTAAAGCATTGATTTCAGACTCTAATTGCATTAGGTACGTGAAAAGCGTCTCACATGCTTCTCACTAAGGAATTTTGATGGATTCTCAAAGTCTCAAGTCTCATCCACGTACGGGGGGAAATTAAAGAAGAAGGGACGCCGAAGCCGGTGGACGTGGGCCCACGATAGGTGGGGTACAGGATTAATGGTGGGGATCAAAGTTCTTCAAGACGGACTGTCTGGATTAATTAATTTGGTAATCAGAGTGATTAAGGGGTAGAGCCAAGGATTTGCATTATTATTGTAAGGATTGGCGAGATTGATTATATGTTGCTAAAAAATACTGTCCGTCTTTGATCATACATTTATCCAAGCACGGCAGTCGCCGAAGAAGTCGCTTTAAAGTACCGCGCTTTCTCCGGCTCCGCTTTGCTGTTTTCGGCGAAAAATCCAATGCCCATGAGAGGAAATCGAGTCTCGCGAACTCCGGAATTTTTTTACTTTTTGTATTGGGACAAATCCGTATCTGATCCTTCTCTGTGCCTCTCGCTTTCTCTCCCTCTCTCCAGGTACTCGTGCTCTCTCTGTTCTTTCTGTTCCGATTGTCGGGTTTTTCTGGGTAATTGCGTCGTTGTTTGGGTTCAATTTGGTTGTTTAATGTTGTAAACAGCGTGGGAGGGGGGTGTTTGGAATTGGGTCTCTGTGTGTTTTGCGTTCTCGTCTGCCCTTTATTTATTCTTTTTTTTTTTTTTTTTTTTTTGAGTTATTGTGTCTATTTTGATTATTTTTGTGTGTGGGGCTTTTGATTGTGTGCCTGTTCGATGTCGTTGTGTTTGGACTTTCCGGTCAGAGAAATATCCGATTGAGCTTGGACGATTGGATTTTCTTTGTTATTTTTTCCAAAAATACTTTTTTTTTTCTTTTACTCTGAAGTGGATGTTTTCCTTCCGGGAATCTAAACCGAAAGGAGAAGGAATTTAAAATAATTGTTTTTTTCTCATCATCATTATGAATGTCTGGATGCTCTATATGTTATTTGTTTCAAATGCATGAATTGTATTAAGCTGAGAATTGCACCGGCAAGTTTTGTTATTGCTATTCTTATTCTTTTTAATACGTTGTCTCAATATTAAATAATTGCTACTTTATGGTATTGACTCGTGTGACAATGGAATTTCTTCTGGAACAGTTCATCCTGCTGTTCTAGTTCTTTTACCACTGTGTATTCGTTCACTATCTCTGATGTTTTACCGTTTTCTGGCGATGTTAACAGGTGAAGAACAATGAAGTAATTGTTCTCACTCTGGAGAAAGCTGTTAAATTATTGATTTCATGCACCATTCCAGCTGGTGGGGCTTATTGGATTACTAGGTGGAATTGCATTCTCAGGGACAGAGGGGATTCTAGCTCAAGCTCCAAGGCAAAGTTATTGTCGAGATAGGATCTTATTTCTTTCAAAGTGGTCACACACTTCGCAGTTCAAGGAGAGAGATACATGTTTGGTTATTAAAACCGAAATAGGTAGCTGAGCTTTGCAACTTAATAATCATAAGACGATATTAATGGGTTCTGTTTGTTGCTGTTTGCGCATTGAGGATTTTGAAGATTATGTATCTCCTAATGGTTCAGTTCATAGAAATTGTGTCTGCCTCAGATGCTTCATTCGTCACTTCGCAAATGTGGTACATGTCAAAATCCTCCCTTTTAATGTTTCCAGTGCTGAGTGTGCTACTTAATTATGTGTTAGTACAGGGGAAATCTTTCGGTTTGATGTTAGTAAATAAGTTGTATAGGTTAATTGGGTGAAATTTGTGAGGTAATCTCTAGTAGGCTTTGCTGGAGTGTCTTTGTGTGTGTTTTCGAATTTCATTAGCTACTTTACTCTTTGTTTGGCTATATTTGTGGACGAATCATCAGGGAATTTATCCACAGGAGTCTCCTCTGCCAGCAAAACAGGAAATGTATGGCTTTCTTTTTTATGGCATTGTACATGCTGATACCCTTCTTAGCTACATTGGAAGCCTTCTTGTTCTTCCAGTAAATCATTTTAAGACATCGATTTTATGCATTTGTAGCATACTAAAAACCATCTGACCCTTTAAAGGACTTCAAGTAATGAGGAAAAAATGTTAATAAGTGGTAAAATTTTGTTCTTTTGAGAGCTTCAAACCCTACACAGGTTCATTTAAGACCGCTTCACCTGGGGGTAAACTTCATGAGTACTGGATGGCTTCTATTTTTTTATGCCTGATCCTTTGCTTATCAGACAAACACAATAAGTTGATGTTCCACGTTGTATTGTTGTCATTTTATGAAATCCTTTTTTGCAGTATTCTTCGATCTTTCGTCGAGGGGAAATTCATTCTATCTCATCTTCTCTTCCGGGTGCAACACCTGTAGCATCTCAGTCAATTCCATCTTCACCATCAGACAGTTCTATAGCAGACACATTCCGGCCCCCTCCAAGGCCTTTGCCTTATGATGTGGATCCGAGGTGCTCCCGGTTGCAACGAGAAGGATTGGTATCCAGGCGTGAAAAGGCGTCAAGCCATTGCCATGAGGAATCGGAACCGCTTAGAAGCAGTAATGCTTCTGGTTTGGACATCCTTCGTTCAGAAGGAAAGTGGAATATGGCTGACTACGGGGGAGGATCAAAAATATGTTCTGAGTCTTCGACCATCTCCCCGACAGCAAAAGTTTTAATTGGGGATGTTTACATGTTTACTTCATCAGAAGACGAAGATGTGTGTCCCACATGTCTTGAAGGTACTGTTGTGAAATTCTTATTTCCATTCCTATTGATGACTTCCTTTTCTTTGAAAGATAGGGCAATGAGTTTTGTGCATTGAATCATTTCACTAAATTTGACGAAAGTCTCGTTCATTTGACTTTCTTGCTACCTTTTGACCTTCTAACCATTTAATAACCCTGCTGAACATTCTTTAATTTTCAAATGACATGCACATTTTTTCCTTCCACTTGCAGAATACACTACAGAAAACCCAAAGATAGTGACTCAGTGTGCTCACCATTTCCATCTTGGATGTATATATGAGTGGATGGAAAGAAGTGATAGCTGTCCAGTTTGTGGCAAGGTATTTTCTCACTCTTCCTCTGTTTTCTGCTTTCTTTGTGCTCGTGTGTCTTTAGATCACCCTTTTCCTGTAATGGTGTCAATAGAAATACTAGTGTTTGTATATGCTACTTCCAATTTCCAAAGAAGTATTAAGCAAGAGCCAAATACTGCACATCTTACGCCAGTGTTTTGTTGAAACAGTGTGTGCTTTCATCAAAATGAGAAATTTTGGTACAACGGCAGTGTAACCATGCTTAAAGCTTGATTGTATTCAGTTCCATGCTTTTTGAGTTAGTTATATTTCTTCTGGAAGCAATTACGGGTAAAAAAATTCATTCCAGCTGGCTCATCAGCATGGGCTTTAAGAAAGGTTGTCAGATCTTTGTCTGCCTCAAGCTGATAAGCTGACTGTGTATTCAAGAGGTTTCTGATGCACAGTTTCCGTGTTTACTTCCCATTGGCTTTGCTCCCATCAGTGTTGTTCTGTTTAAGGGCATGGCTTCTTTAAATATAAAATGTTGTAACATCAGAGTCTTTTGAAGTTTTTGTTTGTTTAATTTTGGCTACACTTACCTAAAATAATTTGAGGGTAAACTCAGAACTTGATAAGGGAACTAGTTTTAGCAATTGATCTCTTGTTTTTATCATTTGTATTGGTTTTTCTTTCTAGGTGATGGAGTTCGATGAAACATCATGAGAACTTATTACAATTTGGAAAGCATCCATTCTCGTGGGAATAGAACATCAGATACTGTATACAGTGTGAATACTACCACATGCCTCTGCCCTAGGTGAAGTGGTGAACAACTTAGTACCTACATACGAAAGAAGTTGACAGGACTTTGTGCATATCTTACTGAAACAAGTAAACTGGTTTCCATATTTATACCTACTTTTGTGGTTGTATAAACATTTTTTTGCACAGGTTAAAATGAATTTGTTTACAACAAGGAAATGACGAATGTCCACTGTGAGGAGCATGTCTTTGGTGATTCAAGAGTAGTTTCATCTGATTTTGCTGCAAAGAAATAGCGCCCAAATGGTTTGGATATAAATCCTACTTGTAGAGTGTTTGTGAAGGTCCAGGAAAATCTAAAACAACTCTTACATTCTGGCAAATTCGGTTTTAGGAGTCCGATCAATTGTATTGAATCTCATCTTCTACCTACAATAGATTTGATTTCAGATCCTCCAGTACTTCAATATCATCTGCTTCCACATATTTCTTTCCCTGAGCCTTGACTTTTAATAATACTAAAGGGAATTTTTGGGAGTCATGGGTATTGAAGTAGAGGAACCTTAAAGAGGCCCCTAATGTTTTTGGAATGGTTGATGTTGTTATTATTGTTGTTGGTTTCCTTCTCCATTGTTGTTAAAACTGCTTTGGAGCTATCAAGTGCTCAAATTTTTATTGTTTGAAAATGCTTGTATACCTCCAAGCTCAGCTTTAAGGTTTTGAAGAAGCTATGCCAAACTTTGCGTAAATGTAAGTTAGAAACTGTAATTCTCAAACACGCTATTCAGATTCTGAAAGTCACCACGAAGTTTGTGCTCAATCTACAACAAGCATGCTCTTACATTATTACATCGAATTCAGCTCAAGACATAAGCGAAAGAGTAGGCTTTCCAAGCCTTATTTTTTCAGACATAATTACAAAAGAAGTTCATCACTAAAACATAAAGTCCTAGTTGCAGTTCTATCTTGCAGCTTGGAAAGCCCTCAGGAACACTTCCGGTGGTTGAGCTCCATGTACCTCTATCCCATTAATCTGGTCAAAGAATCCCAACGGAAACAATTACAAACATAATGAGACGATAGTAGAAACAGAACCAAATGAAGAAGATAGCTAGAGGGGCCTCCACCTACCACAAAATGTGGGACTCCTGAAATGTTGGTTGAGTACTTCTGGATATCTTCATAAACCTAAGAGATAATGCAAATAAGCTTTCATTCTCAAATTACAGTATGAAAATTTTCTGAAAAGAATTAAGTGAAGAATTGGGTTATACCTCCTTGACACCCCTGTTTTCATCTTCAAACATCTCTGCAGCTCCCACGACCCCAGCTTTTTCAGCTGCTTCTATAAGCATCTGCCTGCACAGAGAAACGGAATTGTACACATGAGAAAGTGCATGATTATCTGCAGACACAAATTAATATATGGTAAATTTGGAATCTGAACCTAAATCACACCCACCGGTCACCAATATACTTGCCGCGCACGTTATAGTTCACCAGTATCTCTTCCACAAGTGCATTTTGCTTATCCCTACCCTGAGTCCCAGCAAGCTGGATAATCCTGTGACTGTCAAGGGTATTGCCCCTGCATTGTCAAAAACAGAATCGCTAAGAAATCAGTTGTGTTGAACATGAACAACTGAAGATTTTGTGGTTTACACTTACGTGAGGCCCTCTGTGTCATACTCGAGTCCATGGGTCCGAAACAACTGCAAAGTGCCAATCAGAGAAAGTCATAAAGGCGAGTAGCAGTGGATCATTTCCAGGTATTGGTTTGAAAAATGCAAGTTACGCTACTGTAGATTTCAGCACTGAATATTGCCCTCAAAAGCGACCAAAATACCTGTCCCATACGAGCTGCCATCTGTTTCCACTGAGCTCTTCCAAATCTGTTCCCATAATACTCATTCTTGACGACACCCACTTTGGGTGCAGAAGGGTTCAAGAAGAAAGAATGCCATCTAATCTGCGTTGAAACCATTTATTCAGAAAACGAAGTACACCCCAATCAACTGAGAAATTGATTACTTGAAGAGCCCAAAAGAAGCACTACCTCAAAATCATATTGATCCCTGGATGAATTGATAGCTTTTTCCATATTTTTGTGGCCCATGAAACACCAAGGGCAGACAGTGTCTATACTTGCATCAATTTTGATAAGCTTCTTTCCTGATGATTGAGCCATGAATGCTACGTATCTGTAAATTTATGAAGATTCATCACTACATCACGGATAAAAGTTTTTGTCTCTAAAATCAGCTGAACATCTGCATTTCTCAGTTCCAATGCTCTCAATCTGAAACATCTTTTCAGATCCCATTCCAAAATAGACTTGGTTAAAGTTTAAACACTAAATTCAACCGGTCTGCTAAAGTTCGACGAAATAAGTGATTTTCCAGTTAAATTAAACCGCACTCTTCTAACTGGAAAACATAACAGTTGAAATCCAACGAATAGAGCAAGGAAGGCAGAAACTAGACAGGAAACCGATCCAACCCAAATGAGTTTCGCAGTAATCGAAGTTTTACCCCTTCAAACGAATTTCCTTTTGAGTGAAGAAAGACAAAATGTTTTATAAATGTTCGCAACAAATATCTAAAAACAACACAGGCAGCGACTCGGCCATTTTTATAAACAAGAAGACTCTCTCCACAGAGATATAAAGCAAGCGAAAATTACCACAGGGAGACAAATAACAGTACCTGAGAACTGAAATTTTTGCTGGAAGAGAGAGCGCGATATCGAGAACGAGAACGAGAACGAGAGGGAGAGAGACTTTGTTTCTCTTGTTGCTTTATATAGAACGCCCACGAGGAGGGAAAAGCCTCAGACAAATCAACTGGATCCAATCCAAATAGCGGCCTTTGAATACCAATTCATTCCCCGTTCTTCCTCCGCCGTTGAAAATCGACATGTGAACCGCGTCGTGGAATGGGATCTGAGAATCTTCTCCCTTATCGCCATTGGCCACACTTTTTGCTTTTCCTTTATTTCTTTTAATATTTTCCCGCTAGAAATTAATTGTTATGACTTATGACTTATGAGTTTATAATTTTGAATGTTGAGGTTCATTAGCAGTAATTTAATCACTTTTCGCTAATGGTAATTAATTTAAAATTTTGAATGTTTCTCTACGCCACCATTCGTCTTGGCTCTTGACTTTGACTCTTGACTCGTTCGGTTGGTCGTTTTAGGGATACTTTCGTAATTTAGGATTGTCAATAATATATTACCTTTTTTTCGTTTTTTTCACTGATTATTCAATAAAATAAATATAAAATAAAAAAGCGTATAAATTATGCAAGCTATAAACTAGTGTTTTAAAAATCGGACCGCACAGCGGGTCAGGTCAACTCGGTTGAATCGAGGCCAGTTTTTTTTATTGACCCAGTTCAGTTCATTTTAAATTAGCACAACTAAAACACTTATTTCATCTTATTACTCATAAAAATATTAGATATATATAAATTATAGGTTATATTATTAAATTGTTGAACCAGTGGCCCAACCTATCTAATTGAGTTCGACCAAAATTGGACTTACTACCCATTTGATAGTCGGGTTCGGTTTTTAAAACATTTTTATAAATAATCGACATTTGAAATACCCGACATTTATAAATAAATAAATAAATAAAAATAAATAAATAAATAAATAAGTAAAAATATAAAATAAATATATAAATAAAATAAAATAAAATATAAATAAATAAATAATATAAATAATAAACAAATAATAAATAATAAATAATATAATAAACTTAATATAACCTCTTTTCCATTTAGAATTTACTACTCCTACCGGCTACTCCAATGGAATTACTAATTAGTGAATTAGGTGTGCAATTTGGATAAAGTCTATTTGGGTTTTGGAGACGTATGGTTGTTGTCGGTACCTCGTACCGGATAATAATCGGACCTTCTACGGGCAATGTGGTGGGGGCATGCGGAGGAGGTCGACGGTCACGCGCGCGTCGAGGGTGTGGTTGGTCGGTCGACGCACGTTATTTTCAGTTAAGGCGGGATTCCAGCTTCTAGAAGCCTCCTATTTCATGGGGGAACCGCGAAAGAAAACCAAAACGAACGCATGCCCCTCGCCCCCAAATTTGACGTCGTGGTAGCAGCTTCGGAGAGGATAATTCCCCGCGGCTCTGTTTTCTTTATCGATCTGGTTTTACAGGTAAATGCGCAAATTCTCAGTTTATTATATTACTTCTCTCGGTTTTGACACTGGATTTTATTTTATTTTATTTTATTTTTTCTGTTTTGTGGTGATTTGATTTGGATGAGTTTGAGTTTGTTGCTTAACGATTTTTAGTCTTGGTAGTCTTTTCTGTCGTGCTTGTTTTTCACTATTTATCTTGAATTCCGTCATTTGATGCGGCTTGGAAACGAATTAGCTGTCTGTGTTCCTTGGCTACAGTCGTCTGTGATGTACATTTGCTCCGCGAAGAGCATTAGAGGCAGTGCAATCTTCATTTATGAGTTCCTGCGCTCATTTTTTCGTACTTGTTTATCTTTTCGACTCTTTTTCACTTTTCACTTTGCCACTTCTCTGTAGCAAAATAACGAAAGACTTGTAGTGTCTCTGTTGTTGTTTTCGTCAATTAACAAATCATTTGTCGTGCAGATAAAAGAATTTCCATGTAATAAAAAGTTTCTGTATGGAAAGTTTTGAAGTATATAAGCTCCTAGTTCTTTAAAGTATCAACTATAAAGTAAAGCATTGAGATCATGAGATTCTGTTTTCTAAAAAAGAGATTTGTTTTCTATCTTGTGCTTCTTCATGTAGTAATCAGTTTTCCCTGGTTTGGACGTGCACAAGTATGAATTTTTCTCAGGAAGGCATTTAATTTCCATGCACGTATCTCCATGTACAGCAGAAAATGTCATCTCAAATGGATATTTCTGATATCTTGTGCGAGTTTGAAGTTATAAAGTTTCCAACCAAGAGCGCCATATATGTGTGGGGCTACAATCAGAGTGGACAAACAGGTCGAAATGGTCAAAAGAAGCACTTGAGAATTCCAAAAAGTTTGTCTCCAACACTTTTTGAGTGTTTGGGTGGAGGAAATTCTTGTTGGTTAGATATTTCATGTGGTCGTGAACATACAGCTGCTGTGGCCTCAGATGGTTCTTTGTTCACTTGGGGTATGATTTCAGATCTGATGAATTTTTTCATAACGTGGTCTGAATCCATTCTAAACAAAGAAAGTATGTTTAATAAATTTGCTACATAAATGAAATATTCCTTTATCATCTGTTCAACACAGGTTCTAATGATTTTGGTCAACTTGGAGATGGATCCGAGGAAGGTAGTAAACATCCCAAAAAAGTAAAAGCATTGGAGTCAGAATTTGTTAAGTCAGTGTCTTGTGGGGCACATTGTACAGCTGCAATTGCAGAACCTCGTGATAAGAATGGAACTGAATCCATCAGACAGCTTTGGGTTTGGGGGCAAAATCAGGTCTTGCATTGTTCCTTTGTTTTTTTTACCCTGTTTAGTACTCTAAAGGGTACTCATTTTATCATTCTGCCTCCTTATTAGCAGTCATAATTTACCTGTTGATTTTCAGTTAACCATGTATACTATTTACGTTACCTCTATTTATTCTTCTTTTTATGTTCATAAGGTAGAAAATGTAGGACTGTTAGATACAACTGTATATCAAATGTTTAGTAAACCTGCTAAATTTGTTTCCTCCTTTCTGTAACTATTAACTTGGTATTGTACTATTTTCCTGTTCATTTCTGTGATTACTGGATGAGTCCGTCTACAACAGAGTTAATCATACAAATTGCCTATTCATAGATTTATCTATAAAATGGAAGGGTTGAGTGGCTATTGTAGATGGGATAGTCGAGTATCCAACTATGCACAAGCTCATTCACATTTACGCTGCCTTTACTTGTAAAAATCTTTTAATGTTTACAAAGGAAAGCATGTCAGTGTTTTTCATTGTAAATATCTTCAACATACGTTTAATCACTTGTTATCTTCGCTAACAGATTCTAGATGACAGAGCAAGTATCTAACTGCTTCATCTGACAAGTTTGATTTTCATTTATAAATTATAGTTCTTTTCCTTGTCTTATCAGGGGTCAAATTTTCCTCGCCTTTTTTGGGGAGCCTTTACTCCAAACACGGTAAATAGCATTTCTTCATCTTTAAAGTTCTGGTTCTTTACTCAGGTGATTGAAGCATTTGAATTTGTTTCCATCATTCTATTGTAATTGCTGTTCATGATATGCACACAGTTTGTTGTTTTCTTACATGAGTGAGTGGACTTCTTATATTATTTATCTGAAGACATCTTCTGATGCATTTTGTGAACAGCTTGTTAAATGCTTCGTGTAGAATAGATTGAGGTTTGCCACCACTCATAGGTGTTGCATTGAAATTATTTATTATAAGAAACAAATTGTCTTTAAAAAAGTGCATTGGAGGACTACTCAAGAGAACAGAACTGATTAGTTAATATATTGAAACAACGGAAACTTAGTCCCCTGGAAGTTTCTAGTGTGAAGTCTTCAATTAAAGTTACTCTAGGCACATTGGATGTGTGTGCAATTGTAATGAGCACTCTCCAAACATGAACTTTGAGAACTGTCTTTGTTACGGTCATTTACAGAAACAAGTGCCCCTGCAACTTTTGAACAACTTTTGAGACTCCCTTTGTGTTTTAGCTTTTCATATAACAGCTCAACTGTGGTCTGTTGTTAATCACATGCCCACCAGATATATCTTCTTTGAATCCAAATATCTTCTATTTGGGTTGGTTGGGCATTGGGTCTTTTCCCATTTAGTATTGCGCTTGAAGTTTTTTGTTTTTCTATTATATAATCTGTTTCACTGGTGCCTGCTTTTTTGTCTCTCCATTTTGTCTTGATCAATTTTACCCAGTACTATTTTCACTAAATAGTGCTCCAAAGTTTAGCATGCTTTGCTGTGCAAACTAATTGATGTATGCTCCTTCTACAGATTGTCCGACAAGTTTCCTGTGGGTCTGTTCATGTGGTAGCTCTATCGGAAGATGGGTTATTACAAGCGTGGGGTAAGTTTTGAATATTTAAATTTTTTTAGCCAATCCTTTACGTGGTTGATATTGATTACAAAGGCATTTACAATCGGATTCATATGATTGTATATTGGGTCTTAAGCTTCAAATATGTACTTAGTATCTATCTTATATGTTTTAATAATGACTTATCTAAGTATATCTAATACTTGCAAAAAAGTAAAATCTGCTTGAAAACTTTTGGGTATTACTAGTCATTTCTTTACTGTAGCTTCTGTTTGCTTGTTTAATTAACTGGAAAGGGAAATTCCATGACTCTCAGGCAACTGATTTTTCTTTTATAGGAAGATCAACCATTAATTAGGGTTTATTTTACTTTCATAAAAACCAGGCTACAATGAGTATGGTCAGCTTGGGAGAGGTTTTACTTGTGAAGGACTACAGGGGGCTCGAGTTATAAGTGCTTATGCAAAGTTCCTGGATGAGGCCCCTGAGATTGTGAAGATTATGCAAATATCATGTGGGGAGTACCACACAGCAGCTATTTCTGAAAACGGCCAGGTGTAAGTGTCACCTGAAAAAGGATGAAGAGATGAATTCTAGTAGTGTATCCAGCATGTGGCATTCTGCATGATACAACTAATGCCGGAGGTTCTGAAAGCTTTTCTAGCCATTAAATTGGATTATATAACAATATATGAAGGAAACAGAGATTCCTTACTTTCGGTTATGCTCTTACTCCATTGATCATGTTTAATAGTTTGATAGTATGATTTCCTGCAGATAACTGATTGACTGTCTTGATGACTTCATTTTTTGTACTTTTGCATTTAGCTGTGAACAAGTTTCTGTACTACCTAAATGTTCTTATTACAGTTTTATATAGCAACAGTTAATCTTGATATGATTTCTGTTCATCAGCTTATGAATTCTGTGAAACGTGAGGGTGCTGTTTCCTGTACCTGATTTATTATTTATTGAACTTTTCAAGCTGTGCTTGATTCAGATTCTGTTATGAACTTTCTTCTCAACGTAAGCATGAAACCAAAACCTTCAAATTCCATGTTTTCATTTTAAGTGTACCTGAAATAATTTGAACAATTCTAAGTAGGATCTGACACCCTACCTATATATAAAAGAATCAGCAACTTGAAAGGAAAATGGTAGCTTTTCTTGTAGTAAAAAGTTAATGGAGGGAAGTAAGAATAAGGTGCTAAATACCTTGGCCCAATTCCTTTGATAAAAGACAAATTTGCTTGTCAATTATTAACCCTCTATTAGTGAAAGATACCCCTTTTTCCGCATTTCATGGGCTGATTAAATAAACAGAAATATGAGGGAATACAAGTAAATTGGGTCCATGGATACAGTTAGGATATAAGTCTTGGCCGCCTTTCTTTTTGATGGAAGTGCATGGGATTCAAGAGTATAAGCTTGAGGATAAACCAACAATAAGAGCCATGTATGTGACATGTGCTTCCAGATGGATCATGACATGCTGAAATGCCTCTTTACTCATGTATGTACCGGTCAAGCAAATCATTTCAGAATAGGTGTTATGCAGTTAGAGTCGAACACAATGTAGAGGGTTCAAGTCTTTACTGGTGCGGCCTGCCTAAGTCCTTGTAGACAGTCAGCCTTCTCTTTGCTCTCACCTGGATCGTCAATCACTCAGAGTTAGCACTGCTTCGGGTGGGAAACCCTTGATCCAAACAAGAACAAGGACACTAAGCTTTTGGAGGGGAAAACTCTCTCTACTTGTATTGATTCTCCAACTACAATTGTCTGTAAAGCGGTGTGTGGAAGTGTTTACAAAGGATTACTCCAGCCCCTATTTATAGTACTAGTAAATCGGCTCCAATCCAATCTCTATGGACCCTCTAGTTGGCACTTTTGAATTCGAATTCCTCCTTGCGTCCAAGTCAGCTTCTCATCTGCCATGTCATCAACAGGGTTCCACTTGGGTCCACCTTGCACCAAGTGAAGGTCCCACCAACCCACATAGGCCAAGTGGTATGCTGCCCCCAAGGAACACTGTTAGCACATGTCTGAGAACACTGTTAGTAACAGTCCAGAACCATGTTAGTGCCCCATGTATGTGCACACGATGCATGCCAGCTAGGCCGCGCGCTCGCATGTGGTGGCTATGTGTCGCGCAAAAGGAGCCAAGGCAACCTCGCAGTGTGAAAGTGCTCGGGCTCACGGGCCACAACCCCGCTTGTTGCGCACACATTGTGCAAGCCCTCACACGTCACTCCTTATGTCCATGTCTGTGTGCTGGTGTGCACTATGCTAGTGCCTCAGTCAAGTGTTCATATGTGCGTGTTGCCTGTGTCGTGCCCATTTGTGCTCAAGCCCGCAACCCCAATGCTTGGTGTTGTGGTGCGGGTTCTCGTGCTGCATAGTTGAGCATGGCCTGGTGCCAAGTCCAGTCCGCATATCATTCTCCCACCGCCATAATACAACCGACCTCAAATGTGTCCGGTGGTAAGGGCCTACCTCCAAATGCCTTTGTTTCGTAATACAGTGCCGAGAGGTGTCGTCCTTTGGCAGCCCACCACAAGTAACCAAGTACTTCGTCGTCCATTGTTTACCCCTTAGTTGTTCGTCATGACCTCTCGTGATTTGAACGAGGGGGTTGGGGTACTTAGATCATGTGGCTAACTCTGCATGGTAAATTTGCAGACGCGCGAGAAGGGACAACCTCCCATTGCCCGCTTAAGCGCGCTGCTGTGTAAGTGGCTTCAACTGATGCGCGAGCGTTGCATGTTGCTGCCTGCGTGCTGCTGATAAGCGCAATCAAGCACTTCTTGTCCACAAATGTGCTCTTTTGCACTCTCTTGTGTGCGTTCACACTCTGTAAGGCGGCCAACCCCATGCTTCCGTCTTCAACTTGTTGCTGGTTTGCAAGATCTCCTTCTGCTGCAATGTCCATCTTGCAGCTAGGAGCATCCGCAATAGCATTAGTGCTCATGCTCACCCCGTTCTCCACCTGTAGGGTAGAAAGCATAAAATTCTTTCTATGCTCTCTTTTTACATGACAAGGATTAACTTCATCCGATTTACAATGTATGCCCAAGTAAGGTACTATACAACCCTCACTATTACACAAATACTTCATCCCCAGAATTACATCGAAATTGTTCATTTGTACAATAGTGAAATCAATATTACCCTTCCAACTCCCAATTGAAATAGGTACCCTCTTTGCTATCCTACATACCTCTTTCACCTCTGAGAACACAACCTTAATTTTGATGCTATCGTGACTCCACCTCAAGTTGAGTTGTTTTGCCGCTTTGAACAATTGCACCCATATCCACCATTGTTTTGACCTTCCTCCCATGAATGTCTAGATCGACATAAAAGAGTTCCTTGGTTGACCTTCTTTCTGAGGTTTGTGCTTCCCTTGGGCAGCGGTGAGGAGCTTCAAAGGCCCCACCCGTGCTTCCTTTCCAAACTGACTTGTCTCTTGCTCAAGAGCAGCCAGCAATTTCCTCTTTGGGCAGACAGCGGTGTTCATATCTGCATATAAAACACTAGCTTTTTGTTTTTAGGTTTAAAGTGTTTTTTACCCTTACCTTGGTCCTTTCCACTTTTAATGGAATTTACATGTCCATTCGTGGATCTCTCTTTAGAACCATACTGATCTTAATGACTAGAGTTTTTCTCATGTTTAAGAATACTAACCTTTACTTTCTCCACCATGAGTTTTGAGGTCCTCGAGTACTCCATCAAATCTAACTTGAACTTCTCCCAAGTCATAGGTGTGCCTAGCGTCAAATCTGAAATCCTCCTTCTCCACCTTAGGAGTGCATCATCTGCTAAGAGCATGGTCGCTATCCAGACTTTAGATTGAAATTTACACAGCCAAGAAATATTGCTCAACTACCATAAGAAATGGTCTATTTTCTTTGGTTCCCTTATCCCATCAAGGGATTTGGGCTCGGGTATTTTAATCTTGATGGGCGCACTCTTGCTACCCCTTTGTGCAATCTCAGCACTGGAGGTACTAACCACGGGCATGCATATCCCATATGGTGATTCTAGGGGCGGAATCGAGCTGAGTCGAGCTCAACTTCGAGCCTTGACTAGAGCCCGAGCTCGGGCTCTAACCAATTCTTTCGACCTCGAGCTCGAGTTCTAGCCGGCTCGTCTACTAAATAAAAGCAAAAGTTGGATAGAAGAATAAAAGCAAGAGATGGAATCGAGGAGTCTATTTATAGCACGAGGAGTGTTTTGCTTAAATCGAGGAATGTCTTCCTTAAATCGAGGAATTTCTTCCTTAAATCGAGTAGTCTCTTGTTGGGAATAAGAAAATGGTTATTTTAAGAGAAGACAGTTGACAATTATACCCACATGCTGTCCTTATAGAAACAAAGAAAATCGAACGTGTTCGTTGAACTTTCTAGCCAAACTCTATATGGCTTGAGTTTGGCTCGAAAACTTAATCGAGTCGTACTTTTTATTTGAGCTCGGCTCAAGCTCGATGTAAACAAGCTTGAGCCGACCGCGAACCTTTCACAAACAGTTTGAGCTTGTGCCCACCCCTAGGTGATGCCAAAGTTGTGGAACAACCTCCATTAAGAAGAACAAGTTCAAGCATTGAGATCCTTATCGTAAGTGCCTCATTAGTAGCCTGAAGCTTCTGTGTTCCTCTTTCCACTCTTGTCGAAATGCATCCAATGCGGCTTGAAGGCTCTCCTCCAAGTCGTTTGCCCAAGTTGGTTGCTCCTTCCAATATCTCTGAAGTGAGACATCCCACTCATCCATTCTGGATTAAACCGTTGGTGTATAACTCGCATTGGCATCTCCCATCACGTTCCTCCACTTGTGTCGGCTTCGTTGTCCACAACACGAATAGGGCTCTCCTTTGGCATGATTGTCGAAGATATAATACCTTTGTCACGCGGTTAGAGTCGAACACAATGTATAGGGTTCAAGTCCTTACCGGTGCGGCCTACCTTAGTCCTTCTAGACAGTCAGCCTTCTCTTTTCTCTCACTGGATTATCAATCACTCAAGAGTTAGCACTGCTTCAGGTGAGAAACCCTTGATCCAAACAAGAACAAGGACGCCAAACTTTTGGAGGGGAAAACTCTCTCTACTTGTATTGATTCTCCAACTACAATTGTGTAAAGAGGTGCATGGAAGTTTTTACGAAGGGTCACTCCAGCTCCTATTTATAGTACAAGTAAAGATACTAAAACCCCTTGATTTGGGGATCTAGATAAGGTATATCGGGATTAACCCTCTCTCTACCAAATCCCCTTGATTTGAGCCCCCCCATATCAGCTCCAATCCAATATCAATGAATTAGGTCTTACCCTCCAATTGGCACTTTCGAATTCAAATTCCTCCTTGCGTTCAAGTCAGCTTCTCATTCGCCATGTCATCAAGATGGTCACTTGGGTCCACCTAGCACCAAGTGAAGGTCCCACCAGCCCACATAGGCCAAGTGGTATGCTGCCCCCACTGAACACTGTTAGCACATGTTCGGGAACATTGTTAGTAACAGTTTGGAACCATGTTAGTGCCCCATGTATGTGCGCGGAGGAGAGCCAAGGCAACCCTGTGGTGTGAAGGTGCTTGGGATCGCGGGCCGCAACCCCGCTTGCTCAACATGCGTTGTGCAAGCCCGTGTGTGTCACTCCTCATGTCCATGTCTGTGTGCTGCCCCAAGTCCGTGCCCCGTGTGCTGGTGCACACTATGCAAGCGCCCCGGTCACGTGTGCAGATGTGCACATTGCCCGTGCCGTGCTCATCTATGCTCAAGCCCGCAACCCGAATGCTTGGTGCTGCTGTGCGGGTTCTCATGCTACATAGTTGAGCATGTGGGCTTGTGCCAACATGCTACATAGTTGAGCATGTGGGCTTGTGCCAAGCCAGTCCCGGTATCATTCTCCCACCGCCATAATGCAGCTGACCTCGGATGCAGGTAAGGGCCTACATCTAAATGCTAAGAGGTCTCATCCTTTGGCAGCTTGCCACAAGTAACCAAGTACTCCGCCGTCCATGGTTTGCCTCTTAGTCGTTCCTTATGACCTCTCGCCAACTGAATAAGAGGGTTGGGGTACTTAGACCATGCGTCTAACAATGCATGCTGTGGGTAATGCATTCTGCTTCCATTCCATCTGCATGGTCCACGCTTTGAGCCGAGTAGCACCTCCGCTGGGAATTTCCGATGATCTCGCCATCATGGAGCACGATCGCCAATCCCTTCCCTGTCACCTATGTTGTCTCCTCCTCATCTGATGTTATCTTTCAAATTGTGCACATTTATCTCCTTCATGTGGATGAACAGAGATTACTCTGTGTAATCCTTTCAAGGATAGAATGTTTCATTTATTACAAAATAAATTTTAGTAACAGTCAGACAAGAGCTTTCTTTATGCCATGGCAGTTTTAGAAATGTACCTGCAGATGGTTCAGTGGTTATTTTGTTGTTTATGAGTTTATGGTAGTTTCTTTTTATTACTCCCTTTACCTGCTTAGTATATACTTTATATATCTAAGTATAACAAATCAAGAGGTAGCTTTGAATATTAGTAAGTGCTAGCCATTACTGTCTGCATCACTTTTCTGATTCCATGATACGTTATGAATTTCAGATATACTTGGGGGCTGGGCAGTATGGGCCAACTAGGGCATGTTTCTCTTCAGTCGGGAGATAAAGAGCTGATACCAAGGAGAGTTGTAGCCCTTGATGGAATATATGTAAGAGAAGTTGCATGTGGTGGGGTACATACTTGTGCTCTAACTGAGAAGGGTGCATTATATGCTTGGGGGGGCGGGCAAGTGGGACAACTGGGGCTTGGCCCTCAAACTGGATTTTTTTCATGCAATCCAAATGAGTCTGACATGATGCTCAGAAATATCCCTGTCTCAGTTATACCATCAGGTGTGCAGCTTGTTGCTTGTGGACATTCCCACACACTAGCTTATATGAAAGATGGAAGAATTCATGGATGGGGCTATAACAGTTATGGTCAGGCAGCTAATGACAAATCTACATATGCTTGGTATCCGTCACCTGTAGATTGGTAAGGTTTTATTGGCATCCCTTGGATAGAATTTTTTTTGAATGGATTTTCTTCCTACAAAAGTAAAAGAGAACCTCAATTGATAAAGCTGTCCTGGATAGGTGCGTCGGTGAAGTTAGGAAATTGGCTGCTGGAGGGGGTCACTCTGCTGTTCTAACTGATGCTTGCACCTTGAAAGAGTTATGTGAATTCAGGCTTGCAGAATCAGTAAATTTGTCTAATGCTGCTCTCATTGAAGATGTTGCTTCCAGAACGGGGTCTGATGCCCTCGCACGCCTCTGTGAAAGATTGAGGTAATGTATACCTTCAGTTCCTACTGAAGCAATAGTCCAGAACAGTTAAATTTCATGTATAAGTTCTTTTGGGCATCTGTATCCACCTTTTTTAAGTCTTCATTATTTGGATTTGCAGGGAACGTTGGCTTGATGGTCAGAAATGTGACTTAGAAGATGAAGAGGATGGGTAAGGGATTTTGACTTGGCATCATCTGCAAATTGCAGAGTAGCAGAATTTGAACTTGTAATTCAGCATCAAATTCATTGATGTGTTGCAGATCCGGTGCATGTGAGTCCATCTTGGTATGAGGAGTACATTGTGACCTGGTGTCTGTTTTACGATGTTGGATGTTTTTCATGTGTTTTACTTTGTATAGAAGGTTAGCATTACAATTAGGAGAGCTTCTCTGCTCATTTGCCTACGCAGCACCCAGGTTGTTATGTCTGCAATTTATTCTTAGTACGGCTGGTGCCACCATCCTCTGGTTTTGAAAACATTTCTTTCTGCTACATGATGTTGTTAATTGTATTTAGCTTCATGATATTAACGTATCCTTTTACGAACACAGAGAAACTTCTGTAATACTTCTTTATTTGTTTGGCTCACATGACCACTGATGACTTTCCCGGTGTGTCAAACTAGCCTAAGTATTGCTTGATTCATCTTTACAGATTAAGCATTTCATGCTAAGGCAACATAAAAAAATAAGAAGAAATTCATTCACTTCACAACAAATGAATCAACTAAGGTGCTAGCTTTCAGTTTTTTGTTTTCTCTATGTGAGCTGTTTGTGTGCATGAACGGGTATCAATACAAAGTTTGGCTTACAAATGAGGTGATAAAGTTTGTGTTCAAACCCATTAGGGTTTAGGGTTTAGAGATGATAAAGCTTGTGTCCAAACCCATGTGAACTAACAGAAGTTCAGTGTGTAGGAAGTGGGCGATTTGCAAGGAAGTATAACGCTTCCTGCTAGCCTGCCACACTTCTATGGAAAGAAAGACTCTGTAACTATTAAAAAAGGGACCTCTAAATCTCGTACTTTATTTACATATACAAAATAAACAATGGAAGTTAAGCCATCCCGAAGATAGGACTACTTAGTCACTGCATTTGCGAACATCAGCAACAAGATGGCGCCATCTCATTTTCTAGGAAATGTAGAATGTTGTCATGCCAGAATAAAAGTTAAATATACATGAGCTTATATGAACTGGGCAACATTTTTGCAAGACATTTTTTACCTTTTCATTGGAAAACAAATGCGATTGCAATAAATATTATATCTCATCTATTCGTTCGCATGCCGAAGCAACCAAGCCGGCATAATGCTGTTCGTTTGCGGGCGGCATCTGGCGTTTTCCTCCTCAGCTTCGAGGCCGCTTGCTGCATTGTAACTGTTTCTGCATCACAGAAATGCTTTCATCTGTTGTTCATGGCTTGTAGAACGAGCTAATTAAAATATCTCCTTACTTTAAAACGTCACATACGGAAATTATATTTTTCACATGAACTCTGACTACATGAGCCAACGGCTACTTAAAAACAAACCACTTAATCACATACAAAGCCCATCGTAGCTCACATAATATGGAGCGTACTTTTAATTCATCAATCAGAGCTCACACCATTAGCAAAATAATGTTATACTAGCATGAAAAGACAATTTGGTTTATGCAAAAATGCATCACTAATCATCTAGCTAGCCGCTCAAACCAGTAAAAGTTTCATCGTTTCACCAACAGAAGACGCGCCCCAAAATATAATAACAGCATATGCCAGTCATATTGCATCATCAACTTTTATGTTTATGATTCTTTTTTCTTTTGGAGCTTATTAATGTCCCCAGTCGTTAACACATCGGGCTAATAAAATTACCGGCTTTACTAGTTATGTTGCCATTTTGTCTCCTACTATCCGCAGCTGACAAGAGTTCCTTCTACCTATATCAACTTGTTCCGTAAATAAAGTTATGAGCATGAAGCTCAGTTTGTATTCTTTATGTAGAGTTCATCGTATTGTTGGCGTGTGACTGTGAAGTGCAAACTAGGTATTTGACGAAGATTGTTGTGGATGGTCTTGCTGGTAGCCATCCGTTTCTCTAAGAAATTCTAGTTTTCAGTGGGAGTTTATAGTGCGACTAAGAAAAAGGCTTGTGCGCTATGCAGCAGAGAGAGAGTACCCGATATTCAGTGTCGGTAGTGTCCTCGATAGCAGGAAGGGCGGTGAAGTAGTCTGATGTTGGTTTTGTTGATCCCATTGGGCCTGCTGAGCCCTGGCCTTCTCCTTCTCATGAATCTGTTTCCCATTAATAGTTATTATCATTGCTGTAATTCAAACGCTATTTCATGCAAGGGAGTAGTCCAAATTGCATACCTTCTTTTCAAGCATGTTGTTCTGCTCTCGCAGGGTCTTCTCCTGCAAAAGTTATGACCTCTTGAATCAATTGTTTATAAAAATTTAATACGAACACTGACAACATAATTAAACACGAGAAAAGGAGTCGCGTGCCTTTAACAGTTGAGGATGAAGAAAAGGGACAAAATATCAACTTGCCCATTTTAAAATGTACAAAACGTTACAACCCAAATTATGATATACGAAGAAAAGAGAAATGTCTTAAGGTCAAACCTTTTTCTGAAGCTCAGCAACAGAATCATACATGAGCTGGTTCTGCAAGAAATTAATTATTTCATTCCATGAGAAAAATTCATCAGGAAGCTAAATTACTTCTCATGAATTGTCTAATCATAAATTCCTCTGCTGCGGACAGCTTAAGTGTATTCTAAACTGAAATGAGCGATTGCAGCTTTTGATGATACTTGGATGCACTTTAGGTTAAAGCACAAATGTGCTCTGTATCTGATTTTGGTGATTATGAGGACAAAGCTTGAAGATAGATTACCTTCTGTGATCTTACATGCTTCAAAGCACCATCTAGCTGTTGCTCAAGGTACTGAAGTTCTTTAAGACTTAAAGAATCAAGGTCTTCTCCCATAAAATGCCTGTGGAAATCATTGGACCACAATTTTGAGCAAAATTTAAGTCTGTGGCTACTCAGAACCAATAAATGATTTTGTACTACCTATGGCTTCTTTGTAGAGCCTCAACTCTGGCCTTCAGTTTGCCATATTCCACACACCAACCTCCCTAAAAGCAGAAAAAAGAGGAAAGATTCTTTTAAATTAGGATCTCTTTTTAGCATAAGTTTTGGTTTTAGGCTTCCGCATACGCCAGACTGCAGTGGAAGACGTAACATGTGTGGGGAAAAACAAAGAATGACACAATAAACTACAAAATAAGCCTTTACAGCATACCTCCGACTCGGGATCTGTTGCAGTGAGTTGTCGCTCGGCGTACGAGTATCTATCGTATCGCTCCAGAATCCTGGCCATGCTGTCAGATATTGAAAATCTCAAAGTTAAGAAGTTGATCAACAAAACCAACATGAAATTTGGACCAAATAGGCTCATTTGCACTTCATTAATTATACTAGAAATGATATAACTCATTTAATGTATGAAAAGAAGGTATGTAATAACTCATTTAATGTATTCTATTTAAAAAAAAAATAGTGCTGTATACTGTTTAATAACTTACCATTCTTCTCAGGGAAGAGAATTTCGAAGAGGAAAATGGTAGAATATTCAATATCAACGCATCACTTCGTTAAGAAACTGATTTGTATCTCAACCAACAAGGTAAGTAGTCGAGCGAGACGGAACTACAAGAGCCATATACTAGATAACTTGAAGAGCAGACGCGTGCATCAATATAAACAGAATAATTCCCTGAAGTTGTTATGGAGCTGTAGGGTGTCAAAGTTAAAAGGACATATATTGCTTTCATCCTTAACGTGCCTTCAGGAACACCTTCATAAGCCAAACGATTCATATGATAAAGATTTCATGAGCATCATTTGGATTTTATTTGCAATGGCAGAACCCGTATTAATAAAATCTCCACGATTTTCTAGTAAATATACTACCTATTAATGTGGGTGACACCACATGCACTTATCCAAAAAATACAAACTGCTATTTTAAAAATTCCTGAGTGCTTCAAGAGGCTTTAGAAACATGAAAAGGATTTCAACGATTTTCTCAACCATGAAATTGAAACTAAATAGGCTCATTAGCACTTCATCATACTAGAAATCAAATTGTGGAGAGGGCATCCGGTTTGGAAGCAGATAACGAGTAAGCAACTTTACATTGGAGTTCAACATCGAAAAACATAAAAAACTACAATACCCACAACTTGAGCAACTTTTACACAAACTAAAGCATTAAGCATAAACAGAAAACACAACGGCAACGATACAAATTTTAGAGTTCTAAAGATATTAATTCAAATAAACATTCGTAAAAGAAGCCATAACATTTACATATGTGAATCACAAGCCAAAGGTTATAACAATCCCAAAGGCTAAAACTTACAACATCTTTAATACACTCATCAGATGCTATTATTTCCAGATAAATAAGCACATTTCCTCAAAGAACCACCTGAAAGAAACTATAGATCAAAGGTTATGCGTTCCATCTTTCCTCTGCTGCGTTCAGCATAACCATTGGCAGAACCATTTTCTCTCTAGTTTCATCCTCCAGCTCATTGGACAGAAGTGGTGCAGGTATTTTATCAGCAGACATAAATTAAGCTCAAATTTCAGTTTAACAAAGTTTGTCCAAAACTAACCTAGATTATGGGGAACCTATCAATGACAATGTCTTAAATCAGTGGGTCCATAACTCTAGAGTGGTGGGCTGCTCGCTCTGGACGTTTACCAATACTATGATGCCCGAAAAACTATGTCATGTATCTTTAGTTTTAAATCAAAAATCAAGTTTAAGAGGCGGCAGAAACCAATGATTCCTACTCCAACCTTTCTATCTGGTTTCCACTTTATAGCATTTACAATACTTTTTGACTTCTTAAATCGAATCAATTTTTCAAATGCTTAGCTTTGTCTACGGTAAGCTTAAATTGATAACTTTATTCTTAGTCTCTGTGATTTTCACAAGTTATCGGTCTTCGCTCTCTAATTTTTTCACTCTTGCCTACCAAATGCAGTTTTCACCATAAGAGATCCTACATAGACATGACTTTGTCACAATTGATTCCAAAGTTATTTTAAGAATATGTTACACTGGTGTTTTTTCATCCTAAGCAATTTGTACTAACTAATCCTGTTTCTCTAAACATTAGTTAAGTTATACTTCTATAGGCTAAACATATCGCGACCAGTTGACGGCTAGGCTGTTCAGAGTACAAAAAATAAAACCATTGTTTCATTTAGTACCTAGATGCAGTGTAGTACTAGGCAAAAAAATTAGTGTCGACTTCTCTCCTTACGAGGTTTAAACCATTCCTTTGATCTAATGGAGGAAATTAGCAATCTCAGGATGGTCAAGAGGCTACTGTATTCTTGATTCTTAAGTGTTAGTGCTTTTGCTACATGGCCATACTTGAAACAAAGTTTTACCAGCTTAAGCATACATTATTTGATTGTGCAGAATTTCATCTATTTGGGTGGTTCATTTGAATTGTTTTGCAACTAGTGCTGAAAATCATGTGTGGTTTATAATTGTGAAAGTTGTGACAGTTTATGTAGACCTTCATATGCTTAAATGCATGTGTAAGGCATTGGGTATAGGACCATGCACCACATCTTATATTACTCTTGCACAGTATTTATATAACACATATATATAAGATAAGTGACCAGTAGATTGGGTAATTGGGCCCAAAGAGTATGAACTCAATCACCTCTTTAGTTCACTCAGCATTTTGTGAGACGTGTGATTTTTTAGAATGAAAATGATGACATGAAAAGATCATTTAATACATCTAACCATTTTGAAAAGTCTATTAAAGTATGATTTTTTTATTTTGTAAAGAAGCTTATGTCAAGAGCAAAATCATAATTTTGAGACCAATCAATACATTAAATGAGTTATTGCTTACAGTTAGCTATAAATTTATTGTCATCAGTTACTTCAATGTTATTTAACCCAAGCTGGACATTAACCTAGAAATATGATGGGCTTGCATCAAACTAGTTCAATAGGGTTACCCTGCCGGTTGAACTGTACTGAACTCGTGCAAGTTAATTGTGCTAGAATGGGAAGTCAATTATATATTAGAACTAGATTATAAGATAATGTTATATAACCATGTATTGAAAAATCACACTTACTCCCCTTTAGAAGACATCCCATCTTGTGAGAGAGGGACATCCTAAGAGAGAATACTACGGAAAGCATTTGTTAGAATTCTTTGTTTTTCTTTCATGGATGGGTCAACCACTAAAAACATAAGGGTTCTACCAAAATAAAGTAGAGAAGCAAAGGCCAGGTTTGGGGACAAATGAATGGTGGCAGGGACAAAGTTGATTTTTCAATCCCATTAAGAATTCATTAGGTCAGGTTTTAGATTTGCAAGACTGCAGAATCTAGTTTTATGTTTGAGAGTCAGAGTCTGGTTGGTTTGTAAACTTGGGGTCGTTAGGTTTCCCTAAACCTGAGGCCAACTCATCCCTGCCCTCCCATTTGAGACATCCCTCTCATAGGAGTAATTTCCTCAGCACATGCTTAATTTTAGTCGCTAGCCCATTAATCAGTCTAACTATAATGAGTCTTACATTGCTCTTCACATTTTTTTCCAACTCAGACTCTAGCTAATGAAGGCATCTTCTAAGCCAATTGTAATACAAATTAGATTCATGATATGTAGGGATCTCGTTGGACCTAATTTTCACAATGTTTTGAACAAGATAAATTTTAACAATAACTTCAATAAACAAAGTTAAATTTTTTTATTTAGTGGGATCAAAGAACCATTCTACGTTTTATTCCTGTAAAACATTTTTAACTTTTGAATATTACTTTGTCCCTCAAGAGTCTCTCTCAGTGAACATACTGTTCTCATTTTCTAACAAACAAATAATATCTCTAAGTTGTCATGGAAATAACGTTCGTTGTCAATATTCTATTTCTGATAGCACCTGAACTTAACTAACATTGAGTCAACTTCAACGGTCCCAGCCTGGTCCCAAGTGTCATGGGTCTTAAAATTCCAGAGTAGAAAACCCAACAAATCAATCAATCAAGTTTGGTAAATTCAACGGATGACCAGATTCAAGCAAGACACAGAGTGCATGTGGACGTAGTCAGGAAGGGGCAAAGCCATTCAACATCTAACATCAAAAGGGAGAAGTGTTCATGTCTTCCACACCAACAAATAGTAAGAAAAGTAGACGAAGGACAAGAAGTGGACAGAATCATTTTTTATTATCGGTACCTTTTAATAATATTTTGAAATTTCCGAATAATAAAATTTTAAGGTAAAATTAAAAGAGTGGAAACCGTTTTAATGCTTCTTGTGTTTATTTTCCCTTGGTTACTCACTCGGCATTTTACTACCTAGTACTTTAACAATTTTGAAAAGCAAAAAGAATCTCAAAGTACAAAGTTTTTCATCCCCAAAAAAATAGCACCAAAGATCACATTGATCAATAAGAAAAATAAATTTTAATATATGCCAAAAATTTTCATGTGTTTTGCTAGCGGGACAAAGACACCCTAAAAAATAATGAGGAACTTGTAACCATAAAATATTTCCATTAATTGAACTGATCAGGGCAAATACGTATAAGTTCATGTATTCCGTGTCTTAATTACTTGCTACTATTTATCTATTCAATTTAGTAGCTCCCGAGTCAATTTTGGTGTGTATATATAAATGGTGAAGACCCACATTCTGTCAGTTGGTGTTTACCATCCTTATTCTCTCTACACATACACGCTCGTTTCTCATTTGAGTCAGCTAAAGACTATCAACGTTATTTACAAAATTCAACGGCGACTCAGTGGAACAACAACTTTTTCTCAACTAGCTAGGAACAAAATCACTTTCGACAGACTATACTTCTCCCATTTGCTTTCCGATATTGCACCTTGGTCTAAATTCTCTTGGAATTGACATCTGAAAATGTTGGACTTCCTTTTTCTGATCAAGAAATAACGTCCCCCGCCAAACAAACTCAATTGCATGGTACGAAAAGATCGAATACACGCAAACTCCAGCTCAGCTCCAGAAGTGTACTCACACGCTAAGCAGTTCAATGACTTTTTGTTCAGGTCTACGACGGTCTAAGTAGGGTTCAGTCTGTTTGACGATGTATGTTTGACCGTCTCGTACGTACGAGAGTTGGATTAACTGATTGGGCGAAGACATTACCCAATCGTCTATGAAAGAGGGCAACTGATAGGGCACATATTTTCCATGTGAGTCCGGATTTCCATCCTTCAACCAGTGCTGTCAACAAGGACCCCGACCTGGGAAAGAAAAGGTTTTTTTATCATGGTTCCCGTTGGACCCATTATACCCCCATACCTCCCATTGTGCTAAAGCTATGGAAGTACTATAGGGAAAGAAATAGCCTATGTCATGAATTAGGGTGACAAAGAGACATGGTAGTAAAACGGAGATACGAAATCTCACTCACATCCCCAAGCATTATCACATCACTTTCTCTTTTTTCATTTCAGCTCGAAATTCCATACTACCTAAGCCTCGCGGTACTATGAGGAAGAACCAGTACCATACCCGAAAAAAAGGAAGCAAAAAAATGAAAAACTATCCGATCAAATCGCTTCCGTACCCAACCAGCTGACGGTTCGTACTGTTAAATAAATAGCGTATGAAATATTAACTAATAAAATATACCCAAAAGTATGTAATGGAGTAAAAGTGAAAAAGAAGACCGACTTAGTACTTGATCAGAAGTTAGAGAAAACAAACAAAAACTTAAAAAAGGGAAAGTTTTGAAAGAAAGAAAAAACCGTACAAAATATATACTGAAAGAAGAAACCCACCCACATAAAATATATACTGGAAAGCATTTATAGTACTGGACCGCATGCAACTGAAAAAGTCTGGTTCCGCGTCTCCGCAGAAGTTGCAGTCTCCCGAAAGACACCTAAGCTAAGACTCTGATCAGATGACTTGGCTTAAGCTAAGGCGAGGAATCACGTACAGGCGGTACGGCTATCGCCCGGAGCACACACAGTGCAAGGTCTTCCGGCACCGGAAGCAAAGAAAGTGAAGTAAAGAGATTTAGAAGGGAAGACCGAAACGAAGTCCCAGAAACATATCCTCGTAAGGAAATGGGATGAGGTTGGCTGCTGCGCGCGCTACTGAAATCGACGTGAAAACTTACGCTCGAACGTATCAGAGACGGTGTAGCGAATCGCCGAGATGGAAGGAGCACAGAAAAGCAAGGCCGCCGAGGCGGTAGAAAAATAGCCGCTGGAGGCTTCCATGCAATGGCGGCAATAAATACGTAAATATTATTTTGGATTTTGGAGGAAAAATAAAAAGAAAGAAAAAATCTGGAAGCTTGAGATCAAACGATACCTTCGGAAAAAAAAAATAATAATAAATAAAAAATGAAACAACAGAAAATATCTAAAAGACGTTTGGCAGGAATAAAGCCTTATTTATTTTATTTTATTTTTTCCACTTCGAAAAAGCCGTAACCATTCGTAACTACGGAAGCGTCAACGAAGGTGGTCGCGCGCACCTTCGAATTCTACTTCCCTCCTCTCCACTTCAATTAAATCTTCCACCACAAGCGAAAACACCAAAAAAGCACCACAATCCTCGGATTTCCCGAAAAAATCAAACAATCGGACGGCCGCCAATCTCATCCAAACCGAAACCACTCGAATAAATGCAGCAAGCACAAGTAGTAGCAGATAACACAAAATCCACACACACACACCGATTTCCATTACGCAAACAAGGTTAAAACAAGAGTATAAATTACAAGAAAGAGAAGCAGAAAGTAATCATATATTGAGGAGAAAAAAAGAAACAAAGAAAAAGAAAAAAACGGATGAATTGATTTGGTTGTGTGGCGTGCTTACCCGGCGGAGTCGGTGGCGTACTCGAAGAGCTTGCCTCTGTTGGAGAAGACGATGAGTGCGACCTCGGCGTCGCAAAGCACCGAGATCTCGTGCGCCTTCTTCAGCAATCCGTTCCTCCGCTTGGAGAATGTCACCTGCCTGTTGATCTTGTTCTCGATCCTCTTCAGCTGGACTCTTCCTCTTCCCATACTGATTATAGAGATAGAGAGAGAGAGAAAAAAAAAAAAAAAATGCGTCGAAAGAAAGAATCCGAGAAGGATCGAAACAGCGATAACGACGACAAGATCAGAACACCTTATCTCTCTCTCTCTCTTTTTCTCTCTCGTATTGAATTCCTCGTCGTCGACGCTTTCTTCTTCTTCCTTTCTTTTCTTTTTAATCCCGCCGCGTATAAGCGAAGAAGAAGAAGAAGAAGGGGAGGGAGGAATTGTAAATGAGGAATGGGGCGCGCGGGTTTGGGGGGTTTATAAAATGTGACGAGAAAACCAGAGACGTCCCAGTGGAGGCGGTTTGACAAAACCACTCCGGTTTCGAGCGTTACGTTGTCGATTCCCCATTGGCCCAGCCTCCTGCACAGTCGTTATACTCCTAGTTCGTGGGACCTACTCCCGGATTGGGACGGAAGACATCCGTACGACCCCTCGTGGTGGAGAGAGGAGAGAAAAGTGTGTGTGCGAGTAGACTGTATGAGAATGAGAGTCCCCGCTTTCGCGCTTGACGGCCGGGACTGGGACAGAGAGAAATGGTGCCCCCGAAATAAGATTTAATAACGACTTTGCCACTCCCTCCCGTGTCTTTGAGTGTTACTGCTTTACTCCTATCTCTAACGAGTCGAGAAATTGAAATTAGGTTTTTTTTTTTTTTTCTTTTTTATACCGAGGCTTCTGTGTTGCGAGGCTGCGGCTAAGTGGGAATAGTACATATGTATAAACGGAAGGGGATCAGTTAAATGTTTTGGGTTTGAGTTTAGAACACTATAAAAGATTAAAAATCTAAAAAAAAAAAAAATAATAATCTCGTGTCCTGAGCGCGAGACGGTAAATAAGAAGAAAAAGCGGGGGCTAAACGGGTAAAAACCGGGAGGACAGGGACAGCCGGTGAATCGGGCGGAGCGGGATTTGATTTGCCTTTTCCGGGAAACGCCTCCGACAGGGGCGAAAAAGGGAAAGCCGCTAAGAATCTGCCGACTCGCCACGTGGCAGTCGCAGCCCCCCCCAGCTTTTATAAAATAGTAAATAGACCCCTCTCTACTCGTACGAGATTCCGCTGAGGCCCTCTGTAGTTAGTACCACTTCCCCTCCGCTTTATTATAAGTTCTATTATAACGAGGATATACGCGACCGCTCGGGGGTATTTCCGTATTTCTCACTCGCGCGCGGAGCTGGACACGTTTCGACACGGAAATGCTTCGGCCTGTTCCCGAGCCTCAGCTTCGGTCGTCCCACGGCCTCCACTAATTAAGCTGCAACATATATGTGATCATGATAAATGGAACATCGTGTATTGATTGCCTAAGTACTTGTTTTCATTAATAAAAAAAAAAAGGAAAATTAATAAAAAAAGGTTTTAAAAAAATAATGGGTTATATATGTTTATGAGTGTGAGTTTCTTATTTTTTGTATAATACATACATAAAAATATATTAGATGATTTTATGGATATTTACATATATATGTGAAACTAGGACCAATGTTTTAAAAATCGAACCGGTCAGGGACCGTTGAATATTATACACCAAAATTTGTATATATTTAATATTTTTATAAGAAGAAAGGTAAAAATAATGCAGCTAACTGTTAATTGGCCGAGTAAATAATTAGAACCTGGCCTCCGATTTTGGTTCAACCAGGCCGTACTGGCCGGTTCGGTTCGGTTTTTAAAACACGGACTAAGACATTGATTCTTCATTTTTGGAAGAAATACTAATTAGAAGAAATGAGGAAGATGAAAAAGAAGGCACCATAGAAATTATAAGGACAATTGTATATATGGTGTAGCATGTGGTGTGGGCTGATGAGGAAGAGGAGGAATGTGGTCCTTTTTGTTTCCCTTTAAGAAAGAAAAATAGAACATTAACTATAACACTAAAGTACAAGGAAAGGTAAGCCCAACTTTTTGTACTTTTGTTCAAGTTCAGCCTCAATTTCACTTCACAATTGTGTTATCTATCATCCAATTAATACTAGATGCCTTTCTTTTATATATGTTAACATTACTAACTCCACCACCTTCAGGGATTACTAATCAATCAACACTTAATTTATTTATAATTATTGTCTAATTAACCCCCAATTAAAAATGGTAAGTAGTACTACACAAATTAAAGGGGAATTACAATAAGAATTAGAGCAGCAAGATATATAGCTCCAAAAACCTTTTTTTTTTTTTATTATTATTATTTTTTTTTCTGGGAAGAGGTGATCATGATGGTCCAAATCAGGCATCTCAAAAGAAAGGATGCTTGATGCTTCCCCATATCAGGCATCCCTGCATCCCAGCATGGGGGTCACCCTCTTTTGGCTGTATATATATAAGAAACTCAATTCCCCCAACATGGAATATATATATATATATATATATATATATATATTAGGAAAGCAAGGCAGCTAAAAGCTCAGGTGGGAATTGCATGTAACAACTGTAGTTCATGGCTTGTCTTTAATTTCTTTTCTCTCTTTCTCTCTCTCTAGTCATTGTCAAGGTCCCCGGCTAGTCCCCCCCCCCTGCCCCCCCAAATGGGAGGCTGTGGCTGGATTGTTTATAGGATTTTCCTTCCATGTATATGTTTTTGAACCATTCCAAAAGAGGAGGGGGCCGGATTCCTGGAAGAAGAAAGTGGCCAGGGTCAGGCTGGCAACTTGCAAGTAGGAGGAATATTTTCTACAAAGATGATAATGCCGCGGTGGGGACTGCTGTTGCTTGCAGCATATACTAATTAATTTACTACTACTCAGAAGGATGCCCGGATTTTTTTTTCCTCCTTTTTTTTACTCTTTCATGCAGACAACACTTTATTTTAATACATTTGAAGGTATCAGTGGGATTTGAAGCCTCTGTTGTATTTTGACACTACCTTGGGAACATGGCTCACTGTTTATTTTGGAAGTCTGGTGACTTTGGACTGATTGTCCTCTCCTGTCCCCCCAACACACAGAAACCTTAAATTTTGGAACCTTTCAAGTTTTCAAGCTTCAAAATTTGGAGTTGGGATTTTAAGCTTATGAAATCAATTATGTGCTCCACAGAAAAGAGGGGATATATTAATTAAGGAGGTTGGACTACATTTAAATATTTCTTTCTTAGAAAAATCACAATAAATATATAGTTTCAACTATTTGTTTGTTTGACTTTATTATGTTTCATAAATATATAGTGATAAAAATAGTAGAATAAATATAAATCATGATGGATATGGTTGAGGAGTAAATATGGGAAATAAATAATCTCCACAAGGCATATTTGGATAGTACCTACAAAAAAACACTTTAATTGAGATCTCAGAACTGTTTTTTTACCATAAAATTAATGCACAAAGTGTGGTCAGGTTTTGGAAAACCCCAACTAGAACCAACAACATGTACTACCCTAAACAAACTTGATCTCCCATGAGAGCCTGAACAGGTTTAAAAACCCGAATTCGAACCCGACCCGGTCCCTTATTTTATAAACCTTAAACCGAACTGTCTCGATGATCAAAACCTAATGATTTTTTATGAAATCCAAAAAAAAAAAGTAACTAAAAATTAATAAAAATATATTAAAAAATATATATATAAACATGTGGGTCGAGTTTGGATAAAACCCCGACCGACGGGTTGGATTTGGGACTCCAAACCTACTTCTTATGGGTCGGGTTGGGTTACCCGAATAGCCTGACCCGATGCCTTCACCCAGTAGAGACACATTAATTTAATTATCATTCTAAAAGGTGATTTTTGAAGTCTAATTAATTACTAGCAAAGATAGATATAGAGAATAAAACCCTTTCCCCATGGTAAAAGCGAGTTGAAAGCCTTTGAAAAGCAAAGAAAAGGCCCTTTTTATGTTTGACAGGTATATGCATGTGTTGCAAATATTACCCACAAGAATATGATGGGTTTTCAACTAAGGGGACACCGGAATAATATTTATGAGAAATTAACATATTACTTTCATAGAATGATAGACATGAATTTGCATAGGAAGAGATATTGCTGTCATCTTGGCATATATGTCTATCTCTTTGCAATTTCTAAATATATTAGGCGAGATTTAATATGGACATGTACTGGGGAATCCTAACCCGGGTTTTTTGGGTCGGGTCGGGTGGAGTCTGGTTACCCCCAATCTTAATGTTATATCTAGTATATATGGCTTGGCCTAAACATGAAATTACCGACAGCACTATATAATCGAGAAAACACATGGCTGGAAGATTAACACGAAAACTTTGGTATTTCAAAGATGCCCATCTTGTATTGCATTGGAAAGCAACACCATGAACACATCCAATACAAGTCTGAAGATAATTTGATGTTAATTAAGAACACTACTCTTTGCCACATCTTTGCCTCATCTGTGCCCTTGGTGGATGACAGAAATGACATCTTATAAGCTGCTGAGTAAAAAAAATAAAAAATGGACAAGCTGCTGAGTTGAAAGATTTGATGACTAAATGAGATTATTGCAGACAATTAGGCCCACAATTAATTGGGGCCAACCAACAAGGTTTCTTTTCATTGGTTAATTCAACACCAAATCTGGGGTTTCAATTTGAACCGTAACTTATTGCTGACTTAATTGGTTTAATTATATATATATGATTGATGGGTTTTGCCTTATTAATTATCCCATGAAGATTAAACGCTTGATGATTAACATCGATCAAGATGCCATATTATGCATCAATATGCTCAGTAGGAAGAACTGGGATCCTATGTTTTGCCACAATATGCTCAGGGTGACATTAATTTAGATGAGAAGTAATTCGCTTTGGCCACGCGCATTTTGGCCAGCGGATCCGGGCTCTCCGCGGGGGCTTTCGATTTTATTGCTGTATCATCATGTGGCCACATGTTTAGGGTTTTTTTTTTGGGGTGGGTCTAATTAAAAGCTAGCTAAAAACACCAGATAGATAGATACTTTTCTTAGTTTGGAGATTGAGATCAGGGAGCTTTAGAGACAAATCTTGTCCTTGGATTAATTTGCTCTTAAAGTGGATGCAAAAAGGGGATGTTAATACTTAACATCCATGAGATCAAGCAATCTATCTATCTATCTATCTATCTACGGGAACCAGAGTTCTGCTTGCATTCATTAGAGAAGCCATTAAGGTGACAATATTGGACCCACACAGTCACCATCAGTTTATTTTTTAATCTAACTTCTGTTTATGGGCAAGCTTGAATTTGGTGATCAGTTGCTTGCACCTCATTCTCTCTTTTGTTTCCATAAATAATCCAGCACAACACCACCCGGCCGGAGAAGATTATAAAATATTAGGTAAAAGTGAGGACAAACACCTGTGTTAATCTTTCCCAAGGCTACATACTTACCAGATTTAGCAACCAATACTAATTTTTCGTGCATGGGAGCTTTTGTCATTCATTTACCCCTCTTTAAGGTAACTTGGTTATTGTTAATTAGGCTTGGGTCATGATGTAAGAAATCGCAGCAAAGCAGAGTCTTACTAGTAAAAAACAGATTTTTGGGCACGGGAATGGATTTGGGGGGGGGGGGGGGGGGGGGGCCTCAATCGCCTTTGCTAAAACCGGTCCCCAGAGTCGGTCTAGAAGACTGGTTTTGATAAATCAACCCCCAATAAAAGGTTTTTTACTAGTGTCTCCAATCCAATTGGGTGGTCAGACTCAGACTCAGTCCCAGTTAAATCCTTCAACGGAGGATTAGTTAGATACCAAACTCATTCATTCTATATATAAAGTGAAAATCCCTCGGTTTGAACTACTGAAAAGCCATGCACGTCCCTAACTACTGAAAAAATAAAACCATGGTTTTACGACCCGGCTTAACTTAGGTCCCGAAACGAAATCCCTTCCAACTATCAATCTCTTGAATTGGGGCCAGTTCCCCAAAAGGCCTCTGAGTCAAAACTCCACAAGATATTTCTTGTACACGTTCTGGGCTGGATTCCCTACCGACGGCCGAGGGGTGGCAAACTTCCGGATCAGGGATATATAAGAAACAAAACTCCATGAATCCGCACTTCGATGCTGCCTAGGTTCACCCTTCGCCGGGGACGGGAAAGAACCAATGTTGAAAATACAAAATAATGAGACATACTATATCAACTCAAAATTTTCCACAACAACAAATCAGAATACATGAGTTTGGTGAGTTTTCCACAACCATCATGGATTTTAGAGATTACCCAAACATAGATAAATTGAGTAAAAAAAACTTGACTTAAGTTGGTACGAGGCTTCCTAACCTAGTCATTTTGGGATAGACCTCAGACACAACTTCACCTGATATTCTGGGCCTCCACATTTTCTTGCGCAATTAAAGCAGGGAAAGTACGTTTGAAAAAATTATTTACTAAAACCCGGGATACACGCTGTTTCAATAGTTATAGTCAACATGCCAAAAAAAAAAAACAGAAACCCAAGCACATGAAGCAAAAACAGAAATTTTAAATTGCAAGGATATACAAAATGAACCAGGGTATAGAGCTATAGTAATAGAACTACGTTACTTCTGTGTTATGACAATTGATATATTTATCAGTTGGAATATAATTAAGCTCTTCGGTACGAACCTGATGCTTATTCTCTTTTTTCATTTTGCATTAGCAATCTCAATTTGCAAAATAAGACCTTGAATGTCCCGTAGAGTTTTCTACTGGATAGCAGTGCTGTACCTTCTTCCGTTGTGGGTTCATACCATCCACCCATGAATGAAACCACTGACATTCTGTGGTGGGGCTCCAATAGGAGTCATCTCCTCTTGACAGATCGGACGATACCTTCATAAGAGGAGAAGAAAATTTTACTAAACCGCATGCAAATTAATTAATCCAAGTCTGGATTCATGGGGATTGAGAGATATAAGTTACCCAATTTGCAACGTGTGGTCACATTGTAGGGGTTGGAAGAAAGCCTCAGACTGAGCAGGTTGCCGGCCAAAAGGAATTGCCTGCCCATTATTTTCCCACGAAAGCTGAAGGCAACTTTCTGCATCACATTCGTCCAACTGCGGGAGAATTATATGGTTCAAGCCTTCGTGTGCATATATAGCTTCCAAGAGAGAAAAACCGAAGATGTGGGAAAAGGAAGAATCACAGTGAGACTGGTACCTTCTTTTTCAAAGCTCTGTTTGATTCGAGTAACATTTGCTCCTACACAGAGAAAGTTTGTTTACGAGACCATCTTCAACTAGGAAATAAACCTTCTATTTTAAAAAGGCATCAACAGCATTTACCTTCCTTCTGAGATCCGAAAGCTGATCAAACATAAACTGTGTCTGCACGCGAAGAATAACAAGATCGTCATGGCATTGTATTAGCAGTTGCCATATCAAACGAAAACTTCCCATAAATAAACCCCTTAATTTAGCCCATCTGTTGTGTCCTGTTGTTATTGATCGCTTATGAGGAGAAATGTGCCATACACATGACCGGTGGTACCAATGGCAGGGAGATAGAGAATGTAAGGATATTTTTATGTAAGAATAGTATTTTTTTATTTTTTTATTTTTGAGAGGCCGGGGGGAAGGAAAACAAATATTGTAGCAAACTGCACATGGAAAGATTGGATCAGAGTGGTGGTAGTTTTCCCTGTCAAGACGATTCGATCTGCCCGGTAAGCCTGTTGATTTCAACTTGGCACTAAGGGTAGGAGAGCCGGATTGTCAGCGGAGTATGTTACTGAAATGATTAAATTTTTGACTGGAAAAAAATGCTGCTCAACACAGAATATATATTACCTTTGTTGATCTGATATGCCTCAAAGACATCTCAAGTTGATTCTCAAGTTGCTCGAGCTCCTTTGTATTTAAAGAGCCCAAGTCTTCCCCCAGGAGATTTCTACAATTTTAGTGTTTGGAAGACTCAATCATTATGTGCATGTTTTGAAAAGGCCAAGCATAAAAGGAAAGTCAAATAAATAATTACCTCTGGGATCGTTGTAGAACTTCAACTCTCGCTTTTAGCTTCAAATATTCCTGGTAACTATTCTGCTATGAAATATCGAGAACTCTATCAGAATTACAATTTATAGGCAAAACCAATGTTTTAAAAACCGAGCTGGCAGTGTTACCTGTAGTATGTCCAGTTTTGGTTGAACCTAGTTAGACCGGGTTGGACCAATGTTTCAACCATTGAATATTATACTCTATATTTTATATATCTTTAAAATTTCTATACGAAAAAAGACAAAAATAATGCTGATTACGTTTCGTTTTTAAATCATTGGGCAAAACACTCTTAAATGTAAAAACTAAAAATAAATGTTGCTAAAGTTTTTAAAAGTATATGCAGTTGAGAGAAAGGCTCGTGTTTAGGTAGTGTTTGATAACACTTTGAATAACACTCTTGAGATAACTCTTGAAAGGAGGTTTGTACCGAAGGTGCCAGTCCTTCCGATCACATGGACAACATAATGTGACTCGCATCTCCACTTAAATTGGTCACACACATCCTCACCAGGTCATGGGTGCAGGTAAGTCCCTTTTACTAGAACACAACCTAAGGCATTTCACCCCATCATGCCGATGAAATCTTTACAGGAACTGGAAAGCACCATGCATGCCCTCTAAGGTACGTGAGCCAGTTTTATAGAAATGGATCTGAAATTACCTCCATCTCCTTCGTCTGTTGAGTGGTTTCCAGTGCACTATAACTGCATTTTTGATATTTTTCCAATGTCTTAACCATGCTGCAGTAAATTTCAGAAAAGAAAGTGGTTTGTTGAAATGCCCATAAAAAAGATGAATTTAGAGAAAAAGGTATTGCAATAAGAAAATGGCAGTTAGGTAGGTTTTAACTAATATTTTAGAAGCAGTTATACAGTTAAACTACAGAATATAGCGCCACTTCTATTAAAGGCAGCAAATAAACCACAACAATGCAGAAGGTAGAACACCAATTCATGTGCTAGACAACAGAAAATGCAAGACATACAACGGTATTCAATCTACACTAGCTGCGCATCAACAACCAATTACAATATAAGGCAAGAACAAGAAGATCCAACAGTGAGCATGCACATGAATGCAATGAAAACCAATTATTAGTAATTAATGTAGTTAATAGTACCGACCCTCGATACCCAATGTTAAGCAACACAACCCAGGTTCCGCAGATTAAAATCAGCACTAGGTGTTTTCTAGGGAAAGTGATATTAGTCTTCTCAAGATGCTTCTTTAATGGGCATCGACCAGGCAAGTATGTTACTAAGGAAATTTTGTCAAAGTAGCTAGCTTTCAGCATATAAGAAACTACATATTTTTAGAGATTGATTAAAACTTCAGAAGTACTGCATCGTTGCTTGGTATAATTTAGTGGTCATAGTTATTGGATGGATTACCGTCAATAAGGTGTTTACATATATCCCTTGTATGTTGTGATGGAAGAGTAATTTAATGAGCACAACTTCATTGTCAGTTAGCGGAACTATGGATTTGTGGAGGGATTACAGGAGTTGCTATGGTTTTCCATTTAGCCTGTATAAGTATTGGTAAGGGGTTGCAGTTTTTTGGACTAAATGTTAGAACCTGTAATGTTCATCACTTGGTTGTGGAAAATTCTGCAACAAGGATCTTAAACAATTTCGGCAGTAACAGTAAAATCAGTAAATAAACATAGAACTTCCATTTAATTTACACCTTCGATTTTATCAAGGCCGAGTTTTCATAATTTTCCACTTTCAAATAGAAACATCAAACCCTAAATGACTGAAAAGGAGATCCAGGGAGATCAGAGCTCAAGAACGAATACCAGTAACCAGAACAAAACCTCTCATGAAAGAGAAGAAACCATGTACAAAATCAACTCACTCGGATTCTTTCATCTAAAGAAAACAGTAAATGAAGTACCGAAAAAGAGGGAAAAAAAAAAAAGTACAAAAGAAGGTTGAAGCAAAGAGCGAGGAATCCACGCAAAGCATGGCAAAATAGCACGGCTTGCGACACAAGACTTTTTTATCACCGGAAAATATCAGATGCTCAAACCGATGAAATCACGGCTGCTTATCCACGTTTAAGATCTTAATTCTCGATCACCAAAATCAACGCCAGGACGAAAGATTTCAATAAATGCAACCTAGTCAGCATCCACTACCAGCCGAACAGATCTAGCAACTGCAGAAAGCAGTAATACTAGAACGTACAGCACAAAAGCCAGAAAAGAAGAAGAAGAAGGAGGGGAGAAAAATCCATCTACGAACTCGAGAAGAGGACGAGACAGTAAGAACATCTCACGCATAAGCAAAAGACAAGCAACAAAAAGAGGCCTAGCTCTTTAAATACGAATAAATATTTAAAAAGCCAGATCAGTACTACTCATAGTAAAGCTTACTTGGAAGAGCTGCAGAACTCATAGAGCTTCCCTCGATTTGAGAAGACGATGAGCGCGACCTCGGCATCACAGAGAACGGAGAGCTCGTAAGCTTTCTTCAACAAACCATTCCGCCGCTTGGCAAAAGTCACCTGACGGTTTATCTTGTTTTCAATGCGCTTCAGCTCTACCTTTCCTCTTCCCATCCCTCTCTCTCTCTCTCTAATATCTCTCAATAAATTGTCCTCTCAATCTCTCTTTCCGTATAAAATAAAAAGAAAAAAAAAGAGTTCCTTCTCTCTCTCTCTCTCTCTGTCCTTACCTCCCGCACCGCTTCTAAAGTACCACAAAACGTTATTTTTCTTCCTGTTTGTACGAGGCCTGGTGCAGAGACGAAGTACAGTAGCGAACTAATTTTCTTTCGTTGAATTCTGAGAGGAAGAAGGGAAGGGGTAGACCCGATCGAGTCCGGTTCGACGCGGATTGAAGGGAAAGGGAAAGGGATTTATGTGGCGTTCGATTCCGAGAGGAAGAAGAAGGGAAGTCTGGTTCGACGCGGATTGAACGAAAGGGGACGATGCAGGTTGCAGAGAATAAAAGGCAAGAAAAGGTCCTCCCAGTTCATGGTAACTTTTAATGTTATTTATTTATTTTATTTTTCTCTTTAAATCAAATCAAAATAAATATTAAAGCGATGCGTCCGCGCGACGTCTCACGCCAAACCTTAAAAAGTTAAAAACATTCGACTTTTGGGCAAACCACGTGTCGGATTTCGACCGCCCTTTCAATCAACTTGCCTTTTCTTTGGACCATAATACCCTTATTCGGCCTGCTCCTGGTTTTTTTTTTAACAAACACAAATATATATATATATATATATATTATATATTAACCAATGTTTTGTAAAATCGAAACTAACCGACCACTTTGTCCGATTTTGGTCGAACCCGGGTTAAACCACTGCTTCAATTATTGAATATTATATTCTATATTTCATATATATTTAATATTTTTATAAAAACAACAAAAATAATACTAACTAGTAGTGTTTTAAAAACCGAACCAAATTAATAGGTCCGACCCAATTGAACCAGAATGGGAGGGTGGAGGCTAATCCGTTCCTATTGACTCATCTCGGTTCACTTTAACCAACATTAATTTTACCAATTTTCTCATAAAAATATTACATATATGTATCATATAATATACTTCGGTTCAACCAAAACAGGCAGTTGGATGACCGGTTCGATTTGTAAAACATTACTAGCTAGAGTGATCTGGCCGAGTCAATAAGAACCCAACTGACCTGGTTCAACCGGTTCGGTTTTTGAAACACTGATATTAACTTCCAACACTTTTTTAAACCCGAAGAAAGTCCCTTAAAAATAAAAAAAATAAAAAAAGTTAAAAAAAAAAATCTTCAGGGGCATTGTAGTAACTGACCACCGAAAGCGCCAGCTTCGAAAAGCGAGATCGCTGACGTAATCTTCCGCAGCGTCCAGGCGAGACGAAACGACACATCGCCGGGCGACGACGTGTCGCGAGCCAGTTGGCTGGCAGCCCGCATCCACGGTTGACGCTCAGGTGATGGGCGCTGTTGGCGGCGACCCCTGACGTCGGACACGCGTCGGTACACAGTCCCCAGTGACGTCATCCTCGGCCTGAAACTTTCGGCGCCTGCGGTTCCCATCGCGTGACGGCGTGAGTCGTCGTACGGCAGGAGGCGGGGAGCGAGGTTTCACTAACCCCCGGTCGGCCCGCCTCGGAATGACGTGTCGAGCGTTCACGGGGAGAGGGAGAGGTTCCCCTCTGGTGGGGACTGCTTTGTGGCGTTCCCCGAACCTGCTCTCGGTTTCCTTATCTACAACGTACTGGTTAGTTAGTAATCCCAAAGCGAACCATTTTCCTTCACTTTTCGTTGTCGATACCGACTCGTGCTCGACTACCGTCCATAGTACCCCGCTCCCCCTTGGAATTACCGAATTGTCCTTATTATTTTTGTTATTATATATTTTGAGCCTTTTATATTAAAAATAAAAAATAAATTATTTAAAAAATTGTTTTCAATTATATTACTCCATTTGGAAGGTCATAAGATAATTACACAATAAAACAGTGCTTTAAAAATCTAATTGGATTGGCCAGTGGGACCCAATTGAACCAGAATCGGAGGCCTATCAGACCAGATTGAACCAGAATCGGAGGCCAGTTCGACCCAACTGAACTAGAATCGGAGGCCAGTTCGACCCAATTGAACTAGAATTGGAGGTATATCTGACCCAATTGAACCAGAACCGGAGGTAAGTCCAGATTCACAAAAAAAAAAAAAAAAAAAAAAAAAAAAAAAAAAGAGGGAGAACTAAACTTGTGTGGTCCATATTATCAGGAATCTCCCACTAAGCTATTGCCCAAGTTCCCAAGGATTTCTATATATAGCAATACTGCATTATACAGTTTGAAGTAAGATTTCTATCTTCTCTAATACAAATATAAAGGTACAATATTATGCATTTGACCTAAACAAATCTCTAAACATATAAAATTGGCGGTGGAGAATTTTTGTACCGGGATATTTCCATAATCAGCTTTGCAATAAATAGTGAGATATGCCTGTGTAAGTAAATATGGAGGTGCAATGTCATAAATTTTATCTAGATATTACATCAAGTGGTACCATTGCAACTAACAAACATATATGACAAATAAGAAATATATATATATATATATATATGAATTTCTTACCCATGGAGATTGTGGCCCATCTCTTAGTTAGAGGGGAAAGGAGGGGGAAGGGGAGGGGTCCTCTCCACAAAGGTGTCTTGCCTAAAATGGGAGACCCATCTCTTAGTTAGAGGGGAAAGGAGGGGAAGGGGGGGTCCTCTCCACAAAGGTGTCTTGCCTAAAATGGGAGACTTGTCACACCCAATAAAAAACCCTTGTCTCATACTTAAATCCCATGAAGAAAATGGTAGGAGAAGTTGTTTTTCTTTCTCAACATTATGTGGATCAAATTATGAGTGGTCCTGGTCTTACTCAAGACATGTGCCCACCCTTCCATGGAATATTTATTATAAGAACATCCTAGCAGTTTATTTAAGAATATTTAAGCCTTTTTTAGCTGAAAATTTATTACTTACTACCTTCATGCATATATAGAAGAGAACTTGGAATTATCTTTTTTCCATTTGAATTAAAAAAAAGCTCATCCAAGTTCATATAGAGGTACCTTAATTTCTACTTATGAGCTTCTATATATATATTATGAGCATGTACTGTGTACTAATTATGTTGTTAAATAGTACTTACATTATAACATATTATAAGTACTTTAGGTTTTATGTATGTGTATATATGAAACCTAAGTACCCCAGTACTACTAAAGGAGGCAAACTTGGATTCAACAACAACAACAACAACAACAAAAAAAAAAAAAAAAAAAGCCCTAAGTGTCAGCAGGACTACCATGTACCATTTGGAAGGAAGCAGGCATAAAATATTCATATGTTTTGAAGGATATATATCTTTAATGTTCCCACCATGCATGCCAAGCCAGGGTGATTAAAGAAGGAAAAAGTTTGGGTTCAGTAGTACTACCACCATTCGGAAAGGCTTTGTTAACCCAACTAGCTAAGCTTGGTTGCTCAGCGATTCATGGAAGCCTATGAGTAGTAGTACATGCAGCCTATATATAAGAGGATATGTAGCAAAAGGTAGATTCCCTAGCTAGCATCAGATGAATGGATTTCTGCCTGCTAAACAGCCAGAGCCAGACCAAAAACATATCATTTTTTTTTTTTTTTGACTTAATTACCTAAGCAAAATTTATTTTTGAAGGGAATATAATTGGAGGGCTGAGCAATATTAGTAGCCACTGGCTTAAAATTCCCCAAGCAGTGAACTGAAGGACCAGAAACTGGCAAAAATACTCTTTCATGGAAGCTTTGATGATGTTAGTTGAGAAGTAACTATCAAGTACTTAATACACTTTAATGAATAAAGGTCCTCTTATTTTTTTTTTTTTGCTTCTATGGGTGGTGAGTTTTATGAGAAACAGATGGGTTGTACCGATTACTGAAAGATCACGTCTTCATGGGTTATCTTAATTATTCATGCCTTTATTGCTGGAAGAATATTAAGTATGTGGTTTTGAGTCTTTTGACAAAGGAAATTAATAATGGTGGGAGAATTAATTCTGCTTCTAAGATGGGTATTTTGCTTTGGCAAGTGGGCAGAATGATAGAGCAAATTAGAGAGAGAAAGAGAGAGCAGATTAGAGAGAGAAAGAGAGAGCAAATTAGAGAGAGAGAAAGAGAGAGCAAATTAGAGAGAGAAAATTAGAGAGAGAAAGAGAGAGCAAATTAGAGAGAGAAAGAGAGAGCAAATGAAAGAAAAAAATGAGAGAGCAAATGAAAGAAAAAATGAGAGAGCAAATGAAAGAAAAAAATGAGAGAGCAAATGAAAGAAAAAATGAGAGAGCAAATGAGAGAGAGCAAATGAAAGAAAAAATGAGAGAGCAAATGAGAGAGCAAATGAAAGAAAAAATGAGAGAGAGCAAATGAGAGAGAGAGAGAGAGAGAGTGAGAGCAAATGAAAGAGAGAGCAAATGAGAGAGAACAAATGAGAGAGAGAGAGAGAGAGAGAGAGAGAGAGAGAAACCCCCACCAAGAATGAAAGAAAACCTAACCTATTTTGTCTCATATTTACCGATGCAGTATTGGGAGAGGCGTTAGAGTCTGTGGTGGAGGATTTGCCAACCTAAATGCTGGAGCGCCTAAGATTTGTATGGGGAAGCTGAAATACTTTATTGGGTTTTATGTGACAGATTTGCATGCGCATGCATGGCCTGATGGTTCCCTATCTCACATAGTGATCACAAGAGATGCAGAAATACACACACACTAAACTAGTAAAAGGATAACAAGTACATATAACAACTTGAATATACTGTAGACGTTAAAATTGTATGGGCTCCACAATCGGCAAAATCTACACTCCAGATCAGACACAATTGTCATCCATAGGACCCGGATTAAAAAGTCAAAAATTGACCCCGATCAACAAGCGAGATCAAGACCGTTGATCGAGTACAATTATATCAACGGACAAGATTTAAAAATTTACCAACACCGGGGCCGATGGAGATCACCTTGTAAATCAATTTAGTAGATTTTTTAAGGGAAACAATTTTGATTGGTTCATCGAGAGATTGCGCAACTATGAAATTAGGGCAAGAAGGGAGTTCGAGGAGAGAGAGAGAGAAAGAAAGAGAGAGAGAGAGAGCAAATGAGAGAGTGCAAATGAGAGAGTGCAAATGAGAGAGAGAGAGCAAATGAGAGAGAGAGATGGAAAACAATTGAGAGAGGGAGGGAGAGAGAAGGAGAGAGAGGGGGGGAAGGTGACGAAGTTGGTGGCGCTAAACTCGTTTGATTGCGACCAGGCACTACCAGGGGTTGTGAAGGGGGACGTCTGACTCGCCAAGACGTCGGCATAATGGCCTGCAATTTTTCTTCTTGTAATAAAGCCAAAGATTTGGCCTTTGATAATAGTTGTGGACAAAAAGATTTAACTTCAGCCTGTATGTCCTGATCTGGTGAATCGTATGTTGATCGATTGTGGATCGACAATAAACATCCTTCCCATTAGGACAACGAAGCATATTGGCTTGGTCGTCAACAATCTCTTGGCAAGCTCCCTAATGATCCAAGGCTTTAACCAAGTAGGCAAAGAGCTCTAGGGATAATCTGTCTAGAGCTGCACATCGGCGAGATGGTCTCCAATGCTCTATTCCAATTGATTGATGCAAGAACATCCTAGAATCTGGTGCTTGGAAGGCCGTGGTTGCACAATACTAGTGTCGTACCTTCATCACTTCACCAATGCTTCAAATACTACAAAAGTGGAGAAGAAATGGCTATCTCATCGATGAAAGCCCATTCACTGAGCCAGAAGAGTCATTTGCAAATGCAAATACAAAGGTGTTATTTGTCTTTTTTTTTTTTTTTTTTTGAATTATTTAAATAAAAACTCATGAAACTATTACTGTTTGAGGTAGTGCTTAATGTTATGTCAAGGATAACAGCCGTAAAGAGGTATTATTGGGAAAGGGAGGCAGAGGTATATATTAGTGGAAGACGCAAAAGAGTTCATACTGACTTTCTACGCGATGGGGCTTCCCATTTGGGGGATTTTTTTCCCGGTTCAAGAACCTGTATTAGACATTTCTGGGCTGGAGAAATGACTGGCTAAATTGCAAAGGAAACGGGATCTGTTATTGCCAGGGGCTGATCAATGAGCATCGTTAGAGAGGTGATTCTTTGGTTATTACTCTTGATTGATGTTTATTTGGCTCTGCAACAATTGGTTCCCGAATATTATATAAATGATATCCTAGTTCACACAATATGCAGGTGGGAGACGTCCTTCAGCAGATTTTTTTATTTTTTATTTTTTATTTTGGATTTATTTACATGTTTCCCTAAACCCTAAACCCTAAACCCTAAATATTAAACCAAAATTTATAACACCCGATTAGATGGTTAGTTAGATTTTGAAAAACATAACGTGAGAGTCATGTAATTAAATTTCAACTTCTCCAATACAAAGTTACGCCCTGTATCAGTCGATACAGGTAATTAACTTAAAATATTAATTACTCCTAAATTATAAAAAAATTTAAGCAGATAATTTAATTTTAATTATTTTTATATTTTATATTCAACATACATGCAAAACAGTATATTTAAATTTTTAGCTTATTATTAAGTTATTTTTATAAAAAAAAAATTATTCTGAAATAAATAAAGCAAACAAAATTATAAAAGAAAAATTCATAATTTAATTTTGTTTTACCCATATCAGCCTATAACCTTTAATTTTGTATTGCACGAACGATACACCCGATACATATCCCCAATATGATCGCTGGTTAACCGTGGTCAGGACTAACATGAATTCGTATCCATTCCGTGGTAAATAGGTAAAAAAAAAAAAAAAAAAAAAAATTATCTAATTTCTTCAAAATCCTATAATGTAAATTTCCACACACAAAAACTTTGCATCACATTAGTGGATGGAAAAAACAGACAAGTTGCGCGATTAGAGCCGTCGGTTTGGGCGGTTAGAACTTTGGGCTGGGCCCAATCAAAATGACCAAGCAAATCTTGACATCCTTTAGTGATAATTTGAGAGCCTCGGAGCTTCTGGAGATTTGTATTTGGATGGTGAGAGAGGGGAATATGCAAGTCCGGGGAAATATAAGATTCAAACAAGAACTAAGAGGGAGTCCAGGCGTCCGGATCCCCACTCGCCTGAATCAACGCCGGACGGCAATCCGTTTCGGAAACTTGTGTCATTCTTGTCTCTCTTCCTCCTTTTCGTCAGGCCTCTCTATGTACGTATCCACCATTACAAATACAAAAAGGTGTTAAGAAGTGAGATTCATTGATACAGGCGTATACGTTATAGACATTACTGGTTCCTGATAAAATGCATGATAATGTTTGGGTGTGATGATTATGCCACCCACACAAGTTGGTACAAACCAGAAGCTGATGTTAACTGAAACTCAACCCAAATTTTTCTACCAAGAGCAAAACAAAAACTCAAGCCGGTGCATTAATCACTCCATCTGAAAGGAAAAACGTAGATCAGCTTGCCCATAAGAAGAAAGAGGGAGGGAGGGAAGGAGGGAGGGAGGGAGGAAATAAGAGAGAGAGAGAGAGAGAGCAAATAAGAGAGAGAGAGCACACCTCAATGTAACAAATAGCTCAATCATCAAGGTAATAGTAGGAACCAGCAGATTTCTGTTCTCTGTCTTTCGTGGAGTCCAATTTATTAATTCGTGGCCGATAATTTGTTGGATCACGCCTGAATGTTATATCCAGATGCTGCGAAACAAAATCAACAATTTCACATTTTTTAGAACGAAATAACTTAGCCAATTCAGTTTTACAAGCACACTGATAGAGGTGAACTTTGTAGTTTGATTGTAAGAGTGCACATTCTACTGCATTCAGGGAACTGAAAAATGCAGTATGCATCAAAGATAAGAATAACAGAAACAATATCCAACTTAAAACATATTTCAGCAGATGATTAAAAGGAGTGATGCTTCACTAGGTTTTAGGCATAGTAAAGTTGGGCATCGATCAGGTTACAAACTTCTACTCTTTCAGGAATTCAGCAGTCCCAAGATCAAGATAAGAACAATCCAAGAAATCCCTGGACCTAGGTAGGCAGGTTGTGAATAGGAGTATCTGGGAAGCCCCTATTCTAAGCAAGCCCAAGCAGGTGATGGGTCTGGTCTGGAAGTTCCCATAGCTCTAAATTCAGTTCAATGTCTTAGATTAATTAATGTAAACCTTATGGGAAGTTGATGCATGATTCTTCTATTTAGTAAACCTTTTTCCTCAAACGAGTACATCATCATCACCAGCTGAACATTATAATTTCTCAACCAAGTCAACCTAGCAAGATAGACATGAACATTGCATGCACATGCTTAAATGAGAAAGGTAAATGGAAATAAAAAAAAAAAAAAAAATCCCACGGGAACTTACAGATAAAAAGAGATTCATTCCAGTTAATAGGGATTGTGGACAGTTCGCAATACAGTCCACAGATGGTTTCCCTTCATAAACTATAACTCGGTCTGCCAGATAAGTAGCCATGATGAAGTCATGCTCAACTACGAAAGCAGTTTTCTTCGCATGCAGGATAAACCTCTTGATGACCTTTGAAGCAACTATACGTTGCTCAGAGTCAAGATAAGCACTTGGCTCATCTATCAGATAAATATCTGCAGGCTGCATTAATGGAGAAAACATCAAACTATCATGAACAAAAGAAAGAAAAACATGCTGAAAATAAATATAAGGATGGGCCTGAGTTCTGAAATGTATCTCAAACTGTCGGTGACCACCTTAGCTTCTAAATTACTGTTACTGAAGGATTTTTGGAGCCTCATTATCAGTAACTCGTAAAATTTATTTCAGTAGTCCAACACCCCAAATGCTGATATTAGTAGAGTGAGAAACAGTTGTATTGCCTTTCTTTCTGTTACCATGCCAACTGAATGACTTTATAGTATTAAAACTAGCAAGGTGTCAACTATGGTAAAAATAAATTCAATTTTTTAAAACAAAATAAAATTAACATTAATGTGAAAATTTTTCTTCAGTAAAAAAGGGAAAGTACTGTTAATCTAATTCTCGCACATTAACAACTATTCGTTACTTTATTATGACACAATAATTTAGTAATACACACTTTATATAAGTTCATAAAGTTTCTTATTGGGTTAAATGGGATTTAATTACAGAATACAATATTAAGATAAACGATACAACAATAAACTATTTTAGTTATTTACAAAATTTTGCTACCTGAAAAATGTCTAGAAATTTTGAAGGTCACAAATCTGGAATTTTAAATTCTAGAAACATTCATCAAAGCAATAAGATTATAATATAAAGTTTTCCTCACCAGAAGATTATATCATATAATCTGCAGCTATCGAATTCTAAATACACAAAACATAGCTGAGGGCAACTAGCCAGCCTAAGTCTATGATAGTACTTTGTTCTGTATCATAAATTAGAGATATAAGGAACCATCAAAACGTTTCTAGCAACATAAGCTAGACTGAGGAGATATGATGGCGGTGGTTATGGTGACAACAATGCTGACGAAGATGAGGATGATGAAGATGACAGTTATGATGAATAAGAGGATGATGATGACAACAATAATAAAGATGACAATGATAATGACAATTTATTCTATTTTGCACATCAATTTGTCCAACCATTGGGCATAGTGCGAATTGCATTATTACCTTTCCCAGACAGAGACACAAAGCAACTCTCTGCAGCTCTCCACCAGAGAGATTCACTACTTCTTGATCCATCAATTGTTCAATTTGCAGGGGTTTCATAACATCGGACACAAACTGCGGATGCATGTATGAATCGCGAATTTTTTGATGGAGTAAGTGCCTGACAGTGGACGGAAATTTTGGACTAATTTTTTGAGGTTTGTAAGACACATTGAACTCAGGAATTTCAGCCTCAGAACTTTCCACCACATCAGGCTTCAGCAATCCAGCCTGCATAAGAATTTGCTGACAATGAGCAAAAGAACAACCTAAAAGAGAAAAGGCACCAAAATCCCCATTGGCAAGAGAGAAAACTATAAAATAAGGTTGATTCGTCCACTTTTTATCCAACATAATAAATGGCAAGCACTCTAAAAAGCTTCAATTCAGCTCAAAATCCAGCCAGCGATACAATAACAAGTCAAAAAGCAGCCGTAGCTTCTGCCACTGATAAAAGCAGCTGTACTATTAGCTTTTTTTTAAACACAAGAGGAGCTCTTTTCCCACATACAAAGTCTAATTATTCATAAAAAACAAAAATATTTACCAGCATACGTATGAAAGTTGTCTTCCCCGTTCCATTCTCTCCAAGCATAACAATGATCTGTGAATCAGTAAATTCACCTTCGATGACTTTAAGCTTGAAATTGCCCTGAGTTTTACTCATCGTAGGATATCTGTAACGTGCATAAGTCTGAATCTCTTCCGCACTTTCCTGAGGAGTCTCTGCTACCTGAAAACAGTGACATAAATACAAGGATGGTCAACATAAATTCAAACTGAAAAAGAGCTTTGGCACAAGAAGAAAATGCATACAAATGTTTTATGGATCATAACTTTTACAATGTAATGACAAGAATTTTGAAATAGATGGGAAACACAGTAAAGACAAACAGACCGAGATTTTAAGATGAGATCACACATGCATAAAGAGAAAAGCAAATAGAAAGACACTTGAATTCTATGTCTGCCCTTGAGTTGGTGGTAAATGGTCCGGATAAAAATCAATTCCATACTTCTTTTCTGATTGGAAAACAACCCACCCTCAACTACTACAAGCCTAAATACGCCTAGATGCCATGCACCTCATAAGTCAAGTCAAATTTCAAGTCAAAACAGTTCAAACATGAAAATGTACTTTTCATTACCTTAAAAGTAAGTGACTCTTCCCGGAACCTCAGATTCTCAGTAGGGACAAAGCCTGCCAAAAAAATATTTATCCCTTCCCTCACAGAGAAAGGAAGGGTTACTACACCATATGCTCCAGGTTTCCCATATAAGCAGCAAATGAAATCTGATAGGTAATCCAGGACACTGAGGTCATGCTCCACGACAATAACATAACTGGACCAAGAAAAATTGCATCAGTGTGCAATAGTACTGCACAACAATACCAAACAACAATGTTCTGAAGTTTATGATAAGTTGGTACTCAAATCTAGGGCTGTCAAACTTACCCCTTTACTCACATACTGTTCTGTCTGAATAGTAATTGGAAGGTATACGGAACAACAAATCTTATTCCATTTAATAAAAGGATAATCAGGTAAATTATCCATCTACTGTTTATTAAACGGAACGGAAATGGAATAAGCTTATTCCATACCCGTTTACCCGTTTACCTGATTACTCGGATAGTAAGGGAACATTGGTAATTTTGACCTCAAATAGATAAACCCTAAAAGCTACTTTCAAACTCATTCTAGGTTTCAGAAACTCGGCTTCCCTTTTGGCACGTCTTCTCCCGCAGTCGGCAGCAGCTTTCCCCTTTCAGACATCATCCCATTCAACAAATCAATCCACTCGGACGGAGTCTTCTCTCTTCTGCTTCTCTCCACTCTCCATCCTAAGCACCCTCAGTTTCTATTTCCCATCTCTACACTCCAGGTTTTCTTCTTCTCGATTATTTTTTGTCTTTTAATGTCTTCTCTCTTCCGCCACTCTTCCCTCTTCATCCTAAGCACTCTCAATTTCTATTTACCGTCTCCTACACTCCAGGTTTTTTACTTCTCAATTTTTTGTCTTTTAATTTTTCTTTTTTCCGTTTCTCTACTTCTTTCTGTTTCTCTCTGGCTTCTTTCATGGTTCATATCTTTCATTCTTAACAATCTGTCAATCTTACCCGATTACCTGGCTTACCCGACGGATTATCGGTATACGGACGGTATATGGAATAAGTAAATTTTAATCGGATGAAACGGTATACGGAATAGGCAGAATAATAATTGGACGGTATACGGAATAACCTTATGCCGTTCCGATTGTATACCGTTTACAGCCCTGCTCAAATCAGAAAGCCTAAAAAATGTTGACATTAGGCATGTGATTGCCTCGTACCTGTTAGGCCTAAGCAAAGAGCGGACAACTTGGGCAGCTTTAAGCCTCTGCTTCACATCAAGATAACTTGATGGCTCATCAAACATATAAATCTCTGCATTTTGGATAGCAACAACAGCAATTGCAAACCTTTGCAACTCTCCACCAGACAAATCTCCAACATTTCGATCAATAACCTGATTCAGTTCAAGATCATCACAAAGTTCAGCTTTCATATCTCTCTCATCCTTTTGGTCAAGCACCTGGCCAACATTCCCCTGCACTGCTTTTGGTATATGATCAACATATTGAGGCTTAATTATTGCCTGTCAAATAGCAAATGAACAAGTTAGCAAACAACTAACTAGAGAATGCAAAAAGAGGAGACATCCAAATTATGTCAGATAAAGGGTACGGATCAGTGTACCAGAGCATCAAGTATGTATCATCTAGATATGAGATGCTTGTAAGCTAAGGTATGTGAAGCATCACAGAAAATGTACAAGATACTTAACAGCGGAACTATTGAAAAAAAAAAAAAAAAAAAAAGAGAGCAAATCGCATTGAGTAGGAATCCAGTTGTCACATAAGATTCATGAGCCTAAAAGTAAACATGCTGCAGAAAGGACTACTTAAATACTAGATGACAAAGCAAATATAAATCTTATTGTGCTTGGCATAAAAAGATAGTGTGCCACCTATAAATCAAGCACAACTTGAACATTAGACCCATATAGCACAACTTGAACATTAGACCCATATAGAGCAGAAGCAGCATCTACCCATAGAGATGTTGAATACTTGGTAGGCCGCTAACCAGTGCCAGTTATTTTCCAGCAAGACTTGGAACTGACAACAACAGAGAGGCTGAAGCAATACAACAGAATGAAATTCATGATGCCCCCAACTAGCAAGAAGTGAGAGGGGAGGGACGCCTTCACACCTCAGTTTTGGACTGTCCCTTCCTTTATTCTGCCTGACACTTAGTGCTGACTTCCTCTGTTGAATCATTATTTCTTTTCCTTCCCAATTTCCTTTTACTGTGTATTTTAGGGTTACTCCCTTTTCATGTGTACATTTTATATTCACACTTAATGAATCCATGTTTCTCATTGTTCTCTCAAAAGAGAAGGAAATAAAATGTCCCTCACCCTCGGACACAGGATTGGATGGTTAAAGAACTTGATTTGTAGAGGCGCAGTATCAGAAGCAATCACATCCGTGAGCCAAATACTTAATACATCCTCATACAGAGGAAGGTGAAACTAGACAAACACAGTGCAATCTATCACCTTTATAACAATATAAATCTTCACAAATAATCATATCAGGTTAAACAATAATTTAGATAAATTCAGGGAAAACTTCCACCCAAATGCATATTCTTTTAAAAGTTCATAATTCTATCAATAAAATACTAAAATTTCTGACAGGAAAAAAAGATACTAGTATGTCCCCCAATAATGGAATTTAAGTAATTCCACGTTCTATATATAATCGGCAATAAGAAGAGGTCAAGGAAATGGTGTAACTAAGAAAGGGAGTATATCAACATCACAAGTAGTTGATTTGCTAATAACAATTCTAAAAAGTAACAGAGAAGTATGAAGGTACATTATCTGACCCAAAGCAAGTGGAACAGGTTTGGGTGATATTGATGAGAATCAGGAAGACATGGACAACAACAAGATGGAAGAAGAAGATGATTGGTCTCTCAGGTTTCTTCACAGCGAAAAAGCAAGTAAACAGATAATAAGTGAAAAAGAGGCAAGGAGATTACCAGGCTAGAAGCCAAAAAGACAAAAAGTGGCAAGAAAGAACCAAGTAAGACCTTTCACTAACAAACATCAAAATGATAGTCATATAAAGGATAACCTTTAGATTATCTTCTAAAATGCGAGTGAAATAATTCTGAAGCTCCGAACCACGAAAGTATGTCAGTATTTCCTGCCAATCAGGAGGATTCTGAAAAAGAAAGATTGTTAATTATGTAATTAGAAGATAAAAGAAGAAAAGGAAATAATGTTCAGATTAAGCATTACATTGAATCGGCCCAAATTAGGTTTCAATTTCCCAGCCAACACTTTCAGAGCAGTTGATTTTCCAATTCCATTTGTTCCTACAAGACCTAGCACTTGACCAGGTCTTGGAACTGGCAACCTGTGGCTCCACATGAAAACAGGAAATGGTCATCAGAAGCTCTTTTTCTCCTTTTTATCTCTCTCAGCATTTTATTGATCTATATCCATGTAATACCGTATCAAAAGATATAAAAATAAAAATGAAAACCAAACAAAAAAAGAGTCATGGCGCACCTGTGCAACTTGAATGTGTTTGGACCATAACGGTGGGTTGTGTCCTTATTCAAATCTTTAGGCAAATTGATGATCTGAATGGCCTCAAATGGGCATTTCTGCACAAATCAGAATGACAACTCCATTAACCATACCTTGATCAATAAATAAGTACAATGAGACAGTAATATAAAAAATGAAAAAAGAGAAGAGATGGATAAAACATTCCGTCCTGATTGATACTTGAACCAACAGCTAGCGGTACAAAGAAGTGTTTGCCAATTACAAACAAAAAACTTCTATAGAAGATCATGTACTAAGGCAATCGAACTCATACAGTGTGGAGAAAAAGAGGGAGATGTGAACTTGAGCAACAGCTCAATGGCCACATATGGGAGTTATAAATGAGAGGTCTTGAGTTCAAGTCTCCTTGGGAGTATTGAGGATATTAGGTATTTGGTTGCTGCCAGCTAATAATCTTAAAAGCATTTCAGACATCTATTGCCCTGCAAAACATAAACAGGTATTCTAACTGTATGCATTAAGAGAAAAATATCAAGCATATTGCAAGTACCTTGACACAAATACCACATCCAATACATAGCTCTTCAGAAATGAAAGCAATCTTTGAGGCAGGGGTGACCTCAATACACAGTTTTCCTACATAAAACAAGGAAAGAAAAATAAATCAAATGCCAAACTAAAAGCACAAGATCAAACAACATATCATTATGTTTTCCTAGTTTAGTGCAAGAAACATTCAAACATTTTATTGGAACCTTTAAACATTGCAGAAAAGCAAATCACAGGTTCATATTAAAACAGCAATCATGTTACACACTTTTCCTTGAGAGAGAGAGAGAGAAACAAAAAAAACCTCAAAATCCTAGTTAAGCAATCTTTTTAGAGTGAGCATTCAATATAACACATTGGCTAAGCTTCATTGATGAATACAAAATAAAAATCAGCAGAAAAGAACTAGACAACATTTTCAATGTGTAATAGAGTTTACCGGATCTCCACATACTAGCCATTCAGAAATCCTTGAATATATATTTATGTTATTTCTGAAGCAGAGATGGCTTTATTTCTAAAGTAGGACATTTAGAAAAGAAAAAGGCCTGTAACCTGTATATCAACTAGTACTTAATTTTTACTTAGGAGACTTTTCCTTTGGAAATTTTTTAGAAACTTTTGTTTGTTTGAAAGGTACGATTAAGCACGTGAGCTTCAGGTAACCATATCAGAGGAGATTAAACTATTGATAACTTCTGCTAAGGAATATATTTCAGCTGTCACAGTAAGCCATATACACACGCCAGCAGGAAGACATTTATATTAGCAAAAAAATCCTGTCCGATTATTTCTGAAGGCAAAACAAGAAAACCTCAAACTTAAAATCAATTTGTACTAATTAACTATGCTGTGGTTGAATAACACCAGATCGGGAGTCGTACAAACTCAGGAATTACATCTATTCGGTACTCGATTTCAGCAATTTCCAATAATCTACTTTCCTCAAAACAGAATATATGACCTTAACAACATTAACCTGTTCATAGTATAATTAAGTAAATAGAACTCAAGTACCCAATAGAGAAATTTAGAGATGCAGTCCAAAAATATCAAGACTTTTCAACAGCTGAATATTTCCCAAAAGCTTGGATTAACATGAAAAAAGATGTTGAAAGTAAACAAGGGAAACAATTGAAAATATGTGCACCTGTTTTAACAACAGGACAACTCTTCTTGCACTCCTGTCGGCATTTTTTTGGCTTGCATCTATCTGAACTCACAATGGCAATTCGAGTCAACCGATCTGCCATCCTCCCAGCTACAGACTACCTACAGGCCACAGAAAATCATAAACAAAATCAATAAAAAAGAAGAAGAGAGAGATAGAAGAAGAAGGAAATAAAACTGAAACCGCCCCAAAGCTTATCTTCAGAAATCGATGAGAAATCATTCAAGGAAAGTCATAAAAAAGAAGGAAAAAAATTATGAGAAAAAAAAATGCCAGGATTACCATCAACACAACGATTGGACAGTCAAGGGACCATTGTGAGCCGAAAAAAACCCAATTCCTGACAAATGTTATGCCAAAAACACCTTCTTCCACAAAATTGTGTTGCTCGGTAACTAAAGTAACTGCAGTATTACGCAGTTTGCTCTTCCCTGTTGTCGCTAGCTCTAGAGAAAGAATGCAACCCTATCTAATGAGGGTAGGAGGGGAAAACATACGCTAAACAAATTCCTTTCTTTTATGGGGGTAAAAGGAAATGCAGATGAGCAAAACTATACCACAATTAGGTGAAGCGGGTGTAAACCAAATTTATGGTAACAAGTCATCACAATTTTCCCAAACAAAGAGTCATAAGATATTTAAATAAGTTGACATGAGACGTTCTCCTTTGATTTATAAGTTGGCTTATAAAGTTATAATTGACCTGATGTTGATGAAAGTTCTCCATAAAGTTATTCATAGCGCAGTAGTCAGTACACTCTTCATCAATTATAATAATTTATTATTTTACTTATTAATGAGTGTCAATAACTTAAAGTGCATCCTTGTCCAAAAACCAGCCACATTGAGGCGATTGAAATGCAGAGAAAGAGATTAGTGAAGAAATATAAGAAAACCAAAGCAATTGAAAGGCAACCAAATACAACCGTATTAAAATTTTTAATTTCTATTTACTATTATCAACAAAATATGCACCTAAAGATATGATGGAGAATAAGTTATATGAAAAAATTCATAATTAATCAGAACTTATGCCATTGATCAAATATAGTTGATTAGAAAAATATAGTCTATAAAATTTAACTTTCTATAAAAAACATTCATGTGAAGTCAAGGTGCATTATACTACATTCCAATTTAATTTTGGATGGTAAATTTATATATTTTTTAATTTTTTTAATTTAGTGTTAATATTTTTTTATAGTTAAAAAATTATTATTTCTTTTTTTTTATATCATATTATGTCAAACAGAATACCACCTTTAAATAAAAGAGAATGCACACCTAAAATCATGTTGATATTTGTATAAAATCTTAAAAGTTGGATAGTTTGAAATAGAAAATAAATACTTCATATTTAATTAATAATTTTATATTTTGACTTATGAGTTATGAGTGTTTTAGGATATTGAAAACCCAACAAGTAAGGATCTTCTTGTCAACTCTTTCCTCACAGAGGTCTTCGTTCCTTTCCCCATAACAGAAATTTTCAGTACTTCCATCCGTGGCTAAAGTCATGTCAAAAGGAGCTCATACCTATGGGATGTTACCTCTTCTACAAAAAAACATTGGGGCATTTAGTTACTACTGACATTGTAGGCATGAGAAACACAACATAATTTTTTTTCCTTAAACTGGAAAGGCAGAAATAGGAGTTCTCCACGTTCACTTAACGCCTTAAGGAAATAAAAGTATAATATTTTCATTAATTAACCTGTTACATGATTAGATTTCTCTCTAACCATCTATAACACACAAAAAAAAAGGCCCCTAAACATTTCGTATGAAATTATTTTAAGGATCTAAACATGTATAGCAGATGAGATCTTATACATCACAAGGGTAACCCAAAAATAAAAACTTTCACAAAATAACAATCAATTTTTTGAGTACATGTACGGTTTCAAGAAGACAACATCACTTCCTCATCCCCCATTCCTTGCCATATTCATCAATTGGAAAAGCTGAATGATATGGGAGTTTACGCTATAAGAAGGACAAACCCACCTAAGAATGACAAAATACGCGAAAGGATACGATGTATAATTCAAAATAAAATTTCAACCATAAATCCGCAGAATAATTTTTACTCCATTTATCATTGATAAAGCTGATCTTTCAGGGGGAACAAACTTGGAAGAGAAACCGTGCAGAAAATGCATAATTGTAATCTATTCTTTGATATGATAATTTCCTTTTAAACTACGCGAAATAAAAAGAAAAAAGAAAAAAATAATAAAAAAATAAAAAGAAAAATCTAAAGATAACCTAAAACAAGAGGAACGCGCCTTACTAGAGTGTGTTGCTGTTCGCCGGCGGCCGCAGATCGTACTTCGAGGCTAGTATCAAGCTGCTTAAAGTTTCCAGCCGCACCTCGGCGGCTAGGTTCCGCTTGAAGAGCAGAAGAACAGAGACGAACGAGAAGAAGAAAACAGTCTGGTTAGTCCCAAGTCCCGACTCTCGCTTAGGGGTGGGCATCGGGTCGGGTTTTCCAGGTAACCCGACCCGACACGAACCGATAAACCCGGGTTTGGATTCCCAAATTCAACCCGCGCGTCGGGTTCGGTTTGGAATCCAAACCCGACCTCGGGTCGGATCGGGTTCGGGTTTACCCAAACCAGACCCGGGGGTTTTATTTTTATTTTTTTATATATTTTTTCTTGATTTATTTAAAATATATTTATTTTAAAATATATATTTAAAATATATCTCCAAAAGAAATCTTGTCCCTTCAACCCTTCTTACTCCAAAATAGAAAAACAAATAATTTAATGAAAGATGAAGAGTTCCAATTAACTCCAAAATGTTTTGGGTTGGAGTCAATTATCTTGTAAATCCACAATTAGTTCTATATAACAAAATAAAATGCATACGAAAGGGATTTACAAGCCACAATATTAAATTACAACCAAAACTCGTTAAGAATTAGAGCTAATATACTACTAAAATCAAAGCTAACAATAGTGGGTGCTTGTAGTGGGTTTTCGCCCATTTTTATTATAAGTAAACCTCATTCATTGAATGAAATCATTGGTGAGTTCAACACCTTTACAAAAACGTCCTCGCTGTCGATGTGTATAAATGAAAAGATGAAGTATTTGTTGGAGCCCTTCGCGGATCGAATTTAGTTCCATCGATCAATGGTAGACATGGTAAGTGTTGACTTTGTTTATTGCCTCAGATTTTGCAATTTGAAATGCAGTTTTTGTATTAAATTTAATTACTGAGCATTTCTTTGTTGCCCATATGAAGAGAAAGCTAGAGAAGTCATGTCAATTCAAATAGGAGATCTTTTTCTCCTAAACCAGGATCGCCCAGATACTTACTTGCCATGAACTTCATACAACTGATTACATTTTGTTACATTGTTGGATAAAGTGATTACATTTTGTTGCATTGTTGAATACATCTTAAGTCCTGGCCATATACCTGATCCCCAATGTTTTTAGTGGACAGTAGCAATAATATGTCAGGAAACAGCAGTTGACAATAGATTTGATCTTCTTGCTGAAGCAGGACACACTCCACATGTAAGAAACTAAGAGCAATCTGGGCATTTTAGACGACCTCTAGCTTGACATTTGGTACATGAAATGGACCCTGCTCTGGTAGTCTCACCCCCCAGTGACTCGTAAATGTCTTCTATCAAGTTGAAACCAAAAGGTCCTCCTTTAACTAGTCCAACCCCTCTGCATCTTGAACATGCTATCATCTTCACATCACCACATCTTTTGCACATTCCCAGAGAACTGAAAGTTTACGATCACACAACCAATTTAGATAATGCCACTCCACTGACTAGAAAGAAACAAGGTTCTTCAACATAAACGTGGGATCTGACTTTGCATTCAGGTTCATCCAGGTAAGTTCAGCTTTCTGAGTCCAGATGCTCAATTCAGAGCAAGTGTAACCCTGACTTGCCTTCTCAGAAATTTTTGTTGGAACCTCAAGTTGCAACACCGTGATATTCATATGATTAAGAAATGGTAAAATCATCAACTGCCACCACATTTCAAAAGAAAAAAGGACTGTAGAAGCTTTTTACTTCTGTTATCTGGATGACATTACCACAACTTCCGGTATTTCTACCCAGTGCATGCAGAGTCTGTTGTCTACACTTATGGAAGAGAAATTGCTGTAGCTTAACATGGTCCAGCACATGTATTTTCAGAAATCTAAAGCCTTTGCAGATTACTTTTAGCAACTGGCTGAAAAACAAAGCTCTTAGTTCAAACAACTTAAAAACAAGTAATACATTACAAACCAATCAACAAAACAAATGACAAACTAAAGCAAATTCACTTTCCTTTACCAAAAAGTGCATAAACATATCCAGTACCTCAACTTCCTATGTAAAGCAAGAATAAAATTAAACTTACCCGTGCTGAATCCGGAATATCTAATCACATAATACCATAATATCAGAAAAACATCTTCTCCCAAGAATACTAGGAACCCAATTTTACTGCTCAACACAATGGTCAACAACCTTAAACCAAAAGAGACTCAGAAACCTCTACAAAAGTTAGAAAAGTGGAAATTTCACCAATTTGTGGTTTTAAAGACACCTAGGAATCGAACATAAAATCCGGATTACTCATCTCCACTCCAATTCACCACTGCGGACGCAAACCCAGTTCAAAAACAACCCAAGCGAAACGGCTGAACCCACAAAAAACGAGATTCACAAGCAACATCGAAACCTGAAATACGATAGTCCCTGCAAAAGAGACTGAAACTATGAAGAGACGAGATGCTTAAGTTACGGAAGGGAAAGTACCTCCTTTGCGACGCCGAAATAAAGGAGTCCACCTTCGTGGCAGCAACAGTGGCGACAAACAGGAGAGCTCCAACTCCAAAACCTGCAACTTCGCTTGCGGTGATATTTTCCATCTTCTCTTCACGCGGCTACGGCCTTATCTATAATAAGCTAAGCTGTGTCTTCCGAAGTCGAAGCAGGAGTTCAATGCGAACAACAAACATAGAAAGATCTTAAGATTATTTTTTTTTATATTTTATTTTTTATTTTTTTTTATATTGTTTTTCAGCGGCCGTGTACTTTTAATATAATTTTAATATAATTTTAATATAATTTTAATATAATTTTAATATAATTTTAAATACAATTTTAATATAATTTTAATATAATTTTAATATAATTTTAATATAATTTTAATATAATTTTAATATAATTTTAATATAATGTTAATATAATTGTTAATATAATTTTTAATATAATTTTTACCATTCAATAATATTCATTTCCCAAAAAACCTAAGTCATCACGGTGAAGAACTGTGACTAGTTAAAGGAAGTATCACTTCGAAATTTGTTGTTTGGTTCTACATTCAAATGGTTATATGGCCTTCACATTCTGCCACTGTCATCAAATTCTTTTTTAAGCCTGAGAAGAAAGAACATTCTGCCATCAATAGATTAAGATACAACATAAGACCTCGAATAACATGATTAGCGGTCAAGTAAAACGGTGTGGCTTCGCCATGGGACCTCAATAGATGAGTCCACTGTTTTGATAAGAAACATAACAGGGCCCATTTGGATGGAATTGAAATCCTCCTGATCGTCCCACCCCTAAATGCATAACCGGTGTTAAAGGGACTGGTGAGTGTTGAGATTTCTTCTTGGAATTGAAATCCTCAAGAAATGCCTCAACATGAGCTAATGGATGAATCCGAACAACCGTTCGGTTGCAAATTAGTTTCTGGAAGATGTAACAACACATCTATTCTGTCTAAGCCACTCTTCTCTGCACACAAGGCTGATACTCGGCTTCATAGTTCACTCTTCAGTAACATACTAGCTCCAGATGAGGATCTGACGCTCAAATGGCTCCAATTTTCGAGTTCGCAAGATTAGCTGCCTCCACAGGCGTTCAGGGTAGACAATATGAGCAGTTACATCATGTCTTGAACTCTTCTACAAGCCTGAGAAGACTGTAAGTTTCAGCATCAGGCCTGGCGCCCCTTAAAATCATATTCCTCAGAAAATCTGGACAATAAGCCTTAGCTTTCACGTATGCCTTCAGAAGAGTATTATATACAAAAGTATACCGGCTAAATCTTGATTCTCTTAGTTCCTGGAACAATTTGTTCGCATTTTCTATATCGCCCATATCAGCAAACATTTCTACAAGTAAAAGTGTTGTCTCCATCCATGGTGTTGATCTCCTAACCCAACTGCTAGCAGTCTGATCTGACCCGATCTGAAGAGTCTTTAGTGCTTCTTCTACTAACCCGGCTTTCAAACAGCCAACAGCTAGATTTCTATAGGTAATGGCATTAGCTTTGCAGCCATTAGTCTCCATTTCCTTGAACAGCTCTGAAGCTTCATCAAGACATCCGTGTCTACAGTATACAGATATAATAGAGTTGAATTGCTCAGTCCGCTTCAACCTTTTTTTGGACTTCATCTCCATCCATAATTCCTCTGCTCGATCCAGCTTTCCAGTCCTTCCAAAGGCTTCAATTGCCAGAACATAGCTTTTATACCTTACATATGGAAAGTTTTGTATGGTATCCCAAGTTTCCTCCAATTTCCTTTGTTTACCCAAATACCCATATAATATAAGTAGAACATCAAATGTTGACCAGTTATTGCCTGAAGCACAAGATTCTGTTTTAGTAATAATTTCAAGAGATACTGCAACATGTTGGAGGCTCAATATTCACCAATAAGAAAGATGCAGAAAAAAGGGAACATATGATAAAGAACTTTGAATGGCTTCTTTATCAGGGTGACACAGTACCAGCAATTTGTGGGTGGTGGTACAGACCTGCAAACTGAAGACTGATTCTACTAATAGATACAGAAAAAAGCATACAAGATTGAACAATCTAAAATGCTCATAATGTCAATCCATTGTTTCTTCTACGGCATATAAACTCATCAAGAGAAGTTCCAGAAACTTGTTCGAGATACTTTAGAAACATTTCTAAAACTAATAATGAACACTTGATGGCAGAAGTTCACAGATAACCACACTTCTTTACTTTCTAAAAGTAATTCATATGTCCCATTATTCTTGAATCTTCAACCGCATATATAAGAATGCATTATTTTTCCAATATTTTCTACTTCATGTCCATAACATAAAATTTTACAGACTTTCCATAAAACTATTCCAACAAAAGAGTCACTAACTTTCATGTTTCTCTTCTATATTGAAGAATGCATTTTCTTTTTTTGTCCAAAAATTTTCCTACAAAAGTTTCTCTAAATTTCATGTTTCTCTTTTATATCTTGGTAACCTTCCATGGCCTCTCCACTTTAGCCATCAGCGGAGATACTTGACATTTGTTATAGAATATCGTCCCCCAATAAAGAGCCTTCTCAAAAGTACAACACAATATTCCCTTAGAAGGGCAGAAAGGTCAATTACCTGTTTTGCACTTCTCCACTTCCTCTACAAAAGCTTCACACACGGCATATAACCTTGCGGCTGCATGTGCAGATGCTAGTATGCAATAAGTTATCTCACTGGGCTCTACTTTTGCTTTCTTCATTTCATTAAAAACTTTTGATAATCCTTCAATGTTATGGTCATCAGCTTCTATTTTCAACAGAATATTATATGTTGATGGGTGTGGAGTTACCTTGTCAACCTTCATTTGAGTAAGAATTCTCGGGATTGCTTTCCTGCGGCTAGGAGATGAATGAAGAATTATTAATCTGTTAAAGGCCAAATAAGATATAGGAAATCCCAACTCTCTCATCTTTTTCATATAGTCTAGTGACAATCTGATCACACCCTTGTCCAAGCAGGCCAGCACAAGATTGTTGTAAAGTAATTCATTTTGGAAGTTCGGAGGGATATGAGTAAAAAGTGTCTCTCCTTGTGAAATGCCATGAATTTTAGTTGTGAACACCAGGAGATGAGAATAATCAAGTTCTTTTAACTTGTAAGGCCTCTCCCTGATGACCCACTCCATGACCTGGCAAAAACAAAAAAGGGCAAAAACTATCAGCTCCTTGGATTCCTTAATAAATCAGTCAAACAGAAAGGCACATAGACAATCACATCGTAAGTAAGCACATTCAATAAGCAACTATAATGACTCGCCCTTCTGAAAGATCATGCATAAAACTAGCTGACTAACACATTCAATACGCAACTATAATGACTCGCCCTTCTGAACGATCATGCATAACTAACCCACATGGCCACCTTTTTTTTTAATTTTTAATTTTTAAATATTTTTATTTTAAATCTTCAATAAAGTACCCATATTTTTATTTTTGTTTTTAAAATGAGATGTTTTATTGAGCCTTTTGGCAGAAAAATTAAGGGACAGCCTCTATTACGACAAATTGTTGTTGAGATCCCCTCTTTCGCTAGAGAGTCAACGAGACCATTAGCAGATCTAAGTACATGATTCCATTAAATAATAGCGTCCTAAAGCATCTAATTACATTACAATATGAAGCCAAGGTGGCAATTCAACCCCAGAGCACCAGCCAATACACTGGTGAATCCCCTACTACGTATATTGGACAAACACCTTGGTCATGAACAAATCCTCAACCCAACAAGAACAGCCACAATCTCAGCTTCAGCTGCATCTCAGCTCCCACCTTAAAGTGTACTTGTCTGCTAACACCTGTCTATGGAACAGGCTAATGAAATACAAGGCATAAATGGAACAAAAACCATTCACATAATGAAGAAAATGATGAAAACAAATTGAATTAAGAATTCATAACTAAGGTACACAATCAATTAAAGAAAACGGATGCAAAGTGAGAATAATAGAAAAGGAGAAACCACAATTATTTGTAATTTATATAACCATGAAATCAAGAAATCATTGAAGTCAACAAAGCAGTAGATGAGAAAACTCACTGGAACCCACACATCGCACCTCTAGTGCCCGTTTGCTCATCTTCAGCTTCCTCAAGCGGTTAATGGTGTGGAAGATCTCCCCACGATGAATTGGGAACCCATCGGCCATCCAGCTTTGGAAGGCAGAGGTAACTGACTCTGATCTTGTGAGATTTTCAATGCGAGAAGATAACGAGATACACTGGTCTGTCACCGGTGCTTCTCCTGAAGAAATATTGATGTCTGAAGAGCAGAGAGATGAAAACATGCACTTCTGAGAGTGCAACCTGAAGCCCCCGTTATTAAGAAATATTGCATAAAAAGCCCTTCTATGCAAAGTTTGGATTCCTCGCATTGCTCACTCTAAATGAAACTGAATATAATGGCCATCTCACAGGAAGCAAATACTGCATTAAAATTTGACTGTCTCAGAGAGGGGTATTGCCACCAATGATATGTCACAACCCCAGATTTGGTCATTGGTTCTGTTTGTTTCCAAATGGTCTTTCAAAGATTGTGCTAACTTTACAGCAGAACAGTCACTTCCACTAAGGTTACAGGAGAGCAACTAAGTTATTGTAATTCTTTAGATAATGAGAAGATCAACTAAATTGCCGACCCTTCATCAAATAAGAAACAACAATGACAACAGAATGCCAACTGCAATCTCCAAACTAGCAAAAAAGTACAAAAAAGAAAAAAGAAAAAAAATGCAAGTGAGCCCTGAGCAATAGCTCAGGTGGTCTCAAGTGGGTAGATATCACAGGAGGTCTCAAGTTCAAGTCTCCTGGGGGACATTAGGTGGGCAAAGGGGTTCACTAGTTCAAAAAAAAAAAAAATGCAAGTTTTGGTATAATCTCAAAGATGAGATTTTTAGACCAAGTGGATCACCAGGGAAGCTGACAAAATGAGAAGCGCTTATAGTACTTGAGACTGGCAAAACTGTAATAGAAAAGATCATACAGATTGCATCAAATGGATAAGATCACAACCAAAACAGCATGGAGATCAAAGAATCAAAGAGTAAAGGATATATTAGAATATCAAAGGTAACAGGCCATTTGAAGCAAAGTATTAAGAGATACAGACTGAGGAAAACATTAATATGTTTAATTTATAGTTAAAAACATTAGCAGTTGTATCAGCATGCACTAACAAGACCAGGTTATGTACCTTCTTTTCTCAATGTCATATTTATCACAACACTAAAGAAGGAAAAAAACCCTTTTTTCTCTTAACAGTTATCTCCTAACAATTTTTTGTCAAAACACTAAGTGATTATGCAACACCTAAAATTGTTGTTTTCAAATAATATCAATACAACACAAGTAGCAGACGATGGTAAGGCAAAACTACGCCAAAATTTCTGATAAAGGTTACGAAAACAGCAACAGCACTAAATCCCAAAAAATGAAAATGAATTACATTTCTAGATAGAAGTACTAACCAGAGATTGCTCCCGCCTGGAGTCGGATAATCTGCTCCACGTCGTTTCTGGATTCTGATTAGCATTGTCCTAAATCGACAGAAACACGAAAGATACAACCGAATTCTTAAAAAAACCACGAATCTTTATAAATCGATTCAAATGTACTAATCACTCGTGAAAGAAACACGATAAAACATCCCCAGTTCCACGAATCAGAAAGACCCCTTTCTAAATAGAAATAGGAGTACGACGAACTACTCACCAGGAGTTTGCCAATGGAAGCTTAAAACCGGAAGTTTTGCTTGAATCGAAGCTTAAAATCGAAAACTTTACTTGAACCGAAGCTTAAAATCGAAAACTGTGCTTGAACCGAAGCTTAAAATCGGAAAACTTCAATTGAAGCTTGAAATCGGAAGGCTAGAATCGAAGCTTGAAATCGGAAAAGCGATGAAGCCAAGATCCGAGGTGAAGCGTCGACACTCCCGGCAGTTCAGGGCAACGAGAGGGGAAGTGAAAAGTGGGATAACAGGTACTGAGAATTTTGAACGAAATTTTACCTGAAAAGTATAAGTATATCATTCTTCATAAATTACCCACAAAATATAGTTATTTTTTAAATTACTGGGATAATATAACTAACAAAAATTACTGGGATAACATGCACTAACAAAAATTACTGGGATAATATGCACTAACAAAAATTACTGGGATAATATGCACTAACAAAAATTACTGGGATAATATGCACTAACAAAAATTACTGGGATAATATACACTAACAAAAATTACTGGGATAATATACACTAACAAAAATTACTGGGATAATATACACTAACAAAAATTACTGGGATAATATACACTAACAAAAATTACTGGGATAATATACACTAACGAAAATTACTGGGATAATATACACTAAAAAAAATTACTGGGATAATATACACTAACAAAAATTACTGGGATAATATACACTAACAAAAATTACTGGGATAATATACACTAACAAAAATTACTGGGATAATATACACTAACAAAAATTACTGGGATAATATACACTAACAAAAAATTACTGGGATAATATACACTAACAAAATTACTTGGGATAATATACACTAACGAAAATTACTTGGGATAATATACACTAAAAAAAAAAATTACTGGGATAATATACACTAACAAAAATTACTGGGATAATATACACTAACAAAAATTACTGGGATAATATACACTAACAAAAAATTACTTGGGATAATATACACTAACAAAAATTACTTTGGGATAATATACACTAACGAAAATTACTTGGGATAATATACACTAAAAAAAATTACTGGGATAATATACACTAACAAAAATTACTGGGATAATATACACTAACAAAAATTACTGGGATAATATACACTAACAAAAATTACTGGGATAATATACACTAACAAAAATTACTGGGATAATATACATTAACAAAAATACCCTTATGTTTGTCTTTCATTTCCAATACAAATACACTTTAAACCAATTTTTGTCAAATTTTTTGAACTAAACCAAACAATTATTAAACAATCAAACTCAACTATTTTGAACAAAAATTATTATATATTAGAATATATGATGTCAAAGACAATTTTTACTGTCTTCTTTCTAAACTCAAAAAACTAAATATTTCCCATCAAAATTTTCTTGTTTGTCTTCTTCTCAAATAATTATAAGTGTTGTATATTATTTATTATAATTTTATTAATTAATCCTTGTATTTTATATTGATTTGTCTCTCGTAATAAGTTATTGAATAAGAACTACTTTATAAACACAAAATTGACAAACTGGAGAATTCTTTTTATGATTCATTATCTACATATAGTTTTCACTTGATGTCAAATATATTAACATATTATCATAAATAATATTAAGTTATTACCTCTTAGCGCAATAATATATTAGTGGTTAACATGTTATTTTATTTAGTATTAACATATTACCTTTTAACGTAATAACATATTAGTGGTTATTTATTGTATGTAGTTCTCATTTAATCAAATAGTATGTGAGAGATACGTAAACTAATATGTTAGTGATCGAGGACTAATATGTTAGCTTAAAATGAAAGATACTTTTATAACTTTCACAAATGTCGTGTAATTATAATATTGGGTGCTTTGTTAATAACTTGTCGAATAGTATGTAGTGTGATGCGAAATAATATGTTAGTGACCAACAACTAATATGTGAGCCTAAAATGAAAAGTTCTTGTATAACTTTTATAAATGTTGTGTAATTACAATATTGTATAATATGTTAATACTAGCCCAATATTATATTAAAGTTGTACGAAATAATATATTGATGACCATTGACTAATATGCTAGCCTAATATGAAAGGTGTTTCTATAACTTTTATGTATAACTTTCTTAAATGTTGTGTAATTACAAATTGTATTATATGTTAACACCCGTCGAACATTATGTTGGAGTTGTACGAAATAATATGTTGATGACCATTAACTGGTATATTAACCCAACATAAAAGGTGTTTCTATAACTTTTAGTATTCACATGAAATTATAATATTGACTAATATATTAACTACAATCGAATAGTATGTTAGGTTTGAGTAAAATAATATGTTAGTAGCCAACGACTAATAGGTTAACTCAGAATAAAAGGTGCTTCCATAATTTCACAAATATTATGTAATTATAATGTTAGATGATAGATTTAAGCAAAATAATATGTTAGTAGCCGATGATTAATATCTTAACCCAGAATGAAAGGTGTTTCTATAATTTCACAAATGTTATGTCATTATAATGTTGGATGATATCAAAACAAAAGTCAAATAGTATACTCCTCTTATACAAAATAATATGTTAGTGATGATATGTTAGCTCAAAATTGTAGTGGTTTTAGTTTGAAGTGTTGAGTCGGTTCCCGGTAAAAAAAAAAAACCAAAAATACATAAAAAGGTATTTTTATCTGCTCATATTGCCTAGTAATTTACAAGAATGATATATTTGTAGGATAATTTATGAAGAATAACATTATTTTTTGGTAAAAAGTTCCAATTTTGAACTCTTGGACACTGAAAGCCCTTAAATTAGAACTAGTGAGCGGGAAAAAATTAAGAAAAGCATACAATGTTAAGAAATATAAACCTGCAAAAAACCCTAACTTGCAAAAAACCTGAATCCACAAAAAACCCGAATCCACAAAAAACCCGAACTTGAACCCGAAGCCAACCCAAACCCTATTTTTACAAACCCAAACCTGATCTGACCAAAACTTGACATGTTTTGGTAAAACCCAAACCCGACCCAACTAAATTGGACTATTTACACTATCTTTTAACGACTCATAAAAATAAAAATATAAAAAATTATAAAAACTCACGTTCAAGTAAACCCGAACCCAACCCAACCTGGGCTTTGGATTCCCAAACCCAAACCCGACAAGCGGGTTGGATTTAAAAATCCAAACCAAGTATTTTCGGTTGAGTTGGGTCTGGTCGAGCCCAGATCCGCTTTGGCCACGGGGGGCCCTAACACGGAACTGCCCGTGCGGGGCTTGGAGGGCACCCCGTGATTCGCTTTGGCCACGCTGCATTTTGGCCAGCAGGTCCGAGCTCGGTCTGGTTCCCTCAAAACCCAGCCTGACGCCCACCCTACCCTCTCCTTTCTTCTTCTCTTTCATTTCTCTCGTGCCTGAGACTTCCTTTCCTCTCCCATGCATGTAGCTTGTGAACCTAGGTCCGTTTTCAAAGTCACAGATTAGGTGGCCGAACCATTTAAACCCATAATAGTATAGTGGAACTGGTTTATATCGGGTTCAGCCATTGGCTAACTAAAGTGGGGCCCTATTCATTATTTAAACTTGTATCAATTATTTTATAAGAATAAGATAACAATAATTATTTCCAAGTATATTGGTTGATGTAATGTAGTATTGCCATCTTAAAAACAGCAGTGTGCCCTTCGAAGTTGGACCAATTCCCACCTGCCTCCACTGCTACGTAAAACATACTCAAAGGTAAGAGAAGAATGCTATTATTATGGAGCTCGATCGAAGGGTTTTGTGTCGTTGTAGCAAACATCCCAAGCTGCCTCCATGGCATCGTTGGCAGCTACTTCTGAGCAGTAAGGGTTGGCAACGACGGACTTCATCACTCTTCTTTTCACGCACTCCTGCAGCACAGAAATAATTGAGCAACAAAAAGAAAGTATGAGAACCAAACTAAAAAAGAGCGGTGATTTTTTCCTTGTTAAATTTTGTAACAATCTTGAGGAAACAAATGAAACAAAGAATTTTCATTGTCTGAGATTCCAACATGAGGAAGAGGAGAAAGAGAGGCCGAAGAAAAATTAAACTGAGTGAGGAAAATTAAGAAATAATTGGGAATATTTAACTATCCATATAGCTCTTGGCCACATTCCTAAGTACAACAACCTCACAGACAAAGCAACACTCCTTTAGACTTTCTTTTACTTTATTTATTGCTTTAGCTATGCATTCTTTCTAGTATTCCCTTGGCAGGTTGGGAAGGTGATGGGTTAGGGTTTCAGGTTGAGGATGGGGTATGGCTTTTTAAACCCAATCGTGTTTTTAGCAGGGTCAAGTTTAAGGAGTTAGAGGCCAGGTTGGTTTCGGTTTTTGGAAACATTGATCCTGGCCCAATTGGACCCACCCTATATACAATGGAGTAAAGAATATACAAACTCAAGCCAGTGTTGACAAGTAAACATAAATAAAACTCACTTGTTCGTGACCCCTGATTTTCATGTATCCACGCAATAGTTCACGTTTGTAGTGGCAATCCCCACTTAAATGGCCAGCACGAATCTGAAATATAAGGATGTCCAACAAAACATGTAAGGTGAATTAAAGTCAAGAGAAGGAAATATCAATGAATGCATTATAAAAGTTAAGAGAGTATGAGCAGGTCTATAGAAACACAAGTTAATAACTTCATTGATTGTGTGTGAGAGAGAGGGAGGGAGGGAGACTCTACCTCACTGCAAGCATGATGCACGCAATTTGACCAGTCCAAGTTCTTAGCACGACAGTCATCATATGCATGAATCAGTTCATGGATCAAGACTTGGTCAACATCATCTTGCATGTTCATGTGGTTACTGCAAACTAATATCTGACATTGGAAACAGAAAAGTTTCTTATGCCAACAATATTTATGAAACAATTCATTGTGTAATCACATTACTGCTCATGCCTTGCAAAACATACAGATAATTTTTTTTTTTTGAATAGTGATTTTTTTTGCCTTTTTTTTCTTATAAACCCATCCCCACCTAATGTCCCCTAGGAGACTCGAACATGAGACCTCCCGTAATATCTACCTGAGCGAGACCACCTGAGCTATTGCTCAGGGCTCAAACCATAGAGATAATAAAGAAGAAGAAAACAAAAGGATGTAAGTTCAGTGTTTTACAGCTCATGAACTGCACCAAGAGCTGGTGAGACTTCAAAGCAAAACCTCACACCCAGATGCTCATCCACTCAAACATTTTTTTTACAAAGAAGTGTAAATTTTGTTAAAAAGAGCAAGAAGCACAACACATTGAGACCACCCCAAAATATAGAGGAGAGATGAACAATAAGAAATCCAAGGAGAAACAGAAAGAATCCCCAGACACTGCAGCACATGGCCCAACCAGGCACTTTTAGCATTACCTCCTTGGTTAAATCTTAATACTTATTCCCCGTTAGTTAAATACAAAACCTAAATGATGAAGCTCTAGAAACTAATTGAATCATGTACACTGATTCTAGAAGATATGAGGATGACAAAATCTAATAGAAAGGGTAAGTTGACTATTTTACTATTGTTTCTTTCATAATTCCAGCCACCGGCCTAACCTAATTCAAATCAGAAGCAATATCCATCTGGAAGGTTCTTGTTCCCTCAAAAAGGCAGTTGGTTAATTTAAGGAGAACTCACTGTGGAAAATGTTAGCGAGAACAAAACCTTGGTTATCAACGTTCTCTCTCGCATTTGGGGGAATGTCAAACTGTGGGGTGTGCATAACCTTTTAATGGAGTCCCTCTTGTCCTCCCAAATTAGGGACAAAAGTGTTCACCTACCTCGGCATTCCACCATGAGCCAGTTGATCTAGCTAGGTGCATTTTACAACTGCCAGCTCATGAAAAAATTCTCTGGCATGCAACCACACCACAGTTCCCTTGTGTGCCTGGGGTGAAGAAACAGCCACTCCTTTACAACTTAATCCTCATCAGAGGAGGAAATCTTTGAGAATTGTAATTGGCATGTTCTGTCTTGGGCGTCTCAGCACAAGGAGTTTTCTCAATATACCAACTCTTACACTAGAGCAGATTGGCAGATTGTTTTTTAAGGAAAAAAATGGTGTATGATTTTTTGAACTGGCATATGCTTTATTTTTTAAATTGGCAGATTAGTTTATTCATTACATATATAAGCCTTCATTCCGAGCATTTATTCCTTGGTCAGGAATAAGCTAAGGTAGGGCCAATGAGGTAAAAGGCAATGAAGACAACAGCTGAAACCTAAACCTTTGAGGGGATTGACTAATGCGAAGGCTTCGGAGGCATCTTCCTTAATGAAGTTGTTGGAAGCAAAGCTTGTCCTGTAGTATGGGGCCTATGTTCTTTGGCTCCTCTGGGGTTTTGTAGTAGAAGAAGATAACTAGTGCACACCCTTCTTTCCTAGTTTGAATTTTTCGACTACAAAAAAGGTTAAACAATTCTTATGGATAGCAGCTCATGGTAAAATTCTTATCTATGATGAATTACCCTACGGACAAATGGTTGTTAGTCACTATGTAAACTATGTGAACACGAGGAAGAAACTAGCAATCATGTACATTTATGTTGAAGGAGGCTCTACTCTGGCAATTGGCTGTGCTTTAAAAACAACTAGTGCCCCATGGAAGCTCAAGCATATGTTTGACCAATTAGAAATGAAAGGCATAAACCTAGGTCTAGGGCCCGAAGATTTGCTAACCCTTTAGCAGACCAACTAGCAAAAGGAGGAATAAATAGAGAGACGCTAATGTCAGTCCTAATCAGTCATCTATTTGTACTATGATTACTTCAGGAGTAGAAAAACCGAAGGCATCACTATTTTCAAAAGAAGAAAAAGCACTCTGTTCAAGGTACATGGATTACTTCAGATATTTGCTTGGTGAAGGTAAATTTCAATAATGAGGAGTTATTTCACAATAGCAGGCGGTTATGGGAGGATATTTCACGATAATGGAGGCTTTCACAATAGTGGGGAGTAATGGGGGGTATTTCACGATAGGAAATAATCTACCACCCACTCTCATGCTGGCCTCCTCAATACTCCAACTAGGCAAAAACATTACTGTCATAAACGGCACTCAAATTGCTGCTGCTAGGTACTGTTGAGGGGGATCCCCTTTCCTATATCTAAAATTCTACTTCAAACTTGAACTAGATCAAGATTATATCTAGATTCATTTGTAGCGGTAGATTGTTGGATGTCTCTTGTGAGACCTTCCTCGCATGGAAAGATGTGACATAGTGGCTGATAAGTTGGGAAAAGATGAAAATATTGTCCTTGACCTTGTATTTTCCCTCCGTCCATCAGAGTTCCTGAATTTGCAAATTGTTAAACAAAAAATGTAACCCACACAGAATTTGGCAAAGTGAATTTCCCAGAACAGAGATCAACGTCCAGTTTTAATATCAACAAAACAACATAAAAACTGTTTGGTTGTCACATAGATTAGCCTTTCAAGGGGTACCAAACATCAATTTTGTGAGTGTGGTCCTAAGGCCCACATTTGCTAAACAAAACAAATAGACTGAAGAGAACCCATGGGAGGATAGCCATCTCCTTGTGACTTGCATTAGCATTGAAAATTTTTAATTAGTAGGTTCCTTTTTTTGTTCATTAGCCAGAATTAAAACCCAAAAACCCGTAAAGCTATATCTTTCTTGTATTTCCGTACTGTAACCAATAAAACAATATGAAGGAAAATAGTAATAATAGGGCTAAGAAAACGTACACCTTCTCCACGAACATAACCCCCACTGATCTGCTTGTCGCAATTGACTGCCTTGATGAATTGGTTACCAACTGCGCACCCTGCTTTCTCCAAATGCTCTCTCAAGAATCTCACTGTGGGAGCTAAAAACACACAACAAAAAAATCTTCAATTATTGAAAATAAATAAATAAATAAATAAATAACTTGATGCAAGAAAAAGATGATATACAATGGGGTGGTGGCCAGAAGAGACGTTAAGTTATTAAAAACATGAATGTGTAAATGTGAAATGAAAGTAGAGAACTCAGACATAAGCTTTTTTTCTCACTTTTGAGACCCTTCTTAATCATGTCTTGACATTCTTCCACCGTTTTACCATTATAACCATAAGATGACGAAACACTTTCCTCTGCCATTCTTTCTTAGTAATCTACCTTCTGCCTGCTGTCCACCAACAAACTAATGCTCCACTGCAACCCCACACTTATACCCCTCAATATGCAAAACCAAATTGAGCTACTGCCGGATAGTGAAACTTTATATTATCAATTCTCAGAGTCGCCCTAGACGTTCCCGGATTCGCCGGAGATGGTCGAGGAAGAAGCACAGCAACAGAGGCTCGGGTCTGTACTGGGGCAGGTTAACTCACCCACGACTGCACGTAATATTTCGAGAGGCCCTGCAAAGCATTGCTAAAAGTCAACGCCTTTCAACGGAGAGTTTTTTTTTAAAGCGTTCGCACGCCTGCCTCATGTGACGTGCCTCCAGGGGTGGCAATGATTTGGATATATTTAATATCCAAATCAAATCAAATCATTAACTTTGTTATTGGATATCCATTACCAATCCAATAAGCTTATTGGACTCTTATCGGATATCCAATAAGAATCCAATAAGCTTATTGGATCTGTATTGGATATCCAATACAGATCCGTTAAGAAAAGAACCGGTTAAAATTAAATTTAAAATTTAATAAAAGTAATTAAAAATCATAATTAATTTAAAAGTTAAATTAAAAAAATAAAATAAAAACCTAGAGAAAGAAAATTTAGAGATAGAAAAAGGGAGAAAAGAGAAAGAGAGAAAAGCCTAGAGAGAGAAAGGGAGAAAAGCCTAGAGAGAGAGAAAAGGAGAAAAGGAGAAAAGCCAGAGAGAGAAAGGGGAGAAAAGAAAAGAGAGAGAGAAAGGAAAGGGAGAAAAAGAAAGGAGAAAAGGAGAAAAGAGAAGAAAGGAGAAAAGCCCAGAGAAAGAAAAGGGAGAAAAGCCCAGAGAGAGAAAGGAGAAAAGAGAGAGAGAAAGGGAGAAAAGCCCAGAGAGAGAAAAAGAGAGAAAGGAGAAAACCCAGAGAGAGAAAGGAGAAAACCCAGAGAGAAAGGAGAAAACCCAGAGAGAGAAAGGAGAAAACCCAGAGAGAGAAAGGAGAAAACCCAGAGAGAAAAAAAGGAGAGAGAGAGAAAAAAAAAACAGAGAGAGAGAAAGGAGAAAAAGAGAGAGAAAGGAGAAAAAACCCAGAGAGAGAGAAAGGAGAAAAATGGAGAGAAAGAGAGAAAAACCTAGAGAGAGAAATAGAGAAAGAGAGAAAAACTTAGAGAGAGAAAGAGAGAAAAACCTAGAGAGAGAAAGAAAGAAAAACAAAAAAAGCTTTCACCCATCAACTAAAAGGCAACAACTAATATAGTAAGACCACAAATGAAATTAACCCTTCAACTCTAACAGATATACATAAAAAAAGAATCAACAACCTTCTGCTTCCCGTAGATCTTAAAGAAGAAAACAATTTTAGTGATCTTTGCTGCTTCCAAGGACCTGATAATGTTATGCAACTAATCTATACATCTACCAGTTTCTAGAGATGAACATGTGTCTAAGCAAATTGAAAGCAAGTGCTAATCAAACATAGAATGATAAAGATAAAATTTTTCACAAACAAGCACAAACAATCAAAAGCTAGGATGGATATTCACTTAAAGAGAAAATGCAAACACTCACTTAAATAAAATGCCCCTTGGTTTATTTGCTGCATGATCGACAAGCCAGACATTTTAATTTCACTAGAAATAGAAGGACAGATGAAATGATGCATTTTAAACAAGTACAACCTTGAGATGGGACTTTGAGAAACATATCAAGAAAAGGGAAAATAAAGTGCCAGAGCAGTACAAGAATGTATTAATTGGATGCTAACCTGTTTTCTTTACAGCAGTCTCTTAAGGTTAAATGGAAGCCCTTTTGTTTATTTCATTAACATTGTAAAACTCGCGGGTTCCAGTTTTAATTAGTCTTCAAGAAATAACAAGGGAATGACAAGTTACATTTCATTAGCAATTAACAGAGGAACATAAGCAATGTCTGAGAAATTTACATGGTAACTGTTGCAAACAGTAGCACCATTATCAGAACAATTCAACCCGACTGCAGTTGGTTTGTAAGATAAAGAGAGACAGTTGAGGGCTGAGGCAAATCTATCATTTTCGTGAACACCATGATCCTTGAACTCAGAACCCCCCGAGTGGACGAAAAGGCGGACGGACAGTCAGCCACCTCTCAAGTCCCCCAGGAAAGGATCAGGTCCCTGGAACTTCCGAGGGAAGTCACAAGTGGGTCTGTCGGCCGGGAAGAAGCTATAACAAGACAGAAGGGGGAAGAAGCTACTCTCTCTCTTAAATCAACAAAACGGTGTCCGAAAGGGGGAAGAAGCTATAACGAGACAGAATCTCAAACCGTCGTATAAAAGCTGAATAATAACCAAACAAAAATTTACAGAAGCATACCGGGAGAACGAATCGCTTGCCGTGAAGGAGGAGAGAGCGAAGGAGACGCTACGGATAACGATTCCCACCGAGAAAGTTTGGTCTTTCTTCAGTTCCGATTCCAAGTGGGGAGAGGAGTCGGGACTCGGGAGGGGATTCGGTAAGGGGAGTCGGTAAGGGGAGTCGGTAAGGGGTGTCGGGAGGGGAAGTCGGGAGGGGAAGTCGGGGGGGGGGGAAGTCGGGAGTCGGGGGGGGGAAGTCGGGAGTCGGGAGGGGAAGTCGGGAGTCGGGAGGGGGGAAGTCGGGGAGTCGGGAGGGGGGAAGTCGGGAGTCGGGAGGGGGGAGTCGGGGAGTCGGGAAGGGGGGACGCGGGAGGGGGACTCGGGAGTGAGCGCGGGTCGGCTAAGGCTTTCGGGGGTCGGCTAAGGCTTCGGGGGGTCGGCTAAGGCTTCAGGGGTCGGCTAAGGCTTCAGGGGTCGGCTAAGGCTTCGGGGGTCGGCTAAGGCTTCGGGTCTATGGATATCCATTACCATTATGAATAAAATTCATAATTAAATCATTAACAAATGAATATCCAATAAGCAGCTTATCAAATATTTTTTTTTTAACGATTTAATTTAAATTTTTTGTATTTGATTTGAATATCCGTCCATTGCCACTCCTACGTGCCTCTATTGGTTGTGCTTACTAACATGCACTGCCTTTGTTCGCTGCATTGTTTGGAAGTAGCCTTACATGACACTATTGTTGTTCAGCTATGCAGACTCGAACTTAAACCTTTTACAATGATGACTCAAATGAGACCATTTGAACTATTGCCCAGGGTTTTACAAGAGACTCATGTTCAAGAACCTTCTAAAAAGTATAAAAATAAACTAACATATCCTAAATCATTAAAAGTTTATGACAAAACCAGATAAATAAAGGAAATAACTGAAAATCAAGTATTACTACTTTTAGTAAGTTATTATTTCACGAAAATATTGTGCCTTGAAAGTATTTAGGAGATATCGGTAAGTATAAATTATCGGGTGTTAAAACTTTACTTGGAACTCTGCGTTAAACACCTCAAGAAATAAAGAACAAAGCAAACACAGACAAGTTGTTATCGCACTTCGGAACAACTGTTCCTAATCTGCGGGGCATTATTGCTCGACATAATAACAATCGACTAGTGATAACTGATTACAAGACTTTCACAAAGACATTACAGTTTTGATTCACCTTATTAACAGAATCGTGGATTACCTTCAACACCTGACCCACTAAGTGTAAGTGGTCATGTCATTATCCCACTGAGGCTCCCCCTCAGTTTGAGCTTCCAGAGTGAAAGACTCAGTATGTCTCCAGCACAGACTTCAGCAAGGGTGTTCCAACTCCGGGTGGAACTCCGTCTTCATCTCCTCGACCGCCTCTTAGAAAGCAAATTGATGAAGAACAAATATGGTCCAGAATACACGAACTTCTCTTGAATACTCGGAATAGTTCTCTCAGAAGTCGTGTGTTATGTACAAGTCTTCATGCCTATTTATACTAGTACTTATCCTATATATGGTAACTCCTTGATTAATTATCAATCACTTCAGTCCAACTGGTTACTTTCTTAAATTCGTTCCAGTCATCAGTCAATATCAATCTCTCATTGATCTCGATCAATCTAGAGTTATTCTTTCTTATTTCATCCACGAATATCTCTGATAACCTTTGTAAGGTTGTCATATTCCAAACCTTCCATATATATGTCTTGATTGTGCATGGCAATTTTGTCCAAAGATAGTCAATCATCAAGTGTTGACACTAACAATCTCCCCCTTTGACTTTCTTTGACAAAATATCATTCTTTTTGTAGAAGTATTTGAAACACTGTCCGAGATATCATATGAATCTCCATGATTGATATTGCTTCAAAATAGCAAAGAGGACATTCATAGCAATGATGAAGATAAACCAAATATTTGTTAGATAGATACACTCATAGCCCAGATGATACAAAAAGTAACACAAAATTCTCCCCCTTTTTGGCAAAGACAAGATAAAGATCTCAAGAGTCAAGTTCACCATCTTCATAAGTAGGTACCTTGGGCTCATCTTGTCGCTTCCTATGATTGTGAATAACCAGTAACTTCTAAAGCATTGGGATCTCAGATTCTAAACTCTTCAGACACTTTTGATAATGCTCTTGTTGCCTCTTAGAGAATGCTTCAGAATAGAGTGACAGAGGACTACCTTGTTCTGCTTCTTTAGTATTAAGATGGTCTGTCTAAATAAAAACTTTTCTGGTGCTGATCTTCAATATTGCTGACCAAAAACTCAAGAGGGTCGGGTGGCCACTCGAACTCCTTCTGAGACATCATCTCAAACACCATTTAAGAGAAACAACAAGGGGACACATCTGCACCTAAATTATCAGTCTAGTCAGCAAGTAGAGCTTTAAGCTTTCTTATCTCTTTTTGGTGGCAAGGCTTAAACTGCAACATCAAATGAAACACTACAGAAAACCATGTTATAAGAGCAAATAAGTTTTGTTACTGCTTCTTGTTGTAGTACAGCTGCTTGTGGACACAAATTATCTTAGTATATCATGTAGAAACATCTATGTGATGCCTTTGTTACTTTCTCCAAGACAAGTGTAAGGCACAACCACTTATCTCTAATTCCCGTTTCGAAGGATGGGATGTTCAGACAGCACACATGCTCAAAGTTCTTTCTAAGAACTCAAAGCATCGATCACCTTTTTCTGGATCAATGTCTGGAACACCGTCTGGAACACCGTCTGGAACACCAACTGGAACAACATCTAGAACGATATTGGCATATGATACTTCTTTAGTGTGATCAAGTGTCTGTGTACAGTAAATGTCTCTTCATCATGTATATCCTGATTTCTAGGCTTTTTACCTTTACAACTCAGAGTCTGGACTGGTCCAATTTTATAAGTGTTTTCGAGATTTTGAGAAAGTCATCTTCTTCCTGTCGCATAATAGATCTTCATCCATTCACTTATTCAAAAGCAGTTGAAGAGATGGAAACGGAGTTGCAACCGAAGTTGCAACAAGCTTTCTAGTTTGTGCTAGAAATAGAGGTAGGCACGAGTCGGGTTTGGGTTGGGTTTATGAAAACCCGAACCCGACCCAAAAAACCTGAATTTTTTTTTATATTTTTTAAATAAATAAAGAAAAATATAAAAAAATAAAAACCCGTAGGTCGGGTTTGGGTAAACCCAAACCCAAACCGACTCGAGGTTGGGTTTGGATTCCCAAACTGACCCGAGCCCAAACCGACCCGAGGTCGGGTTTGGATTCCCAAACCCGAACCCGACCCGCGGGTTGGATTTAGGAATCCAAACCCGGGTTTTTCAGCTCGGGTCGGGTCGGGTTACACGGAAAACCCAACCCGATGCCCACCCCTTGCTAGAGACAGGCCAAGTCTTTCACACTGGAAGCTCGAATTGAGGGGGAGCCTCAATTGGGATAATAACTAGACTACTCACGTCACAAGAGTAGGTCAGTTCAAGGTTAGAGTTTGAAAGGTATCGACGTTTTGTTGCAGTGAAGGTTTGTAGCACATTTAACTTGGTGGACCGTTATTATCCTAGGCTACACTGCCCCACATATTAGGAACTATTTTGTTTCGAACTGCAATAACATCTTGCTTATCTTTTGCATTATTTTTATTTCTTGTACGATGTTTAAGTCAATGTTTCACAGGGAGTGTAAACACCTGTCCTTTATATTAACCAGTATCACTAGATTTTTTCACTTTCTCTTTTTAATTTTTCCTTCTACAGTTGAGCTTCTTTCTTGCGCCAACGCCAGACCAGAGACCGGGCAAGAGACTAGACCAGAACAGAACAGGTGATAGACAAGAATAAATTAAATGAAGATTATCTAGTTTCTATATTTGAAGGTGGTTAAGATAGCTTGAACACAGGACAAGGGATATATATCAAAACTAAGGGGTATAAATCAAAACTAGTGATCAAACAATTTGAGGGAAAAATAAAAGATAAAAACCCACTTTCTCAATGATGATTACTTGGATAAAGCTTTGATAATGATGATGCCTCATGAGATTAGGTAAAATTTTTTCTAATTTTCCTAATTACTTGATTCTTTTATTCTAACCGCTTGTTGTTTCTCTGGGTCATCATCACCTTTTATTTTTTCCTTTTTTTACTTTTAGTCATTCCCATCATTTTACAAGAGGAATCCTTCTACCTGTTCTGCTTTTCACCACTCATGAAGATGTGCAATCTGCCCATCATGACATGCTTGTTTAATAATGAAAGGCTGAGAAGGATGAAAGCATCAGTGACCCCTTAGAAAATGATGGCCACCCTTCTCACCCCTTTCCCACACTACTCAACAAATTACTTTAGTTTGATCAGTTTTGCTTCATGGAGCCACTGAAACCAGAGTTCTTATCTTATGAATTTTGATTTTATCTACCCACTTGTCTCCAAACTGTCCATCTCAGAAATAAATTAAGCAAGGTAGTTTGTCAGTATCCTCTGATCGGTTAGATAATGATACTAACAGAAGCATTTCAGCAGTATCTTGTAGGTACTGTAACAGAAAAGAAGAGGAAAAAGAAAAAAAGAAAAAGAGAAGCAGAGGGGAGACAGAGATAAAGTGGGGTGATAAAGATTGTCTGGAAATAATCACAAAGCAAGTTCAAAATCCATCGTGTTGTCACCATATTCATTGCCATGTTCACCGGTAGAGGCTCTCATCCTCATGTGTGTGGGCCTGTGAGAGCAACTAGCTAGGTACCATCAGGGTTACAAAATACCACCAGGGGCTGCTAGTCCTCTGTTACCCACCAGTTGCATGGAAAGGCACCCTGGTCAAGGCCTTGTACAGACCAGATGGACCCGAATGTTTAAGACATCAGTAAGGTACTAGATTAAATTTGCACTCATTGTTACTTATCTTTATCTTTGTGCAGTGTGGCCACCCTTCCAACTTTTCTACACAAGAAAAGCACATCCCATGTATCTTGAACCAGTACTGCTGCTGTCTGCGCGCTGATCATTCTTAATTAATTATCCTTAATAATACTGGTTTGCATTGGCAGAAGAATTAAATAAGAAAGGTTATTGAAACTGATGGGGAAGTTGGAAATTAAAAACAATACATATAAGCAGCTCTTTTTTCTAAGTAGATTCTTGGTTAGAATGAAGTGCACTTTGTCTTGCACACTCCATCTTCCTTGGGTCTAATTACTAAACCATGAAAAGATGTGATGATCTTGTTGGCCCCTGAGGCACCCTTAAAAAGAAAAAGCTTGCGCCATGCGCCTAGACCTGTTTGGCACCGAATGAAGGATACCTGTTTGTGGGCAGGCATTTAGTAATTTATTAGCCCATCTGGATGCCTAGCTACTGCAGAACAGAGAACAAGTGTGACCAGGCAGGGTTCATTTTTGGGTTGGTATAGTTAGTTTATAGAGAGCAAATCATATCTGGCAAATGTGCCTAGTCCTGATTAATTTAGACAGAAGAAGCCTTTATGCATGTAATTGATATTAGTGCAGCATCTCTACTTATCTACGCAACTGCATGCCCTAATCTTATACTCTTGCAGTGCTGGGTGGAATGACAGTGGCTTTTCACCTACTTATAAATGGGGGCCTTCAGCGACCTCCCAACATATATTCCCACGCTATCATCCAAAAGCAACTAATGAAGCCACTGACTGAACACTTTGATCAGAAAAAGAATTGAAAAGAAAAAAAAGTAATATTTTACACAATCCCCACAAATTGACCATGCACCTCTCTTCTACTCATGCTGGACAGTTTTCACACAGACAAAGAAAACCTATTGTTGTTAATTTGAAAGAGAGCAATAGGAATTTTCAGAAATACAAGATGACAAAATGTCTTATATATATGCTCCTATGAACTTAATTAGCAATATTGGGTGCACTCCTCTTGATGCTTTCCATAATATTGGTGGTCTCATAAACAGGAAGACCATTTGAATAGACACCCAGATCATAGTTTTGTAGTTCAAACAGATCAGAGCTTGAATCGCTGTCTGCCCCATCATCCATATTGTCTTCTGCTGCCCTCCCGAAGTTCTTCAGGGAAGACACCTCATCCAGCCATCTTCTCTCTCTATGTACACTAGTACTCCTACTTTTGTCTGAAAGACCAGTAGTACTAGTATTATAGAAGATCTTCTCCTCCAAATGCCCATTACTGGGAATCTTGTTCTTTTCGGAGAACCCATCAATATTATTAATGGATTTGACACTCTCATCGATCTTAGAAACTTTAATTTGTGGGCAGAAAGTCACTGACCTCATGTCTTGCCCAATATTGCATTTGGGTAGAGGCACCACTTGCTTGTGATCCGAGTAGCCCTTGAGGTCCTTGTACAGTACCTTCGTGGGAGTATGGATAATATTATAAGGTGGGGGTGTTCTAAAACCAGAGCTCGAAGAAGAATACAAGGATTTGGGGTCGGTATAACTGGTGGCGGTACTTCGAAAATGGCTTATACTGCTTCTCCTCTTCCTCCTTCCACCGGGGCTCTGATCCTCTTCGTCTTTGACAGACTGGGAACTTGACTTGGACTTCTTTTTTGAAGACGTTTGGCTGAAGAGGGAGTTGAGGAAGCTGGCCAATCTGCCACCAGGAGAGCTAGGTTGCTTGCTTTTCTTACCTTTGGCTACAAGCTTGTTCTGGTCATGATCAACATTGATATAAGACTGTGAAGGCAGCAGATCTTTCATGGGCATGTCAAGGCTCTTCCTTCCTCCCACCCACATAGTACTTCTATCCTTCTCTTCCATGATCAGGTATCTCCTAGGAATTGGATGATCAGTTGCACCCACGAATCCGCCGCCAATATTATTAGTACCCTCCGGTCGGCCGGAGAAGTACCGAGCAGCCTCAAAGACGTCGAGCTCGCCGGAATCCCTCCGGTTTCGAGAATTCATGAAGAGCTGATCAGTACTGGAGTCCCTTGCAACCATGCTAGCCATATCAAAAAGCTTAACCAGTACTACTGCACAGGCTAGTGATCTTTATAAGGTGGGTGTATATGGTGTGAGATGTTAAGGGAAGACGAGAAGGAGGCAATTAAAGGGAAATGAAGATGAGAAGGGGGAGAGCCAGGGATCAATATGATGAAGAGAGTTGAAATGATTGAGAGTAGTGGGAGCTAGGTGCACGACTTTATATAATCCATGGCACCAATAGAATTAATATATATATATATATATATATATATAAATAAATATAATTATTTCTTCTAGCTAGCTTGAAGAGAGTCTTGATATATATATATATATATATATATATATATATATATAGCTTTTAAATAGGGACCCAGCTCATGCATGCTCTGTTCTTTTTCTTGTGGGCATTGAAAGAAAGAGTACTATAGTAGTTTGGTGGATGAGTGAAAGAAGCGCTGTTGATATATTCATCATCATCATGATCGTCCGTGGTTGCTGTTGATAAAGAAAGGAAGGGCCGCCGTGAATGGTGAAGGGGGAGATGGAAAAGGGAGAGGGTTCTCATGGAGACGTTTCTTGGATTCTCAGCTCTGATGGGTCTATTTTACAATGCCTACCTAATATATTATTTCACGTACGCCCAAGACCTGCCCCTTCGTGTGGATGCCATTTGATATATATATGTATTAACTACGTCGGGTGGAGGCTTTCAAGTTTCATGGCTAGTCCTTTGTGTCACTAGCTAGCTAGGGTCCCAGGGGAGGGAGAGAGGGAGCAATGAGAGAGAGAGAGAGAGCAAATGAGAGAGAGAGAGAGAGAGAGCAAATGAGAGAGAGAGAGAGAGCAAATGAGAGAGAGAGAGAGAGAGAGAAAATGAGAGAGAGAGAGAGAGAGCAAATGAGAGAGAGAGAGAGAGAGCAAATGAGAGAGAGAGAGAGAGAGAGAGAGCAAATGAGAGAGAGAGAGAGAGAGAGAGAGCAAATGAGAGAGAGAGAGAGAGCAAATGAGAGAGAGAGAGAGAGAGCAAATGAGAGAGAGAGAGAGAGAGCAAACGGGAGAGAGAGAGAGAGTGAGAGAGAGATCTAGGAAGAGCAATGGAACTACTTTCAATCAATTGATTCTTAATTAATTATGGTGTAGATATGCAATGGTATATATATATATATATATACTTTCCATCATTTTCAAGAATTTATAAAATGATAAACTAATATAAAAGAAAGGATGGCTGATCATTAAGATTCAATGACACATTGGCCTTCCTTGATAATTAGTACTTGAAGATGATCAAGGTCCTTCACACTTGACATTTACTAATAACCATTACATTATTCGATTTTTTTTTTTTTTGTTGTTGTTGTGACCTTTATTTGATTTGTATAACGTTCAGATCTCTAACTTTATATATGCAAACAAGACATTGATTATAAGCCACACATAAAAATATATATACATATAATTAGAGATGATATAACTTCTGAGGCTTGTATTGATTAGAGATGACACCTTGTGGGATTTTTTGAAGGGTAACCATGAAAATATTTTGAATTATATATATATATATATATATATATATATATATATATATATATATATATATATATATATATTATCGACTAAATTAATTAGCTCGAATTATTTGAATGAGTGAGGATGTCTAATGAACGAACCTTTCCTTTTAGTTAAAAGAGCAAATTCAATCTCAGTACTTGAATGTGTATATATATTTTAGGAAAGAAGCCAAAAAAAAAAAAAAAAAAAAAAAAAAGGTTGCAAAACAGTGCTTTTTAGGAGAGAAAACAGTAGTGTTTCTTGAGGCAAAATAGTTTTTTTTACTTGATTTTTCATGAAAAAAAAAAAAAAAAAAAAAAAAAAAAGGATCTATGTTTTAAATGATTGTAGATCCCACTTCCCTTCAGTTCATCAGTGTTATGTCTTATCAGCCACCCCAATATCTGCAACTCCTCTAATAACACCCACATATAACAAAGCTATATATTCTGTCCATGCAAAAATAAATAAATAAGCTCAGTACTGCAGTCACCTGAACCCTCTCCTTACCATGAAAATTGAAGCTTTTCTTGACAACGGCACATGATCCGACCCCCATGATATCCAGATTCAGTCTCAGTGAAGGGAAGGAGCTCGCCAAAGTACCTAACTATGTCTTTCATGTGCCCTTGGCCTTGTCCATTTCCTTGTTGTTTCCATCCATAATTCAAATATGCCTCTCACTCTCCAATGTTTTTCAGCAAACGAAATATTGAATGAACACAAACAGATATATATCACCGAGAGAGGCGAAACAGCCCCTGGCCTTTTGGAGACTGATCTCCCACCACAAATATTGCCAAGTCCAGCCTCTCCATAAATCTCCTCATGTAATCAACTACAAAAGGAAAATAAAGCAAGTAGTACATCCATTATCATATATTCCTAGCTTTCTGTGGGGTACTACTACCCACTACTGATGATTATAATTTGTAAGGTTCAAACTATATAATATATAGATGCCTTCAATATATATATAGCTATACAGTACTAGAAAAAGAAAATATCATGACAATGGCCCTGTATATGTATATATATATATATACCTTATTGCAAGGCACCTGAATCAGTCCAAACCCTAATAATGGTGGAAGTCTCTGTGGGCATGCATATGCATGCATGAAGTACTGGAGATGCTTCGTCATTGCTTAAACATAATCATAATCAATCTCCCCCCGTTAGTTGATATATCAGTGAACAAATGAAAATAGGTTTGTCTGTACTCTGGCAGACACTCAGATACTGCCCTTTGCAACAGCCAAAAACCCTAGCCTACATGCACTCAACAGAGCCTCAATTTTGGGCAGTCAGCTGGTCACCCTTCTCATGGCCTAACCTGAGCCAAACAGACGTGACACAACATGGTTGGATGCATTCACTTGCACATCAGGATCCCACCCCATGGGTTGAAAAAGCTAGTGAAGTGGGTTTCTCATGGGACCCCAGACCGGCTCCTTTCTTCATTCTAGCTATATCTATCTATCTGTCTATCTATCTATCTATCTATCTATCTATCTATCTATGTATATATATATTGGCTCCATCACCTCCCTGCCTGCTGTGTATATCTTATCCAAATCCGGGTCTATTGATATAGAATCCACCAATAGTCATGTGTTTCTAAAGTGGCAATGCATGGTTCTCTTTCCCCAGACAGTCTTTTCTTCGCCCATGCCATTGGCTCCAGGTTAATTAACATTGTTTTTAAGTTATATATGAACGAGGAAAGGGGTGTTAGGCTGCTTTCGCCTTGTCGGGTACCCGAAAATTCGATACGTATCGACCGACATCGATATATATATATATATATATATATACATATATTTCAAGCTTATACATGCATGATTTAGTTCATTTTTTCGATCTTAATCCAGTACTAGTAATATCGAATAAAATCAACAATTAATTAATTTACCCTAATAAAGACTGTAATAATAATTAATGTACAATTAATGTGTGGAAAGAAAGATCGTGTCCCATATATATAGTACACTAGTGTAGTATTTTTGGGATCATATATAGATAGAAGAAGAAACGATGTCATGAGGTGGTGAAATTAAAGCCAAGCTGCAGGTAATTAAGGCTGTGGTTATGGGGTTTGTCTCTGTAGTGCCCGACCATGGCTTTGTGGATGCCCTTGATCAGAGGGTCCTACGTCTTACCCGGCCGGAGGTGGTTTCTCTTTTTGGGTGGAGTTCATGTAGGGGGGGAGTCCGATATCGTGAGACACGGTTTAGCAAGAAGGTAGGCATAGTCACATCCTTCACCCTGATCACACCCTGCAAAAAAGCAAGAAAGAAAATACAGAAAGAAATCAACCAGGAGTTTATATGTATATATATATATATATATATATGTGGTGGAGGCTCGTTCTTTTGTAGTGATATACCAGCTTTAAAGTGACAATCGTTCTGGGATAGGGTATACCCACCCTTGTTTCGTGCTTAAATATTGAGAAGCAAGGTATAGGGATCATGTCATGGAATGAAAGTGCTCTCTAGCTAGCTAGCTAGAGATTCATTTGAAAAAAAAAAAAAAAAAAAAAAATCTGCCCTTTTCAAGGGATCATGAATACTGGAAGCAATTCATTTCGTCCTCAGGAATTGTCTCACAATGTTAACTCCCAAAGTCCCATATCCCAGCTGTCCAAGTTGTCTCTTATCCAAAGGCCACCTTTTTCCCTTTTTTTTTTTTTTTTTTTTTTTTTTTTTTTTTTTTTTTTTTTTTTTTTTTCCTCCTTCTCTTTTCTCTTCACAAAACGAACGAGTAAAGGTTTCAATTAATGTCATTAATTAATTGTCTTCCATTTCTTGCCTAATTAATAGCAGATAGTACCAACGTGTTATTTCTTAATTAATGGTAATTCCATTAATTAATTCCAAGGTTTGCTAAAGAGTCTTCCATATATATATAGTTTGCAGACCTTGGTATATATACATGTTCCCAAAAAATATTTAAATTCTGTACTAATATTCCCTCTCTTTTTACCTTTAAATTTCTAAATTAGTACATGTTGAAAGCCATAATTTTATTACATGTTTTCATAAATCTTAAATAAATGAAAGATATACATGTAGCCATAGAGAAACGTTTGAATAAAGTGAGTTTCTGATTTCTGTTTGAGCCAACTGAAATGGGTAGTAGTGAGGACCATAAACATGTGTAACAGTAAAATGCAATAAGGTTACACATTAATGTTATAATGTACACATGTAACTAGATTGCAAAGCAAATCTATATTTTATATATCCACCCACTTTAAAATAAGGAAAAAAAAAGTTTACCCCATTTTACTAGTAGTTCAAAAACCAAACCCGACCGGGCGGCGGGCGGTCCGACCCCGTTTAACCAGAACTAGAGGCCAATCAGGTTCTAATTTACTCGGTTTGGTTCAATATATACAGCACAACTAAATCACTTCTAATTTACTCCGAAAGACAAAAATAATTTATGTTTTTATTTAATTTGTTGAATTGCACATTGGGGGGAGCGGATTGACAAAAAAGTATGCATCGGAACTATTGGTTCAATTCTGGTTTTGTATTTGTTCATTTTAAAACCGTGCCCAAGCAAGACACTTGGTACAGGGTGGACCTCATAGAAAAAATGGACTCTATGAATTCTAAACCCAAATAGTTCTTTTTGTTGTGGTAGTAATGGCCCATGAGCCCCCCATGTTCACAGCCTTTCAATATCCCCACTCTACTTGAGGCTAGCTCAATTTTTATTTTTATTTTCTCAATTTTAACCTGTGTTTTAAAAATCGAACCGGCCATCAAACCGACAGTACGTCTGGTTTTGGTTGAACCTGGTTGGATCGGGTTGGACCAATGGTTCAACCATTAAATATTATGCTCTATACTTTATACTTTCTTAATAATTCTATAAAAAAATAATCCTGATTTTAGTGAACTGGGCCAAGTTAATAAGAACTTGATTGGCCTCTGATTCTGGTTCAACCGGGTCGCCCGGCGGGTTCGGTTCAATTTTTAAAACACTGATTAATTTAACACAAATTTTTAAAGGTTAATACCTTTTACTAAAATAATATCTATTTCTGAAGGTTAATACTTCATTTATTCCCTGTATAATCTCTTCCATTCTCTCCCAAATTAAAACCTCTTCCTTCCTTTCCATTATCTTATACAATTAAGAATCTATTTTTAATTCAAAATCATTCCCATCTCCCTAAGTGAGGATAATGTTTGAGATCAAGTATGATTAAGCACCTTTTGGTAAGGATTATGTAATTGTATTTTAATGTTAAATTGATTATATATACTTTAGGATAAGATTATTATTGTGTACAATAATATATTTTTATATCAAAATTCATAAAAAATTTATTACCTAATAAATGTTTGAGTAAATAATTGAATAATTTATGGAAATCAAACTGATTAAGTAATTTACATGAAAGTAGAAAAGCTATGTATACAGTGTCACTAGCTTATTTAACTTTTTTTTTATTTTTACTTACACCCTCAGACTTAATTTGCTTTAAAACAGTAAAATTCCTCTCTTTTTAAAATATATAACACTAAGATTTAAGATATCCAAGTTCCAAATATGTGAATGATGCATATAAATCGAAGGTCTAATCTTAGTCTGATCAACGATCTCAATTCTACGGTCATGATTGTCCCAGTTTATGAACAGTTTCAAAATTCCCAAAATTGACCTCTGCAAATCAAGGATTGATCCAAAATTGGTCGATCGTCAAAGTCAGATGTCTGATCAAGGGTTTAATTTCAATTTGATCGCCAAAAACCAAATTGAGAATCAAGATCGGCTCAAATCAAATCAAGCCCAAATCAAGTCAATTGAGCCCAATCAGGCCTTATCCAAATCAAATTGAATCGATCCAAGCATGACTTAACCTAATTAAAGCCCAAATTAGAGCGACATATCTATATCTAGGGGTGTAAACGGGTAATAATCGAAATGGGTAACGGTTATTTTAATATTTTAATAAATTTAATTATCTAACCCTTATAAATTTTTTAAAAAATAAAAAAAAAATTTATAATTATATGAAAATTACATCCAAATTTTTAAGTTTATCTAAAAACAACTCTAACAAATATACAACAGACATATTATCTAAAAATAACATAAATACATAAAATTTTAAAAAGTTATTAAATTACAATCCGGGGTAATCGGGTAATCAAAATACATAATTTTGTTCCTTATCCATTTCGATAATCAATCAATCGGGTAATCACTGTTGACGGTGCAATAATCAATCGGGTAATCACTTTTGACGGTGCAATGAGAAGCATAAAAGATATTTGTGATCATATGAGATGTACGGGTAGGGTTTTGGATAAAAAAAAGGACAGTCCTTCCCCCGTACAACAATAGACCATAGAGAGAGTGAAAAGAGGTAGTGATAAACGGCTAGGGTTTTAGATTGCAAAAAAAAAGATGGTCCTTCCCACAGACAGTAACAACCCTAGAGCAAAAAAGGGAAGCTACACACCCCTACATGTGGAGGGAGAGGGAGCTGTCCTCCTCCCCCATAGAAAATATAATAAATTTGAAAAATAAATAATAGTGTAAAAATAATAGCATTTATGACTTTACAATATAAAAGACTAGCTTGGTTGATGCAACGTATAAAAAAAATTATTATTTTGGCAACATTCATATATAAATTATTATTTTGGAAATGTTGCCACATAATTATTATTTTAGCAACAATTATTCATCCATGCATGCATGGGGTTGGATTTGTGAGGGAACCCAACCCAACCCGACCCGACCCAAAATCCCAACTTTGGATTTACAAATCCAACCCGCCTAATTGCGAATTTGCGGGTCATCGGGTTCGGCTAGGGGAATCCGAACCCGAGTGCGGGTCACCAGGTTCGGCTTTGGAAATCCAAACCCGACTGTGGGTCTTCGGGTTCGGCTTTGGGAATCCAAACCCGACTGCGGGTCATTGGGTTCGAGTGCGGGTCATTGGGTTCGATTTAGGGAATCCAAACCCAATTGCGGGTCATCGGGTTCGGGTTTGTCCCAACCGACCCTAAACCACTTGTGGTCTTTTTATATATATATATATATATATATATTTTAAATATTTTTAAATTTTATTACGAAAAATTAGTCTAAGTAATCTGGGCTTCATTGGGTCAGGTTCGGGTTTCAGCAAAAACCCGTCGGATAGGGTAAGATTAACCCAAAATCCGTAGCAATTTGAAGAGAAAGATAAAAAGTAGCTCTGAAATTCAGACGAATTGAAGCTCAATGATGTTATCTCTTCATTCTTCGTGTTTGGGGATTTGCGAGTTTTGGTCTGTACGCTTTCGTGCTGGGTGGAGTTAGCTTTCCGAAGCTCGAGAATGAAAACGAAAAGCCGAGGATGGGTGTGTTCCACCTCAATTGATCCGAAAACGATGTGAGACTGTTTAGCTTTGATTATCCTCTCTGCCGAAGACCAACATTTTTAATCGGACAGTAATGGCGTCTGTACCAGTCTACGAGGCTCCAAACCAAGGGTTTTCACCGCCGGACAAAACCCGCTTTGAGTGTTTCCGGTCATAAATTAAAGCACTACAGTGAATCCCGCTGCAACACCACTCAACTGCAGCCAACGCTTGCTGTCGCATTTCACATCCACCCATGCGCTGCAAGTCGCTTCAGAATCTCGTTAAATGTCTCCATGAATGCCACTGACTCGCCTACAGTTTATCCCGCAGTGCATTGCTCAGCAGACGTTTGCCCACCAGCCCCAGTCACCCCTTCAGTCCTTCATCCCTGGTACATATCTCTGCTTACTCCCCTCTTTTCTTTCCTCTGGCGGGGAAGACAGCAGTTAAATTTACTTTAAAAGCCGAAATTGAAAGACACTCGGTTGTTTCTTCTATTCATTCGTGCAACTTTAACCCCTCCAACAACCTCCTTTATTGTGCTATGTATTGCTGCTTTCTTTCCTTCTTGCTTTTCTCTTTATTTCTTCGCCATCACCCTAATCAAAGGTGAACGATGTGTTAGTGTTTCAATTATGTTGTGATTGTTTTGGATAATTTTGATTAAAGAGAAATCCCCTGAGATTAGTCTTCTGATATTAAGTGTATTCTTGCAGTGATTGGCAGAGTTTATTGACTTAGTGGAATTTGCAAATTGAAGATTGAATTAATATGCCTTGACTTTAAATAATTCTCATGTGCTATCATGTGGGATTGATCTAGTATTAGCTTTGTGTTATCGAGGTTAAATATCTATGGCGATTTCGTTACCCCATTATTGTTGTTATTACTATTATTATTATCATTGTCGTCGTCGTTGTTGTTATTATTATTATTTAAGGAGGAACATCCATCACATGGTTCGAAGAAAGCTGTCCAGAATATCTAGCTCCATTTTTTATTCATAAACAGGAAGCAACCTAAATAAGTGCCAGCCTCAACTGTCTTTAACTGAGTGAAGGTGAAGCAATGGTTGTCTTTTTCTCTTAAAATCAAGTAAGGACAAGCAGACTGTAAATTGACAAGGGGTGGCTCTTGGGAACTATTTCTCTCTCCCTCTCCCTCTGTTCACTTCCATAATGCCTGTACAATTGCTGTAATTGCAACCCCATGTCTCACCTCCAATGATTGTAAGAACCCTTACTTATCATTATGTAACCCAACACAAAAGACAGTCTTTGACCCTTAATCAGGAGTTAATTGTCTCTGTTACCGACAAGACATCATCTGCTGATTTCCCCTTGCATTATCTGATTTTGTTTAGGTGGGGATTAAGCCACTGAGTTGCTGATTTTGACTGAGGTTCAACTTTGCAAAACAGGTGAGAAGAAGTGAACACTTGACTACAGAAATATGATGACTTGCCAACAAAGTAGTTGCAACTAAATGGAGGAAAGACAAACCATTCCCTGTCAATCAATAAAGTAAGCTTCCGAACGCAGGAATAGTGTTTGTGGTCCCAAAAACTCGTGTAAAATATTTAAAGGGTTGATGAGTCTAGTCTAACAAGAGTGAATGGATTGTGATGGGATCAAATAAGGGCAAGGAGACAAGTGTCAAAAACAAGCCTTTTGCCCCTTCCTTTAAAAAAATAAAAGAAAATGACTAGATTGCTAGGACTTGATGGGGAAACTGACTTTGTGGTCCCAATGAATTAAAGGTTTGGTAAATTAAGATTGATTAGAAATTTGAAGCTCACTTGGAGGAACAAAGACACGGTCAGAACAAATTTCTACTTTTTCAATGCTAAAATGGATAAACCTAGTTTTAGGCTGGCATTGAGTGGGGATAAGCTAACCCAAGATGAGGTGCTTTCAGTTTTGTAATTGTTAACTCTTTTTCATGGTTATTTCAGAGGGAAAACTGAAAACTGTCTGCAAATCAACAAACTTGCCGTTGGTTCCGGTACAGAAATCAGAAGGCTTCTATCTCTTCCAGGACTGTTCTCTGCGTACAGTTTATGAGGAAGCCAAGGAAACTCTCAAAGTAAAGCAGCAGAAGATTGTACAAAAATGCAGGACTAACAGGTTTGATGTGGGTCAGATCTGCTAACCCTAGAAGAATGGCAGAAAAGGCGGAGAAAGGGAGGTACCCAACTTTATTCCTTAAAATATGAGAAGCACCATTAATGTTCCAGATCGAGTTTGGGATCTGAAAACGAAGAGGGAGGGGGAGGAGCAGTTTCCCTTCTTTTAAGGGACTTCACCTAATTGAAATTAGTGAAGAGTAAGAAATTTCAAGAACCTGGAGTCCTGCCATCCCATCCCTATTTTCCTTTAAAGAGGTGGCACAAAAAAATATCTTTGGAGGCTTTAGAAATTTTAGGGATGGATCCTCAAGAGTCCCCACGGGGGGTGGTTAATGCATACAAACACTCCTTGGCTCTTCTGCTACAATGAAGCAGGGTGGGGCCTCCTCTTGGCTCTTCTCATAATACCGAATGCAGCTTTTTCCCCTCCTCTTCTCTCTCTTTCTCTCTCTCTCTCTCTCTCTTTCTCATTTCCACTCTCTCTCTCTCTCTCATTTCCTCTCTCTCTCTCTCTCTCATTTCCTCTCTCTCTCTCATTTCCTCTCTCTCTCTCTGGAGCAGTGAGAGAGACAAGTGCACCTATAAGGCGGGCGGAAGCCCTTCACTTCCTTCCAAAAAAGAAGTGCTGGTGGTGGGGTTGTCCACTGCCCCTTCCCTCTGTTTGGTAGTTGCTTCCCCCCTGGGTGTTCCCCCTCCCCCTATCAGCCCCAGAAAATTTCGGTTCCCATTTATAATGCTTTTGCTGTCATGAAAGTGAACAAATACCAGCTTCAGTTTCGTTGATCAGGAATTCATAAAGGCATCCACTTCAGTGGGCATGGAATGTGGTAGAAAGTTGATATACATTTTCCTGTTGCAAAAAAAATCCATTATTTTTCAGAACAGAACATGAAGCGGTGCCAAAGTAACTTCGAAAACTATTCTCCAAAGTTCAAAGACCCATCCTTTTCAGTTGCAAAAATTTATTTAAAAATGGTTTATTATAAAAAGGGAGGGCGTAGCGTAGGGGTCTTCCACATATGTACTCTCCATAATGCTGTAGAGACAAACAGCCCCTTGCTGCCCTGCTGCAAAGGACAGAGGTCAATCCCTACTTTATGAATACAGTATCTTTTCTGGCTCAATGGCTTATCCTTTCCAAAAGGACAATAGGAAATGAAATCAAAGAAAAAAGTCGGGGAGGGGGGGGGGCAGTCATACTAAAAATAATCTACTGCAAGAAAGGATCAGGAATAGAAAAGCAGAAGAGAAAGTAAGCAAGTGCTTATGGGTTTCATTTTTGTTTCTTTTCTGAGCTTCTAACTGAAAACTCAGTAGTGATAGTGATTACAACAAGCAAAGCCGGAGGGGATGAAGTATGAAGTGATGAAGAAAAGAAAATGCTTCCTTTGGAGAAATCTGACTCTGGGAGCTTATGGTCCAAGCAGAGGTGATTGGCTACTGGACAAAACTTTTGAAAAGGGTGGCCAGCTTTTTAGTTGGTATCCATGACACTGAGATAAAGGAGCTTTCATGGCTCTATCATAAAAAAGGGCTATTAAATGAAGCAAGCAGGTCCTCCCATCTCCCACTCTCCTCCTCTGCTTCCACATGTTAAAGAACCTATCCATGCATCTTTGATGTTGGTTTTGCCTTCATATTCTCCACCATCAATGGTCATGTTTAATACCCCCCAAGTAAAAATTTTATCTACTTCCTTCCCCTTGTTATTGAGGAAGTATGCTGCTCAATTTCAGTTTGAAATCCAATTCATTTAACCTCATCAGTGCCCTTAAATCAACCACCCCCCCCCCCCTCTCTATTACCTGTACCCTTTAAATCCACTGCAATGAAAGATTGTGATTCTCATTCATAAATTCACAATTACCACAATTATGAAGCTTTAAAGGGTACTTACTTATTTGAACAAGAACTTTTTTTTTTTTCTTTCTTCTTCTTCTTCTTATTGTTATTATTGTTGTTGTTGTTGATGTTGTTCAAATGAATAATTTTTCTTATACCAGCAAAAGCAAAGTTTGCTTGTGAGAAGGGGTCCCCCTCAAGTGTGAGAACAGCAGGAGCAGGAAGATGTTGACTACACCCACAATACGAAATGGGATTCATGATCAGTTAATCATACCACCTTGAGATAGCTTACAACTTGAATAGCAACTTGTTTGTGTGCACAAAGGGGTGTCCCATTGTCTCTTCTGGTGTCTCATGTTGTCATGCATACCTATTTGATGTATTATTATTAGATTCAAAGTGTGACCACACTAACTTGTGCCATTCATTATCTCTTCCCTTATGGATAACATAATTTATTTATGGATTTTACCTAATTCTTCCACACAAGGGAAAATGACAGGGTGTACAATCCTCACCCAATGCTTGACCCTCAAAAGAGAACAAAAGGAGAATAGGGACAAGCAATCACCAACTACATAAATATTCATCCCAAATCCAAATTGACCCTTTTGTCCTTTTATAGGGGAAAATGATTAGAATACTCTTAATCAACTCCATTATAGTAATCATAACCAAGACAATGGGATTGAGCAGGGATTTGGGGTTATGGACTTGGAGACCATGTCTTGACCCCATGGTTTTCAACCAATTCCTTCAACATAATGTTCTTTTTTTTTTTTTTTTTTTTTTTTTTTTTTGGTTTAAAATCCGGATTTCGGGTTAAAAAACCTTGGTCAAAACAACTCGGGTTCGGGTCCATAGTAAAATAAATAAATAAATATAAAAATAGTTAAACTTTTTAAAAGAAAATATCTTCATTTTAATATATATAATTTGTTGTATTAACTGTTTAAAAAAGTATAATACATTACATCAAAGATCTATATCATTTCAAGGTCATTTATATCGCTTTATATTAGTGAATTATAATTTAAAAAGTAATTTTTGGGATAGATTTCTACATAGGTATACGATTTATATTAAAGTTTTACTTCTTAGTGTATAATTGAGGCTTAATAATTATTAATAGGTGTCTAATTATATTTAATATTCACCTATATGTATAATGTATGATGCAGGTACATACTCGGATCTATATAGTCACGTATCGTAACGGGGGGGCGTATCATAATCAAGGGCATGGTTTAGAGTTTGAAGAGTTGTAATGGGATGGTAATTTAGTTGTTTGTTAAGAGGATAATTAAGTAGACTCAAATGCTGAATAATAGTTTGTAAGAGCATGGTTCAGAGTTTAGGGGAGCAAGTAAAATAAAGAGAGGGGTAGTTTGGTCATGTGGGGGGGAGGATGGCGTACCTTCATTTTCCTGGAGCAATCAAGATGCCGTTGCTCTCCCAGCTCTTCTAACCAATGATACCAAAAAATTAAGAAAACAGATAGACATATATATAGGAGATAGGAGATATAGAGAGGAGAGGAGAGAGAGAGGAGAGGAGAGAGAGAGAGAGAGGAGAGAGAGAGAGAGAGAGAGGGAGAGGAGAGAGGAGAGAGAGAGGAGAGAGAGTGAGAGAGGGAGAGGGAGAGAGAGAGAGAGGAGGAGATATTATTATGAGAGAGTGAGAGAGAGAAGAAGCAAATGAGAGAAGAGAGGGGCCTCTCTCAACTCTCTCTCTATCTCTCTCTATCTCTCTCTATCTCTCTCTATCTCTCTCTATCTCTCTCTATCTCTCTCTATCTCTCTCTCTCTCTATCTCTCCCTTTCTCTCTCTCTCTCTCTCTCTATCTCTCCATCTCTCTCTCTCTCCCTTTCTCTCTCTCCATCTCTCCATCTCTCTCCATCTCTCTATCTCTCTCTATCTCTCTATCTCTCTCTATCTCTCTCTATCTCTCCGAAGTTGGAACCTTGTCGTCCTGAGGCTACAAGAACGCTACGACAAACCTCTTTCATGGAAGACATGTCCACTCGCCTTACTCTTTCTGCTCCGCCTGCATACCACGAACCCGCGCATTTCCTTCTAATATCTGTCTCTTAACCTGGACGTTTGCGGTTTGTTCTGATTTTCCTGCCTCTTTCCTGTTTCTTTACCCAGCTTTGAACGTCAAGAGGGAGATATAGCCTCTGTTTTTTTCGCGTCCAGGTGTTGATCATATGCATTGAAAACTTTTGCTGTAAACTCTGGATGAGGAGAGAGGAGCTTCGTCTTGCTTGAATTGGGGTGGGTTCATGAAATATTTGCCTGTTCCTTCTTTTGTTTCTCGACTGTCTGACCATTTTCTCTTGCGGGTTTCTCCTCTGATTAGCTCTCTTAGTTGGGTTCCCCGTCTACTAGAACTGCGCTGTGGCGATTCCCGCTGTGGAATATTTGCCTGTTCCTTCTTTAGGGTGCTTCACGCGCGGGGAAATTAAGAGTTGTTTTTCTTTTTTTAAAACTTACAACTTTTCGTTTCGCTTGTCTCTTCTTCTCGTCTTGTCAATTTGCTATCTGGAATCGTTGGAATTTTTGAAGTTTCTCTGACTGCAAATTAACGCAAGCCGGCGGTGTATTCCTCTTCTCTCCTCGAAAATTTAAATATAAGTGTTGAATTCTGTTGATGTTCGGGATTCCTTTTTCCTGTTTTTGCAATGTTCTGTTGTTTTCGTTAATGGGGTTATGATGCTAGCTCTTCGCAATAAAGTAAGCTTGATTCTCTTGCCAGGTTTCTGATATTTTTACTATTGCCGATTTGCAGATATTGAAAACTCTCGGTTTGACGTTTCCGTGAGGAGTGAGCAGGAGATGCTTTTCGTCAAACAATTTTTGCCTTGTACAAGTCTTCTCCAGCTTTGATGCTTTTTTCTCCGTAATGGAATCTTGGAGCTGTAGTTCTGAAGGGAAGGGTTCCATGTTGGCTGATGAAATTGTTTCAACCACTGACGCTCTTGGAAGAACCAGAAGAGGATTAGCTGGTTGGGACTTGAAAACTCCTTGCAGTTATGATACTTCCATGCTCGCGACCGTCCGCGAATCCATAAACAACCGAGGGTATATGGAATTGGGTTTGTCTGAAAATGTGCGAAAATCAGTCCCGACCAGTACGCTTGTGGGGTTTTCGGGCAACAAGACACCATGTGGACGAGTCGAGTCTTCCTCCTGCTCATCTCATTTACTTAATCCCAAGACCTCTTTCATCCGTGATGATGAGTCCGGAGGCTCCGTAGTAGATTCTAATAGTCGAGGAGATTCCTCACTCATAGATTTGAAATTGGGAAGACTTGCTGATTATAGAGATGGAAAGATTGATAAATCGTTGAAAGATTCACGGGATTTGCCATCAACAGTTGTGTCCTCGGTGCCTCCAAAGCGAGGGCGGTCGGCTACCCTCAGCAGTCAGACCCCTTTTTGTCAAGTTCATGGATGTAATATGGATCTCAGCTCTTCTAAGGACTATCACAAGAGGCATAAAGTTTGTGAGGTTCACTCAAAAACTGCCAAAGTAATCGTAAATGGGATTGAACAAAGGTTCTGTCAGCAATGTAGCAGGTAGAACTCTGCTTCTTCTTTCTGTTGTGCATTCATTGAATATCGTTTTAGTTAGTTCTTCTTGCTTCCTGTTGCTGCTTTCGACGGCATTAGCTAAGATTCTCTTTGGAGTCACTACCACTGTTTATTTTCTGTTTCAAATACTTCGCTCCACCTTCGCATCTCAATGTGTCCCTGCTGCCTGATGCCTGCACTTAAATTTTCATATTCTTAAAGATCCTTATGTTGAGATGTTAGAGATTCATAGATTAACTGCAACTGCCAGGGGTTGAAAGTCGTGCTGATGCTTGACTTCTGAAGTATCTTGAATTCCTTTCTATCTTTGATCTCACAAGGGAATCACAGTTTGCCATGATATTTTAATATTTTCAGGTGTAAACGGTGGACCTTTTTCTACCTGCTCAGCTGATACACTGTAGAATGTATCATAAAAACTCAATCTGATTTTATCAGGCATATGTGTCAATATTTCCAAACTTGAATCTTTTAAGAATAAATCTGTTGTCCGCAAAAGTTAGACTTTGGTTATGGGGCGTTTGTTTTGTCTTAAAGCATCATTTCCCCGCAAAAACTGAGTCCTTGCACTCAGATTGCCTCAATATCATATCTTTGATGTTTCAAACCATACCTTAACCAATGCCTGGTTCTCGTAAATGTTTAGTGTTCTATGGTAGCAGTGTAGCAAACGGTTCATGTAATATATGGAGTCTGTGAATTGTTTGCATTTTGACTTAGGTGGGCTTCAAAAGATAACAGAGAGACAAAAGAGCACCTTTGCCTTCTGTTGTTCCCTAATTTTTTGTTGTCATGAAGTTGCTATATGGGGACCATTTCTTCTTCTTTTTTTTTTTTTTGAAAAGAAAAGGAGATCATTTGAGAGAGGATAGCAAAACATTTACTCATAGACTGTTTTTAATGATCTTGTTTGTGAATATGTCACCCTGTGACCCATGTAGAATAGCAACCTGCATTTCGTCGGCTATATGTCTAATAGGTCTTAGTTTTCTTTATGCAGATTTCATTTACTGGCTGAATTTGATGATGGTAAGCGTAGTTGTCGTAAACGCCTTGCAGGCCACAATGAGCGCAGAAGAAAACCTCAACTGGACACTCACTCTGGAAAAAATGGGAAGATACTTGCTTCGTATCATGGTAGTCATTAATGTCTTTACATCTTTCTTTCCCATAGTAGTGGATTCCTCATGTTTCCCACAGCTTGAAGTATTCATTATCCAATTGTCTTGAACTATTTATTGGGAGAAGTTTCGTTAGCCTTTTGTAAATGGTTCAACTTTAGATCCACGAACTCATCTGATTTCCTTGACATATGAGCTCCTATAATTTTTATTTTTAAACTTTTAAATAAAGGTTATGCCATTAATTCCATTTATTACAAATGTTGCCATTTGCCATTAATTCCATTTATTACAAATGTGGCCATTTGAGTTGTGTAAGCTTCTTGCACATTAGGTTATAATTTAAATGTTTACCTATATTTGTCCTGGATTCATAGAATTCCAGAAAATCATTTGTGAAATAACATCAACACTGAACTGTTGCTACTGAATTAGTTGAACCATTTCTTCTACATTCACCCAATGAACATTGATTACATTCTTCCCTAGTTAATTTGCTTTGGCTGAAGGTTTTCTTGTGGCATAGTTGCTGATAATATTTTATTTTTCTGTTCTGTTTCTGTACATATCTCGTTCCTACTTTTATAGTTAAATTGATTACTGTGTCTGGTGCTTTTGGAGTCACTTTCATGCATGATCAATTGAGCAGAGCATAGTGTATAGAAATTTGTAAAGCCGAGTATTCATAAGATGCAAATTTGGCCTAAATGAGCCACCTCAACCTTGTGCAATGCTCCCAACTTTGCGCGAGTGTCTTCTTTATTTTCCTTGGAACAACTGAAATTTACTGCTAGCAACTGTGAGTGCTTGAATATGAAAGTTGTCTTTAAGTTATGTTGATTTCAGATTGCCAACAAAGTACTTCTAGAGATCTTTCTGAGTCATATTAAATCTTCTCTTCGAGATCTAACAAACCTAAGGACACAATTCCTTTTGCAGGTGGAAGGTATCCGGGAACTGCAGTACCAGCTAGGACTTCCTTTATTTTCCCAGACATATTTCCAAGTGGCATTCTTCGTGAAGTAAAATATGAAAATAGTGATTTGTACCGGCATGTTAAACTAGAAGATGAGCCTCTCTATAACAATCAGTCATCAGTATCATTCCTACCTCCTTACACCACAGAGAAACAATTCTCCAACCTAGACACTGCGCCAACTTTCCTCAGTTTTAATAACAGTAATAGGTATCCCAACTACTTGACAGACCAACCTGTGTCTAGATCATTACTGCATAAAACCTCGCTGGGAGGTGACCCCTCCGTTTACGATGTTGCTTCCAGCGTTCAAGGCTTGTCCGGGGTCTCAGACACTGGTTGTGCTCTCTCTCTTCTGTCATCGCAATCACAGATTTCAACTAGTCATTCATCAGCAATTCCCCTAGGCCGGCCACTATTTGCACAGCATGGAGCAGGGCCTCCACAAGGTCCATCCCATTACAATATGACCCAGTTTTCTGATAAGCTTCTGGCAATGAGTTCACAAGGATCCACCAGTGTGGCTTCGAATAGGTTTTCTTCATCTGGGCTAAACTCGATGGAAGACGACCACCTGGGAGCTCTACTAGTCTCGGACGCAAGCAATGCAGTGGACTTTGATACACAAGCAGATGGAATGTTTCAAGGAGTGGATTATATTGGCAAGGATCAGATTTCCCATGGACAGCAGGTGTCCACCGTGGATTTGCTTCAATTGTCATCACAGCTTCAGAGCATGGATCACCACAGTGGATCAGTGCATGTCAAGCAAGAGAATGATGTCTTCATGACTTCAACATCTCCTATGTGGTAATATGTTGCTCTCTCTCTCTCTCTCATTTACTCTCTCATTTGCTCTCTCTCTCTCTCTCTCTCAAAAATTCCAATCATCACAACCACAAGCTGCAATGATCTCAATCTTTTCCTCCTGGGCCCAGATTTCATGTTCCTGAGTAGGATAACACGAAAAGGAAGTGGCATTTAATCAAGCTGTTGCCCCAGCTTGGTCATACTAAAGTTGACTTGCTTGTGAGCATTCTCTTCCCCAAATTAACATAGTTGATTATCCTGAACAAATTAATTTCAGGTTATGAGGTATGCCACGAGCACACAGAAAGTTCGGAACTAACCCAATATGCAGCCGTCAGACAATGCAGATGAAGGAATTTTAGCTCTTCTCATCTCTTCAAACATGCCAGTCACCAGGTAGTTGAGCTGATCATCATACAGTACTTTTCTGCATCAGAAAATAACTAAAGGCCTGTCTCTGCTTGGGTTTCTTGGACTACTATACCAGTGGGTGACTGCTTCACGTCGTCCTGGCAGTGGAATTAACACCCACAATAGTTGGATGATTCGATAGAACAGAACATCGATGCAGGTGGTTGCTTCCTGTTTCTTTTGAACATCGAAAGTGAAAAAATGTTTTCCACCTTTTTTCCCCATGGTAGTATGTTTGATTATTCCAAAACTTTGCAGTTTTTGGCTGCTTTACCATTGTCTCTAACACTCTGGCCTCCTACTTATCTGCCAATTTCCAAGCTACCCAAGAAGAATCAGGAGCTCTTTCACCTGAAACTCATCATCACGTACAACTATGTGCAAGCTAGTTTTAAATGTTGAAGTATTACTACTGTTAGAATCATTCATCATCATCATTATTTTTAAAAGATGAGGGTGAATGAACTATCCTTAGTGAGAGAAACCTCTTTATTGTTTGCCTAATAGTGACTATGAGGAAAGCCTTGTTTCTCTAGCGTTGCTGTAGATTCTAGTTAAAACGACGTTCTTCCATCTCTCGTTAAGTTTTTTTTTTTTTTTTTTTTTTTTTTTTTTTAATTATTTATTTGTATATCACCAAGTAGATTCATTCAAGTAAGGTCCTTTTTGAAAATAAAGGTCACATTTTAATCAAATAGTCAAGAATTCATAATAAGATTAGCCTCTCCGAACCTAATATATATGATCACTCTTTCGTCTTACATGTTTTTTAGATGATATAATTACTATGTGATGGGATTTATATTATTTGACTATGCAGTCTATTAATTCGTAAAATAATGTTATATATATAGAAATATTACCAAATTTTGAATGAAATAATTGACTGTTTCACACTTTCAAAAGGGTGGGTAAAGCAAATGAAAAACGGAGAGTACAAAAAGGGCCCAACCGGGTTCGAACCGGTGACCTCTTGATCTGCAGTCAAATGCTCTACCACTGAGCTATGGGCCCTCACATTGGTGACCTCGGATTAAATACTTAGGACTCTGAAAACCTCAATGAATATCACTAGCTGATATATAAGAGAGCAAATGAGAGAGATCTAGAGAAAGAGATAGCAAATGAGAGAGATCTAGAGAAAGAGAGAGTAAATGAGAGAGATCTAGAGAAAGAGAGAGAAAATGAGAGAGATCTAGAGAAAGAGAGAGCAAATGAGTGAGATCTAGAGAAAGAGAGAGCAAATGAGAGAGATCTAGAGAAAGAGAGAGCAAATGAGAGAGATCTAGAGAAAGAGAAAGCAAATGAGAGAGATCTAGAGAAAGAGAGAGCAAATGAGAGAGATCTAGAGAAAGAGAGAGCAAATGAGAGAGATCTAGAAAGAGAAGGACAGCAAATGAGAGAGAGATGGAGAACAATGAGAGAAATCTATATATATGAGAGAAAGAGAGAGAGAGATATATATAAAATGAGAAAGATATATATAAAAAAAAAATAAGAGAGAGATATATAGATAATATATAGAGTCTATATATATATAGATATAAATACCATATATAGATAGATATAAACCATATATATATATATAAAAATATATAAATCAAAAGAGAATAGATATACAAAAGATATTATAAAGATACCCATAAAAGAGAGAGTTCCATAGAGAGAAATATATATAGAAAGAGAAAGAGAGAGAGAGAAATGAGAGAGATAGAGAGAGAGAGAGAGAACAATGAGAGAGAGAGAGAGAGAGAGAGAGAGAGAGAAAGAGAGAGAAAGAGATAGAGAGAGATTAGAAAGAGAGAGAGAGATAGATATATATATATATATATATATATATATATATATATATATATATATATATGTACGTAATTAAAGATATATATATATATATAATGGGCTAGTTCATGGAATACAAATTATATTACATGGGGATACATAAGTATAAACGTAATTTAAAGACTACATCTTTGGCGGGGAAGGGGGTGTTCAGGAAAAAGGCTCATTTATATATATAGTCGTCGTCTAATTAAGAAAAACTAGCCAGTACTGAGGCAGATATATAAATTCAGTGCAGATCATATGCAGATGATATATATATATAGTTCACCAAGTTACACGCGCCCTAGAAAAGCTTAATTAATTGAGTCAATACATAGTACTTAAACACACTCGATCATGACATAATTAAAACGACGTCGTACGTAGTTGAAAAAAAGAGAAGCTACTGATCGGATAGTTTAAGCCTCTGATCCCTTTTACATGGATCATTACCGGCTTCATCAGTACCCATGTGATCCGCCATTGCAGCAGCAGCAGTACTACCACCTCGTCCCTGCACCAGCACCCGTTCAAGTTATACATGCATGTACACAAATTAAAGAATATATGTTAGAGCTTGAAGATGGGCACTATATATATAACTATATATATAGATGTTTTGGTTCTCTTACATGCTGGTTCAAGTTCAATGGCGTAGGACTACTGTTGATCGCTGAAGTACTCGATCCGTTTGGGTCATACCTCGCCCACTGCAGCCATGATCGATCGCGTCCCATGAAATTTACCCACAGATCAGATTAAGAAATTAACTAGGAAAGATGAAAATTAGATTAAATAATGGGATATATATAGATATTTGAAAGATCTAGTGCCTATATCATGATCATCATGCAAGTACAGCATGCAGCTGCTACTACACATAAACATATATATATGATCAGTTTGAAGAGAGATCTAGAGAGAGATCTAGATCTAGAGAGAGAGAGAGAAAAATAATATATTAAATTAGTTGGTGAACGTACGTTTTTGGCAGCTCTGCTGAAGGCTTCACGATGAGGGATCTCTGGATTTGCAGCTTTAAGTCGTTGTATCTCCTCCCTGATCAGCACAAAACCAGAATATATATGGGTCAGTAATACGTACAATATTCCTCCAAATTAATTAATTAGCTCGATCGCGCGGTTCCATATACTACAGAGATCAAACGTACGGCTAGCTGCACCACCACGATGAATCAAGATTATTAGTACTGATCGATCAATATGACAAGATATTTAGATCATGTACATATTAATTAATTAGCTGTCTTACTTCATGAAACGATTGTAAGCTGATGGGAGTCTGTGCTTCTTCTCCGGGGCTTCCTCAAATCAACATTAATCCAACGATATAATATGAACAGAAATGATCGTGATCAGTACTAACTTATAACAGATAGGTACTGCATGCCCTAGTACTAATTAATTAATTAATCGAGTAATAATATTGATGGTATATATATTTACGTTTTACAACAAAAGGAACTTCTGGTGGCTGCTGGGTAGTCGTTGGAGAAGATGAAGTACATGGCAAGGGCTGGAGGCTTCTCCTCATCAATTCGTTATTGCAACGACCCTGCAAGTTTCATTTTCACACACATATATATATAGATAGATAGATATATAGCACAAAATATTAGTTTTTAGAAGAAGAAGAAACCCTTTTTTTTTTAAAAAAAAAAATCTGGTTTCCAAAAACCAGACATGCATATTGGAAAGTATAGAGCTAGCTAAGCTCGAACCAGTAGTGCATTGAGATAATTTAAGATTAATATTTAGGGTTTGAAGATATATATGCATGATCAGATGATGAGAGGAAGTAGTAGTAGTAGTAGTAGTACTGATCATATATATATGGAAATGGATGGATATGGTCATGATCTCTATACCTGAAGCTGGTATGTGAGTTGATGATGGAAGTCGGGAGGTGGATGAGTTTGCACCATTGGCCTGGTACTGATGTAGCAGACGTTACCACAGTGGCCACATTTCACTGTGACGCTTTCCAACAGCCTCTTGCTCGGTATCCCCACCTTCAAAATTACATTAATTATAAGGAAAACAAAAACTAACAACATACATATATATATATATATATATATATATATATATATATATATATATATATATATAAGTATACTAATCAAAAAGAAGGTAAGCAAATATGTACATATATATATCTTTTTCTCTTCTCTATCTACAAGGAGATGGATCTATCACCACTTCACGAGCTAGGTAGGTAAAACCCATTAATCGATCGTGCAAGTAATTGGGGTCATGTAGTACTAGTGTAATAATAAAACCCACTAAGTATAAATTATTACCGCTAGAATTGTTCCACAGAAGGTGCAGCGGATGTAGCAAAGGTGCTCGGACGGAGGGAGGAACTCCATGGCCAGACAGAGAGAGAGATAGAGAGAGAGCTAGAGAATAGTGATGATCGATCAAGTGGGTCTGAGAAAGAAGAAGAAGAAGAAGAAGAAGAAGAAGAATATATATTGAACGTTGAGAAGTAATATATAAAGATGCAAAGCTAGGTGAGGGCGGCCGGGCAGGGGGCTCCTGATCAGTAAAAACTAGAATATATGATATAGATATAGATATCGATCATCCTCTGAGAGATTAATTATTAAAAGATTGATTAAACGATAATATATATCACTGGAAGAGAGGATCGAGAAAGAGACTCTAATTAATTATAAGATCAAGAATCGCTTTAATTTGTTTTTCCCAGTTATATAGTGAAGTGATGTGACGATTCTTCAATTTCTAAAAGAGGAAGGCAGCCCTGATTTCATTTGGGCTCCTGAACACCCCTGAACCTTTCTCTCTTCATACAATCCCCTTTCCCAACGCCCCGACCGTCTCCTACCTACATACATATATCATCAGATTCTAAATATTTAGGAGTACTCTGCAGGGATGGATCGATGGAACCGATCCTTAACGGATATGGACATCATAATTACATCTACGCACAGCCCTCTCTCTATCCCATTACGGCAATCGATCTCTAGCTTGTAATTTCATCTATCATGCATCATCGACCTTTACTTACAGAGAGCTATCTAGTTTTTGATGCGAGCTATATATATACTATATATATGAGTACGTACGTCTTCCCTTGTCTGTCCCCTCCAAAGATTTCGATTCTCACACTGTTTTTTTTTTTTTTTTTTTTTTTTTTTTTTTGGGTTTTATTTGACAAAGATTTTGGTTCCTACTGCATGCATGCGTCTCTCCATCCATCCATATATGATCCATCTATATATATATATATATATATACTACTTGAAAATTCCGATTCTGCTGCTAGATAACCTCTTTTAATTAATTTTTTTATGTTGCCAATATTAATGTATATATGTATATATGTAGTTAATTATATTAATTTGAAACCTAGCTATCTAGGTTTAAGATTCAGTAAGAAACCATGCCCAAGTTTTTTTTTTTTTTTTTTTTTTTTTTTTTTTTTTTTAAGTTTGGTACCCTAGAATAGGTATTGGGGAGGGATACCCTTTAAAAAAAAGTTTATTTTTCTTAATTAATTATTTTCTCATCACAAAATGGGAAGGTGACTAAAAAAATTGTAATAAATCTTAGATATTATATATATATATATATATATGTCGTTAATTTGCACATTTATAAATTATTTAATTTGTGTTAATATATATTCATCCATTAATTAAACAAAAGAGAGTTTGGATTATCATATCCAATTTTCCGCCTCGTCGTTTAAAACATAAAAATTGGACGTATCTAATTCAGATATAACGGAAACTTCACATTGAATGAATACCCCTGCAGATAAGAGTCCATGCATGCATCTTATAATATATAGTTAATTATGCCACACACACATATATATATATATATATATATATGTATATATGTATATATATATATATATATATAACTTAGCCATTAATTTATAACAGAGGAAATAAATATAATAGAACAATTAAAATTTGAAAGAATCATGACAAGGAATGGTACGTTGTACGTCCTGATCATCTACCTAGCTCGTATCATGGAACATGACAAAGGAATAAGAACACAAACAAATGAAAAACACCAAACCATATCTCACCTTTTTCGTTCAGTCGTGAAGCCCCTCCACTTCAGTTCGACTCTACTGCTTTGTCACTGAACCACACACAGATATTCGCCTGCCCTTACTACGTACGTATTCATCTTTAGAGCAAGGAAAGAAGAAATTAATTAGCCATGCATTCTATCGATTCTTATATATATATATATATATATGCCCGTAGCTAGAAGCTAGCTACTCTTCATTAATATTCTTGTTAATTAATTAAAAGAAGGTATATAATTAATCTTATAATTAAGTGTCATATATATGCAGTACCTCTCTAGCTAGTAGTATATATGTAAATTTGATCGAACCAAGATCTGATGGTCTAAGATTAATTCTACAACCTACGGTCCCGATTGATTATATTTCTCGTCAATTGCGGTCAAAATCACTAGAAATCAACGATTAACTAAAGATTGACCAACCGTAGAAGACGGATCGCCAATCAAGGGCTTAATTTTAGCCTGATCAGGGATCATAAATCTGTGATCAAGATCATCCTAATTTCATTCCGGTCAAAATTCTCAAAAATTGACCCGAAATTGGTCAATGGCCAAAGTCAGATCTCCGATCAAGGGTTATCGTCAAAATCAAATCGACAGTCACAATCGTCTCAAATCAAATCGAGTTTAATTCAAGGCAATTGGGCCCATGCAATTAGTCCTGATCCAAGTCAAGTTGGATCGATCCAAAGCTAAGGCCCAATTGGAAGTGTCACGTCTGCACACACATCATTGCTAACTGGGCGACACATGGAGACATTAGGCATCTCACAATCGATCAGAACCCAACATGGAGGACAAATGACTCACTCAAAGCTGACTCAACCAGACGACATGTGGCACAATCTAGTGAAGCTTGGACTTAGCCTTTGACGCACGTGGCACAATCCATGTAAGCTAATATGTAGTATTTAATGGAAAACCATGTAATGAACACCTAGGTAATATATTAATAGAGTCAACATATTACAACTAAGTATCTTATTGATCACTAACTAATATATTATTGACTATTAATTAATATATTATTGTTGAGTGGTTTTTCTATCCAATCTAGGGGAGGACAGGTTTTATCGGGTTAGGTCGGGTTCGGGTTTGGGTTCTCAAAACCCACTTGGGTTTTATATAGGTTCAGGTTTCAGGTATTACATGTCGGGTTGGGTTTGGGTTTTCTGGGGTGACCCGGACCTGACCCGGGATAGGGTTTGCATTCCCAAACCCAAACCCGACCCGCCGGTTGGATTTCAGAATCCAAACCCATTATTTTTGGATTGGGTCGAGTCGGGTTCCTCGATAAACCCGACCCCCGACCCAATGCCAACTCCTAATCCATTCCAGTTCAAAAAATTAAAATGATGGGCAATTTGGTCATTAAATCCATGAAATTCTACGTAGAAGCGCCGTAACTGTATCTACATAACCGCTTTGATAACTGTAAAGAAGACGAAGGCCGACCACTCACGGCCCACGTTGCGTCCACGTAAGAAGTGGAGCCAGCAAGGGCAACTCACGTTTCGGTTCGTTTTAGCAAATTGCAAACTGCTGTAATCTTACGTGCGCAGCCCCCGGTTCTGATTAGTTTCGAAGCACGGAACCTTGCTAAAGTAATCCTTATGCGCCAACTAGGGTTTAAGAACTCAGTTCCGTATCTGGAACGCGAGGGTTTTACTCGCCGTATAAAACTGCAACTCGGTTCCCGGAGCTCCCGGCCGATTCCGAATCCGATCGATCGGAAGCTGCATACGTGCGCGTTGCCGTCGTTCTTCCGCCGGAGTCGGATAATAGGGAATTGGGTTCTGTTGTTTCTTGTTGAGATGGGTGGTGGAGGGGTGGAGCAGGGGAAGCCGGGGGCAACCGTGTCTACTGATCCTAATGAGTATACTATCATTAAAGAAGGAGAAGCGGAGATTCTTATGCATCCTAATAACGAAGTGTTTTATAATAAGACCCAGGTGATTGACTAGCTGAAGGGACTCTTTTTCTTTTTTATGTTGTTGTGTTGAGCTTTTGACCAATTACGGGCCCTGCATGGTGTTTTTTTTTTTTTTTTCTGGTGCTGATTTGTGAGTCCTTTTTTTTTTTGTTGAAAGAATATCTTTTTATACGAACTCTTTTTCTTTTTTATGTTGTTGTGTTGAGCTTTTGACCAATTACGGGCCCTGCATGGTGTTTTTTTTTTTTTTCTGGTGCTGATTTGTGAGTCCTCTTTTTTTTGTTGAAAGAATATCTTTTTATACGAAAGTTTTGGGTTTGAGCTGGAATTAATTGCTTGCTGGTTTGTTATCTTGGAGCTCAGGTAGGCAATTAATTTTAATAAATTTTGAAGCATCTAGGGGAGTGGTTTGGTTGGATCCTTGAAGGGTCTTTGTCTGCTTAGTATTCACGTGATTTTCTTAAGCAACTGGAGTGCTGCCGGAAATACCCTGTTTTTGCTTTCTAGTTCCCTGCATTGGTGAAACTCGAACTTTTTTTTCTATTCTTTCTCGATACCAGCATTTTTATGGATAGATTTGTTCTCAATTCTATTTTGGACCTCTTGGGCAATCTTGATTAAAAGTTTGAAGCTTTGTTGTTTCCTCTGTAGCTAAATAACTGTTATAATTAGTTATACTATTCCTTCATTTACATAACTTTATTTAAATTACATTGAAATTTTGAGCCATTTTGCTTGTGTTCTCTAATTGTTAGTTGGTCCTTCTGTTCGAAATACTCTGTCATCTGGATTGACGTATGCGTCTACTATCTTTCAGGTGAACAACCGTGATCTTTCTATCGCTGTCCTCAGGACCTTTATATCTAGGCGCAAAGAAGAACATGCTGCCATATTGAACAAAAAAGTGAAAAGTAGACAAAATGTAGCTGAAAAGGACTCTTCTGGAACTGTAACAGAGGAAACAGGAACAAATCCCGATAATGGAAAAGTAAATGGAGAATGTGAAATACACGTAGAACAATCTGAAGCTGAACCTGGTGACAGCTCAAAGGAGTTGCCTAGTTCTGTATTAAGGAAGGCCCAAGGGGAGCTAAAGCGGCTAAAAGTTCTTGAGGTCTCCTTTTCTTTTCCTTGGATGTTTTGTTTTGTATTTAGCTTGTGAACTTTTTAGACAATGCACTCATTCACATAGGAAAACCTCAGTGATGAAACATGCTATTTAATATTTTGATGACACATACTGTATACATGAAATTTTCTTTTGAGATTATTGGGTTTTCTTTCTTCTGAAATGTGTGCACTCCACATGCTAAGTTTGATGCATTTTTGAGGTATCTTTTATTTTGAAAATGCAGGCACTGGCTGCTTCTGGATTACGAGCTCTCAGGTATGCTCGTGAAGTAGAAGATGTTGGTCAGGTCATAGCTGTAGATTGTGATAAAGGTATTTATTGTATTTCTGGTTATAAAGTGTATCATGGTTGGATTCTAATGATTTAAACTATGAACTATACCTTGCCTGTTCACAGCATCTATTGAGGCTTGCCAGCGGAATATTAAATTTAATGGTTCTGTAGCATCTTCAAAAGTGGAACCCCATCTTGCTGATACACGAGTTTATATGCTGACCCACGCCAAAGAATTTGATGTGGTATGCTATCTGTGGATCTATATCTGTCTTTGTCTGTCTTCTTATCTGGACTTAGAATATAATTTTCAAGCTCTAATTTACAGCTGTGACTTGATACCTATAGGTCGATCTTGATCCTTATGGATCACCATGTCTCTTCTTGGACTCAGCAGTTCAATCAGTTGTTGATGGAGGCATGCTAATGTGTACTGCTACTGACTTGGCAGTGCTATGTGGTGGTAATGGGGAGGTCTGCTATTCCAAGTGAGTGTTTTCATGTGTAAAAAGAAATTTTGTTTCAAGGTGTTGACTGCTTCTTTAATTAGGTTTTCTGACTGCTTTTTTATAATTTCTCAGATATGGCTCTTACCCTCTGAAAGGGAAGTATTGTCATGAAATGGCCCTGAGAATCCTGCTTGCTTCCATTGAGGTACTGTTACCTTGTATTCATTCTGAAGTTGTTATATTTTCTGACTCCATTAACTGGTTATTGCATTATGATATGTAACTAAAGTTGATTCACTCTTTATTGATTAATCTTGACGTGCACTGAAGTTCATTGTGTTATGCTTTGATTTAATGCAGAGCCATGCAAATCGTTACAAGAGATATATAGTTCCAATACTCTCTGTCCAGATGGATTTCTACATTCGGGTGTTTGTTCGCATTTTCACGTGCGTGGCCTATTTATCTCGAGTGAGCATTTGTATTTAGATAACAAACAAACTTTCTTTTTGATATCATGTATGTACTGAGTATATGGTTTATGTGCAGCTCTGCAAGTGCAATGAAGAATACACCTCTGAAGCTTTCCTATGTATATCAGTGTGTGGGCTGTGATTCTTTTCATCTCCAAAGTGTTGGGAGGACTGTTACTAAGGTAGTGCACTTATCTAGCTCAAAAGTTGTGTTGGCTTCTATTCCTTTCAATGAAAGAAAATAATACTGATATGAGTTGTTCTATTTGTCTCACTGTTATCTGAATTATTATTTATTTGCACCTTCAGAATAATAGTGTTAAGTTTGTCCCCGGTTTTGGTCCCGTGGTTCCTCGAGATTGCAGTGATTGTGGGAAGAAATTCAACATGGGTGGTCCTATATGGTCAGCTCCGATCCATGACCAAGAGTGGGTGGCCTCTATACTGGCAAATGTTAAGTCCTTGAAGGACCGATATCCAGCATATGAAAGGATTTCTGCAGTATTGACTACTGTATCAGAGGTAATAAAATGCTGTTATGTTTCTTTCCAATTGTAGGGAAACTTGTTGCATTTGCTCTTGATTTGTATTAATAAATTTTTAGTCATCTTTTTATTTTCTTTTTAAGGTTTTCCTTTGTCACCTACCTACCAATATAAGTACTTTACTTTTCCAGGAGTTGAATGATGTCCCTCTGTTTGTGAGTCTCCATAATCTTTGCGCCACACTCAAGTGCACCTCCCCTTCTGCCATAATGTTTCGTTCTGCAGTCCTTAATTCAGGGTACCGGATTTCCGGTAGTCATGTAAATCCTTTAGCAATGAAAACGGATGCTCCTATGGAAGTCATTTGGGATATTATGCGTTGCTGGGTATGGATCTTCTTTACTTATAATAACTACAACTTCCTCAAAAAAAAACAAAAATCTTCTTTACTTATAATGTTTGGTATAGACTATATTTACTTTCATTAGTCATTGAAGGAAAGGAACTTTTGAAGATCTAGAATTTACTACTTACTAGTACACTCTGTTTAAAGGTCAAGAATCACCCAGTGAAAGCACAGCCACCTGATCAGTCTGGAACTGCAATTCTTGCCAAAGAACCTACTCTGCAGGTATGTTTCTTCCTTCACGTCACTGTTTCCGTTTCTCATTCAGTTGTCACTATAAGGTGAGGTCATTTAGGTGGAGTACGCATGTGAATGTTTCATCTCAACCATTATCTCTATATGTTCTGGGTTATGACTGTTGATTAGCTGAATATGATGTATAGGCTTGCAATTCTTTGCGTAACCCAGCTTGGCAGATTAACAATCTGGAGACTGACAGAAGTGCAAAACACACGAACGCTTTGCTTGTAGAATGTTTATCTTTATAACTTAAACAATCTTCAGTTATCTGCCAAACTGGCTCTGGCCAGTGCCCCACTATACAAAAACTTCCCCATACCTTCGTGTCTAGCAAAGCGGAAGCGAAAACAATAAGCCTGCAGAACATTGCAAGAGTGTATTTTATCATTATTCAAAAAAACCAAAACAACAACAACGAACAGTCAGAATTATTCATGTTGTTTTGATGTCAAAACAGGCCAATTTTACAAGAGCAGTTGCCTCCCTCAGCAAGGCACAAGCTAAGAAGGTGGCACGCTTCCTTCCAAATCCGGAGAGGCACTGGGGACCCAAGGTCAGAGCAGGAAGGCGAATTACTAGCAAGCATGCTTCCCTGTTGGGATCTGATAAGGTTAATGGCACTGTTAGCCATGAAGAAGAAGATGAACCCGATGCCAAGCGCCCAAAGACAGAAGATACATCTACAGTTTCCGATTTGGGATGAGATTATAAAGTCCACTGATGATCTATGTATCTTTAATCTCTTTTCAATTTTTCAGCTCATTGAGAAACCTTCCTATGTTGGGTTTGGTTTTGATACTATATTTATTCTCTGTTAGTGAAATATATAAATTTTTGAGAAATAGAAAAGAATTTCTAGAACCAACCAGAGCATTTTACATTGGAGTGGATAAGCATTTTGCCAACCAGAGCATCAAAGTAATATTTATTTACTCGATCACTCAATTTATTTAAAATGGTTTAAAAAAACAAAAAAATCAGGAGGGCTAGAATAAAATTAATTAAATTATGTTAAATATTTAAGGAGATTAAATAAAAATAAAATTTTAGTTCTTACCGTAATACTCAACAAGTCGTTGTAGTATAGTGGTAAGTATTCCCGCCTGTCACGCGGGTGACCCGGGTTCGATCCCCGGCAACGGCGTTTTTTTATTTTTTATTTTTATAAGCATTAAAATCCCGTTCCCGGCTTTTGGCGGGAAATAGAAACCGCACGAAGAAAAATGGGAATCCCTGCTTTCTCGTAGTCTTCTCCTCCGGCCTCCGGTCTGTTTTGCGACTCATGGCGACTCCTGACCGGGATAACACGGACGGCCTGGAGATCATCTCCGTGGGAACTCTTTACAGGGGTCCTTTCGACAGGAAATACTGGAGCAGCTCGCGGGTACTGCAGCTTACTTTCTTCGTTTTGATTTTTACCCCATTTCGGAAGTTTACTCTTTTGTACGATTCAGTTTCCCTAATACTGGATGTTCACGTTCAAAATAGTTAGCTTTGCGTTAACTTCCGTTTTTTGAAATATTAATATGAATAGTTTGTGGCTTCGTCAAAATCGAATGCGTTGAGTCTTCCTTGTTTTTGTTTTGTCTGATTGCTCGTTTATTGCATGTGGGTTAAATGTTACTGTTATATGGCATTGACTAACTGAAAGATGCAGAATTATTGTAGCTAGAGTGAAGACAGGAGAATTGTGTACAATGTGCTGAGTGCATCTCGAGCTGGGATAGGGCCCAAGTTCTCTGCAGCCTATCGTAGACAGTGAACCGGGATATCTCTAATAGTACTAATAGTTGAGGCTAAACCTTTTGATGCTTTATTGATTGTTCGTCCATCACTAAAATTTGCTTCTAGTGAGAATGTGTGCAGCTTATGAAAATGTGCGTGATTTTTGGGTTCGTAATTGATTATGGTTGATAGTATTTTTTTATTTTTTTAATTTCCCTGGTTATTAAGAGACCCAGCGAGTTCAATATTAAAATACCTCAGTGCTCGTTGATGGTGTATCCTAAGTAATATTGCAGTTAGTCTGCTTGGTTTATCAATTCGTTCAAAAAATTAAACAGTGCATTGTGGACCTCTGAAGTTCTGTATCACTCCAAAAAATTTCTCAGGCTACATCTATTTGACCTAGTAGTACTGTACTAATAAATATTGATTTGCTACCTATACATTTAGGCTATTTTGGGTTTGAGCCTTTGTCCATGGTATTGACCTTGTATGGCGTATATTTTATGATGTGAACCAGCCTCTGATGGATATATTTACTTCTGCTGTCCAGGGTAAAGATCGGCACCCTTATCCTATTGGTTATCATGCTGTTCGTACTCATGCTGGAAGCAAATACAAGATGAATATTCATGAAGGCCTCAAAGGACCTTTGTTTTTAGTAAGCAAGTTTTGGATGCTTGCTTATAGAAAATTGTATATTTTTTAGTTGTGTATAATTTTTGACCTTGCAACTTCTGATGCAATATCTTTACTGTCAGATACCAGTGATAGAGTTTCATGTTCTTGTCTAATATTTGTTACTTATTTTCTAGTCTTATTCCCTTCTTAAGACAAGAAATTTTCTTGTTTAATTATAGATCTCCTGTTTGGATGAAGAGTCATCTTCTGGACAGACGCCCGATATGGCTTGGGAAAATTTTCAGAGGAAAAGTGGGCCTCGTGTAAAAACATTGCATGGAAAGCGATTGTCTTGCAAGATAGATGGAGTTGAGGTCTGTTTTCTTCTTTTTTTTTTTTTTTTTTTTTTTTTCCATTTTTCTTGTTGAGTTGTAATGGTTAAAGAAAAAGGATGATATTAGATTAGAGTATTCTAAATTTTGACATGAGACTATTCTAATTCCCAATTTTGGTTTGTACCAAGTCACTAACCTTCCTCTGAGTTGATGATGTTTTTTATTTTCCTCTTAATTTATCAGGAAACAGAAAAAATTACTTAAATTTAATGCATTCATGGTTTTTATTTAACTGATTTACCATCTCTGAAGTTTAATTTCGTAATACTATATAGCAAGTAGAACCTTGCCCCAAAACTTTATTGCTTCCCTAACTTCTTTTATAACATTCCATTTCCAGTGTCTAGTTTTGATCCATAAAAAAGAATGTAGAACAAGCTGTAACACCAATATTAGCAAGTAGTGAACTAACTGCAGCCTTTTTTCCACCAATAATTTACAACTTGCAGCTTTTTGGATTCAGAAATCCACTTGTCCAGCGTCTCCTACGTGAGCTTGTAGCAAGTCTAAATGGAACAGCAGAACGAAGTTTGTTTTCTCCTCATTCCTGTGATGAGAACTCCAGAGAAAAGCATGTAACACAAATTCCAGACTTCTGTAAATTTCCTGGCTTAGTCCCTTATCTGGAAGAACAACAAAGCACTGGGGGAAGTGGGAAGCTGACAAATAAGAGCAGAAAGTCCAGTAGAGAGAATTTGCATGAAAGATCTCATTCTTGTGTTGCAGCTCAGGATGCCAAGATTGATAGTGTTATGAAAGAGACACAATTCAATCCTTATGGAGAACATAGCATATGCTCCATGTCATTTGAACAACCTCTTGGATGCAACACTGGCATGTTTCCTATCGAGACAAAGAAAGATTGTGCTCTCTCTGATAGATCTAATTCAGTTTCCAAGTTTCCCACTAGCAAGTTATGTATGATTGCATACAATACAGACGAGAATCAGGAATGGGAAAATCTGGAAACCAAACAGGTACCAGTTGATATAAAAGTGACAGCTTGTTGCCCATCTTCTGTTAAGGAGTATTTGCATTTAGCGTCTCCTAGAGCCGTCAGCTGCTTTCTAGAAAAAGCAAGTACTCTTCCACAGCAGCAGAAGGTAATCTTTATCATAATACAGAATTCGTATTTCAGCTTACTACATTTATTGCATTCTAGTATGACTTACTATTGTGCTGCTTCATCATGCTTTCCACTTTGATTTGCGTACTACCTTGTTAGGCTTAAGGGAGTTGAAGCTGGATCAAACAAATGTCAATAATTTTATCTGTTTAAAGTAAAAAGGACAAAAAAAGAGATTACATAGGTTATTTGAGCGACAAGTTAAAAAAAACTGGTATGAATACTTTTGCTACTTAAGTAATATGTTTGATGAAAGCTTTATTTTCTGACTTGTTTTGTTTAATGTGGTATATCTTCCTTTATTTTATATCACATACTTCCTTTTGTAATTCCTCAAAGTTGATTATCTGCCAAAACTATTTGTTGTACTTTCCTTTGACGTCAAAAAGAGAACTTGTTGCAGATTGATAGGTCATCAGATGTCGATTCTCATAATGATGATTCCTTGACAGCAACAAAAGATGGTGGTGAAGTTTCTAAGTCACAAGAGCTCAAGCATGAGAATAATGTTGAAGACTGTGTGGCTGATACACTTGACTATGCACAAAGTGATATTCTAGTGTCATCAGATGTTTCTCCTTTCATCTATGTTGCTTCTTATTTTCTTGTTGTTAATGGAAAGAAAAATCTGTGGACAGGTAAGATTGTTGATGATTCTGAAGAACCAATTAGTGGATTGAACCTGGGAGAAGACATTGGATGGTTTGGTTCTTCAAATGAGAGTTCAGAGAAAAGTGATTGCAATTCTTTTGGGCAGGACTTACCAATGTCCATGTTAAAAGTTCTGCTTCCAAGTGCAATTCCTTTAATCAAGCACACCTATAAGAGGAAAACGCCAAGAGGTCACATTGCTGAAACCTCCAAGCATGATTCATTGTACTTGGTTCAAACAGAAGCTTATAAGAAGAGCAAAAGCAGCCATAACCGTACTTGTAATAAATCTCGAGGTCCTTAGTTTCACCCCTTATGTCCGAAACAAGGAATTAGTAGTACTTTACTTTTTGGAATAATGTTAGTTATCACGAATGTACTTTTTGCAATAATGTTAGTGATCATGAATGTATGTGTTGTTTAGGTGGACCAGAAGCAAATGAACCTGATGATCTTGTGAATGAGTCTACATCCAAGGCCCTCCTTGCTGAAAGCAAGCACCATGGTGATACCAATTTGGTTATTCCAGACAGCTTTGACATTGCTGCCCATGATTTTACTCCAGATGTGCCCCTGCCTTCTGACTTTCATAAGACCACTCACTCACTTCCAGAAAAGATGCTGAGTAGCCCCAATATCTTATGTTTGCCCATAAGACTTGATCAGACAAGAGAGCCCTCAAAAACTCAACATGTGAATGAGGAGAATGTCGAAGGTTACCATGATAAGGCAGTTATATCAGGTAATAAAAATGACGAGAAATGATAGTCATTTTTTTTTCTCCTCGGTGGCTGTACCCTTTGATGATATCCTATCTGACATTAAAGCCAGTAATGCTGTTGATTATGTTGTAGGTATTGTTCATGTGTAAAAAACTTTCAGGTCTAAGAAAGCTATATTGTTTGATGTTAGTAGTAAAATAAACTTGTAGCTACTTGGTTTCTTTATTTTCAGGTAAAGGACAGTTTGAGCAAGATCCTGTTCCTCCTGAATCTGTCAAGATTGATATTCTTCAACCTAGTTTTGGCTGTTTTGAACAGCTACCTACTTTTCCTGATCTGGAGGTTCAGGATTCTAATATTCAGAAGAAACATACAAAATCCAGTCATCGTGAGCCATGTCCCACAGCAAAGGGAGCTGCTGATGACAAGACTGAGGATTACATTGACTGTCAGCAGGAAGTACCACACTCTTATTCCCCTGCAGAGAAAGATTGTGATCGACATAGCAAAAGCAGTCATGCTGATGCTGATTCACTGATGAGGACCATCCATTCAACAAAAATTGAATGTGTCAATTCTTCTTGTAATGACATAGATGGTCAGATAATGCAAGCTGGAGGTACCGAGATCTGTGTGCAACATCAATGTCTGGATACACTCAGGAGAAGCCCAGATTCTAAAGGCCTCATGTCCAAGATTGACCAGAGCACATTGTCTTGCCCAGCAATCAAAGGGTGTGCTGATGACCACGATTGTAGCATGAGCTCTATGAGGGAGAAGACTGAGGTTGTTGACCCCAAGAAAGAGTTAGAGTGCCTGGTTGAGCCAGTTGGTTGTTATACGCACCCAGCCCCAATCTTATCTCTGTTGTTAAGTAAAGAAGGGAATGACATATGTATCTGTGTCATCTGTGGAGACCCCACAGAGAGTGAACAAATGCTTTTCATCTATAAGACTTCAATCTGGGGAAAAGCCCCGGATTTTCTTGGTTATACATCTATTATTTTACCAACTATTGGAGGGATTATGGACAAAACAGTAAGCCACTCTATTCTTGCTATTTTAATGGCTATTATAAATACTCCAGATCTTAGTATTTTGTACATAACAAGTTTTCTCCACTATTGTTAACAGGTTTCAGTTGAAAGCTCAATTTTGCAGTTCTCTTCAGATGCACAGCAGCTTATTTTACTTGACAGTGTCAAGGCACCTCTTTGCAGGTTAGCACTATCGTTCTTCATGGTAACTCAGATTTATGGAACTTGTTTGCAAGTTATACTAAGTACCTATTCCTTTTTATGTTCTCAGGGAGCAGAACATTCATTGTTTATGTTCAACATGCACATCTGATTCATGCGAAGAAAATGCTCTGAAGGTTGTACATGTTAAGTTTGGTTATATTTCACTGGTCAACAAGTTCAGGACCCTCAACTGTATCTGTTGTCTGCTAGTTTGCGAACCTAATTATCTTCTTGTTGCTGAAGAAGATGGTCGATTGCATGTATGGGTCATGAACTTGACATGGAGGTAACTATGCATGCTTTCTGCTGATTGTCATTCTATTTCTATCTTATGGTTTTTTTGCTGGACTTCACAATATTTATGAATACCATGTGGAAACTCTCTCAAATAGGATATCATCAGCTTCTGAAGAATAATTGTAAAATTTATCTAATTCGCTAAATATTGGATTGTATGAAATAATGACAAGGCAATGGACGTTCAGTTGGTTTTGGTATTCATATTTGCAGTGCTTCAGAAGAAGAATTTGATTTACCGACTCTTGATTGTGCACATTCCATGTGGGACTTGAAGAGACTACCAAGATGTTCATCCCTCATTATTGGTCATAATGGCACTGGGATCTTTGGTTTATGGTAAGCCTTTTCCTTGTGTCACTTTTTATATATATTTCTTTCAGACTTTAATCATTGATGGTTTCATTTACTTTTTGAAGTTTTCATATTTTGGACACTTGTTGTGAATCAATATTTCTTAGTGATTGTAACAGTTATAACTCTCTTTCCTACTATCAAACTTTGTCCGTTTGCCCAGAGTATGGAATATTCAGTCTATTATTTGCATAACAGTCAATATTTTATAGTGATTGGAACGGTTATAAATCTCTTTCCTACAATCGAACTTTCTGTCTGTCCAGAGTATGGAATATGCAATCTATTATTTGCGTAACAGCTGACTGAACATGTGTACTTGAAAACTAACTGTTATAATGAATTTATAACCATGCAAAAAGTTATCCAAATATGGAAAACCCTATAATGGCAAGTGTACAATTAAACAGATGACGGTCTTATGATCTGGACAGATCATCTGCCATCACATGTTTTTTCTACAAATCTACTCAGCAGGGATTAGTTTGCATTGCAGAAAAATGAAGAAAATGGTTTTCATTGCTGTGCTCAATGACTTCTCCTTTCTGCTTCTTGTCTCACCTATGAATTGATTCTTGTTGTTTGTTTTTGTTGTTCTATGCTCTTCAATCAGGGACATCTCCAAGCGAGTCCTTCTGACAAGTTTTTCGAGTCCTGGTAATTCAATTTCGCAAGTTATCCCAATTGGTATTTTCTGTTGTCAAAAGGTTCAGTCACTAGCAGATCTTAAGGAAGAGCAGATCAAAGAGATAATGGCTGAAACCAAAATGAGTTTCTTGAGGGCTGATAAAGACCATTCAGTTTTTCCATCATTTGGGGAAAATGTTATCATCTGGCTCCTTATGTCTACTGCTTCAGCAGAAGATCCGAATACACTTCCAATGTGGTCTTGGAGGCTGGGGCTGCTGGTGAAAAATGTGGTGCTTACGGGCGATGTGTTGGATTCAAGGTTCTTTCTCTAACCATCAGTCATATGAGTAATTCATAATTAGCTAGCTGATTCACAACACCTCCCACAAATGAACTTTTTTCTTTACCAAACCAATCAACAACTTTTTAATTATTGAAATGCATCTAACTTCATTATATGTGTCTACCATGCAGGGCTTCAGCTGCAAATGCTTTGGGTGGTCAAGGAATTATTGGCACATTTGATGGCCTCGTGTACATGTGGGATTTGTCTACAGGGGCAAAATTTGCAAATCTTCATTTTGATAAAGGTGACAAGGACAACAACAAAGTGCCTGGTTTGTCTGCTCTTTAAGAATATTTAAGCTATAAATACAATTTATTGCTAATAATTTTGTAACTGCCAATACGGTTGGATATTAGCATGATAATCAGACTCTGTTCTACCCTTGTAATATCAGGTGGAAGCATCTCAAGAATAGTTACTGATGGGAAGTCAGGTGCATTTGCAGTTGCTGAAGGATGCAACTTGCGCATTTTTGTCAAGTCATCCATAGATGCTGCCGAGCACTAAAGCTCTGTTCATCATTCAATTTGTCATGAACTATGTAAATTTTGTATCATAAGTACTGTAATTTGTTTTCCAAATAAAGATGCACTCTTTCAAGAATTATATGACTTGTTAATGTAAAATGAGAAAGATAACACTGAGCAGGGGTCCTTAGTTTACTTGTCGATATTACTACACTTTTCACTAAGACTACACTGGGATTTTCTTGCACTTTTACCGTGCATAAAGAACACCTCCAGCATCTCCAGAAGGATGTGGTACTTGAAACCACGGTAATAGTAGGAAGGTACTGAAAACTGTCGGTACTGACAGCAGCAGTGATGTTAAAGTTGCATCTGTGGTTCCAACTGAAAATTTGCCTTATCTCTGTGCGTGTTTTTACCAGAGAATACTACAGTGCAGTGATCAGTTAAGCTACCCACACTACCCTTTCCCCTTGATCTCGTGGTATACCCACAAGTACAACTGCTTGTCGTGGATATGCCTGTTGAACAGTAAGATTGAAAGCTGCTATAAATAGCACAAGGTAGTGAAAATTTAATGAGCACAAGATTTGGGCACTCACATCTAACCCTCAAATGCTAACATCTTTCAAATTCAATGTGTGGTTTCTACTTTCCACACCCCGAACCATTTTGAGGAGCAGTTGGACCGCCCTTGTGTTTTTTTTCCAAAGGGTGGGTTCTACCCAGTTCTCACTGAAGAAAAACTTCCCTTATATCTTCAAAACTAAACAGATTTTCCCTTTTGTAATGACACGAGTTTCAAAATATCCGAAAACTCCTTGATTAGCTCTATCCCATGATGAATATACCACTCGCAGCCCCGTGAAGATTCAGCTTTTTTACCATCAAATACCATCTCCGCCAAGTTCCGGAGAAAAGGTACCACAGTTCAGATTTTCTCCGGGGTACCGTTGTGCAACGCGGTGTGAGACTCCCAACCTCATCTGAGACGGTCAGGAATTTCATCCAACACGATAGACAAGGTCACATGACACGGTAGTACAATACGCGCCCACTGTAAATCAAACATCCCAAATAAAAACTACCCATTGCATTGCGGTGTCGGTGCAGCACGATGGGTCCATGGGAATTAATGGGTGGTCCGACGTTATTAAACTGATCTCTCTGTCATGGTGATGGTACTGGCTAGTGCCTGCTCATGTGCCCTGAATAGCAATGCATGTCCTTATACTCTCAGTGTCCGAAAGCTGCCCAACACTTCAATAGTTCAATGTTTCCGGGAGGGTGACCCTTCACCAACCTTGGCTTCACATGTAAATTCTCAAAGAGGAGGAGAGCTCTCGTGCAGTCTCTTCTGCATCTTTAGTCCAAAATACAAAAAACAAACGTCGACGCTTTCGTCTTCGACGATTTTTGGCAAGGCTCTGGCCCTACAGCCAGCTGATATATTATAGATGACAAAACCCTGCTTGTCCTCTACCTTTATAAATTTGAATCCGGCCAACCCCACAAATATTTGTCCCTTCAACTGCCTTCCTAATCATCCTTCCATTTCTGCCGAAGGTTACAAAGTCCAATGCCGGCCAAACCCCTTTTCAAAATTCAAACCAGGTGGTCCAAACATGAGGAAGAAAAGAAAAAGTGTGGTGGTGGCGCCAAAAGGCACTACACAACGCACCAAAGACTAGAAAAACACAATCATTATGGATTAGATCATAAAACCGAAATGCCCAAATCTTTTTATTGCTCTAAACCTCAAAAGAAGGAAAAAGAGACATCGAAAATACAACCAACTCCAATCTGCAAAAATACTCCCCCGGAGCTTCCGGAGAGAAGCGGAGGGAGTTTAAAAAATATATATGTCAAGATATAGATAGAATTACAGCTAAGGCACTAAGGTCCACAGCTAACAAAAGAAATGGTAGAGTTAAGCTGAAATGAACTACTATCTCAGGAGTTCTCCTCTACTTCGCTTTGGCATTGGCCGGGCCATTGGGCAGCTCCTCTGATTTCCCTGATGGGTTGAGTTCATCCCAGGCCTCGATCCATGTCAGCATGGCATCAGCTAACTTGGTGAAGTAGGCATCCACCTTTCCAAGCTTGGCTTTAACTTGTTTGGAGAGTTCAATGTAGCATTTCTGCACCGTAGTGCAGTCCTTTGGAAGGGACACAGACTGGAAGAAGGGGATGAGTTCTTCCTGCCAGTAGATACCATTGTACTCCTTTTTCAGGTTCACAAATGGGTTGCTGGCTTTGCTGTGCCAAATGTAGGGAAGACCCGTCTTGATTCCCCAGCCCAAGTGGTCGCAGATGACCTGCAAAAAATTGATCGAGTTGGCTTGTTATACTCGGGCTTTCTCAAGACATTCAGCAAAAAGAAGGGAAAGAATTTGAAAACAGGTTCAACAAGCCAATATCAAGAAAATAGATGAGATCAAAGAAATTTTAGGCTGCCCAAACCAAACCACAAAAAACAGAAAAAATAGAAGCTACTGAAACATGTAAAACAGAGAGTCGGGTGAGCAAAACCTTAGTGCACCACCCAGCCCACATGTCGTCGTAGCGCCCAATAGGCTGACCATCACCCATAAGTCCAAAGTACATTGCAGCCCCGATCAATTCTCGGTTGAAGGCCAAGTTCATCCCACACAAGGGGAACAAGGTCCCCTTGGGTATGGTTAGAACTGCATCCACGTATCTGAGAAAGCAAATCAGGAAATTGACTCAGGAAAAAGGTATCCACACTAAAAAAAAAACCTAGCTCAGTAAGATGATCCATACCTGGTGTTCCTCTCAAGAGGCTTGACAAGCTGGGTAGGGGCATCGTAATCAGGAATGTTGAGCCACAGGCCATGAGAAACGGCAGTTGGGACACCTTCCCTGAGACTGAAAGGATATCCTCGGACAAAGTCAGTTCCTTCTCTGTATGGATCATACAGTGTGTTGAAGAAAAATGGAGTTGAAGGGCTAAGCAAGTTCTTTATGTGCTGCTCAAGTGCATTAATTTCTTTCCCTGATGGGTCCTTCGCAACCTATATGACAGCATCAAAATTCCATTACCTCCGATCCCCAACATTTAAAAAAAATAAATAAATAAATAAAATCTACATTCAAAGAAGTCCATTAACAAGGATTTACATTATTGGGAAAACAATGAAAAAATAAAACGACGACAAAACTAGCAGAACAAATAACAGCAATACTAATAACCCAATTGCATGATAAAAATTTTTATAGAATAGACACACGAATGCAGAAAGCAGAAATAATATTTTCAAAAAGCATAATGGATAGAAGTGTTACATGGAAACAACAAACTTTGAGATCTACAAATAATTCGATCGAATAGATCTACTCGACATCCTAGAAAATTAAACCTGGAACAACCTCTGCAAAGAATAGGGACAACATCAGAGACATGTAGATCTAGCAAGATACAGAGTCAAATGCTCTGGACTTCGCCTAGAAGGCTCAATAAGCTGTATCCATTGCAGATCTAACTGAAGATGCCACATTGTATAAAAATCAGCTGCGAGTCATCTTATAGAAAATGATAGTCCACCGTCCCTGTTATACTAAGTTCAGGCAGAAGTTTTAACCCGAGCGGATCCAATGTCAGCATCAGCAGTCTAAGCTAGCGATGACAGAAATTAGTTGGAGACATATAAGTCATAAGTGCATGCAAAATCTAGTATAACACATGAAGAACAAGTGTCAGAAAAGACAGAAGTGGGAGGTTTTCTGCAGAGTATCAGTTTGCCAGAAATTCAACTTTCTTCGCATGAAATCGAAAGCCTCGATATTTAAATCAAATAAAGAAAATGCAAAACCAACTGAAAAGGGTCGCACACAGAAACACTCAATCAAACTAAACACAGTCAATTGAACACAGTAAAAACAGATAAAAATCAAAAATCCACACATAATTCAAAACTTTCCTAGCATCGAGCAAACTGGTGAACGAAATAGATGAAGAGAAAATGCTGAAACTTGAAACCAGGAAGCCTTAAATCTAAATAAATACAACGGAAAATTAAATTTAGCGTTACGGAGTAAATCTTGCGCATCGCGCAACACAGATGAAAAAATTGAGCACGAAAAACTCCAAATATATTTTTTTTTCGTATTCTAGCAATTCGATCCGCCAAAAACCCGTGAGAAAGAGAGAGAGAGAGAGAGAGAGAAGCAGATCACGGCACAGGGATGAAGAACAGAAAGTCAACAACAAGATCCTAGAAGTCAACTTACAAAGCAATCGTCATCGATGGTGTAGATATACTTCTTCTTGGAGACCATGTATCCGAAGCACCTGCAAGCGGAATCCTTGAAGGAAATGCAAGACGCCTTAGGCCCCAGAATCCTGTTAATGTCGTTGCGGTTGTAGAGTTCGTAGTCGAAGCCATCGGGGACCTTGATGGTCCTGGACGGATCTCCGTCCTGGACGATGATGAGATGGTAGGGCTGGAAGAAGGGCCTCCACATCTCCAAGAAGTCCAGGTTCCTGATCGTGGGTATCACGATGTCGAGCTCGTCCTTCAGGAGCGGGGTCGAGGGTACCGCCTTCGAAGCTTCCGCCATGGCGAAGGGGGATCTCTTCGGCAAAGGGGTAGGAGGAGCCCAAGGGGGGGGTCTGGCGTGCTGCGTGTGAGGAAGGGAGGAGTCACCGAAGAGAAGGGGGGGTGGAGGTGTATTTAAAGAAAGGACGGCACGCGCGAGGCAGGGTCTCTCGAGCGGGCCACGTGGCGGACGGAGAGGGCCGGGGGGGCGACCCGTTCAAAGTCTCCGCGAGGAGTTCGGTTCGAACCTTCGGGGTTTCGGCCCGGAGCCACCCCACCAGGCGCCAACTCAGGAGGGGTATTTTAGGCATTTCAACTTACTAAATTTAAAAAAAAAAATCAATAATTGCGAGCGAGATCACGGAAAGACGTATACTTGTCAGGCTCCCCTACCCTCCCTCAGTGGGCCCCCCCCCCGCCCCGCTTTGGGCTCGGATCTCTCTTCCTTAATCTGACCCGCCCTTTATAATAATTAATAGGAACGATTCGTGGGGTCCACGAGATTTTTCGAAGCGAGAAAAAAAAAAAAACCCTTTTTTCCCTCTTTCTGGAATTGAGGTGGTAGGAACGGGGTAATTTCGTCATTGCCGATATTTCCACTAAGGTTTGGACCCCGCACGAGAGAGTGAAGGGTCGTCGACCGATCGGCACCGTCGAGTGAAACGGACGGTGGGGACGCGAGACCGGCTCACAAAACCGACCAACTCGGCGCCCGACTCGCGCCGACTCGTGGGGCGATTGACTTTTGTCGGCGCCACGGAAAGATTCTGCCGCGTGAGCCCCGTAACGTGTTTGACAGCTAAACCGAAGCTTTGCATGTGAAAGGGCCGGAACATCGACTCGCCAGGCCCACTCGGCTTGCGAAAATTTCCCGGCTGGGGCCCGCTTGCATGACGCGCGTCCCGTATCTCGCTGGAAGGCGGAAGCTGTTTGCCGGAGTGACAGCTACGTGGGTCCGAGAAATTACAAAATAAGCCCCTGGGATCCACGAATGGAGTGTCATCGTCTTTGTTCATCTTACTACTAAGGGATTGGTTACTTGCATTTTATTATTATTATTATTATTATTATTATTATTATTATTATTTGTAGACATGGAAATTTATGGAACAAAGATTCAACGGTCTAAAATCAATCTTTTCGATCAATGGCTCAGATCGGCTCAATTTCTCGTCAATTGAGGTCAAAATTAATAAATTGACACTTCACAAATGAACAATTGGTCAGAGATTGACAAGTTGTCCAAGTCGGCCCAATTTTAATCTGATTGACGATCTCAAATCTACGGTCGTGATCGTTCCAATTTATGATCGACTGGAAAAAAATTCCCAAAATTGACCTCTGCAAACCAAAGAATGACCCAAAATTGGTCAATTGTCAAAATCGGATTTTTTATGAAGGGTTTAATTTTGTTCTAATCGCCAAAACCAAATCGACGATCAAATTTGACTTAAGCCCAAATTAAGCCAATTGGGCTCAATTAGGCCCAATCCAAATCAAATTAAGCCTAAATTAAGTCAATTTGGGCCCAATTAGGCCCAATTTAAATCAGATCAGATCGACCCAAGCCCAATTCAGCCCAACTAAAGCCTGATTACAAATGACACATCAGCATACACATCACTCCTGACTGGGCAACATGTGGTGACAACATCCAATCAGAATTCGACACGTGGGATGGAGGACTCATCCTAAAGCTGAGTCGGCCCTACACACAGGGCGCGATCTTATGAAGCTTGAACTTATGCCTGGCAATCATTCATTCACCGAAATTCAGATTTAGAAGGGTTAAAGGGTAAAATCAAATCAAACCCCTCCTCCCTTATGAAAACCAGCTCATTTCGAATGAAGGACTCGAATATCGAACACTGAAGGACTCCAAGATCGAAGACTAAGGACTCGAAGATTTCACTATCGAAGAACAAGAACTTTGATAAGATTACTAAAAACGTTTAAAGAACTATAAAAAAATATCGTACCAACAAGTACGTCTGCCTGTGTAGATCTTTCGAAATCAAGTCCAACAAGTTCGAGACACAATTCTTGAAAGGGACAAACTGTTTTGACCATCAGGATTGGAGGTAAGCAATTGGATCATCAATAAGTCAAATCGAAACGCCAATTAACTCATCATGAGCGACACATCTCCAAGATCAAATCTACGGAGAAGAATCAAATTGCCCTATGGGCCCATCGTCGATACATGCAAGCACCGTGTCATCAACACATTAGTGCCACGTCAGCAACACTTGTCTATCACATAAGCAACACATCATCACCACGTCAACGCCACATGTCTGACACGTAAGCAACATTGAACTACCAATGTGGACCAATCTGATTTGGTCAAGGAATTCAAAATTGAAATTAAAAAGTCAAAAGTTACAAATCCCACTTCTAGTGGATTGAGTAGAAGAAAATAGAGTATAAAAAATTACAAATAGCCACGAGGAAGGAAATAATAGGTTAACAAAAAAATTTCAGAAGTCTAGAAACTCTATCACTGAAGATCTTATCAAACGGAATACCAAATTTTTCGTCCAACCGACTAAATTCACTAAAAGTTCGTGTACATATTTTCGGAGATTGTAATTCACAACCAGATCGTGAGAAGGAGCAAATGTCATACACCCACAAAGATCAAATTAGAGGAGTATTAGAAGATGCACCCGTAAAATTTTCTAAATTCTCACACTTGTAAAATTTTTGTCTATAATATTTCTTACCAAGGGTTGTGATGTTTCGCGGACCAGCACATTTACGTGAATACAGGTACAATATTCAACGGTCCAACTCGGTCCAACCAGGTTCAACCAAAAACAGACATAGTGCCGATTCGATGAATGGTTTGGTTTTTAAAACATTGATTTAAATTAATATTATAACTATTTTATTATGTTTTTATATATATAATTAGCTTTTCAAAATTTTTGAAGTTCACAATTAAATGGATTAATTTTTTTTTTCACTTTTTTATTTTATTGCTTAATTTTTTTTTTTAAAAAAAATTCATTTAAATTTAAGGTCATGCAAATATTGTATTGTTCCTTTTAAAATTTCTTTTAAATTTAAGGTCATGAAAAGGACAAATCAGATTATTTAAAGCATATTGTATTTTTAATGTACTTTTAAATTTAAACTAACAATACAACTATTTTATTAATTTATGTGTATAAAATTATAACAACTAGGGTTTTAAAACTTTTGAAGTTCACAATTTAATATAATGTATGCCCATATAAGCCACTATTTAATGAAAATAGCGTTTGAAACTTCAAAGGATGCAGATGATGGTTTTTGGACTGGGTTGTCAGTAGGAGAACCATCGAGCTGCAAAGAAGTCGGGCTCGTATTGGGAGCCTGAAGCAGACAATTTGATTGTGTTGTACAAGTCCTTACTTTTGAGTTTGGGATTGGAGGTGAAAGTCGAATTCTGTAAGTTATGTTGGGAAACACGGTATCAAACGGATTCGAGTGGAACCATGTCGGAGATAACGTTGATGCGTGTATAATTCTCTGGAGGATTTTTGGTTCAGACATTCATTATTGTTATAACAGAAGTGGATAACGGGCGTGATGTTGGCATTCCCATGGTTGATGAAGTTGTTCCAGCAAAGGCGACCTCAGCACTGTTCTTGTACGCTCTTTAAGTTATCCATCTCAACCACGACTGTCCTGACAGTTGCTGAATGCAGTGGAGAGAAAACCAAGGCTATCTTGAGCTTAGTCAATAACTGTAACTTCTACGCCACGCCCAACGCATATTCCAAGCTCCTAGCTGAATTCAGCATCTCGAAATCTCTCCACTCCGGGTTACAAATACACGCCCGTATTGTCAAAGTCGGAGTCTCTGGAAATTTGTCGTTGTGCAATCATCTCATCAATTTATATTCCAAATGCCGCCTTTTTAGCCTAGCCCGCCAATTACTTGACGAAATTCCCCACCCTGATCTGGTTTCATGGTCTTCCCTCGTATCTGGCTATGCACAGAATGGGTTTGGAGAGGAAGCGCTCTTTGCATTCCATGAAATGCATTTGTCAGGCATCAAGTGTAACGAGTTCACCTTCCCAAGCGTTCTCAAAGCTTGTTCTATGACATCAAACTTAAAGCAAGGTGTTCAAATTCATGGAATTGTTATTGTTACAGGTTTTGAATCAGATGTTTTCGTGGCAAATACCTTGGTTGTTATGTATGCAAAGTGTGGGAGGCTTTTGGATTCTCGAAAGCTATTTGATGAAATCCCTGAAAGAAATGTTGTGTCATGGAATGCTTTGTTGGCTAGTTATGTGCAAAATGATTTTTGTTCTAAAGCAGTGTGCTTGTTCCAAGAAATGGTTGTGAGTGGAGTGACGCCTGATGAGTTTAGCATGTCGAGCAGCTTGAATGCTTGTGCAGGTTCAGAGGACCTCTACCAGGGTAAAAGAATTCATGGGCTTTTGATACGGCTTGGGTATGATGCTGATTCGTTTTCAGCCAATGCACTTCTTGATATGTATGCTAAATTAGGAGATATTGAGGCTGCTACAATGGTTTTTGAGAAAATTTTGCTACCTGATATTGTTTCATGGAATGCTCTTATCGCAGGTTGTGTTCTTCATGGTTTCCATGATCTAGCGCTGGACTTGTTGCAAAAGATGAAATTATTAGGGACGACTCCAAATATGTTCACTCTATCTAGTACTCTTAAAGCGTGTGCTGGCACAGGGATGATAGAACTGGGTCGGCAAATAAATTCACATTTGATCAAGGTGGGTTTTGACACTGATTTATTTGTCTGTGTGGGTCTTGTGGATATGTACTCAAAATGTGGTCTCTTAGAGGATGCGAGAAGAGTTTTTGATTTGATGCCAGTGCAAGATTTAATTTCCTGGAATGCCATGATCTCAGGCTATGTACAAAACTTGAATGACGAAGAAGCGATATCTCTTTTCTGTGAGATGCAAAAGGGAGGCTTCAACTTTAACCAGACAACATTATCGACTATTCTGAAGGCCATTGCTAGCTTGCAGGCAGCTGATGCAAGCAAAGAAGTCCACTCATATGCTATCAAATCAGGGTTGGAATCTGATATTTATGTCACAAACAGTATTATTGATGCATTTGGTAAATGTCATAATGCTGAGGATGCAAGAAAAGTTTTTGACCTGTGCCCCTTTGGGGATGCTGTGTCCTTCACTTCTATGATCACGGCTTATTCACTAAATGGGCAGAGTGAAGAGGCTTTAAAGCTATTTTCTGAGATGTTGGGTAAACAGCTTAAACCTGATCCCTTCGTTTGTAGTAGTTTGCTTGGAGCTTGTGCGAGTCTGTCAGCTTATGAACAAGGAAAGCAAATTCATGTTCACATCTTGAAGTCAGGCTTTGAAATGGATGTTTTTGCTGGAAATGCTTTAGTTTACATGTATGCTAAGTGTGGGAGCATTGAAGATGCATTCCGTGCCTTTTGTGGCATTCCTGAGAGGGGCATTGTCTCATGGTCTGCTATGATTTCTGGGCTTGCGTAACATGGGCAGGGGAAAGAGGCTCTGGACTTGTTCCAACAAATGCTTCAAGAGGGAATTGCACCAAATCAGATAACTATGGTTAGTGTTCTATCTGCATGTAACCATGCAGGTCTAATAAATGAGGCAAAACACTATTTTAAATCTATGAGAGAATTATTTGGAATTGAACCTACAGGAGAACACTATGCGTGCATGATTGATCTTTATGGACGAGCTGCGAGAATGGATGAGGCTGTGGAACTTTTAGCTATGATGCCTTTTGAACCGAACGCCTCTGTGTGGGGGGCAGTCCTTGGCGCTTCAAGAATGCACGGGGACCTGGAATTGGGTAGACGTGCAGCCGATATGCTTTTTGTTCTTGAACCTGAAAAATCTGGAACTCACGTGCTTTTGGCTAACATGTATGCTTCTGCAGGGAAGTGGCAGAAAGTTAAGGAGGTGAGGAGATTGATGAAAGATAGAAATGTTAAGAAAGAACCTGGTGTCAGTTGGATTGAAGTGAAAGACAAAGTACATACCTTTATAGTTGGTGACAGAAGCCACTCTAGGTCAGATGAGATCTATGCAAAGCTTGATGAGTTGAGAGATTTGATGAGTAAGGCAGGATATGTACCCCAAGTGGATGTTGATCTTCATGATGTGGACAGAAGCGAGAAAGAATTGCTCCTGTCTCACCACAGTGAGAAGCTTGCTGTGGCTTTTGGGTTAATCAGTACTCCTCCAGGTGCCCCAATAAGAGTGATGAAAAATCTTCGTGTTTGCAAAGATTGTCATACTGCATTTAAGTACATCAGTAAAATTGTTTCGAGGCAAATTATTTTGAGGGATATTAATCGGTTTCATCATTTCAAAGATGGATCATGTTCTTGCAACGATTACTGGTAAAGTTTTGGTATTTCTACAAATTGACGGTTGACCAGTCTACAGATGAGGAACTTGATGTAAGTCTCCAAAATACAAGTAGTTGTGCAAGGATCAATGAATTAGACTGATGATACTTTTAGACTGGTGAAAAAGATTACAGGTAAAGCTTGCTTACTGTGAGCTAGCGTGACAAGACCTCTTTCTTCGTTGGCGAAAATCCAAGAAAGCTAAACACTGTCGTTGCCTTTGCAAGGTAACCATTCATACTGGAAATCAATTCGATGAGTTGTGTGGACTGGTCCATCGGTCATTGTATGTCTGTCACTTAACCTATGGTTGCCTATGCATGTATTAATTCCATGATGTTCTCTCAGTTGATCAAAATTTTGATGATTGTCCTATAGGTGGGCCTTTTTTTGTGGATTGTTTAATATAATCTCATTTCCATTGTTTATGATGACAAGGTGTTGCACTAATTTCAAAACTATGGTGAATTTCCTGATCTGTCTCATTTAGTACTACCATGAAAAGATTTTCTTTGTTTGCCATTCATAATACCCTTAGTCTTGTATGTTGAATGAAATTTGCCACTGCTTCCATGAACATGGACGGGTTGAAGAAGTTACTAGCTTGGAAAAATCCAAGTCAAGAAAAATACGACTACTTATGGAGGAGATATTAAGTGATAGGCTAACCTCAAAAGCATTTAGATATGATGCAAAATACGACTACTTGTATCAGATGGTAAATTGGTCACTCGTAACAAGTAGCCTTTATTTTGTTTTTTTGTAGGAAACTTGAGTACTAGTTCTCTAATACAGTTTTAAGTAGCTTGGGAGCATTCAGCCAACATTAGATAACATCTCTTGACCACTTCAAGCATTTGCTTTAGGAAGCTGACTGACCTGGTTCCTATTCAGATTTTGGAAGAATAATACCTACTCTAACAAAGAGGTTTCTGCTGTCTTTCCTGTTCGATAGACTGGTTTAAGCTGAGGCTACAATGTGTCTTCTTGTCCTTTCTCACAATAGTCAATTTTTGTATTGATGCCATTGCCGTGTAAATTAAAAGTTGAAAAGTTGGCAATTTGTCTTTGTTCTTACTTTCTAACCTCTGCTACGAAATTTTCGCTTTAGGTTTTTGCTTTGGTCCAGAATGTTGTGGACTTTGAATGTATTACTAATAGCTTCACGGATAAATGCAGATGCATGTCTTGGATACAAGCAACATCCATCCGTTATGGATACCTGTTCGCATAATAAGAAGCACACGTAATTGTACATATTAAGCTAGTTTTTTTTGTTTGTTGAAAGATATACTACCCTTGGTTGTATTATTGAGAAGTGGATGGTATCAATTATCAGGTTTCAGAGGGTTGATGTTATTTCGGGGAGTACTAGCATCACGTAAATCTTTCTCCATGTCAACAAAACAAAACAAAAGAAGCTAAACATTTAAGTCCTTTTGTTTTTTTTCTTTTACTTTTTATAATAATTATTTAATATTTAAAATTAGCATTTACGTTTGTTAATTTAAGACTCATTAACGTTCCGGTAGTCATATCTAGTTAAGAGAAATTTAAACAATATAAATAAATGAATATTGTTGTTAGTAAATATAAAAAGAATAGTGATTTAGGTACCATGACGTACCTTCTTATGTGGAATACCAAGAAACGTATCAGAATTGAGAGACAACAGGAAAAACATTGAAATTAATGTGTGACCTTCGTCGATGATTGGTGTAACTACACTTTTTACACTATAAGTTATGCCAGAGAAACACTAACATAAAGATTTGTTATTGCAATTCGTAACCAATTGTTTCGATTTTGTAGGGCGTTCGGGCTAGGGTGAAGAATCCACTAAATAAAGTTTAAAGTAACTTACACTTTATATCTCCAATCAAAGTTCTCCTCCTTGATATGATTTGAATAATACAAGCTTTCTTTAAACTTCCTGTTGCAATATACCACAAAAGTTCCTTTACACACCTTACATTGAGGCTCCCCCTCTGTGTATTCCTTTCAGGCAAGGGTTCTTCTTAGCAAGTTCCCCCTCAGCCTCACGCATAACAGTAATATTCTTTTATTTCGGCATCACCCCTTGATTTGTATGTTGCCCTTTATATAGATAGTGATTCCTCCTTCCAGATATGAAGGTCTTACTCATGTTAGGACTCATCTTCCATTAATAAGTAGTTTCCTAGATAGAATGGATCTTTCCCAATAGCTTTTAGTTTCTTTGTAGGACTTTCTCTTCTACCTTGTGAGGAGTTTTCTATTTTGTCTGTATTTCTCTTTCATATAGTTGTTGTTGATTACACACTTTTTTAGACTAGTCCTATCTACTTTAGAAAACTCTGCATCCTCCCAGATTTAATCTATACCTCCCTTTACCTTTCTTATCACGACTCTTAACATGCTAAGTTGTAGTCTCATATTATGAAATTATAGTAGTCCTTTATGTTGCCCTTTCGAAATCATGTTAAATCAGGAAATTGCTTTTTGTAGTTATTGCTAATTTGTAGTCTTATCAAATCAGGTGTCTTTGGAGAAGTCTTGTCTCATTCCATCTTTGGGTAGCTCTCCCTAAATAGGCATCTTGTCAACAATAGCTAACCAGGTTTTTACTTGGAATCATATACTTTTTTCACCCTATGCTTCCCAAATAGGAACCTTGAGATTCCCATGTTGTTTTAACTATAATACATTTTGGATTTCCTAAATCTTCTCTTTTCTTTTGTCCACTTTAATTTATGAAACTCAAGTGTCCTTTCCATGCTATCTTTATGCTATATTCTCTGACTCAATTTTCTATTATAAAAAATAGACAACTCATTTATGTACTAACAATCTCCCCCTTTGTCTCTTTTTTATAAAACCATTGTTTCTCATGAGTCTCGCTTTCCCTATCTTGTGTCACTTATACCACTGTGTACAGTGCAAGTTACAGTAATCTTCTAGATAGAAGAGCTGCATATATACAATTTTGCATCTCTGATAAGTGTCATCTCATTTCAACATCTCTCCTTTTATTAAATCAGAATAAGTATTCTTATACATAAGTCTTCAACAACACCAAATACCGTATGACCTTATCCTTACAAGTAGTAACAAGGATCAAGACTAGTTGTAATTGCCTCAATGTCTCAGTAGTCATCTAATCTCTCTTGTTTATTAACAGAATTCTATACATCTTCAGATTGTCAAAAATAGCCAACTCAACTCTGTTTTAACATTCTCCCCCTTTGGCTCTTTTTGACAAAACCTTCACTACACAAATTCTGTTATAGTGCACAATGTTGTACACCACTTGTTGTATTGTTATTTTTGCATATTAGAATTTTGCAAACACTTATCACTTGGTCTTGTTCAATCATGCAACATCAAAGACCAACACATATGAATATACTATCCTAGTGTATCTTACAATGCTAGGTACACTGGCAATTATATTGTCTCCCCAATCAAACTATTTCTCCTCCTTTTTGTCATATAATGGCAAAAGTCAGCAACTAATTAAACTCTCCCCCGAGGAATCAACTCCTCAATCCATCAAAGTCAATAACGCCTGTCATGTTTGTTTTTTGCTTCAAGATCTTTAAGCACTCTACTTCATATAAACATGATTACTCACCAACTCCTATGGGCGTATGTATACCAAATTATTCACTGTCATTGAAACCTGAATACATTTACTTTCATGCTCACCTTTTTCCTCATTACTATCTTTTATACAAATAATGACTTCCCATCTAGGTACCTTAGTATCTTTTTGTATAAACACACTCTTCTCCTCCAAGGCCGCGTTATCATATTGAATGTTCCTTTAAGACATTATGAGAACATGAATAGACAAAAAATATAACGACTGACCTGGAGTTTGAGGACTCTCTATTCCTTCATCACTTGCTTGTTGATACTTCACTCAAGGTTCACTTTGCTTTGCCAAGTTGATAAAGTAGCATAGTATTTAAAATCATCCACGTCTATGCTTTAATTGAAATTTGTTGAGTACTTTGATGGAAGTGCAGCAACTGAAAGCTCAACGTGTTGTTTGACACATCTTCAACTTGCTTCAAGTTTGTGTACTGTTGAAACAGAATTGTGTTTGAACAAATGACTAACAAACTTTTGGTTTTCCAAATTCTAGGTAACAATGTGCGGCAGGTTTTGTTTCTCTATGGGTGATATGTCATGAAATCACCGCAAGACTCATGTATAGCCCAACATGTTGATTACTCATTACTCATATTCATGTTGGAAGCACCAAGAATTAATACCTTGAAAAATCTTGAGAGGTTCTTTTAGGAACTTAAAATAATTTTTTCTTGCTGGTAGCATACACCAATTGTCACGAAGGTGGAATTTGATATTTACCTTAGACAAAAAATGTTCCTTTTAGTTCTTCATGATGGATTGAGTTGCATCACTCTTGCTCTCTAAATTGTGATCATCCAACGAAATAGACTATAGGAGTTGTTTGCTTTTTGCTACACACCCAGAGTGCTCCATTATCTTCATCTTAATTAATAGGAACTCTGGTGTAGTACACTAGCAAAGGTGCTCTAATAAATTAAGGGCATAAATGAGAAAGTTCGTTGTCCATGGCCTTCAAGGTGCAGTACACTATAGCAAAGGTTCACGAGGATGATCAATGAAGTAAATGCATGGCTCGACTGGCAGTGACAATTGCACAAGTGGCCTAACCATTGGTGGTGAATGAAGAAGAACCTGTGACTGATCTGTTTGCTCTTGAGCGACCAGATGAATTAGCACCCCAAACCAAGAAAATTAAGTTTGGTCTTCTTGGAAGGCAGCCACTGAAGCTTTGAAAGCTATCATATTTTTCCCTCTTTTTCCTTTTCTTATTTTTATTTTGTATCTCTCTCTTTATATAATATATATTGATGTTTACTGTAATTTTGTATTGCATTTCTCTATTTATTATAATTTCTACGTACTATACGAACAGGTACGTATATCTTTTTTTTAAAAAAATAAAAAATAAATAAATTCTTATTTTGCATGTCATTTTTTATAATATCGATACTTATCGTAATTTTTTATTTTTTTTTTTATTTTTTTGGCTTTTCTGTATACTTTTGTTTTGGGGATATATATATATATATTGATCAATTCCATTTAATTGTAGTGCTTTTTATTATTTTTCTGTATTTTAGGTTACAAGAAAAAGACCCCAATTTGTCGAGTTAATTACTGACAGGTAATCTCTTTTAATTCCATCTAATCTAAATGTCCTTTTTATCTTACTTTTGTTAGTGATTTTTTTTAACAATAATTATTCGTTGGGCCCGTCTTAATTTAGACGGGCTAATAAATATTTGCTATAATTAAAATAAAAATAAGAGCGAGTATTGATGGATGCATGGATCAGTAGTCGTCTTGTTAAGCCAGCTGCTTAATTTATTCCCAGTCGATCGGGGCATATATTCATCAAAACCCTTCACATATATAATTTAGCTTTCTCTATATGTTCTGATCAGTACGTAGATCTTTCAGTAATTAGAAACTCTAACGTGAAGTCCATTTGGTGCGTCCACTCTCGGGAACTTGACAATCTCGTCTCCTCCCACCTCTTCCCACCTGCAACACATGCACGATGACAACAGATAAATGGCATGGTATATATATATATAGATATATATATCTACAGTACTGCAGTAGTACTGCTAATTAAAGAGCTTATATATATAAGCAGGGATCGAGTTATATTAATTAAAGGTGGAGCTGATCATAGATCACCTGTATCTGGTGACGAAGTAATGGAGGAAGATAGAAATCTCAACGACACCTAATTCCTTTCCTGGGCACAGCCGGGTGCCAGCCCCAAACATCATGAAAGACTTTTGAGCTTCCAGGTTGACGTGCTCCTGCATGCAGTAAACATATATTCCATCAATATTCCATGCATATATATATATTAATGTTCATGTTGGAGGTGAAGTAATTATTAATTACTAATTATATAATTAAGATGCAAATACTAAGGTTAATTTATAGTTAATTATTACCTGCAGCCATCTCCGTGGATTGAAGGTAAAACAATCTGGATACATGAAGGTGTCAAAGTTCGTTTCCCTGGTATAAACGTAGATCCTCCACCCTTTTGGAATGATGAATCCTGAAAAATTTAAGAAACCAAATTAACACCCATGCAGCTGTATTTAATTTATATATGTTTAATTTCGTGATCAAGAAAAACTGTATATATATTTTTGAAAATTAATTAATCCCGGAAATCCAGATTAATTAATTAATTAAAGGGACCCGCCTTTGAGTTCCACATCCTGTGTTGTTTTTCTCATCACCCCATTAACGATGCTCTCTATTCTCAATGTTTCATATATCACCTGCATGAGAAAAGGACAGAAAAAAAAAAAAAAAAAAAAAAAAAAAAAAACCCAGATTTTATTATTGATCATCGAGTGAGATTAACTAAAACAATTAATGTTTGATCAATTGCATATAAATATATATATATATATATATATATACATACAGCTCTAGTGAATTTCATAGATAAGTAATCTTCCCAGTCGATAGCATCTTGAGGTCCCTTCCCTTCCCTGATCTTCAGATGTTCTCTCTGAATTAATTAAAGCAAAAGCATTTCAGTCTCTGAATGCAAAGAACTATATATATATATATACGTACTGATGGATATTATAAAGAATAAAAAAATGAGAAGAAGTATATATATATGTAGGTACGCACCCTGACTTGTTCGAGATCATGGGGATGATCATGGAGGTATTTTATGGCCATCATTGTAGTGGTGGAGAAAGTCTCGTAACCTGAATACAGGAGAGTGATGATCAGATCAACGATCTGTTCATCGCTCATTAAGAATTTTGAGTCCTTGTCGGTTTTTAACAGGGTATCAAGGATGTCATCGTCGTCGCTACAATATGCAGATCTATATGAAGCTCTTCTTTCTTCAATGACGCGTTTCAATATGCTCACAACCTTTTTTCTTCCCTGTAAAAGAGTAAAAAGATCGAACTCTGGTTTATCGATCAGTTGGTTATAAGAGGCTTCAAAATTAAGTTTCCAATTAAGAATCAATATATATTATTGAGAAAAAGGAAAAAACAAGGGCATGCATACTTGGAGGCCTTTACTATAGCTTGTGCCTGGAAGGTCAAGGGGGAGAGAGATAGTTGCCCGGACCATTTTATAGTATTCAGGCTTGAAGGCCTCGGATATAGGACCCTTGTCCAGACCTGCAATGTGCTTCAAAATTGAAAGAAGAGCCATCTGCATGCATCCACACAAAATTAACATATCTCTCTTAATTAGGTTTTCTATTCATATATATATGCATGCTGATAGACAAAACCAATATATATATATATATATATATATATAACTTGTACTCGATCGATCTCACTCACATCTTTTGTTTTCTGACGGAGATCAATGGTCTTGTCATTCCAGTCACTGATGTGGGATCTCATGAATTCGTCCACTTTGACAAGGAGGTGGAGTCTGATCATGGAAGGGTTGATCAGACCAAGCATGGCTCCTCTCAAGGTCTTATGGGGAGACCCAGTAACAGCAGCCAGGTTCCATTGGCCTAAAAGGTTGACCATGGATTTTGGGTATCCAGGAACGAGGCCTTTTGCTTCATTCATGAGGATGTACCTATTCACCTCCGCGTCCATGGAGACTATTACAGGAGAACCCAAGATGTGGGTCTTGAACAAGCTCCCGTACCTGTTATATATATATATATATATATATATATATATATATATATATACAGAGAGAGAGAGAGAGAGAACATATATATATAATTAAAACTACTCTATATATAATGTTAGATATTAAAACTACTGATCGATCATCAAACCTTGCTTTCTGGGTCTTCATGAAATTGGGTCCATGCTTACGAAATTCAGAGGTTTCACCAAAAATGGGCCACCCCATCGTCCCCGGGGGCAGGCCTTTCTTCCTGTACCTCACCTCGTTCCATTTCAGAAGAGCTGCACAGAAACTGAACAACAGAAACAACACTAGGAACAGCACCCCTAAAACACCCATTTTAATTGAGTAAGAGTCTCTGCTGCGCAAGCGCAAGAACTCAACCCCCAGTTCCTCAAAACGCCAGAAGAGAAATGGGTTGCTCTTGTACAGGAATCAGTTCTTGCATGCAGGCTTCATATAGACAGCTCTGCAGAGAGAAAGGAACCGGCTGACTAAAATAAGGGGATCAGCGGAAAATCCCAGTCTTTTAATTTCATTGAATTGAACTGAATCCCCAGCTAGCACGCCTTTCCAACGAAGAGATCTCAAGATTTTGTTATACCTACATTGAACAGACGCCAAGAGAAACAACAGAGTATTTCTATTTTCTGCTCCATTAATTCAAACCATTAACTTATAACTTAAACCATCCTCTCCAGCTGTGCATGCATGTCATGACTAAAATCAAGTGCATGCTCCCAATAAAGATCTCATGCTGATCACATACTCTCATATTTATCCACGACTATTAATGGTGATTAAGAAAGAAGATAGATACTCATAAAATCGAAGGGACGACGCATGAAAACATATATAGTACTTTGGAGGCTGATACGGGCAGACTAATTCAAGAGCATGCTCCCAATAATATATCATGCCTTAAAATCTGCTTCAAACAATATTTCCCATTAAAGTCTATTAAATATTTTTATGATATTAATTTTTCTAATAAAATGTTGGTGATAGTTAAGTTACTTTCAGGGTTTTTAATTAGTCTTTAATTATAGTACCAATTAATGAACAACTTATTGTTTGACTATTTTTATTCATTAATCAAACTTAGTAAAAATTTAAATATTCTACATTTGGGTTTTGATTCTCTTATTGAAGTCATATATATATATATATATAGCTTTTTCGAAAATTAAATTATGTTAGTACCAGTGTTTTAAAAACCTAATAGAACCGCCCGGTCTGACCCGGTTGAACCAAAATCGTAGGTCAATCCGATTCTTATTGACTCAGCCCGGTTCACTGTAATCAGTATTATTTTTGCCTTTTTTCTTACTTATGGATATATTAAATATATGTTCGGTTTTTAAAACACTGGTTAGTAGCTTAACTAGCTTTCCTATCAACTTGAACTTTTTGACAAGCCCTAATAACCATGGCTAACCACTGAGCATAGCCTCTTAATTAATCCTAATTCTAAAATCGTTCAGAACCTTTAGAGCGTCGAGTTGCATAAAACATGATTTTTCTATGAATCCCTCTTACCAAAAAAACAGATTCAATGCATCATCTATTTTAGCCAACCTCCTTCTTTGACTAGGAGTACAAATTAGGGTTAGGAAGACTTGTGGTTTGACCCTAATTAAGAAGTTCTTTGGCTTCTTGTCTGGCACCTATATATGGCGCCCAGTCCCTTAGTAAATTTTGCTTGAATTGCTTCATATTTGCTCTTTTTTCACAGTTTTCACTAGAACTGCTCCAACACCTAAAACACTAAACTTTAGTGCATTTTTTCACTAAGATACAGCAGGTGATGTGGAGATAAGTTACTACTGACAATTAGAGATTAGAATCGTGGATGATAAGACACAAGATAGAGAGATTAATTGACTCAAGATGTGGTGGTGTATATTAATTTCTTTATAAAAGATTTTAGAATCGTGGATGGAACAGAGGTTACACTAAACATTGAAGAAAAATCCAGATCATGGAATTGTTGGGGAGAGAGAACAGTGTGATAGATTCCTTGTCTCGTCGCCCTACCGGCTATTCGGTACCACTTTTAGAGCGTATTCGGCAGGCCTTCGATACAGCGCTTGCTTCTCAGCAATTTTAAATTACATCACTAGCTTGTCTGGTAAGTGTAATTTAAAATTCCATTATAAGATAGAAGCGAAGTTTACAATATAGTCTATATATACATGTACTGGTTCGTCTTCAACCCATGAAGCAATACTGGAAGATCAATGCAAAAATGGAGATAGACAGACAGATCTAGACAGCCAGTGAATTTATTTTGAAGTCCCATAAAAAAAATCCTGTAAGAAAAATTTATACTTGCGCTCATACTAGCTTTGATTAGTTTCACTCGTAAAAATCAGAGGTGGGTGTGATTAGTACATGGTGACGGACTCCTCCTGATCTTTCCTTGCTTTCCTACTAAATGCATTCCCCAAACCCTGCATTAATTTCTTTCCTTTAGTCATATAAATTTCCGTTTTTTTTTTTCCTCCTGTACATCATTCAGTAATTAGAGACTCTAACGTGAAGTCCATTTGGTGCTTGCACCCTCGGAAACTTGAGAATCTTATCTCCCCCAACCTCTTCCCACCTGCAAGAGACAAGATTTCAGAATAAGAGAGAGAAAAGAAATCAGTCATTTCTCCCTAAAGTCCCAACCCACGTCGGGGGCAAGGGACACCCTGTGGACACAGAGTGGTGCATGCACACAGAGCTCTACCCTTTGTCTGAATCATCAAAACAAGCTTTCTGATCTGAATTCAGGCCATGGAAATCGCTCTTGAATTGACTAGACAAGAGGGGAGAACTGGGGTTGATGCTTAATGCCTTAGTACTGACCTGTATCTGGAAACGAGGTAATGGAGGAAAGATGAAATCTCAACGACTCCTAATTCCTTGCCTGGACAGAGCCGTGTGCCTGCCCCAAACATCATGAAAGACTGGTGAGCTTCAAGGCTCTGTTCCTGCATTTATAATTTTTCATAAGCTGCTTCAGTAACTAGATGAATGGGAAAAAGGAGAGTGAGATGTTCAAATGGGGCCTAATATTTATATATACCAGCCATCTCCGGGGATTGAAGGTTAGAGGATCCGGATACATGAAGGGGTCATAGTTCGATTCCCTGGTGTAAACGTAGATCTTCCACCCTTTTGGAATGGTGAATCCTGAAAAGGAAATGGAACCCGGGTTTTATATTTTCAGCAACATCATTCTCTCAGATTCAGCTTTTCTAGCTTTTCTTAAAAAAGAGGAGAGAAGAAACTTTTGGAAAGGCTTGGTATCCAGATTCGGAGCATGAGGAATAAAAGAGATAAGTTGCAGGGAGAGGAGTAGGGACCCGCCTTTCATTTCCATTTCCTGTGTTGTTTTCCTCAACACCCCATTAACAATGGTGGCCAGTCTCATTGTTTCATAGATAACCTGCAAAAAGGGTATCAGAGAGTATGAGACAGAGAAAAAAACAAAGGTGGGAAAACCCAGATTGGGTATAGATCGGGTGAAACCCAGATTTTATTGCTTACAGCTCGAGTGAACTGCATAGATTTGTAATCATTCCAGTCGATTGCATCTTGGGGCCCCTTCCCTTTCCTGATCGCCAGATGTTCCCTCTGAAAGCAGAAACATTTCACCATCAGTAAACTTTCCAATGGCTTAAAAGCTGGTCAAAAAGACAAAACCCAACAGTAAACCAGTGATAGGGAACGAAAAGGAAATCCAGCATATCTGCGTTCTAGAAGACACAGAAAGTAAAATTATACCCTGACTTCTTCAAGAACACTCGGATGATCATGGAGATATTTTACAGCCATCATGGAAGTGGTGGAAACGGTCTCGTAGCCAGAGTAGAGGAGAGTGATGATCAGATCAATGATCTGCTCATCGTTCAGTTTAAATTTTGAGTCCTTCTCTGTTTTTAATAAGGCATCAAGCATGTCATCGTGGGTACATGTAGAAGCTCTTCTTTCTTCAAGGAGTAGTCTCAATATACTCACAATCTTCTTTCTTGCCTGTACAAATGATTCGTCAGAGACATGAAAAAGCTTCTGCCATAAAAAAATGGAAAAAAGGGAATTAAGGAGACAGGGGAATACCTGGAACGCATAACGGTAGTTCGTGCCAGGTAGGTCAATGGGAAGAGAGATAGTTCCCAGCACCAGTTTATAGAATTCTGGCTTGAAGGCTTCGGATAGGGGACCCTTTTCAAAACCTGCAATCTGCTTCATGGACGAGAGAAGAGCCATCTGCAGAGCCACATCATTTTTCAGGCCGGGTAGGAACTCAAGAACAAATCTCTCTTTTTCTCTTTTTGGATTCTGAAAAGTGAACTTACCTCTTTGGTTTTCTCTTGGATATTGATGACCTTGTCCGTCCAGCCGCTGAGATGGGATCTCATGAATTCATCAATTTTGGGAAGAAGCTGGAGTCTGATCATGGAAGGACTGATCAGACCAAGCAAGGCCCCTCTCAAGTTTTTATGGAGAGGTCCACTTACAGCAGCCAGGTTAGATTCGCCTAAAATGTCCAGCATAGATTTTGGGTATCCGGGAATGAGGCCTTTCGCTTCATTCATGAGGATGTATCTGTTCAACTCTGGATCCATGGAGACAATAGTAGGAGAACCCAAGATATGGGACTTGAACAAGCTCCCGTACCTGTCAATGAACAACAGAAACAGATTTCATACTAAAGAAACATTTCAAGACAAATGAGCAAATGAGCGAGCAGAGATAACTTAACTGCGGCATAAACCCGACATCGTTCTTTACAGAAAAACAGTAATGGCGGATATGTAACAAAAACACAAACTGGCTAGAGTAGGGAAAAAAAAAAAAAAAAAAAAAAAGGCAGCTGCAAGCTATACAAGGAGGACGAAGAAGAAGAAGAAGAAGAAAAAACAAACGAGACTTTGCTCTTGGAAAAAAATGCAGAAGGCAAAAGAGTCAAATGTCTACTTTTATTAATGAAGACAACTACTTCAAGCACTCTAGGCGGTGAGGAGAGCTGATCATCAGGTAAAACTGGAGAAAGAGAAACAACACAGACACAGAACAATGGAGAATGAAAGTAAAGCAGAATAAGAGAAAAGACCCGTAGACTACTCCATAATAATCTCACCTTCCTCTCTGGTTCTTCATGAAACTGGGTCCTTGCTTGAGAAATTCCGTAGTCTCACCGAAAATCGGCCAGCCCATGGTCCCCGGAGGCAGGCCTTTCTTCCTGTACCTCACCTCGTTCCATTTCAAAAGAGCAGCGCAGAAGCAGAAGAGCAGAACCAAACCAAGGAACACCGCCCCCAAAAGAGCCATTGTTACTACCTCCAAGAAGCTGAAACCCAGTTTGTGAAAACCCCGGAAACGAAATGGGTTGCTCTTGTTGGAACATGGGAGGTCCAGGGGAGTCGATGCTTTCTTTATATAGACCTGTAGAGAGTCTCTAGACACAAAGGAACCAGAACCAGCGTAAAAGGCTCTTAAATTAGGCTGCCTCTTTACTATTGCCAGTAAAGTCTGGATCCTGTTCATTCAATCCCCCCAGCACGCTTTCTGTAATCTCACTATTTTGTTAAAACGACACAAAGCTTAAAAAAGAAAAGAAGAGAGAAAAACTAAAAAAACCAAAACAGCTCCTGCAGGTTTAAGAAGATAGATTTTCCATTTCTACAGAAAGACCCACTTAAGCACGCTAAAGATCTCTCACTTTTACTCCGGGTCCGGGGGTAATCCGAAATCAATGGCGGTTTAAGAAGACAATCATTAAAAATGGAAGAGACGCATGGTAACATGTAGCGGCCGAGCGAGTGAGGCAGATTCCGGGGGGTTAAAAACAAGAGCACGCCCCAAAATCATGCCTTGAAATCTGCTCGACAAAATTTCCCATTCAACCATCTTTCAAGAGTCTTTAAGGCATTCTCTTTTCAAGTTTGAGCCTTTTTTAAGTTTTTAACCCCCTTCCCCCAGGAACCTCCTTGTCTCTTTCACCAACACTTCCCCGTCACAGAACCCCCAGTAGCAACAGAGCCTGCAACAACTGTCCTATATCTCTTCCCTGTAAGCAGAGGGAAGGAGGAAGAAGATAGAGTGTTTAATGAACCCCCCCCCCCCCTCCCCTGTCAGTTCTGAATTCTGATGCCTTAGAACATCGATATTCGATAAACCTGCCCTTCACTGTCAGGGAAGGAGATGTGTCACATGGGCACCACCAAGTTGGAGGCAAGAGGAATGAATCCATTCAAAACCAGTCCAGTCCTCCACATGCCTCCTTCCCCATTCTGATACCTCTCTGCTAGGGCAATTCAGAAAAAAAAAAAAAAAAAAAAAAAAAAAAAAAAAAAAAGAAAAGAAAAGAAAGAAGAACTAGAATCCTAGATGCTCTTTTTATTTATCTGCTACAGGGGAGACTCTAGATTGATTGATTTTATTTCCTATATTTCCCCCAACTGAGATTCAGATTTAGGGGAGACTCTAGATTGTTTAGCACCTACTTTGAATAAAAAATAACCAAAACTGTTGAACTATATATATATATATGTTTCTTGGGGTTTATCATTAATAAAATAATTAATTATAAAATTAAAATCTGATAACCTGTTCATCAACAACATGAGAAGACGTTCAACCAAATTAGTTCCAGGGAAAATATTAAAAAAAAAAAAAAAAAAAAAAAAAAGTTATTTAAGGAATAATAATATAGGGATGGGGAGAAGGGAGGTGGGCCCAGAGGTCAATGACACGACAAGACAGGAAGGAATAAACCCGCGTCCACGTGCGGGTGCCCATGTCCTGCCAAGGAGATGCGTTCTCCGGGACAGGGCCGTACCAACTCGGCCCCATGGGCCCGCCACCGTTTTCCCTTTATATAAATTTTTTCAACTGGGCCACACAAAAAAAAAAGCCCAGATTATTTGCCCCGAGGACCGCGAAAACGACGTACAGAACGTGTGGCTGTGGTCACACGTGGACTTTTTTTTTTTTTTTTTCTCTCTCTTTATTATTTATTTTAATTGAGGAGGGAGGTGAGGAATAGATGGGTGGATGCACCAAATTGAGAATCCTTTTAAGTGTGGTGGTTGGATGAAGGTTTAATTTGAGTATTAATGGGAGGAGTAAACCCCGGTTGTTATTAAAAATATATATATATATATTTTTAAAAAAAATCCTCCGGTCCGCGAAACAACGGCAGATTATGGCGTCTACAACATAGAATTATTCAAAAAAGTCCACCTTAAACCATTTTGAAATTGTTTTTAGATTGGAAAATAAAAATAAAACAAGAGAGTTTAAATTTTTTTTTTTTATATATTTTTATCTTGAAAGATTAACAGATCTATTTTGTTAATTAATTAAGGTGGCAAAGGGTAAGATAGAGAGAGAGAGAGAGAGAGAAAGGGACTGAATAGATGTAAGATAGAGCGAAATTTGGAACGAATGGGAGAGAGTAAAAGTGATGCACGGAAATGCCAGAGAGGAAGGAAAAAGGGTTACGGAAGGAAGGGATGTGGGTTCAATTAATAAAGGTAAGAAGAGAGGAGGCAGGGAAGCGACATATCAACCTCACAATCAGAGTCAGTCCCATTTGCACGAGACCCTCTTCTTTGTTCTCTTCCTCTTCTTTTCTTTTACCTTGTATTTTTCCTCTTTTTAATTCCTTTCACCCCTTAATAATTGCTCCCTCACCATCTTTCTTCTTCCTCTTCTTCTATACAGATAAGAGATTTTTTTTTATGTTTTAATCTTCCAATCTGGCGATTGCTGGTACAAAATACAGAGAAAATTGTTACAAGAGTGGAATTTGAAAAATTTTGCGGGTGCATCTTTTAGTACTCCTCATATTCGATACTTGGTTGCGAACTCACTCTCAGCATTATAGCACAGCTTCGGCGCTACTACAGCGCTTCGCTAACTCAAAGCGCCCCGTTATGAGAATCTAGCTTCGTGTTGTATTGCTAGCTTTTCTACCGATGTTGCATCTTAAGTGCTTCGCTACCGAGGTTCAGCATAAAGTATGCTCCGCACTGAAGCTTTGCATACACACGAACTTGTGACAAAATTGGTTGGCTAGACGAAAAATTTTGTATTTTGTTTAATCAGTTTGATGATGTTTTTCGCGGTTGTGTAGAACTCCTGGACCGACGATTTGTGTAGGATTCGATAGAATTTTGAGTCAATAGAGCTTCTAAATTTGGAAAGGAGATTTGTAGCTTTTTACCAGGGGAGTTAGCTTTGATCCCTTTTTCTATCTACATATGTGGTCCCCTGTTGCTGACGTGACGACCATGTGGCATTATTGTATTGGCCATGTGGTGTTGATATGTAGACCATGTGGCATTGATGTGTCAACCATGTGGCTCTTGCGTGTGTCAGGCCTACAAGGACTATTTGAATCTCGTCCATCAATTCGATATTGAATATGGATCAATTGGGGTCCTTGATCATGCAAGTATAAATCAGAATGATAAATCTCAATTTATACCAAATTTTGGTGCCAACAAATCCAAAGTTATTATTATTATTATTATTATTATTAATAAAAACTTTTCAAAACTTGGTGTTGCACTCCTTTTTAACCTAATATTTTGTGAACTTGCACAATAGCACAGTGATCACAACAACATTAGAATTTATTAAAGTTTGTGTTTGAGAGTTTTTATTTAAAAAATAAAATAAAAACTTATCTAGAAAATTTACTTATGTTTATCTCAAAATAATTAGCCATGATTGAATCAAACAAACTTAGTAGGGGGATGGTCTCTTCAATCACACAAACAATGACAGTTTAAGCATTGTCACCTCCAAATTGAAAAAGTTCACTGTCTTCATGGGTGATTGAGAGGACTAGCCCCATACTTTTGGATAAGAGCATCAAATCTAAACCAGTTATATATAGTTAGAGTGTCCTACTTCTTAATTGTTACATTGAATTGTGAAGGTTCACCAAAGTGCTTTTATTGAGTATTTGTGTGTGTGTTTGTCACTTACATATTTCTTTTTGTAGTTGTACAATAAGGAGCATGATCCAATATTTTTTAAGAAAAATATATGAATTCATAAAAAAATATTTAGGCAATACATTGTAAATGTAATCGCCATTTAAAACATATATATTTATGTACTTATGTAGAAAAACATAGATAAGAGCTTCTACTTGTTTCAGGCATATTACAAAACTTCTAGTTAATTTCCCCATTATCTCATGTTTGAGAGGAAATAATCTTAATTAGGTAATAATTTATTCAAATAAAAAATATCTTGCTTATTTATTTATTTATTTATTTATTTATTTATTTATTTATTTATTTACTTATTTAGCTTGTGAATTATGAATTGTGAAAAAGGCAGGCAAAGGGTCCAACCCAATCCCCACATTAAATTTAGAATCAATATGCACAACTACCAAATCCCACAAAGAGGGGTCTTCTGACACTTATCCCTTTGAGGAACAGTATCTCATATGATTGCCTTTACCTGTCCACACGTGCGGTGGTGACCCCCCACGTGCACACTCTTTCCCCTTGGGAGTAGACATTTTTTGGTTGGATACTCCTCCTGCTTATTAAAACCATGGACGTTTCCATTGCTTTCATCTTCTATCAAACACACTTTTTAAATTAACGTATCTATTGCATAAAATTAATTTATTAATCAAATTTGCTCCAGTGTGAAGGATTTTAATGTTCATACTTCATAGTCACACATCCATAATTAATTCAGATGGAGATAATATTTTAATGAGGGATTTTCAAGGGGGGCCGGACATATCCAAATAATTGCAAGATTGGGACAAAATTAGAGACGTGAAGATGCTAATTTTTAGTAGCCATTGTCTAATCAAAATAGAAAGAGACTTTGTCTTTGTTCCCTCCCCCTTATTTTCTCCATGGCAGATCATCATTCAATCCCTAGTACTTATTAAAGCAGAGCAGATTCTAACTAGACTTTCTTTCTTTTTCTTATGATGTGGAAACTGATCTTGTTTTCGAGCTCGGATCCACCGGCCAAAATGCAGCATGGCCAAAACGAATCACGGGGCACCCCCCAAGCCCCGCACGGGCAGTTCCGTGTCTGGGCGCCCCTTGATTCGCTTTGGCCACGCTGCATTTTGGCCAGCGGATCCGGGCTCCTTATTTTCTACCATTTTTCTTTACGTGTTTTATATGAATTATATTTCCTTTTTTTATTCAATAGATTATGAGTGTGAAATTACTCAGTGTAATGACTTTTTTTAGTTTTATAAAAAAGATTAACTTAAAAAATGTAATCAATCACTTTTAGTCTCATAATATATTTAACACATACAACCAACTTGCTTTTTCTTTCTTAATTAAGGTCAATATGAAGAAGTTTGAAAATATCGTATGACTAATTTTATCCAATAATATATAATAACAAAACTACTGGTTTAAATTTCTTATAAGTAATCAAAATAGAAAGAGACTTTGTCTTTGTCCCCTCCCCTTTGTTTTCTTCATTATATATCATTATTCAATGCACTGTACTTATTAAAACAGATTCTAACTAGACTTCCTTATGATGTGGAAACTGATCTTGTTTTCTACCATTTTTCTTTTCGTTTATTATATGAATTATAGATGTTGTCAATTATATTTCCTTTTTTTTATTCAATATATTATGAGTGTGAAATTACTCTGTGTAATGACTTTTTTTAGTTTTATAAAAAGATTAACTTAAAAAATGTAATCAATCACTTTTACTCTCATAATATATTTAATACAACCTACTTGTTTTTACTTTTTGTTCATTATTTTGTTGTAAATAAAAGATTTGGTACTTATTAAATTCATCTCTAGTACTATAGAACACTATTTACCACATTGTACTTTTGTTTGAAGAAATGTACAAAAAAAAAAAAAAAAAAAAAGTTGACAGAGAATCTCAATCCTCTCTTGGCTTCATTGAATGAGTTTAACATATCCACCCATGTGTTACTGTCCATTCCATTTGTTTCATCCTTTTAAGCTTTGTCTTTCTTGTTGTTTCTTTCTTGCTTTTTTTCGTCCTTCTCTTTCCTTACTCTCTTGCAATATAAAAATAACATAATACATTGTCATCTATAATTACTTGAAACTTCCTTGTACTAAAAAATATCACTTACATTTTTAGGGTTTTGGAATTTAGGGTATCAAATCTAGGGTTTAGAACGTTTAGGGTTCAAAGCAAACGGTTAGAGTTTTAACGTTCAAAAATTGGGTTTAACTGCTAGGTTTTAAGCTTTAGGGTTTAGGGTTTACGGTGCCTCAGTATGCTACAAGGTTTAACTTTCTTTAATGAGTCAAAGTTGGACGCTAACTAGCTAGTGTTTTCTTCTCAGGAATCATATTAATGCATGGTTAGCGGTTAATGATGCCCTCAAGGGCCAATGACTTAGTTAGAGACCATGATTAAATATTTCCACATGCTTGCCACCATTTACTTGTCCCCCATATTTCACACATACTTGCAACATGAAAGCATGTTTGTGGGTTAATCATTCCTCCTCATATCTTATTGTATGTAGCATGGTAGTCTCGTTCTAATCTTGACCCTACTTGCATGTGTTGGTTACCTCCTATATATACTCACTCACATGCTAAAGCATAAAAAACCCAAAAAAAAAACTTGTACTATTAGTTAAATAAAGGCTACACATGTAGTGAAGACTTCACTAATGCTTTCAAATATAGCTTCAAAAGTTCTACACTCTATATAGCGAAGTAGTCCACTCAAGTCCCATGTTATGTTGTTTGCTTAATGTTTCTTTTCCTTCCCTTTCAATCTCAAAGGGTAGGATAAGTGTTAAATACATTGTGAAGACAATGCATTTTATGGCACTAGCAAATAGGGGTTCAATCACATGCTAGCTCTTTAAAAGTGAAAGTTGTTGCGTGAGATTCTTTACATGATTAATCAAATGTTTTGTATATATTATATTCCTTAATCATGTGAAATAGCAAAAACGGATGTAGAAGACAAGTTTTGCACTCAGTAATTACATTTATAGGGCTTCCCTGAGTGATTAGTTATTAAAAGGAGATGGGAGGGGAGAGAAGAAGATTGGGAAGGGAGAGAAGGAAAGGTATAAAGATCTCACATTCTATGAAAATTGAGTACCAACATGAAAATATCATAGTACAAACTAACTTGGTGGTTTGAAATATATAGGGGTGGAACCAAACCAAGCCAGCTCACGCACTATTCGAGTTTGGCTCAGCAAAAGCTCCATTGGGCTCGAATTATTCAAGCTTGAATCAAACATGAGCTCTTAAGTGAGCCTCGTTAAGTTTATCAAGCCAAACTCCAAATTTAGGTAGTTCTACTCCAAAAACGATGAGCCTGACTTGCTTGCATTTTAAAGTTATACGATATTTAAAAATGTCAAACAACAACTCGTCGTAATTAATATAACACATTTTGTTTCAAAATAAATAGAAATTGTTCTGGTGTCGGGACAAACGTTGAAAGTGATGTCCCAATACCACATGCAACGCGTTACGCTAGCTTATAAATTCACAAATTAAAAAAAAAAATTGAGAAACACAGTAACAAATTAAACACAAGTTATTATAGTTTGGAACCAATCGTTCCTAATATATGGGGCACTATGGCCCAAGGTGATAATTAATGATCCACTAAGTCAATAGAGTTAAAGCCTAGCTTATAACGACTTACATGAACATCACGCATGACTATCTTCAACGCGAACATAATTCAATAGTGAACTCCATACAAGGAACCACCTTTTTAAGCACTTGGTCTCATTACTATCAATCTTAACTACTGTCACCCCACATTGAGACTCCCCCTCAGGGTGTGCTATCTCCACAAGATTATATAGTCTGTCTGTCTCCAACATAGACTTCAATGTCAGGATCAACAATTAATGCTCCATCTTTTAAATGTCTCTCATAAGCAGGATGATGAAGATAATTTTTCACTTCATAAAACACCACGAAATAATCTTCTCAGTATGTGCTCCTCACAATTGTGCGTTGAGTTCCAGCCCAACATCCTCTTCTCCTCTATTATATAGGGGATGCTCCTTTGTGAAATAGGTAAGTCTTGTTCTTCTAGGATATTTCAATGATTCCAATATTATCTTCTTTCTATGTCTTTGTTCCAAAAACATTCTAACAAGATGTTGCACATGCAGACCTTTCCTTATTTAGACTTATACACCAATTAGGACTCTAGTTCCAATAGTTTCTCAACCTGGACTTCAATCCCGGTTAGGAATGTATCTTCTTGTCTTGATACCTTTTGAATTCGAATTTCAAATCCTAATGGGACTGTAATTGCTGATTTTCAATCCCAGTACCTTGTGAATTCGAACTTCAACTTATATTAGGACTATAGTAGTTGTGATTTTCAATCCCCAGGTTGGAGTCCGAAGCTGCATTTTCACTGGAGAAGTTGAAGGAGGCTGGTTATGATATTTCTACCCTACATGGCTACATCAATTTGTTCAATAGTTATTCTCTTATTATACAACCCCAAATGGCTATAATCGGAGAGAGAGAGGAGAGGAAAGAAGAAGAAGAATATTATTGGGTTAATTCATTCTACCTCAGTAGTAGAGCCGAAGATCTATTAATAATGAAACACCGGGGGTAGGATTCAGGTGGCGATTGATCACCTTTGTCTGGCCATCCGTCTAAGGATGGTATGATGTGTTGTGGAGGAGGGATGTATGGGCAGGGCGGAATAATTCCGTCAACAAAGAAGAAAGAAGAAAGGAAAGAATGAATAGGCATACCTGCACGATCCGGCACAAGCAAGCCATTACCTTATTTACAATGGAAAAGAAGGTGGGCATGTCGTCTCTCCAAACTCTAACTCTAAACCCCTTGTTTAATTTGTAGAGAGCAAATTGTAAATACTTAAACGATCAAATCAAAATATCCACAGATCTGCTAAGAAATTTAATGCCGTTCTCGATCGGTTCCCGTTTACTACTAAATTGTAAAGTAAAACTCCAAGCAAATTAATCCATAAAGTTACTTTTGAGCTGCAACTTGTAAAGAGGGAGAAGAAATTACTTGAGGGATTTCTTTCATCGTTTTAGCTTGGTTCTCTCTACAATCATTTGCGAGAAGAACGGCAAGTGACTTCCCAACAACCTCACCCAGTGCCTCAGGCTCTCATCTCCGTGGTAGTATTTGACTTCAACTTCCTTCAGAGATCCCAGGGTGAAGCTCTGGAGAGGCTCCGGCGGTGGGGAATGTTTTCCCCAGCAGCTCTTCCAACGCTACATAAAAGAAAACGGAAAAGCTCATAAAACCGAAAGTTAATTAAAGAGCATCCTCTAACATTAACTCAAGTTTGATGATTATAGTACCTCAATTTCAATCACCAATTTTTGAAGAACCGGGCAGTTCTGAAGCAACTGCATCACGGAGCTCACGTTCTCTTCACAGATGCAGCGAGCGAGGGACATGTTCAAGTGAATCAAATTGAACATTGGGGAACGAAAACCAGGGTATTTAACCGGCAGGCCCAGCCAATGCTGTAACAGAGAAGAAAGTTGGAGATTTAAAAACGGGGAGTACTTGTCTAGCAAAGGAAGAAGAAAAATGGAGATTCGAAAACATTTATACTTGTGTAAGATAGTCGTTTAGCGAATTGGGGACCGTATCGCAAAGGCGTACCTCACCTTATAGCGAGAAGAGCGCAAGCTGAGGGTCTTGACAGCGGAAACGCCTTCGAGCATTTGACTCATCACTCCATTATCTTCCACCTCCCCTAAAAACTCGGTCAAAAACTCGACCCAGAAAACCTCTGCTTCGGCTAAAGCGGAAAACCGATCGAAAACGCAGGTCTTGGGTACATCAGAAAAGTGCCATTTGAAGGACACGAGACTGGGAGCAGAAACCTTCATTTCGTTTTCCTTCAAGTCACAGTTGGCTATGGTGAGGAACCGCAAGGAAGAAGAAGATATGCAGAGTGGCGAACAGCAGAGAGAGACGGCGTTCAGCTCCAAATACCGAAGCATCCTGCAGTTGGGGAAGAAGTCCGGCGGGAGTTTTCCAGGAGGAAAGCACACGTTGCCGAGTTCCAGAGTCGTGAGCCGGCAAAAACCAGAGGAGAATCGAAGAGAAGAGGTCATGGGTAGTCTTAGTTTCAGCGTCTCGATCGTTTTGTTGCTAGGAATTTCATCATACACATCGAATGCCGGAAGACCCGAAACGTCAAGATTAAGAATTTCGGTTTGAAGCTTCATCGCCGTCTCGACCCATGTCACAAAATGAGGCGTAAAGCCGTCGGGATACTCCAGCTTCCAATCCGCTCCATTCTTTACATGGAGAACGAATCGCCGAAGGGTACACGAATCACCCCGAAGCTTCCGATCAATAAACTCCGCTACGTTTTTGCTCTTTCCCATGAAATCTCCGTCGAAGTCCAACGAAGGGACCCACTTCCAGAGATGCCTCCATTGTTGTGCTACGAGGCTCGTTCGAACGGCTTCCCGTGTCGGTAGTAAAGAGAGGATGTTGAGAAGCACATCTTCCGGCAATTTGCCGATTCCGTCTTCGCCTGGGTAAACAGTATCACCGCTCGTATCCTCCATCTATTTTTCAGAGATCTCGCTGCTGAGAGCTAAGAGACGACAACGTAGGGAGCGTTGCTATGTTTATGGAGAAAATAAGAGAGAGATGGTCAGAATTCAGATCCACTCCATTAGACAAATTCAACCTTCTTCAAACGATTGCCGCCACAACGCTCACGGATTTGTAAAATGGAATTTTAGCGAAGGGTTAAGAGTAAATGTGGTTTTATTTTGTATTATTATATTGATATACATGTAAATTTTGAATCCAACGATTCAAAATTGATCTTGCAATCTACAATCCCGATCAACTCAATTTCTGGTCAATTAAAGTTAAAATCAACAAATTGACCACTACAAATCAACAATTGACTAGAAATTGACCAACTGTCGAAGACGACGGATCACCAATCGAGGGCTTAATTTTAGCGTGAGCTGCTACGATCATAAATCTGCGGTCACGATCATCTCGATTTTGTGGTCAATCCCGTAACAATTCCCAAACTCGATCAATTGGAACTCAAAAGGCAAGATCAAAGCTGATACGCACTTAATTGCATTAGTTACTTTGATGTTTTCTTTATTATTGGCAATTCAAGTCTCCTCGACCAATTTCGGCGCACAACAAGTCGTATCACAAGCACTCAAATGAAGAATGAGCGGCTTGTGAATAAGTGTGACCTCCTCAACATGTGTGTATATATAAAATTCGTACCCCATCAATCAACCAAACCTTAATCTCCCATTAGCCAAATGAGTCCAGAAGCCCATTAATTAAATAGCACGGTCCATTACCTAATAGACCCATAGGAGAATTCTACCTTCCAACATCACTTCCTACTTAACCTTAGACTTTGGTCAATTTAGGCGTCCCCCAAAAGCCGAAATCCAACAAAACAAATACCCAAGATGTGGGCTATATAGGAGGCCCAATTCCCATAACATTTTAAACTAAAATAATTTAAAAAAATATTTTAAAATAGTTATTTATAAAACTAATTATGTGCATAAGAATATCCACAACTTGAATAAATCGATCATTTTTTTGTTTATTAATATATGTCAAAATTTTGATTTTGTCTCTAGTTGAGATTCTCTTGGAATAAAAACTTCCCAACAATGTTAATAATGCTAATTATCCAGAGTAATTAGATACATCAAAATACATCACTAATGCAGTCAATTCTACTTCAAAAGAATTATACACCATAACAAAAGTTGGGCCAATTTTCAAGATCACAAGAAGCTAAACTTGGAGGTGATCAGTTTTATAGGCTCAAAGCCCATTTATCAAATCTCGTGTCATCTGTCATATGTGTGATATTCATAATGTTGTATGATGATGAGGCATCCAAGTCAGTAGTGCATGGTTCTACGACCAACACTACACCCCATATGCAGTCATCTAAATATACAAAGGTCTAAATAAATTGCCGACCCGAATAAATTTTGAAGATAATGTTCCAAGACACATAGTGTCACGAAGACACCCACCTCTTAGTGATTCAATATCAAAAGGGATGAAATTCTATGGAACTAATTTTGCATGCACAAATATAAATAATTAGTGTTATGAGCTATAGGCCACACATAACAAATTTGCTAACATTAAATATATTTATCTCCATACATAAAACCAATCCCCACATTTGTATATTTGGTGACTATTTTGTTGAAATGAATAGACGTTTGTACTAATGTTGGTAGTGTAGGACCCTTGGAATCATCATTTTGAGGAGCTTTGCCGTCCAAGCTCATGGTGAACTTGGCATTTTTTTGTAAGGGTCACGGTTTGGCCACCTTCCTTTTGTATCAGAATTGGTTTGACCGATAGGGACTTGGTAATGGTTCGTGTGATGGCCCAACATGAATCATAGAAGGGACTTGACTTGACAGCGTTCCCTTGGGTTGGATTATGCTTCTTCGATGGTGGTCAATAAAATTTTTATTTTCCTTTTATTTTCCTTTTATTTATTTATTTATTTATTTATTTATTTATTTATTTTTCATTTTGAAGGTTGGTCAATTGAATTCGTCGGCTAATCTTCTTCAGTGAACCAAAATGGCCTTGGAGCAACCTAATCACGCGGGAAATATTGATCGACGGTCTGGATCTTCCTGTAGAGTTGCGAACTGATTCATTTAGACTGAAATACACGATACATCAGCTGACTCGTTCGTTCGGCTGCGCGCCCGCCTCCTCTGTCTTCTTTCCTTTCATTTGACCTCCCTCCTCTTTCTTGTCGGGCACGGAAAAAATTTCGAATCCGAGAGCTTCCCAGCTCTCGTCTCCTTCATTTCTTGAGGTAGTGCTGTGTCCGTGACACGAGACCCTTTTTTTATTTTGTTGATTTTTTGTGCTTTTCGTCGGCTGAAGAGCCCTGAGGGCAGGTTTGATCAACAGACGTTCGCATGGATTCTTCGCGTTCTGGAGCTCAAATGTTGGATAAGACGGAAATAAATTGGGACAAGTGGGTAGTCTTTTGTTCACATTCAACTTTTTTCTGTTATTCCTTCACTGTTTATCATTTTTGTTTCTTGTTTAGCGTTATATTTGACGTTTTGTGGTGGTGTTTAGCTGATCTAGCTGAAACCGTTATGTTTAAGGAGGGTTGGTGTTGTTTTAATGTCATTTAGTCGGTTTAATTCTTTCCCCATTTCGTGGTGATATGTTTTTCTTGTCCTTTCTTCGTTTGATACTGCTATTTATAAACGCAACATTAATCAGAAATCAGAACATGAAATCGATAAACGGGCGTATGGTTCTTACGGTGGACGTCTCTTTTTATCTAGGATTGAGGTTCCTCATCATGTGCTTAGAGGTTGTCCCATATATTAGGCACCTCCTTACTACGGTTGCCCATGGAGCATAAGGTTGAGATCTACACGCAATGTTACTTGTTTCTAAAACGAAAACGGTAGGCTTGTTTTGTTGGAAGATTTGAGACTGCTAGTTGACCTTGAATTGCTTGAGTATGTTGTATAGTCTAGCTGTGTTTCTTTAAAAAGGTTTTGCTGGGGTTTTTAAGTTACTCAGATGTTGCAGAGTCTTATTTTGTTCTTTCTTTCCCTCTTCAATTCCATGGCATTAATTTTGTGTAGAATGCTTGCCTTGTGATCTTTATGACTAAGTTGCTGCATACTGCTATTAGTATTGTTTCAGTACATTCCGTTCTTTATGGTTTTAATGCATATGTGTTTCTGGGAGTTCCTTACTAGAGAACTGTCCTGGATCGCAGGTTTATGGGGTTCTTTCACATAAGTGGTGGTGTTAGAGGAGAGTCTGAACTCCAGATTAACTGGTTGTCATCTTGTAAGCCTTGATGAGTTGTGAAATAGATACTATAGCTAGGTCAAAGCCAAAAGCAGCCACTGTTGAAAGATAACAAGTACCTGGGTTGGTTGTGGCCTGCTAGCTCCTTGAAGGTTTGTCACTAAAAGTGATTGATCCCTCATTATATATTGGACTGAAATGTTAATTTTAACTATTTGTTCCTTGATGATGATGGTGGTTTCTGGTCTGTATTGTTGGAGTTTTCTTTGATTCCCTTCTTTAGCCTGATGTGGATAGGAATATTTAATGAATCAGAGTTCGAAATGGTTTCCACTTTATAGCTTGATATGTTATTTTTATTCTCATAAAAGAAGTAGGAAATCGTGATGATGAAGTGATATTGCACCACAGTACAGAATCTATATTTTGAATTACAAGGAGAATTTGTGCTGTATACAACCAACTGTCGTACATATTTTTATGATAAATCAACAAAATTTATTGCTTCATTGATTCCTTTGGATCTGAGCAGCTTCACCTTATGCGTTTCTTTGGTAAATTCATTAAAAATCTGTTCGCTGATTTATACCCTGTTCTCTCCTGCAGGCTTGACAAAACTAAATTTTATGTTGTAGGAGCTGGACTCTTTACTGGTGTTACTCTGGCATTGTACCCAGTTTCTGTTGTAAAAACCAGGATGCAAGTTGCTACAAAAGATGTAGTAGAGAAAAATGCATTTTCAGTGGTTAGAGGCATATTAAAGACAGATGGCATTCCAGGTCTTTACAGAGGATTTGGTACAGTTATTACCGGTGCAATTCCAGCAAGAATTATTTTTCTTACTTCTTTAGAGACTACAAAGATAGCAGCTTTCAAGATGATTGAACCGCTTAAATTGTCTGAACCGACACAGGCAGCAATCGCCAATGGAGTTGCTGGCATGACAGCATCTCTTATGTCTCAAGCTGTGTTTGTGCCAATAGATGTGGTAATTTGTTCTTTTATGATATATCTTTTGAAAATTTTATCTTTTCACATGGACATTTGTGCTCTGATGAACACTAGTTGCTTTCTGGAATGATTAGATGTTCCTAATGGTTACTAATCTGTATATTTTAGTTGGGAAATGTCTTTCTGCTTTATCCACGTGACAGCTTTATATTTATCTTCCTCTTGTTTCTCAAAAAGTAAAATAAAGCAAAACAATAGAGAAATAGTCTCTGTTTCGAAGAAATGGTCTATTTTTGTGTTTTGAGCTCTTCAATGAGAATAGTCTTATGTACCCTCTATCTAGTAAAAGAAGAATGCTAGTATTTGCCAAACTGGTTGACCTTTTATCAGTCCTAGGTACTTATTTCTTTTCAAAAAATGTAAAAAGGCTGAGTGGAACCTGCAAGAAATGGATAAGGATACAAAAAGGGTGGGTAAAATGTTGAGAGAAAATTTGAAGAAGACAATCTTAGTGATGAGATAAGCGCTTTGATTCTATCAGCTTGTTCCCTTGTAGTTGTCACCAACACTGATATCAGATGTTTCTGTGACTTTTATGTTGTAAAGCTGTTGTGGTGTATGGTTTGATCTTTGGCCTCATGCAGGTTGTCTATTTTATACGTTGTGGCCTATTTAATTAGTACTTAAGAAACAACAAATTAATGTTGACAGATTAGCCAAAGGTTGATGGTGCAAGGATATTCAGGTTATGCAACATATAATGGTGGTGTTGATGTTGCTCGTAAAATTCTTAGAGCAGAGGGAGTCCGAGGTTTATATAGGGGTTTTGGCTTGTCGGTGGTGACATATTCACCGTCCAGTGCTGTATGGTGGGCCAGTTATGGTTCAAGTCAACGCTACATGTGGAGGTGAGATGATAAATGCTCAAATGAGGAACAATTGTTTACTGCTCAAACCAAAGATTTCTATGATACTCTTAACCCTACTTACTCTTAAGCTTTGGTGATCCCGGGCAGGTTATTGGGACATGGGACTGGCAGTGAACAATCAACTCCTCCAAGTCAGGGAATGATTGTTGGTGTTCAGGCAGCTGGAGGGATTGTAGCAGGTGCAGTGGCATCTTGTGTAACAACTCCTCTGGACACCATTAAGACTCGACTACAGGTTATTGTCAAGATCTTTGAGCATTTAATTGTTTGATAGTCTTTCCAAAACTAGAAAATGAAGCATCAGGTAGTGTCTCTAGGTAGTGGACTGTTTCTAAATATTTTGTGTGCTGACTACATTTCTTGGGAGCAGGTCTTGGACCATATGAAAAGAGAAAGCGTCAGGCAAGTTGTCAAAACATTGATAGCCCAGGACGGATGGCGAGGCTTCTATCGAGGATTGGGTCCTAGGTTTTTTAGCATGTCAGCATGGGGAACCTCCATGATATTAGCATATGAATACCTCAGTAAGCGCTTGTTAACCTCCATTCTGTTGTTATACATGGTTTTATCATTTGCTACCAACAATGTGCCATTGTTCTTACTTCCCTCCTTCACTCAAAAAACGTTTTAGTAGATTTCTTTGACACTTCTTTTTACTCTTGCATGTTTCCCTACTTGCAATCAACCAGACTACTGATTTTCATTATATTTTCCTTTGACAGAGCGCTTGTGTGCAAAAGAAGAAGAGATTTTATTTTAAAGGGTGATTTTACTGGTTTCTCTGTTGCTGCTTCTCCCTTACCTTAACAATTGAAGAACTCTGGATTTTTCAACAATGCTGATCTCTATAGGTGTTGTCATTCAGGCAGGGCTTTGGAAATTTTGAGTCCCCCCCCGCTGACCCACCTTTTTTTTTTTATATATATATATTTTTCTTCCGATAGTGAAGCTGGAGGCTGGATAGTGGAGGGAGGAAACCATTTGTAATTCTTTCAGCTCCATCCTTGTTTTTTCCTGTTATATTAGGTAACAGACATTAAATTATATTTGAAGCATAACTCCAATAAGAAGGAAGAATTGGAGACAAATGGGGGTTGGAACTCTCAACAAAGAGAGCCCGGATCCGCTGGCCAAAATGTGCATGGCCAAAGCCATGGGGTGCCCAGACATGGGACCCGTGTGACCCTTGCCGCGTGATTGGTTTTGGCCACGTGCATTTTGGCCAGCGGATCCGGGCCGCGTTGCATGGGTCCCATGTCTGGGCGTCCTGTGATTGGCTTTGGCCACGTGCATTTTGGCCAGCGGATCCGGGATCACTCCAACAAAGAGGGTCTTGTAGAACCAGAAGCTGCCGGATCGCCTGAGAACCGAACCATCGGTTCAATCCGTGAAGTAACTAAAAATTAGGAAACCCCATAAGCCGCGACCTCATGAACCATTGAACTTGGTTACACGATTTTCAAACCCATTAAAAAAATCCAATCCATTTGTCTATAATATATTATATAATTATCTGTAATATATTATTATATTATATTTAACTTGCTATTTAGTTTTGAATAATATATAATTAGGGTTTAGGGTTTTAACTTGCTATTTAGTTTTGAATAATATATAATTATTTTTTTATTTTGTACCTTTTTTAAAAATAATATATTATCTAATTATTTGTAGCATGTTATATTTAAGTTCAATATTTTCTAATTAGATATCCATTATTCTATATTTAGAGATTACTTGAATTATAATTTTTTCCCTCCCTTATAAAAAAAAACTCAACGGGTTTGTAAAAAAACCGATTTATTTAAAATAGTTTTTATTAAATATAACTATAACATAAAGTGTATAGGGTAACAAAAAAAAAAAAAAAAAAAAAAAAAAGAGTTTTGTCTTTCAGCAGTACTGGTAGAAATAACTAATAAGAACACATCCTAAATCATAAGTTAATTGCAGAAGATTTTCAAGATAGAATAATGAAAGGGAAAAAAGAAGAAATAAATAGAGACAGAGAAGAAAAGAAAGAAAATGAAAAACCTCTTCGTGGAATGGGATAGGAAAAAAGAAGAAGATAGAAATAGAGATTGGGAAGAAATGAAGAACTGAGAAGAACTAGGGTAATCTCCAAGTAGAGTTGAGTAAAAGTTTTCGAGTTGCACGAGTGCTCTAATGGACGGTCTGGAGCAGACTTTACAGGATGGGAAGCTCCTTCGCCAAGTGAACACCTTCATTGTTTCACATCTTCGTGATCACGATCTTACTCAGGTAACGGCACTGTCCTTCCTGTGCTAGGAATTCCTTTTTTATCTATGTTACCGACTACCCTTTCTTGTACAGGCTGCGGCGGCTGTTGCTTCAGCGACCATGACACCCTTGAATGTGGAAATCCCGCCAAGCAGGCTCCTTGAACTCGTCTCCAAGGTTAGGCTTCGAATAGCTGAAGGGCATTAATAGAAATGACTCGCTTGTCAGAGGCTTTGTGGGATTTTCGTCTGACATGTTAACAGGGTCTTGCAGTGGAAAGAGATGAGCTATCAAGAGGGCTTTCTCCTGCTCCCGTGTTTGATGCCACATCAACTGCAACCGCCAGTTACGGTTCCTTGCCTGCTGCTCCTGTTCATGCTGTTGATTTCAGGTAACTACTTTTTCTAATCCTGGCGATTTCGGTCATTACTATCTTATAGTTTACCACGAGATAATTATGGTGCTTATTATACAAATAACTAGATTAGTAGTAGTGCTCTCATGTTATTTTTGTGATATGGAGCCATTGGTGCTTGTTGCTTCTTCATCAATCTTTTCATCTTTACGCAGTCAAACTGATATTGCAGATAAAACTAAAGATCCGAGCACATTGTGAAATTGTATTATAAAGTTTCGAAGAAATAATTTTTTTCAGTCACAGGAGATGGTTCTTTCATTTCACAGTGTCATGTAACCAGAACAATATAATCTAACAACTTAATTCAAAGTACAACTCAATTTGCTGATTTTTTTTTTTTTTTTTCTTCAAGGCTTCACTACTCAAGGGCCAGGTAGATAGTTGACCAAAAAACATTAATTCAGAAAACCATTAAGGATGACAGCCCTATGAATAGCTGAATGGCTTTATTGTGATGGTAAGTAAATCGTTTAATATAATTAAGAACATTTTTTCTACTCCCTGCATGTTCAGTCCAATTTTTTTTCCTTTTCCCTTTATATCTTTCATAACCAACCATTGTTTTGTCATATGGAGGACTAGGCTTATAATATGAATAGGGGACCAGACACAAATATGTTTTGATGCATCATTTTTTAAATCATTTTCATTATTTTAAAAAATGGTGATGTCTACATAATTGTTTATGAGTGTACATACTTTTTTAAGCTCAAAAGGATATTTTGTTCTGCTTGCTATGTAACGGAAGTATATTTTCTGATCTAGTGCTGTTCAGGATACAAAAGGTTCATCAAAGAGTTTCCTTAAGCATGAGACCAGACATGTATCGGAGCATAAGGTATCTAAGATATCTAAAATGCATAAATTTTTCTGCTTTTACAATCAATCCATTTCTATGATCTACTGTTTCTAATTCATGTTCATTTTTCAGAACATTGCCAGATGTGCAAGATTTAGCCCAGATGGTCGATTTGTTGCAACGGGTAGTGCAGATCAATCAATTAAGCTTCTTGAGGTGTGAGAGTTCATATAGCACAGCTGTCTGCCCCCTTCGTTCTCTTCACATGTTGTTGTATGTCCATTTCAGTTTTCTTGTTGAGCTACTTTTGACACGTTTGATATTATTATAGGTTGCAAAAATCAAGCAAATGATGATCCCAGATTCAAGAGATGGCCCTGTTCGGTCTGTTATTCGAACATTTTATGACCATTTGCAAGTAATGAGTTTCTCCAACATCTTGGCTTTAACTATTTCGACAACTTTATTCATGAGGCAATTGTTTCATTGGTAGCTGTTAGAGATCCATCTCTAGTTGTCTAAAGCTGAGGTTTCTAAATGCAGCCAATCAATGATTTGGATTTCCATCCTCTAAATACAGTGCTGATATCTGGGGCAAAGGATCACACCATTAAGTATGATCCCATCACATTTATTTTTGATATTTGTGCCAGGCACTATAAGATTTGAGAATGATTGGTGAATCTGTTTAGTGAATTACCATTTTTGTTGAACACTTGTAATCATACTCCGTAGATTACCGAAAAAAGTATAAAAGTATTGATTGAACACTCGTAATCATACTCTCTAACTTACCGAAAAAGGCATAGAAGTATTGAAGAGTTTTACTGTGGTCATGAAATGTAAGTTTGCATTTTGTTGGACATCTTTCAGGTTCTTTGATTTTTCAAAAACAGTTGCAAAGAGGGCTTTCAGAGTCATCCAGGTACACGCATGTTCTTGGAATGATTGTCTGTTGTCAAATTGTTTTGCACAGGTCAAGGGTGGAAAACATGGTTCTTGTAGTAAGTATCATTTTTTTTTTTTTGTGTTAATGGTTACAGGATACTCATAACGTGAGATCTGTAGCTTTTCATCCTTCAGGGGATTTTCTTCTGGCTGGTATCATCTCCCTCTCTAATTATCATAGTATCATCATTGACAAAAAATAAGTGGTGTTCTTAACTCTTGATGATGGCGATGCATTTGCAGGTACGGATCACCCAATTCCCCATCTGTATGATATTAATACCTTTCAGTGTTACCTGTCGTCAAGTGTGCAAGAGCTAAACATTAATGCTGCAATCAACCAGGCACGATTCTCTGACAGTTATTCTACATAGAATGTAATACCTCATGTTAATAAATAGGATTATCTGAAACTTCAACGAATCTTTGAAACACAACTTTTATTTGTACTTGTGGCATAGACATTATCTGAATGTGGGACTAAAAAATTTCGTTTGAAGTTTCACATATTAGGCAGTAAACTAAGACATTGCTGCTTAATTAGGTGCGGTATTCATGTACTGGTGCTTTGTATGTGACTGCTGCTAAAGATGGTGTTGTACGGGTGTGGGATGGTGTAACATCACAATGTGTACGTTCATTGGTTGGGGCTCATGGTTCTGCAGAAGCTACAAGTGCAAGTTTTACCAAGGATCAAAGGTAAAGCATCTTTTCTGAAGTGCAAGCTTCAGCAAGGATCAAAGGTAAATCATATTTTCTGAACTGAGGTACAATATTCTCATCATTCCAAGTAGAAAAAAATTTGAAATTATTTTAGCATTCCTGCATCAGTGTTTGAGAACTGATTTTCTCCACTGCAATGAAGTTCAGATATGCTGGGGCATCTCTGCAAAAACCATCTCCTTCCCATAATTTAATGTTTTTGGTCTTGAATCAGGGTCAGTTTTGTTATGGGGTGATTTGTTGACCTATGGAAACAGGGAATAGAGCAGGTGGCTAACTTTCTTAAAAAAAAGGAAATAAATAAAAAAGATGAGTGGGCTCATTTCTTCTGCAACCTCTGGCACTAGCATCCTCTATCTTTGAATAGGCTGAGAGGCATCAATTCAATCCACACATTTCTCTCACAGATAGTAATTTTCACGTATCTTTCTCATTTAGTCTTGATGTTCAAAAGGCTTACATTTTTCATTTTGTAACTTTTGCAGTATTTGGAAGATGAAAAGCAGTTTTTACGATTTACATATGATATGCAATATATGAATTATGACATGTGAAATATGTTAATTTGACCCTGCTTGTCTGAAACCCAAAGACCACTACTTGCAGTTACTACATACTATCAACTTAGGACACATTCCTCACTTAACTTATCATGTATTGAATTCTAGCTTTGACGCACCTATGGGTCTAATTTTGCTGTTTGTAATTACAATATGGTGCTCTCCACATGTTTGGCACTGATTGCTTTCTGAACATAATTCTTGCTATATCTTTGCCTTCGTCATTCTTTTACAATGACAGGTTATTCAAGACGAGTCACTATTTATTGTAGAAAGAATAAGTAGAAATTGTGGTTTGTATGCACAACTTATTCGTCTCTAAGTTGTAGTAAAATGTGCCCAGGTTTATCCTCTCTTGTGGAAAGGACTCAACAGCGAAGCTATGGGAGGTGGGCACAGGCAGATTAGTTAAGCAGTACAATGGAGCTTTCCATACACAGCTACGTTCACAGGTTTTAAATCTTTGTCCTTGTCTTTCTTGAATGAACATTACTACGAGGAATGCCAACTTTCTGCTAGTGCATTGTTACCTTTTTTCTCCAATTTGAGGGGTTTGGAGCTAATGCCGAGTATTCTTTACCTCTTTCAATTTCTTATTTGATTACTGAACTTCTGCTAGTTGTAAATGGATCCAGATGCTATCCAGATTTGTCCAGTATTAAATGGGTAATCTGATCCTGTCTTTCCAGTATTAAGTGGGTTTTCTGATCCTGTAAATATCCATTTATGCCCTACAATTGTTCTATCACGTTTTTAATGTTTTAGTTTCTTATCTTATCTCGTTCTTTTGAGGGGTCCAACTATCTGTCTTGCTTTCTAGTATGCTCCCCATAACATTTTACCTACCTCCTTGGGAAGGCTGCATTTCCACTTACTGATAGGTTAAGGCCTCTGCTCTGCCAGACCTATTTCCAACCTATATCCTGCCCTGAGCTTGGCGAGGCATTTCAGGTGCATCAAGGTAGTAGATTGGACACAAGGTCCATGGCAAGGGTTATGACATTTAGAACATAAAAGATTAAGGTAAACCTGTATAACATATTTCCATGGTAGGGGTTATGATGTCAAGTTGGATAGTAAGAGTGAATTCGTCAAATTCTATCTTCTTTTGTAGAAAGGGTATTCTGTTCATCTAAAATTTGTGCCTTATTTTTTTTGTTAACTGCTTGCAGGCTGTCTTTAATGAAACTGAAGAATTTGTTCTGTCCATCGATGAGTCAAGTAATGAGGTATGTAAGCTTTCCTTTTTAATTTTTTTATCATGTAAATATTGTAACTTCAATGGATTTAAATAACACGGAGAGAATTATTGCAGGTTGTTATTTGGGATGCTCTTACTGCTGAAAAAGTTGCTAGGTGGCCATCCAATCACATAGGTGCACCCAGGTGGCTCGAGCATTCGCCAACGGAGCCCTCGTTTGTTTCTTGTGGGACTGACAGGTCAGTCCGGTTTTGGAAGGAAATTTCGTAGGCATTTCAGATCTGCCGCACATTCAAGATGCTCCGCTCGATGATCTTTACATATGAGTTTTTGATAATCTCGAATATTTAATCTTCCAAAAGACTGAACATTGTCGGCACTTTCACTGTAAGATCATACTTAGTAATTGAATAATCATGGAATTATAATGACTTTTCTTCTCGAGGATGCAATATATGGGTTGAAGATGTTTTACTTTTTGAAGGATTTCGCTCCATAGATGGTTTGAAGAGTAAATTGATGGTGTTGAAAAGCCACTAGTGGGAAGAGTAAATTGATGGTGTTGAAAAGCCACTAGTGGATATTTATCTTCTTTCAGGAGGAGGATGAGTTCAGTTATGAACAAAATATCAACAGCTTCATCCGGTTTCATGATGATATACAAAAATAATCTTTCTGGAAATAATATTGTTATTTCTTGTGAAGATAAAAAAACTTGGTCGAGCCACTGAAACTGGATAGCTGGTCCTTGATTTACAATTCCATCTATTGCTACTGTGTAGTACAGTCTAATATTTCGAAGGCTTTTCTAGGACGGCAGAGAAGAAGAGTTCATCTCCCAACTTATCTGTCTTTGGTACTACTCTCCATAGCAGCTTCTTGTATTTTAATTTTTCAAACTCCTTCAAATATTGTGGCATATCATCTGAACCACAAAAGAACCTGTCTATCCAAAGAATGCCTTTTGGCCTAAGAATTCTATCCCAGTCAAGCAGCACATACTGTAGGAGCTCAATTCCTATCCATCCATCCAAGAATAATGTAGAGTGAACTATATCCAGTGTGTTGTCAAAGAAAGGCATTCTGGAACCTACTGAAACATAGAGTGGAAGAAGGCCCCTCTGGGAAATTACCTCGTTGAAGGGTGCCCCGAGATTGAGAGTAGCAGTAGCTATATTTACATTTCTTTCCCTCATAATGGCAGCAAAATTTCCAGTTGTTGGGCTGAAATCCAAACCAATTCGTATCTCGCCTGGCTTCAATTGAAGAACCTCATCAATGGTAAATTCAGCTGAGATAGACTCATTTTTGGGGATCTCCCAACCTCTGCTGGTGAGATTGAAGCAGTCAGCACACTTGAAGAAACCTCTTCTACCTATGGTTTCCTTTGATACCAAGCAGGAGAAGCTCTTACATTTGTAGTGAGTCCAAAGGACATTTCTGTCGTCGGGGAGATTCCAGAGCGAGGAGTTGGCAGGGAGTGTCTTGCTATACCGAGGTGGAGACTTTGAGAAACATCTTCTTCTTGGCAGAGGATCACAACCTGCCACCATGAGTTTCTGAGCGACAATCCAGTCATCTGGGCATGGACCATAAGCTTTATAAGCTATAAATCGTTCCACATCTGAGAAAAGACCTGCACAGGCTGATCCAATGGATGGGAAGACTGTGTCAACCCCCAGGAAATTCTTTTTCCCATTTCTGTTGGGCTTTGGTGAGGTGTAGTTATAAAACTCGTTTGAGTGGAACTTGGCTTTGTGAGTATGTATGCCTTCCTCATTCTCATCGTCTTCTTCAGTTTGATTGAAATCCCCAAATTCCACCGTGCTTGTATTGTTCCACTCTGCAGTTGGGGCTTGATACAGATGCGACAAAGCATCCAAAAGCTTGTCCAATGATACAGCAATGGCGAGTACTTGCTGGGAGTATTTCATTGAGATCTTTGATTCTCCTTCAGTATGAAGCTGTTTGAGCAGAAGACCCACTTGGCTCTGTATGTTGGATACCCGGTGAAGGATGGGAGGCGGTAGCTGAACCATGTCTTGACTTGTACTGAAAACGCTGAAGGGGTAATCAATGTGTGTCGTGATGATTACTAGTGACAAAAGAATGGCCAAAAAGAGAGGATACAGCAGAGTGGGATTTGAACTTGGGATGCATCTTGCATTTCTGGAAATGGCCTGTTTCTGCATCTCTGAAACCTCTGGTTTTTTTCTGTTCTGAGAGATGAAATTCGTTGTCAGTTGACTTTTAAAGCAATTTCTGATTCTGGATCCATCCATGTTGTAATCTCCAAGGTGGTTCAGAAGGATTTTTTTATGCTTTTTGCGAAGAGATCCGTGATATCGAATGCTTGCAGTGCAACTTTTTCTTAGGGAACTGGGAAGCAAAGTATTTAACTGCTTAAGCTTCACCAGAAGAGGATTTCTCCAAGGAATATTAAAAATTGTACAACGTAGGGAATGGCGTTTCCTTTGATTTAAAAATCCCTGACAGACTTGTTATTCATATATGTGAATTGCTGAAACTAGAATAAACTTCAAAGACAAAAGTTGTATTTTCCAAACCGGAGTTTATGTCAATTTCATCTCTTACAATAAACACTTACTTAAAAATGCTATACAAAATAATTTGAAGGGTATTTTGGTAATTTTCAGGTGATTGTGTGGGGTGCGACTTCTAAAACTCATTTGATTCAATCTCCAAATAAGTACAAACAATCTCCGATTTAGACACGAACAATCGACGTACGCCTTCTTCACGAACGAATGGAACGAACTTGAATTTCGCCTAAGCTTGACGGAAAATTTCGTATTCCGGTTGGCTCACGACAATTTGATTTGCGAGACAGCGGCAAGAATGCTTGTTGCTCTCTCAGATTTGGGGTGATTTTAGGATTTTTGGAATTTGGCGTAAGCTCTTGAGTTTCTCTTGAGTTTTTTGATCTTCGGTCTTTTGGTTGTATGTATCTTCTTCCTCTGTGATCTCCTCCCGATCCCCGGGTCTCTGAATTTATAGGCTTATTTGAGCTTTAACGGTGTTGACCTGATTTGTTGGAGTGGTTATAACTTATCTCGACCGTTTCGTAACGTCTCCTTGAATTATGGGTCTGTCTTAGACTAAGGCAAAGGCCATGTGTCATCCTTGTCGGCTGCTGACGTGGCCACTTTGAATGACATGTCGCCCATGTAAGTTGTTGACGGAGCGACTAAGATCTCGGCCGTTGATTTGTTCAAGCTTGATCAACGGCTTAATTTCATTGATCTGACTGGGGTCGGTCTTTGACTTGTTGACCCGGGTTGTACGGTGCTGATTTGGACCGTAAGTGTCGGACTGGATAAAATTGATTCTTACATGCAATAACATGTTCCGGTATTCATTTGTGTTGCTAAGTAACATTAAGTATAACTCGAAGTGTAATCTCACCAATATCGGGTGTTGTTACACATAGTTGTACACTAGTCGAATCACATATAATTATAGAAGCCAAACAGGAATGCGAATCCTCTAGATGCCTATGTATATGTTCTTCTTTCCCTATCCTTTCTTCTCGCCTTGCCAAATTTTTTCTCTTTTTTCTTCTCTTGGTCATATTTTTTTGCTCCCTCTTCTTCTAGAGCCCGAATCCGCTTGCCAAATTGCAGCGTGGCCAAAGCGAATCACGGGGTGCCACCTAAGCCCCGCACGGGTGGATCCGTGTCTGGGCGCACCGTGATTCGCTTTGGCCACGCTACAATTTGGCCAGCAGATCCGGGCTCCTTCTTCTACCAGGGCCCCCCTTTTCTCTCCCTCTTCTTCTCTTTCTCTATTTCTTCTCTTTCTTCTTCTTTTTCTTCTTTGCTGTTTTTATTCTCTTTGTTCTTGTCTTTCTTCTTCTTCGTTCTCTTCCTTACATTCCTCCCCTCCACAGAGGACCTCTTGGCGGTTTTGTTTAGTCTGCCAAATTGCTGAATTACGATTAAGCGGATTTTTAAGTTGAACCAAATTTCGTTGAGTTTAACTCGGAAAATAGACCGGTTCCGGCCCAACCCGGCCCAACCATCTCATAACACTCATTTCAAATACTTAGTAATTAAAAATATTTTATTTTTTATTATATGTATTTATATAATTTTATATTATGAAATCTATTTAATTTTTTTATCCGAAAAATCTTTTAATTTCGCAGTCGGTGCTAAGTGACAGTGATAAATGAGAAAGCAGGAAACCGGCATCGGGGAGGAAAGGCGGCAGTTTCGCAGAGACACAAGTGGTAGGAAAGAACTCTGAATCCTCAAAAATCCTCAAAAATCCCATCTCAATCCGTCCTAATGGCGGCGGCTTCGCCGAGCCTCCACCGCTCCTCCGTCTCTCCTTCCCCTCTCAAACGGCTCTCGACCTTTAAAGAGAAGCCCGGCCTTACCACCACCATTACGCCTAATTCCTCCTCTTCCCCCCTCGATTCCTTTGCCTCCGATCCGGTCTTCTCAGCTTTCCTCTCCCCAGATTTCTCCTCCACCAAGTTCTCCTCCCATGCCCTCACTTCCGGATCCGCCGCCGCGAGCGCCGAGCGCCTCCAAGAGGCGATTCGTCTCCTGGAGGCACAAATTCGCTCCGAGGTCTTATCTCGGCACAATGATCTACTCTCCCAGTTGTCTTCTCTCAAGGACGCGGACTCTGCGCTCGGTGTTGTCCGATCTGGGATATCCGCGCTTCAGTCCTCCGTTCGCCGCGTCCGGCTCGAGATTGCGGAGCCTCACCGCCATGTTCGACTCCAGACCGTGCAGCTCTCCAATCTCCACGCGACCTCCCAGCTCCTCCAGGCCACCGTCCGGCTCATTCGCCAGTCCAAAAAGCTCAGGGACCTTGTCTCCGCCGCGGAACCGGATAAGTTGGATATTGCGAAAGCCGCGCAATTGCATCACGAGATTCAGACGCTCTGTGAAGAGAATGCGTTGTCGGGAATCTCGGTGGTCGACGAGGAGATGGCGTGGTTGGCCGAGATCGGAACCCAGTTGAGATCTGAGGGCATGAGGGTTCTTGAGAGAGGGATGGGGAGTTTGAACCAGGCTGAGGTCGGCAGCGGCTTGCAAGTGTTCTATAATATGGGTGAATTGAAGGACACGGTTGAGGGATTGGTTACCAAGTATAAGAGCCAGGGAGTGAAGAGTATTGCTGCCGCGTTGGATATGAAGGCCATTTCCGCATCATCGGGTGGCCTCGGTGGTCCTGGGGGTATCCATCGGAGTGGAACTCCGCAGATTGGGGGAGGTGCAAAGGCGAAGGAAGGCCTGTGGCAGAGGATGGGGATCTGTATGGATCAGTTACATTCAGTGGTAGTTGCTGTGTGGCATTTGCAGAGGGTACTTTCAAAGAAGCGTGATCCGTTCACCCACGTTTTGTTTCTTGATGTGGTCTTACAGGTTAGCATTAGTGACGCCTTTCTCATCTGTTAAATTTCTGAATTTTGCTCTATTCGATCTCTAAAAGTTGTCGCAGCGGCAATGTAATTTACCTGGTGTAAGTTACGGGAAACAATTGATGTTATAATGGCTTAAAACATCCTGAATTTTTCATCTTCCGACAAGATGGGCAAGTTCAATAGAAATTCATGGTTAATATTATAGCTTGGATGTGTCATCCAAATAACACTCTTCTCAAAAAAGAAAAAAAAAAAACTTCTGATTATGGGACTGCAATTGATAATTGAGTGTGATGAAGAGAAGATGACTACCAGTCAGCCGTATTAAGTGTTATGTATTTCCTTAATTCTGAATACTGAAATCACATTGAAAGTTTGGAATCTTGATGTCCTTAAGGTGGGTTGGCTTAGAGAAATTTGGAATCCTCATGTACGCTTGAGTCGTTGCTATGAAACTATCATATTAACCTGCTTAAGTATGAGTCACTTTAAGCTTCTCTTTCACTCAAAGTACTTCATTCCCAGATCGGTTGTCATATTTTTTGTGGTGCTAAACAACTTCTATTTATGCAATCTACCACTCTGTGAATTTATGTGATATCCTTCCCCTCCTTCAGGTGAGTTTGATGCACAAGCACATGAATTATGAGTGGATGCTAGAATATGTACTTGGAATTTGAGGCCAAGCAGAAAAAAAATAAAAAATAAAAATTCATGGTTGATTTTACTGACTGATTTGTTCTGGACTTTTGTACTGTCAACAGATGTCGTTGTCAAGTAGAACAAGTAGGTATGAAGATAAATGATCATTTGACACCAGTGCATTAAATTCTTCTGTTTCTCTGTTGAAGCGAGCTCTCCATATGTCATTAGCTATAAGTTTTAAATGTTTTGAAGTTGTTCAAGAGATTAGCAAAATCCTTTTGTGTAAATCCGTCGCTGTGTGCAAGATTGTGGTTTATGCTGCTTAGCAAGACTCTTCTTTTCTCATGTGATGGTGGGAGCCTCATTTCTTATGTAATTAATTATCTGCCCCTGTTTCTTCTTTATCTATTACCTGTTCAACAGTGAGCTGACCTCTTTCCAAGAACTCGTTTGATCTTAGTTTTGATTAGCAGCTATTGACGTCTTATGTAGGTAGGTGATCCAACACTAACTGATCGAGTTTGGGAGGCACTAGTGAAGTCATTTGCAAGTCAACTGAAGTCAGCTTTCACTACATCAAGTTTTGTGAAAGAAATATTTACTCTGGGCTATCCAAAACTCTTTTCTACAATGGAGAATCTTCTTGACAGAATTTCGCGTGACACCGATGTTAAAGGGGTTCCTCCAGCAATCAGTTCTGAAGGCAAAGATCAAATGCTTGCTGCTCTTAATATTTTCCAGACTGCTTTTCTGTCTCATTGTTGGGGTCACCTGTCCGAATTGGTTAATAATGTATTTCCAGTCTCCAGCCGGGGAATCATTCCTTCAAAAGAGCAGATCTCTAGGGTTATAGTGAGAATACAGGAAGAAATTGAAGCCGTTAAGCTGAATGCACACTTGACTCTTCTTGTTTTACGTGAAATTAGCAAAATTTTAAACCTATTGGCTGAAAGAGCTGAATTTCAGGTAAGATTGATTTTTGTGGATTTTACATATTCTTTGTGAAATTCTTTTAATACCTTTTGGCTCTTAAATGTTAAGCCTTCATGAGGTACCAAGATTTTTGACTGGCTTTCTGATAATTCTGTTGTGGTTTGAATGTTAACAGATTTCAACTGGCCCAGAAGCTCGTCAAGTTACCGGTCCTGCAACTCAATCTCAACTTAAAAATTTCACTCTCTGCCAGCACCTACAGGAAGTTCACACACGTATTTCAACCACCATGTCAGAACTACCTGCCATTGCCTCCGATGTTCTTTCTCCTTCGTTGAGTAGGGTATACGGAGTTGCTTGTGATTCAGTCACATCCCTCTTTCAGGCCATGCTTGACCTTCTTGAGAATTGCATCCTACAAATTCACGACCAGAATTTCAGTGTCCAAGGCTTAGATGCAGCTGTGGACAACAGCGCTTCACCTTACATGGAAGAATTGCAGAAGGCTGTGCTTCACTTCCGAACCGAGTTCCTGTCTAGATTATTACCTTCCTCCCTCACAAACAGGACCAGTACCAGTACCAGTTCCGATACAATATGTATTGGTCTAGTCAGGAGAATGGCTTCCAGGGTCCTGACTTTCTTCATCAGGCATGCTGCTCTTGTGAGACCTCTCTCAGAGTCTGGCAAGCTGCGAATGGCAAGAGATATGGCTGAGTTAGAGCTGGCTGTGAGCCAGAGCTTGTTTCCTGTGGAGCAATTGGGTGCCCCGTATCGGGCCCTCCGTGCATTCAGACCTGTTATTTTCTTGGAAACCTCTCAGTTAGAAGGCTCTCCTCTTCTCCAAGATTTACCATTGAGCGTTATACTTCATCATCTTTACTCACGGGCCCCCGAGGAGCTGCAGTCACCTTTGCAACTGAATAACCTGACTCCTTTGAAGTACTCAATTTGGTTAGACTCACAAGGAGAAGATCAGGTCTGGAAGGGAATAAAAGCGACTCTTGATGAGTATGCTTCAAAGGTTGGGGTCAGTGAGCACAAAGATTTGAGCCCCGTATACTTTCTCATGCTTGAGTTAGGTTCTTCATTATCAGAAAAATCCCCTCCATTGCCTTCTTCAAAATCTTAACCAAACAAACAAACTAACAAACAAAAACAGCTGCTTTCGTAGCTGTGTTTTAGGTATATCCTTGTGTCCTAAAAGAAAGTGTTTTCATCAGTTGGCTACAGATTCGTTTATTCTTCTTGGAAGTTTATTGAGATATCATGTTTCCGGGTCTGGAGAATTTCCCATGTACGAGCTTATTCCTGATCATCTTGGCCTCCGTCCGTGGGTTCGTTTTGCCCTTCTACAAATGAGGACAAATAGAGAGAGAAGAAATTGGGGAAACCAGGTACCTATTATGGCATACTCTTTAAGCATTTACACTGCCTGGAAGAAACATTCGGCCTATGCGAGTCTGTGACTCATTCCGCCTGCAATTAATGTAGCGTAAGCTTGCTTTATTATGTGGTTTTCCACACCCGTCAAAAGAAAACTCGCATGAGGGTCGTCCGGCTACCCTTATTACAGGGGCCCAGACAAAGCATCACCTGGAGTGGCTGTTGAAGGGGTCGCCCATTATCTATTGATGGCAGACTGGCCCCCCGAGGAGCTCCAGTAATGGCAGACTGGCCCCCGTGGACCTCTAGTAATGGCAGACGGCCCCACGTGCTACGGCCGGGTGGCAATTGTACATTATACATGGGCTGACCCATGCAGAATAGTTGCTTGGCCCATATCCCTGTGATCTCCAGGATCATGCTCTACTGATCGGTTTACCCGTGCGCTAGGGCTAGCTGGGTGCGTCCTCTGCCTGGCCCATCCTCGTGAATGGGTTGGCTGATGCGCCTGGTTAGGCTAGAACATGCATTTGGTCTGGCCTGAGCCATCTACAATGTTTGGGCTGGCTTACCTAAGGGTGGAATCGCTCGGGTTCGGCTCAGCAATAAATGAGCTCGAACTGAGCTCGAGTTTCATACTAAACTTGTGAGATTATACCAGCCGAACCCAATATTTAATAGTGTGGCTCAAAAGATCGTAACCCGGCTCCGTTTAAAACTTAAATGTCTGGGGTTTCTCCTCTAAAACCTAAATTTTTCGAGATGAATTTGGCTTATGCTCACACATATAGGTGGATTGATATTGGAGCAAATGTTTTTATTTGTTATGATATTTCATTTTTTTCTTCCTACAAGGAAGTGTAAGGGAGCAATGTGACCATGTACAACTCTAGTGTTGTGCAAGAACATTATCTCACTCCATAATGTGCAACATGTGCCAAATGTTAGGAAAAATCAATTAGATTTTAAATTAGTGTTTGAGTCCAATAAACTTGTAATAATCAAAGGAGGGTCATTTCTGGAAAAATGTTATGTATCAGATGGTTTGTTAAAATTGAATGTAATTTCTATCTCCACTATGAATGAAATGACATGTGCTTCTTTGGTTACTCATACTAACTCACATAATGTATGACATGGTAGACTAGGACATGTAAATGTGAATATTCTTAAGAGGATAATGAAATTAGAATTGATTACTTGGTATGGCTTAAATGTCAGTTGATAAATGTGAGATATGTGTTAAATCTAAACAACCTAAAAAACCATTCCAGTCGGTCAGTAGGAGTTCTTACTTACTTCAACTTACTTACTTCAACTAATACATAGTGACATCTATGAGATGAGTGGTATTTTCATTAGAGGAGGTAAAAGATGTTTTATTACCTTCATTGTCTACATGTCAAAATATTGTTATGTGTATCTTATTAAAACAAAAGATAAAGCATTAGACAAAATGGATAGGCACAACGATAATGCTCAAAGTAGTGGAAAGGCGCGTCGAGGCACTTCAGTTACATTCCCGTTCGCCCGCTCATTCTAAACAATTTGACTAGCGGGCGGGTGAGACATAATGGACAGGCACAACGATAATGCTCAAAGTACTGGAAAGGCGCGTCGAGGCACTTTTGTGACGTTTCCCGTCCACCTGCTCATTCTAAAGAATTCATGGGCTGGTAGGCAGGTGAGATAGAATGGGCAGGTACAACGATAACGCTTCTATCTCCTCTCCTGTCACCACCAAGAAATTTTATTTCTGTTTGAAAGAGTTTTATTTTGGGTTCTGAAAGTACTAACCTATTTTTCAAAATCAAAGTATTGAAAGTTTGTAAATGTTTGAAATGCTAGTCAATGTTTGTGAAAAGACCAAAACATTATCGATGTAAGAAATAATAAAATCATGATATGGAGAAAAGATGTCATTCATGATATGCTAAAATTTAGAATGACCATTTTTTAGTTCGAATGACATGACATTTCACTCGTAATGCTCAAAGGGTACAACAAAAACAGTTTTGTACCTATCTTCTTTTTTTATCTGGATTTGCTAATATCCAGATTTCAAGTCAAATTTAGAGAAAATTTTTGCTTACACTAGTCAGTTAAGCAGATATCTAACCACTGTAAAACTTTGTTCAGAGGTTTGTGATTTATTACTAGCCTGGGTTTTCCTCGTTATTTTTCTGCAACGTTATTAACATGAAACGTTGTGAAAATCCAAGGAGAGTAAGATAATTTAATAAGGTTTTTATCCAGAATTTCTTGTATCTTCTTCTGGCATAAGGCTAGGTATTCAAAGTTCATTTGACAAGGTGTAGCTTTAGTAGGTATGTTGGTTTCTGAAAAACCCAAGTTCCCCTCCCGCCACCCACTCTCCCTCCCCTCAATTGCTCAACTCCTATTTTAAAATTTTTTGTCTCACTTGCGGGCCTAGTCAATCAGCCAAGTGTGTTTCACTCTTGAATTACTAACATTTTTTTGGGCACACTATATTTTATTATAAAATAAATATATAATTTTATTTAATTTGTAACAAATAATTTTGATATTATAATTTATAAACATTATGAAGCCTTTTATAAAATATAAGAGAGTAGGCTTCATGAATATTAACATATTAAGTGTAAATAACAAAAATATAGTTAGTATTTTTAACTAAAACACTGTTTAAGTTATCGAGTGACATCTTAGAAGTTGTTGCTGGCATTTTAATTTTGTTAATTTTTTGAATTTTATCTCTCAAGTTATTCTAAAAATTGCTTCCTAAACCCTTTTTGACATGTTTTCTTAAATAGTATATGAATTATATTTATGTTTTAAAAATATCATATAAAATTAATTGATATCAATGTGAATGAGAAGGAAGTGCAGATATTAACAATAGGTATATGTTAATTATCAAGGCTTGGAAAATGAAGCTTGGGTTGAGTGACATTAGGAGGTAGAGTGGCATATATAAGACAAGTAGATTTCTAAGCTTGGGTGAGGTGAGATTTGCAAATTGGGATATATTAATAAAGTTAAAATTTTGAGTTAGTTAAAATTTTGTAAATTATTTTAACTAATAATTTTGTATATTAATTATAAGTACAAATTTTGGTCTTTGTGCATTTTCGATACAAAAACTGGTGTTAAACTTATGTAACGAATTAATTACAATTTACTTCTATAATTTACAAAATTTTTGCAATAACAATGTATAAATAATTTGTTAGTGGGTGTTAATTCATACTTAGGTTAATATTATATTAGTTGAGATTTATAATTATATGTTTTTGAGCTCTTTAGACGGGGCTAATGTTAGATTGGTGGGGAGGGAATTGATGGGGGAGGGGTGTCGGTAGTTTGGTTTTGGAGACAATCCTAATTCCTAAGTGAAGAGATGATGAAGGTGCATATGCAAGCAACTAAAACCACGTTACTGCTTCTGAATCTCTAACCCCGATAGATCACAAGAAGGAAGCTATATCGATAATTTATGGTTTCTTTCGGCTACGGCGATTTGAGCGTCGAACGAGATTTATTGAGTTGCGACGAAGAAACCTGTTCCTATTAGCCAGTATCTTTGACTCAGGATTTCACGAGTAGGATTATTTTCGCCTACTGATTCTCCACAAAGTTAACATAAACCAAGAGATTCACAACAACAACAACAACAACAAGAACAACAAGAACAACAATAACAACAACAAGGGGAAGAAATCAAAGGGTTTTTTTTTTTTTCCAGTTTTTGTACTGGGTAAAATTACAATCCCACAATTTTCAATAATTGACAGAAGGAAGGAGGAAGAGAGGGAAAGAGGTAGATTAGAGAGGAAATGAAAATCATAATGTGCAGTTTAGGAGGAACCCTGCCTGCAGCCATAAGTCTTCTTGCAGCCACGGTTGTAAGGCTGACCAGGCTGGGCGTTACCTCCGGCCGGTCTATCCTTATCCAGGCCTTTGTAGGTTAAATACTTGGACTCCCCCTGCAGAAATCTTCTGTTGATCTCTGAATCTATCAGAAACTCTGCTTCCGCATAGCAATCTGCAATCGACCCATTGCACGGCGAGCTCCTCCCTCTTGTTTCGACCACGGCTTCTGAGCGACCCGCGAAGAGCAGAGCGATTATCGCGAGGATAGAGCAGAGCTTCTTCTTCTTCTTATTCATCATCATCATCCTCTCCAACTCCATATGGTCACGGCTTCTTCCTCACCTGGTATGTAATATTACACCAAATGGGATTACGACTTTGAAGTCCTTTTCAACATTTTCGATAGTGGAGAGAGAGAAGAGAGAGAGAGAGAGAGAGAGAGAGAGAGAATTAGAGAGAGAGAGAGAGAGAGAGAGAGAGAGAGAGAGAGAGAGAGAGAGAGAGAGAGAGAGAGAGAGAGAGAGAGAGAGAGAGAGAGAGAGAGAGAGAGAGATAGAGAGAGAGAGAGAGAGAGGTTGAGAGAGAGAGAGAGAGAGAGAGAGAGAGAGAGAGAGAGAGAGAGAGAGAGAGACTGGTGAGAGAGAGAGACAAATGGGAGAGAGACTACCAGAGAGAGAGAGAGAGAGAGAGAGAGAGAGAGAGAGAGAGAGAGAGAGAGAGAGAGAGAGAGAAACTCAGGTCGAAACAGTGTCTCCCACTTTTCTCTTCTTTCTTCCAGTCTCCTCGTTACAGTCAAACAGTGTCGAAACCAGGTACTGTCTCATGACCATAATGCAACAGGTCGAAGCGGGTTTCTGCAACTCAGGTTAGGGTTTTTGCCCCACGGTGCAGGTACGGGTGTTTCAATACAAAGCCGCGGGGCCGGTTTTGGCATGGATGGATTCAACGGAACTTTCACGGGGCAGGAAACCGCCAAGCCCCATTGCCACCCCTAAGCTGGAGAACCGAGTTGACCATCGATTTCTAGAGGATGAGAACTACTGAGCTTTTAACCCTTCTCTCACATCATATTTGTTTTACATTCTTAGTATTCGTTATTTACTCGTTCACCAGTTTAGACCATGAAAGGAATTTAAGAAAAACCGTGGCCAGCTTAAAAGTCCCGTTTCAAAAAAGTTTAAATGTCAGGAGATCTGACCACTGGCTGCTTGCAATATCCTGGGCCAATAATCTACATTTTCATGCAAGCACTTGAACCCTACTCTTCATCTTCTATTTAATCACAAGCACAACACTATATATGTACAGATCAAGCAAGAACAACATTGGACTACAAAACCAGCCGGTAGCACGACTTAATTAACAGTGAGACTACAAACGTAGAATAGTTCGAAGTGTATCACACAGGCTTTGAATTGTTTGCTGCTCTTGTTCGGCTTGCAACTCTTGCAGGGGCATCTCCTCGTAGCACCTGAAGCAAACAAAATATGACAAGTTGAGAACAGTACGAGCAGAGCTCAAAGAGGCAAACCCCATATCTCATCAAGTTCACTCACAACTCCACCGGTTTGGACCCAGGCAGGAAGGGGTGCCTACCCCCCCCCCCCCTGCCCCCGGGCCCCCTCCAATTCAAGTGATTAATTTAAATCAAGCAAGCTATTCAGAAAACAGGTATCTTGTCTTGACCAAGATAAATTGTCTGAGCCGCATTGGCTCTGAATTTGGAGGTCCCAATATCCCATTCCAAGATGTGGCGCCTTACTAAGAAGGGTACAAAACAGACAGGGAAATAAACATGAGATTTTGAAATGAAAGTGTACAATTTTAGCAGCATGGTGTAGTAAACAGAGGAAGTGGCAAGTTGTTTCACTATAGAAACCTGAAGTGGCAAGTTGTTCCACTAAAGAAACCTTACTTTTTATGATACGATAAAGCTTGAGCAAGATTCAGCAGTGTTGAACTTGTAGTCAATCTTTGGTACACACTCGGTGGGATCGGCATCTGCAATGAAATTAACAAAGTCAAAAGCAAGAAGAAGAATGAGGAACAAGCCATATCTCATAGAAATAGTAACCTCAGCTGGTCCCCGTCGGCCTTTTTTAACTTGTTCACTATTAAAAAGTTCCTGAACTGCTTCCAAGGCAATTGTGCCACCGGTACTCCGCTCTCCGGCCACAAGCATATTGTCTGACAACAAAGCAAGTGGGGATATGTCTGTAGCCTTCAGGAAAGGCACTGGCACAGTATTTCCAGCTGAATAAATTGAGAGAAGCTGCAATACAACAGAATTATACAACAACTTTGCCATTTCAGGATTTTATATGCCATAACCATGGAGAAAATACAAACAAAGACTTAATCTGGCCCAGGTGTTAAAACAAGTTCAAAGCACTAACAGATCCCATATTGTGAAAACAGCAAACATGCAGATCACAGATTTCATGACGATATTATTGTCAGACAGTATTGAAGGTGCTTCATCACAAAAAGCAATTTCCTCAAAAAGAAAAAAAAAAGCTGCTTCATCACAAAAAGCAATTTCCTTAAAAAAATAAAAGGTGCTTCATCACAATGAAAATCATGCAGAGAGACTTGTGAAGACATTTTACTAAAGTAATGAATATAGACTGCCTGCAGTCTGTTGTACAATACGATCATTTTATCTCTTCATTCCCAATGTTGTACAATAATTAGCAGATAACTTATTGCTGAGTTTGGAAAAAGGTAAAAGCACAAAAAATCCTAATGAACATGTCCATGATCCTGAAAATACTTGTTTCACAAGCTTGACCAATGTATGAGAAGGCTAAAGGCTAAAAGTAATGTGTGGTCTCAAAAGGAAAACACAGAACTGTCCCCATTAAAAGCAATTCTTTCTTTGCAATGACATAAAATTGAGCAAAAGTGACAAGGTGTTGCATCACTTAAGAAATGCTTACCTTATCTTGGACACTGAAGCCTTTCCGACTAGTACTGCTCTTCAACGTGCCAGGTTGGGCCTGTGATTGAGCAACTCTTTTTATCTTTGAATTCCCTTCAGAGGACTCCAGAGTCAGAGGCAAAGACCCAAAGTTGCTTTCCGCTTTAGTGATACCTTCAACCTCAGTAAACTTGTTGGCAAAAGCCTTGGCAGTTTTCTCCACCCTGATAAAACAACCTCATTAATTATGTTCTCTTTATATAATCAGATCAATAGGTGCAGCGAACTGAATATCAGAGGTCAATGGGAACCACGAAATGAAAACAGAAAAGAAAAAACAAAGCAGATTTGAGAATGAGAAAGAAAAAGGGGCAGCCAAAGTGAACACTAGGAAGAAGAGAGGTGGTGGCCCCCTTCCCTGGTGACCAGAACACTACCACCACTTGCCTCCTTCCCCTTTATGGTAAAAGTGGATAAATACATTTTCATGCATCGACAACAGGAGAGAGGGAGGGAGAGCAATGGCGAAAAGGCAAAAAGGGAAGTGCAGAAGTCACTCTCCTCTTACTGAGTTGTACAAGGGAGCACAACGAATTGCCCAGCGAACCACACATCATCAAGCGGTTTACTAATTGAAACATCAAAGTTGGCCCAGTCAATGGTGTTTTGACCAATGTTTTAAAAACCAGATCGGCCATCGAACCAGTAGTATGTCCGGTTTTGGTCAAACCCAGATAGACTGCATCGGACCAATGGTTCAACAATTGAATATTATACCCTATAATTTATATAAATTTAATATTTCAATTGATGATAAGGTAAAAAAAAGTGCTTTGGTTGTGCTGATTTATAGTGAACTGGACTGATCTCCGGTTCTGGTTCAACCAGGTCAGACCAGCTGGTCTGCACCGGTTTTTAAAACACTGGTTTTGACCCATATCCAGGTCACACCATACTAAACTATGACCGGATAAGGAACCAGTTACAATCTTATTTCCACAAATCAGGTACAACCATCCAGTCAAGTCCAGCTATTCTATCACCAATCTTTATTATCTAAAATTTTTTTGAACTTAATTATTTTCAAAAACATCGAAGTAGAAGAAAAAAAAAAACAAAGCCTTATGCCAGAAAAAAAAGGACAGCATAATTGCTAAAAAATAAAGTGACATACTCGTTTGCAAAGAAGGCCTAAACATGAGCCTTTCATTTTTATCAAGAAAAGTCATCAGTATGGCAGAGTTATGTTGACTAAACTTTCGATGAAAAAATAGAAACGAAGCAAAATACACAACAATCATCAGGAAAAGAAACCAGCAAACAGCATTAAGATTATACCAGAGGCTCTCAGCATTCCCTGCTAGTGCATCTGCTTTTTCTTTTTCTGCATCAGAAGAAGAAACTGCCATTTCTTGCCGAGAAAAATAGGGTTCTTTTGTGTCAGAAGTTGGTTTCTGGTTAACAACTTTATTTTCATCTGAACTGTGAACAATTACTGTTCCAAATTCACCTGCGCAACACAAGTATATTCAAGTTTATGAACAATGCAAAACAAGAAATGCATATATTTGTCTATTATGATATTTGCTAAATTCAAATTTCTTGCAAAAGGGGGGATTTGCAAAACATGTCATACTAAAAAGGATCATTTCCCAGATATTTCTGCCTCCAATTAGAATTTCATTACATTGATAGCACAATTCAAGTTCCTCATTGATAGCACCTTTTCCATTCACACAGAATCCCCAAAGTCACAGATATTCAACCACAAAACATAGTAAACATTGCGAGAAGTTTATAATTTTGCATCTTGAATATTTAATAGTTGAGATCAAACATAGAGGAAGTCCAAAACTGAAGGTAGTATACACAAAGCACCAAATGGTTAGCATCTTGCAGGGAAGAGCAAGAACTTGGATGGCCCCTTTTTGTGAACTGACATTTCTAAACTCTGCTAGTTCCATGCAGTAATACCTACTGCATTAGAGTTTAGTAATAAGCACATCTATGTTAAAATGCAAAGCAAGTAATATGGTGATAGATTTCATAAAGCAACTACATGAATACCTTCTCCAGGCATCTCCACCCCATGGGTTTCCCGAATTTCAGTAGCAACATTCTGAGATAAAATCTGTTGTGATGGTACTGTGTTTCCATAAATCTCATTTCCAATAGGACTTCTCCCTTCCAACATCTGTTCACAAACACAGAACATAGAAACCAACATCAGCGATCATCCTCATTACTCAATAATTTATATGAGTGGGAGCAGTTAACCTTAACCGAGCCAATTAGAAAACTTCATAAACTTAACCACAGTTTTTTTCTTAACAAAAATCGAAAAACACCCTCAATCCTGTTAGTTCAGGGATCTTTGCAAAAGTGAGTTCATACTCAGCTGGTAAACTAAAAATTTCTGTAGACTAATCCTAGGTCTGAATTTGCTTTTCACAAATGTTATCAGGAACAAAACATTGAATCAAGTACATGAATCAATTGAACCACGATACATACGTTTTCTCCCAAAAGATTCTCTGGTGCTTTTATTGCTTGTGCAGCCATCTCAGCTCTAATCCGTCTTGCTTTCTCAATTTTTGGCAGCATTAAAGAAGCACCCCATTTGCATTTATCAATGAATTTGTGCTGCCGTTTAAGTAGAAACACAGTAAACAAGTCAACATCTTGATGTTTACAAAGCTAGATTCAAGGTGGGGGTGGCTAGTAAAAAGAAACTGCTGTTGAAAATCTGCTCATAAAAAGCATATTAGTGGAGCCAAAACTAATCAAGAAAGCCAGAACCATAACTTGGGAAGAAAAGAAGTTAGAATTAAAAAAATTAACGTAGATGCTACTCAAGGAAGCAGAAAGCCTCATTTGACAGCAACTAAACACTTCACACACTGGCTAGCGGCAACAAATAGCAGATCTCTCTATAAATCAACCTATTCCAGTTCGAATGTTTTTCTGTGCCACCTTAGCCAAATATTGATTGGCAGCTACACTGGTTCTTAGTTTATCGCATCTACACTTAGTCTTATACTAAACTTTTGAGGAAAAAGGGGAAATTTTTAATAGAAAGGGAAATATATATTAATTGTGGCCCACTTAATGCAAGGATATAAGTTTAGAAAGCTCCCAACTAATCCTCGCAAATGCTATAGCCTAGGTTAATCAAACTTGGCATTAAGAAGCCAATTTCAACCACATAAATTAACTTTCAATTTTAAGTGGCAGGGTGCAGCAGGACTTCCAGGGTGTCCTCCCCATAATTAAATTCAAAATTTTCTCTACTGCTTGCAGCAATACCACTAAACTTAGAGCTGTTTGCAATTGCCGAATCTGCAAACCAAAAGAGTAGCAAAAGGCTTGTTTCCTTATCTGAAGCAAAGTAGATTGCATCCAATAAACCAGGCATCAGCTATACCTCAGGTTGGTACCTCAAATGTCCCTAGGCAACTCATGACAATCACTAACCCCTTCCCTGTGAAGCAAAAAAAGAAAAGCACACATCCTCCATCCTTGGAGTTCCATTGGAAGTAGTTTCTATCAGAAAGAGGAGAAAAATGGCAAAACTTCGGTAAAAAATGAGTTATTGCATGTCATAAAGAAACTTTTTTTTTTTAACAGAATAAAGAAACTTTCAAGCTTCAGGAGGTTGAAAACTTGAAGTTTCACTAAGAAGCTGCTCAAAAATAAACTATCACCAATCCCATACTGAGACCTTACCCAAAACGAACACTCCAGTTATACAAAACAGACAGTAGGACAAATCATAATGTAGTGGTGCAGGGGGGGATTTTCCTGCAATCTGATATCTCTTCTATTAAAGAATACCTTCAGCAACTCTGTTGCATTGGGACGTAAGCGTGGCTCTTTCGTAAGGCACTTTGCAACAAAATCATGAAATACTAAAGACCTGAAAAAAAGGCACATTCAGGATGAAAATAAAGCACAAGGTATAAATTACGTTTAAGATGCTTTGCAAGTCTCAAAGAAGAATAAGAAAACTATTCGTTCTTGTTTCATTTGCAAAATGTTGACAAGTGAACAGGTATAGTTCAAATGCATCAATTTAGTAAGACGTGAAGACATACATGAACATGAATTATGCATAGATATGATTGTCATGTGTGAAAATATCAGAGAATTTCAGAGGAAACACTAATATAAACAAAGATTGAAAATATTAACCAAAAATACATCTCAATTTTTTTTATGGAAATAGAAAATACATCTCAATTTAATCTCTTGTATCAATCAACTATCTCTTGTATCAATCAACTTTACTATGTCTCAATTTATTATAGAACAGTAATGCTGTGATGCTGTTATTTTTATGCTCTTGCACCGAGCTATTTGCGAAGTGCAAGCATTGATATAATCTTGTAACTTCGATGCTCTGTACTGAGCCATTTGCTAAGTGCATGCATTGATGTATTCGTTTCACAAAGCATTCAATAAAGTTCACTATTTTAAAAAAAAAAAAAATTCTGTCCTTTTTTTTATTTATTTTCATTTTTTTAAGAAAGCATGGTTTTTACGATGCCCATTTTTATTGGTATTTTTCTTAGTCAAATTTATTATGCCCGTTTTTATAGGAATTAAGGGAAAATTTCAAACATAAAAGAAATAATGAAAAATGGCTCCACCAAACATTTTCTGTGGTTGATTTCACACATTGCTATGTAGCATGAAATATCTCAAGCTGTTGATCAACTGAACCTGTATCAGAATAACTCTGTTATTCACAGAAATAACTTTTAAGGATCAACGACATGTTCACTAAGAACGATAACACCAGTTGCGTATTCACAGAAATAACTTTTAAGGATCAACGACATGTTCACTAAGCACGATAACACCAGTTGCGCAGCACAGTCAATGATGATGAGCATTAATAAGCTACTCAAAATACTTGAAATATTTACCAAAGACTTGCAAATTAGAGAGACAAACCATTTTTCCTTATCCTCAAGCATTGGAGCAGGCTCAATTGATATCATGAACAACACCTGCAGAAAGACATTTATGTCAGCATTCTTCAAATGCCAAGTAACTCTGATATCTGAAAGCAATACACAATCTTTAAAACATAAATGATACCCAGATGGTCATTTCATGAAAAAAGAGTTAAATAGTTTATCAATACAAGAAAAGTAAATACTTAATCAGCAACCAAGAGCATGTACTGACTCTCATTGGATGCACTGTAGACCTTGGTGGAAAACCCTGAAATCCAAATAATCAAGATATAGTAAGATGTGGGGAATAAGATAGCACATTGAAATCTTAATGGCAATAAAAAATTCTTCCAAAATGAAAAGAAACCAAATATATTTGAACAAGGTTTAACCTGTCAATAACTCTTGAGGAGCATATATAATTTTCTGAACAAATTATTAAAACATGAAGTGGTTACAAATTATTAAAACATGAAGTGGTTAACAGAACTATATTTAACAAATCCCACCTCTTCATATTCTCGTGTTATTTTTTCACTTTGTTCTATTGCCTCTCACTCTTTCTTATTCCCAATCTCTTTCAAATGAAAAAGATATAAATGCTGAAAGGGTTGGTTCTTTATGTCAAAGAATTTCTATACAGGGCGATAGTAATGGGTAGGTATCTGAAGAAGGTGAAGTCAAAAGCAAATGTATAGATAGGTGCGGTACTGAAGTTGACTACTTATCAGTTTGAAAGTGAACTAATACTCATTTTCAGAAGGTTGTATTCGCTACTTGAGTTTGTGCCAAAAACTTATCAAGACATTCACAAATTGCTAAAAACATATATTCATTACAGATAGTCCCAGTGGATAGATGCCAAAATTTTCCAATTCTTCAATTTAAGATCCCAAATATATAATTCTTCGCACTAAGAATAAAAATAGGCCTGGATCAGTTTATATATCAGATGATACAGTACTTTTTCAGAAAATGCATAGTATTTCACTCCAGAATAACATACTTATCTTCTCAGTTCACATAATAGTATTGCCTATCAATAGTTTCATTTGCTACATAATGACTATTATTCATAAACTGCAGTAAACACATTTTACATGAATCCTATTTAGAAGAATTATATTCAATTTTCAGAAAATGACTCCATATCCAAACTTACAGTACTACTATGTTAAGTAGTAAAGGATAATTAGGTTAGTGTAGGGTGGAAAACTATGTTATTCACACCCAAACTTAAAGAATTATCAATTTAGAAGAATTGCAAATTCGACATTAGTTAAAGAAATTATGAATTTTCAGTGGGGGAGGTTATATTTCAGCCTAGATATTCTTCTCAATTGATCAACTAGTGTAGCCTTTACTTGAGCTCTATCCTCTCAAAGGATGTTAAATACATGTTCAATGCAGGAAGCCTGGATCCTCTTATGTAACTCTAGCTTGAGGGTGACCATACAAATCATATACTCCTTAAATTCAAATGAGGTTCTAAAGTGCAACAAGCATAGAAGAGCATATAAGTAATTTCTTCATTAAATCTTCTTTTTCTAAAGTTAATTGATCACTTTTATTCTTAAATGAACATCCAACATCCATGTAACAGATCAAAGAAAAATGCAAATAAAAGGACAAAATAACCTAAAAGTATGCAGCTATATCCCATATTAGACAAACATACCTCTGCCATTTCAATTGCAGATACACCTAGAGCCCATACATCTACCTAGAAATAATTTTTTTGTCAGAGAAACTGAAGCATTTTGTTACAAAATTGATTCACAATGCACACAAATGAAAATGGATTCAAAGCCTTCCGATCACGATATAATAGAAACCTTTTTATTGAAAAGGGCATATAGAAAACTTTAACAGTCTAACTTCATTGAGAAAATAAATAAATAGAAAAAACTAAAAAGTGAAACAATTATTAAAATGATACTAGATCACACCAATCTAAGACTCAGTTTGAAAACCCTTCATGAGTAGGAACAATTATTCATAGCTTTTCTTTCAGTACAACAACCGAAAGGCAACAAAAGTTCTTTTTCTTTCTTGTATGGCCTTTTCTTGCTTAATCAAAAGGCAACCAAGTGAGGACAAATAGAAGGTGCATGTTTTGTAATGTCTCAGTTTTCTTAAGACAAAAGTGTCCCCGTTTTAAAGGTTAATTTACAAGATTCTACAAAGTACTAGAGTAGAGTTATTGAAGCAGAGAATGGGACCAGCAACTGTTGCCAAACATCCCCAAAACCATCAGATTTAAGATTAGCACCATTAGATGGTTTCAATCTTGTTCTGGTTTCTGCACTTTTTGGATTTTTAGGAGGACAGAGAACAATTCAATGGAATAATATCTAGGCAGATCATGCCGCATGACAGGAAAGTTTCATTATCTGTTGGGATTACAGTTTTAATTTCTTTTGTGTTAAGTAGGAGACTCAGGAAGCACCCAATCTACAATGCTAACCAAAGAAATTTTACCTTCCCATCATAGCGACTTTCCTGAATAACTTCTGGAGCCATCCAATGAGGGGTACCAATAAACTGCCAGTAATGAATTGCAGTGCAGAGATAAAGGATGTCAGGTAAATTCAAACCACCAGAGTGAAAAATATGGAAAATAAAAAGGTAGGAATTTCAGTGACAGCTATGTTCAAGGAAATAAAAATATCTGAAGAGGGAATGGAGTACTCTACATATGCAAGAAGCTAGTATTATAAAGGATCTTGAGATCAAGAACAAATAAATGCAATACTACCCCTAATCCAAATATTAACAGATCAGTTCACAGATCTCAGAGAAAGATGCCTCGCTTCCTCAGGCAATCCAGCTAGTGTTCAAGGGAAGCAAACCTTAATCAACAATATTATTCAAAAATCTTCCAAGAGAGCTTCAACAAAGCCACTGAAAGAGCTTCACTTCTCCCAATAATATAGTTAAAGCATCAGCATCAACCAAGTTTATCAAACCAGGCAAAAAGTATTGAAAATAGAGAAAAGCATACTAAAGGCAGATCTTATGTTTCATGAGATCTCATACTGAGAACCTTTAGAAGGTAGTTCCACCCATGGAATGGAAAAGGAGGGTTTATGTCCCATAACAAAAGCAAAAATACACGGCTCTAGAAGCAGATGTCTGCTAGCACCCACAAGGACCACAGCAATAACAAAAAGCACAGGAACTGCATTTTTTTCTCAGTCAGAGCTCAAGAGTGTAGTCTTAATTGCATTAATGTCTCAGCAATTCATTCTACCAATGACACAACAGCCAGATAATTTGCAGGTAGAGTATTTTATTAAGACAAGTGACTACAGGTACATCACACACTCTCAGAATCTACAGCATTTCGATAAACTAAGAAGAATATTCAATTAATGGTTAAAATTCCTTGCAAATACGTGATAATCATTCTAAAATACAGTTCAGGAGAAACCAAAGAGAAAAACACAAGCAAAATAAATATGAATGGGAGGCAGAATAAACAGTCTTAAAAATTTAATGGAAAAGCTACAGATATTTCTCTTTGACTTGTTCTACTAGATATCAAGCAGGAAAAGTGATTTGGATAAACTTGCTCGAAAAAAACTCACGAAGCACACATAGGCAGGCAATGCCTATGGATATGACAAATACCACATCCAATAACCCTTAAAATCCTTTCATGATTGTAAATCTCACCAACTAAAACCCAACACATGGTTTGAATAGGAGAATCTCAATATAAAAAACATGTATCTACTCATTGCATACCAACAAATACATCAAAAACTCTTTGTGAAGAATAGAGTAATGATCATATTTTACAGATTATCTACTGTTTTATACCAACCAGTAACAAAAAAATTAAATCTTATAAAATGATAATGAACAAATATAAACAAAGAAAAACCATACCGTGTTACGCTTGGACATGGTCCTGGTAAGTTGTGCAGCAACCCCAAAATCACCTGTCCAAATCAATATATCCAATAATTAAGATTTTAATTCCTATTCAGCATGTCAAAATATACTGTCAAACCACTTTGGTACACCAATATAACCACAAAGATAGAAAGAATATATATGCATATTTCATGAGCTCAATTCACCAGCAGATTCAACCAAACACTATGTGGATCCTGAGTAAGGATGAAATCATGCTGACAATTACAGCAAACACAAATGACCAACATAACACAGGCTTAAAATCTGTTGCATTCTGCAAATTTACACTGCATATGTTCAAGAAGATTACATTAAGAAGCACAGGCAAGGATCTCTGCCACAACGGAGAACTAATAATCAAACATTTGAGCAAATAGCAACATACTCACCCAACTTTACCTCTCCTTGGTCAGTGAGCAAGATGTTGCCACCCTTGATGTCTCTGTGGACCTTGAAAATCGAATGCAAATAAGATAACCCCTGTATCACAGAAATATTAAAAAGATTAATCACAAAAAAGAAGATTCAGACATAGAACAGGAAGGATCAGCAGATGAAAAATTGTAAACTATATGTACCCTGATTAATAGGTTAAACAATTGATGTCTGATTAGTCCAGACACTTGACATGTCAGAGTTGATTTAGTTATGGATAATATAATACATTTGTATGTCAGAGTTCTACATGTTTTAGTTATACCTTCAAAGCTTCTCTGCAAATATAAGCTATTTGCTGCTCCACTTCACATGTCAGAGTTAATTTAGTTATGCATAATATAATAAATTTGTATCTCAGTGTTCTATATGTTTTAGTTATACCTTCAAAGCTTCTCTGCAAATATAAGCTATTTGCTGCTCCTCTAAAGGTTCCTCGGTAACAGCCATCAAGTCAGCTACACTTCCACCACCACAATATTCCATTACTATCTGCCCAAACAAAAATAGACACTAAAATTAAAGAAGATGAAAAATGGAATCATTTCATGAAGTATAAATGATATTGATTGGCTGCATATTGCAGCATTCCGTCACCCCACTTCCTGCAGCTCAAGAATGATATTTTAAAATGGATAAGATTAGAAAGTCATGCAACAGTTAAGGACAATATTAACTGACTCATACAAAGAAAATCACTTGACCATAAATGTTAAAATAGCAGGATATAAAAATTAAACTCCTACCGCTTTCCTCAAAAAAAAAGTTAAACTCCTACCCAAAGGTATTCTTCACCTTGGTAGCTCCCAAGGTAGCGGACCACGTTAGGATGACTACACTGTTGCAGAGTCTCAATTTCACCACGAATTTCCTCATAACCCTCCTCCTGACCAAAATTACACATCATTGCACGCATCAAGATAGTAACAACAACATTAGGATCTAACACAATAGAGGTCTGTGAGATTTCAAAATGGGGATTCCATTTTCATTTCACCAAATACCGTTAGCACCCACATTGTCCATTTATGGAAATATTATGATTTCAAAATGGACATAAGGTAATTAAACTTTCAAAACCATCCAAAAATCATCATTATGATTAAAAAATTAAAAGGAACGAACCCCTTCTGTCAATGAAATGACTTTGATAGCAACCAACTCGGATGTCTTTAAATCCCTGGCTTTATACACCGCACCGTACGAACCCTTCCCTGCCAACTTCTCAAAAAGTTATTCCTTTCAACAAATGAAAATTAACTCAACCTTAACAGTCTCAATTCTAAAGGTCATCCTTGGTTCCTTACGTTCAAGAGAACTTAATTAAAATATCTATACGAAGATGTTCAAATATAAAGGGCACGCTAGAATTCAGAAGCCATTACCAGTTCAACTCCATTGTTCAAAACTATAAACTAAAAGCCCAGATTCAATAGCCATCTGTATGTTACAAAGTTTACCTCCAAAACCAATTTCTCAAACTGTTGGTGTTTCAGTCACTCACCGAGCTCGTTCAGCAATTCGTACTTCGTGGACGGATCTTCCTTCGTCACGCTATCAGGAACCGAGCTAACCGACATTTTCCTCAGGGTCCTACCTGCCTCCGCCAGGGACGGGAAACCGTACTTCCTATACTCCTCTGACCTATCAGAAGCTCGGGACGACGGAGAGTAGGCTGCCCCACCCGTGCGCCGGATTACAGTTCCCCAAGAGGATTCCCTCGGACTGGAGACGCGAGATGTTGCAGTAGACTTAACCAACACAGTAGAGTAAGGATCGTCGGCGCGACTACGTGGGCTGGATCGACCGAGCGGAGAGTTCATGGACCGGACGGCAGTGGAGCGATCGGACTTCACAACTACCGTGCCTGAAAAATTGGCGGTTCCAGCCTCCTCATCCTCATCGTCGTCATCGATGGCGCCAAAGTCTTTCGGGAGTCGTTGGAGGAGGGGAGGGAGGGAAGAGGCATCTTCCTCCTCGTCGTCGGGAGAGTTTTTAAACACCATAGTCGCGTAGAGGTCCAGTTCGGACTTGGTGTTAACATTTCTAGATTTGGTTCTGGAGTCTCCAACACCGCCTCCGGCATCGTCGTCCCCGTCGTCCACGTCGTCGTGGACGACCACAGTGGAGTAGATATTGTCCGATCGCTTGTTATGGTTTCGAGAGGACGACGGAGAGAAGTCCATCTCTCTCCCCCTGGAGGTCGACGCCTCTGTGCCTGGTTTTCTCCGTTTGTCGTAGCTTGGTCGGAAATGGAAGACGCCGTTCAGGAGGAGCGCAGGAGGGGGGCGTTTTAGTCGATCTATCCGAGCAAATGAGCAATGAGAATCGAGTGGGCCCAAGATCGGTTGCTTTTGGTTTCAGAGAATGGGCCTAAGTTGACCCATCGTCTGTTGAATATTCGCAACCCGAAGTCGTTCGAGTTTAATCGGCTGACTGAACCGGGATGATAGTCTGATACAATGTTTTAAAAACCGAACTGGTCATCAAACCGGCACTAAGTCCGGTTTTAGTTGAACCAGGCAAGACCGGATTTGACTAATGGTTCAACCACTGAATATTATGCAATAAACTTTATATATTTAATATTTCTATAGAAAAAGGCAGAAATAATGTTGGTTATAGTGAACCGGACCGAGTCAAAGAGAATCGGAGCTCCCAACTATAACTAGCAAGAGGACTAATCAATGTAATATAAACTTTAAAATTAGAGTCTGAATAACGTCCCACACGAGGACTAAGTTAATAATTAATTATTTTTTTAATTTAAAAACCAAAGTATGATAAACCAATTTGAAAAGAGTTATAAAAAAGTAAATAAACTAAATCTAGCTAAACCTATAAAAATCAAGATAGGGCTTTTGATAAAATTAACATAGAAAAGACATTAAGAATCCATTACCTCCCTAGCTACTTGTGGGATTAATTTGAAGTAAATTTTAGAAAACAAATTTGATGACCTTTGTTAAATCCATGGGTACTTCCTAACTCCAGTATTAGTTTCTACCTACTAAAGAAAACCAGTCGACATGATCAACTCTATTCAATAGCATAAATATAATGCCCAACAACCTTACCGAAAACTCTTAGAATTTGTCTTATGCCATAGAAGAATTAAGAACAAGTTGAAGGATATTACCAAAAACTCTTGGAATTAACCCCAATGCATGTTTAAAACACCTAGTGTATGAACTCAGAAATAACTTGTATATCCTATCATTCATAACCTACCTTAAGTCATAACTTCTCCTTAACCAATACTTCATTAGACATCAAGCTTAAACTCAAAGAATTAACAGCATTCAAGTACTCATTCATACACATATTTTCATTCTAAATTATTGAAATAAAACATGAATCTTATTATATAACTAGGGAGTGATGGACAGCCAACATAGAAGACTATTTTCTTCATTGTCCTAATAGGGAGTATATTTATCGCCAAACTGCATTCGATAAGGATCCGATTTACAAGGTATTCCCTTATATACTTCGACACGAAGCGGGGTAGATTATGCATCTTTGCCCCTTCTTCTTTGTAAGTGACGCAAGGACGGCATGACATTTGCATGCGACTCTACTTTCTTTTGTTAGCTTAAAGAAACTTCTTCCTTTCTAAAGGGAGGTGATAACGTAACTCTCGCTTTGTCATGCGTCTTCATCTTTAGTTGCTCCACTTCAACTTGCAGTTGCAGCTTCTCTAGGTTAACTAGAATTTGGGCAAGCGTCTCAGCTTCAACTTGTAGCTTCTCTACTTCAAAGAAGTTTCAAGATCATTGCATTCGACGACCAGGGTTTTATCTTTGTCTTACTTTCTACACTTGTTTCACATGGCGATGGTGAACAAGTGGCTACCATTGCACGCACCGGAGTAATGAATTCTTTTGGAAAGAATTCTGCAAGTGCTACAGGTCTTCTTCTCATTCGGTCCATCTTTTGTCTATAGACCTTTGGGGGGACCTTGCGATTTGTGGCCTCTTTTCTTTGTTGGCACCCCTTGATTTTGATTTTTACGGGTGCGTCAATTTTCTTGTATGGCTTTTTGCAGTGAGTGACCAAAATCCATCCTTCTTCATCTTCATTTGCAACTTCTAGTAGTGCAGGCTCCGAAGCATGCAACTTTATCTTCTCCCTCTTCGGAGGTGCATTGTTTGGGGAGTTGTGCTTTCGGTGACAATCATTTACCTTTGCAGCTCTAGGCTTTTTGAGCTCAGTCTTGGAACTAAACTCGGCCTTGATGAACACAGGCTGTGAGGCCACAATGCCCTCGTCCATATATTATGTGATCATGTGTTGCTGACTCCAAAATTCTTCCCTTTAAGACAAAACATTTCTCAGTAGGATGTCCTCCAAGTGGTGATACTTACAGTAGTTGGGATCTTTTATTTTCCCAACGTCTCCTGGAAGCATTTGGCTTGCCTTTCTTCGAGGTTAAGCCTTTGAAATGTCGCCCCCATTGTTTCCCTTGGGCCGCTCTATTGATTTGACTTTGTGGCAATCTTTAGTGCTTCAATGATGTTGGTGGTGTAGGACCCCTTGGAAGCATCCTTTTGAGGAGCTTTATAATCCTTCTTTGTGAACTTGGCATTTTATTAGGATCATCAATAGGAGGTTTGCTCTCACCTTTTTGTTAAATGGGGATCTCCGTATTGTGGGCCTCCGTGGCCAGCTCTTGGAAGTCCTTGGGTTTTTTACTCTATAACATCTCAATTTCTATCGTGGTAGATAGATTGGTGCTCTCCTTGTAGTTTAGGCAAAGGTTTCTCCATCGATTGATATAATCGATAACCTTTTTGTCTTTCCTCTGCTTCAAATTTGTGAGGTCCAATAGCCTCATGATGCACTTCGTGCTATAAAAACGACTTAAGAACTCATGCTCTAGTTGCTCCCAGCTGTCGATCAACTCTTGGGAGAGCTCGAAGAACCAGTCGAAGGTATTTTCTTTCAAGGATCGCCCGAACTACTTCACCAGTAGATCACCATCAGTGTCGGCATAGTTGCAGGTCTCAATGAAGTGGGCGATGTGTTGCTTTGGATTCTCATCTCCATTGAATTGTTGGGATATAGGCAGATGATATCCGAACGACATTGACAAAGCTTGGATCCGTCGAGAGTAAGGTCTCACATAAGATTGAGACTATGTTCCTTCATTATTGCCGTTGACATTTGAGATGATCCTTTTAACCTCATCCGTGGTAAGAGTTTTAGGTTCTTCGAACTGCAACTCCTAGATATTCGACCGGATAACCAGTACTGGTAGAATGACTTGTGGAGGTGCACTCGAAGTGCTTGCTGCTGCTTGTTCTCATTCTGTAGCCTGGGATACATCCCCCATTTGGGAGGTTAGTATCTCTAGCTTATCTATAATTCTAGCGATTTGGGCTTCCCTCGCCAGAATTTGTTCGTCCTTCTCCTTCTAGGTGGCTTGGACCTCTGCCAATTGTTCTTCGACTGTCTTTGCTAGTGTCATCATCGTGGCAACCTTGATCACGGAAGTAGGGCGAGGAGAAGCCCTTGGTGGTGACGTGGGAGACATGGTGATGTCATGCTTCTGGAACTGCCTGATTATGGCAGACACAAGGTTGAGCTCCATCCAAGGGATGTCCCTTTTGGGCTCGTAGCAAGACTGTGGGGTGGAGGGGAGACTACTACATTTGAGTAGCTCCTGCTTAGATGAACTGGTGAAAATATTGCACTCAAACCATCTTTCTTTTGCATCGGTACTAATTTGACTAATAGAGACTTGGACATTGCTTGAGTGAGTGGCCCGATGCTAATGATGGGAGGGATCTCACTTGATGTCATTCCCTGGGTAGATTTCCCAAGGGAACCATCATTTTGCCATGCGCTCAATGAGGAGGTGCAACCATAGGGTTTGATACCCTTGGTATTGGGCAGAGCTTGAGCTTGTAGTGGTGGTTTTTTGGTTCGACTTGTTGTCGTTGAAGGAAGACATGATTGTTCTTCTTCTCTCTTTGTGATGAAAGTAGAGAATGAGATGTAATGTAGAGAGGGTCTCACTAGGGGTGCCAAATCTGTAATCAGGTATGACTGGGCTAGTCTGCAAAAAGGCACAACTGTTGGTACAAGATCAAATATATTGAAATTTACAAATTATGCAAGTTACTCTCTAGTTGTTTCCTCTATTCGTTCTCCACGTGTCAACTTGCATTCCAAACATGACTTGTAGCATCATAAACGGAGTCTCGAACTGAAGATAAGCCTTGTCTTGAATTTGTTGGAGTTGATATGATAGAGCTACACAGAACTTAAAACGATTTGTGTAAAGGCAGATGATCTGCTTATTGCTACAATGTTCTTTGATAGTTCCTTAAACGTTTTTAATGATCTTATAAGAGTTCCATTTCTTTTGGCAGAGCTTTGTTTTGATCTTAGATCTCTCATCAATCTTGTATCTTCCAAATGTACTGATACTTATAGGGGAAGGGATTGGTTTAATTTTTTCCTTTTACCCTTGTAATTTTGAATTTCAATCAATGATGGAGCGCCACATGTGAAGGGCAATCTTTGTTTCCCTGATTCGCTCAGATCGTGCCACATGTCGAAGGCTAAGTCCAGGCTCCATGAGATCACACCACGTGTATAGGGCTTAGGCAGATTTTAGGTGAGTCGTCCATCCCACATGTTGACTTTTTACTGGTTGGTGCGCCGATGTGTCATTTGTAAATTGGTCTTTAGTTAGGCTGGATCAGACTTGGATCGATTTCATTTGATCTGGATCGGGCCTGATTGGGCCGAATTGACTTAACTTAGGTTTTGATTTGATTTGGTCTGAGCTTGATTGAGCCCGATTGACTTGATTTGGGCTTGATTTGATTTGAAACGATCTTAACCATCGATTTGGTTTTTCTGATTAGATCAAAATTAAACCCTTGTGCATACAGATGATATTGTGCTATCAGTATTTATGCTTCTGCATAGTGTAAAATTAGTCTAAATTACATATTAAAATAATTAAACATTATTAATGTTATATTTCTATTATATTTATTTTACATAAATGCAAGTTAAAAAGGCTGTGTTAATTAGTAACAACAAAACTAATTTTTCATTGTAAATAAAAACTATTTATTCGTTTATTATACATATTTTTGCATAAATTAGTGTTACATAAACATGTATTTTTGTACACTATAATATATGACATATTATATATCAATTTAAAGGTTATTTATTGGTAATTTTTTTAGAATGTTCTAAAGGCCAAGTCACTCTTTTTTATGAACCCCGGTACAGTGATCCGAGGCAAAGTGCAACTTGGCCGAGTCTGACCGCCCGAGTCCCTATTTTTAGGGCAGTTCAGGGATCCCATGCAGAAGGGTGGCAATTTTACCCAATTACCTGTATAATTTTCATATGATTTTAATTTTTTTGTACTTTTTTTAATTTATAAAGATTAGATAATTATATTTATTAAAATATTATTATCAATTTATTTACCTGATTAACCGGGTAATCGGGTAACAAATTCGGGTGACGGAATTCGGGCGAAACGGGTGACGGAACATGGGTAGAGTAATCGAAACGGGTAACGGAATAACCTTTACCCGCTTCAATTATTAATATGTAAATGAGAGGTCACCCAGCCCTGGTCTCCTCCGAGATACTAATTATCCAAAATATAAAAATTGAACTGTAGCAAGGCCTAACCAGAGATTTCTTGGTATCTGAAGCTGCCATGCTTCCAACTCTTTTTTCCTGTTCCAAGAAAATGCAATCAATTGAGGCATTGGATCCACACTCCATCTAGAAAAGGTCAATCTTCCCATTCTTCCCTTCAAATTATCCTATTCCACTCAAGCACTTAAAACCTAGCGAATGTCATTAAAGCGAAATAATTCTTTGAAAGACTAGGCAAATTGCTACTTCGGACAGAAACCACGTATTCAGACAAGTACTAAAATGAATCTGGGGATACAAAACAAAACAGGGAATCACAGCAGACATGAAATATAACCATTCACCGAAATGGATACCCAGTTTGCATAAAGATTTTAATAGTAAGGCAGCAGCTATGCCATCATTTTCAGCATTCAAACTTCCGAGCTTAACAAATTAATATACATAAGATAAGCATTGGAAAGGTTAAATTTCTACGTCAGTCTGCAGTTTGCACAGCTGCCTCAACATCTCAATGTCGAGACCTTCCTCAGCCACTTCCTCAATATCTCCTAGATGCTGCAGTATCAGAAGACAACGGAAAATAATTAAAATAATAAAAAAGGTAAGCAGATAATAAGCGAAACAGGAAATAGGTAAATAGTTGTGACAATTGAAACCCTCTAGAAGGGACGGAAGGAGAGAGGAATCTCTTTCAAAAATTAACCTTTTGTGTAAATAAATCATCTGTGAGATTGACATTTTGTATAATTGGCTCATCTGTGAAAGCTGATTATAAAGTCCAGGGCAAAACATAAGTTTTCTAAAACATGAAATTGTCTAAATGATAATGCACATGCTCCACATTAGCAATCACTTGTGGCAGCAAAAAAAGCCCTCCACCATGGAAACGTAAAAGCACTTCTAATGAAACTGATAACATCATCAGAGTATGGCAGATAGCTTGGAGCAGGGTGCTGAGATCAGCAAAAGCAGCAGCAGATAAAATGGCAAAAGATGGAGTTTACAAACACTCCCTTCTTATAGAGTAGGACACTAGTAGGCATTGATGTAATGCAAAACAGTGTACAATCCCTTTTACATATTCCAATTAATCATTGATAGAATACAACATTTCAAAAAAAATAATGCACATGCTGCTTATGTGAAGTAGTTAGTACTTGACATGTTGTTGACAAGTTAAAAGTCAACAAACCCACCAAAGCGCACATCAGAAGATTGCAGGAAAATTACCCAGTTTTCCTTCAGTAATTCCGTGGCAGACCCTCAACCTTTTCTTGTGAGGAGGAGCTTGTCTCTGCAGTCCATTCCCTGGACTCATTCCCATCCCACCATTAGGTTCCCCATCACTAACAATATTAACACTTGAGTCTTCTTCATTTAGCCCATTTTCCGAAGCATCCAAACTAAAGCGGTCACCCAACCTCTCAAAACGAGCTTGTGTTCTGTAGAGTTTATAGAAGAAAACAAAAATACTTAGAAATCAGATTATAACAAAAACTTTCTTCATCACCTAATTTCCAAGAACAACATATAAAATTCTTGTTAAAAGTAAAGAAAAGCTCTCTACACGAGGTTAGTGACATTGTGCTTGTCTCCAATCTCTTGCTATTACATCTAAATTAGCGAAGCCTGTCTCTCTTGCTTCCTTTCCTGATGAATAGAAGTCTACTTGTCAAAAAGAAAAAAAAAATGTGTGTTAGGTACATACTATTAAATGATGCATGTCTGACAGGCAATTTGGTCTTTTTGAGCATGGGTAGTTATGTAGTTAGGTGTATTTGCTCTCTTGAATTTATTAAAAGTGTGATAAGGAAGTGAAAAGTATGACATTTTTTTAATTTGGAGACAGCAAGCATAAGTTACATCTGATAGCAGTATTATCTGGAAATATTATTTCTTACTGTATTATCTAGAAATATTATTTCTGTAATTGGAGACAGTAAGAATATGTACTCAAAATAGAGGTATCTGGGAGCACTATATTATTAACTTAAACATGTTAAGGGTCAATTTTGGGCACCTAACGAGACCTCTTGCAATTAAAAATGAAAATAAAAAATAAATAAATCTTTTATTTGTAAAAGTTGGAAGTAGAACAGACCATGAGCAGAGACCAACCTTTTCAATTGTTCTTGAGCACGGGAATAACGTTTGTGAGCTTTGACGACTTTTAGGATTTTTGAGGTGACCCTGCATATATTTAAAGAAATAAATGGAGTGGCATTTTCTGCCTCATTCTAGTGGAGACTACTTTTTCCTGTAACTGAAAATTTATGGATACCTTCTACTGTCTTCTCGCTCTCTGTTCAATTGAAGTTCAAGCTCTTCAATTCTAGATTTAAGACTTTCTGCCTCTTGTGCCTTCTCCTCAAGGACAGTCTGTCAACAACTCAACATACAAAAATCTTGAACAAATGATATCCCATGCTTGAGAACAGAATTGAAGAAATGGTTAGAATAACTGGTTCAACTAGTTGACCAGCCTAGTGCTGTCACGTTCAGTGAGGTTATTTATTTTTAAATTACAAAGATGAAGATTAAAAGTAGCATTCCTTCAAACTGAAATAGTAACCTTTCAAAATAAAAGAAAAACCTATAACCAAGAGTTTGTGGAAAGAACTGAAATAATAGGCTTTGCCTAATCAACCTTCACAACGTCCTACTCCAAAGGCAGTCATGTTGTAAATGTTATCCACTTTTAAGTTAAAAAAGATAGATAAAAAGTAGCATTTATGAAACCTGAACTCAAAACATATCCAAGAGAAAGAGAAGAGAACAACAACAGCTTACGGTATGCCGTAAGGAAATGATAAGAACTGAATTTTCATTTCAGTACACATTATAACATTGTAAAGCACAGAAAGCAGTAATTGACACAAACTGCTTCCTCCCCCCTCCCTCCTACAAGAAAAAGGAAAGAAAAGAAAAAAGAGAAGAGAATAATAATCATGCAAAAATTAAAAAAACATATCCCAGAGTTTCAATATAAGTACCCTATTGGAAAGATAAAAAAGGAAAACTTACCTCCAGATGACACTTGTGGTCTTCTAGCATCTTTAAATGTAAATTTACTTGCTCTAGCTGCAACAGATTCCATAGAAATGATAAAATTAGGCGAAGAGGCTTAAAAACCTAAAACCGGAAATACCTCAGGCTTCTAGAAAGCAACCATCAGCTACATTAAACTTGTATGTTTGAATACAGAAAATATGACATAAATTACAACCTGCTCTTCTTGAGCATTTTTTTCATCATAGGATGTGACTCTTCCTTCTCTCACATGATCATCAGCAGCATCTGAAGCTCTGTGACTCCCAGATGCATCACTTTGCCCATCTGCATTGGGCCTCTTTCTATCCCGTCTATCACTGGAATTCAAACCATAAATATCAGAAGGTGAATTTGGTGCAACAATCATACTTACTCTTTGGAAACAAAAGTTTTTTATTACAAATGTGTGTGCACAATTGCACACACACACACAAATGTGTGTGTGTGTGTGTGTGTGAGAGAGAGAGAGAGAGAGAGAGAAACAAAACTTAACCTGCTCATTGGTGTATAATCGCAGAGATTAAGCCTAATAGAGAGTATGCCCCAACTTCTATATAGTGTTACCGTTTAGGCTTAGGACTCATACTGAGATTCCCTACATGTACATGTATAGATATATATACATATATACATAGATCACCTACATGCAAACTTTAAAGAAGAAATTAGAAGATTTTTTGTAAATGTGAGGGGTATTTGTGTAAATTTGATTAATGTTCCAATTCAAATTTAAAGAATGCCCCTCCTTTCTTGTTTAAATTTTGAGTGTAAGAAAGTCTTACTACATGCACATGTAGGCTTGGTCTGTATACATTCCATTTTTAACAAGCCAAGAGTTAGTGATATATAACAAGTCTACATTAAGAATCATTATAATTCTTTTCAGACCAACTTGGATTATTAATTAGGAAAAAGCAAAGTCGTTACAAAACATCATTTGATATATATATATACAGGGCACAGCCAGAGGGGGTCAAGGGGGGCAATTGACCCCTCTAAAATTTTGTTTCCCCTTTATAAGTGGCTTGGGGCAAATCCCTTCAAATTAAATCACTCCTCTTGCCCCCTCTAAAATTAAAAGTTAATCTTCTAAATTACAAAAAAAATCTCCCCAAAATATAAATTACCCCCACAATTTTACATTACATTTGAAGAAATCTAGTAAAATTCCCTTTTCTAAAACAAAATCATCCTAAAATAAACAAACTCTTGTTAAATTTTATGGTCTTAAATTTCTAGTTATATTAATTTCTAGCTAGCACAATGGTCATGAAGTTTTTTCATCTTTCTTTGTTATTGAAATAACTAAAAAACATATATTTGATCTAAAACGTATTTAATGAAAGCAATATTATCCTTTGAAAACATCTTTTTTTTAGAATTTTTTTAGTTATCTCATTAAATTTATAAGAAATCGTTACTTTCAAATATAAATCTCTACATGTTTCAATAGGATTTACAAAATGACATTTTAACTAATAAGGAAGCATATGATTTTTGTGTTAATTTGAAATTTTAAACAACTATAATTCTAATCCTATATTGAGGCATTTCAAAATTTCAAAATAATTTAAATTTTTTTAAAATTATAACATGCTTTTTGCGATTTTAATATGCCATTTTCAAAACACCATGTGTTTGTAAAAAATTAAAATAAACTTAAAGAAAACAAAGAGATAATTGTTTTAATAAATAACGATAATTAATAAATAAATTTTAATTTTTTAAAAAATTATTAAAAAAAATTTGTTCTCCTATAAAGTTTGCCCCCCCTCCGGTGTAATCCTGGATCCGCCACTGTATGTATGTGTATATATATATATACATAAACTAATAATTTATTTATGTCATCCATAACTTATATGATAATTTGCAGGGAAACCCTCACATTTCTCAATGATTCGCTGAATCAAGGGGCATTCAATGTGAGTCTCACAGTTAGGGTAGAACGAGTCAACATTTATCAACAAAGTTGGGTCAAGTTCAATTTCCCGAAGACAACTTGAACTTGACCAAATACTCTAGTATTCAGTTAAGTCATGGATCAATTTAGGTGACCTTGCTATTTGAAAGTACTAATAACAAAATTGTTTATGGCAAACTGCAAGTTATTAAAAGTAGCATATAGAAAAATGTTAAAAATACCTTTGTCTTTCTGGTGACCTTGAAGGGCTGGTTCCTGAAAATAGATTTATAATGAAAGAAAACCACTCAGAACAAAAGAGAGGGACATTAACAAGTTGCAGTTCAGATGGAATGTCTCGCAATATTTAAGTGCATGAGAGACAGGAACTTGTTACATTTAAGAACAAAAATCTTTAAGCAGTCAGGCTAGGGTATGGTAACAAAGGTAATGAATTGCCTAATAGCAAGAAAATTGTCTGACCATGAAGTGCATGCTGCTGTTTCCCTGGGGAATATCTTCGGGCAGGAGAATGTCTTCTTAGCCTTTCCCGTAGATCATTTCCACAGTAATCCCGTCGAGCTGAACGAAAATAAAAGAATACAAACTCTCATTTCAGATGAAAGGATTTTCTCATCCTGAGTCTTAGATCATAACTAAACAGACAGGTTACAACCATATTTACAGTTGATCTTACCATATATTTGAGCAATATGTGAAACATTATAATCAGTAGAAATGTTTTCCTCCTTGTGAGCCCAAAATGGTTTAGAAAGTTAGCATGTAAATATTTTGCTCCTTGTAGACCCACAAAGGGCCAATAAAGTTAGCATCCTTGTAAATTAACAAAAAAGACTATGACCATATTCGAGCCTATGCCACCAAGAAAATCCACAGATGTAAGACGTGACAATAGATGAGAGCTGACTTGACTGCCTTGTTCAGTGATGAGAAGAATAATATAATCTGATATGTGACGATCTGTAGATGATGCCATATTTGGATAAAATAACCAACTGCCCCTTCAGTCCAAGACTTCAGTCAGATGAACATAAGGTAGTAGGAGAAATAATTATTGGACCGTAAAATCCAGTTGCCAGAGTGCTTGATGATAACATGAGAAAAGAAAAAAGATTACTGTGTGCCCCCAATATCCAAATAATGCAACTACCATTAAAAAGACACTAGGACATTTCCCTTGAAGTGTTGAATATCACAAATCATTAACAACATATACTCTTCAGATTTGATACAATCAAGTCATGCCTGTATTGCCGCCATGAAACTAGTTAATATTGTTGTAGAGGACATGGACCCCTGTACAATAGCTTCATCAAGAAATTAAACATAAGTGCGCACATTTCCAGCAATTGGGTGGAGAAAAATAAAATACTAAAAAGAAACTTCTTAATCTTTGTATCTGCAGGCAAATAATGGAAGATGTCAAACATAGTACAATATATCAAGAGTTGAAGAGACCGTAATGTTAGAGCCAACTACTGCGCCTGAAAATGCATTTAACAAGCAGAGAGCAAACATGAGACTATATCATCTTAGCTCAAATGAGTATGTAGTGCTTCGGTACTTGACTGAAACAAATTATACTTGGCATTTTATGTGAAAACAGATCCAACATTGTCCATTCCTAGATCATCTGTAAAGGAATCCAATTGATATTGCTTCAATTAATTTTCATCCATGTCTCTGTCAAAAGCTCACCACCATTGCCACTGATTCCAATACCATCACTTCTTTATAACTGGCAAAACAATAAGTTGTTTTAAGTAACCCAGTTCCTTCATCATCAAATCAATTACTGCAGAAATTTTTCCAAATTATTAGGCAGAGAGTGTGCTTTCACTGTTATGGCATTTATGTCCAACACACCCAATTGCCTGCAGACTACAACACTGTCTCAGTGAACAAAAAACTGATTTTCAGCTGCAACAGAGATGCAAGTTACCCGTTTTAACACCCTCAAAACCCCCAAATTTCACAATGTTAGTTTCCAGTCCAAAATCAGAAGACGCAGCGAGATAAACTCCCGAGCAAGTCATAGACAGTACGTTCCAAGTAGTCATATTCAGAGAAGCACTTACGGTAGAAAGAACCTCCAAAGCGGCGAAGCTCCGCTTCGCCATGCGCGAACGAGCAGCTCTGACGACTGCATCGACCTCTCTGATAGAGAATACATAATTTCGTCTTGTACAGCTTCCGTTCCAGCATTGTAAACCTTTACCTTGCGAAATTTTGTTCTTCAAATTCCAATACTGAACCGCGACTATATATAATAAGCTACCGCAAATTCGAACTGCAGGATAAAGTAAGAAAGACGCCGTCGCGATAAATACGAAAGGAGATGCTCCGAGAAGAGACGGCAGACGGGCGACGAGGCGCAAGTGTTTGCGATCCTGAAGGGGAGCCTCCTTATTTAGCTGCCGTTCCCTGTTAAGTACTTAAGTTCCGCATATTAGAAACCAAAAGGGTACGTGATGGAATCAATTTTGGACTTTTGATTAAAAATTAAACATAATTAAGATCTGAATCGTATTATACAACGCAATGTTTTAAAAACCGAACCGGCCATCAAACCGGCAGTATGTTCGGTTTTGGTCGAACCTGGTTAGACCGGGTTGGACCAATGGTTTAACCATTGAATATTATCCTCTATACTTTATAAATAGGTTATATTTCTATAGGTAAAAAGACAAAATTAATGTTGATTACAGAGAACCGGGCCGAGTCAATAAGAACCGGATTGGCCTCCGGTTCTGGTTCAACCGGTTGGATTAGCCAGTCCAGTTCGATTTTTAAAACAGTGATACAAAGACGGAATTTTAAATTTAAACTTCAAAATAAATTTAACTATTTAACAAAAAGACAAGTATAAGGTAACTTTAATCGTTCATATTTCTTACTATTAAGATTTTATTTTATTTCATAATTTTAAAGCATGCATAATTGCATAGTGCATAACATGGGTGGTATTGATTCTTAATCAATTTATATACTAAATACGAAAAATAAAAGTGTATTTCTATTTAATACGTGATATTTCAATTTTTAGTAGCATGTCTTGTATGTACTAGTTTGTATATTATATTTTCTAATTATAAAACAAAGTATATGCAAATATGTAATCTATCTATCTTATATATCTATACTCTATATATATATATTAAATGGGAATAGGGATTGAGTTTTTTCGGGCAAATCCATGTTCCCTGTTGGATTTTGCATTGAGGTGGACGAAAAAGAGGAATGGGAAAAGAATGTGTATTGGGAAGTTTCAAACTATATTTTAAAATTTAAAACTAAATCTCTCTTATCTCCTTTTTATGTTGAACATGAAATCATGTTTAAAATTGAATCACCAAAACTGCACTCACCTCTAGACAAACTGACTCACAGCCAAATCGTCAAAACAAAGTTTTCTTGTTCTAGAGACCAAAGTGGACAGCAAGCCGCTCTAGATTTTAAAATTTAACACTAAATATCTATTTATCTCTTCTTTATGCTTGAAAGTTCGTTATGGTATTAAGGACCACGTTTATAGCGATGTTTTTAACTATGTGCAAAAACGTTAGTAAATAGATAACAAAAGCAAATGACACAATATGTTATCGTAATTCGGAATCAAAATAGTTCCTAATTTGCGGGGCTATGTAGCTCAAGATGGTAACGATCCACTATAATAAGTTGTGTTATAAACCTTCTCCACCAAGGTTTTACTAAGGTGTTAAAAACACCTTAGTCAACATAACTAATAGTGAATACCTTTTCAAGCTCCTTCATTGAATGACTTACTTAGGGTGAGTAATCTTGTTACAATCCACACTAAGACTCCCCCTCAGTGTATGCCTTACTTTAGTTTGTCTTCAACACAGATTGCACCGATGTAAAAAACAACGTTTGACACTCCTTCATCTTCACACGAGCTTCTTAAAAAAACAAATTGGTGAAGATTAAAAAGCTCAGAAATAACACAAACTCTTGATATTTTAAATCTCTCTCTTTTACTCTGAATTTGTGCTTTGTGCTCTGGCCTTCATGCCTTTAAATAGTCATTCGTTGTTAGCACATATTGTATAATTTGTGCTAGCATATGTGAGCGAGGATGTGATTGCAATACAACTTGTCTATCCTTCCATATATGAATCAGTCTTCTAACTTGATTATCAATCACACTCTTGGATCTCTATTCATACTTAGTTTGTCGTAATCAAGAATCTCAATCATTCCAAATATAAAATCGTGTAAAAAATCATATCAAAACTTCAGTCGTTCTATATATAATAATCACATCATAAATCATATAAAAACTCCAATAATTCCACATATAATAATCACACCATAAATCATATCTTCCATCATATAATGTTTTGTTAGAGAATGAGAATAAGCATTATGGGAATGCCGACTACAAGACTACAACTACAGAGGCATGAAGGTGGGAAGGCCGACAACTACACGGAGAGATACCTATACCAAGTCATGAGCAATAGCAAAGCCAAGCCTAGCCTATAGGCGAAGGGCCGAAAGCCTGGCGAAGGTTAGACCTGAGAAAGTAGGAAAAAAAAGTACATTAAGGTTACAAAGTTACTTAGCCAAGCCGAGGCTAAGGTTATGGAAGAACTGTGTCGAATAATGTGAGATGTCGTTTATGAAATAGCTTAGTCTGTTGGTAGGTAATCAAATAGCTAATCTGATGATATTGCGCGTAGCATCTTCGTCTTAATGAATGCCCTCAGACGTGTGCACTAACAATGCCGAACATGAAATCACGTTCTTTTCCTTTGTTTTAATTAATTCTATTTCTTCTATTTAGTTCCTCTCACTTTTCTCGGCTTTGATCATGTTCATTTTCAGGCAAGTATATTAGGTTTTATTTTTAATCCCCATGGCTAACCATCACATGTTCCTGATCCTCTTTAGCTTTCACCACCTCCTTCTATTTATCTTTTGTTTCTAGAAAAACATTGATTAAATTATGTTGTTCTGTATGGGTGAACAAATTGGCTAGCAACTGTGCTACTAGATGCGTGCATTGACAACTGTGCTCCCAAATGCCAATGTACATATGCAATTGAGCTATCATAGCCAATGTACATTGGCAACTTAACTGCCAAATGCCAATATACATTGGTAACTTGGCTACCAAATGCATATTTATATTGGCAATTGGGTTACCATATGCTAATATACATTGGCTACTAGGCTACCAAATGCAAATGTAAATTTGCAACTGAGTCACCAAATGCCAATATACTTTATCAAATGCGCTATCAGATGCCAATGTATATTAGCATATAGGTTATCAAATGCCAATATACATTGACAATTCTGTTGTCAAATGCCAATGTACATTGACAATTCTGTTGTCAAATACCAATGTACATTGACAATTCTGTTGCCCAATGCCAATATACATTTACAATAGAATTGCAAGATGCCAAAGTACATTGGCAACAGGGCTACCAGATGCCAAAGAACATTGACACCTTGATTAAAAGATAACAAAGTACATTGGTAATAGAACAACAAAATACCAATGTAAGTTAGCAATTGGGCTATCATATGCCAATGTACGTTGGCAACTGGGCTAGCAAATCCCAATAGACATTAACAACTAGGTTGCAAGATACCAATGTACATTAGCCACTAGGCTACTAAATGCCAATATACGTTGGCAACTGGGCTACCAAATGCCAATATACATTGGCAACTAGGCTACCAGATGCCAATATGCATTAGCAACTAAGGTACCAGATGCCAATATACATTGGCAACTAGGCTGTTAAATACTAATATACATTGACAACTAAGCTGCCATATGCTAATATTCGTTGACAACTGGGCTGCCAAATGCCAATATACATTAACAATTAGGCTGCCAATTGTCAAATACCAATATATGTTATCAGCTAGGCTACAAATATCAATGCACCGCCAATATACATTGACAACTAAGCTATCAAATAACAATATACATTAGCAACTAGGCTGCTAAGTGTCAATCTACATTGGCAATTGAACTACCAAATGCCAATGTACATTAACACATAAACTATACATTAATAACTAGACAGGGCTGCTAAATATCAATATACATATATAATTAAACTATTAAATATCATACATATGTAATTCATACTAATGTACATTGGCAATTAAACTACCGAATGCCAATGAAATGCCAATATATATTTATAACTAGATCACTGATCACCAATCTATAATATCTTATCAAATACCAATCTACATTTACATTTAAGTGACTAAATATTAATGTATATTGATAAGTGGGCTAATGTACCATGTAACCAATATACAATTGTAAATGAACTACCAAATACTAATATACATAAGCTACAAAATACTAATGTACATTAATAACTATATTACTTAATACTAATATACATTAACAACTCACATGTCACATACCAATCTACAATAACAACTAAATACCAAATGCTAATCAACATAATTTAAAATCCACTGTTAAGCTAAAGAAATTAATTTAAAATCCACGCTGGTCAGAAAAAACATTAAAGACCATGTTGCTTTGACAAAAACCTCTCAAACTAGAAGCAGTTGGACAATAAAATAGGCATTATTATTATTATTATTATTATTATTATTATTATTTATTTTATTTTATTTTTTTTTAAGCTTGATTCAAACCAAAACCAAAACCAGAACTAGGGTGGACATGCCACTTTACAAAAGCAACATCATTGAAATACATCGCCTACAGACTCACTAAATTACATCGAAGTTCATGGAAGTTCGAAAACGCACACGAAACGCCACCGTTTATTTATTACTCTGTCTCACGCAGAGGCGCTGAATCATCAGCCGGAGATTTCAATGGCTTTCGCTTCGGGTTTGGGGGTTTCTTCTTTCGGAACAGTGACTGTGAGAACACCATTCTCCATCGCCGCCTTCACCTGATCCACCTTTGCGTTTTCCGGCAGCCGGAATCGGCGCATGAACTTGCCGCTGCTTCTCTCGACGCGGTGCCACTTGTCGTTCTTCTCCTCCGCTTCTCTGTTTCTCTCCCCACTGATTTGAAGAACCTTTCCGTCTTCCACCTCCACCTTCACTTCTTCCTTCTTGAGACCAGGAAGATCGGCTTTGAAGACATGAGCTTCCGGGGTTTCCTTCCAATCGATCCGGGCGCCGGCGAATGCAGAGATTTCGTTGCCGGAATATTCAGACGGGCGAGGAACAGAGGGGGTCAGGGAAGTGTTGAAGGGGAATCCGTCGAGAGGGTCCCAGACGTCGAGGGAGAAGGGGTCGAAGATGTTGGATCGTCGCCCGAAAAAACTCGGAATAATCGACATGATGGGCTCGAACGAAATGCGTAATAACAGGGAAACGAGTCGCTGGATATGCTGAGAAGCGCTGACGATTTATCAATTCGCGAAATTCTCTGATGAAGAAAGGCTAGAGCTCGAGGGAATTTATAGGCTCGATCTGCGAAAAAGCGATTCTCGACGAAGAATGAAGAAAACTCCAGAAATCTCATCCCTATCATCTTTTTTTGGGAAGTATCCAGTCCAGTCCAGTCCAGTACGTTTCGTTTCGGTTTTTCTGGAATCTTTGGTGGTGGATTCTAGAAGGAACGGGAGCACCGAGTAAGTTCCATGTATTTAAAATACAGGGGACGGAATAATGTCCCATGCATGGGTGGCCCGGGTCGGAGACGAATTCTCGAAAACTTGAACCAGCCCGGACTTTTGACCCTCAACAAGGGGTTAGTGCACGACAAGGAAGTCCATGTTTAAAAAGAAATTAATGTCTCTAACAGAAATTAAAGTAAAGTCCTGAAAGTGTAATCAATGAAATAATTTTCTCTTATTAGTGGATAATTATTTTGTTAGTGTCAAAAATTGATATTTTAGGAAACATTTAAATAAGTGGAAGATTTTTTATCAAATAATCTCCCCATTAAGCCTTTTTTTTTTTTTTTTTTTTTTTTTTTTTTTTTTTTTTTGACTATTTTATCTCTGTCTCACTTAATTAAGCATATATTTTTCTCCTATTTTCTATTACGACACCGGTCTAAATTAAATACCATATATAGTTTTGAAACTGGATCAAAATATTATGCCTATTTATAGTGGAAATTAATTTCAATTGCTTATAGCCTTATATATATATATATATATATGTAGAACAAAAATCATATATGTATTTATATCACCATATATATTCTTCTTACAATTTTAAATGGAGAATATAATGCATGGGGGTTTTACTTTTTTTTTTTATTGGGGGAGGGACTAGGGAGGGGTGGGAGCTGAGGGAGGGCCAAAAAAATCTGCGGGTGTGGGAGGAAGGCCTGCAAAAGGATCGAATCCTGGGGTGTATTCTATATAAGGTGCGTCGCTGCAAGTCTGGCAAGTTTCCTTCATCTTCTTGAAGAAGGTGTAGATGTGGCTGGTCCCAAAGGCGGAGTCATACATGCGGTGCCAGCAGGGCTTGGAGGTGGCGTAGTTCACCATGTGGCAACACGTACGGGGGGTAGAGATAGTAGTTCGCGTACTCATCCATCACCGCTTCGTCCGACGCCGCCTGCACTACTTTCGCCGCTGTTGATGAGTTCGTCTTCCTACTGCTTCACCCCGCGGCGATGAAGCCAGTAATATAAATGTGATCGCCACCACCACCAACGACAGCATTCCGACTTCAATATGACTCCTCCTTCTCGACATTGACATCCACATCTTCATCGTATGTACGCGCGTCTTAAATATTTGTACCTACGTACGTCGACGTCTTAGCTCTTTCAATATGTTAATAATCAATTCATATGGTTTTCATCTTTTTAATATCTGAGTATTTGCATATCTGCTGCTGATAGTCTTGGGTCTGTTTCTTATTAATTGCCAGTCCTGCAAGAAAAGTGTTTTAATACGATTTGAGCATTGTATAGTTCAAGAAACACAATAAGGTTGAAATTTATATTTTAGTTTTAGTAGTTAATTAAGCTCTATAAGAACTATCTGTATTTTGATACTTTTGAGCTCTCTATCGTAATTGGCGTTTTTTCTTAAAAGAGATAAAGGTAAAAGGAGACAGCTATAGAAAATATTTAAAATACAAGTCAAAAAAGCCGGTGTTGATCGATGCAAGTGAGTATGCTGAGGGAACAGGAAAAATGGCGAGATTACCTAGAGCAGTTGCCTATATGCTGTGGTATAATATAATGACTTGTCTTCTGATTGTTAAAGGATTTGTTGCTGGTGATCCTGTGCGTCAAATATATATCAAATGACTATATCCTTCATTCATTGTCGTCGATAGTCCTGGTCATGTTTTCTTTTTCCTTTGTGATTACCCAACGAACTGCACCATGCAAAAATTGCACAGAGAACTGATGAATTCAACCCTGCATCAAGCAAGTACCTCTACCTCATGTGGAGCAACAGAAAGATTGAATGCACTGTAATTCTTATCAAACATGTATCAAACAAATTATTTTTCTTACTCTTGGTCTTTGCTTTGGTGCGTACAATTTCATGTGCTCTTGAATTACTGCAGCAATTCATTTTTTAAGGTAGAAAGATTGAATGCACTGTAGTTCTTTTTGTTAATGTTGAACAACTTATTAGAAGTTTTATTTGAAATTGGAAGGATGTATTATTTTAGCATTTCGTGACACATTATGTTATTGTAACTTGTGGATGTATTATTTTAGCAATTAATAAAGTTTAAAAAATAATTATTATGAAATTATGATTTGTTAGCAAAGTTTACATCACTGGAGTTTTTATTTTTATATTAATATCATTTTATGGATTCCACAAACAGGTTTAAAAAGAAAAAAAGGGGAATTTTTTTTTTTAAAAAAAAAGAGGTATTAGCGACGGTTGTTGTGAACCATAGACAACCGTCGACGTTAAAAGTCCAACTCTGACGGTAGCCGAGATTATTAGCGACGGTTGTAAAACGGTCGCTAATAAAACATTAACGACCGTTTATTCGGTCGTTAATAATCTCCGGCTACGGGGTTTTTTGCGACCTAATATTAACGACCGTACACTAATACTATTAGCGACGGGTTATCAGGGCTTTTAGCGACTGACTGTCGCTAAAAATCGTTTTTGTAGTAGTGACTTCAAAACTTTTAATTATACGAGTACCATTATCTATATATATCCCTACATCTGAATTCAAACCCTTGTCCACTTCTCCATAGAAGAGCCACAGAGGAGCAGTGGTAAATAAATCACAACTTTATAGAATGGGGTGGAGCAGGCCAACATATTAGATATCCACATCCATTAATAGCAAGTGTCTTACTAGTAGCTAAAATATGACAAAGGCGACTGTTTTTGCAATATAATTGGACTAGTTAATACATATATATCGCGTTTGAATAAAATGTGAGTGGGTAGTAGAATGAGTTCCTTTCTTTCCACTTAAGATTGCATCATTATTATTATTGCTAGGAAATTAAGATGAAGTTTTATGCATGCATGGTATATATCCAATAATTGAACATATATAGTTGACAAGTGTTTGTCGAATTATATATGTTGCAATCGATCCGTGGATTTTTATCTGTAACTGTTCGCGATATTCTCATTAATGTGCTCTAGAATCATTGACAAATCATGTTATTTTTTCTCTCCTCCGTGGGACTAATTTTTGGACAATTTATTTAATAATTAATAATCGGAAATAAATAAATATATTGTTAGAGTTTAATACATAGTTTTGGACATATATATATATATATATATATATATTGAAGAGATGGTTTAATTGAAAACGGTTAGCGTGTGTTCATCTCGATCTTAAGATCAGATCTGTAAAGAGTCCCAGACGATTCCAACTCTGTTTTGCAATTAGATCGTAGTTACTGTAATAACTACTTGCGTGATCAGGTGGGATTAAGAAGAAGTACGTAAATTTTAGTTATTTTTTCGATCGATCGATCGTTTCTACAGTTTTTTTTTTTTTTTTGGTTATTTTTCCGGCGGCCGGTAGTAAATTAAGAACAAATTAAGATCATGACGACGGGGGAGGGGAAGAGGTCATGTTGCACCGGCGGCGGGTTTTTCCGGTTGGGGAAATGCTTCCCGGAGGAGTCGTTCCAGAGTTGGGGTAACTACGCTAGGGCGTTGCGTGAGACCCCGTCGAGGTTGGTGGATCGGATCTTTGCGAGGTCGGAGGACGCGCTGGAGCTGACGGAGATGAAGGCGAGGAGCCTCCACGAGATGAAGAAGACGCTGACGTGGTGGGATATTCTGTGGTTCGGCCTCGGGGCCGTCATGGGTGCCGGAATCTTCGTCCTCACAGGCCTCGAAGCCCGTTCCGTCGCCGGCCCCGCCGTCATCCTCTCCTACCTCTTCTCCGGCATCTCCGCCCTCCTCGCCATCATGTGCTACACCGAGTTCGCCGTCGAAATCCCCGTCGCAGGTACGTACGCATATATACTTAGTACCCACCTACCTTAATTAATTAATTATATACTTACTAGATCGAAATTCGAATTAATCAATTACGCAGGAGGGTCGTTTGCGTATCTGAGGGTGGAGATGGGGGATTTCATGGCGTTTATCGCCGCGGGTAACATCATGTTGGAGTACCTGGTGAGCGGCGCGGCGGTGTCCAGGGCGTGGACGTCCTACTTCGCCACCCTCATCAACCGCCGACCGGACGACCTCCGGATCCACGTCCCTTCCCTGGCGGAGAACTACAACCACCTCGACCCCATCTCCGTCGGCATCACCTTCCTCACCGGATTCGGCGCCGTCTTCAGCACCAAGCTCTCCTCCCGCTTCAACACCGCCATCGCCATGACCCAGGTCGCCATCATCCTCCTCATCATCGTCGCAGGCTTCACCCACGCCGACCCTGCAAACCTCACCGCCCCCGACGGGTTCGCCCCTTACGGCTTCCAGGGCGTCTTCCGGGCCTCCGCCGTCCTCTTCTTCGCCTACGTCGGCTTCGACGCCGTCGCCTGCATGGCCGAGGAGACCAAGAACCCGGGACGCGACCTCCCCATCGGACTCATCGGCTCCATCTCCATCATCACCCTCCTCTACTGCTCCATGGCGCTCGCACTCACCATGATGCAGCCCTACAGCACCATCGACCCCGACGCCCCCTTCACCGTCGCCTTCGACACCGTCGGCCTCCACTGGGTCAAGTACTTGGTCGCCCTGGGCGCCCTCACCGGAATGACCACCGTCCTCCTCGCCGCAGCCATCGGGCAGGCGCGCTACGTCACACACATCGCACGGTCACACCTCGTGCCACCCTGCCTCGCTGTCGTCGACGGGACCCGCCAGACCCCCGTCGCCGCCACCGTTTCCATGATCGTCGGCATCTCCGCGGTGTCGCTCTTCACCGAGCTCGGCGTCCTCTCCGACCTCCTCTCCATGTCCACGCTCGTCATCTTCACCCTCGTCGCTCTCGCACTCTTCGTCCGACGGTACTACGTCTCCGGGGAAACCGCCGCCGCCGACCGGAACAAGATGATCGGGTGCATCGTCGTGATCCTGGCCGCCTCGCTGGGGTTCGCGGTGGGGACGGCGCTCGACGTCAGATCCGTGCCGTTGTACGCCGTCTCCGGGGGGGTTTGGTTTCTGGGAACTCTGGGTCTGCAACTTTTCTTGAAGAAGGCCAGGGCGCCCAAGGTGTGGGGGACTCCATTCGTGCCGTGGCTGCCTTCGGCTTCCATCGCCATTAACATCTTCCTCTTGGGATCCCTCGATAAAGCCTCTTACCTGAGGTTTCTGCTTTGGACGCTCTTTCTGTTCGTCTATTATTTGCTCTTTGGCCTCCATGCTTCATACGACATGGCCAAGAAGGCAGCCCAGGAACGGAATCCCAGGGAGAAAGCTGCTGAAGAAGGCGAAGCGCCTCCCATTGCCTGTGGTGGCAGAGGTGGTGGGGAAATTCAGGACCCACCTGCTGCTGAGATTTCTAATAATTGATCGATTAATCATCTTTCTTTTTTAAAGGTACTAGAGTTTAGGGTTGTCTCTTCCTCTTGGGTGTTTTAATTTTCTCCTGTTTATTAATTTGTAAATATTAAACAGAGGGAAGTTATAGTTTTCTTTGATCTTTGTTCGATTTCATGTTTAATAAATTAAAATATGTACCATAAAAATAACTATAATTCTCAATAATAATATGAAACTATCACATACATAACTGGAATTCCACAAAAACACAATTACCTTTAGTACAAGATTTCTTCGGTGCAATTCTCTATAAGTTTGCTCTCTTTCAACCAAACTAAGTTTCCTTAGTATGACCGTAGAGGTATTTATATGTTTTAAAAGTGTATTTCACTAATGACTATGGTAAAGTTAAGGATATTCTTTAAGTCAATAAACCCTTTAAGGTATCGAATGTCACATCATGACAAATCATATAAAAGTAAACCCCACACCTATATAGTCATACTGTTTTATTTCATAACTTTATTATTGGAAACCATAATTTTTTTTTTTTTTAGGAAGGTGAATACATTTTACTCCCAATGCTACTGTGGAGACCCGAACCCAAGACCTCCCCACCATAGCAATAACTCCCATAGGACCACTGAGCTAATGCCCAAGACCCATTTGGAAACCATAAAATTCAACAAACTCCTGGGGAATAAACCAAATCAATGTTTGTCAAGTTTTGAGCTCAGGGTAAAGCTCTATACTAGCTTTACCTAATCAGTTCAATAAGCCTGAACAATGTACATGTCAACCCTAACATCTTATTGAGACACTTTCGCATATGCGTTCAAGTATATACCTTATAGGATGAGTATTTTTCGTAAAGGAAACTATCCTTTGCAGTCTCATTGGCGAGGACAATTTAGAGATTCAACCATTACCTCCATTGAGACCCTCATGTATACACGTACAAGTGCATACTTAATGGGAAGCTGAACCTCAAGGCATAATATGAATACTCATATAATCACATACAAGCATATCCACATTCAACAAATGGTCATTTTATAATCTAATGGTGGAAAGCACCGACCTTCTAAGTCGGTTTTAGAGAGATTTCTAGAATGAGAGGGATACCCTGAATCCTCCCTATAAATAGGGGTAAAACCCCTTGGTTTTGGGATAAGAAAGAGAGTCGAAGCTCTAAAGTTAAGTGAGTAATCGAGTTGACACTTGTGAGTTTTTCTTTAGTGAGATCTCTTGTGGTGAAATATTTTGTGAGAGTGAGATTAGAAGGCCCTCCTTGTTGTGAGAGTAGTGTCTCTTGTGATAGCCTTGTGAGAATCCCTTTGTAAAACACATTTATTGTGTGAGACTTCTAATTTGTGAAAGCTTTGTAAGATCCCTTCTTATTAGTGAAATTTTACTGTTTCTTTATTCGAGTGTTTCCCCTTGGGCCCACACACGCTTCCAAACAATATCATAACTAATTAAGTACAAGTAAAACAAATGAAGTTGAACTTAATTGAGATAATATATTAACGATCTCTTTATTATGCTTAATTTAATTTTGTTCATTAATTAATTCTAACCAGTCTGGCCGGTCCAACCTAGTTGAACTAGACAAGAGGTTAGGGGTGGGCACGGGTCAAGTTTGGGTTGAGTTTTTTGAAAACCCGAACCAGACGTCACTTAGAAAATCTTAAACCCAAACCTGCAAAACCTTGAACGGGTTTTGGTAAAACCCCAACCCGACCCCATAAAAACCCTGATATTTTCTTAGTAACTATAAAAAATATAATAAATAATCATGGATTGGGTTCGGGTGGGGTTTGAGTAAACCCAAACTTGACCTAACCAGCGATCGGGTTTGGATTTCCAAACCCAAACCCAACCCACAGGTTGGATTTAAAAATCCAAACCCGTGAATTTTGGGTCGGGTCGAGTTCCTGACAAACCCGACCCAATGCCCACCTCTACTTAAGGCTAATCCTATTCTTAATGATTATTTCTAGTGCAATATATACCAGCACAAGTAAAGCACTTTTTTGTCTTCTTGCTTATAGAGATATTAAATATATACAAATTAAGGTTTATCTAAGGTGGGATTACAGGGGGTATACCAAATTACAATTCTGGTTCACTCAATGATTACCATGATTTTTCAGAAAAAAAAAAAAAAAAAAAAAAAAAAAAAATTCTCAATTGAAAAGAAAATCCAAGCATTCCTCCATCACTACCACTCTTTTATTTTCCTTACTTTCATGCCTCCCTGGACCCTTTTTTTTTTTTTTTTTTTTTTTTTTTTTTTTTCTTAGTATCTCTGAAATTGTGATCCTGAATTTTTCATTTTGATTTTTTTAAAAGCCTGGGAGTGTCTCCCAAATCACTGAAGAATGAAGACAACGGAAGTATGGATAATGAAGCCGCTACCATATCAAGTTCTGCCCACATAGATACTGCCACGTGTCAGGTGGAATATCCACTCTTCTGGTCTTATTAGCCTTCCTCCCTTTGCTCTCTTGCTGAGCAGCCGAGATCAGTAGCAGAGAGAAAGAGAGAGAGAGGAGAAGGAAGAGAGTTTTCGTTGCAGCAGAAATGGCAGCCTCTGTCATGTCTTCATTGAGTTTGAAGCCATCTCCCCTGTCAGAGAAGTTTGCCGTGAGAGGCTTGCCTTCACTCGCAAGGCCCTCTTCTTTCAAGATTGAGGCCAGTGGTGGCAAGAAGATCAAGACTGCTACCCCTTACGGTCAGTAACGCCGCTGCTCCTTTTGGAAGAAAAATAAAATAGGGTTTTTGAATCTGACTGTTCTTTCCTCTTTTTTCCATTCCTTAGTCTTGTGTTCTGTGGAGGATTAGTATTTTCTTTCTTTCTTTCTTTCTTTCTTTATTTTGGTTTTCCTGTTCTGGATCCTGAAAGATTATTATTCAGATTCTGCTTTTCTTTTCCTGTTTCTGTGATTCCTGAGGTGGGAAACGAAATCCTTTTTCAGGACCTGGGGGAGGCATGAGCTTGAAGGATGGTCTCGATGCATCAGGAAGGAAGCCCAAGGTTCTCCTCTTCTAAAGCGACTCCCTTTTTTTAATCCAGAGTTTCAGTAAAATTTGAAGATGATTGATTTGAGTTGCCATTTGATGAAACAGGGTAAGGGTGTCTACCAATTTGTAGACAAATATGGTGCTAATGTCGATGGTTACAGGTACTGAGTTCAGCCAAACCTCAATAAGTTCTACAAAACTTTTCAGCTACAGAATCAATTGAAGCTCTAAAACCTGTGTTTTATTTTATTTTTATTTTTTTTGGGGGGGAGGGGTTGTAATCTCTCTGTCTCTGATCTACAGTCCCATTTACTCGCCAGAGGAATGGTCTCCCAGTGGTGATGTCTATGTTGGAGGTGAAGTTTCCCCACTATTACATTCATCTTCCTGACTCGAACTTCTTTCTTAAACCCATCTTTTATTCACTGAACTTCTTTAATGGGGTACTGCAGGAACCACTGGACTCTTGATCTGGGCAGTGACTCTTGGTGGTCTTCTCTTAGGAGGTGCCCTCCTTGTCTACAACACAAGTGCTCTGTCTCAGTGATTCATCACTGCTGTTTCTCTCTATTTTGCTTCCTGTGTAATTTAATAGAAGAAACTCTCTACAAACTTCTCACTCCCCTGTGCTGTGTATGATATTATATCGGAAACAACTCGTTATACCTAATTAATATACGATCTTTCTTCGATCGGATTGATTCTAAGTATTAACACTTCTAATTCAAAAGAGAGAAACTGGGAAGAGAAAAAAGAGAAATTTTTTATTTCTTTCACTCTGCATCTGATCATAATCTAGTGTAAATTGCTTCAATGGAGTAGAAACGACTCTACTCGTAAATAACCTGTACCGGGAAGGAGACGGACCCTTCCCCATCTCCGACGACGACGGTGTGTTCACCGGACGGAAGAACAACGTACCCTGAATTCTTCACCACGCTCAAGCTCTTACAAACGTTCAACCCGAATGTGGTGTTGACACTTCCTCCGGCGGGAACGAACACCCGCTCGAACCCGACCACCTGTTTCGCCGGAGCATCCAGGAGCCCCGCCGGCGGGACGGAGTAGACGATCAGGACATGGGGGCCGTCCATCTTTCCCGTGTTCGACACCTCGATCTCGAACTCGACGAGGTCGTGGCAGCCCAGGTCGTCGATGCGCATGGCCGGGCACGGCCGGACGATGGCCTCGTCGGTGTGGTTCATGGCGAGGCAGTGCTGGGTGGGGCTCAATTTGGTCCTGTAAGATCTCGTTGCAGAGGTTAATTTGTAGGCGAAAGTGGTGTAGCTGAGGCCGTAGCCAAATGGGTAGACGACGGAGCCGTTGAAGAACTTGTATGTTCTTCCTGGGTAACCGAGCTCGTCGTCAGGTCTGAGTTGCATCGATGTCATCGGAAGCTTGTCCGTGTAATCGCTGTAGTACCAGGTCAGAGGCAGTCTTCCCCCTGTAAATCAGAGATCTTAATTAGGCGATTAATACCGAAAATTAATCAAAATGAACAGAACGAAGAAGAAGAAGATGAAGATGATGATGAATTGATTACCTGGGTTGTACTTGCCGAAAATAACATCGGCGACGGCGATGCCGCCTTCTTCACCAGGATAACCGGCCCAAACAATGGCGGAAATTTTGGGATTGTTGTGAATGGCGGAAATGTCGACACCGCCTGCGGAGAAAATTACGAGCACAACAGGGCCTGCGGCGCTCTCTGCAACCTCCGAAATTAATTGGTTCTGGTAACCGGGAAGCCAGAGATCAGTCCTGTCTAAGCTCTCGGCCTCCACGCTCAAATCCAACCCGGCAAAAATTAGGGTGGCGTCCGCGTGCTTCGCCGCCATGGCCGCCTTGTAGATCATTTTATCACTGCCACATTTCACATCCGCGCAACCCATTTCGTAATCGACGTATTTGATCCGGGAGGAGACGGCGTGGAGGGGGGTGACGATTCGGCAGGGGATTCCGGCGTAATTTCCGATCATGGAGGCGGTGGCGTTGGCGTGAGGTCCGACCATGGCGATTTTCTTCAGATTGTTGGGGTTGAGAGGCAGAGTTCCGTGGTTCTTTAGGAGAACGATTCCTTCCCTGGCCGCCTGCGCCGCGAGCTCGATGCTCTCTGGCGCGCAGATATCGTCTTTCCCCAGTGATTCGTACCCGCCGGGGCTTCCATCGAAGAAGCCGAGTCTCATGAGGACGATGTAGAGATTGATGAGAGCCTTATCGAGCTCTTCTTCCTTGACTCTCCCGTTCTTCACGGCAGAGACGGCGGTCCTCGGATAGAAATTCCCGCAGTCCAAATCCAATCCTGCAAAAATGAGAAGATTTTCCGAGAGATTAACGGGTGCATATATGGTACTGGTGGTGGGGTGATGAAAATTAAATGAAAATTAATGGTGAATTAAATTTGGACCAGCTTCGAGAGCTTGCGAGACGGCGTCGTCCGGTGCGTCTCCGAGCCATCTGTGTCCGTGGAGCATGACCTCGATGGAATCGCAGTCGGATACAATGTAGCCGTGAAGATCCCACTCTCCCCTGATCTTCTCGGAGAGAAGCCTGTTGTCGGCGCAAGCGGGGACGCCATTGATCCTGTTGTAAGAGCACATCACGGAGCTCGCGTCCCCGTCCTTGACGCACATCTCGAACGGCCGCAGGAACGTCTCCACCATGTCCTGCTCCCTCACCTGATCATCATTCACAACCCAATCAATCGAGTCAGTCGTAGGCGTACGGTCGTCTCTGCCCGAATATTAATTCAAGCTAGCATAGCATATTACTCTGGCATCGAAATGGTAACGATCGACTTGCATCCAAGCATCGACATCGTAAGCGGCGTAATGCTTGCAACAAGATGAGACCTTGAGTGGCCTGGAGTTCAAGTCCTCCACCTCCTCGTACCCGCCCACGTCCTGCAATCCCCGGACATAGTTGACGGCGTATCTTCCGACCAGGTACGGGTCTTCTCCGGGCGTCTCTAACGCTCTTCCCCATCTCGGGTCTCTCACCACGTTGATGTTTGGGCTCCAGTACGTCAATCCAGCCATTCCGAGATTAAACATCGCTCGAGCCTCCGTAGACACCACCTACTATACAGGTAATTAATTAATTATACGTACAAGATGGTTCTCCAGAGTGAAAATTAATATATATTACCTGGCCGATGGTTTTCCAGAGCTTCTCGTTGAACGCGGCGGCGGAATGGATGGGACAGGGGAAGCTGGTGGCGCCGGGGACGACGTTTTTATTGAAACGGGTACCGGGTCCGACGTTGGAGACGCCGTGAAGGGCTTCCGACCACCACTCGTAAGGAAGAAGGCCGAGCCTGTCGACGCCCAAAGCGGTGTTACCCAGCTGTTGAGCCTTTTCTTCCAGGGTCATCCGATCCACCAGGTCTTTCGCTCGGACCTGGAAGGGAAGAGATTTGTCGCAGAAGGAGTAAGCTTTCATGTCCAGACCCAGAGCGAGGTACCTCGCTTCGTCGCAGACGACGTAGCTGACATTAATTGGGGGTTTCGGCGTCGACGAGGGTAATAGAGACCGGGAATTGGCGGAGACGGCGAGGAGGGAGAGGGAGAGGAGGAACAGCCTCAATGCGGCCATTAATATATATTTTTTGGGTACGTTGGAAGCACTGAGAATTGATGAAGACCAGATGAAGACCAGCACTGCTTGTGGGGTTTATATATATATATATATATAGAGGCTCATTGAACCAGATATTGTTTGGCTTCCGCATTATCTGAATCAGGTGATAATTTCAAATGTGAAAGGGAGAAAAATTGGGGACCGAGGAGAAAACTCCTGCTACTATCCTAACCGAAAAGATAATCTTGTTTTGGGTGGGCGCTTCTCACAGGGAAGTTCCGCAACAGAAGAAAGGACCCAGTTATCGTATTTCAGGTTGTTAAGTTCCCAGTTTTCAATAAAAACAATGCAGAAATATTAATTGCTGCATCTTTTGACATATATGCTGTTGTCTTCAATTAATACAGATATATTGTACATCCTAAAGACGAAAGTTATTCGTTTTCCATGTCATAATATTGTCTGTAAAGGATGTGAGTCTCGTATGAACGCGGCAGTGCTCCATCTGTCGAAACCAAACGTACAAGCCAAGGAAGTCCATGCGGGGACGATGAGCTACCGCGACTCGCAGGAGCTCTTACCTTTCATTTCTCATAGTTAAATAACAAAGAATATATGCTAGTTAAAACAGACGTTCAACTTTAAACTTTAGATTAAACCATTTCAAATTATTAAGTCTAAATAAAATATAAAAAAACTATCAATGTTCAATTTTCTGAAATTCAATAATCGTAGTTACAATATTGTTAAATAAGTAGTTTGATAATATGGTTTAATCTCTATGTCAATTTACTTATTGTTGGCATCTTGTTAATGGGTGGGTATTAACGTTTGCAATATCAAAGTGAAAAAGCCATTGATTGTATTAATTTCACATACAATCATGTTCACTAAGTTTTAGTATATCTGGTTTTGGTGCATACACATTTATACTCTATACTTTATACTTTCTTAACAATTCTATAGAAAAAATAACAAAAATAATCCTGATTTTAGTGAACCGGGCCGAGTCAATAAGAGGCAAAACTATCATTTACCAAGGATGCAGTCGACTAAAATCTTTTACAAACTATCGGGGTAAGATAAAATCCGAATAGCGAGTCAGCTACTGTTACACAATTTAGGACAACAGAGCACGGATATGACCAAAAAATAAATTACCAACGAGGTAAGCAAAGCCATATACTTATACTAGACACGCTCGGAGCCGGATGCAAGCCCCTGTGAGTCGTACAAACTACGATCGTTAAAGACTCACTTCTTCCCGCCACCCGATACGTTGAACTTGAAAAATATGATGTCCCCATCTTGCACAACGTATGTTTTACCTTCCTGCCTGTACTTCCCAGCAGCCTGCAGATACAACATCAAAAACGATTGAGCTCTCTAATCTCACAAACGATGACACCATGTCCAAAATTGAAATTTTTTCTAACAATGTTGAGAAACAATGAAGCTGGTCATTGAGTTGCAGAGATAAGTGGGCATGAAATACCTTTACAGCAGATTCACTACCCAATTCTTTCAGGTCCTCGAATTTCATGACCTGGAGATACATGTTAAGGAAGGTAAGTGATCTGGTACAGCTCATGTATGTTTAACTGTTAGATTATTAATAGTGTTTAAGAATTGCTGAAAGTAACAGCAATAAGTCCAGGCCAAAAATGAGTACGGATTTGCCTTATGACTCATGTCATGTGAAGCTGATACCAACAGGAGGGCATTCTTTTCCCTTGAAACTCACCCATAAGATAAAACGAAACTGATACATCATAGACCATCACATTAACAGACTTCGGCAACAAGTGTGATTTTCTCTTTTGTTGTAATGACAAAAATTAATGGAACCGATACATCATAGACCATCACATTAACAGACTTGAGCAACATGTGTGATTTTATCTTGAATTGTAATGACAAGAATCAATCAAACACAGACCCATAAGATCAAATGGAATCGATACATCATAGACCATCACATTAACAGACTTGGGCAACATGTGTGATTTTATCTTGAATTGTAATGACAAGAATCAATCGAACACAGACCCATAAGATCAAATGGAACCGATACATCATAGACCATCACATTAACAGACGTGAGCAACAAGTGTGATTTTGTCTTGAGTTGTAATGACAAGAATCAATCGAACACAGCCAAATGTTGCTAGGTCAATAACAGTATATAATTTAAGTAACAGAATTACTCAATTTTTTAGGTAAAATAAGACTGAATATCCCCATATTTGTTCTGGATATGACACTTGTCACTTTCTCACATAGACGGGTCACAGAGTGAATAAATAACAAAAGGGTTAAGGTATTACCTCAGCACAGATAAAACCCCTCTCAAAATCTGTGTGGATGGCACCTGCGGCTTGAGGAGCCTTAGTCTGCCGTCTAATCTGCCAGCATTTTACCTAAAAAGGGCCACAACAAAGGATATGGTATTAAATTATTGGATTCGAAATGCACATGCAAAGAGCCACCATCAATCTCAAAAATTACAGAAATACAAGTACAGAATAGGTACAGCTGCAAGGATGATCATGCACCACTAAAACAATCAATTGAAGTAGCATACAAACTAAATCCATATACAGATGAACATTACTATTACTTCCACATTGTTCTAAAAAGAATTATTCATTCCGTTGGATTCTATTAAAAAATGCACTTATATAATAAGGGCAAGGAATTTATAAGGACAATAATTGAAAAGTTTAATTAAGGTAAGCTTATCCCAAAATTGAAAACCAAAGTTGGATGACATTTCGTTGACATTTCTCTACTACTAAGCTCAGCTTGTTTCTAAGCCCATGACTGAAGTAGGACAATGGCCACAGAATGATGCAGCTCCAATCTACCAATGTTTCTCCCTCATTATCTAGCCCAAGACTTAAGAGTAGATAAATATAGGCCTGGTTGACAGAACAGGCCAGGGACCACCCCAATTGTAATGGGATTGGTAAATTCATAAAATCAGTTTACCATTTTAGCCTCACCCATTTACAATTGAAGTGGTCCAGGACCTGGTTAGTCAACCAGGCTCATACGCCAAGAAATAAGATGCATAAGAAAGTGGAACTGGGTCCAGATAACTTTTGACGGTATAAGAAAGTTGGGTTCAATTTCTCCCAAATTGATTACCTGAAAGTCCTTCCCTACACTCATCGCTGTGGCAAGCATATCTAATCCTCAATATAATTGTTGTGGCATCAGGCCATCTTCTAGGATGGGAGAGAGACAACAACACAGAAGCTAAATAAGCAAACATGAATTTGCTTTACTCTTTTTTTTTTCTAAATACCCCTCCCCATTCTAGGAAACTTGAATCCAAGACCACAACTACTGGTTCCAAATAAGAAAATTAGCCCACTCCATTCTGCCAAGTGAATGAGCTTCACCTACCAATAGGAAACATGATTGCACAAGATGATATATCTGATGAACTTCAACCAACCCATGAAGTATTTGGTAAACCAATCCAAGAAGGATTTTGTAACCCAATCAGAATAACTATACTTTGCATGAAATAGCTTACCTCATCAGGGCCTGCAGTGAAAAAATATATAAGATTAATGGCTGAAAACCCAGTCTTTATAATTTTTGGGATGGCACTGCAGTAACATAAAGAGAAGCAGTTACAAAACTTGCACCGTATTTTTTAGACAATTATAAAACGAATTTGACACAAAATTTGAAGCAGCCTTTTGCGGTTAAACCAAACTTGCCTTTGCAAGTTGTTCTCTTTACAATACTTAGTAGCTTCATCTTCTGGCATATCTACAAGCTGTTTTTCTAAAACACAGCTGAACGGGATGATTTGCTCACCACCATGTTCCTGCACCCTAGAGAATCCATCACACCAAAAAATGAGGTTTATCCTCAATCAATGCAAAGAAATATACAATAAGAACGGACAGAAAATCTAGGGCATTTGTCGTAAGTTTATAGGCCAGTATAGCCAGTTGTGAATGCCCTGTTATACCCATGCTAAAATGTAGCACATAGAGCATCGGAAAATATGTGAAGTCTCAGTATTGACAACTAAGAACCTAAAGACCAGAAATCAAAAGCATCTAAATGAAGCACACATACCAAGCATGAATCTTTGGTAGAAACTTGTTCTTCTTCCTTTGGTAGTCCTTTTCATTCATGTTCACCTAGACACATGACAAAAAGCATCAGGATCTGGAAATATGTTGTTCATTAGACAGCAAACTTTGTTACATCAGAAACAAAGAACAAACATTTCATCAAAATCAGATAAAGGATATCAATAAAGGGAGGACTCTAAATCATAAGCATTACACTACAAGAACTGAAATTTCATAATAATTTATTCTTCAAAAGGTCAACTTAGTGATGTCAAAATCATGAGGCCTAGTTGCTTTCAAAAGCAATCAAGATGACTAGTAGCATGTCAATTCAAAATCTTCAAACTACATAGAAGGTTTAACATTTCTACATTTCAATGTGCCCAATGACTTCACACTTGCATAAGAAAGCAACTAAACTAAATATGTTAACTACAATTATTTGCATATGACTGATTAAACTTACCAGATAAACAACTGGTTTGGCAGTAAGCAACTGGAAAGTATTTAATATCTCGACGTCAGCTGCCTTCCAATCCCCCAACCGAACATCTTTTCCCTCCTGAATCCATGCTTTAACCTGTTGAAAAAAACATAAAGCTAATTGATGAATTCCTACAAATTCGTACAGTCAAAACCATTGATTAAAAGAGAAAAGATTGATGCCAAAAACAATATGCTCAAAGCAAAGGAGGGATGACCAGTTGAGACGAACACTTGCAAGATAGATGGCTTACACGAAACAATGGACATTAAACATAACAAGAGAAATCCATGGTCACATCAAAAGTAATCAAACTTCTGCAGTGCAAAGATTACCCAGATACGACCCCACACAGTTGATATGAGGCATTAAACCTTCAGTAGGATAATCAGAAGGTAAGGAAGGCACATAAGAGCATATCAACAACATAATACAAAGCTTTCGCTTCAATGTTTTTCTCAAATCAGATAGCCAACCAAAAGAATAAGAGCAAATGTAATCCCAACCAGCTGACCTTTAGACTCAGAAGAACAACTGAAAAAACTTAACAAATTATACCATGGAGAAAAACAACACAAGAAGTATGGCAAAATCCTACTTTAATTAAAACCACCAAATTTTGAGAGATAATGTGAAGAAAGTGGCACATGTTTTGCTCAATGAATCAAATAGAAACTTAAACATGAAAACAAGTTGCCAAATACTCCAACTTCTCATGATTCAGAAACCATAAAGATATTAGAGAGTAAAGACATAAGCGGTGCAAGACCTCTCCAAAGGAAAGACCATTAAACAGTTCATCAAGAACCACATTGCTACATAGAGGTTGTGTGCAAAGGATATGAATGTTAAGAAATCATTGTTGAAAATTCTGTGACATAACTAAAGAGGTCTAACAGATGGAAATGATGCAATGACAAACAATTCATAAGTCATGACAACAAACTATGAGTATGCAAGTTCAGAAACCAACCCTCAAGCAGCATTCATGCTCAACTTTTAACTGCTTATCGTTGCTTCTTTTCATGCTTTTCTCGAGATCCTCCAACTTCTTGTCCATAAACTCTAGATCCTGCATGTGAACACAAAAACAATGCTGAAAATAGAGAAGATGAACAGGTAGACACTTATTGAAGCAATGTATAAGAAGTATCTATAACATTAGTTTTTCGTGCAAAGATCAAAATATTAATAGGAACCATATGCAGATTCTCAAAGTTCCCATCCGTCAATATCATATAGTCATTCCAGCTCAAAAAGAAAATAAACCAACTTCACAGTAGGTATCTAAAATAGCAGACTCCCCTTACTCTAATCTTCCAGCCACTCACACGATTCCAAATTTATGACACCAACTTGACAGATATTTGGCTGGACTAATGACTTGAGATCTGGCCCCTCAGACAGAAATGTCCAAGGCTTTTTAATCTTACAATGAACAAAGAGGTAACTATTGAAAGACTAGAGGGGACACTCTCGCTGAATGAAATTTTTAAATCAGAAAGGACTTGGAGGAAGAAGAAACTAGTAAGATTGCAGAGTTGTCTGATCCAGAGGCTATCTACATCAAGACAGACAGTCAAGATTAAGGGGATTTCTCTACAGCTTCTCCGTTCAACCACCTATTGGACAGTGTGAGAGTAGAGGCTATTTATCTCATGGAACCTAATAGCCACCCAAAAATTATGCCTGTCATTTGGTCATCCTCCCATAAAAAGAACTTTGCCTGTGCAAAATTGCTAAAAATTGGCTGCAGTGTGGTACATTTCCTTGGGTGAAACAGGTAGTTCAGAAGAGGAGGATATAGATCTTGGATAATTCAGAGTCCTGTTAACACTTTGATCTGGGGCTCAGTTCTGATTTGGGTCACACTGTTGCTTTCCCAGGTCCTTCCGCAATCTAATTGCTTGAAATTTCACTCAAAAGCTGCCTTTCACTGGCCAAACACTCGGGTGAGCATCTCTGGACATTGAACCTTCGCTATAGCGGGAAGAATGTAACGACCAAACTTTTATCAGCTCTGGGTTCTCAATGGGCGGCATAATTATGAGCATGTTTCAGACGATTCTTCTTTGGTCACATAAATACACTCCTCTATTCATAAAACAGTGGGATTTGATCGCAACCTCCAATAAGCATCCGACTCAACAGAAGCTGAATTATGCACTAAAGCAAGTGAATTTCCCTATAATGCTTGGCAGGATTAATGGAAGCTCCAAGCCATTGTGGCATTTCCTTTCTATATATGAAGTTATCATGTATTTGTGCAAACCATTTGTGGTTTCATAGCTACACATATTAGGAACAGGAAATTCATGGTTGATGTCTTAGATAAAGAGGGTGCTCTTTGCCCTTTCTTGTATCTGGAAATTCCACATGTATACAGTTCATTAAGTTCCTTGTCGCATTCTTTATTTTTCTCATGCACAACAATCTTCATTTCAGAAAATAAGAGGTATAAAGTACCTTAAGCCGCAATTCTTGAGTTATAACCTCCAAATCCCGAACTGGGTCCACTGAATCATCAACATGAATGATATCTGGATCTTCAAATGCTCCTGAAATTAAAATAAAAAATGAGCATCCCTAATGTAGTTCACAATAAAAAAAATTCAAGACACAGGATTTTAAAGAAATGAACCAAAAACAAAAAGAGAGACAATCAAAGATTACACCCTTTTCATAACCTAGCATTTTGTATTTTGATACACAAAAAAATGGTTGTTCTCAGCAGAACAATGCGCATCCTTTCCAGTTAATTTGCTACAAGTAAATGAAAGGATGTAATGCAACAGAAAAAGAAACTTTTTTTATGTCAATACAACAAATACAAAACACTTCTCATTCTAAATAAGTTGGATAATAAGCTATTTTCGTTATCTATAAAAAAAAAAATCATAAAAATGCTGCTATAAGTGGTTAACTGGTGCTTATTTTAAAGGAATTGTATGAAAAGTCATAGAATTACAAAATTTTCATCGAGGTACACTATATTACAGACTAAAACCCCCCTCCAAGATTCGGCATTCAGGATGGTTCCAGATATAGTGCAATTTTTAATTGCAAATTTGACTACAATTCTTTCCAAAACTTAGATAACTGATGCTGTCTATGATTCGTCCTGCATTCCAAGATACACCAACTCTGTGGCAGATTCGTTAACCAAAGAAGGGGTTTCCAATAGATCTCTTGTTGAAACGGAACCACAATAAATGTCAAAACTTATTTGCTAAGAGGAACTTGAAGATAGTCAAAATGAAATCTTCATGTCATCTTAAAAAAAAAATATGAAAATAAAAAACTTTATGCTACATCAAAAACAAATTGAGACTGATATTTTAGAAATGGATGCGCACTTAGAACATGGAAGATTCCATCAACAGCACGAATATGAGACAAAAAGCTGTTTCCCAATCCTTGCCCTTCATGAGCTCCACGCACAAGTCCAGCAATATCATGGATTTCCAAGAAAGCTGAAACCTGCACAATGAAACACCAGTGTAAGAAAAACAAATAAGTTCTCAAAGGTACTCTTCAAGTTTAAACATGCCTAAGAGCAAATAGAATATCTCTATTTGTATACTCTTCAAGCAAATTTGAATATCACCATTTCAATAATCAACACTTCAAAGGAGATAGCACATTAATGACACAAGGAAATGTAACAGTGAAATCAATCAATAGAATCAATTAAATTAGACTATTCATCAAATTGCATTTTCAGGAGTCAGAAAGAGACATTGGGACATAGTGATCTCAGAAAAGACAAAAAAGAACACACTAGCAATTTAAAGAAACGCTCTAGAACTAGAAAGGATAGCACAGAGAGATACAGCACAACACAAATACATAAATAATATCAAGGACTTTGACAAAAACTTACCTCACTCTTTGGTTTGTACAATTGGCAGAGCCATTCAAATCGCTCATCGGGTATTGTTACACGTGCTTCATTAGGCTCAATAGTGCAGAAAGGGAAATTCTCCGCAGGTATTGACAACTTTGTAAGTGTGTTAAAAAGGGTAGACTTCCCAACATTAGGCAACCCCACCTTCAAAATAAAAACGGATAAAACATTCAGCAGTCTAATCCCTTATGGCAAAAAAGAAGACATTCACATCGTTCCACGACAATCAAACTGCACTAGAATACAAGTAGCCGTATCCCATTAAAAAGACTTTCAAGCAGTTTGGAGAAGGCATAAACAAGAGTAATTTGGTCTTATTAAAAAAATGAAAAGGAATAAACTGATCAGTTACAGAGGAATGCGAAGCAGACTTTGATAATCACGCATAATAAACCATGGTAAAAGTCATGAAAAAACGAACTCGGAAAATATACATGCATATAATCACAAGTAGCAGGTTTGGTCTTCTCTAAATTGTTATTCGAAGCTTTACCTATGAAGAGACAATCTAAGTCAGAGGCGTATAATGTAATCAGTGACTCTTCAAACTCTCTTCGGGTATTCCTGAAGCACTTAACGAGTGTCTATTATCGACAAAAATAAACCTCAACTAGAATTTCTCCCTTCCCATTCAACTCACGGTAACAAAACAACTCTCGACCAGAAGGGAACCAGAATCTAACTCGAGCACATTAAAGCCGACACGTTTTGCAGACAATTACCCCCCGTTATCCACACATTGGTCACGTTATCCAATTACACCCAAAAAAGCCAAAAACATCACTGCTGAGAAACAATGGCAGAATACTAAACTTACAATTCCGATCTTCAGGTGAGAAGAGAATCGACCCAAGATAGGCCGCTCAGCTGGGGCTTCCTTGGATTTAGCAGCTTTCGGAGGCATTATCGGATTGGTAGGCAGACGCCGAGAAGCCAACTCAGATGTACTAGGATATTTTGGACCCCAAACTGCTTCACTGAATTTGATAAACCTTCTAATCTGTCCTCCCTTGGGCCTGTACTCTATTAGTAGCAGGCAAGCAATGGGTACCGCTCCCCGCGCGAGCGAGTGAAGAAGCAAATCCTGCTCCCGGGAAAACTGACGTTAAACCCTAATGTACTACAACAGAGTATAATCCCGCGTCATGCAGACGCTGGTCTTTAACGTCCCCACCGGGTTAGCGCCGGTTCGAGTGGGTTCCTCGAACCCACCCGGCTTAAGTTAACGACCCGAGCAGTATTAATGCATGCCCCTCAGCAAGATTATTCAAAATTGTCTTTATCTTAAAGTTACTGAATCCAAATAGGTTTCAAATTTCTGGAGTGGCTTTTTCTCCTGAAATGTTCCTTTTCCACTCCGAGAACCGATGTCAAAAACTCACTTTTTCAGAATAATCCTAGATGATCAAGACATTATTGTTCCTTATATTTATGAAAAAACTCAGAAATTTAAGGATGTCAAAAACTCACTTTTTCAGAATAATCCTAGATGATCAAGACATTATTGTTCCTTATATTTATGAAAAAACTCAGAAATTTAGGGATGTCAAAAACTCACTTTTTCAGAATAATCCTAAATGATCAAGACATTATTGTTCCTTATATTTATGAAAAAACTCAGAAATTTAGGGATGTCAACCACGATAGGTCCAACCTCTCATTGTACCCTTCAGACTTACCGAAACTTGCGTATGAACATGAACGCAAGCAAGTGTACATAGGAATATAATACAAGTCATTTATACGGGAATGAGCACAAGTAGTATAAATGGGAATGTTACAAGTTTATTGGGGATATGAAAGCAAGTTTACGGGGGAATATGAACACAACCAAGTTTATAATACAGCAATCTGAACATCAATTATAGAAGAATAGACGGTTCTCATTGCCCGGAAATGCATACAATGATTAACGCGAATGAGTCTCATTGTTTAGGAAGCAATTCTGCCAGCAACTTCGCAACACAGTAGCTTTACAGCTTGAAACCCATCCTCATCCAGTGAGTTAGTGGCCAGGAGCTTCAGAATAGTATCTTCAGTTGCAAGGTCAAACTGTTGTCTCGAATTGAAAACAAAGTGTCCACTGCATTCCCAAGCAGATAAGGTACTGGGAGAGGAATGATCCACCTGTTTGAATATGAGTCACTCTAATTAATTTAAGACCACGGAGTAGTTATTCGATAAAAATCATGAAATAGACGAAACAAATTCTACCTGGAGGAACAAGAATACTTGAGTACCACAATTGGATAACAGCAGGTTGAATGCCTTCTTCTGTTCCTGTAAGAAGGAACATATCTTCGAAACTACTGTGACCAGAACTTGAAGGTTTCCCTTACTCTTGAAGGAGAGAGTCTTAAGGGGGTAACCTTCAAGCTCACCAATGTGTATCCCCTTCTCCTGCCAAACGCCAGATATGGGTTTAAGTGGCACGCACTCCACAGGTAACGGATTGGAAAAATAGCAGGCCTGTAAATTTAGGAGTGACAGGTTAGATGACTGACAGCGAGAAGGAATTGTGAATTGTCAAAAGATATAAGAGAGCACAACTGGAACTATGCTAACAAGATATATGAATTACCAAAATTTGTTAGGCTTGCTGTTGTGATTTAGGAAAAATTGCGTCAGATTTCAAAATAATGGACATAACACTATCCTGCAAATCATGACCTCGATACAATAATATGTATTTATTCCGAGCAAAAGTAGTGAACCCTAGTAGAATAAAACATTCCATTAGTTCCTTGAACAATAGCCCAAAAACTTTGGAGTTCTTAAATTAATGGTACCAATATGGGCCAAACTGGTAATCCAAGAAGCACAAATGTGAAAAGCTACCTTGACAAGAACCAAGAAAACAATTTGACAAATACCTGGAAATATCCACGATGGCCACCTGAGAGTGAAGGGCAGTAATCATAAAAAGCATGAAAAGAGTAATTTTTAATCTCAGCAGCAACCTTAGTAACCATTTCCAGAGAGCGGGTAAGTTGCACCAATGGCCATTGATGAGAACAAAGCGGGACCATGAAAACATGCCCGTACTCAATTGGATTTGCCTAAAAACACATTTAAGATAATAAAATAATAAATAAAAAGAGAGCTCTATATGACAGAAATCTAAATAAGGTACAACTCAGATAAGCAAGACTCTTAAACTTACATTGGCGATGACTAAATCTGCATCAGGAGGCACTCTAGCAGATGGGATAAGCTCTGCATTTATCTTCTCTCCATTAATGACACAAAAAAGCAGCTCTTCTCTGAGCTCGGAGACATTATCAATATTTTCAAGACAATTTGGTCTGCATAATTCATTGAACTGGCCAACAAAACCTATCCTGCCTTGGATGACCTGCACCATGGATTGAAATACTTTCAGGTTTTCTAACACAAACAAACATAGTACAAGAAAGAAGCATACTAAATGTTCCCAAAAACTACCTTGGTTTCACAAGTGGTCACATCATATCTGATTAGACCCTTCCATGCTCGATCTTCCCACTGTAAAGTTACACCAGTTTTGACTTACAGATATTTATACAAGGAAAAACATAATAGAAGAAATCATGCTAACTTTGCACCTGAGCCAGAAAAAGAGTGTCCAGCAAACTTTGCTCCTCCACAGGGCATGGAACCACCCCACTAGTAACATTGCTTTCAGTAAGTGTGCTCCCAAACTGGTAAACAGGGATTCTAACATCTGAAAGTTTGCAAAATGAATTTTTAGGATAAAAGAAAAATCCAGAAGAAAGGTCAGCAGACACGAGGAAAACGTTTAGTAATTACAGATTCGATCATACAGAATAATTCAATGCTAGCAAAATACAATTATATCTTTAGTTAATATTCTACAGTCAATTTGTGTTTGCAACAATCTACCCTCCACTACCCACCGGGCACAAAAGACAGACAATATTATCCACATAGTAACTAAGCTGCTCTTGCAGAAATAAATAAGGTACCAGAGCCAGCGCATAATCAATAGACCGTTTTAGCCAAATATTAACTAAGCCCACTCTAGCACAGGTTATAAGGTAACAGAGGAACAGTAGGATTAGCTTAAGCCTACTCTAGCACAGGTTATAAGGTAATGGAGGCAGCAAAGGACTAGCTTCATCCCCATTTGCACACAATTTCTCATTCCCTGGTGTAACTCTTTGGTAGAATGCTAAAGAAGCACATTTTAATTTGCAGAAGTATAAATTAGCCAATAAAATAAAATAAAAAATTTAACCAACCTTTAATAGGACGTGAAAAATGTGACAGCTCAGAGGCCTTGGCGCCTTTATAGGAGCAATAACCATCTTCAAACTGCTTGACAGAAACCATGCTCGCAGACAAAATTTCCAGAATCCTATTACAGAAAAAATAACAAAAGAAACCAACTTGACCAATGTTCAGCACCCCCCACCAGCAAGAAAGGTCAGATCTGCTGGATGCCCACCAGCTGAAGGAAGGGCACCCCGGCCACCGTGAAAAGAAGGGGAAGCAAGCAGAAACTTAGGGCAATCTTTCGAGCATGCTTTACCCCTTCGAATTCTAGCACGAGTTTCTTTGCTTAGAGCCGTGATGAAATTACTGAAGCCAGCCCTGATTGGACCAGCAGTATCTGATCTAAAAAATTCTCAAACTGTTGATGAAATTAAGCAAGACAGAGATAATTGGTAATACAAGGATTCTGCAATCACAAAACCGACAAAAAATACAGAAGACTATGCCGTCACTGATACAGGAAACAGGTCTGGAGACAGGCACAATGACTAAAGACTTCTTTGCCAAGGTGCAACCGAACTAGTGCTTCTGCAACTGAAGAAATCTGCAGCCAAAGAAAGACAACTGGATCAGACAAGAGGTGCACAAAGAAATTTAATTTAATAAATCCTAGGCTAACATACTCAAAATTCATTAAGATACATCTTCTAATGTTAGCACATATATATCCATAAAGCTTAAACGTGGATGATCTTCAGCTGAAAAATTAATGAAAAGACATTCAAAACTAATTCACAGTCTAAATAAATATTTCACTTCAAACTCACTCTAATATACTATTGAAAAACAATTCTTCTCAGCTTATGGACGTTATTCCATCAAAGATTCACGAAGCAAGCAATATTGAAAAGAATGTAATAAGAATCTAACAGATTAGCGAATGCTCATGCCTAGAAAAGGTTTTTATTATGATAATTAGGGACAGAAATAGTGAATGAAAATTCCAAAACGCAATAAAACATGCACAGCATGTAGAAAATCCACGTGAAGAAACCTCGACATGGAATACTGAAACTTACAATTCAATAAAACTGCATACACCATAAAAAAGAGCAAACGCATTTAATGGTCAGAGAACTCCAATACATTTCTATCTGAAGCAGGCATTGGAAAAATGAAAACCACCAAACTAGACTTCAGCTACTTCATAATTCACCACAAAAACCAACGATTTCTCCTTCAACTTAATGGCTCCTAGATCAAATTTATCACAAAAAATTGACATAATATCAGAGGACTAGATCAAATCCAGAGCCACCAAACTACCACCAGAAAAAAAAAAAAGCGAAAAGCACAAAGGCGGAACTTTTTTAAAAATCTCCGAGAAACAGAGAAGCTCAGCAGATAGTACGATTCATCAATGAATACAAGGAAGCGACCTCCATTACAGACGAAAGTTAGATTCATCGACACAGAGAAGGAAATTACCTCCATTACATACCAAAATTAAAACGCAAAAATAACCTCAATTGAAAAGTAAGAAAAAGATGGAGACAGTTTTATCATGAAAAATAAAAGTAAGAGAGATCGAGAGTGTTAAGATCAAAACGTACGGATCACCCAAGATTCGGCTATTTCTACGCGACCTGTCTGTGGGCGAGAGAATTCCACACACAATAACAATCCGCCGCCCTTTCGGTATTTATACCCGCGAAGCATCGTTGAACCGCACGAACGAGACAGAAGGTGCGTGCGTGCAGAGATCAGAATGCAGATCTGGCCCACCAGCAATCTAGACCGTCCATATTTCAGTGACTAATCCCATGGACACGTGTCACACTGATTCGTTAACATCAGAACCTATCGAGCCATAAGCTAATGAAGTTTGTTCTTGAGTGATTATGGGGCATCTCGGACAGCAACATTGGGGTCTTATTTATATGCTAAATTAAAATTTGATAAATATTTATTATTGTGAGCCCATTTTTTATAGTAAGAGTTATTCCATGGTTTTTTCCTTCACACCAAAGGGTTTTCACGTAGAATCATGTGTGTTTTATGAGCATGATTATGTTTTGTTGACTATTTTTATGTTGTTTTCATGATAAATATTCATTATTGTAAGCCCATTTCTTATAAAAATCTTAAATATACGTAACATATGGCGTATAATATTCAACGGTCCACCAATTGGATGGCTAATTCGATTTTCAAAACATTCAGTTCAACATTATTAAGATGATATTACTATATATTTTAAAAAAATTTAACATCTTAAAATTAAAGAAATGATCATTTGAATTACAATCAGCAAACGGTCTAGCAAAAACGAAATGACTTAGAAAAAATTAAAATAAGACAAAGAATCATTTGAGACGAATGCCCATGGATTGGATTAGGAGGGTAGTTGATGCCTCTTTATGTTATTCATTTAAATAACATAAAATGTCCTACTTGATTAGTATACGGGGGTGGCTAAGAGAGTAAGGGTGTCAATTTTACCCGATTACCCGCATCTTAATCGAAACGGATATGGATAATTGTTATTCCTTACCCGATTATCCGGATGGTAATTTATTTAAACTTTATGCCCTTTATTTAAATAAACTTAATTTTATTGATGTTATATTTAGATAATATGTGTTTGAAAATTTTGTTTGAGTTTTATGTTTTTAAAATATTTAATTTATTAGACTTCTAATAGTTTTATTGGTATTAGTGTTATTCAAATATTAATTTTGAAGTTATTTTTTTATAATTTTATTGATACTATTTTATTTTTACAAATTATAAGTTTTTTGTATTTTTTTTAATTTATAAGGGTTAGATAATTAAATCTATTAAAATATTATTTATCCATTTATTTACCCAATTACCCGATTACTCACGGGTAATCGGGTAAAAAATTCGGGTGACGGAATAAAGAATTTTTATTAGGACGAAATGGGTGACGGAATAATCCTTACCTGTTTCAATTATTCCTCGTTTACACCCCTATAGGGGAGGGGTAGAACACCTCCTACAGAATCCATTGAGACACCCTTATTTCCCTCCTATTTATCATGGTTAATTAATAAAAACGAGGTTAGGAATTATTTAATATGGATTTTCACTAGTTATAAAGGAGGTTTCAATAAGTATAATATTTTAAAATCAAAAGATTGATTGAAAAGAAAGACCAGGCATTGACCTTGATATTGTAGTAGACACTTTTACTGACCCTGAAAATAAAAAAAACATATATGTATATATAAAATAGCATAATAGTATGAGACCAAGGATCAAGTCAATGTCAAGATTTTCCTAATTGGTTAAACCATTAACATGTATCAGCGGTTGACTTAGTTGAATTGGTCATGGGTGATGATGTCATCATAATATTATTTCCAATTACTCTTAAAGCAAGTAGCTTATGGGTGTAAAGATTTTAGAAAATATTTAAATTGAAAGCTTAAATACCTTAAACTTTAAAGTTTATATTTATTATGATTTTAGGTTACCTTGATAGCAAATGAGCACCAAATGGATAGATAGAATCCTAAATATTTCAGTCATTGTCAAGGGGGAAAGAAACCAACCACCTCTATTTCAATGGCAGTTTTACTAAAGAATTGTCATGATTTTAGCATATATCAGTGCCATTCAGTTTAAAAACCAAGAGAATATGACTCTATTCAATTAGAGCCTCCCAAAGAGGAACCAAGTAACAAACACAAAAAATGATGAATCAATAGGGAAACTGTAAAAATTAATGTACAACCATAAGAAATGCATTATCAAGAAAAAGCATGTCAATACAGGGAGAGAAATCTATAACCCACTTAATAGGGTTCCTTACTAATGATCCACATCCTCCTTTCAGTGTGAAAAAACCCAGCAATTACAGTACAAACCAAAGATCTTAAGCGCCGCATCCGTGACAGGTATGAAGATCTCTGAGCACTTCTTAATATTTCAAAGCATTTCAGGAGAAGATAATTTCAATGGCTTACAAAGGTAACTCGCATCCCAAAATCCTCTACAGATTAAAAAAGATGGATAACAAGTATGAAGAACTCTGATACGCTTCTGTTCTCACTAATCACCTACCTTGAGGGTGAACAAGCTGCAAAAAATCCACCCTTCTCAGTGCATCTTCAGAGCGTATCCTTGCCATGGTATTGGATTCATCCTCCTCATCTTTTGATACTATGCAGTCCTCCTCACCTAAGGAACTTCTATTCTCTTCTATGCCAGTGTTTGGCACACCAAAGAGAGCATTCGTGTATTGTACCTCCGACCTAGTGAACGAGTCTCCGTTGTTACTGCGTGCGTAAGCATCCTGCAGTTGTAGGACATACTCCAAGTGCCACAAGACTTCGCCCATAGTCGGTCTGTTTTTCCCTTCATCAGCCAAGCATTTCTCTGCAATTTCACCAAACTTCTTCAAAGATTCCAAAGAGTAGGAATCTCTGAGTTGCGGATCAATAATGGTCTCTAATGCTCCCTGTCTCTGCCATCTAATTGCCCACTCAGCAAGGTTGATCTGATCTTTGGGTAAAGTTGGGTTTATGACTGGACGCGCACAAACCACTTCAAAAAGCACCACACCAAATGAGTAAACATCTGATTTCTCTGTTAATTGCTGTCTGCGGAAATACTCGGGGTCAAGATAGCCAAAGCTTCCTTTCACTGCAGTACTTACATGGGTCTGGTCCAGAGTAGGGCCTGTCTTCGACAGCCCAAAGTCTGCCACCTTCGCCACAAAATTTTCATCCAACAATATGTTAGTTGTCTTAACATCCCTATGAATTATTCCTCCCTCAGCTCCTGTGTGAAGATAGTGGAGGCCACGAGCAGCACCAATACACACGTCCAACCTTTGCTTCCATGAAAGAGCTGGAAGATCACTACCAAAAAGATGGTTCCTTAATGTCCCATTTGCCATATATTCATAGACTAAAATCATCTCACTCTGTTCATCACAGTAGCCAATCATAGAGACCAGATGCCTGTGATGAAGTTTTGATAGCATCTCAATCTCAGTTTCAAACTCCCTCAACCCTTGCTGGGATTGCGGATGGGCACGCTTGATAGCCACCAGTGTCCCATCTTCAATCTCACCCTTGTAAACCTTACCAAAACCTCCAGTCCCAATTACTAGCAATTCATCAAAGTTTTGAGTCGCAGTTCTGATCTCTGCAATCGTGAATCTCCTGCCAAGTCTCGTTGTAGCCATGGACCCGTTTGCACTATAGGGATATTTAGATCGAGCATCTGTAGTGCTCCCTACTGTTGCATGAAGAAACAGTGGACGCCAACCTGTAGGCTGATTTTTCACTTGAGATGTTTTCTTTTTCTGTTTGCAACAAAAGAAGAAAAATAAAAAAGAAACAATAGCAACAAGAACAACAGCTCCACAAATGACCCCCAACAAAATACCCTTTTTACCACTTGTGTGTTTGTTTCCAGAATCAAATCTTCCTGAATCATAAGCCAGATTCCCACTTCTGCTAATTTTAAAAATCTCCAACCCATTCAACAGTGCATCAGTGCCAGATTCACCAGCAGTAATATCAGGTCCCAGTTGAACCCAGAGAGTGTCAATATTCTGCAATACAGAATCAACATAATCTTGGTGAAATCCCTTGTCCTTTCCTCCTGCCTTCACAAACACATCAACATTGTCAACAGCAGTCCGATTATTTATGTAAATCTTGAATATCCTCTGACCTGGTTTATCATAGGACAGCTCACAGAAATGTAACCGGACTAAGTAATCAAAATTGGGATGCACTTCAAACTTCCAGGAAATGTTAATTCTCTTCTCTGATACTTCAGCATTAATCATAGTCCTTGCATCTTCATACACAAAAAGTGGAGCAACCAAAGACTTCTCATTGGAGGCATAGCTAATGTTGGAATTATTATATAAAACCTGACTAGCAGCCACAGTGAACATGTAAGGATGATCATTTTCCCATATTCTCCAGAGATCTTGATCTAGAGCAGGTTCAACTTTCGATGCTCCAACATTCAGTCTATACATGGTTTCTATCCCTTTATCACTCAAAGAGAAGTTACCACCGCTTCCACCCACTTTACTAATAGAATCCATGAATAATGTATCCAGAACAGGTATTATCTCAATGGCATTAACAAAAGCAAATGAACCCTCATTTGGGACAAACTTAACCAAGATGCCATCTGTTCCCACATCAAGAAAGTACTCTTTCATCAATGAAGAAACGGTCAAATTACTCTCTACACTTTGCAAGTATGAATTCTTATGGGAAATCTCACTTGCCACACTAAATCGAGTAAGAAGTTTGAGATTATTTGCTGTTACATCGAATAATGAGTCATTCACATCAACATTCTCCAGAGGTAATGGATGGAAATGAAGACGAAGGTAATAACTTCCCGATACAACTTTGAAGGTATAATTAGAAGATTGATTAAATACTCGAGCAGTTTTATACAGATCTCCATACATTGAGTTTCCATCGGCAGAAGCAGTTGATGCAGCAAAACCCGAGAAACTGACAGTCAGGTTCTGAAAAGATAAGTCTCCATACCATGTTCTACCACCCACAATTATACTAGAGTTTGAGCCACAATTGATAAGAACGGGTTTCATTTGAGCCTCTCCTAGATCAATACAGAGAAGGCAGAAGGCAATGACAATCAACCAAAGAGAGCCCATTATCTTGATCTCCTTCCTGCACACTGCTGGAGGAGAAATGCAGACGCGGCTGGGAATACTCTAAAACTTAAAACCACAGCACCCCTCTCCCTTTTGAATGCAATAAGCAGTGAACGAGAATATCACAGCTCGAATGCCCCTAAGATAGTTCACGTGGCTAAGAGTCCTCTGCAGCTTCCGAATAAAGACACTCTAAACTCGTTTAGTACTTCTATTTTGCATTTTGCAGTTATTAATATTACCCAGATCTCAGCCGCATGAGAAACCACCAGAGAGTCTAAAAATAGAAATCATACGAGCAACTAAGACGAGCAACTGCAGCACCTGCAAGAGTGATATAAGATCAAATCATCGTTTTTCTTCACCGACCCTGAAACCCACAAAGAGTAGAGGAGAATCAGCTAGTCCCACAATCAATTCATCCTACTTCGCAGCTGAAGAACAGATCCAAGCAAAGATAAGATACTATCACTTAAACGTGAAAAACAAAAGAATCAGGAACAAAAACTAAAATCGAGGAGAGCAAAGCAGAGAATTTTGCTAGAGGATTCAATTACCCTTTACCAAGACAAGGCTATTCCAGCAATATCACCACTCGATGACACTGGGGAAAGAACTGAAAAGGGATGCTTCAGGTTTTTTCTTTCGGCCGAGTAATGTTCCAGATTGTACCGAAAGAGGGAAACAAGCGAATCGTGCGCAAAATTGGTTTTTTTTTTTTTTTTTTTTTTTTTTCTGGAATAGGAAGACAAAGGAGTCAAGATCGTTGCACTGGTTTTCCCTCTTTTCCCTTTTTGTTTATTTTTGCTGGGTTTTCAGCGCGGTTGTTGCTGCCAGAGATGGAAGTCCATTATTTGTGAAGTGGGGCACATGCTTTTGTCCGGAAGGAGATCAACAGTTCAACACTGCAACCAGTTTAATGGCGTTCCCACAATACCCCTTCGTTATCCTCTCCTCTCGAAAAGAACCCATTTCCCTACCTTTTTTTTTTTTTTTTTTTTTTTTCTGAATTGCCCTGTTATTCTTCGAAGATAACTCAGAGATTCCCAGACTCTCACTGTTCTTTACTTCGTTTCATAGACCATTCAACAGTTTCGCCATTTTAGATCCTGAAAAATATAGAAAACACGTCAGAACTACTGCTGAATACATGATTTTATATGCTTCCGGTTATACAAAATAAATATATTACTTCAAAATAAGTTTAAGTTTTCCTGATAAAATCAAGTCCTCAAAACTTTTGCTGGTTTTCAGAAGAAACGTAAAAATCCAAATACTACACATTTTAAGACTAGGATTGAATCCAGAAAAACCAAACTGTCAAGAGAGTTAAAGACTATCTTTTATGATTTATTACAGATCTTGTAGGGACTAGGGGACTCACTTTAAGAAGGGAAGCCGTCTTGTACTTGCGGAGACCAGTAGAGAAGAGAGAGAGAGAGAGAACCATGTTCAAAGTCGGCATTTCAAAGTCAAGTTCGTGGGTTTCGGCCATAAATAGAAGAATTTCCGCCACGGCAATTTTACTCGATTACCTGATTACCCCCGATAGATATGGATAATGGGTATTACTTACCCGATTACCTGGAAATTTATTTGGTAAATTTTTAAAAATTTATATTTTTATTTTTATTTTTAAATAATATGTGTGTTGTATATTTATTTGAGTTATTTTTAGATAAACTTAAGAATTTTAATATAATTTTAATATAATTTTAAATTTTTTATTTTTTATTTTATTTATAGGGGTTAGATAATTAAATTTATTAAAATATTATTATCTATTTTTTTTACCCGATTACCGGGTAAGAAATTCGGGTAATGGTGACGGAACATGGCAGGGTAATTGAAACGGATAACGGAATAACCCTTACCCGTTTTGATTATTACCAGTTTACACCCCTACTTGTGCAGATCCAAAAAAATTGTCAGATGCCCGTAGAGTTTGGTAAAACGAGCTTCCATTTAGCTCATTGTCACACTGTAACGGACACTGTTTAAGAGCAAGCTAATAATTTATGGACATACTTCCTACCTATATTTATTAAATCAATACTAGGAAGTAAAACTACCTAGCCTAAAATTCATATAAGAAAAATTGTAATTCATAGATCAATTAATGCTAAAATATTGGGTATGGATGCATTGTACAACAATATTGAGTCATGAATTTTATGACAAAAATACCCATCCTACTTACGGTTATAAATTACAAACTAACATTCTTAGTCTTTAACAGTGTTTTAAACGATCTGACCTGATTGAACCAAAATCGGAGGTCACTCCAGTTCTTATTGACTCAACTTGGTTCACAATAATTAGCATTATTTTTGCCTTTTTTCCATGGTTTTAAAAAATCGAACCGGCCAACAAACCGACAGTATGTCTAGTTTTGGTCGAACATGGTTGGACCGGGTTGGACCAATGGTTCAACCATTGAATATTATGCCCTATACTTTATATTTTCTTAATATTTCTATTGAAAAAAGACAAAAATAATCCTGATTATAGTGAACGGGGCTGAGTCAATAAGAACTGGATTGACCTCCAATTCTGGTTTAACCGGGTCGGATCGGCCGGTTCGGTTCGATTTTTAAAACACTGCTTTTTTCTTATAAAAATATTAAATATATGGTGTACACTGGTCCAACCCAATCTAACAAGGTTCAACCAAAACTGGACATAGCGCCAGTTGGATGGTCGGTTCGGTTTTTAAAACATTGATCTTTAATGAAAAACTATGTTGGGAAGTTAAGCCAAGTATCCAAATTACATATATGTATTAAACTGCATACTAGTATTTGCTGCATGTTAAGCCCTGGGCGATAGCTCAGGGGGTCTATAACATACAATTATTTTGTAATTAACATACTACTACGTGCAGTATAATGTAAGTTCATTAACGATCCATAAGATACAAGTCGTGTTGGTATAACATATTAGTTAATGGTCCATAATATATTATTGAGTTAGCGTATAACATACTTCCCATTTGGCATAATATATTGGACAAGTTATAATTTTATGTAGTTGAGAGAAGTTATAATTTCACATGGATATGCGATATTTGTCACCATGGCGCGGCCTAACATGTTACTTTGTGGTATGTAACATCCTATTAGTTTTATTGGTAATATACTTTTGGCCGTAACATATTAGTCCCGATTCAAAAAATTAAAATGAAGGGCATTTTCATCGTAGAATTCATAACTCGATATCTTATCAACATACAACTCTATATTTTCACATTAATCGGTCCATGAGTCTTAATTCTCCCTGTGTATTAACTCCTTGTTGAGATGTAATTGGTAAGGAGGTGAAGGAAGCAACTCTTCTCAAAGTAGAGGGGTGCATGAGACCAACCCTTTTAATAGATGGACCACTAGTGATCCATAACTCCCTCAAAATTAAAAATGAAATATGAAATATGAAGAAGGAAAATTCTCAAAAATCTAGTTTGGACTTTGGAGTGAATCAATATTGTAATTTCACATAATTCATAATAGTATTTAGCTCATGGGCATTAGGTCAGCTACTTTTAAAAAGTTTCAGAGACAAGACGTAAACTTAATTTTTTGACAGCTTTGGAGTTGACCTAAATTGATCCTATTTGAATCAGTCACAAAAATAAACTCTAGTATGCTAAAAAAAAAAAAAAAAAAAAAAAAAAAAAAAATATGAGGGGTCCTTTTTTTTTTTGAAAAAAAAGATGACCAAATTTAAATTACTTTAAAAAGATTAAGTGAATATAATTCACAATTAACTCTCAAATTGCCATCCTTTTACTCCATAATGAAGTAGAGTGTACTCTCTTCGTTTATGTTTCAAATGACAAATATTGTGTATGAGTATAACATTCACAATTATTTAAAACTCCAAATCCATCACATATCACAAACACCCTACTTTCAAATCAATGTTTTCAATTGTGTCTCCCTAACCACCCACTTTTAAATTTCATTAATTCACAAATCCAATCTCGCTAGGCCCTTTATCTGCCCTCCCTCCTGGGCAGGAAACAGTGGAAGATTCACAAACTAGTCTTAATTCTTAAGGCGTTGCTAGGAGTAGAGGTTGCCAAGTCTTCTCAGGCTGCCCAAATCAAACATGAGTCCTTGCAGGACATGGCTAGAAGTGACAACCGGTCGGTTTCAGACCTGTCTGAAGACGTTATTTTACTTCCAGGCGTCAGGGATGACTTCAGCCCAGATCTTGCCAGAAGTTCCCTAGGCTGGCTACTTGTGCAATCCAGACACTTGCATTAGCGTAAATCTGCACAGAAACTGGAATGGGACTACGGAGTACAACTGATACATAACAACTTTCAATAATATTTTGGATCAGCAAACTCATGCCAAGATACACACCGAATTTGCCACAGCCTTTTTAATATTTTTGGTGAAGAAAACTGAGTTTAGAACCGAAGATATCTACAGTCTACACAAAACTAATAACAGAGCACCGTTACCACATAAAACACTAAAGCATATGAGAAAGAAATGGAAATGGAATTCAATCTCTAGCCCTTAACACTCTCTTTTGTTATGCTGGAGCATACATAGAAACCCGGTTAAACTCATGGAGCTTTAGAATCATCCCCAGGCACATCATCTTCATCGTGATAGATGTTCTCAGCCATCTGCCAGATTTGTAAAATGTTATCTTCTGCTACACTAGCAATAACCCAATCCTCACAAGGGTTCCAAGAGAAATCGGAGATTTTGCTTGTGTGACCACCATGAATGAAAAGCAACTCTGGTGGACCATCCTCCGCGTCTTCTGGAGTTTGTTCCTGATCAATTCTGCAAGTAAATTCCATATTTTTAGTCATCAGTACAGTAATTTCAGTTTCAAGAGATGTTTGTATTCAATCGGGTGAATGGCTGCGGAAGGAGCAAGTAGACAAAAAAGCCACATTTTGACAAATGAAGGAAGAAACACTCAGCTCTATTTATCTTGAACCAAATGAAACCTTGGATAAGATATCCGCATCTAGAAGCAAAAGATGGACATAACATTGGAATTTACCAGAACTGTCTCCCATTCTCAACTTTATCCTCCTAAACCCTCCTATTATTGATCCTATTATTGATCTCAAATCTTCCAACATTCCAAGTTGTGAAACACTTGGATGCAACAATATGGTGCGCCTTCGGTAGGCCAAAAGGCAAAAGTCATGACTCTGTGTCAAAACTTTACACAACTGGAGACATCAAGAGAAATGGTCACCAGCAATAAAAGATAATTTATTAAGTTAATGGGAGAAAATGGTAAATTTCTACACTAATCACTGACAAACACTGGTGTTTTTGACAGTGAGATTAAACAATAAAACCAACTTCATGATGCTGCCTGTTCAGCAATACCAGTAGGCAAAAGTAGCCACACACCCTAAAACTGAAGTTGGGAAATTAATGAACTAGGTCTTTGCTTAAAGATGGAAAGAGAAAACTTCATTCCATTACCGTTACTGCCACTATCCTGCCTCCATAACAGGCCTTAAAAAAAAAATAATAAAAAAAATAGAAGTCGAAAATACCTGCTCAGGTCCCACACCATAAGCCTCCGACCAAGACAGCAGGAAGCTAGTATAGTCTCATTCTTAGGGCTCCATCCTATTTGGAAAACCTCCTCCCTATCATTACACAATGAAGAATAGGTTTTAGTTCAATAACCCCAAGAAGAAAGACCCATAGAAAACTTAATCAAAGTTGCAGACAATTTATATATCAGAAGCACCAAATAGTGAATGATGACAACTCACTTGTGACTGTCAAAGGTGTGCAATGCAGTATTTATCTTGCGAAGATCAAACAGTTTAACAGTTTTATCTGTTGAACCAGTGGCCACAACCCATTCGTTAAATGGATTGAAAGCTAAGCAGTTAACCTGACAACAGAACAACAGACAGGAAAATATAAGTGAGCTAGTTGAATGCAAAAAAAAAAAAAAAAACAAAAAAAAAAACGGGTACCATCAAACTGCATAATTGTTAACTATTTAGCAGGAATTTTCCAATCAAAACCCATATTGAAGGGATTAGAAAAATGGTGCAGAAAAGAGAAGAGAAATCAAGAGAAACATTTGGACAATTTCAAATCAAGTCATATCTCATGATGAACAAAAAGAACGAATGGCTTTTAACTCTTCCTCTGCTTTTAATATTTAAACAAGACAAAAGAACCAAAGCTAGAATGTACAGCACAACAGATTGGCTAAACAAGAAAATTGAAAAGAAAATCTTTGCAGCAAGGAGCAATGTGCATATAATACATAATATTAGATTTTTTTTTTTTGAAACTTTTTATATGACGTTGTACATAATATTAGATATTATCTTCTTCAAATACACTGGCAATAGGCAGCAATTGAGAGGAAGATTACTGAGAGAAACTTGTGTCTAGAAGAAACAGCTTTCTGTCATGAGGTGCTTTTATCTCATTAATGTTTGCAAATCTCCCCTTCTACACTTATTCATCTTTTTTAATTCCTAATTGATTTTGACCTTAATAACTGTTACAACTAATATATGTAAAACATTCATCATTTATAAACAAAAGGTTCAAAAAGGAATCCTATGCTTAGCAGGTCCAGCAATGCCCCTTCACAGCACAGGTGACTCCAAGTATATTCCAAAACTATAAATAGATGAAGAAAGGTAAATCATATTTTATAGCTTCTAAGGCATGAAAATTCTTCCACCTCAAAGTTCCAGTTTTCTATTCTAATTTCCACTTATAACACAGTACCGAAGCAGGATACCTGTCCTTCCAGGCCAAGTACATGTTAGATCACTCTTGTACTTCATTAATGTTGCCCCTGTCACAGGCCCTTAGTTCAAGAATGCATGGACTGAGTTGTAGTAGGAAGGATATCGCATGAGTTAGTTTGGGAGCATTAATTCGATAAAAGGTCTCCTAACTTAAGCTAGCCATTTCAAAATGAACTAGGAGTTAGCTTTAACACAAAGGAAGTACATAATGAAACTGAACACTGCAGTGAGCAGTTCAGTGCCAGTATGTCTTACGTGCATATAGGACAGAAATAGCCTCTGAAGTAGGACATAAGACAAGAAAAACATTAGAATAGGAGCTATTCATAACCGAACAACATACTTCACAATCTTCAACTTTCCATGTGCATAAACTAATTCTATAGCAATTCAAGTAGTGGCTGTGATGTAGAAAGCATATTAAGTTACACCACCAGTAAAATCAGCACCTTATTCTTCAGTGCAGTATATCCTTTAGTTGATGTTTTAGTTCCTTGAAGAGGTGGCTGCCACCATCTTAGCTTCATATTCTTTTATCTCTTTTAAATAAATCCATTCACCACTAAAAATATTATAAAAATAAATAAATAACATGTTTCAGAAAGACAAACAAGATAAAGTCAAAGAACATAATTCATATAAATTATCCACTCCAATACAAAAATGACTCAGCACCAGTATGATGATGGTTGTAAGAGAACAAACAAATGAGCTTTCCTGATAGATCCTTTTTCATTAAAGCATGCCAGAAGGAAATTTTAAACAACTCTGAGACGGGTTTTATGCATATTAGACTCAAACTTAAGAGCAAAAAAATATGAAATGCTATACCAACTGAACTACATAGTGAACAAGAAATTTGGATCTTACCTCACCTTGATGGGCAACAACTGATTGGATAGGTTTGTTAGCTGGAGAGGAGCGGAGATCCCATATAAGAAGGTAGTGATCATCCCCAACAGAACCAAACAAATATTCATGCCTTAAATGCCATGAAACATCCTCCACAACACCTTCATGAACCTAAATTTGAAAGAAAGTTAATTCATGACAGTTGGAAAGATGTAAGAGCTGACAGACTCCAGAACTTCCTCCTAGTGACCAAAACACATGCTGGTAAAATTGTAGACTACTAGGAAGATAGCTCTAAATACTTAGCCCGAACCATGGTTAAAGTTGAGAAATATTTGAGAGTACTGCAGTACAAAACAACCATTTAAGAATTCTAAAATATTGATACCTTAAAAATCTGTTGAGCCTCAAGAGTCTTATTTTTAGGAGTTGCATTAATGTCCCATAAGCATATCTGCGCATCATCAGACCCACTCAACAGGTGGCCCTGCTTGAAAAGACTCCAAGATAAGCCATAACCCTCAGTGTTATGGCCCCGTAACCTCAAATCAGGACTACATGCACCATCTAGAGGAGGCTTAGATGGATGCTTGCTATAATCAAAGACATACACCTCTGCACTAACAGTTTTTGTAGCGATGATAAATGGATTCTGAGGCATATAACGAGCTCGGTTAACCTCTCCATCATGATTTATTTGTTGAATTATTTGGACCTGCACGGAAAAGAAAAATAATCATAGACTGGCCTCTCCACATTAAATTTATCACAAAAGAAGAAGCGACCATATCCTCAATTACCATGGAATACCTATAAAAAATGCAAATGTCCAAAAACAGTATGAACTAAATTGCAGCACAGAGGAAATTACCTGACTCCGCCAAGTGGTTTTGGAGGACTTTTCAAAAAAAAAAAAAAAAAAAAAGGATGCAATTATAATTATAATGATAATACCGATAATAGTAATAACAATAATTATAATAATAATCTGCGACCACATTACAAGACATGCTTCCGTTCCAGAACTCCCAGAAAACCCAATGTGGTATTTTACTATAACATCAAGGATCAAATGTGACATGCTTGTTATTTTTTTTCTGAACCAAGCATGCTCTTTTCATGATCAGATTAAAAGGTATGATAACCGGAATGAAAACAAAAGATATTAGTGCTGTAAAGATTCCTTCTTCCATGGCAAATGCTGTATATTTAAAGAAAATTCCACTCAGGGAAGTTAACGAATAACAAGTAGAACACTAGCAAATATAGTTCTGATGCAAAGCCCAGCCGTTTGATGGCTTCAAAAGAAATTAAGAGGTCAAAATAAGATAGCTAACAGAGAAAAGTGAAATATTCCCAACTAATAGATTCAACACATGCAGATGCAGAAATTTCTTCCCGTAAATGGCCTAGAAGTGAATATTATTTTCACATCAAACTTTATAAAAAATGAGTTTATTTCCTCCAATCAGAACTGAAACTTTGAAAAGTGGCTTAGTTTGTGAACTTGGTAAATCAATTAAATTTTCATTTAAAATCTTAAAAAGTAATCAAATACCACAGAACTACTCGTTGTTAGTGCTCTCAAAACCAAATCTGGATGTATAAAAGTCATAAATTTACGACGGATACATGAAAGCACAGCAAGTAGCAAATACTATCTGTTACATAAAATGTACTCGTGCCACTAAAAAAAAAACAAAATTGGCTACCGCTACATCATTATAAAAAATCATGTGAAGATTTAGTTCAATGCTATCTTTTAATGCTAGCGTACCCGTCTACAACAAAAATCAAATTTTATTAACAATGTTCTCAACATATTGACTTCTTTTTAACATAATAAGAAAAAAGTTTTAACAGTAATATTCAGTAATGACTTGTGTTTATATGCAGTCGTTGTGAACTTCCATGCCTCCAAAAGCAAAACACAACCACATCAGTATAAATTTGAACAAATAAATAAAGAATATTTTTTTATGAAGATCCAGGCAAGAACCTACTCATAGGTTTAAATAGCATTCAAGTATTCCAGTTTGTAAAAAGTAGAGGTGGGAAAAAGTAAGAGAAATAAATTCACGGTGACGATGGAGGAAAACGACGCTACTTCGGTCCATTAGAACAAAATAAACGAGGGGGAAAATCGAAGGAAGAAGGATCGAAAACAATTAAGAAAAAAACGGGAGCTTTAGATGATATATCAGACAAACTAAGTATGATAAAGGAAACAAAAAAAAAAACACGCATGCGCTTAACAGACGCCTAGAAGCTAAGACAAATAGACAGAAAATACCTTCCCATTTGCACAACCGAACCCTCCAATCTCTCCTCTTTCATCGTCATACTGCCTCCCGTCACTCTCGGCATCCTCAAGCGGCAGCTGCACTTGCGCAAGCATCAAATAATTGGGCTCGTTCTCGGACGTGTGAGTCCCCAATATCATCTTCTGGACGGAATAATCTTTACCCGGCGGCTCCTCCCGGTCGGGCAGCCACTGCACAGTGAGAGAAGGCCACTCCAGCGCATGGGTAATCACGAGGTCGTACAAAAAAGGGGTGTTTTTCTTCCATATCTTGTACTCCTCGTTGATGAGTCGCTCCTCGATCTCGCCTCGGAATTCTTCCTCGTCCTTGGTCATGGCGTCTCCCTTCGGCTTGGCGGGGTTCGAATTTTGGAGGGAGATAGAGGGAGGGGGTTTAGTTTAGAGGGACATCATTCCGGCGGGCGTTCCCCGCGTTTTATATGGCCCCGGGCAGTGAAGAGGCGGAGGCAAGTTATAACGTATCACAATTGACAGTCAATTACCTTATAATATTGCCCACTCCACGTTACCTTCGTGTAATTATTTTCCTTCTTGACGGCAACGTGTAAAGATGGAGGTAAACCCTGCGTTGTGCAAGGGGGTACTAAATGTGAAAACAACTACTACAACGTTGTGGCTAACTTCTTGTTACAATTGACAGTCAATTGCCAACCAACAACAACAACATTGTCAGATCCTCATTGCATAATTACTTTCCTCTCATACCATAGTGTGTAAAGATGGAAGAGCCCGGATCCGCCGGCCAAAATGCAGCGTGGCCAAAGCGAATCACGGGCAGTTTTGTGTTTGGGCGCCCCGTGATTCGCTTTGGCCACGCTGCATTTGGGCCGGCGGATCCGGGCTCAAACACGAAAGCAACACTAAAACGCTTCGTACTAATGAAAATTGACAGTAATTTGCCTTCTAATATTGCCTAATCCATGTTGCGGTGGGGGTCATCGCATAATTTCTTTCCTTTATTTCCACGGTGTGTAAAGATTGAAGGGGAGCGGGTTAAACGGCCCCAAAATTTTATATAATAAAACAAATAGCAATGTTTCAAAGTGTTGCTAAACTCGAGAGCATGTTTGTAAGTGGTGCTAAATATGAAAACAACGCACAATGCCAATGCATCATCATTTATGCATAACGCCAATGCATCATTATTTATGCATAATGCCAATGCATCATCATTAACGCACGACAATTGATAGTCAATTCCCTTATAATATTGCCCAATTCTGGTCATCGTGGAGCTTGTCAGGTAATTGCTTTCCTTTTTAGCCACAACCTGTAAAAGATGGCAGACGAGCAAGTTAAACAACCTCAAACTGTTGTACAATGAATTGAATATCAATGTTCCAAAGTGTTGCTAAACCTGAGAGCCCATTTGCAACTTGTGCTAAATAGTAAAGCGACGCTTACAAGCGTCAACGCTAACTTGTGACAATTGACAATCAATTGCCTTCTAATACTGCCCAATCCTCGTTGCCTGTGGCTCGTCGCATAATTGCTTTCCTTTCTTGCCACAATAAGTTAAAACGATAGGGAAGTGGGTTAAACGGCCATGGATCGTTGCATAATAAAACTAATAGCAAAGTGTTGCTAAACTCAAGAGTATGTTTGTAAGCGACAATGCATCATCATTAACGCACAACAATTGACAGTCAATTCCCTTATAATATTGCCCAATCTTCGTCACTTGGACCTCCTCAAGTAATTGCTTTCCTTTTTAACCACAATGTGTAAAGATGGCAACAGACCATGTTAAACAACCTCAAACCGTTGTATAATAAAATGAATATCAACGTTTCAAAGTGTTGCTAAACCTGAGAGCACATTTGCAACTTGTGCTAAATAGTAAAGCGACGCTTACAAGCGTCAACGCTAACTTGTGACAATTGACAATCAATTGCCTTCTAATACTGCCCAATCCTCGTTGCCTGTGGCTCGTCGCATAATTGTTTTCCTTTCTTGCCACAATAAGTTAAAACGACAGGGAAGCGGGGTTAAACGGCCATGGATCGTTGCATAATAAAACTAATAGCAAAGTGTTGCTAAACTCAAGAGTATGTTTGTAAGCGACAATGCATCATCATTAACGCACGACAATTGACAGTCAATTCCCTTATAATATTGCCCAATCTTCGTCACTTGGACCTCCTCAGGTAATTGCTTTCCTTTTTAACCACAATGTGTAAAGATGGCAACAGACCATGTTAAACAACCTCAAACCGTTGTATAATAAAATGAATATCAACGTTTCAAAGTGTTGCTAAACCTGAGAGCACATTTGCAACTTGTGCTAAATAGTAAAGTGACGCTTTACAAAGCGCCAACGCTTAACTTGTGACAATTGACAATCAATTGCCTTCTAATACTGCCCAATCCTCGTTGCCTGTGGCTCGTCGCATAATTGTTTTCCTTTCTTGCCACAATAAGTTAAAACGACAGGGAAGCGGGGTTAAACGGCCATGGATCGTTGCATAATAAAACTAATAGCAAAGTGTTGCTAAACTCAAGAGTATGTTTGTAAGCGACAATGCATCATCATTAACGCACGACAATTGACAGTCAATTCCCTTATAATATTGCCCAATCTTCGTCACTTGGACCTCCTCAGGTAATTGCTTTCCTTTTTAACCACAATGTGTAAAGATGGCAACAGACCATGTTAAACAACCTCAAACCGTTGTATAATAAAATGAATATCAACGTTTCAAAGTGTTGCTAAACCTGAGAGCACATTTGCAACTTGTGCTAAATAGTAAAGTGACGCTTACAAGCGTCAACGCTAACTTGTGACAATTGACAATCAATTGCCTTCTAATACTGCCCAATCCTCGTTGCCTGTGGCTCGTCGCATAATTGTTTTCCTTTCTTGCCACAATAAGTTAAAACGACAGGGAAGCGGGGTTAAACGGCCATGGATCGTTGCATAATAAAACTAATAGCAAAGTGTTGCTAAACTCAAGAGTATGTTTGTAAGCGACAATGCATCATCATTAACGCACGACAATTGACAGTCAATTCCCTTATAATATTGCCCAATCTTCGTCACTTGGACCTCCTCAGGTAATTGCTTTCCTTTTTAACCACAATGTGTAAAGATGGCAACAGACCATGTTAAACAACCTCAAACCATTGTATAATAAAATGAATATCAACGTTTCAAAGTGTTGCTAAACCTGAGAGCACATTTGCAACTTGTGCTAAATAGTAAAACGACGCTTACAAGCGTCAACGCTAACTTGTGACAATTGACAATCAATTGCTTCTAATACTGCCCAATCCTCGTTGTCCGCGGCTCATTGCGTAACTGCTTCCTTTCTGACCACAATGTGTTAAAATGACAGGGGAGCGGGTTAAACGGCCATGAATCATTGTATAATAAAACTAATAGCAATGATTAAAAGTGTTGCTAAGCTTGAGAGCATGTTTGTAAGCGACAATGCATCATCATTAACGCACGACAATTGACAGTCAATTGCCTTATAATATTGGCCAATTCTGGTCATCGTGGAGCTTATCAGGTAATTGATTTCCTTTTTAACCACAAGCGTCGTCACTAACTTGTGACAATTGACAATCAATTGCCTTCTAATACTGCCCAATCCTCGTTACCTGTGGCTCGTCCGTCGCATAATTGCTTTCCTTTCTTACCACAATGAGTTAAAACGATAGGAGAGCGGGTTAAGATCATTGTATAATAAACTAATAGCAATGTTTCAAAGTGTTGCTAAACCAGAGAGCACGTTTGTATGTGGTCCTAAATACAAAAGCAATGCTTGAAAGCTTTGACATTGACACACAACAATTGACAGTCCATTGCCTTCCAATATTGCCCAATACTCATATCGTGGAGCTCGTTGTGTAATTGTTTTCCTTTCTTATAACCAACGTGTAAAGATGGCATGCAGGAGAGTGGGTTAAACAGCCTGGACTGTTGTACAATGGGAGGGAGGGGACCAGATTTTACGTGCTGTAGAAAGAGAAAAGAGAACAAATTACTCCTTTAATTGTCAAGGAGCAGATCGATCCGCAGAGGCTTTTTAGCTTCTTCCTCGTGAATGTTTCCTTTTGTCGATGGGGGAAGGTTTCGCTTGATTGAAACATGACAAATGTCAATGCACCACAACTCTCTCCAGAAAAAATAAACAGTGAGAGCCTAACAAGACAAGTAGATGTGTCCTTTGGTACTTCCACACACTAGTAGGACATCCTCTTGAACATTGATCACTAACTTGCATCTCAAAAATAATTTATTTATCTGTGCATGCAAACTCAATAAAAAATTTAATAAGAATCGAACAACCCTTCAATTCTGGTTCAATCGAGTGGGCCGACCGGTTCGGTTCGGTTTTTCCATTTTTCGGTTTTTAAAACACTAGGGCTTGGGACCAGAAACATATATAGATTGGAGTCATTACTATAAAATGATTCTTATCCCACAAAGATTTCATTACAATCAAATACACAATCTTTATCATCAAAGACTATCTTGTGATTGAGTCCTGACTAAGGAAGGAGGGTCTGTACTTCTGTTATCCTTGTCGTGTGACTCCTATCGTTGTCATGAAAACTCGAACCTAAGACCTCCTCCTACAGCTCAAAAAAATTCAAGACACTTTAAAATTTCTATGAAGTGAAAAATATAGCCTCTTATATTTATTTTTAATTACCAAGATGAGGTGGACTTATGTTTTTAATCTGATTATAAAGATGAGAGTTCCTCGTTCAAATAGTAAATCGTAACATGTATCCCGTCACCGGACCCGTGTCGGAAATGAGGCTGATCGGCCGATAAATATGGGCGTCGGGGGAAACCGGAAACCGTGGAAGGAAGAACGACTCGAGAAACTATTTTGACAGAGAGCAGTTGATTGATTGATGGTCGTCGACGGGTTAATTTGAGGTGAGTTGCAGCCAATGGGGAAATTTAGAATATCAAATTGCATCAGTGATTGGTCAATCCTTGGTTTTCAGCGCGGCCTGTGCAGAAAAAGAGTTTAAATTGGCAAAGGGGGGATTTAAAAAATCGGAAAAGGTCTGCAGTCCGGTGAAAAGAAACATTGGGATTCAGTCCCTTCCGTTTGGCCATTTTGCCGTCGGAATCAGGGGTTCTGCACTCGAAAGCCTACATGTTGGTAGACATGAATCCCCCACTATCGGTTCCTTCTTCCGCTCCGGAAGTCCCTCTTGTTACAGGGGAAGATTCTCCGTTGTCGTCCGAGGTTGTGATGAAGAGATACAGAAATGAGGAGCTTTGGGATTTCGAGGAAGAAATGCCACTCTCGCCGGACGCTTCGAATGTCATTCTTGGGTTGGACGGTGGGACTACTTCCACCGTCTGTATATGCATGTCAATGCCGTTTTCGGACCAGATTCCGGACCCTATCCCCGTTCTCGCTCGTGCCACAGCCGGATGCTCCAATCATAACAGTGTTGGAGGTATTCGATGTTCCTCCCAGTTGGGTCTTGTATTATTAAGTTCTTTTTATGACGATTTATCTTTCTTTATTTCATAAAGGCGTTCAATTTTCCTTTTTTTTTTTTTTTTTTGAAACTGATCGGTATTCTTAACTTCGACGTTGATGTTGTTGAAGTTTATTTCCTCTTTGTGATTGGTGGTGCTGGGTTGTTTTTAAGTGTATGTGGAAGCGAGCTGCTTTTTCTGTATTGCACTTTTCTCAATTTGGTCTATTGTTTTCTTGAACTATTTTGAAATTTATCAATTCCGTACATAATCTTTCTATGCTTATATATTTGTTATTTTCCAGCTTATGGAACAAAGGTAATTTTCATTGTGTTGGGAACTCGATTATGGCAGCAGCGTTATGAGGGCGTTATCGGTTTGTTTGCATAATCAATTTTGATGCGGTTCTTGAGTGTCAGTCGAGATTTCTTCAGTGTCATCTGACTGGGCTTCGGTTTTTGTGATATATTGTTTAGTCACTGTACTTTCTTATTCAGTTATTTTCATCTGTCACTAATTCTGAACATCATCCTTTTGTTTACCTTCATGTGCTCATTCTTCTTCTTCTATTTTCATCTTGCCGGGGATCAAAGGTGTGATGTGCTTGTCAACCACAAGTTCCTTTTTGTGTAAGGTGTATTTTCTTTTCCTCAAGTAAACCTGATCCAGTGCCCAGGGTCAGCGTAATTGGTCTAAAGGCATATTGCTGACCTCCTTGCTAACAATCCCTCATAGCAACTGCTTCAACACCTTCATAGCATAGTGCCTCCTACGCTTGCTATGGCCTGCTTGTAGTTTACCTTCTGCTCTCATAGCACAGAATCTACCCTACAGGCTGAGGGAAGATTGCTGGAATCCTGGCAACAAGCCCTCACCCGGCATATGCCTACAGACCCCTGCAGCGTTGAATTTCTCGTGTCAGCAGATGCTTCTTTATAGTGCAACACCTGCCTGTTCCATGGCTGGAACCTGATCCGATTTATACTTCTTAAAGAATCAAGGTGCTAATCAATCAAACAAAAAGCTCAAGGTTGGCCTATGAGGAAGGTGCATGTCCTCTTCCTTATAATGAACTAGATACTACAACCATGGATCCAGCCTAATCAGACCGAGGGCTATCCTTGGACCTCCTCCCCGACACTATCAAAACTAGTTTCTTAATTCTTGCCATTTCCCCCTTTATATTGTCCATGTTTTCATCTAATACTTTTTAATGGTTCAGCTTTGTAACTTGCAAAATGGTATTGATGTGTTCTTCCTGTATTTTAGCCTGGTAGTTCTTATGTTTCTAGCTTATACATTTTATGATGCATCAGTTTTTCCGGTGGTTTAATCCATGTCATTATCTTTGGTGTTAGGCAAGTTTTTGTAGTCAAAGGCAAACTGCATAGAGTAATATTTGTGGGTTGTGCAGAAACGGCAGCTAGGGAGACACTGGCGCGGGTAATGGCTGAAGCCTTGTTGAAGTCTGGGAGTAATCGCTCTGCTGTTCGTGCTGTCTGTTTAGCTGTATCAGGTGTCAACCATCCAACTGATCAGCAGCGGATACTGAATTGGCTTAGGTTTTATTTCTGTATCTTCAGTTTTTTGTTCATATAGTGTTAAGGTGGAAAGCATATTTGGATTGTAAGCAGTTCTGCAGCGTATTAGCACTTTGAGGTGTATCCTGTTTCTTCCGGCTTACATTTCCTCTAATTTCCTAAGAAAGGATACAGAAACAGCATTTTTCCTTAGATGCTTGAAAATGTTTGATAATTACTTAATAGCACATTCTATTTACTTATAACAATGGCTAAAGCTGATGTTATTGGCTTCTTTAGTAAAATTCCATGCTGGTTTTGTGATAGGAATCAGATTCTTATGGCAGTGAGGTTTATATAGGCTTCTGTTCATTAGAGAGTAAACCCTCTTGGAATTTTTATTTTGAAAAAAGGCCAGAATTTTTTACCCAATGTTTGTTTTGTCACCTTTTTGTTTCATTTTATTGCTTCTTTCTCTTACTTTTTCTTCAAAAGTTTTTGGCCATTGTCTTGAAAAATAATAATGTATCATTTTATGTGAGAAGAAATTGTATTAAACTTTTTTCCCTATAGATGTCTTGGGAGTGTAAATTGTGTCTAATCAATATCCAGAAATAAGAAAGAGTAACACTGAGGATGTTTTTTTGTGTTTCTTTTCCTGTAGGGACATATTTCCCTCCCATGTAAAATTATTTGTCCAAAATGATGCTGTTGCTGCCTTGGCAAGTGGAACGATGGGAAAGCTTCATGGCTGTGTGCTAATAGCAGGTACAGGGACCATTTCTTATGGGTTCACTGAAGATGGAAGGGAAGCTAGAGCTGCTGGTGCAGGTCCTACTTTAGGTGATTGGGGAAGGTTAGTGTTCGGTGGCACTGTGTTAGTTTCTACTCTTTCACATGCCGAATTACAGTTTCTCTGATTTTTTAACTTATTTAATAGCAAGGCTTTAAGTTTGATCATTTGGAGCAGAATATAAGGTTATCTGGACTTCACCACCATATCACTAATATCCTTTTTTTTTTTCCTGTAGTTTCCTTCAAATGTAAATCTAGGATCTGCAACATATCTTTTATAGGCTTTTGTATTCTATTAGGTTTTTTTTCTTTCAGTCTGAATATGCAGAACAAGCTTGGAAGGTTGGATGAGAACACACACTAGTATGCATAGGGACATTTTGCAAAGATGCCTTCATTCATGTAGCACCACGTAGCCTCCAATAATGGTTGACGTAGGGATCATGTTACTTCAGCTGATGACTCGTGTATTTGTTAGATAAATGAAAAGTGGAAGTGTGTTCTCCCAATAAATATTTCCCAGCCCATTGGGAGATCTCAAGAATCAGTTCACTAGCAAGATGTGTAGTGGACCCACAAATTTTGTTTTCAACTTTAATTACCCAAACCTATTATACATGTATTAAATGCAATTTTTATCCCTCTGCTATTGAGAGAGTGCATCCACGTAAAAGACAATGTTGCAAGAGAATTTCTCTGTTTTCCAATATGACTTTTTTAGTTCTCGTCTTTGTGAAAGATATAGCTAGGTAGGTTCTGGGAATATATATAGAGTAAATTGCATACTACTATATCCATCATTTTTTCCTAGTAAAACATGCAGATGTGTTTTATTTTTCTTTGTTTGGATGCCAATACCAATTAGCTACATATTTACCATGCAGTGGCTATGGAATTGCTGCACAAGCACTGACTGCTGTGATGAGGGATTATGATGGTCGCGGTCCACAAACTATTCTTACTCAGAATATTCTCACACATCTAAAGCTTGCTTCTCCAGATGAGCTTATTGGGTATGTTGGGCTGAAATTGTTTTAATCAGTAGGACATAAAATGGAGCAAATATTCCCGATTTTTTACCCACCTGCTTTTGTTCTTGGTTTTGGGGTTCTTGATTGTTTACCTGTTTCTTTGCAATGGGCATTTAGGTGGACCTATGCAGATCCATCTTGGGCCCGTATTGCAGCTCTTGTTCCCGTGGTAGTGTCTTCTGCAGAAGCAGGGGATCAAGTTGCAAATAAAATTTTGCTAGATTCTGTCAAAGAATTGGCTCTAAGTGTAAAAGCGGTGGTTGAGAGACTGGGTTTGAGTGGTGAAGGTGGGTTTCCCTGAAGAATGTTCAAAACCAAACATTAGTTTCTATTCAAATTGTTTGGATGGCTGAACCCCTGTAGCTCTGTATCATGTGATTTATGTTTGGATGACTGATTGGGGGGGGGGAGAGGAGGAATAGTAATATTTCATTACTTTTATTTTTTTATTAATTGCAGATAGGAAAGATTATTTCCCACTTGTCATGGTTGGTGGCGTTCTTGAAGCCAACCAGAGTTGGGACATTGGAAAAGAAGTTGTGAAGTGCATCCTGAAGGACTATCCTGGGGTACACCCCATCAGACCCAAGGTGAGTAGGGAAGACAAGTATGAGAGATTGTAAGATCACATTTCATGTTTTAACATGGGCGTCATTATTTTATTGCCTGCAAATTTATGTTACATTTTCAGAGATAGGGCACAACATAAAGTTGATTTGATAGCTTTTTAGAGATCCTCGTCTCCTAAAAATTGGTCTGAGGAAAGACTGGAAAGTATTTGTCTTTCATAAGCTTCACCATAGTAGGGGCCCTGAACATTTGCGAATTAGGGAGGGTGGCTGTGAACGTGTAGACCATGCCATTTAGTAAAGTGGTTTTCATTTTGGGATTGCATTTAGTCCGTGCATTGACATTTTCTGATTTTGCAGCTGGAGCCTGCAGTCGGTGCTGCTATGCTCGCCTGGAACTTAATGAAAGAGCCAGGAGTCGTCTCCAAAAGATGACCAGAGACCAATTTCATAATTTTTTAGAGAAAATCATCAAATGTACAGTGAAACATCCACCCCAGGCCATAATGAAGGTAGGAATACGAACTGCTATGCTTCAGAAGGGCGCCATTAACGGATAATCATTCGTTGAGCACTGGAATGCTCCGCATCACCTTTCTCCACAAGATCTTTTTCAACTGTAAAGAAAAGGAAAGAAGATGCTCGAGAACCCATGGTTTGTGGGAATACTTTTGTGTCATATCCATCATTGTTTAGGTTTATTTCCTGCTTTATGTTCATCAAATTCACAACCATTGTCGATAAATTTTAAGCTGTGGGTTTGCAAAATCTTACGACCAAGTTTCCGAGTCTGACGAAGTCACATATTTCGGATCTGCAAGCCGCTGACCCTAGGGACCCTAAGTCAACATGCAATCACTGGCACAAGGAGGCCAGAGTTCGTTTTGTGTCGAAACAAAAGAAGTAAAACTGCAAGCGGTGCCTTAATTTTCTTTTCTTTGTTTTTTTTTTTTTTAACAGGAGAACAAGGTACTTTTTATGTTTAAGCACATCCTTCCTAATCAAGCTATCAGAACACGTTGTCCATAGTTCTTGCAAGTTCCTACTACAACCCGAAATTGTTTAGTACAAAATTTGCATCAGGAATCGTCTGTACACTGATGAAAACCTCAGTTTTTTTCCTCTTTCATTTGTTATTTGAAATCCACAAAAAAACGAAAGAATGGATTTCTGCAGGCATTACACCAATTTCATTACAAAAATTAACCGTATGGATGAGGTATTCCACCAAATCTAACTAGTTACATCTTCACTGGATTCTTGTATACACGGGAACATACTCTGTACAATGTAGTTCATAGCTCATCGTCATCGTTTACAGCGCCGCATGCTGCAGCAATGAGCCTTTTGAGACTATATAACACTGTCAAGCAAAAAGGAGAATTAAGCAAAAGAAGGGTAAAATTAGTTACACATGGCTACAGTGAGTCTCCTTCAAATCGTATAAGAATCCAAGAGATGAACATGGTATAATCACCTTAATATAGATTAGATAGGTTTTGCATTTTCTCCATTCAGTTCTCTCTTGACCAACTTTAGAATTTCCATAATCTGTGAGAAGAAGCATATGGTAAGCACAGCATGACAACAGAAAACAGAGAAGCTCATAGTTCCATGTCCTACCACCAAATCTACAGTATGATTCTGAATTCATGGATAAATTGCTAAAAGTGAGAAGGATCAAATATGAAAGACAAAGAAGCCATCTTACTCCAGGATAATGCTGCAAAACCGGTGAGTAATGATCAAGGCCTACATATATCTTTTCAAGTAGGCCAAGAAGCACATCCACCTCATCGCCCAATAAATCAACCTGCAGTTCATGAGTAATCATGAGCATATGATAGGACCAAATAAGGTAAGTACAAAGGCATCAACAACAAAGTTTCAACAATATAAATATTTTCTTCCTGAAAAATGAAAATTTTCATTATCTCAGTATTTTTAAATGCTTACAACCAAAAAGATGCCTATAACCAACTTGGAAATAATTTCATACCAACGTACAAATGGTTAGGAAAATATTCTTTTTTGAAAAAAATGAAAACAAGAAATTATTTGCAATTATAAATGTTCGCAAAATCATTCCTTATAACTATTCTAGTGCTAAGAGATAATCAACTGTCACTTAAATTCCAAGGAAGCATTTGTAGGAGAGACCTCATCATGAGGGCTAACTTCAAAGAAACAAAAACAGGATGAAAGTACACCAACAAAGCCAAGCAATCCTACAACATATACCAAATACCAATTAGAATTTTAAATCTCTCAAGACTAATTAACTGTGATGCACATCCAATCCAAAGTGACAAGTTACATGAATTTTCCCAACCCATAAACCCCAAAACCTCCAGCTTGCAGAATTTTTGAAAACACAGAACTTTCTACATTGAACAGGACCCCAAATTTCTATTGAGAAAATCATATCAGAACATCAACATAGTTCCCAATCCACTACATCTTTTCCTCATGTAATTTATGGTCCAATCTGCAGCTGGTAAGTTTTTAATTGCCACATCAATCATCCTCTTTGTAAACCACTTCACTGAAGAAATACCATACAAAAATTCTTCACAACAAAGTAAAGTCTAGAAAACCCACCATCCCAAAGGTACATTTTGAAACAAAGACAAGGTCTAGTTTTCTGGTGTAAATGAACTTTCTTTTAGCATCTAAATGATATTAGACAGCAAAAAAGCATTGCATGCCTTTTGAGATTTTTTTTTATTTTTTTTTAAGAATCACCTTTTGAGTTTTGCGTAGCTAACATGACAAGCATTGTTTTTTTTTTTTGACAAACTTATTGTACCACATGACAAGCATTTTAAAGAACAAAATGACTTATCACTGTTATACCTCCTCTTCTGCCTTCTGAAGGTCCAGACATCTTCTCTCAAACCCTTGCTTGTATAAGAACACCTTCCTGTTAAGAGCATTGACTTGTCGAACTAGCAGCTTGAATTGCTGTGTAAGGCTTTCTAACCTGCAAACAGAAAGCAAGACTCATACATGAGAAAGCTTACATAGAAGTTTATGAAAAACATCGTTTCTTGTCTTGGGTGCAAATTTGGAAATGGGAAAAGTACCTAAAATTGTTTTGTACAAATCTCTCAGTCACTTTCTGTTCAAAATTTGCCAACACATTTGACAGTGTGTCAATAGAAGAGATAGCAGATTCAATTTGCTTTTTATGTTCTTTCTCACTGGCAAGAGCAGAAGATACAATCCTTTGCTTCTCTTGAATGATACTATGAAGTTGGATGATTTGTTGCCTTGCATCCTTCTGAGCCTTCTCAGCTAACACTAATTTCTGCTTTAGTTCACATATTTTCACTTGATACACACCATTATCTTTCAAAGCCTTCTCTAACATACCCTTTACAGAATCATAATGCCTACTATTTTCCAAAATTAACCTCTCACATTGAAGCTTTTCACCTCTCAGCTTATTAAGGTCTTCAAAAGCTTGCTCATAATGCTCTTTTTGTTCTCTCAGTGAGTACCCAACTTCAGATGCCAACATTTCCTTCTCTGAAATTGATGCTGAAAGCACATCAATTTCCTGCTTCAGTCTCCTCTTCTCCTCAACTGCTGATTTCAAAGCCTTCTCATTCTCCAACAGTGAGTTCTCAAGGTGGGTGATCCGTCCTTTGTCCACATTAGATTTGAGCATCATGACATTTATCTGGGCTCCTAATTTTATAATGACCTCTTTGTAGATAGTTTCAAAAGTTTCATACATGTTGACATCCACAAGGTCTAAATCGTCTACAGTAAATCTGAGTTCAGAAATTGTTTCTTTAAAAAAAATTTTATAGATCTCTTCTTTGATAAATGTTTCCATTCTTGCATCTTCAACATCACTTTCCAGCTTTTTGATACATTCCAATAAGTTTCCTTCAACTAATGTTTGTTCAGAGATCTTCTTGGATGCATATGACCCCTTAGCAAACAGACAATGGACTTCTTCCATTTTCTCCTGAAGCAAGTTTCTCAGGCTTTGATTTTCCAATAGAAGAGCCTCGATTCTATTTTCCAAACTATGCATAGTGTCTTTATTGATATCACCTGACTGTAATTTTTCATTCTCCACTAGGATACCATCCAACTTCAGAATGACATCCGGAATCCTTTTCCTTATGAAGTCAAGCTCCTTATCTCTCCTCATGTGGGAAGAACCCTGCTCTTTGAGATATTCCCGCTTAAGTCTGAAATATTGCTCTGTCATCTCTTGAACTGTAGACTCATGGCTTCTCTTCAGTTTCATCCTTTCTGACTGAAAATAACTTATTAAGTCTTCCTTCTTCATGTGCATCAATTGTGCAGCTTCTGAAGTTTCTGAAGTGGTTTTCAATAACTCAGATTTTCCTGCACCAATACCGTTTTCCTCCCCAAGAACAGCAACAGGTGGACTGTGATTTCCCAAAACCTTCCGATGGGTCCATTCGTCAAATCCTTCATGGGATCCAACAGTCTGCAATTTCCCAGGTTCAGGAACAAGCAACGACTTAGAAATAGTATCCAAATCTTGCCGTAAGCTTCTCAGTTTATCATCAAATTCTGAAGCGCAGTTAAGATTTTGACTTTTTTGTTCCACAAGCTTCACCTGGAATTCTTGTTGAAGGTTCTTCATATAGCTTTGCAGTACCAAAGTCAATACTTCTTCTTGGAAATCCAAATTCCATTTGTGTTCATTAAGTGATGAGTTAAAAACAAGAAACATATCCTCTACTTGTCCACATACTAATTTCATAAGACCATCTAAGGCATCAACGCTTACTTCAATGTCGGAAAATGTCTCCAATATCATTTCTTGTTGGTTGTTCCCATTCAGACCCACTTTATTGCTTCGACTGCAAGAAGACTTTACAGTCTCAATACCCATTTTAAGCCTCTTGAAGTTCTCTTCTGATGCCAAACTTATGCTACTCAAATGCTCCTTGAAATATTTCAATTCATGATTTGTATTGGGAACACTTGATGGCAAAATGCATTTTACTCCCTGCAGCTCAAGCTCCTTACTTTTTAAACTGGACTCATATGAACTAAGTTTTTTGTTCAACAATGCCACTTCAGCTTCCTTCGAGGTGATTGTTTCAGCAGCCTCCTCAGAGATCGCACTGACCATACCCCTGATGACTGAATCAGTCACCATCCTTGAGACAGTTAGCCGTCCATTGATATCTTCCCAGTAAGAATCCCACTCTTCAAGAAGGGGAGCTTCACAAGGAGGCATATCGTCACTGAGAGTTTCATTTCCTTCAGGATAACTACTCTTGTGCAACAATGAGTCGCTAGATGAACTAATCATTATGTCAGAAACCTCTGAACTACCCATTGGTGCATAAAATTGGAAGAGGAATTGAAACGTCCCAACCAAGGAAATATTATTTCATGTCAAGAGAAAATAAAGGTTTAGAGACCAGCCTTGCTCCAATTCTGCATGGCATAAACCATACATTAACCAAGTTCAACATCAAAGGCATCAAAGCATGAATACTTGATAAAAGAAGCAAAATATATAAAACTGTAACAGCAGAGGAATCTAATGCATAAAATAATAAAAAAAAAAATGCATATAAAACAAATAAATTGAAAGAAGTATAACATTCAATCAAACCTCAAATACAAGCTAGAGATCATCAAACCTACTTTGCCAGATCTTTTCCATCAACAACAGATCAGATAATAAAGAAGCATGTAAATAAAGAAACAAAGTCGAGTCACCCTTAAAAAAAGGATAAAAGCAAAAGTCACAAGAATTATCCCAAGCACATAATACACCCGAAGACTTGAAGTCAAAATCTCATCTTAAAAGTTCCTTCCATTAGGCTACTGAGCGGAAGGGATCCATTGAAAGATAAAAAGTGGCAATGCAATTATATGTTAAAAAAAGTTTTTTAAGTTTAATATTAACCAAGTCAAATCAAGTTTCTGCAATATAATGAAAATTTGCCTAAATTTTGAGTTGCCAACACAAGAAAATTAACATAACACAACTCGATGAAAAATTTAAATCTAAAATTGAAAATGAAAGTAATCAATCAGGCTTGAAATTTCACAAGAATCTAATGCATTTGACCATCCCCTATTTTCACTTACTTCATCAACCGGCCAAAATGCACAAGGCAAGTCAATTAAATTCATTTAAAGCCAACAGTCAACTGCAAAACAAGGAAATTGATAAAATTAATAATTATCTCGAAGAAAAAAGAATCAATTGAGAAACAGTCGAGTGAAAAAAACTGTTACATGAATAAAAAGATGAAAACCTGCCGCAAAGTTATTTCACTAAAACAAATCTATAAATGAATCCTATTCATCACTATCTATCCCATGGACCTTATTGACGATATATCTTTGATTTGTTCTAGATTGACATGAAACTTCATTTCCTTTTCTCTTTCATTCGTGCAATGCATAACTTACCTTCATCTCAAACAGAAGGCTTACATAAATTCAAGCCAGAATCATATCCAGATCAGCCCCAAAGTCATTTCACGAGTTCAAATACAAACATCAAAACAAGCGTTGTAAACTATCTACGAGGGACTCAAAACTAGGAAAAACACAGGCTGTCTTCATTCAAACTCTAACACTGCATAAAGCAACAAGACGAAGATCCGAAACTTCTCAATTGAGTCTCCACGGAGTCCACAAAAATTCGGCACAGATAAAGAGCATAAAAAAATACAGAACAAAAGTAGAGAGAAATATACCGAATTGGTTTCACAAAAACGAGACTAGTAAACCAACAACACAGCTCCAGAACACTATCGAAACAATCGAACTAGATACGAATCTGTGATAACGGGACGAAAGTGAAACTGACCCACTGAAAGCATTTTCTTCTTTCCATCATCTCCATTTCACAGCCTTTTCCCTCCTTGCAAGCAGGAATTTCCCAACCACCGCCGTGACATAACTTCTCCCGCCAAATTTTTTTGATTTTCCGCAGAGAGAGACCTCTCTTTTCGAGAAGTACTAGGGTTCGGTGGGCAGAGGAAAAGGAAGCAGTTGCAGTCCCCAGACTCGCCAGTCGCCACTCGCCAGTCAGTAAGGGAAAAAAAAAAAAGAGTCAGCGCCGTCGAGACTTGAGCGGGAGATTACTGCCCGCTCCGTAATCACGCTAAACATTAGTCTCGCCTCCGCAGTAATTTACGATCACACCATTCCGGAACTGCTTTCATCGGCATCGTACGCGTTGAGATCTGCGACGACTCAACGGTGCCGCCATCCCCCAAGAGTGTGGGCCCAGAAAGTCAAACGGCCCATAAAAAGACACCGATAATCAAGCAGCCTCCAAAGTAATAATCCGAGTCCAGCTTTGATTTAATAATGTTAGACATTGCTAGTGTCAATATAATATGGGGAAAAAGCATCAACGAATTCCAACTTTTTTTTTTTTAATTAGTTAAATAAATATTAGTGGGTTTAAGGGTAAGCAGATCGTTTAACAGCGTTAATCAAATAATTAAAGGGGGACCCTTTTTCCCGCTGCCACATATGACTAATAATTTGTTGAAGGATCTAATGCAGCCTGAGTCAATGAAATCGGTTGGAGAAGAAAAGGGCCAAAAAAATAAAAAAAAAAGCTGAGTCATGGGGTCAGATCTCGGATGCAGCGCGGCAGATAATGCCAACTCTAAAAACTTTTCAGGATTATGAAACGGTTAAAGCAATTGGTATCCGGTGGTTGTCTTTCTATCAGATTAACTTGCAGGTAGTAGATAACACAAGGTTTTTAACAGTGGTCATCTTTTTTACACCTACATCATGGTTGCATTTTTAGCCATTATTCATCTAATTTTATGGATCACGATTACATCCTATAGTAGGATGTCTGACATCTATAAAAAGCAAAGGGAATCAGTCGATCTAGTGAACAAGCAGAAAAAGTAAAAGAGAAGTAGAGTAAAGTTGTCACGAGTAAAAGTATCAGCCAAACTCTCAGGAGGAGAGTATCTGCCAAGGAGTAGCCTTGGTCTGTTCTTAGAGAGTCTGTGAGTCGAATCTCCATCACTGTTGCGTGTGTAAAGTGGGTTATCTTCGGTGATAATTTTGTAGTTTTATTTATATTTTTTACTGTAATTTTGGTTATTGCAAACGTTGTATAAGATTCCCTAGTTAGCCCCGTAATACACTTGCGTTGGTATTGTATTTCATTAATTCTATCAAGTACTTTTCACTTCTGAATTGCTGTTGTTTGGTTTTCTAGTTATTGCGGGTGTTGAGAACAGGGACAGCCAGAAAAGGTCGTCGGTCCACCAGGCGATGACAACCCAAATTTATGAACTTCAACCGCTCAAAGCAGTCATAATTAATCATGCAGTTGGACGGCTCTACTCAGAATGTCTATTCAATGGTCAGGAAATTGTAGAGCTACAGAACTGTCCACTGGTGACTGCAGACAGTTCGGAACCATGAAGTAGGATAGGCCGCTGGATCAATGGCCGAGGGGAGTCGAGACACAAATTAACTTGTCCACTTGCAAATCGAATTCGGGGGGTGAATGAGAGCCGCAACGTACACACACAACCAGAATTCAGGGACCGCGGCGGAGAGAAGGCACGCACGTTGAAGTCAGCTTTGTTCCTTCGTTTCATTGCAAGCACACAAGAGGTACAATTTCTACTTTGCGGGTTTAATTGTCTCCCGGAGACATTCCATTGAGAGTTTATTTTCCGGTTTCAATATTCCATGGAAGAATTTATTTCCGTGTTAATCGATTCGGCGAAGTGCCTCCAACTCTTTGATCAAATGCCTGCGTGGGTTAGTCCTCCATTTGCAGCGGTGGTGGCTTTTTTAGCCCGTTGTTCAAGCCAGGAGAAAACGATTCCGAATGCCAAATCAACTCCTTCCTCTGGTTCTCCGATGAATTGGTGCCATACTCCCGGTAGGATTTTCAGGGTCTTGTCTTTACTGCTTGCGTTCTCGTAGACCAGAGTGGCCGACTCGGCGTCGCAGACTAAATCGTCCTCCCCGTGCAGCACCAGCAATGGGGTCTCCACTTCGCGGCTCCTCCTCTCGATCTCCTCGCAGATTCTCATCATCTCCAGTGCGGTGCCCGCGGTGGGTTTGGTCGAGTGGATGCGTTTGGGATTCTTGGCCACCAGTCTCCTCTTCCATTCCTCCTTGAAGGACCTCTCCGTCAATGGCTTGGTGAGAACCACCCTCTTGGAGGACAGGAAGAACGCAGCCACGGGCAGTAACTTCTCCAGTGGCCACAGGGGCTTCACCTTGGACGAAACTCCACACATGGCTCCGCTCAAAATCAACCCCTTCCATTGTTCGACGTTTTGCCTGAGAGAAACGAGCAAGGCTATGGCACCACCCAGTGACTCACCATAGAGAAACGCAGGCAGCTCCGGGTGCTTCAACCTGACAGAATCGAAGTACTGGATGCAATCGTCCACCACCGGGTTGATGTCAGGGATGTGCCCACGAGCGCCATCGGAGGAGCCATGGCCCTGGAGGTCCAGGGCGCAGACATAGAACCCAAGTTTGGCAATGGCCACGGCGGTGAGCTGGATGAGCCAGCTAGAGTCACCGGTGTAGCCATGGACCATTGCAACGATCCCCTTGAGTGGGTTCGCCGACTTGAGCCGCCATGACTGGGTAAAGATCTTCATCTTCTGGGAGTTCAACATGAAGCTCTCCTCGTGCAGTACCTGATGTTTCTTTAAGAATTCCTCTCTGGTGAGGCCTCCAAAGAGGCTCTCTTCTGTGGCTTGGTGTATGGGATGGGTCATTTTGTGTTTGTTGTGTTGAACCGTGAAGGGAAAGAGGCAGTGTCAGTGTGCGACTGCCCCTTATTTGTATCCCAGTATTTTAGGTGGAAGGGGGAAGTTGAAATGTTTATGTGAACCTAACCCAATAATGGGGTTGTTCGAATTTGGAGACCATCAATTTATTTGATTCCCTTTACTTGACATGTGTCTCCCCCAGGAACCCCACATCATGAATAACACAATATAAGTAGATGTAGCCAAGACTGTTATAATGTGAAATTTGGTTAAAAGTAGCAGTATATACATTAAAGAGATGGCTACATAATCTATTTGGCATACTTGATTTCACTATTTAAGCATATCTATTTAGATTCAGTTAAAAGTAGTTGTATACATATCCAGGTTATATAATCTATTTGGCATACTCAGTGAATCACTAGTTTGAAGAAAATATATTAGATTTATAAGAAGAAATGTTGGGTCTAGGTGGTTGACAGTTTTTAAGTCAAACAGCTAGAATCATGGATCCAAGAGTAAGAGTAAGGCAAAATAAGTGGATCTGGCCACGCTGAATGTGGCTACAATTACACCACCACTTGTCTTGTTTTTGACACACGATGACATGATCAGACATACGCTGGTCAGAAATAGGGACAGTGTCTGTAAGACCCTAAATTCATGTTCAACGTGGAATTGTGCACTACAACCTCTCTTAAGCTATAAAAGGGAAGCAAAGTGACCATCTTGGAATTGTATGTGTGGGAGTAGAGTGACAACAATGAGAATTCAGGTGTGAATGTCTCAAAGTTGCGAGTGAAGCGTGAGCCGTGTGCTCTAAAGAAGTGCACCGACCAAGGGGGAGCCTTAGTATAGTTGGAAGATCAAAGACTGGTGTCGCTCCCACCAAAGTGTTTTTTTGAGTGGGTTATCGGCCTTGGTGTAGTAGGAAGATCAGAGACTGGTGTCGCTCCCACCGAAGTGTTGTTTTGAGTGGGTTATCTTTGAATTGTAAGTCTGTAGTATTTTCTTGAGGTTTTTTTTAGATATTATAATTCTGTCTTACATTTGAAATAAGAGTTTTTAATTGGGCCCAAAAACCCCGTAAAACAGTCATTTGTTGGACTGTGCTTCGTTAAAAATAATATGAGTTCCACTTCCTTGACACAAAATTATAATACCTCCTGCTTGTCCTGCCTCAGCAAACATTAAATACCTCATATTAGTCATGAAACTCATATTTTAATCTTAATTATTTAAACATTAAAAATAAGTTCAACTCTATGCTTAGTTAAGACATCTAATCAAATCAATATATGCATTCAAATAAAAATCTTTAACTCAAATTTCGCACATGGCCATGTGAATTCAATCGAGATCGCACTTACTCTTTAAGTGATAGGTATAAAACTAGCATGAATATAATTCAAAAACAAAAATTATACTCGAGCTAATATTAAACAATTTAGGTGTGCCCTTTTTTTAATTCGGGAAATAGGTCAGCTTAAATAAGTCAAATTTATTTTTACATCTAATTATATGAATTTCTTTTGTGTTTAATGCCATACAACCAATTTAAATATTTCTTAATTTTTACATTTCATTAATTAAAATAATGGCACCTTCATGTGTCTTAAAATCTTGGTACGCTATGAAGAAAGTTACGGTAGGCAAGATGGAAGGAGAAAAAAGGATAATTTACAATACTTTCTGATGTTAACCTGGACAGAAGTAACATCATTCCACTATTTTCAGGGCTGCCTCATGTGAGAAAGAGTTTTACCTGTTGGGGCTTGGGGGGTCACTCTCCTTTGGTTGAGAATTGAATGTTACAGTTCTGGGAGTAGGTTCGAACAGTGCATCTTTAATGGATGTGTAGCATTCCTCTGTCTTCCCTGGTGAGGCATGGTAGTTGGAAAGCTTCAATAAGGAGAGCTCGTTCGACATTTTTAGTGACCCCAGGTAGCTTTCATCAGCGTCTCCCTGGTGGAAATGCAGCCTGGTATTTTCCCGTAGCCTCACTAAATGCTGCACGAGCTTCCACTCCAGTGCACAGAAATCACTAGCCTGGATTTTATATAATTGTGCAGACAGCAAAAGAAATAAAAAGGGCAGTTTCATGGTGACTTTTCAAAGGATAGCTGGCAAGGAACCATTTCTAACAAATACAGCATAGTTTCTTGTACCTGAGACATCAAAACTCAATATGTATCGGAGTGGATTGGCTGATACAACCCTCTGTAGTGGATTGGCTGATACAACCCTCTGTAATGGATTGAGTACCGACTGAATCGGTGTTTGTAGGATAGAGTAAAATCTGATACATATTTGATTGATATCCAAAAAGTATCAGCAGTGTGGGAAACTATGAAGTAGAGTGCACAAGAGATGCAGGTATAGGGCTTAGAGTTTATTAACTAACTATTAAAGTTATACTTCTCCAATATCTGAATGTTATTCCTTTTCTTTTCAGAGCTTTTGCACTCAACTCTGGGTTTGTTTCAGTCAGAGGTTGCTGGAGGCAATCAGACATTGTGATATGATTTCTCTCCTCACTTCATCCCTTTTCACTTTGCCTGCTGTTGTAGCTGGGAATGGCTTCCTCCACGGAATAAAAAGTTTTGGTACCTTGAACCTGAGGAAAGATTAGAAAGAAGTATATCAGCCACTGAAGTTGGAAACCATCCCTAATTTCAATTTTATGTACCATATTATGAAATATTTGTTTGCTCATTCACACATTGGCTCCTTGTCAGGTTGCTAAAAGTTAGATTAAATGCTGCTAAAAGTTTAAAGGGAATACTCTAAAATGCCCCATAAAACAGCTAAAACTAAATAACATTGTTAACAGGCCAAACTGAAGCTCCAACATATCATTTATTCTCATCGAGTCACAGGTTGCTGTCCTGGTTGGCGTGTAGTTGTGGACACCTGCGTCCTTATATTTTTTCATAGAGACGCGGAGAACTTCTTACTTTCGGATCACAAACTGGATCTCTGTTTTACTGTTCCGCCATTTGACTACCACACCTTATGGTTAGACACGCCTTTTGGATGCAACACTTTAACTAGAGAGCAGGTAAACCATAATTACCCTGACAAATTTTTCTGTTTGCAGAACTTTTGAAGGATCCTCTCTGATAAAATCTGATATTTTCCTTCATTATGGAAACCAGAGTTGTGGTCCTCCCATAGCCAATTATCTCTGCTTTGAACACAAGCTGCCACCATCTCCGTCAACCGGGCATGTGGAACTCCAACAACTACTATCCCTAAGACTCCTGGGTGCTGTGAGATAACAGCCTCAACCTAAGCCATCAGAATCCATGTTCATAAGAAACTACAGTACAACATAGTCAAATGTGCATTCCTTGAAGATAGTTCAAGAGTCAATGATTGATCATATATCATTTATATATAATTCCCAAACAAAAAATATCACTTATAGATAAATTTGTCTTCAATTTATTTATCTTTTTACCTCTTCAGGATAAACATTCTCCCCTCCAGTTTTTATTCGATCTTTGGCTCGTCCTATAAGCCATAGATTCCCCAAACTATCAAAATACCCAATGTCACCTGTGTCAAGCCATTGAAGTTCCTTGCAATCAGAAGTCATAATTGGAGTTTGGTCCCAGTATCTTGTCATTAGGTGTGAGCCCCGAGTTAAAATCTTTCCCAAAGTCGGATGATTAACATCACGATTGCAAGGTCTTACAAGGAGTTCAACATGTGGAGCTGGCTTTCCAACACAAACACCTCCTTTGTTTATGGTGTCATGATCAAGAAAAAATCTCTTTGAGGAAAACGGGGTTGGATTTTTAATAGCTGGGTCCCATAGGGTCATGAAGGTTATTGAAGAGCATGCCTCTGTCATTCCTTTGAGACATGAGAAAAGAAAAATGTGAGTTAAGAGACTGGACTAGTGGTGTTGATATTTTCCACCACTCACTTTGAAAGAAACTTCAATAGTCTACACTAGTTTTTTTAGTAGCCACTGAAACTTACAGACTAAAAAAAGAGCCAACAAGAGAGACTCAAGAGAAGAACTAAAGAGAAACCATACCATAAGCTGAAAAGAGCTTAGCATTAGGAAATATTCGAATTGCTCCTTTAATTAGCTTCATTGAGAGCCCTCCTCCACCATTTAGTATCTTCTTCATAGTCTCTCCTCCTTCAATTGTTTCCTGTCCCCTGCCCCATACTAATTTTCAGACAGTATACAATAATCATTTTCTCGTGACTTATATATCAATAATAAAGATGTCACAGACTGATACATTATTGCAAATGTACAAGAAGGCCTTAAACTCATACACCTTGTGAGCGAGATAAAATCAGCCATCATAGTAGGAACAGTGATAAGTGACGTGACTTTGTGTTGCTCTATGGAAGTGAGAGCTGCTTCTGCTCCAAACTTCGGTATAAAAATATGGCAGGCACCCACCATTAGCATGGCCATAGCAGAGGATATCCCCCCTATGTGGCACAAAGGAGCTGTATGGAGATAAACCTGAAGTATCCATAAAAGTGGTTCATATCATGATCACACAGGTTGAATAGAAATAAAGTTGAACAACTTTTTGGTCAGACAAATACACACATCATCCTCCTCATACCCAACCATGGCTATTTTTGCAAGAGACTGAATAATCAAAGCTGTATGGCTTATGGCAGCTCCCTTAGGCTTACCGGTTGTCCCTGAAATTGGAAAAACAACAATTTTGAACTATGTTGGAAAAGAAAAATGTTAGAGTAGCTGGAGAGTTCCCTAAAATTAAGTGCAACTCTTGTAATCGTGGTTCTCTGATCTGGCCGAGTTGCCTCAGATTTTGAGGTTACCATGTCAGGTTCGGCTCAGAAGACTCATGTAATAGGATGAGTCCTTCCAAGTTGTACCAAGTCAAGGGTTGACCTGGCCCAACTCAAATTTTGATGAACCAGAGTCCGTTTAGAAAATCCTGAATTACATATTTATCCCATGATCTGCATGAAAAGGTTTCAATGTTTTTTGTAATGTTATATCTGAGGGTTCGTATATCTTTGATTAGTTAATTTAACCCATTATGAGAGTCAGATCCTTCCTCATTGTCACTATTTGTTTTCCTGAAAGGTAAAACACTCATTGAAAATATACTGTTGAGACCTCACCTGGTAATGTGGCTCAATCAATATGGTACTGATGTCAGTAAGGTTCCACACATGTAGGTACATTTCATATTCTAAAATTATGGACAAGAAGCCAGCAAAAACCGTGAGATTTACAAATCATAAGATTCTTACCGGATGTGAAGCATATAAGTGCAATGCCTTCTGGTGAGGAAACATATCCAAATGAAGAAGCTTCTTTTAAAGGCTTTCTAATTGTGACCTGACTTAACACTAAAGACAGTGTAAAAGTAAGGATAACGTACTAACAAAACATAAAGTACATTGCAAAGAAAATAATATGTAGCATTGATTCCTTGCAAGATTCTTGCAAAGAAAATAATATGTAGCATTGATTCCTTGCAAGATTCTTGCAAAGAAAATAATATGTAGCATTGATTCCTTGCAAGATTCTTGCAACATAAAGCATTCATCTTCTTCGATCCATTTTCTAACATACCAAGTCAAATTGCTAAAAGCAGCTCACCATTGATGGAACTTTTAAAACCAGGAGGAGGGTCGTCGAGAAAAATAATAGTCCTTAGGGTTGGTAGCTGGTTAAGTTGAAGAATGGACCACCATGAGTTGCAGGTAGCATCCACCACCAACAGTACAGGCCCCACAAGCTCCATTGCCCATCTTGCCTCTTGAAAGCTCTGAAAGATGTAATTGAAACCCATATGGTCAACACAGACTACTGAAGTTAGAGGTTGTTATAGTGATTTCAACCTTGTGAATAGAAATCGAGGGCTGTTATAGGCGCCGCATCCTGCTCTTAGTTGTACTTGAAATCACTAGTTGGCAAAGCCTTTTATGATGTATCTTCCACTTGGATCATGCACATATTAAAACTAAAGGGGTTTATGGATACAAAGTTAATTACCCAACGATAGTTGAGAGGAGCTGCTATTCCTCCAATGTATGCAATTGCCATCAGCCATTCTAAGTACCAGTCACTGAAAAGCGCAAGCAAGAACTTTAAGTTTTTCAGACTCTAAGTTACACATAATTCACCAGTAGTAAAACATTTGCTGACTCAAACTTGGAACTTCCAAGTTTAAATATAATAGAACACAAACTGCAGACATATGACAAAAGTTACAAGATACAACAACTATGACTGAACAAATTGGAGTATTCCTTGTCAGGGCCAGATAGAACTCATGAAAAACTTTGCATCAACAAAATGAAAAATCAAATCACACTAGTAACATTTTTTTCTCTTAAAACAAACAAATCACAAACCTGTTCAAAGCAACTATAGCAACAACATCTCCTTTTCCAACTCCATGAAAAGATAATCCTTGAGCAAGACTCTGCACACTTGTGACAAATTCAATGCCTGTCTTTCGCCGGTTTTGACAGACAGTTACAGGCAAATCTTGTCGTGAAGAGAAAATCTTTGTTAGGCACTGACAGATGTGTCCTTGGGAGTAGGCCATTATAAAGGGCTACTGGACGTTGATGCTTCTGCAGAAGAAACCAAATGATCTGCACCTGTCTCTGCGTCTCTCATGAATCTCCACCAGAAGCATCATTTTTCTGTTCACATATTTCAGATTGGATCACTTTAACCATTCACATTTGATCACTCCAACAAGAAACATGCACTTCAAGGAAAATTACCATCAATTAAGAACTTTTTTAAGAGTTTCTAATTGGAGGTTCTTCAGTTTCACCTCGGGCATAAAGCATCAAACAATAGAAGTCAGAAGTTTACGCTGTGGGACAATACAAAGTGACTCAGCCAGTAAATGAAAAAACAGATGATATCCTGACGCGCAATCAAAACACTATCACATATGCTTATAAACCCCATCATCTTTCAGGCTCCAAAAAGGTAAATTGACAGATCAGCCAGTCATCAAATGGAAATAACAACTTAGCTTGTCACCCCAACCTGGTGCAAGTAAATTCTTGAGGACACTGTCTTGGTAGCTGGTCAGATTAGCTTGTCACCCCGACCTGGTGCAAGTAAATTCTTGAGGACACTGTCTTGGTAGCTGGTCAGATTAGCTTGTCACCCCGACCTGGTGCAAGTAAATTCTAGAGGACACTGTCTTGGTAGCTGGTCAGATTAGCTTGTCACCCCGACCTGGTGCAAGTAAATTCTAGAGGACACTGTCTTGGTAGCTACCAGATTAGCTAGTCACCCCAACCTGGTGCAAGTAAATTCTTGAGGACACTGTCTTGGTAGCTTGTCAGATTATCTTGTCACCCCAACCTGGTGCAAGTAAATTCTTGAGGACACTGTCTTGGTAGCTTGCCAGAATATTGTAAACTGAAGAATCCTCCACTAAACTGAAACATTGAATCTGGCCAAACCAGAAAGCTGGTTTACCCAATAATGATATGAACCACAATAAGTTTTACGACAATATAAAAAAATGAGAAAAAAATCATCAGAAAAAACATGCCAGAACTGCCAAACTTCCACGAGCTATGCCAAACAACAACCCACATGAATGAAACTTCAATTCAATAAATAAACTCGACCAAAAGAATTGATTAATACTATTTAACTATTAAAAAAAGTGACCCCAAAGATTAAAAGAGAAAACTAGATAGCTAGACTCAATGCGATTTACCAACCAACATGGGGCCGATTAACATTTAATGACACTAAAGGCTTCTCATTTTGGTACTACATTCATCTCTCTCGCCTTTATTTTAACCAGTTGCATGGCAGTTCAATTTGTTCAATTCAAATGATATTAAAATCACCAACAATGGTCAATGGCCTACCAAAGGAAAAGCATAAACAGTGAAAATACACAACCACATAATGTCCATTCATACCGCTTGAAGTATTTGGATCACATTCATTGGCATATGAAGGAACGGCACCTAGCCAGACTCTCGGCACCAGAATATAAGCCAGCCAAAGAGAGATGAAATATGGGCAAATCCAAGGCTTGCATTTCCCAGGAGAATGAATGTGTTTTATCCGATAACGGGCAAGGGCGTGCCTCCATGTAGTACCAGCGAAAGCAAAAACAGCCAAATGCAACGGGCTTCTGTGCTCCGGATAAGGGAATCACCTCATATCTAGTCTACGCCACTCACCTGCTAAGGTCCCACGATGAGTAGAGTGGATTATGAATAAAGCGACCGCCGAGAAGGGTTGCCGTGGGAACGCCCACTTTTTCAAATATTTACATAAATAAGTCAATAGCGCCCACGTCTTTTTCTCAAAGATATTTACAGTTGTTCAGTGACTACTGTCTTAGAATTTAGAAAACGATCAGGGAAACGACAGTATAAGAATTCGGCCATTCCTCGACCAGATGTCCAGAGCAAAAGAAAGAAACATCTGCGGCGTCTGCCTTGGCAACCGATCTGAGGAGTAAAGCGGAGGAGTTTCTTTGTTGTCAGCTGAATGAGAATGTAAGTTTGCGGGCAGCGGTGGGGATGTTACTTGTTAGTAAGCTGAGCCGGATGTTACACCAACTCTTTGGATGAGAGTGACAAAGCACAATTCGGTGAAATTGGATCTTTCGCAGAGTTTTTCTTCGGAAAAAAAAAAAAAAAAAAACTTTGACAGATTCCAGACAACTTTTAATGAAACCAGAGAAATCCGTGTCTAGAAGCCACGCATCCCTGCTTTATTGCAGGAGAACGGAAAAAAGGAGATGAGGAAATAAAGAAAAGGCACTGCTCGTCGAACCTAAGCGGTCGAAGGGAAATTCGCACCGGAAAGTAGGAACTTATGTTGGTTCTTTTGTGGCAAAGGTATTAAAGGTCATCCAGAGATGAGTCCAGGAAGCAGATGTTTCACTAGATTCAACTGGCGCACAGTATCCTGCTGATCCAAATTTTCCCGATCTTCTTCTTATTATCAAGCCAGAAAATCGGTGCGTGCGACGCTGCGACATCGATATCTACCACGCTCTTCCCCTTCGCTTACTTTCACAGAGAATCAGAAAAATCAGCCGACCGGCTTCGATCGAAATGTTCGAAGCTACTTCCCTTAACAATGCTTCGCTACTCACGATCGTCTTCTACTTGGCTCTAGCGTCGACGTGCGCCCTCCGATCCGTCGTCTCACGGGAGCTCCGTCCGTCGGAGCACGGTCTATCGTACCAAAAGCAGCCGGGATCCGTGCCGCCGGCGATGAAGTCGTTCTTCAATGGATCGGCCACGTCGTCGTCGGAGCAGTCGCCGCGACGGGCCAGGAATTCGACCGACGACGGCGACGCGTTCTGGTCGCCGGAGAGGTTTGGTCACGTGAGAAGCGGGGAGAATCACGTGAGGACAGTCATGCTCGCGGCCAGCTTGGCTTGCGGCGTTGGTGGGCTCGTTTTGTTGGTCGCAGCTGTCCTCGTTTACGCGCTCCGGCTTCGTCGCCGCGACAAGTGACGTACACCATTCGGGTTTTCATGGACATCAGAATCGATGTTTCATACATAGAGAGGATTGATGAATGAATGCACATGTTCGCCACACGAGCTAGGGTTTCCAAGTAAGTATTAAATTATGTATTAATGTTGATTTTTCCATTTGAGTATTCTAAATAATACTAAATAAACAATATTCTTATAAGACGTATGATATATGAATTCAGGTATGATCAATGTCTCATTCCCTCTCGATGATTCACATCTATCGCATAACTTTTCAGCTGTTATTAGAGTTAAATAAAGTCTAAAACATATGAAAGAACATGTTTCAGATTGAATCGGGATAAAACATAGAGAGAAAAGAGCATAACACTGGTTGTATTCATTTCTGTAATTCTTACCCTGGAAGTAATGTTGTTCTGAATTTTTTAATGATGAACTGAACATAATGCTCATATCATAGAGTCGATAAAACAAGTAAAGCTCCTGGTCAGCAAGTGAAGGATGCTCCAATCTGGTCCAATAAACACGACCGAGACATACCCGATCTCATCTCTTTTGTCAAGACTGTCACTGAAGAGTTTTTACAGCTACCAACTGTTGAGGACTCGAGGGCACTAACGTGGTATTATAATGTACATGTACACAGACCTCCACATCAGTTGTTTCACCAACCGGAAGTTGCGGTTCTCGTGTCAATAGATGTGATTTTGGAAACAAACTAAAGCCGCAAAAGTGTACAGATTATAGTAAGCAATCAGAGGTAGCAGCAGAAGGGAACACTAGCTGTGTCGATACCTCTGGATCATGCTTTCACAACAGAAGGGAAGAAGGGTTGATCACAAAGACCCTGGACTTACTTATGTACAATATCAATTTTGATCCCCTTGACCTTTCTGTTAGTGAAGGAAAAAAGAAAACCCTGCCTGTCAACATTTTCATGGTGATCGACGCCACTGTCTCTTGCACTTCTTGTGGTATAAATGTAATTTGAACGGACTCCAACTTTTCCGGCGTTTTGAAGAGGTTTCAGAGAACAGGCCTGAGGCAAGGGCTTGCTGAAACCACATCTCAAAATCTTCTTCATCATCTTCTGTCATTTCCGCATCCAAATCCCAAGGAAACCGGCTAGCATTGGATCTCTGTGCTGATTTCTCCAAGCCTACCATGTTCACATGGAAGCTCGGCCTATGTGTATTTGGCCTACAAGACATTCCCTGCAAGTATGATTTCAGAAGTTGAGCATGGGAAAGAAGGTATGTGGGCCGTTTAGGGGCAATATTGGAAGCAAAATGAAAAAGAGCAGTAAAGCAGTAAAGCTTCTCTAATGTGGTGGATTCAAGGATCATAAAGTTCTGAAAAAAGTAACCTAGTAGCACATGGAATCTGCCGAAACTAGACAGGGTCATGGAACCAGTAAACATCCAACATGTGAGTATGGGTGTGCCAACAAGGAACTCCTAGATCCTCTACAGTTACATTAATGTGGAGAACTCCATCTGGCTGGAAATGTCTACTGCTTTGTTTGGTAAAAGAGAGAAGAATGTAAATTTTCACTTTAATTAAGCAATAAGTCCAACAGAGTTTAGGAGTTTATTTACTCAAGCACTCGTTTATGTGTTAAATTTATTTTCAGAAAATTTATTAAGAAATTCAGTTATTAGTAGGCAATGTTGTTGTTCCCAGTTGAGAATTTGAAAACTTCTGCTCAACTCACATATCAATAGGATACAAGTAAATAGGCTAGAAAGGTTTCCAAATTGTGGCATCATCGCTACACCAAATAATTTGTCTCATGCCCATAGTAGTCCGCATTTTGCAGTAGTGTGTTCCAGTACTTCAAAAAATCAAAAGATGCCAAGTGTAGCAACTCTCGCTGCAAATAAATAAATATATGGATGATAGAACACTAACCTGACAACTAGCCCATTCCGAAACATCAAAAATCTTACTTTCAGCACAAACAAAAGCACGTGGTATCTTGACCTGGCAGAGTAAGAAACAACCTACAATCAATAATTTGGTCTCTCCCTTAAGACAATAAAAGAGCTTGCACATGTTCTTAGTGTAGATTTAAACATAAATACATTAGGATCGTAGAAAGCAGAAAAATACAACAATGTGCCTCCACATTGAGGGACTCATCTGACCTCTTAATACTGTTATTTAACAAGTGTTATTCAACTTTTTGTCCACTTGAATAGACTTGTATACAATGTTACAGAAAACTAGACACAAAGTATTGGTGAATGTTAAATGCAACTAGCATGGTCTGCTTACTGGGTGCTGTACTAAGACCCTTCAGCAAAATCATGTAAGAGTTTAGATGCCAAATTCATGTCACGAGATATGCAACTCCGGTATGAAAATTCCTCATACATGTACATGCAGACCTAAAATAAATTCGTTTGTAGTTTAAACAAAGATACCTTCTGGGATGCTGCAAAGACCGCTGAACCATCTACTTCAACCCATCCATCTCCATCTTTAGCCGGATGGAGTTGGAAACAATCCTGACAGGAAAAGATAGTATCAGTACATACAAGTGGGATCACCCATGGCAGTACTTGAAGAGCATCAATAATTTTTCATAATGAAGTGCAGCTTATTTTTACCTCACACCACCTTGCTTTAGCCTTACTTCTATTTGTACATATCCATATATGTGAGTGACCACATTTTGTGCAATGTATACGCCTGGATTCTTCAGAACGATAATCAGACTCATCCTGCTCATTTAAAAGCAAGACAGCAAAAACTGAGCCTAGCAGAACACTTTCTCTTGAAAGCAACTATAAAATATGTCAACCTTATTTCCGGAAAAAATAGCAGCCAACAAGGGAAATAAAATGATGAAGTCCAAGATATTCATCAAGGAACATGTACCTGCTGTGAAGATCCATGAGGCTTCTGAAAAACACGCCTAGACTCTTCCTTCCTCAACTGATCATCATAGTCCCTCTTTTTTGCTGAATCTGAAAGGACCTGAAACATTGTTTATTATTAGAGCATGATAGATTCTTTTCTGAAATAAATAAAAGAAAAAAGGAAAATGATAGAGGGGTCAAGGCTATAATGTCTTAAAAATTGAAAAACTGTAAATGTTTAACTGCACATGGTAGCAATACCATAGTGTTTAACTTGCCTCATATGCACATTGCAGTTTTTTAAATGATTCACTAGCCAGGGGGCTCCCCATATTTTTATCAGGATGAACCAGAACAGCCTACAATGAGTAGATGGATAAAAATTTATAAGGACCTTCGAAAGCAACAACTCAGAGATATTCTGCACAAGCCATAAATTGTGTCCTTAACAAGAGAAATGCAAACTCAACCTTTCGTCTGTATTCTTTCTTCAATAATAAAACATCAATATTTTTATGTCGTGGAAATCCTAATGCCTCATAATGATCCACACTATTCAAAATCCTCCTCATCTCATCAAGTGAAACTGATTCTGCTCTCTCTACTTTGCTGCTGACAGAAGGGGTCTTCTGAACACTTACAAAACTTGATGTACTTGATGTTTTACCAGAAGATTTGCAAGAAGATGCCTTTTCAGGATCACTAGCAGGGGAAGAATACCCTGAGTCTTCAGGAAAGTCTTCTGGTATAGCTTCTGTTTCCTTGTGTTCTTCGAAATCTGTGCTTTCAAATCCACTTTCATATCCTTGTAGGAAGCAATTCAAGATATCGTTTGAAATAAAGGCCAAGTTTATAGAGAGAGAAACCCCTAACCACCCTACACGGACTTTTACACAATAAAGAGCATATGCAGTTGCCATGAGGATAACCAATCGTGCATGATTTAGCGAAAACAAATAACCTGTACAGAACATCATGTTGTTAATTAAGTTTCTTATACATTTATACATAACATTTTAATATAAAAGAGTAAGATAAAAAACTGAAGGCCTAAATATGATATGATTAAGAGGTTTCCACACGATAATTTTTTTAGGAGCAAATAAAATAATTTTCCATCATACCTCCAACCATGAACAGTATTCCTGTTATCCATAAGTTACCATACATCCACAAAAGTAAAATACCAAAGAGTCCGGCAATAAAAAGTCCCGGGGTATATCCTAAATAATGTACAGCAGATCCGGCAGCACCCTATAAAAATCAATATAAGAATGAAATGAGTGAGCTTGCAAACAGCATGAAGAAAGTTCGAAGCAAAATCAAAGACAATGCTGAAAGCAGCGGCCAAATTATACAGGATTCAGTGTGTGTTTGTGTGAGTGAGAGAGAGAGAGAGAGAGAGAGAGAGAGAGAGAGAGAGAGAGACTAATAAACAAGGATAAAGCATCAGCCAATTTCAAGAATTTAACCAAGTTTGGCTGTTCAGGACTGGTTTATCACTGTTACAAGATGGCATGGTTCTACTATGAGCCACTTCTCATTGAAAAGAACAGGCAGGATTGTAGGGGTTTCTAAGTCAAGGCCATACTTGAAAATGGACCAGCTGAAACCACTAGAAAATGCTGCTGACAAATTCTACTGTATCAACACAGAATAGTGAAGCCTGCTGAAACTAAAAAGCTCTGTTCAGAAGCCTATCTCGCTAGTGTTTCAACTGAAGTCACATAAAATGCAATGCATATGCGTTTCACATCCAATTAGAACGTCACTTTACCTACAAGTACAGGTCCAAGGTTAAAGTCATCTACTTATAGTTGAAGTGATGCATGCGTATCAAAGTCTATTCATATCCCGTTGTGCAAAATAGATGAGGGTATTGAACTGCAGGGACTCACCAGAATGAGAAGAACATAAACAAGGCATGATAAGGATGTCAAACTAAGAAAGCAACTCCACATCACAACAAGTAAAGCCGCAGGACCGAGCCGGAGCAAGGATCCTGTGCCCCTCACTATACAGTCCTTCCACTGTGTCACAATCAGGGCAAGAAACTTCGCTAAATTCATACACCACCTTGACACCATCGGCCAGTGGTGATCGATCGCGGACATTGCTTTTTCTCTGAAGCAGCGAGCTGCTGTTTGTGTTCTTAGTAAGAGGTGCTTCCGAGATTGTAGCCATTTCCATCCTTGCCTAAATAATCCAATATCCTCCATGCTAAAAACTAGAGTCTCATTGATAAGTTAGCGCCGAATCTCAACCACGGAAAAGTCAAACTTTAGCGCCGTAGTATGAAAACATGATAAGTTGAAGTCCGAAGACACTCCCCCTCCTCACAACACTATCCGGTCATCGAAGACTCAGAATGGAAACACAGAACCACCAATTAATCCCGATAAATCAAGGATCATGATATCGTGCTTCTCTGATTGTAAATTTTCCAACTAGGTGGAGTTTCATTTTTGTAATAGCAACTTACGACTCCACGAGAAGTGAGACTCTGTACCACCTTCTCGCCAATACAAATTCAATAAGGAAATGAAGCCCTTATCATTTCCGACCGAAGAGAAAGCAGCGAGTACCAGCAACTCAAAGGATGCCTCTCAGCGAGTAGCAGCGAGTACCAGCAACCGAAGTCGTCTCACCAAAACGAAGTTATTTCCAGCAACCATACCATCATCTCTTCACGTGATCGCCTCTCAGAATGGCGACGTTAACATTCAAGAACATCCAGATGGTGTTGAACTTGGCAAAAAAATCAGTCAAATTCCCGGTGACACACTAGAAAATTACTTCGGCGGCAGAGTTGAGCAAAATCGCCACCATTTGAAGCAGAAGTCACTGGTTCCTTCACGCACACGTTTCCCGAAAAGCAAAAGAGGGAGAGGGAGAGTCCCACTCAAAAATCCGAAAAGAAAACGAAGAAAAAGAAATGGGACGGGGTTCAGCCAATTATATTCCTTCCGCTCGGGCGGAATGTTCCTAAAACACCAAATCCACACCGCAGGCACTCAATTCTCCAATTTACTCTGTCCAAGAACCGAAACCCGTAGCAGAAGAAGCAAACCCCTTAACCACAACCACTTCAGGAACGACCGACCGACAAGATTTCCACGCTAGATAAGGTGAGCAAAAAGCGAAAAAATCTATCTCGATAACCGGCTTTAATGGATTCCAAACGGAGGAAACCCATCCAACCTCTCTTGGAAACCCTAAGAAATGCCACTGGACGCAGGTGTAGCCCTAGCTTTTTCAGGCAAAGCTCGTGATGAAATGCGAAAAGGGAAAGAAGAAGAGAAAAGAAGACGGTGAAAAGGTGCGGGGAATTTATATCTTCGAAGCTCAGAAAACGGAAGAGAAGAGAAAAGAGAGAGAGAGAAAGAGAGAGAGAGAGAGAAAGAGAAAGAGAAAGAAGGAGAGGCGGAGCGGAACTTTCCCTCCTCTTCCCCAGTGCAAGTGCTTTGACAGCGAAGTGAAATGGTTAACACCGGAGATCGAAGAGCGCTTAGAAGACTCAGCAGTAAGAAAGAACAAAAAAAAAATTCCCACTAGTGGCCGAAGAATTTCTTCTTAATTCTTACAGAAAGAGCGAGATTCCCGCAGAATTCGGAAAGGCGTGGCACGGTGCCTCGCACGTGGGCCCCCCTTGTTTATCCAGACTTACGGGTTGTCCACAATCCATCCATCCATACCCCATTCTCAGAAAAATAATAATAATAAATAAAAATAAAATACAAAAATATAAAAAAAGGAGACTCCGGAGACTCGTGATGACTCGCGCGGATAATGTGGGCCCACCAAGCGAACTACCAATCCCGACCCTCGATCGAATCTCTTACTCTCCGTAGTTGGGAATTTGGTAAACGACAAATCTTCATGGCTTACGAGTTACGACTTTAAATTCCGTGATTAATTTAATTAAGTGGGACCCGCGCGCGTAAATAACATAATCTCGCAGACGGTAACGTCAGCGCTGAAATCGGTCACGAATCCCTCCAAAAACTCGAACGAGTTGACTCGGCGGTCACTCAACGAGTCGAGTCTTTCTTTTTAAAAATATATATATATTATTATTATTAAATATAACGTGAATTTTGTCGACCGCATTTCTCCTCGACTTCAACCAAGGCTGCCTACTTCGCAAAATTTCTCGCCGTTTCACAAATCACAACTACCAAATGGACCCCACGTCAACATCAACGTAACCGACGGCCCAGATGATGCTCGGGCGGCCATCTCCGATCGAGCCGACTGAACCTTAACTTTACCTTTATGTCCTTTCCCCGCCGGACCGCGACTGCGCCTCTGGCGAAGGGGGGAATGAAATAATGAATGATGATTAGTGGGAAAAAGGCTGCTTCACTTTCAAAAGAGGGGAAGATGATGAAGCCGGGAAGAAGTGGGCCCAGGGCAGGAGCACTTTTGACGACCCAGATTAATCGCTTCTCGTTTCCTTTTTCTTTAATTAGAAAAAATATTCGGTTTCGGAGACTTTTTATTCTATAAAAAAATTATAATAATGGTAGGTGTGGAGCCCGGAGCGTGGCCAAAGCGAATCACTGGGCGCCACATAAGCCCCACACAGGCGAATCCGTGATGTGGCGCCCTGTTATTCGCTTTGGCCACGCTGCATTTTAACCGACGGATCCGGGTTCGTAGGTGTGCGTGTACAAGAAGACATATTTGTTAAGGGACACAAGCCGGGCCAGCTGCGACGAGTGAGTGAGGACTCTGATTAATCCTAGTGGGCTTATTATTAGACTCTTGATCAATTACTGATTTTGTAATCACTTTCAAGTGTAAGCACATTCTTCTTTAATTTTATTCTGTAATCTTTTTTAACTAGACTAGAAAACAAACATTTTTCGAAGCGTATATATGTATCATTTATACAATTCAATAAAGGCGTGTTGAGTTTTACCTCTTTACATGGTATCAGGCCAGACACCCCCGCCCCCTCTAAACCCTAACCCTAATCCTAATTCTTTTCTCTCTACTACCTGTCGTTTTCATGCACTCAATCATATTTCCATCAAGCTTGATTGAGACAACTACCTTCTCTGGCTTGCTAACAATTCCTTTTAGTTTTTAACAACCAATCTCTTATGGGGCTGGTCGACGACACGAAAGGTGCACTGCAACATTACTATATAAAGTGGTCCAAGAGGAGACATTCAGCATTCCATCAAGATCTTCATATTTTTGTGTATGAGAGTCTTGAGATATAGATTGATTCTTGTATTATGGTAAGGTCGCTAAGTAATTAACCGTATGTACCTTAAACCTGAAATATTACTTAGATTATATATATGTCGTGATTGAGATTTGGTAGAGAGAGAGCACGATCGATTGGTCTATTAATGAAGGATCCACGTGAATATCTACAAGAATTTTTTGTAAGGTTTTGTTTTATTATAAGATGCATTAATATTTGTCCTAGTTTCGTTTCCTGTCATCGTCCTCACAACTGAGAAGTAAGAAGACGTGACTCGTGAGGAGGAAGAAGGAGAAAATATTAGTCCCCTCCCTCTACAGTACTAATGGACCGGTAATGACGACATTAATTAATTAGGAACTGTTACTAGTCAAAGAAAAAGCTTATCTCTACCTAAATCGCTTTATATAATTGAGGCAGAGCGACTGGGCGACCATGTTCATCTTTAATCTCTCTCGGTTCGGTTCTTTCCTAGCTCTGCTGCTTTCTTGGGTACGTAAATTAATGGCGGAATCATCAGAGCGCAGTAGTAGTACAACACAGGAGGCTTTCGGGTGGGCAGCCAGAGACGCGTCCGGGATCCTCTCTCCTTTTCATTTTACTCGCAGGTACGTCGTATCGTGGCTTCTTCTCTCGTCATTAATTTACTTTTGGGATTAGTTATCCGGCGAGATCTAATATCGTTAATTTGTTGCAGAGTCACCGGCGAGGAGGACGTGAGGTTGAAGGTCCTCTACTGCGGGGTATGTCATACGGATCTTCATACCGCCAGAAACGATTTCGGATTTTCCTCTTATCCGATTGTCCTCGGGTAATTATTTTTTCTTTATTTTCATTAGCTTTACAAAATAAAAATAAAAATAAAAATATCATTAAATATATACCCGGTCTAATTGGGTTCACCCAAACCCGGATGTACTACCGGTTGGATGGCCGGTTCGGTTTCTAAAACATTGGTTTAGTTGTTGATTTTTTATTTTATTTTTTTTAAAAAAATAATAATAGGCACGAGATCACGGGTGTGGTGACCGAAGTGGGGTCCAATGTGCGCAAGTTCAAAGTTGGGGACACCGTGGGAGTGGGCTGCCTCGTCGACTCGTGTCGCACGTGTGAGAACTGCAAGGCGGATTTGGAGAGCTACTGCCCTGGCCAAGAGCTCACCTACACCATCTTCCCCACGGACGGACCGGTGAACCACGGTGGATTCTCGGACGTCATGGTGGTTAACCAAGACTTCGTCGTGGGCATCCCCGACAAGTTCCCCCTCGACGGTGCCGCGCCCCTGCTCTGCGCCGGAATCACGGTGTATAGTCCCATGAGATACTTCGGGCTCGACCGCCCCGGGACCCGACTCGGAGTCGTTGGGCTGGGCGGGTTGGGTCACGCTGCAGTGAAATTCGGCAAGGCCTTCGGGGCGAATGTGACGGTGATCAGCACATCCCCGAGTAAGGAGAAGGAAGCGCTTCAACGACTCGGGGCCGACTCGTTCCTGGTTAGCCGTAACCCAGACCAAATGCAGGTATGTATTAAACTGGGTATTATTATTATTATTTTTAAAAATGAAGTAATAGAAACCATTTGAGGTGAGGGTCGTCAAAGTACTCAAGTAATAATTGAAACGGGTAAGGGTTATTGGATAATCGGGTAATCGGGTAATCGAAATATATAATTTTATTCCTTATACATCCGATTACCATTCGGGTAATTGCGTAATCCGGTAAAATTGACACCCTTAGTATTCATCTGCTGCAGGCCGCGGTGGGTACATTGGACGGTATCATTGACACCGTTGCAGCATCACATGATCTCTCGCAATTGATCGACTTATTGAAGACGAACGGAAAACTGGTCATCGTTGGGGCATTCCTTGAGCCTTGGCAGCTGCCGGCGATTCCCATGCTAAATGGTAAGATTTATTTATTGGTTTTTTGAACAAAATATTTACATATATAATTTAAAAAGTTCAAAGAAATAACAACAAAATACGTGAACAGGAAGGAAGCTCGTGGCTGGAAGTCAAATTGGAGGGATCAAAGAAACACATGAGATGATGAATTTCGCCGCGGAGCACAACATCACGGCCGATGTTGAGGTGATTCCGATGGACTACATAAACACGGCAATGGAGCGTTTAGCCAAAGGCGACGTTAAATACCGGTTTGTAATTGACGTGGGCAACACTTTGATGAAGTAGAACGCCGGACTTGATTTTATAGATATTAATGTGTTAAAGCTTTGGCCTTTGTCAGACCTAAGTAGTTGATTGTTTGATGTTGGGTAACACTTTGAAGAAGTAGAATGCAGGTTTATATCATCTTCTTATATATAAGAATATATCTAAATCTATATCACCAATATCTTAAAATTGAATTAATGAACAGGTTTATCATTATCGCAAGTGATGGTTATCCTCTACTGCTAGTATCTCTATGAAACCCCCACTGAATTTGTCAGCTTCCCTCAATTCCTTTTGGTCCCTCCGTACCTATCGCATGCATGTCTTTCTCTCTTTTCCACTCAAGCATCTCATGTTATCCCAATACAAGATAACAAAAATTTTAACTTTGCGTACCTGTTGACTTATTTTCGGTTCAATTCAGTCCACCAACTCTGTTTTGTTTGATTTATCTTAACGGATAGAAAGCTCTTCTGATGAAAAATGAAATCTGATTTCATAATTAGTGTGAACTCCTGTGTATATAAAGAATATGTAGCCTCATCCACCAATCCAACCATAATTGTCCATTAGTCGAATAGACCCAAAATCCCAATAGCCAAATAGTCATTACTTAATAGATCCAAATGGGGATTCCTTATTCTATCATCGATTCCTTCTTCCTACTCAACCTTACACTTAGGTCAATTGAAGTATCCAAAAAAAAAACCCAAGTCCACCAAAACAAACACCCAACAAGTGGGTGATAAGAGGCCTAGTTCTCATAATGCTTTAAATCAAAATAATTTAAAAAATAACTTTGAAAAAATAAATTTTAAATAATAAAACTAATTATGGAAATTAAAATATCTATAATTTGAGTAATTCGATAATTTTTTGGGTTTATCAATTTATATCAAAATTATGACTTTGCCTTTAAAACTCTCAATAATATTAATAATGTTAATTATCCGTAGTGGTTTGATGCATATGTTATCAAATCCACTCTAAAATAATTATACACCATAACATAAGTCCAACTAATTCTCAAGATTGATGTGGTTAAATTTGGAGGTGATCGGTCTCATAGGCTCAATGCCCTTTTACCAGATCTCTGGTTACTTGTCCACTATGTTGTATATTGATGGGACATCCAAGTCATTGCATTGTCTTATGCTAAACACCCCATATGCGGTCATTTAAACATTCGAATGTCTAAGTGAGTTGCCCTAATTATCACCTCAATGAGCCACACGAATTCTCAGTACAACGCTCTATGACACAGTGTCATGAAGATACCCACCTCTCTCTTATAAAGTGATACTTCCCGTCAATATGCTTGACTCTTAAATAATATCAAGTATTTAGTTAAAGTTTGAACAACCTCATTAACACAATACATTGTGATCAGATCCCTAGTAAAAGCCACAATATATAATTTCTGCAGGAAGTCCCAGATCCAAATTGCTTTTTGAGCAGCCAAGCTATAAGCAATATATTATGCTTCCACGGTAAATATTGCGAATAACCAAAAGTAGATTTGCGATCATCTTAATCTCCCTAATAATCCGAATCAAAGTATCCCTCAACCATGAGAGTAGAAGATGAGAAGACAAGTCGAGTTGTCTTAGTCCCGTAAAACCCTTTTAACTCTTCCCAATTACGTGACCCTGATTTTGACAGATAACGGCTAAGTAAACTCACAACAAAATATATATCCGGTATACTATTTTTTACAAATTAATTAAAATACACCATAATTAATTTTTCACAATGGGTCCTACCCAATTTAACCGAGTTTGACCCCAATTTTTAAAATATTGCCACTAACAATATGAAAAAGTGAATTTTATCGAAGAGCAGTCAGAGCCTCGAAGTTGAACCTTCCTCTACCTTATATATCTCTAACGATAACGATAACTACGATATTTTTTATAAATTTACTTTTATTCTTTTTAAAATCATTCAAGATAAGTAGACAATTTTATTATTTTATATACAAACTACAAAGTAATAAAATACTGGAAAAGAAAAGATCCACCAAAGGTATTACTATTAATATTAATCTCGTTGGGCTGGATTTGTGAAACCCTAATCGTTTGGCCCAATAATCTCCTTTTAAGAAATGATCTGGCGGCTGAGAATCGTGTGGCGTCGTTCCCCTTGCGGCTTTTGCCCCACATACGCATAAAACCCCCAACCCTAGAACTCTTACTCTCTATAAATTGTCGCCCATGAACGCGACTTCTCCATTGGGTTTTCTCTTCTCTTCCTCGTTTTCCTGCTGCGGTCCATTTTTCGACCTAGCGAGGGGCAAAGGTGAAGCTTTCCTCATTGGTGTTCTGGTTCATCTGTTTGAATGGCGTCCTCTTTTTCTTCAACTTATGTCATTTCTGTTGCTTTTTTTTTCTTGTTTTTTCTCGTTATGTTGGCTACTGATGATTGATCTTACGATCTTAGCGGATTTCAGTGAGACTCGTCTATGATCTGAATGTTGTTACACACACTGAAGCCTATTCGGATTATTTTTATTTTATTTTTTATTTTTTTATCTTCTCCGTTTATCCATTCGAGTTTAGCCTGTTTTACTTCTGAATCGGAGAGGCGGGTTCATCTTCTTAAACTTATCGCCATTATCACCTTTTCGATTTGCAGTTCCTTTGTAGTCAATAAAGTTGTTTTCTCTCGTCTTGTTGTTTGGAGTTTGGAGTCTTTTCTTCTTAAAAAAAAAAAAAAAAAAAAAAAAAAGTGATCTTTGAAATTGAGTATGGAGGATTTGGTGCTATGATGAGAATATATAGGTGTTTTGGCAGTGGCGAGTCTTTGAGACTCTCCGTGAGCCTATCACCGTTAAACGACTTCTCCTTCCACTGAGCATAAATCCCATTGTCAATAACATCTTTTCTTTTTCTTCGGGTATTTTTCAAGTGAACATCTCTGAAAAAGTATACTCGGGTTTTTGCTCTTCATGGCGTGCGGCGGTGCTTCCTTTCCCAAGTGATTGCTCAATGACTCGTAGTGCAACTCCATTTCTGACTTCTTTAACCTGGCAAAATTCCATTTTCCAGTCGGGCGTTCCCTGAAAAAACTTTACAATCCAGTCTAATTGAAGAGTAAACTTACGAGGGCAATGAACCTGTTAAATAAGTTATATTATCTGAAGGGTAATTAATTGAGTTAGCTGAATAGCTTATGAAGGCTTTCAACCTGTCAACCAATTTATATTTCCTGAAAAAGTATATACGAGACAGAGACCATTGGCAATTTTTTAAAGCTTAAATAAGTACAAATATATTTACTTATAGACATGATCAAAAAGTTTTAAAGTACAGTTACATATTTATATATGCATGTATGAGAGGCCTTCACAGGACCATTTATACAGAACAAAAAAAAATATAAAACAAAACCGACAAAAATTCGCTACTGCTCTAAGGACATCCATTCCAGTTCTAAATCTATTTCTCCAGACTCCACGTTTTGAAGCTTGAGAGATATCTCCTGTTTAATTTTTCCATCAACTACATTTATCGTGCTGTCACTAATGAGAGCATTATCGTGTGACTTCAACCATTTACCAATCTGCATGTCCGCAAATTTGCTAGGATCGTCGATTGCAAGGGCTGCCCCAATCAATGGCTGAATGTCAATTTCAGCTTCTCCCATGATATCATCAGCTGAGAAGGTGTCATAGTCATATACTTCCTGATTCAAGGCGAGCAAAAATTAAACACCACCTTTGGTAATACATCTTTAGACATACAATTTCCAAATTGTACAGTGCATACAGGAATAGATCTTGTCACATCTTCTACAAGATAAAGACACTGAATCACATGTTTCACGTCCACATTCCATGAGAACAGTTCCCTGTTTATGGCCATGTGTGCTACAAACATGTAAATTCTTCTCGCAGGAATAACAATCCTAACAATCCTAAACTAGTAAAATTCTTGATTACATCTAAGGAAAAAAAAAAAAGAACTATGACCATGATAATGTGATGCAAATAAGTATATCAAAACATTGTGTTAGAAAAGTATGAGAGACACATCTTTATTAGCTCAGACACCTTTGGCAGCAAATTATGGAATTTTACTACATATGCTAGCTTACCATTTTCATTGCCTTAAAGTTATGTGGGACTGACAACATCAGTTCCTCATTCCATACAGGGTTCAAATTGCTCGATATTACAGTTGTCTGGGCCCTCTGAAAGATAATAGATCACATAATAATTTAGTTCATTAAAAGCAAGAAGTATAAGAGAACCACAATCATTTAGTTCAGTTATCCTCTAGCCCAACAATATGTCAGATCACTGTTTGAATTGAAAAAATAAGAGAACCATTTGAAAAAATGTTGATCAATTTAACCACCATAAGATTTGAATTATATCCCAACAAAAGATTTGTAAAACAAGAAGACAATGACACATATTGCTTCTTGTGTAGGAGTACAAATAATAGGTAAAAGACACTCACCATCTGCCCAAGAGTCAAAACGACATACGGATCACTTGATAGCATGTCTCTAACAGCTAGATTTGTACCTTTTATTACTTTAACCTTCAGTAAACCAATAAACTCCACCATGCCAGCCTGTTAAAGTATCTAAAATAAATCATATTAAGAAGCCTAAAATGCCTAAAATGAATCAACATTGCTCCTGATGTTGTGAAATTAAAGTCTCATTGTTATATCTCATCAAAAGAAAAGTCAAATCTTAATCAAAGCAGTAGAGGCTCTTCATTCAGTAGTAATTGTAAAAATAACAACTCATCAATCAATATGAAGTTCAACTGACACCCTTAAACCTCCAAATCAATTGATTTCTTCTGTTATTTTAACTTTTTAACTAGAAAGATATTTACCGTCTCCTTGGAAGCATCTGAATCACGAATGCTTTCAAGACTGTTCTTCCTCGTATCATTAGCACATCTCTTGGAAAATGAGACAATTCTCAAACTTGGTTTCAGAAACTCTTGCAACTCATACTTAGACCTACACAACAAACAAGTAGCTATTGAGTATCCAACCATTTGCTATCAGATATATAACAATATAAAACTGTTTCTCACAGAATATGACCTAATGAACTTCATACGCTCAGCGTGACTTGAATCTGGCCCAGGCTTGAGAAACCCTCTGGGAATATAGGCTTCATAAATTGCATTTGCAGAAGTATTCCCACCAACTTCAAACATGGCATCTATCTCATCATCAGACCACTCATCCAATGTCACAGACAATACCTAGGTGGTAGCATTAACATGAATGTTAAAAAATTGAAGCCAAAAGACACAACACAACATTTTGTTGGTACCATTAAAAAAAGCAAACTATTTTTGAGAATAAGAAATCAAACTTTTACTTAAATAATCTTACCTTTGAAATATGAGTTCCTAGCATTAACATGAATGTAAAAAAAATTGAAGGCAAAAGACACAAGGCAACTTTTTGTTGGTACCATTTAACTAATCAAACTTTTACTTAAATAATCTTACCTTTGAAATATGAGTTCCAAGGCTTCTGTGGACACCACAACACTTCAAGCATAAGAATACCCCAATATTTGCTGACCTGAAAAAAACAACACATTGATCAAAGGAATTTAACTAAAGAGTGTCAGAAGCCTTACAAATGTTATTTTGAGATACTAATGAGATGCTCAAGGGAGTTACTTGAGTTGAGTAGGAAACAGTCAAGGGAGTGTGTGTGCGTGCACACACGCGTGTGTGCATGTCTGTGTGCGTGTGTAGCATGCACTTGTGAATGTGCATGTGCAGGTACATGTAAGAGTGCATGTGCAGCTGTGTGCGTGTGTGTGTATGCATGTGCAGTTCTGTGTGTTGGTATGTCGGTATGCATGCGCAGGTGTGTGCATGTGTGGATATGCATGTGCAGGTGTGTGCATGTGTGGATATGCATGTGCAGGTGTGTGCATGTGTGGATATGCATGTGCAGGTGTGTGCATGTGTGGATATGCATGTGCAGGTGTGTGCATGTGTGGATATCACATGTGCAGGTGTGTGCATGTGTGGATATGCATGTGCAGGTGTGTGTATGTGTGGATATGCATGTGCAGGTGTGTGTGGGTATGCATGCGCAGGTGTGTACATGTGTGGATATGCATAATACAGGTGTGCGTGGGTATGCATGCGCAGGTGTATACGTAATGTGGATATACATGTGCAGGTAATGCGATGCAGGTGTGCCAGAAGCGTGTGCACAGGTGTGTGTGTGGCAGGCGTGTGCAGGTGTCCTTGAGCAGAGGCGTGTGCAGGTGGCGTGTGCAGGTGTCTGCCTTGCGGGCAGAAGCGTGTGCAGGTGTCTGCATGAGCAGGCGTGGCCAGGTGTCTTGAGCAGAGGCGTAAGCCAGGTGTCGTCGTGGAGCAGGGCGTGAAAAATAGGTGTCTTATGAGCAGAGGCGTAATGAGGTGTGTCTATGAGCAGAAGCGTGCCAGGTGGCGTGGGCAGGCGTTAATGTCTGTGAGCAGAGGCGTTAGCCAGGAAGTCTGTGAGCAGAGCGCGTAGCCAGGTGTGCAAAAAGAACAGAAGCGGAGCGTAATGCCAAGGTGTACAAGGAGCAGAGGCGGCGTGGCCAGGTGTGCAAAGGGCAGGGTGTGGCCAGGTGTACCGCGGGCAGGGGCGTGGCCAGGTGTACCTGAGGCAGGGGCGTGGCCAGGTGTACCTGGGCAGAGGCGTGTGCAGGAGTGCATGGGCAGGGTGTGTGCAGGTGTGCATGGGCGGGGTGTGTGCAGGTGTGGCAGGTGTGTGCATGTGTAGGGAGTGTGCAGGTGGGCAGTGGGAGGTGAGTGCATGGGCAGGGCGTGTTTGGGTGTGGCTGCAAGTGTGTGCACGTTTGGGTGTACAAGTACAGGTGTGTGGTGTGTAGTGCATGTGCAGCGTGTGCATCTTCAGTGTGTGTATGCTGCGCAGGTGCATACATGTAGTTTGTGCATACATGTAGTTTGTGCATACATTTGTGCCTGTGTGTAACATCAGCTTTGTCACCTTGGTGGGTGGAGCCAATTCTAGATAGAAAACCTGTATGCATGTCTATGCAAAGAGTGCACAACGAAGGTTCCCTAGGTGGATGTTTTAGACCATTTTCGTTAATCCTTTTCAAGAATGGTTGAGTATCCAAGGAGACTTTTTTGGTGGTGAAGGGAAGTGTTTCTGGACAATTCTGTGAGAAAAAAAAAAGAAAAAACAGATCTAGAGCAGTGTGCTTGTGCTATCCAGTACGATCACTGAAACGAGTTGTCTTCAAAACAGAAAAGTTACAATTTGAAAGAGGCAATGATTTTATTTTCTGATGGATGATGCTACGGTCACACTGGAATCAATTTCATGGATCCCAAACCAGTCTTAATAGGAGAGTAGAGGTTACTGGAACAATGCAAATTTGAGGCGATAAACCTCACGGACAAGAAAAGGATTATGGCCCCAACCCAGTATCTACATCTAGGCTCCATTGAAACCTTTAGACTTTCCTAAGTCTTAATGGACCATGGTTCCTTCGAATGAGAACTAGATGGCAATATGGACAACAATCATTATATAGGCAAGCTCTATAAGAGCTAGCTGGACAGCGCAAGGTTGGATAACAGTGGTACAACTCCGAGCTGAACCTTGGGATCAAGGATCTCCATAGAGGAAATCAGGACGTTTGGAGCTTTGAGGGCTTATGCTGAAACAAGGGGGTTAATAATAATTGGGGAATGGGTTGCTTATTGGTCAATAGGTGTTAGGTGTTACTATTATGGTAGGTAACTGGTTTAGAAGAGAAAATGAAGTTTAATGGAGGGAGGAGATGGCACAGTCTAAAAAACATTTCATGGATAAGTGGGTCTCGAACTGTACACTCTTACTGACATCCATTCATACTCAAGTTGAAAAACAAGAAAAATGACTCTAAGTCCCTTGTTTATTAATTCTTCTCATGCCAAGCCGAGTTCAAACCCTGTTAGGTTTGGACTTGCTTAAAGGATTTTCTTCGAACTTGAGCTCGAGCTTGACCTCAAGCTGACATACGAATTTGAGCTTGAGCTTGCAAAATATATTGAATGCTCGAGCAGAGATCGATCTCAATTCAGACCTAGATAAAATAAAATCCATCATGCTTTTAGAGTAAAGAAACAAGAGAATTAGTGGCCGTTGAGGGTAATAATGATGACTTATTATTTAAGTTTTGTTAAAAATATTTAAATGTAACATACAAACAAGCCGACTCATCAAGCTTCGAGCTGAACTACTCAAAGCTTGAGCTTAGATTAAATAAACGAGCCTTCTATAGGGCTCTAGCTGAACCAAGCCCCAACCGATAGTGGGCCAGAATGGCTTGGTTCCACCCCTATGTGTACTTACTCTCCTAAGTAAAAAAAAAAACCCTAAAGTATTCCATCTCAAAGAAAACCTTTCCCTTGCATTTTTTGCCTGTATTTAAACTCCACAAAACAGACAACAAGATTGAGTCATATATCAAATGCAGATTGTAGCTCCTAAATCTTCTTTTTGCAAGTATATGTGTGTGCAATCAAAGAATGTCCCTGATCAACTTGTTACTTTTAATACCTAAAATTATTACATCAAATTCCTATAAGTAGAACTGTTCTGACAGTGTGGTTTCCAGTTAGTTCAAGTCAACCAAAGATACAATAGATCAGATTTAAAGAAGAAATGACCCAAAGTTTCTGTCGAACTTAACAAACCATTTATATGTATTAGAGCATTAAACTATCAAAATAAAACGAAAAAAATGCTTGCCTATACATAGACAAAAAAATTACAATTGTCTCAGCTAGTTGAGATAGTTCTCTAATTTGTTTCTGAAAAACAAAGACATTTGATGCAAAGCTTGTAAGCCTCCCACGGTATAACATAACGAGGACAGGAACAAAATACTTCCACATAAGAATATCTAAGCCAAGTTACGACTGCAATTAAAAACTCTTCCGCCCACCAAAAAACAAGTTTTAATTTGAAATAGTTAGTTCTTACGCCCATTTAGGATCTGGAGCACCACAATCTGCACATAAGCGATTCTCATTTTTTAGCACAAGCTCTCTCAATCTTCTTACGTTACCTGCAGTAAATATGGATGGAGATTAGACATCATCATAGGCATCCATTAAATGTTAAAGTCAAAGCAGAACAATACAACAGATGGATCTTTCAAACAAAGCTACTGCAGAGATGGAAGACTCGTGCATGGTCACTCAGATATTTTCATCACTGCATCAGCATAAAGCTGTAGAACCAAACTTTTTTTCCATCTTTATAGGTTTTATTTTTATTTTTTTCAAGTGTTAACTTGACTAAGTTGTGAGGGATAAATTTCTTGTTCTCACAGCCCAGTCTAAAACGCATTCCCTGAAAAGAGCAACTCCAATATTCACTAGCAGACCACATTTGTGTCTACTTCCTAGATCAGCAATTCACTGATCATAATGAGCTAGATTGATTACACCTAATTTCTCTGCAATTTTTATAAACACTAATTCCCTAGCAATAAGACAAAGAAACAGCAGTTTCGATATCTATCTCATAGTTCAGAGGCAAAATCTTTCAAATAAATGCTTGCAATATAATTCCAATAAATACTAATTATTATAAAAATCTCTGTGTACATACTTAGTGAAGGCCTTGCCCTATTGTTACTCATCCCTTTACTCAAAAACTTGCAACCATCCAATGAAGTATATCACACTCTATACCCTGCATTTAAAACATGGAAAACCGTTCAGATGAGTCGGATGGCTTTAACAACATAAATGAAACTTTCATATGTTAATAGAGAACTCTCAGAAACCCCAAATCCTACAAGTAGACTAGGGAAAAAGAGAAAGAAGGTAATGGAAGGCAACCATTCTTCAAAGTCCCAAGAAACAGGAAACTATAAAGGTAGTGCAAGCTCCGCCAGTTATGACGTTGTTTGCGCGAGAATAAAAAAAATTGGAACAGGAGGAGATGAACGAAGAAAGACAAAATCACAAAAGCAAACCAGCAGGAGACAAACCCCAAGAAAAAAGGTCCCAGTAGATTTAAAGGTCACACCTTTTCATCACCCACAAAAAAAGAAAAAGAAAACGAAAAAATAGACAACAAGAGAATCACTCGTTTATGCAACACCAACGAGAGATGCTCAAACGTTACCACCAGCTCAACATTTAAGCCACCGTAAAACCAAATTTCCACGCTTGGCACTAGCAATCTTCCAAAATCACAAGGAAAATTCCAAACGCGAAAAACCGCAAGCATTCTTCAAAAGCATAACAAACGAATAGAACCCGATGCATCGCCTACGGAAAAAACCTCATTTCATACAAAACTGAAGGAGCCCGAAGACTGAAAGAACATACAAAACACAAAATTCCCCAGTAACAACCGGACCATACAAAAAGAGCAAATCCACCCACGTTCCTCAGAAGATTCCTGGATCGAGCACGCAGAACGCAGATCTCATGGGAGGAACAAAACGGAGCTGGTCCCTCGGAATTTTTGACAATGCAGATAGATGAAGACGATAATTTAGCAGATTGGGCGAGCAATACGAACCTGAAGCGGACAAGAACCGAGCGAGGGAGTCCGGTGTCGGGAATCACAAGGCAACGAAAATGACAGGGCTTCGGCTTGGCCTTTTATCCACGTCTTTTCAATCTTTAGCATTGTCCATTCAGAAACGGAGGGGGGCGATTATTTTTATTTTATTTTATTTTTTGCATGCGCCCAAGAGCGCATTGTACCATTGACCGATTAAACTGTAGCTCGGGGTCCACTCAACCCTACCGCGGCCCGGCTCCTGAGTCCTGGGCCCCACCCAATAATTTTGTGAGCTCTTCTACTAAGTTAGGCGTTTATTTAGTTAAAGAGAGGGGTTAATTACATGTAAAAACCAACGGAATTAGAACTACTTTCAGGGTTTTTTACATCACTTGATTTTATTTATGACTCGTTTTCAGGTTATTGATGGGGGTGCAGACTTCAGGGTCGGACTCGTCAAATGAGTCACACCCTAGTCAGATTAAATTTGGCCGAGTCAGAGATTGGCCAGATCAGGGTCGTCTCACTGGCCTAACTCGGACCCCGGGTTGAAGAAGAAAAGGAAGGGTATAGAGCTAGGGGTGGGCATGGGTCGGGTCCCGAACCCGACCCACGAGTTAGTTAAAAACTCGAACCCAAACTCAACTTGAAACCTTTTTTACAAAGTCAAACACGACTCGACCCAACCCCGCTAAACCCGAATTTGTATATTATTTTTAATAACTAAAAATATATAAAAAATTTAAAATTTAAAATTAAAAACCCTGACCCGACCTAATATTGGGTTTGTATTCCCAAACCCAAATCCGACCGGCGGGTTGGATTTGAGAATCCAAACCCATAGAAATATGTCTTGAACTTGAGAAACTGTGGTGGTAAGTCTTACTGGTTTTCGTGGCCTCGGGACTTCAAGTTTAATTATGGGCCGAAATGATGCGGCAGCTTCCCAAATGCAAGGATAAAGAGAGACATGGCAGCAATTTATGCTCACTTGTTGACAATCAGCGGCTGCTTGGTACCTGGTACTTGATAATTTGATATTGATGGGATTTATCCGATACATGGAAGGCTGGGTAGCTATGAAACGAAAAGCAGCGGGCGCGGCCATGGACGACTGGTGAGGGTGCCTTCAATGGCTAAACGGGATCCCCAAAAGGCACAAGTATCAGGGGATGACGATACACACGATGATTCTATGAACAGAAGACCACATGATCGCTTGACCATTTTCAATTTCTGCTCTTCTGGCACTACATCTCGACATCCGTTTTATAATCACAAGAGCCTAGAAAAACACGGACACACCCAAAGTAAACAGATTCAATTTCCACCCAAGAAGGGTCCAATATTCTAATTATTTTCTGAGTTGAATGTCCATGTTGATACAACAGTTCATATAAAGGTAAAACTACATATGCAGTTCATCTCAATCAAAATACGTCAAGAATGGGCCACGGAGAGCAACAGTTGTGCAGATATCCGGTTGGCTGAGGCTAAAGTCGAATTTTAAAAGGATACACCATGGCTTTAGTACGAAAAATAAATACCCATTTGAGTTTTGAGATGCCTCTCCTAAATCAATAGACCTCGACATGCCACTGCTTGTTCTTCTTCAGCTGTGATAACTTCTCCTCCCAGCTCTCCCCTCTCTCCTCCGCTACTCTCTTCAGTGTTTCTTGAATCCCGGGCATCATGCCCTTCAATCCACAGAAGTAGATATGGGCTCCTCCATCCAAGCGCTTGAAGATTTCATCGCTGTATTCTTCTATCTTATCCTGAACATACATCTTGCCACCATTTCGATTCTTCTGCTCCCTACTCAGTGCCTTGTCGTATCTGAAGTTGTCAGGATAGTCCTCGAGGTATTTGGTGAATTCCTCATCATAGAGTAAACTGTCTGTGTTGGCAACGCCTAGGAAAAGCCAAGCTAAGCCGTTAAACTTGAATGTGGGGACAGACTCCATAAACATCCTGCGGAGATAGCCTCGGAATGGAGCCACACCAGTCCCAGTGGCAATCATGATATGGGTTGCATTGGGGTCTTCCTCAGGCAGCAACATCACCTTGCCTGATGGGCCTGCATTCAAGTAGACCACATTTATGAAAAATTTCAAATGAACTTGAATTGCCATGTCAATTGAAACTAACGTAGTTTAATAAAAATAAAAAAAAAGGTTGAAAAAATTAATTGATGATGCAGGACAATTACAGGGAGAAACGGCAAGCATGAGAAAAACAAAACCTTTACCAGTTATCTTTACTTTGTCTCCAGGTTTTGAGTCGCATAGGAAATTACTGCAGACACCTTTCTTTGAAGGATCCTCCTTCCCAGTCTCTGCTTCATAGTAAACTGCACGCCTCACACACAAGCTGGCTGTTTTGCCATCAAAAGCGTCGCCATACCTAGTTGATGCGATTGAATAAAGGCGGACATTGTTAGGAGATCCAGGCTTTTTAGGATTTTCACCCTACACAGCAAACACTAATATCAGGACTTCTCCCCAGATAGATAAATAACAAGCTTCATATGGACATATTAACACTTTTTCGACACAGCGATTAACCAGTGTTATACATGTGCATGCAAGGAGTAAATGCCCTAAGTAATTCACCAGTAAGTATAACAATACTTGAAAAACTTACAGGAGGGATTACACCATAGCTCTGTCCTTCCCAGTAGGGAACATTGCCACCGTGGTCAATAACAATATGACAAGTCTCACCAGGAGCTTTAGGACCCACGATCCTCTCAACAGAGACAATAGTTGCGGTGTATGGTTCCTTTGGCTTGAATGTATTGATGGGAGGGTCTTTTGCATCTTCAAGTGTCAATGGTGAAACAGTGACTTTGCTTCTCGTGGCTTGTTGTACTGACATGCAGATTCTCCATTGACTTCTTGATGATGCATAGTTGGCCTTCAAATTCACTAGTGGGCCCCATGGTTTGTCTTGAATCCGTAAATTATATGCCTTATATAAACAGAACCATGTCAATCATTGTATGGAGTCAATGCACAGCATAATTATTTTCTCACTACAAAAAACACTACATCTGCAGAAAAGGTCTAACTTGGTGTAGAAGTTTCATCCCAATTAGAATGCAGTTGAATTGCTGATTGACTTCTAGAAAGATTTATCATCATTTTGCATCCAGTTAAAAATTTAACTTACAATATTACAAGTGTCATCATGCATGCAGATGTTAATAATAAAAAGTAACATCACCGTTTCTTGGTTTCTTTCTGTGTGTTAAGAACTTCCTAGTCCGGTTGAAAAAATATAAAACTCCAATACATGCCTCTTGGATCCAGGCAGATAAGCAAACAAAATCAAGAGGTCAACTGATATCAGAGGGTAAGTGAAGATGAAGGAATAAAACACTTCAATTCTCATGGGTTGGACATTCTAATGACAGAAGATGCAAAGGAACCCTGCCTTACTCAAGAGCTCTAATGAGCAAAGCTACAACATAACGGGTATGATCGCCAAAATTAAAAATAAAAGTTCCCCGAAAGTCAGATGCTCATATGACTTCTCGATATATAATTCTCGGTTAAGAAAGTCAATAGATTTTAGCTAGAGCATAGAGGTGATTAGATTCTAATAAAAAATAGAAAACAAAAGAGTTCCCCGAAAGTCATAATCAACCACTGTATGCTACCTAAACTATTTTTAAAAAAGCAGCTTAGTACCTTAAATCCATGCGACCTTGGAAATGTATCATTGCTGATTGGAACAGACACAGAAGCCTGCAAGTTTTCACGAAGAGCCACTCCAAGAGTCAGTATAGTTTGCACACATACAATTAAAGAAATTTCACCTAAAAAAATTTATTAAGCACAAGAAGATAAATAGGAAAGAGATGAGAAAGACATTGGTTCCCTCAAGCGGCTCCAAACGACGAGAAACTTGGAAAGTGAAAAGGTGAAATTTCAGGATAAAGTCATACTTTAGAAACAATTAATGAAATAATTCGGTAAATCACACAACAGAAAAAACCCCAAATTCACCTTTTCATCAAAGGTCACAATAACAACGGCACGAGATAGTTAGAAAAACATATGCTATAAGCACGCAACCAAATCTTCATCACCGTGTTACCAAAACACTCGCGGAACTAAACTCCAATCACTTCACAAAATCAAAACGGTACTGGAAGAAAGAGACTTATTGAAACGAACAGACTTGGCAGCAGTCCATTTCGCAGTTAGAACCAATTAAAAAAATTTTAAAAAGCAGAAGCCTCCCCTTCCCCCCAAAGTCCAAACCCCCCAAAAGAAAAAAAAAAAAAAAAAAAGGCCAGATCACCATCTCACAGGAGGACACACACAACTCCACGAGGATATTGGCATCCTCGCAGTCAAACCAAATTCACCGCCGCCGCCACCACCACCTTGATCACCATCACCAACCCAACCTCCTCGCTCACTCTGTCTCCCCCAATTCAACAACCACCACTCGATCAAAACACATAAGAACAAGGAAAAAGCGCTCCGAAGCTAAGACCGATCGAACTCACCTGAGCAACGGCCAAATGCGCCATGATCGGATCGACGATCACGGGACTCCGAGAAGGGGATGGCGGGACGACTCCTTGGAGAGCGAAGAGGGGAGACGTTAATGGGGTTTTATAGGGTTCAGAACATGCATAGGCAGGAGGAGAGTGATTGATCCCTTGGTGGCATGGAAGAGACAGCCAGCAGCGGTGGCGCCGCTTGCCCAATCGCGCTTCTTTAAGACGAAACTCGGATCTCGTTTTCTCTTCTTTTACTAATATAATTGGGGGGCACGCTCCGGCATTTTAAAGGACAGTAATACCCTGAGTCTTTTTCTAAAATGCCTGTCCTGACCAAGTTACGGCGCTCGAACGGGTCGAGTAATAAAGTCGTGACTCTTCGAGAGCCACGAGGGAGAGGGAGGTGAAGCACTGCAGCAAGCAGGCAGCAATAGGGATGGCAACGGGTACGGGTTAGCAGGGAACCCGCCCCGACCCGACCCGCTTAAAGCGGGTTCGGGTTTAAGTTTTTACCCCGCGGGTCGGGTTCGAGTTTTGGGAGCAGAACCCGTCACGGGTTCGGGGTGGGGACGGGTTTCAACCCAAAAACCCGACTCGACCCGCTTAATTCTTATATAAAAAAAAAAGTTTTGAAGGGTATTTAAATAATTCAAAGTAAAATCCTACTTTATTACGTTATCCCCTTATGACAATATGTTTAAGTATTTATATGTTTATATTATTTATTTTAGAATTTGTTTATATTTTTAAAATTTTTAATATTAAACATAGCTGGTCGGTCGGTATTCGCTGGGCGGGCGGGTTTTCGGGGTTGGGGGCGGGTTTTTTTTGCCGGGTGGGACGGTTTAGAAATCAAACCCGCTGGCTGGTTTTCGCTGGGACGGGTTTTCCGGTTTTTCTTGGGGGGATGGGTTTCCAAAAACCCGCCCCACCCCGGCCCGTTGCCATCCCTAGGCAGCAAAGCAGTCAGAATTTTGGTCAAATAGTTGACGGGTTAGACCGGTAGGTTAGACCGGTAGGGACAGGTCCGGCATTATGAAGACAAGCCAAGGGTCTTTTGGTCCGCCAGGTAAAGTCGCCGTTTTCGAGAGTGGGGCCCAGTTGGCCAAACTGGCCCGAGCTATTGCCTAATGGTATTATCCAACGAATCTCGCCCCCTTTTAAAATCTCAAAAGATGATTAATTAATGAGTGGTTGGTAGCTTGGTAATTTCTCAGTTGAAATGAATTAAACTATGTTGTTTATTAAGAACCGGTCATATGAAAACCGAACCAAACCGGCCGGTCTAACCGGTTTGAACTAGAATTGAAGGCCAGTCCAATTCTTATCGACTCAGTCTGGTTCACAATACCCAGCACTACTTTTGTCTTCTTTTCTATGTGTAGACACCAAAATGCGGTTGGCCCAAATATGGTTAGTTCCCACCAGTCCATCAATCAATAGTCATGGATTGACTTCAACGATTTTCAAAGTAGTCACCTACATCCCATCATTGGATCCATTCGTTTCACTGCGTCATTGACCACGTCGTCATTCCAGTCAGCAACAACTTCTCGTGTCATCGCGACTCAACAGCCAGTTACCTTGCATGCCACTTCAATGTTCAATCGACCAAGTTTGGTCGCCAACTAAAGTAGTCTGTCGCTTATCCTCGTTTAGTGGAGGAAAATGAGGAATGTCCAAGTCTTCATCCTATATCAACAAAAATATCAGAATGGGATCACGATCCCCATTCTAAGGATCGACCCCCCTAACAATTGGATAGAAACGACTACAAATAGCCAGAAATATTCTGTCGAGAGTTCAAGCAACTCGCAGTTCATCGAAATTCACCAGTTCAAAACGGAGCAGCTCTACACATTCACTGGCAACGTCAACAAGTCGATATACGCGGAACACAAATACTTTCGTCCGACCGACGAAACCATCATCGTTCGTGTACACTCGCTCTAAAACTCGGATTTCGATGTCAGCTCGCCAGAAGCCAAAACTTCATCAATTTACAAGAGATCGAATCAGAGGAAGACTAGGAGATTGTACTCGCATTTCTGACTTTCAAATACAAATTGTAACACAAATTTCTCTGTTTTAAATCGAATTATTCTCTCGGTCACGCCTCTTCGCGGACCACGCTTCTTCGCGGACCGACGAATTTTAAGTGAAATAGATTTGGCACGCCTGGTGGGACCTTTCCTACCTCTCATCTCCATCTCCGTCAGAAACAAAAAAAAATCTCTCATCCATGGCCAGCAACGCCAACAAGGACAACAACAATAACAACAACAAAGGCAAGCAAATTGTCAGTTCGAGTTCTCCTTATCCGCACTCTGCCGCAAGTGCAAGGTCGACCGCAACAACAGGAGTTTGCGGACTAGCGGCCACTTCTCCGGCCAACATCCGCGCTCCAACCTCACCACCACCGGTCACTCGCCCAATGACAAGGGCCTTGGCTAGAAGTTTGTCCACTGGACAAGCTCCTTTCATGAAAGACGCGTGCCGCCAGAGTGTTGTCTTCCTACCACAGGCTATCGCTACTTCCACCAAAACTGTCGTCGCACCGATTAGAATGATCTCGACAGCAAATAGGCCGACCTACCTGTTTGTCGACACCACACCACCAGCGCACAGTCCAGTGGTTAGTCCAACTCAATTGCCACCATCATGCAGGAACTCGGTCGTGTCAACCATGGTCTGTTGATATGAGCAACACGAAGACGCAACCTCTTCCTTCGCAGCAGGAAGGAACCCAACATCGACTTCAAGGGCAAGTCGTCGATCATGACAATTTCTCACAATCTCCTGGCAGCATTGACCGCCCCAGCTAACAAGTCACCCGTGTCTTCCCCACGCTGACACCGACGACCTCTCCTCTGGCCCGATCACCAACCTCCTTGGGTCAATTCACATGTGGTGACGTGTTGATGTGGACCCAGTGATGACCAATGGTGGGCCAGTGACAGATTAGATGGTAGTGGGCTTGCGATGGACTGTGAATAGATCGGTGGTGGATAGGTGGATGGATCAGTGGATGGGCTTGCAGTAGATGGGCCGTTAATTTTCGGCGTCAACACTATAGAAATATTAAATATATTATAAAGTATAAAGTTTTATATTTAACGGTTGAATAATTAGCCTGGGTTCAACCAAAACCGGACATGCTACCGGCTTGATGCTGGTTTTTAAAACTTTTGATGAGAACGTCTCAAATTTAAATAATTGAGAAGCACGCTAAGATTAAGAGAAACGCTAAGATTAAGAGAAAAATGGATCTGCTATTTTGTTATTAGGAGGCCCAATAACTGATATTGACTTGTAAATGGGCTAACGTTGTCGGCCTATGGGCCCAATTTTTTCTGTCTTCTTTACCGCCTGGGACTAATGTTTTCTCATTTCTGCTGTCTGCAACACGAGAGAGAAAAAAGATGGAGGCTTGGAACTGGCGCGTCTGAGATGACTCTCAGTGTCTTTCGCGCCATACACACCGCCGTCTCACCTCACTCCCTTATCTTCCGGCGGAGCAGGGCGAGCTTCTGCTGCTCTGTCAACAGACCCAGTTCGTCTTCTTCTGCAGTTTCTGCTACACCGGTCTCCACGGTTAGGATTCCTCTCTTTCTGAGGGAGGCCACAGGCACCGCAACCATTTCGGAGCTTCACGCTTGGAGAAAATGGGCTCAGACGCTCGTCTCCTCTGTCGGGTCCAAGTTCGAGGATGCCGACAATGGCCCCGGCCCCGAGCTCCTATGCAGGGAGATCAGATGGATGTTGGAAGATGTCGTTGAGGCTAATTTGGATGTGGTTAATCGTTTAAGTGACGAAACGGCTTTTGGTAAGGATGGGGACGTAGTCAGATTAAGGGCAGGTTTGGATGAGTTGTACTGTTTATGGGAGGAGAGGATTGAAAAGAGAAGGCCGTTTCAGTATTTAGTGGGCTGCGACCACTGGAGGGACTTGGTGGTGTGCGTTCAAGAAGGCGTCTTGATTCCGAGGCCTGAGACCGAGATGATCGTTGATATGGTAGAGGAGGTGGTTTCGAGGGACAAGAGATTGGCAGAGGGGATATGGGCTGATTTGGGAACTGGAAGTGGAGCGCTTGGAATAGGAATTGCCAGGATTCTGAGGAATGGAGGGAAGGTTGTTGCGACGGATATCAGCGAGGTGGCAATTTCAGTAGCAAGCTTTAATGTCAATAGGTACGGTTTGCAGGTTAGTGATGTATGGACAATGAATTCTGTTGCTCTCACCATGGTTTCTTGTATGTTATCTGGACACTTGAAAAATGGTTTTTCAGAATTTCAAATTATTATCTTCTTGCCAAGAACTAGTTTTTGCCTTCAAAAGAAGTGCTCTGTCAGCAGCCTTCAACTTATTCAACACAAGTGTTTAGGAATCTACCTCTGGCTTGGTGAAAACGTTTTCTCTGTTGATTACTTGGAGTGGAATATGTTGATATTCCTGTTATTTTGGGTTTCTTTCACTTTGATATTCACATCAAACATGACTGGCCTTTGCGATTAGCTAGGACTTAATATTGTGGGCAAAACAATGAGCTTTGCTGTTTTACCCACATCAATGGCCAACTTTCTTGTTCAATAATTAGCCATTTTTGTTCATTTTTTACCTTCTCAGTTAATTCATAATCTGTAGTCTGAACTGGACTTTGGCCATGTCAGACCCTCTTAAACTAAGTTAGAAATTTTGTAACTTTTTAACCTCTTTATTCTGTTAGAGTGATTAAATATCTTTCATATACACTAACCCAACAGTATGGTGGCCTTATCTTTCTATACTAGGCAAATTTGAGAGAGGAATCTCGATTGATCTCTTCTGCTGAAGTGGGTTTGATTGGAATCTTAGATGACATTCGCAAGATCTCATAAAAAATCACAAGACCGAAAATGAAAATACTTGGGAGTAAAACTTGTAATTGGGAGTAAAATGTATTCACCTTCCTCAAAAAAAAAAAAATCTAATATAAGAAAGGACAATTAGCTTTAATATATCCTCACCTTTGTCAAGAAATTGGTTATATACTATAGAGTTCTTGTATGTAAATTTTCCTACTTTTTCATTGTGTTTGTATTTGCACCACCTTTGTCAAGAAATTGGTTATATACTATAGAGTTCTTGTATGTGAATTTCCTACTTCTTCTTTCTGTCTATTTACGAGTCAAACATATGGTGCAGGACAAAATCGAGCTGAGGCAAGGATCTTGGTTTGAACCTTTGGAGGATGTTAAAGGTAAACTCTCAGGATTAGTGAGTAATCCTCCTTATATACCAAGTATGAACATTGCTGGACTTCAAGCTGAGGTTGGCCAGCATGAACCAAGACTCGCACTTGATGGTGGCAAGGATGGTTTGGATTATCTGCTACATCTATGTGAAAATTCGGCTTTGGCACTTGAATCTGGAGGCTTCTTTGCTTTTGAGGTAGCCTTTTTTATCACATTTTTCAGTGGAATTTGTTTGAGTTGGGATAAACATTTTGTTTTAGTTGATTGTACCAATTAGGGCTGGATGAATCAGAAGTTTCAGAAGCATTACAATATTTATTTTACTATCTGAGATTGTATTAGCCTTGATTTGGTGGGTTGCACTGGTTTTTTAGTTTCTATTTTGGTTCTTCATATTTTCATTTTTCTATTGAGTGCATGTCTAGTGGAATTTGTTAAGAGTTTGCAATAAGCAATTTGTTTAGTTGTAACTACAAAATGTGGCTGGATGAATCAAAAGCATTGCTGTACTCATTTTATCACCTGAGACTGTGATTGCATTTCCTTTGATTTGGTGGGTTGCGGTAGCCCTTATTTTTTTCTGACTGGCAATATTACACATCCAGGTCTTGTTTCACGCTGAAATAGCCCATCAAAATGCTTTCCTTTTGCAGCATTTGGTTCTGTTTTAAGAGCAACACATGGAGTGACAATTCTTCTTACTGATGCAGACAAATGGCGGTTCTCAATCTAAATTCATTGCCGATGTCATGACCAACAGATCAAATTTTAGTTTCCGAGATGTGAAAATTGTGGCCGATCTATCTGGAATACAGCGTTTTGTGACCGGCTTCCGTCAGTAGACCTATTTATATTTGAAAGAATGTGAGACTTCTGTGATCGAGGAACAAGTAGGCCAAAAGGGTTGCAGACTTGCAGGAGTTCACAGAGTTTTCATCTGGTCAGGCAGGTATTTTTTTTGTTTTACCATTTAACTCTTATGAGCTTACTTAAATGGGCAGTAATATCATTTTCTATATATTAGCAATATACTTTCTTCGCCCTGTTGTCTAACTGCAGCAAAGGAATAACATGGGTAACAAGGCAAAATTGGTGGTAGTAGACCACCACTACCGATTTATTTGTTATTATATCTTCAGCAGGCATTTCTTACGTTATTATATTTAAGAGGCATTCCTTCGGAGAAGTATGTGTATCATGTTTATTGAGCAATGCGAAATGCTTGTGCATTCCTCCCCCTTTGGCTTGCATCGATATAACCTATGCATAATTTATCAATAGTTTAACACCTTAACTGCAACTGGTTAGAGTGATCGCGGTGCAGGAAAGGGGATGAGTTTGAGGGATTTGGGATTATGGCTGTAAACGGTACACGAAAGAAACGGAACAGCATGTTCTGGTTCCTGTTTCTGATATCTTATACCATTTTTGTTTTGTCCGATTAATTTTCAAATTATTCTGTTTTTGATTATTTTTTATTATTTCTGAATTTTTGGCAAAATAAACACAAATAATACCATCACAGCATAAAAAAAGTAGAATACAACACTTAAACTTATTTATTTATATTTCTATAAATTCGAAAAAATCATCTATTTTATGCTAAAACAATATATTTTACTTTGTAATTGGGATTTTTGGGTATGTTAGACCTTACAAAAATAAATAGAATCTTTTAGATATTTTCACTATAATATTAAATATTAAAAAAATTAAAACTAATGTTAAAATTTTATAAGGGCCAAGTGTAAAAAATTAAAAACAAATGTTATTTTTATTTTTTTTTATAAAAATATTAAATATATGCAAAGTATGGTGTAAAATATTCAACGATTAAATCCAGTTTAACGAGGTTCTACCACTATTTTAAAAACCGAACTGGACTGGCCGGTCCAATCCGGTTCTTATTAACTCAGCCCGGTTCTCTATAATATTCAACAGTTGAACCATTGGTCCAACCTGGTCTAACCAGGTTCGACCAAAACCGAACATACTGCTGGTTTGATGGCCGGTTCTATGGAGATAGTGGGTGGTTCAGTTTCAGATCATTGATTGTTATAAGAAACTAATCAGCATCGCCTGAAATTTCTACCCTAAACCCTCAACTATTGCCCGGCAGCTGTCCCCAATCAAGGTTAGTATACTTTGATAAAATGGTGAAAATTTATATTTCACCTGATTTAATATAAACGGAATAGCAGTGCTCCAAAAAAAACGAAGAAAATGAAGAAAAAAAAAAAGAAGAAGAAGAGAACCTTTTTTTCATTCACAAATGATTATGAAATAAGCTGCCATCAATGGGAAATAAGGATACAAACAGAGCCACGGGCAATATTTTCCCGAAAGAATAAATGGGAAAACATCAGGGCTTTACTCCAACATGAAAAACGCTTGTACCCTGACAAAAATGCTTTGGGGCTCAATCATTAACACCCACCTACAAAGAATCTAATCCGCAACCACTCCAGACTCGATAGACATGATACAACGGGGAACACACAGTAAAGAAACGAAGGCCCTCATCCGAAAGGAGGGAAAAAAAATAAAATAAAATAATGATCCATTTACGATGATACAACTGCATAATTCAAATCATGTGGCCTTAAAGCACCTTGAACAATTTCTTGAACAGTTCTATTCCTTCGGCAGACATCTGAAAGCTCTTCAATTGGAGCCATGATGGTATAAGGGTCAGCACCTGATGCTGCCTCCACCAAAGCATTAAGAAATCTTGAGCCTTCAATTTCAGTCACAGCCGTTGATGGGAGCAGAGAAATGCTCCCCTTTGCCCACTCTAGAACTTTCATACCATAGGATCTAGTCAGTGATATTAACACATCCGTCACCTAAAAACAGAGAAAGTTCATCAAGTAAATTCACGGTCATGAATAAACATCCTGTAACTTGATTCAGTCTCTTAACTCAAATACAGCAATTTGATCAGGTTACCATTCTGATTATTATTCAACCATCATCGATAGAAAGAAAATATGGCAAGGGGAAGTAATTTCCATGTACTCCCCACATTAAGGTATTCACTCTAAGCTACACCTACACAAGTTTCTAGTTTCATATCATGAGATTACTCAGAACATAGTCAATATTTATATGATATGATTGATATTTCTTAAAACCTCATTAAATAATAATGTTTATATTTCATAAATTTCAACTGGAACCTCATTTATATGACATGATTGGGATTTTTATAAATTACCTCTTGTACCCGAGAAGATGGAAGGGCCCCCGTTAATGAGGCTATTAAAATTCTGGTCAGACTTGAGCCTCGAGAAAAGATAACACTGTCTATAATGGATCCATGAGGACCACCACCTTTCGAATTTGCCAAAAGAAGAACATCAGATAAGAATGCCAAAATAGACTTGCAGGCTTCCCTGTCACAAAATAAGAAACAGACTTAATGATCATTCAATAGAAAAAACAAGGGAAAAACCACTGAATCTTCATATAAAAATCAGAAGAAGATCCAAGCAACAGAATAATTGGCACAGTACTGAAAAGGAGGCACCCATGGGGGGGAAGGGGAGGGAAGGGGGTGAAAAAAAAACAGATAAAAACATAAAAGCTACCCTTTCTTGTGGCCACACAAGTGAATTCAACACAATTATGTACACCTGAAGGACATTCCCACCGTAATCAACTTGTAAGCTTCACAAAGACTTGGAGCCAGCAATTGAACTGATATAACCCTCTCCCTTACTATGTTAGAGGGTGCCAAGGTAATGCAACCAGACAGACTTGCCAAATAAAATATCAGCCTAGAATCCAATTTATATAAGTGCCAACTACAATAATATAAAGCTTTGCAGAGCATAAAATAATACACAATTTACAAGTTGAAACTAAACTGGCCCCTTGCATGTCAAAACCACATTAGGAAATTACTGATTATAAATATAAAATCAATTACCGATTATAAATATAAAAGCTCCAGAATTACTCGCGTGTATCCAACCAGAGTTCCACATGTTTATAAAGTAAATGACTGTTCCCAAAATAGGTCGCATGTAAGACCAATCTTTCATGTTAGTTAAAGCCACTGAATTTGATTAATAATTGTAGCAGCAAATCTGAAGTGACTCAGTTACTTTCTTAAACACAATGAATCTGAAAGAATAAAGATAAAGTATCTAACAACAATTATTAATCACTTATATAAAAGAAATAACAGTAAAAATGAAATTGTAGTGTTTCATATGGTTAGTCTCAGAACATCTCTCCTATCTCCAAGTTCAAAAGATACTATGGACGGTCTAATAATAAGAGAGAAATCAGGATAGAGAATTAATGGGTTTCGAACACACTCCCATCATTTTTCAGTATGTGAATTGGATTTGGGTTTCAAATGTCAGCTGAAGCACAATACCATGAACTAGAGCAATATACATGCACATTCACAGTGAAACAACACCCAAAACATTGACAACCCTATTCATGCTCAGCATTACCTTATGTGTATTTTATAAAACTAAGGGTCTTGATATGATCCTAAATATGAATCAGTTGGTAAACTTACTACAACCAATGTCTAGTAATCATTTTCTTTTGCAGGAAAAATCCTCATATTCATTAGTACTATGAGGAAACAAAAAAAAAATTACCTGTGCTGCACAGTGATCCCAATCATGGCACAGTCAATTAGGGATGGAAAAATAGAAGAGGGTATAAATATGTGAGGACAATAGCGGATACACCTAGAAGCCAACAAAAAACAGTCGTCCGCAATGTCAGGTCTAGCAGTGAAATCCTGCAAGAAGCATGCATTTTGACTTCAATGTCACAGAGGATAAAAAGTAAAACCTCAAAGAGGCATCAGCGATTGCAATCTCATCATGGGAGAAGATGATTTCCACCCCCCCGTTTCCCTTTTAATATATCCATGTGCGTTTGTATTTAACCAAGATAATACCTTGCTAGTACATGAAACAAAAGTCTTGCGAGGGACGAATACCTACCTGAATTGTTCTGAGAATATGAGTTGTATGACTGAAGAGTGCTTCAATTAAACTTCCTAGGTAGCTTGCACATGAGGGATCAGAACCAAATTTCTGCGGTTCCATGTAAAAGTCATGAGAACCTAATGAAGCAGTACTGCATATAAATAAGTCATAAAATGCACTCCACTGATATATACAGACCTTAATTACTTCACTTGATAGATAAAGAAAACAGGGTTGATGATGCAGTTGATACAATCCTTGGATCTCCTCGAGCATAGATCCAATTGTGTTTCCCATCAAATTTCCCGAAGTTTTCACCTTTAAGCAGTGGCAAATTACAAATATTAAAAGAATCTACTAGTGATAGTTCATCAAATCAAGAAGCAAACATCAAAAGCATTTACTTAAATGGAAAATAAACAAATAAGAGATAAAAATAAACAAACTGTGATGCAATTGAAGAGAGAAATTAAATAAACTCAGAGCTAGCTAAATTTTCAAAATCTATATTACTTTGACTTGAATGGATTCTATACTCTTTATAGGGGACTGAATCTACACAAAATCTTGCAGAACATATATATACTGGAAAGAAATGGAACAGATATTAGCAAGAAGAATGGTGATACACATCTACTGCAACAGCTCAAGCAAGGAGGAATAGAGCACTCCTAATAATGTAATGTACAATAGATGTTCACTCAGATACCAGTATACTTGCTCACGGACGTCAAATCTGTATATTCCTCTTGAGAAGTCCCAAACCAGGATACAAATATGAAATCATAAGTGACTTAAAACACGATAGGGCAGGGAGGACCATGAGCTTCACACTGGATGAAAGGAAAAGTTAAAAGATAGACGCCATCATAGTGATATCTTGCACATGAAGGATTTGATATCAAGAGATCATACTGAGAATAAGGTAAAACCCATTATTTTGCAGATCTAAGGTGCACATCCACATTTCAGGATTTTTTTCTTTTTGTAATGATGGCCCTGAATTTTGAAAGACACCAACAGCATCTGTGCCAAATGCTCTTCATGGATTGCATGAATGTTTTTATCTTTGCCAAGATAATGCATTACACTGTCAATCGAGCAGCCACAAGTGTAGATGGAAATGCAAAATTAAGCAATACTAAACAAGTATACAAAAATAAAAGGCAACAGCTTGATTTGCAAATGAAACTCCATATACGAATAGGAATTATCAGAATAGAATTTTCAATATTTTTTATAATTTTCAAATTAGGGTCCTCAAGTGGGGCGATATTGTCTTTCTTTAATGTTGACGAACGACATCCCACACCCAAAGCCTTGATGAGATTGAACCCAAGATCTCAAGTTCAAAGACTTCGTATGGCTATTGGACCAAAGGCACAACCTACCATGATGTAACCTTATCATCTACTTTCCCTCTCTACACCATGCCGCAACTAAGGTTGACACTGAAGGGAGACCTTATCTCACTAAGGAACTTGAAAACTCTAGTCCTCTTCTAGGCATAGCTAAATGATATGCCATTTAATGGAAGATTCTGAAAACCAAGCATTCCTTTTAAGTGGACATCCTTAAAAATGAAACCTTTGATTTTCCACCAAAGTGAGCCATCACAGTCGATCTGAATATTACAGCAATATAGAATTTGAAGAATTGCCCTCAGAGCCTCTCATGCATATCACATAATTCAAAGTGGAAGTGTCAAGGAAACATTGGAAAAAAAAAATAGAACAAACAAAAAAAAGGCAAAGCTAAAACCTTCATCTGACCGCACTGTGATAATTGGCTTCTGTTACACAGTAAAACCCACAAACTCAAAATGACCAGAAAGAAATCTAGTCCCTGTCCCAAAATGTAGTTCACTGGCTAAAGGTCCCGAGGTCAGCAAATATGCTTGCTGACACTCTAGCCAAAGAGGGAGTTCAACTTCAAAGCATGCAAGTGAGGCAGTCAACTTAGAGAATATGAAATATCTGTAACCTGTATTTTTTTTTTTGAGGAAAGTGATCTGTAACCTGTATTTCGCATTTCAGAAGTAATAAAATTTCACTTTTCACAAAAAAAAATAAAAATAAATCAATTCTCGTGAAAAAAGAAAAGTACAACCAATATCCACAGAGAAATATAATAAACAGGACCAGGACTTTCAAAAGAACAGCCTCCATTATAGCTTTCAAACTCAATTGTTTTTTCTCCTTTATGATGTTTGCTGCTAATTTATTGCTTTTTATTGCATACCTTAAGTGGAGCATTATTCAGATGAAGAAAACAAACGTGTCCTTAAACTCCAGAAGAAAGACCATCTACTTGAAGCAATTACATGGTCACAAACCACTTGCATGGATTTTCTTCTAGAAAAGGTTATACAACAGTTAACAATGTAAGTCGTGAAACTCACCGCATATTTGCAAGCACGGCAAAGGGACTCCATTGTTCTCATGTCCCAACCCCGGCTGAACAAAAAGAAAGTAAATAAGAGAGAGAGAGAGAGAGAGAGAGAGAGAGTGAGAGATGAAAGCTGAGAATTAAGTTGGTCTTTACTGGTCAAAAATGGCCTTAAACATTGGCCATAGCCTCTGAACTGCATCAGCTACAGCCTCAGGATGATTTACATGCCTAGGTGATTCAAACAAATATTAGAAATGCTTTAAATAAAAATATAATATAAAGCACAATATATTTGAGTTTGCATACCCAAAGATATTGGCAAGCCGATCAATATGAATCATAAGCTGACGTGCAGGAACTTGTTGCAGAGGCCCTGAACCTAAATTAACATAATCCTGCATGTAAGAATGGACGTTAAAAGGAGGGAGTCATTGTACAAGAACAAATTCAAACTATTGGTCTTTGATACAGTAACATCATTTCCAGTTACAATCACAAAAAGACTCAGATATGCAAGTTGATTCTGTTCATTTCAGATTCAGGTAAAAAAATGAGAGCAACAAGATGAATGTCAGATGGACATCCCATTTTGAAAAGTATTCAATCTCCACCCTAGCAGTAAAATTAAGTACCAGACCCCTTTTTTCTTTGGGGGAGGTGTGGGGAAGGGAGGGGGGATAAACGTCATCCCAGCTTGTGTGCGCCTTAACTAATCCCCGGCGAAGGCCAGCAAGAGCAAAACCCACTGCTGCGACCCCCCACATGTTTCTTGGATTGTCAGAGCGGGTAATTGAACCCCACCCAACCATACAGTCACTAGTAAGCCCTTAAAAAGGACTAACTCGGGGTGGGTTACCAGATTCTATGGATTGAAAATTACAAAGTATAGAGGAAAATGAAAAATGTCCCAAAGATCGAACCTGTAAAGGATTAACAACTGGAAGACACAATATTTCCAGGGCCTTCTTAGCTTGGTCTGGGGAAAGTTTTGCAACTACAACACTGCACAGGATCTCAAGCTTCTCAGGGTCTTAAATTTTAATCTCATTCATCACCATACAATATAATGGTAAACTCCTTCCAAGCTTTCATTAGAAAACCTTACTATACCAAGTAAATTAAAATTTCAAGCATAATTCAACAAAGCACCTCAGAGCTTCAACCAAATGCAATGAATCCTCTTCAGCGAGCTTATAGCTCCCTTCACCTGTGACTGCAAGACGGTAGATGTGCAGCAAACCATCTAGTGACCCACAAAGTTTTCCACTACAATCTACAGGAATAAGAAAAAGAAACACCAAAGAAGATTTAGTACACATTTAAGACATATCACACATGGATGATCAACATAAAGCCACAGGCACCATAAAACACAAGAATAGGTACCTAACCGTATTGCTGATGTTAACCTTCTAATTTAGTACATACCATGGCACACGTGCCTGAAGGCCAGACTTGCAGAGGCTGCAGAATCTTCAGATATACTCATGCCTATTGTAAGTGTCTCAATGATTGAAGAAAGTAGCTCAGGTTGTGCAGCATTGAGCCACTTTGAATAAGCACCAATTGTCAAACAAGCTGTAGAAAGATCCAGAAAAAATGTAATAGCCTCCCACTAAATAGAAAAATTTATAGCAGATGAATACATCCATACAGAAAGAAATAAAACCTGTCTGAAGTAGTTGAGGTTGACGAGGAAGTTTCGGAAACAATGCCATGACCTGTACAATCAAGATCAATACGAGACTAAAACACCTCAATGGACATTTCAATGCATGAATCTACACTTACAGCACCATCAACTTGATTTTTCTTATTATCGTCATCAACACAACCAAAAATTACAAACTAGACATATGATGCTACTTATAAAGCATCTAAAGCTCCGCCAAGACAGCTGTGGTATTTGCTAACATTTCAGCCATAAAATAATAAATCAAACTTCAGAGAGTACTTTGTTATTGTTCATAAGCTCGTGAATTCACTCAAAACATTTACATCCATAAAATGCACCAAGGGTGGAAAAAAAGCCTTCTTCAGAAAAGCTATAGAATGTAAATATTTCATATCAACTAGGCCTCACATGAAAGAGGTTCATTAAAGTAAAGGAAAAGCTGATCTACAAATATCAACTGGGTTTCACGTAAACACCCAGTTATAGAATAAATGCATCTTTTTTTTTTTTTTTTTTGAGAATGTTGATGCTTTTATTAATCTGGTGATACAAATACTAGTACAGTAAGGTAGAGTACATTAGTATTACAGTGGACAGTGTCCTCTTAGACTCTTCACAAGATTTGCTGTAGGGAATAGCTAGTGTTAAGGTCAGTGGCTGAGACTCCTGCTTTAGCAAGTTTATCAGCTAAGGAATTAGCTGATCTTCATGTTTGATGCATAGAAATATCCTTTACTGTCCAAATTTAGGTCAGGCTTTTTCTTGAAGTCTGTCCAAATAGGAAAAGTTGTGTATGACTGTCTGGAATGCAACCTTTTGAGCCTTGGGGAAGAACGAAATGCCAGACTGCTCTTCTGTTGGAGGGATGGTGGATTCATTCTTTTGACAATACACGACTGATGTTGTAAAACCTCAAGGAAGAGATGTGACTGCTTCAACTGAATCTAGGAATAATCAGATCGGTGGTCTCTGCAGGCGGATGGCTGAATTTGACTTTTAATGAAAGTTTTAAAAGTCAATTCAGGCCCAAAAGGGTTAGAGGTGCTGTCCAGGTTGTTTAATCCTAGGGTTAGCTTTGGCACGGTTATGCTGAGGATAGGTGGCATACAAGTGCTTGCCATACCCTCATGATGATATTGGCATAAAAATATGTGGATCAACACCTTAGTCTCCATGCCAGGAGCCCATCAACCAATACAGTTTCTGCTAGCGTTGAGCTTATCATTATTTTCAGTGATAAAAGAATGACCTTATACAGGATAAAACATACCTGTGGCATTAATTCTGCTTCAAAGACAGAAACCGAACTTGCTATAGCCTGTATACCATATAGAGAAGCCTCTGCAGGCTGCCACTGGCAACTCTCATCACTGCTGCAGCTACCTACAGCCTGCAAATTCAAATGCAAAGGAAGGTTACAATGTCCATAGTTAACAATAAAGAGTTGCAATCAATGACCAATTATCAGAAAAAAGGAAGACTGAGGTCCTAGTAACCCTTACTAAATGGATGAATTGCAAGGAACAACTATGTTGGTGTAGGTATTGTAACCGTTTTCCGTAGCCAACGAATTTTACCACATAAAATTGCATATAACAAAGAACACAATTTTTATAGAAAGAATATTGAATCACATTGGAAATGAGAAACAAACAACAGTTCCTTCAAAGCTAATAACTGTGACAGATTAATGTAATCATGTAATTAAACTTATCAACCATTGTAATATATTAATAAGTATGCACAAACAAGTTGACTTTTCCTGACTTAGAAAAGTATCAAGGATATAGATTCACAATAGCAATTCAACTCTTTCATGTACATCTTCATTGTGCATAATCTTTAAGTAAAGGATATATAATGGTCATCTTATAGAACACAGTTCAAAGGTATCATTGTGAAATGAAGCCCTATGAAAAATAGCATCAACCGAAAGCAAACAAATAACATGAAAGAGAGATGCATATTCTTCTTTTAATTTTCATTCATGTCAAAAGTTTTAAGATACTTGAGAAATAAAATACCCACCTGCACAAGCTTCATGAAGAGAATTCTCAGAGTTACATCACCACCAAGTACAGCTGCTGCGTCCATTAAAACTTCTCCAATGGCTAATAACAGATATATTGGATTAGATCTCCACATATATACGAATTTGGAGATAAATCAGCAAGCAATAAATGCTGATGCAGACATGCATACCACAACAATCAGATGTACTTATCATATAATTCAAAAATGTGCTAAAGACACAACAAAAAACAACAGATAAATGAGGAATACAGGACAAATCCTGCTGATTTTAAACAATCTTTGTCCTCAAGAATACATGAGACCTGCTCTCAAAAAATCACATGTGAAATCTAAAACAAGTTGCACCTTCTTTAAAAAATAATACATGAAACCTGCTCACTTTTTACTACAGAAGATAATATGCCCCTATAAATTGATACTCACATGGGATCAATGACAATGTATTACAGCAGCAGTCTCTACTGGAAGCAGCGTTCCCGTTACCGGTGGCTGAAAGAAGGAGACGCCAATACCAAGTTCTTCCACGCCATAGCATCCTCTCAACGCCGAGCAAACAGGATCAACTCCCTCATGTTAGATGGAGAGCTGGTAACGGACATGACTCGAATTATAGATGCTCTAACTCATTCTATGAGGAACTATACAAGGAGGACAGAACAACCAGACCATGCATCAAAGGACTGGACTTCTTCACATTAGACCATGCTGACAGAGAGCTCCTGGATGCTCCCTTCTCGGACGCAGAAATTGAAGCAGCAGCACGCAAGATGCCCCTAGACAAAGCGGTGGGCCCCGATGGGTTCAACGGCGAATTCTTTCGCGCTTCGTGGGAAACCATTAAGAAGGATGTGCAATATCTCTTTCAAGACTTTCATGATAATATGTGAGTCTTGGGGCATCGATTATTACCCTCGTCCCCAAAAAAGGAGCCGAAGAGATCAAAGATTTCCGCCCGATCAGCCTCATATCCAGCCTGTACAAAGTAATTTCACGAGCCCTGGCCACCCGGCTGAAAGCCGTGTCCCCGAAGATCATCAGCCTTCAACAGAATGCCTTTGTTCGGGATAGGCAAATACTTGATTCAGCCATGCTGATCCATGAAGCCATTGATCTATTCCGAAGAGGCTCTGCACCGAAGCTCATTCTACAGCTGGATATGGAGAAAGCTTTTGACAGGGTTAATTAGCAATACCTGGATCTCATTCTGGACGCCATGAATTTTGGTAGCAAATGGAGATTATGGATTCGCTCGGTCCTATCATCCGCTCGGTTCTCTATCTCAATCAATGGAGGTCTCTTTGGATATTTCCCAAGCTCGAGGGGGATCTGTCAAGGCGACCCCATCTCTCCGTTTCTCTTCAACATAGCAGCGGAAGGCACTGCAGCATTCTTTGAGAGGATTACTCAGCTAGGATGGCTAGTCAATCCCATGCCAAACGGACTGCCACTTGTGCAATTTGCAGACGACACCATAGTGTTCTGTGAAGGCTCAATGCAACAAGTAGCACGGCTAAAGGCGGCATTACACCTCTTGGAGGCATCTTTTGGTCAGAAAATAAACTGGACAAAATCAAAAGTATACGGTGTCAACACTACAGACGCGCTGCTCGGCCAGGCGGCAGAACATCTGGGATGCAACATTGGCCGAACACCCTCAAAGCACCTCGGTCTCCCTCTCTTTGAAGGAAAAGGAGGTGCAGCGCTATGGGACCCCGTCAGGGAGCGGCTCCGAACCAGACTCTCAGCATGGAAAGGTAGGAATCTCTCCAAAGCAGGAAGGCTAGTCCTCATCAAATCTTGTCTGTTCGGCATCCCCACTTTCCTTCTCTCCTTCATCCATTGCCCGGCTTCGGTAGCAAGTGAAATGGAGGCTCTTATGAAAAGATTCCTATGGAGAGGAGCGAGCGATGAGTTCAAGTTTCACTTAGTAAGCTAGGAAGAACTATGCAAACCAAAGAGGGCAGGAGGTCTTGGGATATGTCGAGTGAAGCAGTTCAACCAAGCACTCCTCATGAAGTAGTGCTGGCGACTTAACCAGGACCCCAATGTCCCGTGGGTCAAGCTGGTGAAACACAAGATGAATATTCAGCAGGAGGAATGGGCCCTCAACTCTCAGCCCAGTCGTAGACTGTCGCCTATTTGGAGGTCAGTGAATAAACTCTTTCACCTATTCAATGCAAACACCATGCTCTTCTTTGGGAAGGGGCTCCCCACACCAATTTGGCGCTTCGACTGGATCGGGAAGGTCATTTGAAGGATGAATTCAATGCGCTGTTCGGGTTGCCTTCAACCCGAATGCATCGGTGGAGCAAGTGATTGAAGGAGGCTCGGGAAGGGCAATTGCTTGGAGTCAGGTCTTCGCCCGTGAGCTTGGCGGGGAGGAGCTAACTCAAGCGGAAGCGTTGGACAACCGTATCTCGAGCTCCTTCTTATGCAACAGGTATGAAGATGAGTTAGTTTGGCCCCTTCCAGGATGGCTCATTCTCGTTAAATCTGCGTACCAAAAGCTGATGAATTTGGAGTCTGTCTCACGTGCACCCAGCGGCGGCAAATGGGGGATGCCGGGACCCCCAACAGCCCACTTCTTCCTTTGGACGGCCTTGAGAGCTAAAATTTTAACCGAGAGATGCACCGGTAAGAAGAGGGATGACGGTCCCCTCAACTCTATGCCCGTTATGCCTTCTGAGAAGAGGAAGAGATGAACCACCTCCTCATCCATTGCCCAGGTACTCATGGAATGTCCGGATGGCGGTTGCTAGGCTCTTTGGAAGCGAGGTTATGCCTCCCAAATGACAGCAGATCTATTAATACTGGTGGAAAAGCTGTAGCTAGGGGAAGGAAAGGAAAAATCATGTGTTCCACAAGCTGTTTTGGCGGTAGTTTGGAACATATGGACTGAAAGGAATTCCCGAATTTTCAGACGGAAGGAAAGAAGATGGGAAACAGTGATGCAATGCGTGTTCAACAAATCTATTGAGTGGCTTTTAGCTACAAAAGAATTCCAAGGCGTGAGTGGAGAGAGCTTAAGGGCAAAATGGACTTAGACAGCGGACCTAATGGGGAGGGCAGAAGTGTAATTCAAGCCTCCTGGAAGCCGCCCCCTCCTTCCATAATTAAGCTCAACACAGATGGAGCTTCCTAGGGCAACCCGGGTCCCTCCGGTTATGGGGGCTTATTCAGGGACACCGAGGGCAACATCTTGTTGTCTTATAAAGGTCCCCTAGGTCATGCTGACTCCACTGAAGCTGAAGTTGAAGGGGTGCTCCAAGGGTTGCGAATAGCTAAATCACGCTTCCCGGGTACACTATGGGTGGAAGGGGACTCTAGCAACACTATCAAATGGTGCATGAAGGCAGCCTCGGTACCTTGGAGACTAGCACCAAAAGTAAGAGAAATATGGGACCTCTCATAAACTGTAGTTGGTTGGAGTCACACGCCCAGATCGGCTAACGCAGCTGCAGATGCCCTAGCTCGGGCAGGAGTCTTACTACAAGTCATGGAGATCCTATACCCTCCATAGCAAGGACGATTATGTTATTCTGTAACGGCATTAAGATTTAAGCCTCTTTGTATTGTACTCCACATCTTCTGAATTAATAGAATCATCGCTTTCCTCAAAAAAAAAAAATGACAATGTATTAAAAAAATTATCAGTCAATATGAATAACGAAGAATCTAAAGGATTGATTTCAGTCATATACAAGTTTTATGCAGCAAGAACTTAGACACTCATCTGCTTGATTATACACAGAGATTGTGGAATCTCCAAGCCATATGTTGATTGATAAATAGTGTGCATCAGATTGTTTTTTTTTAGGAAAGCAGGCTAAGACCAAGAAAACTACAAAATAAGATTCTGGAAGGATATTTGCAGAACGTTTGCATTGGAGAATGCAGCCAATTGTATCTAAAATTTCAGCAATCTCTCTAAAAGCCCAGTGAAACCTCCATGGAGGTGAGGGCCCCCAACTAATTACGGATCTTGAATTCCATTTAATTTCTAATGCCCCCTCAAGTCTCTCTTTGAACATTCTCAGCCCTTGCAAAAGTCCCATCGCTGCGGCAGATGTTGAGTCTGAAACTCCCAGAGGACCACAAAAAGCCAGGATGGCGTTACACTCATGACTTCTAAACACACCTCCATAACCCGCTGTGCATCAGATTGTTGATACCTAGAATATGTACCAATAGTCTGAAAGGAACCCAGCACGTGGGACACGGTCTCAAGTCCTTTCTGTGTAGAGTACAGGAATAGTATCTCCATCAGAAGTTGATAGTATCTAAAAGCAGAGCAATCTGCCACTAAATCGGAAAAAAAAGTTGGTAGTGAGCAATTCACTTGCAGAAAAGATTTTCCACTATCTCAGGCCCAACATAGCAATTAGTAGAGTACTCTGGTTTATATTTCATCTCTGCAGTGATTCCCTACATGTCATGGGCATCCATATCTAACTGGCTCCAATACAATATCTCATCGGAGGGTATGTTCTAATCCAAGCTTGTATGTTCCGATTCACATTATACCTCATGATTCTCCATGTTTTATGTTGTATTAACTTCAAAGGAGCCCCAGTGTCTCATTCAGAGCTTCTTGCACCCTTCAATTTCTCACTTGCACATCTAATCAAACGGAGACCAAAGCTTTGTTAAGAGGGATCAAGATATACAGACACCTGCAGCAACACCCATTGACCATCGAAGGAGACTCAGCACTAACCATAGGGTGGGCGACTTCCAAACTTCAACAGCCATGGAGACTAAAACACGTCTATGATGAGATTGCAGAGCTAACAAGAGACTCGCGAATCGCATGGACAAAAGTCCCAAGATCAGGCAATGCTTTAGCAGACAAGCTAGCTTTGGAAGGCACCTTCAAGAATGAACTGATTTGGGGATCAACAGTAGTCCCAAGCACAGATTTTGTAATTTGTACCACTACAATGAGGCCATGCAATCAAAAGCTTGTAACTTATTTGTAACAACATGTACTATATATCATTCAGATTAATACAAAGCCTATAAGTTAACACTGTTTCAAAAAAAATTTCTCACTTGTAAACACATTTTAATTCCTAAGCATAAAATAATACTTGCAAACTCTTAAAACAGCAATCCTCAAGGACAATAAGGCATCTAATCCTTTGTTGCTTTTTGTTGCTTTCCTAACAAGAGTAATTTAAGATAAAAGACTGTACCAAGTCGAGTTTTGTCAAAATCATTACGATCTTCTTTTGAAAGCTCCTGATAATTGGGTGGATACTGCACTTGGAAACAAACCTAAATGTCCAAGCACAATAGTAAAATAACAATTCAGTGAATCAACTATAATAAAAGTGCTGTTTCTAATGCTGTTTGACATGAAATAATACCAAAGATACAAGTAACTCATATGCTGGACGAAAAATGTGCAGTCTCCGGTTCTTTTCTGCATCACTTGGTGGATTAGATTCAGGTAAGGAATGGGATTCTCTGTAAAAACAGAAGTGTTTTGCTCAAGATTTACCCAAATGAACCTGAAAGATGTCTAGCTTTAAAGAAAATATTCACCTTCTAGTCAGGTTAACCTGAAGACTATGCCAGAAGTAAAATGTCATTGAAGCAATGTCAAACTCCGGGTGAGATGCGACCTCTAGCAATGCATGGACAATCATCATTGATTCTTCCGAACCTAAATTGAAAAAACAAAAATGCTTGAGTACTAATAAGAACAGATGCATTCGAATGCTAATAACAACAGATGCAATGAGAGAGAGGGAGAGAGTATCAAACATGTGCCCCTAAATCCATACAAGATAATAAAAGCTCAGAAAAATAAATAAATAAATACCAGCTGCAATCAACTCCACGTATGAATCTCCCATGTCAGAAAATAACCGAGCTATGGCTTTCACATCCTCCTCATCCTGCCAATTGAAGATTAACTAAAATTGAACTTGCTATTGGATTCATTCGAAAAATAATTCACTTTATTTTGAGTGGACGACAAGATTGCAGTGACATGTTTTCTTTCCTTGATTGCTCCACCAGCAAAAGACTACTCACAAAACCAAATGCACAAAAGTTTACTGCACCCACCCTACCTTCGAAGAATCTTTAAGCTGATTCTTAAGACTCATGACACGTGGCACAAGTACTTGAATTAAAGGCATTTGAGCAGATAAACCACCAGAGCGTCCAGCTGCTGTATAGTGTATTAATTCCGAGACAACTACAACACAGAGTAGAAAATTACAGAGGCAGCATGCAATTGATACTCCATTTATAAATTACAGTAGATGCATGCAAAAAATTTAAAGGTAATTTGAATTTCCAAACACAAACATTTTGTCAACTTTCGCTGCCTCGCAGCCTTTTTTCAAATACTTGTTGATCCGTAATTGACAAGCCAAACCCCAAATAATATTGCTCAAGCAAATGCAAGCATTGCTGAAAGCAATTGGTGAGATTGAGAGGTAGAGAGAGAGAGAAGGGAGAGAGAAGCGCAGGAGAGTACTGCAACTTGCTGCAATATGGCGTTAGAGGATCTGGACGATCCCCCAATCTCTTTTCATAACTTCAAATCAAACTCTGAAAATTATAATATGCCCTTCAATAAGGGTCTGAAGTAAAGTAATTCAATCCAGCAAAGCAAGAAAATTACATTATTAGAATTCTAGGAACACCAAGAATCTAACTATGACATAATGACAAGAAACAACCAACTAGGACAGCATAAATTGATAAAAATACCCCTGTACATAACACAATGCGTTGGCAATGTTCTTATATGTGCACCAATAAAAGGAGAGGGATTGGTACATGCTCATAAAAAGAAACTTCAAGTTCCCACACGAAGTCATTAACTAGTTCAGAAAAATGGCTAGAAGACATTTGTAAACAACTTTTATGTCCAAAACTACATCAAAGACCTTTTAAAAAAAAATAGAAAAAATTCTTCGTCAAACAAATAAATAAGTAAATCAAATAAATCAAATAAACACCATTTTTCACTAGTGAATTTACCTTAACTGACTGCAACAACATATACTGAAGGATAAAAAGCAACAAGAGAGATCAGGGTTCACCTCTTCTTATTGCATCCATGTCTTGCAATCCATAAAAATTAAGAATCTTCTTCAATAAGAAACAACTTTTCTAAGGAATAAAGTAAACTATTGCAACCCATAAATGAAGAATCTACTTTCTATAAGAAACACCTTCCCTAAGGAATAAGCTAATTATATCTTTTAATACTTCACTCAAGCAGGAACATGTAATTTCAGTTATTCCAAGTTTTTGCATCTCAATTTAAGTATAGGATATCGCTACAGACTGGAGCATTGCCTGGTCAAATGTACCTAGATCTGCCAAAGCCAAGGCAGATTTTTTGGCCAAAAATGGTGTTAACAGAAGTACACTTGTATTGGGCTTACCAATTCACCTAAGTTGATGAACCATTGTACAGTATGCTTTTAAAAGCCATGTAACCTATGTACTTTATGTACCACAATTGTAATTTTATTTCAAATTCAATAAAAAAACACGGTTTTCAAATAATTTAATCACAAAAACATGCAATGGTGTAAGAAAACTGTTGATGTGGCTTCAACAATTTCACAATTTGCAGCTTTTGTGGTGTTTGGTTTTCGAGCTTGCATTGAGCTCCTGTATCCTTATTTTTCTCCACCCCTCAAGCTGGGGTGCATATGGCAACACTTCCCACTTAAACTTAAAACAATCTCCATCTCCCCTTATCATTTCAAGGTGTCCTAACCTCTAACATAAATACTAAAGCAACACACAATTGTACAAACCTAACTACAGAAGAAAAGAATACAAGAACTATGGGTGCACAAGTAGAAGAGGTCAAAACCGACAAAAAATTAAACACAAAATAGTGGTCAGAATCGCTTTATGATAATAAGTGTATATTTGCTTTTGTTGACATCCTAAATTATGGTAATTATAGTATCTTGACCCTGTTGACTGCCCAATGTTTCAGTGTGTTGTAACAATTGCAGTAGGCCGGTTGATACAAGCAGGTTGAGCCAGAAAGTAAGCCACATAGCTGGCTGAGTTGGCACAAGAGACTTGTATTTTGCTTTAAAGTTCAAATTTGAACGCTACTATATTTTTTTATTCTTGGAATGTCAATGGATGCTAGAAGAGCTGTCTTAGTTCTCCAACAAAGAAAATTACAATCAGTCCATACAGCCTTTTCTCCATTAAAAGTTTATTTCCAACAAATAAAAACAACCTACCATTTACTGCCGCCTCCGAAATCTGCTCAGAATTCAGTTCAGAAAGAGCTGCATGGACCAAAGGGTGTGAAGCAAGTGTCAAAGCAGGGATCCTGCAAAATATGACAGCACATAAATTTCCCGGTGGTAGCCTGACGTAAGTTTAATCAAGAACAATTTTTTGTCATTTCCAGTCACATAGGTGCATAAACGTCTATCAGATTATGAAGTCTCTCACCGGCCAAGAATGTAGCTCATCATAACACATGATGAATACTACTTTGATGACTTAAAAGATTTAAGCATCAGGCCTTGGGATGTATAAAAAATGCCGAGATACTTTGGTTGGGTATAGTGTACAGATTTGACATACAAAAATACCTTAGGCTACAGAAGAGTGTTAGATCTACAAACATTTTATTTTTTACATCAGCACAACAACTTATAAATACATGATGAGTTGAAATGAAGATCTCAGAAAAGTCCAACATAGTATACTCAACTTGCAAGTACAGAAACAAATAGAGACAGGACTGAACTTACCCATGGCCTAGTCGAAGCCAGGAGGCAAATGCCTCTAGAATCTGCATCCAGAAACAAAGTTAAAGTACAAAGGACAACAGGATAGAATTGAGAAGGTTCTGAGAAAGAATAGTCAAGCACCTGCTCTTTTAGCTCATTGAGACTTAAACAAACAGTCAACAGACTAAGAGCAATTTCCATGGAGGAAATAAGTTCCTTTTCAAACTGGCGTCTTCTCTCTGGTCGAACTGCTATCCTATAGCTCATCGCTTCCTGATTTCAGGTGATGTTAGCAACAAAATCACTATCTACGTATGCAAGTTGTGAGGGAAACCAGAAAGTTACTGTCCGAGTCACCCTCCAAAAGATCCTTTAACCATAATCATAGATGTATAATAAGTTTGGTTGTAATCCAAATTACATGTATATCCTCAAATTGCATTGCTAAATTTATGAACAAGATGTCAACTATTTTTCATTTGAGTAAGTGATTTATAACGAAAGTTAACTAGTTCAAGAAACTTTTGTTTTTTAGGAAAGTTGCTTGTTTTATTCAAAAATATGAGGAAAGTATCATACAAAAGGTGGGTATTTCTTCACCTCAACAGAAGTGAGGACAACTCCCTATCTAGCCAAAGTGTCTACCACTGAGTTGGCAGATCTGGGAATACATATCCACTCATAAACTAATGATGAAGGAGATATAGATAAATTAAGAATCTCCCTACACAAATACAGATACCTCCATGGAGGAGCTGAGGTTTGACAACACCATCCGATGACATTCTTGGAGTCCCCCTCAACTATAAGTTCTCCCGTGAAGTGAGCATGGAATAGACCGAGAGCGTGCAAAACATCACAGGGACAAAACTAGTTCAAGAAACTCTTTTTTGAGGAAATTGTGTATTCATTAATGCTTGGCAATTGCCAGAATTTTACAATTACATACTGAACTGTTTAGGGAGGCTCTCTCACAACGAGTGTTGATGAGTGAACTCCCTCCTTTGCTAATTCGTCTACTAGACTATTTTCCAATCTCGGGTTACATTGTAGGGTATACTCCAACGGACTTAGAATGCTTCTATTTTCCCTAACCACAAAGCAGTGTCTCCAAGGAACGACAGAGTTACTACTTCCCCATGATACTACCGAGCTGGAATCTCCCTCTATTTCCAATACTTCTATGTATCTTTGTTTGAATAATCTCAACCTTGAAATAGTCTTGTAACTTCCGTTGTTGTTGAGTGTGATATGCCCATTGACCCACAATACGATAGTAGGATCATTCCAGTACAATTCCTAATAACTCCTCCAAAGCCTGAGCGACCTAGATTACCAAAAGAGGCTCCATCAGAGTTTAGCTTAAGGGAGCCGTCTGGTGGTGGGGTCCATTCGGCTATGACTGCAGGTTTGGGGGGGATTTCCATCTTGACATACTCTCTCCAGGCTTGCCATAGTCCTGCTGCTCCTTCTATTGGAATTGCTTTAGTGAGGATAACCATCGTATTACCTTTTCGTTAGTGTTGTTCGCCAGCTCTTGTACCTCTGCTTCCTTTGCTTGGAATAGGTGCTGATTTCTCTCTTCCCATAGACACCATGGTATGAAGATTGGACATGCTACCATCATCATCTTTCCTATCCTATGTGGCATCATCTCCCTCAATTGTGACACTAGTTCGTGCAAGGGTAGCGTTCTAAAGTTTATTTAAGGGGAGATACCAAACAGGTTATAGAACTGAAGGAGCATTGTATTAGCAAGTGATTGACTGATTCCTCTTGTTCATGACTTAATGGGCACCTAAGGTAAGCCACTTGCATCCCTCTCTTCCTCAGATTGTCTTTGGTTAATATTTTGTTTGCTAGTGCACTTCACATGAACATCTGAGTTTTGGGAGGTGCAGTGGGTGACCGTGCAAGGCTAGCATTGTGTCTGCTTTGGGTCAGAAGAGTGAGGCATTTATAAGCTGATGCCACAATGAAGTTTCCTTTGGCCTCAAGTGTGCAGATTAGCGTGTCTTGTTGGGTGTAGTTTGGGTAGAAATTCTGCATCTCTACATCTAATGTGCTTAGGTCTTGGGCCTCATTATCCCGAAGCTCTTTCCCAAACATTTAGTTAGCAAATTTGTTGTGTGTGGCCGAACTCAGAACACTAACTCCCAAATTTGTGCATGTAAAATTAATTCCATAGAATTTCATCCCTTTGACATTGGATCACTGGGAGGTGGGAGTCTTAATGACATTGCATCCTCCTGGAGCCTTGTGCTTAGAATTCGTCCGGGTCATTGAGGTGAGAATTGGGGCAGCTCACTTAGACCTTTGTATGTTTAGATAACCGCATATAGGGTATTGGGCGTAACACCATGCACTAGCTTGGATGTCCCATCACCATACAACATTGTGCGTGTCGCACATAGGACGGGTGACCAAAGATCTGGTGAATGGGCCTTGAACCTATGAGACCGATCACCTCTGATTCTAGCTTCTTTAGATATTGAGAATTGGCCCGATTTCTATTGGGGTGTATAATCCTTTTGAAGTGGAATTGATAGTATTGGTGATGTACTTTGATGCATCTAACCACTCTGGAGAATTAGCATTATTAACATTATAGGGAGGTTTTTATTCCAAGAGAATCTCAACCCGGGGCAAAATTATAATTTTGACATAAATTAATAAACCAAAAAAATTATCGATTTACTCAAATTATATATATTCTGATTCGCATAATTGGTTTTATAAAATAACCATTTTTAAATTATTTTCTTAAAATTATTTTTCAAATTATTTTTGTTTAAAACGCTATGGGAATTGGGCCTCTTATAGCCCACTTGTTTGGTGTCTATTTTGTTAAACTTGTATTTTGGGGAATGCCTCAATGTACCTAAGTCTAAGGTTGAGTAGGAAGTGATGATAGAAGGAGAAATCCTCATATGGGTCCATTAAGACCAGGCTATTTGGCTGATGGGCTTTTGGGCCCATTTAGCTAATGAACAATTAGGATTTGATTGGTTGATGAGCCACAAATTCTATATATATCATATGTTGAGGAGGTCACATCAACTCTGGAACTAAACTTCATTCATTGCAAAAAGTCTTCCATCAAGGGAAACCAAACAAAACAAAGTTGGTGGACTAACAGCAAATTCGACGAACACGGACATGATCAATGACAAACAGGTACATAAAAATTCAATTTTTATTATATTGTGATTCATGGGGACAACACATTTGGCTCTAGTTTATGTTATTTGTCATCCCACCTTGAAGGACAACTGCAATAGTAGTTTCTTGGTGGTTTGACAAACTGTAGAGCCTCGGGTAAGTGATTTAAGGGTACATCCTTCAGCCATTTGTCTTCCCAAAAACCAGTTTTGTGCCCGTCTCCAACTTGATGTGTAACATGATTCCCGAACTATGGGAACATACATTGGATCTTTCTCCACGTAGCCGAGAGTTGCGTATTTGGGTGCCACCCCAATATCCATTCCTCCTTATTTGCACCAAATTTCTTAACTATCAGGCTTGGCCAAGGAGTGTTCCTGCATAGTTTTAAGCATCATCCCACTTCATCAAGTGATGCTTAAATCCTTCTGTCGATCCCCTCCATAAGAACCTAGCCATGATTTTTTTTAATTTCCCTGGCGACTCCTTTAGGACATCGAATAAAGGAAAGGAAGTAGGTGGGTATACTAATGAGACAAGCATTGATGAGCACTAGTCTCCCAACCTTAAACAACAGCCTGCCTTTCGATGTAGAGTCTTGATTATAGTTTCTCTAGGACTGGATTCCATAAAGACTTAACCAAGCGGTTGTGGAAGAGGGGAAGTCCCAAGTATGTTGAAGGGTAGGTGCTATTTTTCACATCCAAGTAACTCAACAGCTTGTTGAGTTAGCTGCTCACTTCTCTTGATGCCAAATACATTTGATTTGTTCCACTTTACCTCCTGCCCCGAGGTTAGTTGGAACAAGCCTACAACCGCTTTGAACCTCTACAACTGTTCAATGGTTCCGTCACAAAACAGAAGAGTATCGTTTGCAAATTGTGCAATGGGCAGCGAGTCAACACCCAAGATGTTTCTTATCCAGCCAATTTGAATACTCTTCTTCAGAAGTTGTGTGAGGCCTTCTCTGACAAGATTAAATAGGAGAGGAGAAATGGGTTCCCCTTGTCTGAGCCCCCGTGAGCTAGAGAAATAGCCAATGGAACCTCCATTCACTAGGATAGAGAACTTAGCTGAGGATAAGCATGATTGAATCCAAAAATTCCATTTCGGTGTAAAGTTCATGGCCTCCATTATTGTCTCCAAGTAACTCCAACTGACTATATCAAATGCCTTTTTCTAAATCCAGTTTAATCATGAAGCTTGACCTTTCCTCCTTGTGCAGAGTATCTAGTCCTTCGTGGACCAACATTGCGGAGTCTAGGATTTGTCAAGTGATGCATAAAAGCACACTGCTCCTTGTATATCACCATTGGTAGCACTTGCTTTAACCTAGCCGACAGCACCCTTGAGATTATTTTATAGGTTCCAGAGATCATACTAACGGTCTGAAATCCTTAATGTTTTCAACACAAATCTTCCTGGGCACTAGTGTTATCAGTGAAGCCCCTATGCTCTTATGCGTAATACCATTGGCATGGAAGTCCTGCATCATTTCCAAGATGTCTTTCTCCATAAATTCCCATGCGAAACGAAAGAATTCCCCATTAAATCCATCCGGACTACGGGCTCTATCCAGTGGCATTTTGAGTACTACATCCTCAACTCCTCTGCTTAGAGAACGGCTTCTCAAGTGACTCCTGCAATTGGTTTAGCTTGGGAAAGTTTAGCCCATCAAGAAAGGGGTGAACTTCGGTGTCAGCTGTATATAAACCTGTGTAGAAACTCAGCAATCCATTAGTTATACATTGTCTATCAATGGTTAACTCCCCAACAATGATTAAGGAGTTAACCCTATTAGACTGACGAGTGGCAGAGGCCATAGAGTGGAAGAAGTGAGTATTGTAATCCCCCTCCATCAACCACCTATACCTTTTTTTTTTAGGAAGGCAAATACATTTTACTCCCAATGCTACTATGGAGACCCGAACCCAAGGCCTCCCGCAGCAATAACTCCGATGGGACCATTGAGCTACTACCCAAGACCATGCAACCACCCACCTATGCCTTGCTCGTTGTTTCCAGTAAATTGTGTTGATATGCATAATTTGTTGCAAATGATTGAGTGAATTGCTACGATCCTGAAATTCATCAAGGGTTAGGTTCCTACCTTCATCGGTCACATCCAGGTTGTCAATGTGCAAGTGCAACAAGTGCTTTTATGCATAAGAAAAGGCATGCTGGAGTTTCACCCACTCCAGTAATGTCAGCTTTCTTGGGACCACTTTCCCCTTGTGGTATGGGCTTGACTGAGGGGTAGCCTGATGCCTAATGCAGGTGGGGAGTAGCCTGATGCAGGCTGTCTATTAATGCTGACTGAGGCAGTACGGTTATTTCTGGCGAAAGGTGGGATAGCGGGAGAAATCTGTTTGACTAGTCAGGCTGGCATTTAATAGGCGGTTTAAATTTGTGGGGACAGGGGATATAGTTCTTCTGCTTGCTTCCAAATATGTGCTATGTTGGGTAGGGAGTTGTTGGGTTTGAGTTTCAAATTTCTTTCTCTTCCCGGGTGAGTCTGCGTCCGAGCGAGTGAGTTGGCTCAATTGGTCTTCCTCCATTCTTGTCCTCTGATCCCATTCGTCGGAGGTCTGCCATTCTAGTAGCCTTCTGATTTGCCCGTTCAAGGGGAAGTTGAACTTGCCTACCCAGATGATGGTTTCCTCTCGATGCTCCACCCCTTGCTCTACTTCCACAATGGCCTTTGCGACCTCCATGCACCTCTCTTCCGTGTCCTGGTCGATCGCAATCAGTCTACAGAACTTTGAGAATAGTCGCTGCAGGAAGTGCTTTGACCTGAGTTCTGGAGGGAAACCCGAAACATGCACCCAACACCTATGTGTTGCTTCCAATTTGGTGCTCTCCCATCTCTGTATGTTACGGCAGGGTATTTCCGATTACTGCGACTAGGTCTGTGTTAGGTTTAAGCAATCTTCTTCTCTTTGTAGCCATATTATCCAGCTTCCACGTCCGTACTCTAAGACCGGAGGCTCATAAGGTAGTGATCAGCAACGCTTTACCCAGCTTGCAACTCACCATAATGGAGTTTCTGCGTTCAGAGGCTTGACTAACACACAGCCTCATTGCTTGTACACCCTCTTCTCATTCCCGTGTTGACCATTGGTTAGAACTCGGCTGCATGTGCTGCTCAGTCTCCATATGAGGTACCGAGCAACGTTGCAAGACTCCAATCAGGTCGCTCCACTTGAAGTTTTTGCTGGACTCTGGGATGTAGATTCTTCCCAGAATCTTTCCTTTGAGCATGTGCATCACCTTCAGTACCCACTGTCTATTGCAGAAGGTGGAGAGGAGAAACAAGGAGTCTTCGACGGTGATTTCCATGCCCTATGTCCTTCTGGTATCTGCCTCCATCAGCTCTATCATTCTCCTCTTGCATCTTTCAGTAACTGCAGCCGGGAACTTGAAGGAACGTTTGTTTCGACAGCTCACCGTTACCTTGGTGGACTTCACCCTGTTTCCTCACGTATAATCCCACGAGTTGTCTATTTGAAGTATTGACTCATCAAATCGTAGATACCTAGACTGAATGGGGGACTCACTTCCTCTCTTCTTGTGCTGCACCTTGATCCAACCTTCCTCTTCTGTTTCCTGCCTTTGCTCTAGCATTCTGCTTTCGCTGCCCTCTGCATCTGCCTCCTTGACCTTCGACTTACCTTTCAGCGACAAGGCAAGAGGCGTCGTTCCCCCTGTCGAGTCCCGTGGTTGGTTGTCCGTAGATGCTCCCCCGTGTCGCCGGAGCCGAGGGAGCTCCGTGTTGCCATAGAGAAAGGTAAACTTTGATAAAGAGATTTCATGCATGTCATTTGATAGAACTAAAGATTCTGTCTGAACCAACAAATGATTGTGAGGTCCACTAGGAATCCTCCCTGCTAGTTCAAGAAACATGAAAATACAAAAAATATATGAATCCTAAAACCATCACAAGGACAAAACCTATCACATCTCTCTAAGGCTGTCTCCTCAGCCTTTCTTTGTTGCCCCTTATTCTGTTGTTCCCGGCTAAGTTCTTTCATCTCTTGTTCATAAGAAGAAGGTTATTTCCTAAGTTCTTTCATCTCTTTTTCCTATGGAGAAGGATATTTCAATAGAACAGTCTAAACAAGAACTTTGCTTTTTTTATTAGCATTCTCTTTGGGAAATCAAAATTTTAAGTCTGATGATCATCATCAGGAGCAGTCTTGACACACTCTTACTTATATTAACACCATATTTTAAAAATCAGCTCTGACCCTGGATATGAAGAAGCTAAATGATGAAAAATAGTGTCAGTCGGCATACAGCAGGATCTCATTGATTGCATCTCAGTAGGTGCAGGCAACTTGCAGATGACCCAGATTTTTTTGGTTAGATCACAATGACAAACTAGCCACCTACATGTCTGAAAAAAGGATATTTTCTCATTGTTTATATGAAAAAGGTAATTTCCCCACACACTACAGATAAATTTATGATATGCTAGAGATACTTAAGCTATGGTCAGTCCCACATATTAAATACATACTGCAGACCTCTTGCTAAATTGACACCTACTCTTCTCCAATTTATGATTCACTAACACTTTTTATGTTTGTTTAATAAAATAAAAGGCAAGACAACGTATTCAAACGAAGTTCAAATTCATTCTAAATAACAAGACACACGATCATCTTGGAATATACCTGTGGCAAAACAGTCAGCAACTCCAGGAAACTTAGTATCCACTCTGGGTGGGAATTCATCTCTTCTCCCAGCCAGCTGAGAATACCTCCACCTCCCCAATCTTCAGCAGAAACATGAACAGCCAGCGCTGCTACTGCAAGGCAAATCTTCAAACAGAAAATTTGAACTTAGTACTTGTTAAGAATTAAGGTGGTTTTTTTCCCCATATAATCAGATGAATTTTGATATACCTGTGTACGAACTTTGGCTGGCCCATTTGCTAGCTTTTTCAGCAAAGCCTATGTTAAGCATACACAAACAAATAAGAATCACTGAAAAAAAGCTCCTTTTCTAGTACAAATAGAGGATATAACTACATATGCACTCTGACTTTAACATGAATACACAAAGTTGTAACAAAAACAATTTAAGTTAGAGGACTATCTCTATCTTCAGTGGCACAAAGAACAGAAAGAAAACAATTTCACATTCACCTGGCCAAATGGAGTTACACACTTACATATAAGGAATCACGTAAAGGGCAAAACGCTTCAGAAGGTAGCTCCTCAAAGTCCCTTTGGACCTGTTTCAGATACAAAATCCACAGAATACAAGAAGTACGAAAAACGAAGCACATTTTTTGGCATTCTGTTAATCTGAAAAATACAATACTATGACTAAAAGTAGAAGTTCTAATGCATTTTTTTACTGGATAAAAAATGAATGTTGAGAATTTAACTGGCACAGTCCACATTTCTCCAAATTAAAGACCAAATTCAAGTTCATAGGGCACCCATAAAGAGAATGGAGATAAGGAACAGAAGGAAGTAATAGAATTACCTTGCTCCTAAGTGTCTGAGAACAGAAAATCAGGGTTTCTAGGTTGCTGCTTGAGTCGTGAAGCAAATTATCAGAAACCTGAGCGAAAGAAAGACATCAACACCACTAACATGAGAAAATATGAGTTGACTACCTGAAAACTATAGACAGTTTACGGTATGTATAGATAATGTATGTACAGAAAGCAACAGAGATAAGGAAATTGATCAACGAGAAAGAGTTCAAAGTTGAACTTTAACCTTCACGATCATGCTTCCTTATTATTGGTTAATGTTCTTGGTTCACATTAAAACCCGAGGAAAAATGACTGCAATACTAATTACGAAACATAGAAGAAATGAAGTCCTTCCTGCTGCACTCATTGATGAAGCTGCATAACCCCCAAAACAGATAGCACAAGCTCTCCTTCTTAATGAGGATGCTGAAGTAAGACCAAGTGAATTAACCATTCACTTTTAAAACCCTAGCCTCAGATTCTTACACATGATGATGATGATGCTAAAGTGAGACCAACAAGTGAATCAACCCATTCACTTCCAAAATCCTAGCCTCACACTCTGACTCTGCAGCAGAACGCCTTCATGCATTGAAGCCTGAAAATACGGTTAACATTTTCACCACTGAAGATTAAATATTGTGAATATCAACTCCTTCTAGGTATACTCTTTTCCTCTTCGCTGTAATGAGCTCCACAGTAGTGCATCCATATAAGCCACTTTTAAAATGAACCTCGAAACTGACCCAAACAGTGTATCCGTTCTACTCTCCACACTCGAATATCTCCATCAGTCAATCAGATAACAACAAGAGATCCAACACAGATAAAACTCTCCCCCACTCTCACTCTCTTTCACCAAGTCCAGCTGAAGAACAAAATTAATAGCAACAAATTAATTTTTTAAGCGCGGGAAATGAGCTAAAAATAAAAACCTGCCAAGCATCGAGTGTACGCTGAAAATCCTGAAGCCATCGATCTGCCTGCATACGAACAGAGTCGTCGGGATGATGATAGAGTGCATTTAGGGCCGCCTTTACGGTGTTCTGAAGCTCCGGACACGCCATCTTCGAACTCCCCCTCACTCTTTCACCGCCTCTGTCCCTATTCGTTCGAGCGAGCGGGAGGAGAATAGTGCTGTATTAGGCGGGAGGGCTGCATCTTCCTCGGAAAGCCGTCACCACGACTGTGAATTTGCTCGTGCCCGCGGTGGACGAGGGAGCGACCGAGGGAGAGACTTGAGCGAGACAGAGAGAGGGAGAGAGAAAGAGAGCGGCTGGGTCCGAGAACGTGATTGCTGGTGTCTGGGACAAACTGCGGGACCCAGGCAGTGCACATAGCTAAGTAACAGCGACGCGGTCCATGTAACGCCTGCCTGGGGCGCGTTACGCCGTTACCTGTGTACAAAACTTCAAAAAAAATGTGGTATGGACTCACAATTATGAGCTATGATTGATGTCATAATAATAATAATTCACTAATATTACCTTGCAGCATATATATGAACCTGGTCAATGGAAAGGGTGGAGGGTAAAATGGAAAAATATATCAACCCCTTTTTTTACTATTTTACTTTTTTTTTAAAGGGGTGAACCAGGGCGGGTCCGGTTTGAGTTAGGTTTTTGAAACCCAACCCAACATATAATACCTAAAACTTGAACGGGTTTTCAAAACCCTAACCCAAACCCGATAGGTTTTCATAAAATCCCAAAAATATGAAAATAATTAATAAAAATAACAGAAAAACCTTAATAATAAATAATTAAATAAAAAATAAATATAATAATTTTTACCCTCAAGTCGATTCGGGTTTGGGGTAAACCCGAACCCGACCCGATTGGCGGGGTTGGATTTAGGAATCTAATCCCGGGATTTTTAGGTTGTGTTGGGTCATTTTCCCCCATAAACCTGACCTGATGCCCACCCCTAGACCTGCCCTTTCTTCCCCTAGCTAGAGGGGTCATTCTCTCCCAATAAAAATAAGGGGGAGGTTTCACCCTAGCCTTGCACCCCATTACCTTGAATTACAAACAAAGGTGAAGGGGAGAGACTACTATATATTTAATTGTGTGGACAATTGAAAGACTAGGAAAAAAAATTGTCCAATTTTAGTTGGTTTTACTGCTAAAATCTTTGTACCATTTCTCTTCACATCAAATTGCAAACCTGGCTAGAGTTGAGTTTAACTTTTTTTATCCACAAATAATAACACTAATATAAACTCTTAATATATGTTTAAACATAATAATTAATACCACCATCATGTAGCCTAAAAAAGAGGAAAGAGAGATAGCTTCCTCCTTTCAAATATAGGGGCTGGGAGAAACCTCTGACCTCTCCTTTCCCTTAGATTGCCAATGCCCTGTTCTATTTTTTAACAAGATAAAAACTTGCTTTTCCAAAACATGAGAACAGCATATGATGAATCCTTGGAAGTGGGGACGGCAGTAAAACACAATATTGTCGCAAATTCAAAACATGTGCGTCTCTCTGCATACCTAAAGGAGCCAAACAGCCAAAATATGTAAATGACAGATCACAATGGCTTCCTTTTCCATATTCAATAACCTGGTTAGTACTGTACACAGCTCTGCCAATTAGATAAAGTAAGAATCTAGATTTCCTTGTTCTGTTACAGGGATACAATATAACAAGTGGGACGCCGAAATCCCATTGATTGAAAGGGTAAAGAAGAAAGAAGATCAGCAGCCTACTTGTGGCCCAAAAATCTATAACAGCAATGAAAAGAAGTACAAGACGAGACGATTGACTATGTAATAATACACAATCTATTGCTCTGACTCCCATTGCTCTGATGCTGCATCTCCGTCTGTGCCCCGCCTCTTCTTCTTTCCTTCGCCATGCCTTGACCTCCGAGGGGCCTCATCCTCACTCTCACTCTCATCATGCCTAAAACTATTTCCATAGGAATCATCATGCATCCCCCTGGAAGAATGAGTATATTTGACTTCCTCATCTACTCCAGTTTCAAGACCCTTGCTCTGATCCGAACTGTGAGTGTGCTTCTCAGTTCCTGCGCTCCTTGGGTCTCTCTTCACCACTCGCCCTGTGCCTTGTGGTGGTGGACCAGGAGGCAGTGGCGGGCGGAATGGGGGCACCCCACCCATTGGTCGATTGGGACGCCCAGCTCCTGGGCCGGTCATTCCCATTCCTCCCATGAACGGACCCCGAGCAGAACCCATCATCATCCCCATACCACCCATACCACCCCCTGGGAAAACTGCTCCAGGCTGAGGGGGCCGTCCATGAAACATTGCAGAGTTAGCTCCGTCCATTGGACCAAAACCCTGATTTAAACCAGAGAAGTCGTTGGGGAATCTAGGTCCCATGGGTCCATATGGTGCAAAAGCCCGGGGACCAACGCCAAACATGTCAGGCATAGGGAATCCATCTGGTGTAACAGCGCCAAAGCCAAACCCTTCTGCTCCCATCATGGCAGGAGGAAATCCCCTCATTCCCGGCATTGGCCTTGCTCCTCGGCCTAGTGGCATGTGTGGGGGCCACATAACTCCTCTTCCTCTCCCTCTGCCTTGGACCACATTGAGGTTCTGCCCAAAGCTCTCTTCCTCTTCCTCGCTCTCTTCTTCTTCCTCCTCTTCATTGTCCTCAAAAGGAACTATGTCTGGGTTCTCAGCACCTTCATCAGGATTGACCCCCTTAGCTTTTTCCTCCTCTCGTTTGGATTCAGCAGCTGACCAAATGGCCTGAAAAAAAATAATAATAATAATTAAGGCTTACAACTGTGTCACAGTGAATCTCACTAGCAGAAATACTTCATCGTAAATGTAAAAAGAAGTTCTTGTTGGTGTTTTCAGGGATAATCTAGAAGAAATCATACTTGCACTTACTGGTCCACTGGGTCTGGACGACTCAACATCAGCAGAAGTACATGCGGTGCCACATGCTCTTAGGTGTTTCCATGAACACCTTAGTCGCGAATAGATACTAAAAAGCAATTCCAAGAATGCCATGGGGTGGTGTAGACAGACTTTAGCACCCCCGTGGAGATTCTTATACCTATTTAGAGATATTTTCTATTTGCCTTCATCACGTGTTTATGAATGGTCGTGTATTCCTAGAGCTGCCAACTCTATGGCAGACTCCTTAGCTAAAGAAGGGGCACATCTCTCTACATGTGTTGAGAGTGACTCCACCTTTTGTATCTTGACTTTCATATATTTAATAAAACAAACATTTTCCTCGAAAAAGAAAAAAATTCTCATTCTCAGATAACTGTATAGTCAGAGAGTTGAACCACAATTCAATCAGAATGAATAGTCAGGCCATACGCAAACACAACATGAAGCTGATATTGAATTACCAAATAGAAGAAGAAAAACATTTACATAAGAATACAACATATTTAAACAAATGACTAACATACCATGAGTTCACTATCCGGCTCAAGGTAGAGTAACGAAGCCAATTGCTCCCCGACAGAAGGTTCCAACTCCTGGCAATCCCGACTTATCTGTAACAGTGTAGACCAACAAAATACAAGAACTTGCACATGAATAAAGATTCACAAGCTTTTATAGGTTTAACATGTAATACCATCACTCTTAATGTGTAAAAGCCGGCTAAGCTAATCAAACAAGTTCACACCTGTAGTAATATTTTTCATTACCATAACAGCTGATTTGAATAAATGTCTATCACTGAAATTAATAAAATTGCATGTATACCTTTACAGGCAGATTTTCATTGTATGGATTCCGCAAATGGCGAGTTTTGTGAAAGGACAATTCGCATAGCTGCAAGTGGAATTCGCAAAATGAGTTCCACATGTAAAAGAGATTAAAGCGGGGTATAAAATCCTAAAAGACAGAAAAGACACTATACAAAAGAGGGAAAAGGATTGAAATTCCATGATATTTAAATGCTTATGATAATCTCTCGTGCCATGGGTTGCATCCACATTTGGCATGTAAAAGACAACCTCAAATCAAGATATTTATTCAATTCCTGACAAGCTCAGAAATTGACAAATGATGCTCACTCAGCCCAGTTGAGATTGCAACCTAACATGTATTTATGCTCAATCTGTAATAACACCATATGATTCTGTAAATGAATTTATTGTTTTACTTTTATTTCTTTTATCATTAATTAATGAGAAATAAAACATATAGCTTATTTCAAATACCAATGCAATGATCAATAGCTTATTCCAAAAATCATCCCAATGATCAATAGCTTATTCCAAAAATCATTCCAATGATCAATAGCTTATTCCAAAAATCATTCCAATGATCAATCGCTTATTCCAAAAATCATTCCTATGATCAATAGCTTATTCCACAAATCATTCCAATGATCAAGCTTATTCCAAAAATCATTCCAATGATCAATAGCTTATTCCAAAAATCATTCTAATAATCAAGCTCATTCTCAACATCGTTCCAATGATCAGTAGCTTATTACCAGATATCATACCAATGATCAATAAATTATTCAAAATATCATTGTGGTGGTCAATAGCTTATTCCAGATATGATTTGTCAAGTTACCAACAGATTACTCTATTTCTGTCAATTTATTCTTTCCCCAAACAGTAAAACAGGGAATCAAATGAATCCACAAATAATTAATCCAAAACTTTAATACACATGCACAAAATTTTTAACAACGTAACCCCAATTATTCATAGGAAAAAAAAAATTAAAAGCCTCTCCTCTTATATCATAACCTTTTCACACTTAATGAGTCTCCCTCCCTCCCTGCCTCCTTCCAACCACTAATGAAAACATTAGGATTACAAATCAACCAGTAATGAAAATATTAGGATTACAACACCACAATACAGATAGTACAGCACAGGAAGACTAGAAGAGAAGTCTAATCTCCTGAGATAGTGGAGATAGAAGTCAGCATTTGTAAGATAATCACAGAATGTTGGGCACAATGATCTAGTGAACTTTTATACTGTCAAAATCAATACCAAATTAACTTTCTACGAATCAATCAGGTGATTGGTTGTTGAATAACTGTTACCATTTCAGCTCCATTACTAAACAATAAAAAAGTATACTTACCGAAATCCAATATTAGGCAACAATTTAACCCATTCCTTTCAGTTTAGCAAGCATCAAAACAGAATTGGAAGCATGGATCCAGTAAATGAAACCCCAAGATAACTAGGACCTATGGATCTGCACAAACTATGAACCAAGGTTTGGTACGAGAACTAGCGTGGAAGGAAAAGTAGTAAGAAGGAGAGGCAGTGAGGAGATAGACAAACAAAACAGAAAGATTTAGAAGAAGAAAAAACAAAGGAAGATGTAGACATTGCCCTTCTTCATATAACGAAACATTAGAAGATCGCCCAAACTCACAAATATGGGATACCTGTTTTTGTGCAAATATCAAATACGCATATAAAAATGGCAGCTTGATCCAGTGACTCTATGGTCTCATGGGAAGAGAGGGAAGGGAGTGGAGTTTCTCTCACTGAGGGAGGGGGAGATTGTGTGTCAACGTTGGACAAACATATATTGCCACAAAAGAAACTTAAATCACTTGCATAGCTAGTGGATTATGTGGAGTAGATAATTTTTTTCTCATCTAAACTGAAAACTTAAGATCCCACTCAAACATATTCAGAGCACCAAGTACCTTCAACCATTTGACAGAGAAATTTCTGCCATAGTGTGCAGTTCCATGCGCATACTTCCAATTTCCTCCACCAACAAATCCACCAATTTTAGATGTCATCTTTGCGCATCCCTAAGAGAATAAGAACAGTTAGCACTTATGCCAACTCGGAGGATTCCAACAGAAAGAAAAAGGGCCTATCTGCCAATTTAAAAACTGGTGGAACACAGATGCACTATCCATCAAAGGGAAATACAATCTACCGTAAAAGTGAATCCCAGTCTCACCTGGAAATGGCGAGTGCGGTTAATGGAGAATATCAAAATCACATTCTCAGAGGTATCAAAAGCTTCATTAAGCTTAGCCTCATTGCTCCTCTGAGTCGCCCATACCCCCTGTTGTACAGAGAGTTCCAGATTCTCTCTGTTGCAACTCTTTACAATGAAATACCTATAATTTATAAGGCAATAAACAAATCAGAAGCACATTTGCAGAAGAACACTACAAATGTATACCGAAGAAAAGGAAATCTCAAAGAGAAACCTATAAATTTTAAAAAAAATTAATCAAGTCAACCTCCTTTTCACATTCACAAATACTTCAAGATACAAAGGAGAGCAAAACAAATGCAGCTAAAAAGGGTAAATGTCTGCATGAGTTTTCTTGAACCAACTAAAAATGCAAGTTGCAGAGAGCAGGAAGTTATTGAAGAAATGTGTTGCATGGGGACCTAGATTGTGAAATCTTGCATTGATGAGTAACATACACATTCTAGATTAGGTGCATGTGCACAAATTAACATTAGAAATAAAAAGGAAGTTCTTTACTCAAGAACAAGCTGAAGAATATGACAGGATGGAGTCCAAGCCCATTAGACACATGCACTAAAAAAAAGAACAATAAATAACATTTTTGAAATATAATAACACAGAATTTTGATCTCAATAACGCCGGAACACATCCCAATATTCCAGCATTTCATTAATTTTTCATGCTCTTATGCCACCAGATTGATGCACGCTAGAAATGGAGAGGGGCTGAAAGATATGACAGGAAGTTGTAGAGGAAAATTCGAAAAGAGCCAACTCCACAATAATAGAGCAGATACAAGAATATGGACAAAGCAAATCAAGCAGATAGAATAAACAACTCGAGAGCTCACAGCCGTATTAACAAAAACTATGTTAACTTTTAGGTACAAGCTTAACTCAGTTTCTAGAAGCATAAAAAATTAACAATGTTAGGAAAAATTACAACTAAGCCTCTTAAGCATCCATTAACTTCACTAGATAAACAAGAAATCATGAATGGACTACTTGTCAAGAAAACCATAACACAAATTACGACAATTCAACGAAGCTGAAATGAACAATCCCAGATATGTACATAATGTCAAGAATGAAAACCTCCTCTTAAATGAAAAAATATTTAAGCTGAACTTGTACATGGTTAATGAAACTTTCACAAAAAGTTACAATCCATTAAAATAAGAGAGAAATTGGATTCTATGAAGACACTGCTAAAGAGAGAGATCTTGTTCGACACTATTTTGAGAATCCTAACAGGGATGAACAGCAGTAGCGTTTATTAGCTAGACAATCGTAGTCATGGTTCTATGAATGTTGCAGGCACCAGTAACTAAATCCAATTCCTATTTCTTTTTCTTTTTTTATTTTTGCCTTATGTTGGGATAAGGCCAGGTGTTGGTTTGACAAAAAGGACAAGCTCGGTTCTAATAGGAAACTCCAAGATCAATTTCCTCAAAAAAAAAAAAAAAAAAAAGTAGGCTACTCCAAGATGTGTAGCTTATCCATAGTATACTATGAGATGAAAGGTCTACATCATTATAGGCTACTTCAACATGTGTAACAAACAGGCTACTTCAAGATGTGTGGCAAATAGGCTACTTCAAGATGTGTAGCAAATAGGCTACTTCAAGATGTGTAGCAAATAGGCTATACTTCAAGATGTGTAGAGAATAGGCTACTTCAAGACGTGTAGCAAATAGGCTACTTCAGGATGCCTAGCCAATCAATAGTACAGAACTGGTGGCACTTGAAGGAAATTTTTGATGAACTATTTGATATTGTCATTGGATGGAATGTCATATGGGTGCCTACCCCCAGATCTGCTAACTCTATGGCTGACAGCTTAGCAAAAAATGGTGTACACTGTCCTCAGCTTGTAATTGCAAATCAATCTGATGTACTCCACTAGGCTAATGCCTAAGTGTTCTTATTGATGTAATTTTTTCAACCAAATCAATAAAATCTTATCATTTCAAAAAAAAAAAAACAGTACAACTGAATTTAAGGTCTACATTGCATGAGACGTATCTCATGCATTTGTCGTGTGAAGTTTTGAAGACACCCCTCCATAACACCATTTTGTTACCAATAAGTCTAAGACAAGGTTGTCTCATTTAGTACAAAGTTACAAAGAATTACAAAGCAACAACAACAACGAGAATTAAGCAAACACCTTTTACCACAACCTCTTAAAAGTACTCTCAACTATTCCTCCTAAGCAGAGTACTGCACTACCAGAAATTGAAAGAGATCTTTAAAAAATCACAGATACTCAACTAAACATAATGCCAAAATAGGCCTTACATCTTAAAAATGACAATATCAATCGAGGCTTTCAAGAAGTACTATACAACAGCAGATAGGTCTTATGAAACCATTTTATAAAAAAATAATACAAGTGTGCTTTACACAAGCGGGGAGGAAATCTAGAATCTCCAGACAAACCTAGATTGCCCTTGAGGTAGTGGAGCTATGGCAGCCCTGCTTGCTTGATTTGATACACCATTAGAAACACTTTGTGACTGTGGTTGGTTAACTTGAGGCTGCTGAATTTGACTCTGTTGCTCGGTGTTAGGAGCATCAGAAGCTGTCTGAGGTTTACTGGCATTGTGGTTTATCACACTAGAATTTGGTTGAAAAGAAGGCTTTTCTGTTTGTTGAGAATAATTTGAGCTCCTCGGTTGAAAAAATCTGTTTGAAGGACCATAGCCGAAGGAACTCAGATGCTGAATTTTTTGAAAGACTTCTTCCACAGGAGGTGGAGGTCCAGGAAGTTTTGCATGCCTATACCGGCATTCAGGACCATTTGGACAGAAACCCAATTTGTACCTGTAGATGCACACGAAAGGGGAGAGCGTCACTACCATTTTCACCACTATCAAAAACTAAAAATTTACCAAGATAGGAAATTGGGAAAAAAACACGACACATACATAAAGAAACAAAAATAAGAGTATCAAACATATATTATTGCACGTATTATTTTGCAGTATCTGCATGAAACATGATGCAGGACAATCAATTCGTTTACTTACAAAGAAAAAGTATTAAACCACCGCCAAAACTATGCGTGATCAAACTCTTGCTAGACAAACGTAGAACGTTACTCAGCATTAACTAGAAAACACACGGTCTTACGTGATGCCAATTGTAACTGACCAGGAAACGAGCTATTTATCACGGTTCTCTACTGACAGAGATAAAAGACCAGGGGACTGCGTGAGTAAGATGCCTTAAAATTTTCTATTCAATTGCCATGAAAGAGAAATTTTCTCCAACACAGAAAGCACTACCAAAAAAAAAAACATCTCTCCGACCGATGCAAACAAATAAAAGCCAGGAAAGAAGTATATTCCGACAGAATACCTACATATTACACTCCTTGATGTCCTCATTTGTGTGTTTATAAACACAATCCTGCTCCCTACACTCTCCAAACACTCTAAAAAATCGGCAAACGGGCATCCTCGACTTGTCATACTGATGTAAAAAGCCGCAAGCGTCCCCTTTCATACAGAGGCTTCGTAGCCAATGCCGACAGACCGTCTGTCGGAAACTCCTACGGTTACCATGACCGCCAACACCGGAATCACCTGCATTCGGACCGGTGGCGGCGGCGCCGTGCTGTGCTGAGTTATTGGGAGCAGAAGCCGATGCGGGGTCAGCTGGTATGAGCGGAACAGAGGCGGTCGGATTGGCGGGTCCGGCTTCAAGCCCCCCTTCGAAATCAAAGTTGAGGCCGCCTTCCGTGTCCTCCATTGCTGCCCCTTATGCCTCTAAGCAACTAGGGCTATCCTTTTCGAGTCCTCGCACCTGATTAGGGGTTTCCGATGAGAACTTGTTCCATCACCGGAACCGCCTGAGACAGAGGGGTCAGCACACAGAAGGAAAATCTTCACGATTTCGAAGCTGCGATCTTTCACTCTCTGTTGTTGTAGGGGCGGTGCAGTGGAGTTCGTTTTATGAGGAGCTTCCTTGTAGTACTCCTAAGAGGTAGACTGAGATAACCAGAACCGATATGACGTTCCGGTGGCCGATATGATAGATGTCGCCGTTACCGAAATTCATACCTAGTCAACGGACGACTCGTCACGCATTGATGTTCATAACATACAATGCAATGGATCGTTTATTGATGTTCATAAAAACATGATTACAAATGAAAAAAAAAAAAAAAAAAAAAACGGCTGACCTATTTATGTTATATTTAAAATTCTAAATTAATATATTAATTTTTAATAAAAAATTATGTTATGAAATTTGGGCACCCAATTAATATCTTATGTTATTGACCACCGACTAATATATTACCGAGATTTTTCTGACTACTCTAGCTCAATAAGTTAAAAATTAAATGTATTTTCATCATAAAATACATAAATCGTCACATGATCAATAATATTCATTTTTTCACCTTTAAAATAATCTTCCCAACTCCATTGAGTACATTCCCAATAGAGAAGAAACACTGAATTAAAAATAACAATGTGATTGAAAAGTTAACTTAAAAATTATTGGAATAAAAATTATGTCATTTATTAAATGCAATAGGTCAACCGTTGTATAACCTAAGGAGGAGGGCCCCAGATCTGCTGTGAACAAAGCAGTACGCATGAGAGCCAATAGGGGCATGGCTGAGAAAATCTCTACATTTCAAAGCGCCACTATGTAGCAATGCTTTCACTTTAGCATCACTTTCCCCTACCTCTTATTTGTATATGCACATGAAGAGGTAACAATGTTGGGTTACAAGTCAGACAGGTCCCCTCATGAGTAGGGATGGCAACGGGTTCCCATTAACGGGGAACCCGCCGTGACTCGACCCGCTTAAAGTGGGTTTGGGCTCGCATTTTTTCTGCATGGAGCGGGTTTGGTATTTTGGAGCAAAACCCGTTATGGGTTCGGGGTGGGGACGGGTTTCGCCCTAAAAACCTGTCCCGGCCTGCTTAACACCTTTGTAAAAAAATAAAATATTAGAAGGCAAATATGTAATAGAAAAATATATATATATTAATAAATTTTATGTTTGACAACATGCTTAAGTTTTACATAATTCATAAGTATTTATATGTTTACAGGTTTATAATATTTATTTTTTACTTTTTTTATATTTTAAAATTTTTTAATACTAAACATGTCATAGTGGGACGGGGTAGGTTTTCGCAGGTTCGGGGAAGAATTTTTGCCCCACAAGGTGGGGACAGGTTTACAATGCAAACCCGCAGGGCGGGTTTTCGCGGGGACAGTTTCCCCGGGTTTTCGCGGGGACAGTTTCCCCGGATTTTCACAGGGCGGGGATGGGTTTCCAAAAACTCGCCCCTTTGCCACCCCTACTCATGAGTGTCTCTTACAAAGCAAGCCTAAACTGTTTCAAACCAGGTTCATTTACTTCTAACTTGTTTTGTTTGAATTTTTTTTTATTAATTTATTTATAATTCTTGGATCTTGAAATGCACTTTTAAAAGTTCAAAATTAAACTTGAACTTATGCAATTTACAAGCTCAGGTGGTCCCATGGGAATCATCCCTGCTGCAGAAGATATCAGGTTCGAGTCTTCAACAGCAATGGGAATTGGAAGTAATTGCCTTGTAGGAAAGTTATTGCAGCAGAAAGTCTTGGGTTTCAATCTTCACAGCAACGTTGGAATTTATTTGAAATTAAAATTTGTAACTGGAATTGTGATCGCCGTTTCCGGCCGCGCTTCAATCCATTTGACCAAGACAGATCTTAAACAACGACCATGAGTGAGGGCCTCCCACTCCTTTTATCGCAGCTACTGAGTCTTTAACAACAGCTTAAAGATGTTTACAGGAGAGGGTATCCAACCCAGTCCTCCCCTCTTTTTCCTAGTAGCAAGGAAGGAAGCAAAACCCAGTCCTCCCCTCTTTTTCCTAGCAGGAAAATATAAAATGACGCACATCCAAACGTTTAGGTTTTAAGTTGTGAACCGCCATGGCTTTTTCCAAACGAGGGAATCACTGGCACGTATAGTCGAACAAAGCAATCGAAAACGATGACAAAAGATTTAAGCGTGGGATGGGCTTGTGCATGCAATTTACCAGATAAACAAGGATGAGTTGATAATGCAACAGGCCATGAAAGAACAAAATTGGAAAGCGGTTTAATGCTTCGATTCAATGCAACCATTCTGGTTAATGCAGACAGTGGTACTAAATCTGTAGGCTATTAAACATCACAGTTTCAAAATTATTTTCTGCAGTGAAGGTCGTACTCTCGCATGACAAAAATAAACCGTGTGAAACACATCACTGCATTCAAAGATGTCCCGACTGCAGCGGTTTAGGGCAAGACAAATGACCCAACTTTATGGCGCATTAAATGTAAAACGATGAACGTCTAGTCTGAAACTGTAAAATCACCGACTGGAAGGCTGGGTTTAAAATAACAGGGGAATCGGAACCCGCTCTTTCGGCTTCTTCAAGACTGGGTTCCTCTCTCTCTTTCTTTACAAAGGCCAGCCAGTGACGGTGAAAGAATATTGTAGCTTCCAAACTGAGAGCCAATTTTCTCTAAAGATGTACAAAGACCAGTTAACGCTAGCCGACCTGATAGTTGCCCCTCTCCACGATGGCAAGCTGATGTTTGAATGATTGATCAAGGGCCAACATATGCTGATTGATCACGGGCCCACCAGAACACTGACTGGAACCCACCTCAAGAACTAACCACAGTACTACCTTCATTCATCCTAGGCATTTTCAGTACTATCTTTGGAAGTCTCAGGCTCTGTAGGACCCTCTGAACATTGAACAGCCTCACTTGTCGAAGCCGGTGAATCACTCATAGGATTCAGACAATCAGTCGGTGAATTTGAATCAGGGTTGGCATCTGAATCTCCAACATCCGCATTGGCCCCATTCTCTACTACATCACTGGATGACACAGAAGGTTCGGCTGAACCGACGTCAGGCTCCCCTTCAGGTAGACCTTTAGAATCTGCTTCAACCTCACCATTTGGTAAAGTAGATGGCGACTCCACAGCATGCAAGGTCTCTCTCCACTCAACCCATTCGGGTGGTTTCTCAGCTTCACTGGGATTAAGGGATGAAGTTGTATCTTCTTTTGAGCCTATAGTCAAACCATTTTCTGGAAGTTCATTTGGATCCAAAGATGACTCTAGAGAAGAGGTTGCTGTGTCAACTAGTTCATCTTCTCCTCCAACGATCACCTCGTCATCACCACTACTACCACTTCCAGCAGTTTGCCCTGTGCTTGGAGAGGGTGAGAGTGCATCACCTAAACTCTCATTTGCGGCCCTATCATCTCCGAAAGCAAACCAGTTGGAGTTTGTAAAAAGAGACCCACTGAAAAAACACCAGACTTAGTCAGCAAAGCAAAAAATATGCATGCATGCACTGCTTGTCTCATACAGCAAATAAAGATTAAGCAAGACCCTTCCACAATTTTTTGCGGTTATAAAAATCAAGACCACATTCATGTTGGACCAGCAATAAAATCGATATCTGATTTTTGTACATGATGAAAGACAATGAAGAAGACAATAAAAAATGAAACAAATTCCTTGCTACAATGTGTGATAGATCATTAACCATTAGAGAATAAAGATATCATTAATAACTGGAGAATATATATCTCATAATTAAATTTTTCCCACCAACCTATCCTGGTCATCACCAAGGCGCAGAGAAGATATAACAACTTCTGCAGATTCATCATCAAAGTATACATCCTGCAAAGGAAAACACCCTATAAGGCAATTCCCCAAAATTCTGTTAGAGATTGTGTACAATTCCTGAAACTAAAATTCAGTATCACATGAACAAAATCATTTCTATTTCCCTCGCTGTATGATTACACATGAAATTAAAATCCAGTTACACAAACAAAATTTAGGGTTATTTCTCCGACTGCATGACTACAAATGACTCATACCTCATCATCCCGCTCAAGGGATCCATGTGCCTGCAAATTAAATAAACAAACACAAATTGTGAGCAATGGATATGCCATCATTCAATCAAAGAATGAAGAAGTTGTCTAATGATACCAAGCTTTTCAAAGAATCTATAGTATTAAGATTTCCAATGGTAAATAACAAAGTTCATACACGTCCAAAACAGATCAACAGTAGCTGTTGCAAGAAATAATAACAGAAACAAAAATATATATTGTCTAAAGTTAGACAAATCTCTTAGGCTAAAAAGTGATGCATAAACAAACATTAGTAGAAAATCAGTTTTAAGCTTCATAAACTAGTTGTCGTAGAAAACTATGAACTTGTCATATTTTAAATGGTAATACAATGAAGCAAGAACAAAAGCATACTATTGATCAGCACTAGTTGCATAGTTTATGCTATAGATTCTAACAAACGTATAGCCTCATGGAGAGCATTTTTTATATCTTGAGAGTTTGGACATAGATTCAAGGTCGTCCTAGGAAGAAAGTCCATTTCCAAAGGGTAAAATATCACCCACTGAATTAAAGTCAGGCTGTTTGCCAAACCACACAGGAGATTCCACCACCTCTTCATCATCGTTGTTGTAAATTCCATAATGAAATGCTTGGCTAAGGTTGCTTGCTAGCGCAGCCACGTCATAATCTCTATCGCGGAAGTCCTCATCATCACTGTCCCTAGTTCGATCCTGCAATGCAGTTGGTCGCCTGCAAAATATGGCATGCCATTAACAAAGAAACTTAGGTGCTCCTTACCATTGAAAGAGAAGTCCACTAACAGTGGATATAGAAAAATAATATGCTGTATCAACCAAGAATCTCACAATCAAATGACCTTGCCTTATTTTGTTAAAAATTCAATTCCACAAGAAGAAGAAAAGTCTATCATAGCTTCTTAACTTGATACAAAACAGCTGATCATCTCGAGTATATGATCAATAATTCAAACAACTTTCAAGGAGACCAAATTCCATGTAGCATTCTGTAGCAGCAAATAAAGCTTAAAAAAAAAGTACAACATTAGCAAGAATACTTTTAGTATTCTTCCTTAGTATTGATGCCCCCATGCTGCAGCAATGTCCACAGCAAAATTAGATTTCAAGATGTGGAAAATTCTTCAGAGAACTACATCTCGCTAGATCAGACAATCAATGCTTTTCTTAGTGGAATTGTATAAAGGCTTCTATAAAATAATCAAAGATCTCAAACTATAACCCCAAACATCCCCTGCCAACCCAAGCTTTCTAAATTTAGTCAAATAAATGCATCATACAAATGCACAGATTGAGGCAAGTTCATGTACCCACAGTCCAGAGGCAGAAGTCGAGCAGCAAAAAATTTACCTAATGTCAACCAAAATTAATCTCTAAAACCAAACTGCATGAAATACCTAATATCCCCATAATTATGAGATCAACAAAAGGAATTGTTCTATTGTTTAAGGGTGATTATCATAGCTGCTGGTATTTTTAAATTCAATCAACTCTTCTTTTGCAATACTTGACAGAAAAACAAAAAATTTCCCCTTAAGAGGCTGAAAAAACATGCTGACAAAAACTAGCCTGAATACATACAGAATACTATAAGCAGATGAAAATTTCTGACATGAAATAGACCAGTTGAATGTTCAAAAGATAAAGCAACCCAACCTATACCCAAGGATTATACCAATGATTCATGGAAACTAGCCTTAAACCGAAAGCGATTACCAAAAAATAATCAAATCATGAAACATTAAAAAGCAGAAACCTACCCACATGCCCATTGATAGACATTTTCAACTGCATTGCGTTTAACTAAGACATTTGAATGACATTCCTGCCATTCACTATTATCCTGTAAATCATAAACACAAAATAAGATCATGTCAACTGATCACTTTTAATAGAAGAAAACATTGACTAGAAGTTGCAAAACTAGTTATGCTAACAATGTTATATAAATATCTCACTTTCTTATCACATCAGAAGGCTCAATACATAAAGGTACATGCAACCTGTTTGAATCAGGAAATTCCCTCCCTGATTCTTCAAAACACAGGTTGGGTTTGCAAACCAGAAGCCATAGCTGGTGAGGCAGGCAGAGGTAACTCAGCCAAAATAAAAGCTGTCAATCTGACCCTCACAAGCCAACCCACCCCACCCCTGTTAAAATCTAGGTCAACCCGACAGAGACACAGGTTGACCTGTAGGATGGGGAAACAATAGGTTCAATAATGAATTAGCTATCGACAGTAAAGATGTCAAACTGATAACTGTATATATCATTTCTCTGAATAAAGAGAAAAGAAAGAAAAAGACTACCCCATACTTCAGTACAGCCATTTCTTATTTTCACAATGTAAACAGCAAAGTGATTGATAGATAACCTGCAAATATTGCTGTACTTGGCTGCTATTGTTACCCAACTGAACAAGCTTATTAGATATACGTGTCAAATGTCCAATGTTTCCAATTCTTGGTGGTGATTTTCCTTCAGTAGGTACCGTAGGCTGTAAAAGAAGAAACATTAACAAGCTTATATTTCTAATCTTGCATATGAGGGGGGGAAAAAAAGAAATGTCCAGGTACCACCTTTTACGAATCCAATAAACCAATGTAATCCATAAATTGCATGATGAAACTGAAAAGAGCAGAAAGCTACCTTGTTTGAATCAGTCGTCAATGTAGAATTCTTTTCTGCTTCAAGAATTTTGCCAACAACATCACAGTCTTGGAGAAGATGATCAACAAGTAAAGGCTTCTTGATGTCCAGACATGACGCAACAATGTTCTCAACATGATGATGCAGAAAATTATTGTATGGATACCTAGTTAATCGCAAGCATGGACTGGTAAAGCTTTGGAATCTCATGAACTGAAACAAATGAAGAACCATAAGATTCTTTCAACTTACTCAAAAAACATATCAAGAATTCTTTTGATGGCACCCTGCTGGATCACTTCCTTTTCAGCCGCTTCACTACCAACGGTCAGTAAGACAGAGAAAAATTCCACAATCTGAAGAACCATTTCAAAACCACAATCAAATGAAGTTCAACCTACCATCAAAACTAACCCGAAAAATTAATTAATAAAACCTGACAACATTGCCTAATGTCTTGCTCTAATTAACTATTTCTTTATGAACAGAAGTGCTTCTAACAAAAGCTTTCCATGTTGAACCAATTAAACCTTTAATCGATGTTTGCCAAGAGGAGGTTGTAGCTTCCCGTATGTGGTCTGCAAGACACTTTCAGAAGAAGAAACATCCAAAAGCTTGAGCAATTCACCTGCCACGGGACATCACATAAATACTTCATGTTAAAAATGATCTGATATTTCAATATCAATAAAAAGTTACTTGCATCAATAAAAAGTTACTTCATTTAAAAAAAAAAAGTTACAATAAGGCAAAAAAAGTCTACTTTAAGGTCAGAATGGCATTTAGATTAGCAAGACGATAGAATATTGCAAAAAATCTAAAAATATCACACAATAAAAAATTGCTAAAATGAGATAAGCAAGCTGGCAAACAAACTAAAACAAATCTGGGCCAAGGGAGCTCGACTATAGTTCCCTTCCCTTTAAAACAGATCAGAGCAATGCCTCATTCTACAGGATCCGTTCAAATGAAAACCAAACAAAGAAGCCAATAACATACCAATGCTGCCGAGCATGCCCTCCACTGTTTCTGGATTTGCAACAATTGCTGGGCCAAGAGTTTGCTGACCTCTGAATTGATGATAAGGAACTGTTGATGATCTCTTTGGGTCTAATAGTGATATACATATAGACAGTGAGTGGACCAAAACAGACTTTGGTCTTGACTCTTCCAAAGCATGGTGAAATAACCTTCCGACGAAGCTTCAAATTAAGAAAAAAACAGAGGGGAAAAAAACTTCTATCAAAATGGACTGAGATGAATATCCACTTCAAATACCAACCAGATAAAAAGTGAAATGCATACCCTGGGCTGGCAATTTTAGCAGCAAGCCCTGAAGGAGCATATCGAGTTATGGCACAAAGAGTTTCAGCAGCATTAGCATGGACTTCGGGAGAATCCTGTCTCATTTAAAAACACAAGCTAGCAATCAAAAGCCATGCCAAAATAGTTATTCCCAAAAAAAAAAAAAAAAAGGTACACAATGACTACAGGAAGGAAATGCAGACATGGTCCAACTTGATGGAAAAGAAAGAAAACAAAAGAATTTCAGTTTGTCCACTTACTGATGAACTAAACTTGTCCACAACCATTTCAAGGACATTTGTTTCCTCTAACCACTGCATTGCATCTAAATAGTTGGAGTACATGTGCTCATCGGCACCAATGAGACGTATCAAAACCTAACAGCATGCAAGATTAAGATGCATCAAAACACTGCTAATGATGTTGTATTAAAATGCACTAAAAACCTAGGAAGCAAGACAGACTACCAGACACAAGAAAGAATAATCCAATTATTCATCAAGGACTCTTAGATTGATAACCAGCTCAACATCCAGTTCATTTTGTTTCCCATTTTCCAAAAATATAAGGCCTTGAAGAGATCTACTTACACTACTCTTCAATCAAACTTGGGCTCCTAACTACTAATAGTAGTCCTTTTCAAACTAGAAAGTTAAAGCAACTTCCGCTGCATTTTATTCAAACTTTTGGGCACACTTGAGTCATTTCATTATGACAAAAACTTTTAGTACCACTCAAGCTGGCACAAACTATCATGCAAGATTAAATTAGTGAGTTCTTGGATTAGCTTAAAAACAATATCCACGTTATCCAGACTAAGCAGAAAATGATTGAAGGCAAAATGAAGAATAATCTTACTCAAAGAGTTAGAGAAACTAACAAATTTCGAAGTGCAGAATTCCGGATCAGGAATAGAAATCAAGACAGAAAAAGAGCCTCGCCCTCTAACTCTGGCAAGATAGTAAGACAAGCACTTTTAAGGAGAAACATATAAAGAGAAGATCTTTCACTGTCACAACTGCCAACAAGTTACTTCCAACTTTTTGCCACATGATCAATTTGCAGCAAGAACCACACACAAGGTTACTCCTTGTCAAGTTGCCTATATATTGCCTCCAATTAAAACATAGAGCACTTTAACATAATCAAATTTGTTCCCAAGGATTGAAAGATCAGCCAATCCTTAAATTGGTTTCCACTGGCAAGCTAAAAGAAGCGGAATAATCTCAGAGCTCACCATTCATCAATTCAAGTTGGACTATTTATATCACATGCAAATTCCTAAAAAGTAAGTCCACAGTTGGTCAATTTACACAGGACTGAACCAGAGCAAGCAGCACACATGTAGCTCAGTTACGACTAACCTCCATAATTGAAGTTATTCCAATCAGATCAACTAGCTGGTGAAAAATTTCTTGATGTGCCTGGAGAAGCAAAAAAAAAAAATGACAAACCAAATGAAATGTGAAACAACAACCTGAAAGAGGGAAGATCGGAAAAACAATGAAAAAATAGCTCAATTTGCTCATATTTAGTAACTTCTATGCTGAAAAAGAATATATCAAATAATTGACAAACTAAATTAGCATTGATCAAAACAGGATTTTGCACAAAAACCATCACCAAATTTAAAGCACGATTTGCCATATATAATTACGGGCCTACATTAACCAAGCATGATAAAGAAAAATATCAAATAGACAAAATATCAGTGACAGGCCACAGCGTGAGAAAAATAGCCACCATCAAAACACATTAAGAGTTATAAAAAGGAATTCTAGACAGTTCCTTTGCATCATAAATGATTTACATATTGCCAAAACTTGCAACTCAAGCACAGTCTTCTGAAGTGGAAAATGAAATGTATGCAACATTATTGAATAAATATGCTGATAAATATCCAGTGTATCAAAAATAAGCTTCCATTTAGCTAGTTCAATATGTGGGAGGTCTTGGGTTTGGGTCTCCACAGCAGCATTGGGAGTTAAACTTGCAATTGGGAGTAAAATGAATTCAGCATCCTCAAAAAAAAAAAAAAAAAAAAAAACATCTAAAATTCATCAATCTTCATGATTACTCTTTTTTTTTAGTTCTTTAAGCACCTATATGCCACCAAACTTGGCCCTAAAAGATTCAGAAACAAAACTGCTTCGGGATGAAAAATAGCAATTAATGTAAGCCCAAATGTTTCTTCCCCCCCCCCCCCCCCAAAACAAAAAAAATAAATAAATAAATAAAAAATAGAGATTCAATTCTTTCCAACATCCTTGTCACAGTGAGCCTCAATAAGCACATAACTTAGAAGTACCCTTCGTAACATAACATCTATAAAAAAAGTTTGTTCATTAACAAATTATTTTTCAATGTGAACTTGATGATTAACTACTAAAGAAAAACAAAAGCAGAAAACAGAGTAACTTTACACCCTCCAAAAACAAAATTTTAAGTGTTGCACTTACTTGAACAAAATTCATAAATGGGACTGTCTTCCGCAACATGAGGCATATGACAACCTAAAAGAAGAAAAATATCAGAAAGAACACATTCTATCAAACACTAGAGATCAGGAAACAAAATTTAAACAAATGAAAAATAGCATAAAGAAAAGATCCTGCAAAACACTGAAATCAGGAAAAACAATACTGTACCTTACTGAAGTACCCTGCCAACAGAGTACTGTGGGAGTGATCAGGTTTCAAGAAAGAGAACAGCAAAGACATCAACTGGCAAGACAGTGAAGAACATAGTAAAAGATGGGTTTTTAAGTAAAGGTCTAAAATATTGATAAAGATATACATGATCAGCAAAAGAAGAATATACAATTTAGCTCACCTCCTCATCCTCCACTAGAGTTTTCAGTATGATATCAACTTCACAGGTGAAGATTTCACAAGCAATGAACGGAAATCTGAACAGTAATAACAAAAAATCAAGCTTTACATGAAAACGAAAGTGCACAAAAGACTGTATTAAGTGAAACATTGTCAAATACTTGAATGTACGCTTCTTTTCAGCATCCTCTGGGGGTTCCTCAACAATGTACCGTAATAGTTGCTCCACTTGGGCTCTTTCTCTCAAACTACAAGCAGAAAAAGATACAGAAGAAAGAATTGAGAATATGCACATAGACAATCCATGTAACATTAAACAGTCATACAGCATGGGCTAAAAGTGAATGATAATACAACAAATGTCTAAACAAAGAGAAATAGCACCCAGAGGTACAAACAAAGGGATAAAGGAATATTACAAATTGATAAGGCGGCCATTGAGGGCTTTGCATTCTTGAATGATTTCATCCTCATCCAAAAGCTCTTCAAGTGTATAGGTGTCCTTGTCCAAAATAGACTCCACCTGAGTTAAATAAGCAACATGTGAAATCAAGAAAAGCCAATAGTCAGGAAATATAGTTCTCTAATCCAATGATAAAGCAAATAAGTTAACTGAAAAGAGCTAAGTAATGAGTAATAATTTGGATTTATAGAATCCAATATATTTTTCTTTAATGCTTCCACAATCCAATAATACAATGTTCACATCACTGTACTCTGTTTCATGGGTCAATCGCTGACAAACCAATCCAAATCCAAAGTGCAAAAAAAACACAATACACTAACCTATAACATTACTATGGGACCTCAACCTGTAATTATGAATCCTTCAGAAAATTAATACTTATAAATTCTTCAAGCACCAGACTCAAAAATTAAAATTCTGTCAAACTTGACAATGCTTTCGTCACATCGCAAGTCAACTATATAACCATCTGATCTTTAACACAAGAAAAACCAAAGATAACACATGTTAACTTGCTTTGTTCTAACTTGAAAGTCCATAATTCTAGCAGATTTATTTTAAATAAATCGTTTAGATAGTTCACTATGACAATGCAAACTAAAGGCTCCAAGATCCTACCATTCTTTTAACTGAGGAAGTTTTCTACTATTCCATCCTGTTAATCTAAACGAAAAGATGAGTACAATCTAAAAAGTTATTCAACTACTACTCTGTCAAATGACAAGTTTGGAGGACCCATACAAACCATGGATTTGGGTAGGAAAATGTCAGCACACTACGTTTTGTCTACTGGTTCTTTCAGAAGCGCAGCACCTGAAGCTAACTTCACCTCAAATATTTCCATAAAAAATGTTAATATTTATCAAACTTCACTTTTTTACAGGAAATAGTTCTATACTAGCTTTAGAACCTCTCCTTGAGCCTTACATCTCACCCCAGAGAATGATGTTCCATGCTATATAATGACATGCTTGAAAGTTTTCACTAATCGAGTTTGTACTTGATGTAGAGCAAAGATCTAGATATCTGCACCGGCGGTTCCTCCCTCTCACAGGCCGACTTACATCTGTCACTTGGCAACTAGTGATCCACCCTTATAAATGAATTTTATTTACACTGGAAGAAGATAACGCTATAAAACCGAATTCACACTGTTTCATTCCAAGATGACACCCAGATCACAGAAAAAAAAAAGACAAGCCGACAAACCACCACCGCTACATTAACACGCTTGATATGCTTTACACCCTATTATTTGAATTTCAGCTCCCCCGGACTCATATATGCATAGCATGACTCTCAAACTCCCACTCTAGGAAAATCTTGACCGAAACACCAAATATCCTAGATCAATACGAATCACGGAATCCAGCAATCAGATTAACGGTTTCCCCAGCTAAGAATAAATCCCGTGCACGAAAAAACAGCACCGCGGAACAAAAGCACGGGATCAATACATCCAAATTCCACCAAACGGACGCTTCCCTACGTCACCCTCTGGCACCGGAGACGACAATTCAGCACCAACACGCACACAAACCCGACTCATTCGAGCGACTTACCGGCGACGCCGTGGACAATCCCGCCATACGCCAAAACATCTTGATGGGCGCAATTGGAGTCCGCGACTCTAAAACCCGTCAGATCTGCGTACCGAAGCGCACAACGGGAACCCTCCCGGAGCACGGAGACGGCAAACCCTAGTAGCCTACGCGCACACACGGCCGCTGGGACGCGAAACCCTAGAATTCTGCAACGGGTCGAGATTTGACGCAAATCGGGCGCAGGGAGGGAGAGATCGGCAGGCCTGAAACGGCGACGAGATTCGATCCGACGGCGGGAAATGGGAAAAGGGATCGAACCCCGGCAATCGCGGGTGTGGTGTGGGAGTGTTTTCAGAAATGAAACCTTGGCCAAAAGCTGTGGGAATGCATTTATACGAAAGCGGAGAAATATGAGATACTCATGTAGTCATGTAGTCACAGACACACACAACACAACCTCCTCTTCGCCCCTTCTGCCTCTCTCTCTCTCTCTCTCTCTCTCTCTCTCTCTCTCTCTCTCTCTCTCTCTCTCTCTCTCTCTCTCTCTCTCTCTCTCTCTCTCTCTCTCTCTCTCTCTCTCTCTCTCTCTCTCTCTCTCTCTCTCTCTCTCTCTCTCTCTCTCTCTCTCTATATCTCTCTCTCTCTATATATATATATATATATATATATATATATATATATATATCTCCCATTTTTCCTTTTCCCCCGTTCTCGCCTTCTTTATTTCTTTCTTCTATCGTCTCTATTTTGGATCACGTCCTCACCCAAAAGGTCCCAAACAAACAATCAATCACTTGAGTAAGAGAGAGGAAAGGAGGAACCGCTCTGATTTTAGCTTCCAAAGTATTTCACTAAATCAAACTATTAAGCAGTTAATCACATTAGTAGACGTAATTAAATTCTAAATGATATTAACTGGTTAATTATTTGGTCGAATTATCCAGGGATCAGGGGAACTATATTTAAAATGAGTATAAAATAAATAAGTTAATTAAATTCAAACTTAAAAGACAGCTACACGTTCAAAACAGGTCTAATCTTGATTAATCAATAAAACCCATCTTAAGTTGTTTGCAAATGCCCGACCAATCGGTTGTATTAAATACTTAATTCAACTTAGTGATTGGTTATATTCGACTTAAAAAGTCAGTTATATATATTTAATATTTTTGTAGGAAAAAAAAAAAAAATAGTGCTGATTATAGTGAACCTGGCGAGTTAATAAAAACCGGACTGGCCTCTGATTTTGGTTCAATTGGGACCGGGTTCGGTTCGATTTTTAAAACATAAGTTACGCTTCTATTTATTCGAATAACTAGAAAAATTTAATATAAGTTATATAAAGCACTGTTTTAAAAACCGAACTGAACTGGCCGGTCCACCCGGTTGAACCAGAACCGGAGGCCAATGTGGTTCTTATTGCCTCAGCCCGGTTCATTATAATCAGCATTAAAACAGCATTAGAAAATGATAAAATATCAGGAGAGGGAACACGAAGGAGGGCGAGAAGTCAATCTTTCATCCGAGTTGACTCTCCCATTCACGTATCAAGGATTTGACTCAATCAGATAGGTCAAAAGAGGTCCAACCCCTTGACATTTTTGTTTTTCAGATGCAGTGGGGTCATGCAATGATTGGATTTTCCTCCTGCATCGGCGGAGAAGGCGGAGAAGGCAAGTACGCCTTATAAAAGAGTTAGCACTCCAGATTTTGTTCGCTACGAGATCAGGAATCCATTTTCCCCTGTAGTAAGCACAAAACAGAATAATAAAGCACAAGTGGCTGGAGCAAAGCAAGGGTGAAGGGTGGCCTCTTGTTGCTTCATTTGACAAGAAGAACGGTTATAGGAGATCTGGAGATCTCTCCCAGAATGTGATTTAGCTCTATGGACATTGTTTACCTGTTTAGAATGCATATTTTGCAAATAAAGGACCCCTGGTCAAGTTGAATGGGATGTACATGCACAGGAGGCAGCCTTGAAGATGCCAACGACCTGATATAGACAAGATCAAACATGTCCTTAAACTATGAAACGAATGAATGTCAAAACAGGAGCTCAAGATCAAACATGTCCTTAACCTAAGAAACAAATGAATGTCAAAACAGGAGCTCCTTGACATCAAAGTTAGGTTCAAGCAAAGTCTAAAACACAACTGGGTGAGAAAAAAAGAATGATAAAACCCCTTTTTCTTGGTTCAACATGTATGGCCATGGTCACTCAGAAAAATCTAAAAGTGAAGGGAGGTGATGCTCTCTATAGCAACAGGAAAGACCATTCAAGGGCCAGATATCAGCAATGCTTGATGGGGAATCGATCTCATTTTTCAACTATCTCATGCAGTTCTCTTCACATCCTACTCTGCCTCAAGTGTATCTATGCTCCTAGAAATATCACAATTTCCATATTGTCTGGCTTCCAAATTAACAGATGAAAAAATGATCTACCACATTGGCAGAAGATCCAAGCCAGATAGACATGGTTGGATTGTTTTATGTGATTCAACCATGGGACCCTATCATGGGTTATGATCTGTTTCCATTCATCCCATTGTACCTAGGTTTTGGGCATTTTGGTCTTTATTTTACTGTTCACCAAACTATGGACCTTGACAAAATAATATGCTCAAATCAAAAGACGTGGGACTGCTCCATGCATTCAGCTCAGCAAAAGAGCCTTTGAATGATTATGGAATTGCAGACATCTTCTTTTCCACATAGAGGGATTTCTCTTCTTGAACTCTTCAGGACGCACAGCTATCATCTCTGACCATGGTCCATATTTCTGACAAGCATCAAATAGATATGCTCCACACCATATAAGAAACAACAAAATATTGATTTAGCAAACCATTATAACAGAATTAAGGGATCAAAGCATTCTCCGAGTAGACAGCTATCTAACTGAACAGACTTGGACCTGAAACAAATCTGAACCCTGGAAGCATGTCTGATATTGATAGAAACTCAGTCTAGATCCTAAAAAACCATGCTGCAAAACCAAATGTTCAAGTTTTTAAAATGCAATGCCTGAAAGAATAGATGGAATTTAACTTGGATGAAACAAACCTTTTAGACTCTGAATGTTCAAGTCCTAGTCATAAATAGCATGATCATTAGACTCCAAATCAAGGAACTGGAAATCTGCAGGCGTGTAGGATCCTGATCCAAATGCGCACACACTACTTACAAATGCACAAAACGGATCGTACTTTGAACAGGGAAGTAAATAACATTTGGAATTACGTGTGACGCGAAGGTTTAATTTCAAACAATAAGAAGTTGAATGCTTTCTCTAAAGTGTCAGTAACTGAGGTTTCAGCAACAACTACAGAGGCAACAATTTGAACTCACATTCAATGGCTAAAAGTCGATGAACAGAAGTAGAGTTTTAAAGCTATTAAGGAAAATAGCCAACAGAGAAAAAAACAGTCAGGATGAGTTTCTCTATGAGAGACCACAAATGAGAACACTTTCCAATAGGAAAAAAGCGTCATTTACTTGATACACATGAAGACGTTTTAACTTTTATATGCATATAAATCAACAAAACTGGAAAATATATGCTATCCGTTCTAGGAAATAGACATTAAGTAGGACCTAACAATTCTATAGGTATTTGCCAGAAAACAAACTCAAAACAATCTAAATAAAAGAATTGTTATTTACTTTAGGATACACCAATATGGAAACAATGATTGGAGCTTAAATGAAAACAATTAATGAAAAGACTTTCTAATTGAAGCTTTTAGCTAAATCAATGAGTTGCCAACAACAACAAATTACTATCCACTAGAAACTCATATCTGGCAACTATGAATAAGAAACTGCAACTTATAGAAGATCTCAAATTTTGGATTTTCCATTTCTAAAACTTGAGCCAAACATAAGAACTCCAGGTCTCTTTAAAGTTTAAACCAATGCTCCATTCTTTCATGAATAAGTGATTTGGCATGAAATTTTGTCCTTGGATTCTTTGGCAAGATCCTTCATACTATGATGTACAACACCAGACTCTGCCGACCAAGATATATACTGATGAGAAGTCTTGAAACAACTGATCCAAAAGAGAATGATAAAACAGTTCTCACAGACAACTTATATCACAGAGTTGCTCAGATAAATTCAAAAATTGCCTAGGCCAATGTAACTACAAAGGATACTACAGGTTCACTGCTATAGATTCCCTAGTTCATGTGTACTTAAACATTTCCAGCATTTCACCTACCTCTTCGATTACCTTTCTAGGGTTTCCACACATATTTCAGGTCACTTTCATTTTCTCCTCTATCAACACATCCATTTCCCGTGCCCTTTATAAGTATAGCAGATGAAACCGCCTTTCAACTTGTTGGCAAAGGAGTGGTTCATGTTGCTCCATTTCTATCAACACATCCAGGGCCTTTACTGTTGAAATAGAACATCTGGCCATTTTGGTCATTTTAGCCAGAGTAACATTCTCTAGTAGGAATAAGATTGTCAAGAGGCAGAGGTGTTATCTTCCAAAATTTATTTTCTTTTTGAGTTGTACTGCATGAAAGTTGGGGCATTAAGCATAGGAAGGATATTTTGTTCCTTACCTTCTCCCTCAGTGGTTAGTAATAAAAGGTTCGGGGTCAAATTTCCTCCACAGGTGTAGAACTTTGGGCATTTTGTTCACAAACTTAATTCTATCTCTTCGACACTCCACAGATCTAGAACTCTTGGCATTCTGCTCACAAACTTCATTCTATCTCTTCTCTTTCTCTTCACTTTTTTGTTCTACCTTAAATTTATCTATTTTTTCGCATTATGTCTGTTCATTATTCCAATAATCTAAAATGGAGACATACAATATCTTTATGAACAACAGACTTAGTCATTTAGTATGCATACATTACCGCCAACAAAGTGTAGTTGATCATATTTGATGCAGCTCACCCTATTAATCTGCATGTACCAATCAAGTACAGTTGAACATTTGGGCAATAAAATATCACCCTGCTGCAGTATTGAACTTTAAAACTTATTTGTAAAAATTACATTCACACTAAAAGGACAGATCATTTTGAGAATGCATGCCACCTGTCTTGTTCCTTTCAGTTAGACAACATCTTTAATTTCAATCCATGTTAATGAGAAAGTCCTAGTTTTTTTTTTATATAAAAATGATTCCTTTATGGTGACTTAGAAGTAAACGAAGTATCCCAGAGGAATAGGTGCTTAGGGATGAAAACTTTTAATAATACAAAACAACCAGGTGTATATCTGTGATGAAAATAGTGAGTAAATGGTGGATGGAAGTAATATCTGCACTAGAGAGGACGTTAATTAATCCAAAGGTTACTCCAAATTGAAAGTCAACTCTCAGACAAAATGAGGTAGACTCATTAACAGTTGTTATTTCTCGTTTTAAAAACTATAAGAGATTACCAACAAAATGATTAGTTTACAAATTTCATGGTAATCCACTCAGAGATGCAGATTTTGATACACTAAAACTGGATCAGAGACCTATGTATAGTTTTAACAACCTTTAAGGAAGAGGAGTGACAATCAAGTGAAAGTTTTTCATCATTAGCAATTCAATGTCTACAAATGAACAAAGCATCTTAAAATGAATGCACCCTATATATCAGAGTTGCCTCCATAACTTATAGTCCTACCAATTGCTAGATCGACGCTAATGTAGCTGTTAGTTGGTTGGATGATGTGGAAAAGGTGATAGTCAGCACAACGAGCAATCAATTCAGGGATTCTGAGCCAAAGTTCAAAACTTGGATTGAGTCAGTTCCGAGGTGTTGGCCATGGCCCTGCTCCTTTGGAACTAGTTTAAGAAGATTGATTAAGCTGAGGAAGAGAGAACCAACCCAACCCAGCTTGGCCTAATTTTAGCAAGGATGTCACTTTATCCTCATCACCTTGACAAGGAAAAACATGGAAGAAAACTTGAATGTCATCTTATAATTTTACTGTTTTAACCAGTACAAGTATGTGGTTAGAGATTCATCTCTTGAGTTCATTTGAGAAGAACAGGAAACAAAAACATGGGAGTTCATGAAAGCAATTTCAAGTCTTCTCATAGATTTCCTGTTCCACATTGAATATTAATTTACACAAAAAAATTAAACATAAAGTACCCAAATTGCCTCATCATTTCTTCACATCAGATGATTCTATGTTTGTGGAGGATTTGGCAGACTCTTCTCCTGACTCGCATTGGATTTTGTCTCAGCAGCTTTTGCTGTACTACTGCCATCCAATTTCTTTCTGCTATCGTTATCACCATGGCCAACCTGTTGCATCTTGGTTTCTTCCTTACCTTTTGTGACCGTCTGTGTAAACCCTGAATTGATTTCACAATTGCTTTGACTATTCCCAGCCTGCTCTCTTTTAATCTCTTCTTTACCTTTTGTACCTGACCATTTCTTTGTTTCATCTGCAATTTCCTTCAATGCTGTCTCTAGTGCATCCATCCTCTTCTTCACATTAGATAACTCGCTATCTGTTTCCTCTTCTTCTTCTCCAATATCTTCCATCTCCTTTGCCCTCCGTTCTTCTTCGTCTAGTCTTTTTAACTCGGCTTCCTGAAGAAACCAAGTTTGCAATAAAATCTACTACACAAGCATGCCACTATAAGAAAGCTATACAGAATTAATGGGGGCCTTGATGGTCAGAGTTTAATTAAAAAAAACACCAGAATTATACATTATTGAAGAAAATAAGCACAGCCATTTTTATTTTATTTTTTATTTTTTTACTTTTTTATTTTTATTTTTATTTTGTATGTGACAAAAGAAAAGGTGTGGTGCAAATTTCCTCAAAAAAAAAGAATGAAAAAGAAAGAAAATAAAAGGTGTGGCATTGCATTAGAAGGTGTGAATCCTAGCCATCTTAAAGCTAACAACCAATCCTTACAACTTCTAGTAATTCAGACTTGTAGGCTTCAGATCTGTATTTTATTCAGAGCTACTTACCAGGCACACAACATTTATTATTATTAAAAAAAAAAACTCAATAGCTGCAAAAAACACTAGATCAACTATGGCTTACGGAATAGTAACTCGTGAATAAGGTTTCAACATACATATATGCCACAATACCTGAAGCAAGACCACTGCTACATTATCAAGCAAAAAGGCAATTAACCAAGGACAATTCAAACTCAAAATGGTCAACCAAAATTACACACAAAAGAATCCCCATGACAGAGAAAAACATACTGCTGTTAGAGAGTGCTATTACCGCTTTCATTCGCCTACTATCATACCGTGCATATTGTGCAACCAAGTATACGGCTGAAACCAGAAAGTATGATTCTTAGAAAGCAAGGAAATAACATAAATTTTAAAAATATGATAAGCATATCAATGCTGAATTTAATAAAGTAAAAAATGAAGTGATTGAGAGTTATACCAAATGAAGGCATGCAAACAAAGAATAGCTGTACCAAGTGGAAGTCTAGCCTGCCATGTGAAGCATTATCAAATAAGAAGTCTAAAGATAAACATGCATATTTCCAGGATTACCTAGGAAACATCATATCCCACTACTTTTTACGTAGAAAGTAGTCCATTCAGACTTGCTACTAACACAACTTTCTTCTTTAAATCATTCTCACCAGTAAAATAAATTCTTCAAAATTTCTCACAAAAATGAACAGTAGAAGCTGAAGGCAGGAAGTAATCTTTTACATTACGGGAGAATAAGATGTAAAACAGACAGGCTTAACACGAACTGTGTTCCTGGTATTGTATCTGAACATGTTTTCCTTGACAAATCAGCTCTATGCCACAGTAGACGACAGCATGATAGGACTCTGGTTTTCCTTTCTAGTGTTTATATTGAGGAGACAAGTAAGCAATTGCTAATTAGCCAAACTAATGAGGAAACAAATAAGAAATTGCTAATTACAAGTCAAAATAATGAAACACCATACGAAGAGCACACGTGCAGAAGCACTAGAATGAGAACTCCTCCCAAACTCTAGAGGAAGCTGGAAATCTAGTGAACTCTAATCTCTGATGACAAATGTAGGAGCTTCACATAGGCAACTGATTATGCGCATCAAAGCTGAAAAGAAGTCTTTTGTTTACATATATGAAATCTTTTAGCGTCCGGAATCTCAGAATCACAAGTGAACCACATTCTTAGGAAAGTACACACATAGACAAACAAGTCTCATACCAAAAGGATCTCACTCAAAAAGGGAACTCACGAGTCAAACACTACCTACGATAAACTCAATGTGCGTATGAATAATGTTATACACCTTTCTAATTAAGTACTTGGTGCACATCTTTGCTGTTTCCAAAGTTCACATTTTTTTACAAAACAAGGCACGCTTTTGCACAAGTTGCACAGACCCAAAACACACTCTAGACTCTAACCAAGGGAATGAAACTATAAAAGTAAGAACTTCAAGAATAAGAGATGATAAATTCAGTTTGAATGTCGTTACCCAAACTTTTTTTTCTTGGGTGGTTCATCGAAGAGAATTTTAGCAGCAGTCACCATGTCAAGATTTTCAAGTTGACGATATCTTTCATCCTGTCTAGCTTTTGCAGTACAGAAAGCACGAGGTCGAAAGAGTGGCCATTTTGTAAATAAAGCAACCCCTCGGCACAACAGCAGGAATCTATTTCCCCTCACCATCTTCTCTTGTTTATAAACTGCTCCCAACTGTTTTAAACTAATCAGATATGTGGCAAACTGTCACAGGCAAAGCCAGAGTTCAGAGAATTCCCGTATTCCGCCTTCGATCCCTTATCTAATTTGGAGAATCAAAACAAACGAATAGAAGAGAAGGAATGTATAAGCTGGTGCATTCATCGCAGAAGTGAAAACAGACCAAGCCAAAAGGCAGCTCTTTGACGTATCCCGCAGACGAATCGATGGCCTATGTAGCAGACTAGCAGGCAGGGAGGACTCACTTGTCCCTGAAGCCTGAAGGCGTATGTAGGAATGCCGGTTAGCGGTACCAGAACCGAAAAGAGCACCGAATATATTGAGGGTATTTCGGTAATTTTGTAGCCGATAGATTGCTGCTTCTTCGGCTGATATAAAATGGAATCAGGTTAAAGTTCGAAAAGTAGGAGATTCTCTGTATTTCTTGCGCGCGACGAACGAAGGAGGGTGTTCGGAATTGGGAAAACGGGTAAGTGCCGATTTCCTTCTGATGTTACTTCCGGTTTACACTTTCTCGCTGAGCTCTTCGTGAAGGTTCCAGTTGGATTCGTTCACTAGTACTTCATTGGATTCGGTAACTTTGTTTCTTTATTTGGTTTTTGAGAGGTTTCATTTTGGTCTTCTGCTCAGATTTTAGCTAGAAACGAATGTGTTAATTCTTCCTCTCTCTAAGCTGGTACTGCCCTCTCACTCGCTTATGGGGTCTCTCTCGTCGTTTACTTATGTGTTCGATTTGGTTTGATTTTGCGTTCTTGGTTCTTCTGAATGGATACCCTAGCGTTATTCTGTAGGCTTTGAAACCGAAGGAGAACCTGAACTGTATTTTTTACGCTCACAGATTTGTACTGGATTTGAAATCTAGTCGTAGCTAGTTGAAGTCCTTCATGTGTTAAACGAGTGGAAGGACGGAAAAATGCTAGGGGGGCTTTATGGTGATCTGCCGCCGCCCTCCTCAACGGAGGAGGGAAGCAGCAATTCATGGTCGAGTAGTGCGAAGATGGCTCCATCTACATTGCGAAAGCCAGCTGTTTTTGCCCCTCCATCTGTTTTAAAATCTCAGCAATCGCAAAACAAGCCCAAGCCTACAGTTACCCCTCAAGCGAAAGTCACTAGCTCATCTTCACCATCCATATTATCTGATGAGAGTGCAAAGAGCCCTTCTTTTCAGCCCGCACTTGTCGGGGTCACTTCAACTGTGATCGAAGAGTATGATCCTGCAAGACCTAATGACTATGAAGACTATAGAAGGGAGAGAAAGCGTCAGGCCCAGGAGGCAGAGATGAGGAGGGAGTTGGAGAGAAGGCGACAGGAAGAGGAGGAGAGAGAAAGGGAGAGGGAGAGGAAGGATCGGGAAGCAGCAGAAAGAGAGAAGGAGCGGGATCTAAATATATCTGGGGAAGAAGCTTGGAAACGGAGAGCTGCAATGAGTGGGAACGTGGCTGGAACTGGCCCAAGATCACCTTCACCCCCTCCTAATGGAGATGGTTTTACTATTGGAAAATCGGGTCTGAGTGGATTAGGAGTGGGAGCTGGTGGACATATGACTGCAGCACAAAGAATGATGGCAAAAATGGGGTGGAAGGAAGGACAAGGACTTGGCAAGCAAGAGCAGGGCATTACTACTCCTTTGATGGCTAAAAAAACAGATAGACGGGCTGGGGTGATTGTTAATGCTAGTGAATCAAGAGCAGAGAAGAAGGTGAAAAGCGTTAATTTCAATGCCCCTCCCACTCGTGTGCTTCTGCTTCGTAATATGGTGAGAACATTTTATTAAAATGCTAAGCTTAGACCTCTTCCATTATTGACTGTTATTTGATGTCTTCATGTTCTGTTCAACTTCTCATGTTTTTGTGAACGTAATCTTCTTTGACACGTCTGGATAGCAACCTCACAAAACATTTGATAAAACTCGAATCAATATATGATATGTAAGCTAATCTGATAATAGAACTACTATATTGTTATTGTTTGGAGATAGCTTCTTTCTCTCAACGTGTAACATATTATGTATCATTGCCTCATAACCTGTAAAAAATCTGTGTACATGAGCTTTCACTCTAATGGTACAGTTGACACGATTTTTTAGCTTGTATTGGGAGAAGAAAATAAAAGAAAGCTAACACGAGTGACTATCACTATCTCTCCCTTCATTAGTTATAGTTTTCCTTGTTGGTGTCATGCATTGTTATAGTTTTCCTTGTTGGTGTCATGCATTGTTATAGTTTCCCTTGTTGGTGTCATGCATTGTTATAGTTTTCCTTGTTGGTGTCATGCATTGTTATAGTTTTCCTTGTTGGTGTCATGTATTGTTATAATTTTCCTTGTTGTTGTCATGCATTGCTATAGTTTTCCTTGTTGGTGTCATGTGTTTGCCTCTGCTCCACAATGTTGTTTCATAGCTCCTGGCATCAATCCATTTTGCTCAAAGAATAAGATTAGGAAACTTACATATGTGGACACTTCTGCACAGTTTAGATAGCAAGTCAGAAATCTTTTTCTTTCAGATTGATCAAATTTCATTCAATCAAACAAGCAAAAACAGTTGGTCAAGTTACCGACTCTTTTGATACTCTTTGTACAAACCTTTAGTTACTGTGCCTATGCTCCAATCTTTTTGCTATTGGATTTTTGTTCATTATATTTTGGTAAATCTGGATGCTGTGTAACGAAACACACTTGCTTATCTACTGAACAGGTGGGTCCTGGAGAGGTGGATGATGAGCTTGAAGAGGAAGTTGCTTCAGAGTGTGCAAAGTATGGGACTGTGACACGAGTGTTGATATTTGAGATTACTGAACCTGATTTTCCCGTTGATGAGGCAGTGAGAATATTTGTTCAGTTTGAGAGATCAGAGGAAACTACCAAGGCATTGGTTGATCTCGAGGGCAGGTTTTTCGGTGGGAGGGTGGTCCATGCCACATTCTATGATGAGGAGAGGTTTGGGAAGAACGAGCTGGCTCCTATGCCTGGAGAAATCCCAGGGTTCACTTAAAAGATGTGTAATCTAGAAGATCATGCTCTCTGATTCTGAATGTGCAAAATGGGAAACTATTTCTACGTAAGAAGTTTTATTATGATTCCAAACGAGCATTATAACTTTATTGGTCCCATCCCAGTATCACCACTCTCCATACTATCCTTCAGTAGGCAATTAACCCATAAGAAAGATGTGCATCTGCTTCCCCTTTCCATTTCTGAATGCTCTTCTGCTTGCAGTTCTTGTTTGTGCACCATTTGTACGAAGATCTCATGCAGGATTCATGCACAGGAAAACATTCCATATGCTCACTATTTCCCTTTGTAAGTGTTTGTTCACTACAGGAATTTTGATTCATTGATTGGGCCTGAGGCTTGACTGGGTTAACTTGAATTTGGAGGTAAGGTAGCTTGTCTTACTCGTGTTTGATCATTCAAGTGCCGGAGTCAGTTTTTTGGAAAAACAGGGTTAAATGTTCTAACTTCTGTTGATCAGAGAAATAAGAGTGTTGAATTTCATATTTTTTTTTTTTTTTTGGATTCGTGACGGCCATTGGAATTGCTCACTGAGTGAATCACTGTATCCACACCTATTTACTTCTTAATTATAATTATGTTATGCTTAATATTCTTGTCCCGATGAAAGTGCTAAGTAATTCCGCCATTAAATTTGAAAACTACTTCTCAGGAGTAAAAATGTACGGGAATATATCTTTCGATCAAAATTTAGATTGAATATGTTGTCCAATATTTAAATTAAAATTGATATATGATCCATAAAAAAATCCTTATTATTATATATTTTTAAATTTTAATTATTTTGTAAATACATTTTAAAATTTAATTTTTGTTTTCTGAAAAATGTTCAGAACAAAAATAAAAAATTGGCAAGGAAACAAAATAACACAGCTGGATTTTAAAGAGTATTTGTAAAAACAATAATATAAAACTTATTGTTACCGGATACTCTTATCGGACTTCTAAGGCCGATTATGAAAACTCGGAATCATGATCCGACTCAGGATTCAGGAATTGTCTTCCTGTAAACTCCTAGTATTCGTTGGGTTACTTGTCGTGCCTGTCCGAAACAGGTTTCCGGTTCCAGACGTCCAGTTCACTCTACACGCAGATCGAAGTTCCGTATCTATAATAGCAGAAAGGGGGACGCGTGTGGCCAAGGAATCGATTGGGGCAGTCTCGGCGTTGCTCGAAGCGGTCGTGTAAACCGTAAACTGTAGTCTCCGTTAGGAAGATCCCTATCCTTGACTTCACTACACATTGATGGCAATTTGAAAAGAGTGGCGGATGAAGCAAGGGGGGCGTGAGTTTTCTCCTCTTTCGATTGCTTAAGTTTTCTTATTTTTTTCATCGAAATTGGTCAAATTGCAAGTAGGAACTGGTTTTCGGATGAGGAACCTATTTTTAAGAACAATAAAGAAGAGAGGTGGATTATTTGATCGTTTGATGTGAGCATGCCGGTGTTGTTTTGTTCCTGGTGAGAAAGTCCAAGATTGAATTCATACAACTACTATGCACTTGTACTGATGCACCAGAAGTCTTCATGTGCATTAGTTGTTGTTGCTGTTGTTGGTGTTATCGTTATTACCTTATCATTGTATAAATTTTACTTTTCTTTCTATGTCAGAGGTTGTATACTGTGAATTTAGTTCTTCAGTTTCTGGGTATTGGCTGTTTCATTATATGCTGCTTTTTTTATTTTTTATTTTTTATTTTTTTTGTGACAGGCAGATGACTCTTTGATTCTTACTTACTTCGAATAAGTTCAGTTTCCCCATCTCTATGTGGTAGTTGGAACCATCATTTTAGTAGAGGAGAGTGTACCTAGATGCAGATGCAGTTGTTATCGTGTGTTAATTTATAATTTATCCAGCAAACGATGAGAGCAGTTTGAAGACGCCCGAGGTGTCAATATGCATTTTATCATGACTTTAAAGATTTTCTTTCGTTGATTACAAACAGTCAGTGACAAGGTTTAGGCTGCAAAAATTTAAAGTAAGTTGCTTTAACCGATTCAGATCATTTCCTAATTGGATGTTTCATTATCATATATAATAATTTGTTGCCACAGGAATGCCGACGATTTTTTTTTCTTGCCTAATTATTTATACGTCTTAATTGTGTGAATTTGACAGCATGCCGCGTAAAGTAAATTATGGAGTTGATTATGACAATGACTACTACGATGATTACAATGATTATAATGATTATGGGGATTATGACGATGATGACTATGGCTACGAAGGTGAAGGACAGAGTAAGTGTCACTTTTCATACTTCCAACATCACCATTTTGTCACCCTTTTCTGTTTTCTTAGCTGTTAACTTGTCTTATTGATGCATATGTAGTGTTTACACTAATTCAATATCATTTTTTTGGTTTGACTTTTTTATTGTCTCAGTAGAGGAAACATCTCACTCTGCCAAGGCTGTTTCTAAACCTGGTGTTTGGCGCTGCTCAATTTGCACATATGACAATGATGAGAACTTAGCTTCTTGTGATATATGTGGAGCTATTCGAGACTCAGCTGCAGTCCATGATAGTGCTGATGATAAAAAAGGTAATTACTTATGTTCCATGTTGTGATTGAAATTCTCATTCCTTTTAGCTGGAAGCCTATGTGTTTGCTCCATTTATTTATAATGCACTGGTCTTTTGACCTCTTATCTCGTTGATATATGAGTAAGTATCTCATCTCGGCAGTTATATAGTGGAGCTCTTTCATGCAGTTGTGGATATGTCCAGAGGTTCGGGGACATCACGCTTGGCCAAGTCTCTTTTTGCTTCTCAGCTTCGTGAGACGCCGAAAATTAGTGGAATATCTCAGCGGCTAAGTGGTGATTTTCTGAGCATAGGGACAAGTAGTTCCCAGCAGACTGGAAAAGTTTATGGACATTTCTATGATTTTCATAAAGCCTTTATGGGTCCCCATAGCAAACAGAATATTAATATAGGTCTGCAAATAACATTTGCACATCTGGAAAAAAAATTACCTTCATAATCTAAGTACTTCCATTCTTCTAATTAAAACCTCACGTGCTTCTTGAAAACATTTATTATTTGTAATGAATGAGTTGCCTAGGAATGTTATATATATTTCTCTGATGTATTGAACATGATTTTGCAATTAAGGTCATGCGATGGCCTTTTACTGAACCTAAAGATTCTGCCTTTGTCGTACCAGCTTCTTTCAAGTTTGATACACCCTCACCTGATGATTTGGTTTCTGCTGCGAAGAATGCACCTGGAAAAAAGTCAAAAGGTATCTCCATATCCTTTAAGGTATTGTGGTTTGCACCATCTATAAAAAATGGCCCAATATCGTTATATATATTATTTTATTCTATTTTTTTTCCTTTTTAGTTGAAATTGTGTTACAATACCTAATGCACCAGTGGTTTGAATATTAAAACCATGTGAAGACTTCATTTCCCCTGATATTGCGTAGTAGATAAAGATACCATAGTTTTTCATGTTCATGAGTTGTACCGTATCAAGCTCTTGATTTATTCTCTCAGTGTGTTTATTTTCTAAACACAATCAGTATTGGTTTCCTGTTCTTTCTTGTCTTCAGCTGGATCTGCACCATTGACATCATCAAAAGTTTCAGTAAGCACTGGTGCAAGGAAAGGGGAAGTTACAAGCAGGAATAAAACAACAGAAGATTTATCTGTCTCTTCACAAAAAGCCTCTCAGTCTAGCAAGCATGTTATTAGAACGAATAAATTAGATGTTCCAAGTAATGGTTTGGCCAATCTGAGTTTAAGTAACAGTAATAATCCTTCAACTCTAAAGAGTACAAAGAAACCTACTGTGCAAGCTGATTACAAGCCAGAGAAGTGGATGCTTCCTGATCAGGAAAAAGATGCTTTAACACACTTGAGCTTGGCAATTGTAAGCGATTCATACAATTTGGTGCTGTTTTTACCACTTCCATCCCTCCGACTTCTGTTAATTTTCTTATTAATGTTGCCACCATCTCATTATAGGTTGGCCATGTTGATTCTGGGAAATCTACTTTATCTGGGAGGCTTCTACATGTATCCGGTCGAGTTTCTCAAAAGGAAATGCACAAATACGAGAAAGAATCAAAGCTGAAGGTGCGGTATCTTTTCGACAAATTCATTGTGGCAACCTGATGTGCTACTTGCATGGACTGTATCAATCTACATCTATCTATTGTTTATGCAAATCTAGATTCTTGATCAATCCGCTGACACTTGCTGGCCATGGAAAATGCTACTGGTGTTTCCATGGCCTATCCATGCAGTGGTCTGAAAATAGATTGAAAAGAAATTTGTATGAGTGGTGGTTTATGTTAACATATTGGAAAACTTTGATTATTTTTTTCAGAATTTGGAAAACTTTGATTATGGACCTGGTGTTTTACGTCATTACCCACCATCACAATACCAGATCAATGGTTTGGTTGGCTGTACATTATCATTCTGAATGCTTTTCTTTTTTTATACAAATCATTCTGAATGCTTGACTGCTAGTATGGGAAACCTGTGCTGGTAAATGTCATTGTATCTTTGCATATAATTTGTAATTTATTTTTTCTATCTGTTTCAGGGTAAAGGCTCATTTATGTATGCATGGGCCCTAGATGAGAGCAGTGAAGAAAGGGAGCGAGGTATAACCATGACAGTGGCAGTCGCCTATTTTGACACACAGAAGTACCATGTAGTTCTACTAGATTCTCCAGGACATAAAGATTTTGTCCCAAACATGATATCTGGTGCCACACAAGCAGATGCTGCTATACTTGTTGTGGATGCATCAATTGGTTCATTTGAAGCTGGTATGGAAGGAAATGGAAGAGGCCAGACCAAGGAGCATGCACAGCTTATTAGAAGTTTTGGTGTTGAGCAACTTATAGTTGTTGTTAACAAGATGGATGCAGTAGAATATTCCCAGGAAAGATTTGATTTCATAAAATTGCAACTTGGGACATTCCTCCGTACATGTGGTTTTAAGGAATCATCTGTAGCATGGGTCCCCCTGAGTGTAATGGAAAATCAGAACTTGGTCGCTGCTCCTACTGATACTCGGCTGTCTTGGTAATTGCATCTATTGGCCTCTTTTAGTAGTGAACAGTGGAATGGCCTTTTCAATTCAGTATTCAATTATTGCCTTGCACTAGTTTGTAACTGATGTTTTTCTGTGTGCAATAAACACAGGTTTAGCAGACATCCTCTGCTAGATGCCATTGATTCCCTCCAACCACCTTTAAGGGACATTTCCAAACCATTACGAATGCCAATATGTGATGTCATCAAGTTGCAGTCAACAGGACAGTTGATGACTACTGGAAAATTAGAATCTGGTGCCATTAAAGCCGGTATAAAGGTGTGGATTCCCTCTATACATTTGTTTTGTGCTTGCATGGACAACTGATTATTTGGTTGCCTGAAAATTTTGGTTAGACTCTGGTTCTAAACTTTAGGAAGCTTCCAAGTTACCTATCTTATATGGAACTATAGATTGAAGTTCTGAACATGAGGAACGTCCAAGAAGTTTATCTCGTACTTGGTATAGTCTGTATGGCTGGATTGACACCTTTGGGTAGAAAAGAACAAAACATGCTTGGATTGTAAAAGAAGTGTCAAGAACGATTACTGTTTCAGTCTTGCTCTAACTATTTGGCTGTTGCTATTGCATCATCGAGTGAAAACTGAGTCTGGGATTTTAGCTACCCCATCGGCAATATACCAGTGTACCGACATTACTAATACCGAACCATTTTTTAATTATGATTTTCAAACTTGGGCATAGCTCAGTGGTCACATCTGGGAGTTATTTGTGAAAGGTCTTGGGTTCAAGTCACCACGAGGGTAGGAGGTTATTGAAGTTTGTGTTGAGAGTTTGTCAAGAGTATTAGAAAAAAAAGTGCCTATGCCCATTTAAAAAAAATATAACTGAACAGTGATGTTAACATACATTTTGTTTTTTTTTATATATATAGAAAAATTTGGTATCCATAGAGTTGCTCTCAAGTGGCTAACAAGGGCTCCTAGTTATCTGACTAGATGATGGGTTTGTTGTCACCTATTTGAGAAAGAATCATGGTTTTATCTGCTTGTCTGTTTTGGCACCTCTTTGTTGAGTCACTGAGATTGGAAATTAGAAGTAGTAATGTTTTCTTTGTTTTGAGGAAATTGATTTCATTAATTTGTGAAATTCAAATACAATTCAATAACAAGGTGGTTTTCTGTGTGTTAAACCTGCAATGTAATCTCATCCCTGAATTAATAAAATTACACTTTTCTAAAACAAAAAAGGTGGTTTTTGTCACCCACAAGGTGGGTATGGAGATCACCTCCCTGGCCACTGCATCAGTCAGGGAATTGGCTGATCTCAGTACACGTATCCATGACCATGACAAGACATTTTGCAGCTCCCAAATCTCTCTAAGCATGGAACTCTAGGGTGGAGTTGAACTTCCACTGCTCCATTTGTTGACGTTTGAAGTATCACCTTTGATTTCCAAGTTGTCGTTTAGTCGCTGCTTGAATAATCTGAGACCTGTAAAGGACCACTGAGGTCTCTGCTTCTGTAGAATCCACAATTCCCAGCAGGCCTGTGAATGCTAGGATGACAATTCCCTTTGATTTCTTAATACTCCCCCAACACCTGAAGGCCCTGGATTCCCCATTGAATAACCATCAATATTTAATTTGATGACGCCTGCACTAAGGGGCATCCATTGTACATTCCGAGGTGGAGCCGATGGAACTGAGATTTCTTCTTCTACTTCTTAATCATATTCTTTAAGAGCAATGAGTGCCTCTTATTCAGTAAAATCATACAGCTATGCAATTTTTCATTCGTTGTCTTTTTCTTTTTCTTTTTTTTTTGAAGAAAGCGCATTCATTCCTTTTCCTTAAGAGCAATAAGTATATCTCCTTTTCGGTAAAATCATACTGCTTTCTGATTTGTTACTTTGTTTTCTCACTGATATAGGTTTTGGTGATGCCATTGGGAGATATAGCAACAATTCGCTCCATAGAGTGGGATTCTCATATTTGCTCTGTAGCTAGAGCTGGTGATAACGTCTCTGTCGCTCTGCAAGGAATTGATGAAAGTCGATTGGCAACAGGTGGAGTATTGTGTCACCCAGATTTCCCTGTGGCTGTGGCAACACATTTAGAGTTGAAAGTCATCATTTTGGATTCCGCTATGCCAATTTTAATTGGTTCCCAGGTTTTGATTTTTTTAGTTCCATCTTTTTATTTTTTATTGTTATTTTTTCCCATGGCACTTTTATCCTGAAAGAGGAAACTTGAACAGGTGGAGTTTCATATACACCATGCTAAAGCAGCAGGAAGAGTGGTGAAGATTTTATCAGTTTTAGACCCAAAGACAGGAAAACCTTCAAAGAGGGCACCTCGTTGTCTGCTAGCAAAACAAAGTGCAGTGATCATGGTAAGACAATCAATTTTTTTTTCATGAACACTATGCAGGAACCCAAGCATGATGTTCAGATTGATTTCCTTGGCATGATGTTCAGATTGATATCTTCAGTCCACATCCCATTAACCTCCTAATTGATTTATTACCTTCCTGGATAAGCAATGCCTGCTACCACTTTTTCATCTATTGTTCTCTGTCGTCACAGTGCCCTTATGTCAATTGTCAAAGTTAAGAAGCGTATATGTGAGCATTTGTTCCTTGATTAATGGCAGCTCTTAGGCATTGCCGATAGTTACCGTTTCAATTTGTTTACTGCACAGGTTACTCTAGACAGACCCGTTTGTGTGGAACCATTCTCTGATTGTCGAGGTCTTGGAAGAGCCTTTCTACGAGCATCAGGAAAGACTGTTGCCGTTGGTATTGTGAACAAAATAGTTGAAGACCAAGATTTTCCTCAATAGCCTCACAAATGACCGAAGAAACTAATCAAATGCACAACTGTAAGGCAGGCAAGTAAAGACTGGAAAAGAAGACTGGACGGACAAATTCATTTCATGAGTTCTGTTTCGTGGATTGCAGACGGGCATCCCACGCCAGTAGATACTTTCCGTCAATTTCATGCAGCCTTGTAGTCACTGGCAGATTTTTGCAAGGCGTTGGAGCGATTTTTGGCTGAGCCTCTCTTTTAATTTTTTGTCGAGTCATTACAAGTTGGCCTTCTGGTATAACTTCTTTCTTAACCTTATACGTCAGGTAAAAGGTCTCTCTTTTGTGCAATCCTTTCTTTGGAATAGCTGATGATTCACTTACACCTGATTTGCCCGATCTGAAAGATATCTATTGTAACGCTAAATTTCTTTGATGCTACAGCTCTAATAAAACTAAAATTCTTTTTAACAAAAATTTGGATTTACGAAACAGTATATTAGAGTAACATTTTTTTTTTTTTCCAGAAATGTGGTGAACAGAGCAGTTCAAGTGAGAAGAAAAGCTCAGGATGCCTAAATTTTCAAAACTGTAGGAAGGGAAAAACTCATAATACACATTAAGTTCAGCTTTGTAGTCAGTAAATATTAATTCTCAAAGTCGTCAACTTGTAAAGCAAGACTGAGTCTCCAATTACAACTATGTTAGCAACTTGGAACATCACCGGTCTCCTCAGGAAACCCGAAGAGCTGCAAAATTACTTCTCCATTCAAGCGCCGAAGCGTGCTGTTCTATCATCCACGGCTCCGGTCCAACTCAAATTACTATTTTTCTCTCAAAAAAGGGGTGAGTATGGGTCTTCTCATTGCCCTACTTTCCCAGCGGAAGAATGATTTGGGTCTTCAAAGCTGATGATTTTTAAAAGTAGCATAAATCAGACATTCTAAATAGTAGCATCTAAGATTTTTAAAAGACCTACTCGAAAGGTTCGAAGGAAGTGAGACAAAATGGCTTTCAGAATTTTGTCCATCTTTTGCTCTTAGCAACTCCTGGAAGTTTTTTTAAGGGAGCGACGTTAACTGTAGGATGTGTAGCCAAAAGGAATGATGAAGGACGACTATTTGCTTCCAATAAAGCCTCGAGAGAAGAGGAAATGACAGTCACGGCAAAAAAAAAAAAAAAAAAAGGATGCGCTTGCGGCGAGGTTGGCTTTTACCTTTGAGGCGAACCAATAGGAGTGCTCCGATTGGAGGCTCTAGCCTCTTGCAAGTACGCCTTCTGATGCTGACCCGATATCATCACGAAGGCGTCTGCGCCGCCTGCGACGCCGTTTTGCGCGCCATAGTACGCCGAGGTGAGTCGCTGCGCCTCCGTCCCGCCGATCAGGTACGCCGCCACTTCGTCCCCCATGGAGAGTGCCGGAGAGACGTCCCGCTCCGGCACGGCGACTCGGTTGCTCGACGACGAGGCGGCGACGACGTCGAACCGGTGGCCGGACGCAGCCCCCGCCGCCGCGTCGCTGGAAGACGGGGACGGTTGCTGGATGATCGCGGTCTGCCGAGGGGAAGCAGTGGTAGAGCAGTCCCCGCCACCGCCACCGCCACATCCGATGGCGTAGCTTCCGGTCGCCACTGGAAGGCTCCGAGTGTTGCTGACGCCGCAGTAGCCACAGGCCGGGCACTGATGCGGTACTGGTCCCTGTATAAAAGAGAAAAAAAAAAATAGCTGTCTTATAAATCTCTTCGGCTTAATTTCCACGGGGATTTACCGTGTAACGGAGACTCCATCCATGTTTCCCACAACCAGTCGATCTTTCGTTCGTTATTTCTTAGCTTCGGAAACAGATTATGAGTGACGCTACTGGATTAATTGAAAAAAACATGAGTGCGAAATCAAAAACACATATCCACAGGAATAATCTGACGTTAATGTGATTTTCAGACGAGCAAACTTCAATTTAATGAAATCTCTTTGGCTTTCGTTTGAAAAAGATGAAAATGTTTCCTAGCTAGAAGGCAACTATCTTACATTATATTACATTATAGCATCCCTGATTTTTGAAAAAATATTAGAAGAGAGAATGATATATTTAAGAATGAAGATCGATCAACGAGTAAATATGAGTTTTGAGTTCTGATAGACACGAGATCACAGACCTTAGTGCGGTATGTTGTACCGTCTGATTCGATAACCCAGCCGGCTTCTCCGGCGAGGTGGCGCAACACATCATTGATGTCTGCCCTAGGGGGAAGTTTGTACCCGCCGTGTCTCCTCAGTCCATGGAAGATTTTAGTAGTGATGGCTCGTCTCTTCCTCTCTCTCAGCTTCGTCTTCTCCTTGTCACTCGCACTTCGAACCCTCTGATCGTTACCTGATCCTTCCGCGCTACTACTGTTCGATATCTTCATCTCCAAATCGCGAACTGTACTCGGAGTCTCTCGCTCAGACCTACCTTCTCCTCCCGAGTCTCCCTGATCGATCCTATGGGGATCAGGGAGGGAATAAAACAGACGAAGGAGCTAGCAGTTCCGAAGTTGTACAGAAATTAAAACAAAAACCATTATCTATTTCAGGTTGTTCAGAAATTTGCAGAGGAGATGTACCGGCGCCTTCTTTGTTCTCCTTTTATCATGTCTTCGAGAATCAAATCATCCATGGGATGAGAAATTGAGAACCGGGAAGAACTGTGAAGGAGAAGCGCTCTCTTATATAGCTTATGATCGTCTTCGCATCCCTGATTCCATCCTGGTGGCTGCAGCACAGTACTAGCCTTTTGACTGTACGGCATTTTCTCTTTCCTCCCAACTTTTTACAGTATCATTTTCAGGTTTCCCGAAAAGAAAACATCAAAGCTGGCTGCTCAGGGAGAAATCAGAAACGGGATCGGGCGAAAATTCTAAATCGATCGATGTTTCAAACTTTCAGTAGAAGACAAATGAAGAATAACAAATTCCAACCAATTAAACAAACAGAAAATGCGAACTCGTCCTTACTCTCATCTCCAGACGATAATGGAATCGAGGAAGTTCCGCGTGACACCGGAAGTTGGCTAAAGAAAGCATCGCGAAAACGATGACGTACGGGAGAAGAATCGAAAAGAATTCAATTCAGTCTGGGAAGAAAGAAAAAAAGTACGGACCTGAATCAGAAACACGAGCCGCGGGAAAAGCGAAATCATATATTTTTTGTTCGAATGTTAAAAGATTGAACTTCTTACTTTTTAGGATCCAGTGATCCTGTATTTAGCAGTAAACAAATCACGAAATCTTCCACAGAAATATATAATTCCGATCAATCTTCCCAAGCTTCTGTAATAAGGCCTGATCATCAGAGACGAAGCAAAAACGGAGAAGCGAAATGAAGACGGCCGTGAGCACGCGCGTCATTGATGATCCTTGGTGTCTGAAAATGAAATTGCCAAAATATCAAATCCGGCACACTAATACTCTTAAATCAAATAGTTTATGTCACTGCAACTCCTAGCTTCATTCATTAAGCGCCTCAACTCTGAACTCTGCAAAACTAAAATCCGAAACATTAAAACCTCTCGATGCTGATCACTTCAAAGTTCAAAATCACTAGCAGAGCAGCTTCAATCAATTTTCGCACTAGGCGCTTAGCTGATCCGTAAATATTGGAGCCGAAAATAAAATTGAGGAGGATCGGCAGAATTATTAGAGACATCACCAATATCAAAAGTCGTTTTGAGATCATATTCTGCAAATAACAACTAAGAATCTAAGACAGACAACGAATGCGAAAAGGAGAAGTAAAACGTTCAATAAATCAGACCTTTCCGATCCGGCTCGAGAGACGCGTTTCAGTTCCCAAGGCGGAGCTTCGATCCTGTTGAGTTTCCAAAGTCGAAAGGTTGATTGATAAAGGTCGCAATCATGGAAGAAGTTGAGGAAGAGAAGATCCTGAACGTTTTCCGAGACCGAAACGACGGGCTACTGAACAAGTAGCCTGGAGAATATCTTCTACTTCAGTAGAATCTGTTTTACATGTAATGGATGACAGCACAGCGGACCGTATCGGCCGATACATCACCGTATCCACAAATACTTATCGGATTCGATTTAACTTTACGCTCCGTATCGGTTAATATTGCTGGACAATTAACAAAAAAATATTAATTACTTATAAATTATAAGTAATTTAAACTGACGGAGTATGAAATTGAGTCAAATTTGTATGATTTTTTATACTTTTAATTATTTTTATTATTATATGAAAGAGAAAACAAAATTATCTTAGAGATTATGTCTTAATCAATATCATTAATGCTTATATCTTCGAATATGAAATTGAGCGAGTTTCGTATGTTTTCCCTATATTTTTACCTATCTTTATTAAAATAAATTAATTTTTATTATCTAATATTTTATATATTTAGTTTAACTTGTTTTTAAGTTATTTTTAAGAAAAATTATATCAATCAAAAATAAATAAAGCAAAAAAAAATTATAATTTTTTTTTCATAATATTTTAAATTTTTTTATACCCGCATTGATAACCTTTTATATAGCGGATAGCCGGATAGGTATCCTCAATGCGCCTTATATGTGAGCCCTGGGTAATAGCTGAGGTGTTTTACTTTTTACGATAATCATTTTTTTAACCCCGTGCTTACCATAATAAATACTAACCTTAGCTAATAAACCAAGCGTAAGTTTTTTTCAATTCGGAATTATTCTTTAAGTTTTAATGCAGTCACATTATCCAACAATTATCCAGATTTATTTTTTTCTTAATTTCTTAATTATTAAAGTTAAAATCATATTATTCAAATTTTAATATATTACTATCTTTAATCATACATTCAAGTTAGAGGTGGGCACGGGTCGGGTTTGGGTTGGGTTTTTTAAAACTCGAACCAGACCCAACTTAAAAACCCAAAACCCGAACCTGTAAAAAACCCAAACGGGTTTTAAAATCCGAACCTGTAAAAAACCCAAACGGGTTTTAAAATCCGAACCTGAATTCGACCCAATCCATTATTTTACAAACCCAAACCTGGCCCGACCCGATTAAAACCCACCAGGTTTTGACAAAACCCGAACCTGTCCCGAAAATAACTGATTTTTTTATACTATTTTTTTAAATAACTAAAAAATATATATAAAAAAATTGGAAATAAAAAATCTGCGGGTCGGGTTCGGGTACCCGACCGGATGCCCATTCAAGTTTCCAGGTTACCCGAGTCAAAAGGGAACCATGGGGTGAGCAATTATATCATGTAAATAGACAAGCAGAAACTTAATCGCCTTGATTTTAATTAAATTTTTAAATCACTCGAGCCCGAGTACAGTGCCGAGGGCTTTATGAAGCAGATGTTGAGAAGCAGAGAAGACGGAGCCTGTTGAGTCGCCACCGATCAACCGAGGTCAACCCGTTCAAAAGACCAGAGGAGAGAAGAGAGAAGGAAGAACGGAAGAGAGAGAGCAGAGGAGGAGAGTGAAGAGGAAGAAGGATGAAGAGCAACATCCTGGAGCCAGCCACGAACGATCCGAGACAATGTTGATGAAGCTTGAATGACCGAAGTAAGACTTCAATCAACGTGAGCTGGAGCTGTGAGGGAAAGCTTTAAACCGTTGCCAATCAGCCGGAGAGCTAGCCCATGACCGAAGTTCCAGAAGAACGATAGATGTAGAGAGAGAAGAGGAAAGGAAAAAACGAAAGAGAGTCAACACAGAGATAGAGGAGAGAGAGGAGAGAAGAAGGCTTGAACAAGGGAGATCTTGGTGCGGCCGAAGGTTGATGAAGACCTGGAGAAACCACGAGCGAGGAGGGGGCATTGATCGATTGACGACGATTACGTGTAAAAATCTCACAGTATCAAAATCCAATAAAATTAATAGCATCATGTGACATTACGTGTCTATGAGACGTACAACACTAGTGACGTACTTGTAATGTCGCAATTTATAAATGTATAGTAGTAAGTTTCCATATGCTAGGTTTATTAAAAAATAACAAAATGCTAGTCTATCCGACTATCGTGGACCTCTTAGGTTACTCGATGAATTATTAATATATTAAAAATCTAAATAAATATTAACCGGCTTAAGTATGTAGGACAAGTGCAACGCTGTTAGAGATACCCGTTACCAAAAAAAAAAAAAAAAAAAAAAATCCCTGTAACTTTTTATCAAGTATTAGAAATCAACGATGTTGGCCTACCCACGGACAGTATCGAGGTACCTGTTCGAGCAACTCGTGGCCCATTCCCCTGGGTCCCATCGCCACGTGGAAGAGACAGGCTGCGAGGCGGCATCATACCTCGTCACATGATGCGCCACGCGTCGCACCCTCCGAGGCTCTCTCTTCTTGTCCACCCCCGAGAACTAACCCCCCCCCAAAGAAAAACTCTGCACGCGGCGCGAGAGACCACGTCACCGCCGATTAATTATTGTTTTTTCCGCGACTTTTGGATTTACGATAAACCGGGTTTAATGATTTATTATTTTCGCGGTTAATGATTAACTCCCGCGCGGAGAGTAACAGGTGGAAAGAATCTGCCCGCGGTCAGGGGGGGCGGATGAAGGACGGCCGCAGACTTGGGTCGGCTCGCCTCCGCGTTTGTGGACGGAAGGCGTCCGGTGGGTCTGCCCGACAGGTAGAGCGGGCAGGGAGATTCCGGGGGGAGGCAAGCGGGGCCCAGCCCGCGACTGGGATCTTGTCGCTTTCGACGGTCTCGATGTGTCGGAAGAGGTGCTCCGTTTATTGATGGTGGTGGTTACGAGTTAGGACTCACGAGGCGGGGCCCGCGTTAGCATATCGACGAAAAAAAAAAAAAAAAAAAAAAAAAAAAAAAAAAAAAAAGGGTCTCTGTCCGCAGGACTAAGTTACCTTGACGGACCCCCAGTTACATCAGAATTTTACTTAAGTTTTTAAAATATATCAGAAATTATTTTAATAATATAATACATAGATTAATATAATAATAAAAATATGAATGAAATATATATATATATATATTTATAGCAGAATTTAGAGTATATGTTTTAAAAACCTATACACATTATTAATATATTTGAGCTGATTGAATAAGATTAAGTTCAAAATTTCAAATAGTTTAGAGTTTTTTAGATAAAATTAATGGAGTCAACTGAAAATGTTCAGATTCTGGTTAAACGATTATTAAAAAATAATTCAGTTATTTAACTTAAAATTGTGTGAGTAATAGTAAATTAAATATGGTGGTTTTAAAGAAAATAAAAAATACTGGGTGCTGCATATGGCGAGGACCACTTGATTGGGTGGTCCGGGAGCTGCCCGGGCGAAATATTTGAAATTTTATTTCTCGAAAAGGGAAAATAAAAAGTTAAATGTAATAAACCGAAGATGGAAGGAAGATAAGCGCAGGGAAAGTATTCTGTTAAAGAAAAATTCCAGTTCGAAGTTCCGCCGTTTCTCTCTCTTTCCCTCTCAACGGCGGCGAAGATTCTTTCCTCCTGGTAAGAGAAATCGTGATCTTATCCTCAAATTTTGTCGTTCAATTATGCTTTCTGGTATTCATTTTTGGATTATGATCTGTCCTTGCCGTTTTTACAATTGTGGGCGTCTGCAATCTCAATTTCGAACTTGTAACACACAGTAGATCCGCCTATTGGAGAGGTATACTGGCTGTGGAATTCCACAGTTTACGGACAGTTTAGGGTTCCTTGAACACGCCTAGCAAGTTGTTTCGGAATAATCGGCATCCACTAGACTCTTTAATTTTTAAATTCTTATGTTTAATTGTGTTAAATTTGACTTTTGTGCGGCTCAAATTTTGCTGGGTGCGGCGCGTCTCAATCTCTCAGTGTCATACACTCCGATACTTCGGGTAGGTCGTGTTTGTGTCAACAGAACGAATTCTTTATTTGTGTTTTGGAATTTCCTCATTATTAATCGGTTATGCTGGGCTTGTTGTTCAGTGATTGCCGTTCCTGACTTTCTGTAGCATTTTTTGTTCTTCCCAAAGAGAGAATTAGTTTCTGTTATTGCTAAGCAGTGGGTTGTTTTATCTGGTTTTTCTTTTGTAAGTATGTTACGACCTCGAGAAAGTATTTTGTTTTTGGGTGTTCATTAGGAGTTTTTTCCGTCACTAATGGTTCTTGGTAGGATCCCGATTCGTTTTGTGCACAAGTGGCTACGTATTAGCTTCTGATAAAGGAATCAGCCGAACTTAATTATTCTGTCTGCTACAGTAGTCACTTACATGGTCAGAAAGTGGTTGGTCGCTAGTTTATGTGCTGAATGTTGTTCTTGGCACAATGTTTGAACCTCATGGTAATTGTCCTGAAAGATATTGCTTATATTATCATATTTATGTGGTGCATTTATTATTTTTTATATGCGTGTTAATTGGTTTTTTAATGAGAGTGGAGCATAATGTCAGTGGTATTTCAGGTATATGACTGACTTTGAGCCCCTAAAAACGCTGGCAGTCAAGTTTGTCGTTTATTTTGTGGATCCATAATGTCAAGTTGTAGCTGCTGGGAATTGGGAGCATGAAATGCCCTGCCAAGTGTTCTGTAGTATATCTCATTCGTACCTTTGACCTGGAGGTTATTGTTTGTTCTACACATAGTTCGAGTTTATACCACAAATTCCAATTAGCATCATGACATCTTCAGTGCATGATATTTCCTCACATTCAGGTATACCTTATGGTGTCTCACTTGGCTTTTGCTTGATTTTTGGGCTATTCCTGTTATGGCGAATGCAACGGTGAGACTATTTTGAGATTTTATTCTTAATGGAAATTGGATCAGGTAGTGAAGGGAGCTACCTTGTAGTAAACTTACATATTCTCACGATTATAGGGATTTCATTGAATGGATATTGTCTCCAATATCCCTTAATTCTACAGTTTTTTGTTTTCTTTCCCCTGTACTGGTTTTGTATGCGTTACACAGGACTTAAATATTTGAAAACAATGATTGAATGTTAGACATTGACACTGAAACTTTAAGATCTACCTAAATGTGCGTTTATGTTAGACTATAATTCATGGTGCCTTATCTTCCAAACATTAATTATATTTTTAAATATCCTATAATTTCCTTTGCCAGAATTGAAGGCACACACTTATACTGAAGGTAACTTCAAATTAGAGAATTGAATTTTTTTCTTTTTGAAAGCCTCATTGATTTTAGTGTGTTTTCTTTTCTCTGACTTCCTTTCCAAGGAAACAAGTGTCTATGAGTTTTATCTTATAGGCCATGATCTTGTGCTTCAGCATCTATTTCGTTTTCAATTATTCGTGAGCGTTTTTAATCCTAGCTTATTACTGTGGTTCTTGTTTTCCATAAATGGAGAGTCAGTTTTGGCTTTTGCATTTGTTTATAAATTTTTCTATTTTGAGAGACTCACTTTCCACTTTTGTCGGTGCATGTTTATTGACATTCTAACAGAAAACAGTGGAGCTGACGAGCAGCAGCCAAAACAATCACAAGAAGCACAACCTCAAATCCAGTATCAGGCTCCTGCAGCTGGGATCATTGGTGTTACTTCGCCAACTACAGACTACGTTGTGCCTATTTCTCACGTTGAAGTGGGGCAAACGATGGTACTATTTTGGAGTTGAACCATTCTTAAATAGAAATTTTTACACAGTTACACTTTTTTTTGTTATTAAAAAATCTTTGTAAAAGCATAGATGGGACAAAAACCTTGTCTTTATAAGGATTTGGGTTGAGATTACAACTTAGGCAGGCTTATTAATTAAGTCATGTGACACGGTTAAATGCTGTTTTACACCTGTTCTGCTGTAGATGGATTTCAACCCCTTTCTGTTGTAAGTCTAACAAATATAAGGCTGGCATCATTACAATTTGTCTCATACGTTGATTAAATACACATCACTGTGATACTGGTAATGGAGCACCTTTTGCCGATTTCAGTCAGAATAGGTAACTGCACGAATATTAATTGCCGTGTAGCCTTATCTATTGAGGTTATTTCCTATTTAAACCCTGGTCTTGAAGCCCAACATTAGCATTGCTGTTAGTAATTATTGTTTTCCCATTCCTTAATATTGTCAAGGTGATCGTTACCTAAGTTAGGCGACGTGAAATGCATTTTGCACTTCATCATTTGCAATGAAGTTTTTTCTAGGTGGTAGACAAAGTGAATGTTTCGTATACTTAACCTTACTATTTCAATGGCTGTTGAGTAAGATAAAAATTTACACTTTTACATGTATGGCTTATTTGCATATTTTTCTTTCGATGAGCTACAGATGATTGCTTTGTAAGCATTTATAGGAAGACCAATAGAATCATTATGTTGGTTATCTCGACATACTGATATCATTATATGAAACTGTAAGTATCCAGAATTCAAATACAGATTAACATAATGTCGTGGCCAGAAGAATTATATAGCCTCTTATTTAAAGGTCAATAAGTTTCCAGTGTTTGTACTTTAAAATCTCTTTTAAGGGTCTGTGCTTAAAGGGTTGGGGATTTAAAAGGCTTGGTCTCCTAGATTCCAGCAGTATATTTATTTGCTATTGGCTGGAATTAAATACTTTAGCTCGTTAGTGAAGTCATAAGCTTATTCTAGTTTGCATTTTGTTTCTCATAAATAAACAAGATAAATGCTTTAGGGAAATGGTGAGGTCATCTACATTGGATTGAGTGTGGTAGCTGAGGTTTGCCAAAAAACTTGGATTAAGCTCATGAAATTTTTTGGATTTTCTGGTTTTCTAGAGAGGATCACCAGGACGCATTATTTGGAGATCCACTTGGAAAACAACTGCTATAGAAACTCTTTTTGCATTTTTTTCAGAGCCTTCTTTCCCTGCTATCTCTTATGCATTTTAATTTTTGCGTGCTTGCCTCAAATATCAAAATTACAACGAAGTGTACATCTGCTTAGCAAGAGAAAGGTGTAAGTGTTGAAATGGATATGAATTTCTATTTCAGGCACAGACGACATATGCTTATACTGATCCGTACTACACAAACATCATTGCAGCTTATGGAGCACAGGCCGTGGTATATTAGCTTCTGCCTTGCCTCTATTCCTATATCTGTTTCCATGAAACCAATACTGTTTTTTTCTTATAAAAAGAAATTGAAAGAAGAAAAATAGGGGCTAATGGCTCTTAGTCTCTCTCTAGTTGTCTTATCTTTAATTGCATTTCATGGTGTCCTTTACCATGACTGTGGCAGATCCATCCTCCTTTGATGGGGATTCAAGCTGGAGTTCCATTACCCTCAGATACAGTTGAAGAACCTGTGTATGTCAATGCAAAACAATACCATGGCATCTTGAGGCGTCGACAATCTCGTGCAAAAGCAGAATCTGAAAATAAATTGGTGAAGTGCCGAAAGGTACGTCTTCTGCAAGAAGTTGTATGGCTATTTGCTTTTTTCTTGTGTTTATTGTTGTTCACTTGAGGCTGGTAAACTTCTGTTTTCTGTTTTGATCGAAATATGTCCTTATTCTTGATGAACTTCAGTGCCTTTGGACTCAATAAAGCCACTTTTGTACTCTGAGTTGGTCAATACATGCTGTGAGAAAAATGGTTTGTTGTGTTAATGCATGAGAGGAATACTTTTTGTCTCCACAGTCTTTGTTGAAGTTATATTTTGTAGACTGCCTGATTTCCTCCTGGGGTCATGTGGATCATTTGGTAGAGGGTTACTGTTTCTGACGAACTCCTCCAGTTCCTCTTTTTTCAGTATATAGCTTTTGTGTGTGTGGTTAGGAAGACAGAGGCATGTTTTTATTTTGTAATTTATTCTCTCCATTTAAAATTCTTGTTCTTCCTGTTAAAGATTTGTTCGCCTTCCTTTGTGAAAATTTCTAAGTTACGGTTTCCTTTTGTAGCCTTATTTGCATGAATCCCGTCATCTGCATGCTTTAAGACGTGCTAGAGGGTGTGGAGGCAGATTCCTGAACGCCAAAGTCGATGAAGATAAACAAGAGAATGGGGCTTCAACAGGTGGTGACAGGTCGAAGCCAGGGACCGAGTCCAATGAGTCAGGAAAGGATCATGTAACTCTAGTCGAGACGCAAAGCCAAGAAAGACCCTCCAAGTAGGCAGCCTGATGATGTGACAACATGGAAATAGAACCATACAATATCCTAGAGGAAAAAGTCCAACATTTCTTACTACGGGATGTTTCAGACTGCCATACTCGTTTGGCAGATGTCAGACACCCTCTGATGTTGCTGCCGTCTTTAGACTCGGATAGACAGAAATGCTAGCAGAGTGCGAGGAATAGTGAACCAGGATATGAGTCGGGATGAGCTCCTATGGGTTAGTGTAGGTAGGGTTTGTAATATGTCCAGAGTAGGTTGTACCGATAATGTGGGTTGTTGTGCCTGCTCTTCGCATCAAAGCAGATGAAAGTTGTAATTTGAGTAGCTCCTTTCTGAAGTTATCGAGTAAAGTCTAAGCTCTCTGTGTATGCCAGTCTTGTAGCAATGCTCCCTATCCATCTTTTTGTTATTGCTCGTTAGTAACGTTCTGGTCCTGAGGGGCAGGAGCTTCTTGTTGTGGGGTGGAAGCTTTTTCAGCCCCATTCCCCATTTTGTATAAAGGATATGTCGGTTAAGCCCTTTTTTGCTGCAAGCTGCGCCATAAAACAAGTGGTAGCAGTGAACTTAATGTATGACGTGCGGATGCAGTGCTGTTATTCTCAGGCGGCTGCGGTTTTGTTATTCTCAGACCTAGAAAAGATTTCAATTCGTTGCCTGTCACCGTTGTGCAGTTGGCGGAAGGCGATTATTCCCATATTGAGCGTCTAATGGTAAAACATATAAACGTAGATGTGCACGGTGATGATTTGAGTTGATGTGTCACAAACTTGTCACATGATTCCTGGTATATGAGCTTCAACGACAAAAGTGCTTGATCTTCTAGCTTTTCATTGAGATTTATTAAGCTGTTTCCTGATATTTTTTACATGAAGTGTAATGGAAAGCCTGTGAAAAAGTGTGGACGGACTTCTGCTCTTAAGTGTAAGTTCAATGCTAGGAATTTCGACTGTCTATTTGCAGAAATGTTTGAAGAATTAACAAAAGAGAAAAGGGCAAGAAACCCCTTTTGGCTTTTACATATTTTTCGATGACTCCCTCCTCCTTGTGTGATCTATTAATCCCAAGTGTGCGCTTCATTGGTAGAGTTTTTTTGGGCCAAACAGGTTTTATTCATGTAAGGAATACTACGACAGGAATATAATTTTCATGACCACCACTTTTGGTACTTGGTCGGGACTCGGGTCCTGGTCAAAGTGAGAGAAAGATGGGAATTCAGAAACAGAGCGGGTCTCACGGTGAGGATGGGAAGCAGGGGAGGGAGATCGAAATCACAGGTGAGTGCCTCTTCCCCGCTCTGAATTTTTTTTCTCTATATATTTCTTCATCGTTTCCCTCCTCCGCCTTCTGCACATCAAATTGTTCGATTAAATAACTCTTGCGATGAAGTGATGCAGTCCCCTCCTCCGATACCCCTTTCTGCACACCAACTGTTCGATTAAATAACTCTTTCTGAGATTTTTTTTCTTCCTCGGCGGCACGCCACGATAAAGTCGAACGCAACCGGAACGTCGGCAACGCCAACGCTTCCCTTTTCGATCCCCACCCCTCTTTATCTTTTCAACTTTCCTCTCTCTCCCCCCCCTCTCAAAAGTCCAAACCGCAGGAATCTGCCATGGCCGTCCCCATTTCCCCCACTCCCTGCTTTTCTTTCCTCCGCCCCACCCCCCCGGCCCTCTCCCCCCAGAGTCATACATCTTCTAAGTAACATCTCTATTTTTCTTAAAAACCTCATAAAAAGCAAACCCACCCTCGTATTATTCTAATCCAACATCTAATCATGGCCGATATTTCAAACATTTGCCATGATTAAGACAAAGATGTTGACACCCAAATCATCCCCTGGCCTGTCTCTGGGCCCTTCTCCCAATTCTCAAATGTTCAGTCCTTTATCCTGTGGCATATTTTTATGGCACGCCTCTGGTAACAACAAAGAGAGTAAAATGCACGCAAAGCTGCACAATTTTAGAAGCATGGATGGGGCCCGTGTTCTTTGGGCCCACCACCCAAGGTCCTCGTGGTGGGTCCTCGCAGTGGCTGTGCTCTGGCCCAGGCTTCTCTTTGAAATAAAGGGAACCCCAAAAGGGGAGGGCTTAACAGAGCGAGGAAAAGCAAAGGGAAGGAGGGGGGGGTGAATACTGAATAATAATAATGTCTCAAGGAGGGGACAGATAGACAGACACCAAGGGAGTCTGTGTAAGCATTGACCCTCCAAAGGCCCATCATGAGCCATTAATTTTGTGTAGGAGAGAGGGGAGAAGGTAGGGAGACCAAAAACAGACCAATGGCCTCAAGCTTGGGATGCTTTGGCAAAGAAAAGAAAAGGGGGCTGAGATTTGTCAACCTTAGCAAATCTAAAAGTTGGGTGTTTTTTTTTCTTTATTTATTTTACCCTTCTTAACAGCCTTTTCACACATTCTTCTTCTTGAAATGAAAAAAGTAAAGCTGGTGACAGGCTTCTTCTTTTTTGGATCCTTGGGTATCAAGAGTGGAGAGAGAGAGAGAGAGAGAGAGAGAGAGAGAGAGAGAGAGAGAGAGAGAGAGAGAGAGAGAGAGAGAGAGAGAGAGAGAGAGAGAGAGAGAGAGAGAGAGAGAGAGAGAGAGAGAGAGAGAGAGAGAGAGAGAGAGAGAGAGAGAGAGTGGAGAGAGAGAGAGAGAGAGAGAGAGAGAGAGAGAGGAGAGAGAGAGAGAGAGAGAGAGGAGAGAGAGAGAGAGAGAGAGAGAGAGAGAGAGAGAGAGAGAGAGAGAGAGAGAGAGAGAGAGAGAGAGATAGCAAATACTATCAATAGTTTTTAAAAGGTTATTATTGTTAGGTCTTGTTTGCCCCACCTTAACTTTAGGGTACCCTGTGAGGTGGGTTTGCTTAAAGAAACGCAAAGAAGTGCCTCAAACCTATAAAAGTTTGTAGTAGGCCAATTGAATGCATATAAGCTAAAGGTTTTTTAACCTTTTTTTGTTTTTTTTTTCGTCAAAAAGAAAATTGACCCATAAGTTAACTCTATAGTGAATAAACTAGGTTGTTTGAGATCGGAAATTGCTACTGCACTTCTTTGTTCAGGGTCTACAGTTCTCGACCTGTAAACTGTTATAAATTGGCCAATTTACGCCACTGATGAAACTTATGTTCTCATTGTGTCTTTTTTTTTCTTTCAACAGAATTATGAGCGAGTTATGTACAGTGCACAAACTAGGTTGATCGAGATTCAACATAACTAATCAATTTGTCTTTGTTCAGGTTCAAGTTTATCCATATTAATGATTTTGGGAAGGAGCCTTTTATGCTCAATTGAAAAGACAAGTTTCTATGGGTGAATGAAAAATCAATGTTGATTATTACATCATTTTGAGTTGATTATCTCGAGCCTTCTCTTTTACATGGATGGGTGGCTTTTGCTCCTCTAGGGTTTTTCATTGTCAAGGATTTTGAGTCGTTAAACTACTCTTAGGGAAGCCATGATGGAGTTAATTGGCTCATTAAAAAAAGGGGTAATGTTATAACTTGAACATTTTTTGTAACTCAATTGACTGTGATTCTAGACTAGTTTTGAATTACTAGTTATTCTTAACCTTTTCTGCAGGAGAAATTAAAGTCTTGGATATTCTTAATCAGGGTGTGAATTGTGTTTGCAAAGGGAAACATTACGATCGAGCAACATATAAGTTTGCAATCAAATTGTTTTTGAAGGAGAAATTATGTCTTCTTTACAAATAAAAGTAGCATTTTCTATGTAAAAGTTAAAATGCAATAATTGGAATTTGTCTTCAATTTCATAATCATGGTTCATAAAGTAGCATATTTGTCACCTTTAACAGTTTCATCAAGGTCCCACCTAATAACTTTTTTTTTTTTTTTTTTTTTTTTTTTTCTTACTAATGAATTCTTTAGCTGATTGATTATTAAAACATTATATGTTGAAAGGTTGCTTGTTTTCAAAGCTTTATAGTGCTTTTTAGTGACATTCCGTCCTATTTTTTAAATATAAGTCGCGGAATTTAGAATTTCCGGTTATAATTATATTTGAAATACAACCTTTATTTTTTATTTTTTTAAGAGTATAAATATGTTTTTCCTTCAATCATATGAATTTTTGTATGAAAAAAACAATCATGAGAGTTCATATTTTGGTCATAAAGTAATGACATGAAAAAGGTTTGACTCAATCTGAGCTTAGTAAAGTTACAAAGCTCCAACGTTCACCTTTATATTCTTCGAAATCGAACTTGGCTCAACAACACTTTCATTACCCGCGACATGAAGAAATAGTCAAGTCCATGCGTATGTTTGGATGTTGGTACTTGCAACATGCACCACGAAGTTTTAAAACCGAACCGGCCATCCTACCGCCACTTTGTTCGGTTTTGGTTGAACCCGATTAGTCCGGGTTGGGTCGTTGAATATTATATACCATATTTTACATATATATATATAATATTTTATAAAAAAAAAAAAATACTAATGTTAGTTATAGTGAACTGGGGCGAGTCCAAGAGAACCGGACTGGCCAGTTCAATTCGGTTTTTGACAATATTGGGAATAAGTCAAGTGTTTTTAAAAATGGATTGGTCCGGCCGGTGCGACCCAATTGAACTAACTGAACCGGAACCTGAATTGGTTGGGTTCACTATAAATCAGTACAACTAATGCATTTCTTTCGTCTCATTAATTATATAAATCAGTGCTTTAAAAACCAACAATCAAACCGGCAATGTGTCTGGTTGGACTGGGTTGGACCAATGGTTCAACCATTAAATATTATACTCTATACTTTATACTTTCTGAATAATTCTTTAGAAAAAATAACAAAAAGAATCCTGATTTTAATGAACCGGGCTGGGTCGATAAGAACCGAATTGGCCTCTAATTTTGGTTCAACCGGGTTGGACCAGGCGGTTCGGTTCGGTTTTTTAAACACGGATAAAAATGTTAAATATATATAAATTATAAATTATATAATTCAAAGGTTGAATATTTTTAAAGTAAAGTATATCTAAGAAGTCGTAAATTAAATATCTTTAATCCGAGTCCACTCCACGACAAAAAAAAGTGTCCAGGTGGCCAATCACGTATCACGTGGCGACACGCGTGGCAGGCGTCCGTCGCCAGTCCACGACAGCAGAAGCAGAATCGGGCCCGTAATGATACACGTTTCGGGTCCGAACTTGGTCACTTTCCCAAACCGGGTTCCGTCTCGTCCGTTACGCGTCGCCGTCCCCCGGTTCCGGAATCTGTTTCCCCGCCTTTCCCCGCCTTTGAACGAAATCCCACCCGTTATCGGACTCGGATGTCGTCATCCGGAAAGCGGACGGCCCCGATCTCTCTCCCCCCCCCCCGCGCGAGATCCCCGGAATCTCCGCCGCGCCACCCTCCCTCGCGCCACGACCAAATCGATTCTCCGTGCCTCGGCGGGCCCCGCCCCGGCTCCACGTCACTCCCGTCCGGTTCAGCGTTAGTGCGGGCAGTTTGGTGTAGGCGTTCGACGCGGCGTGGGGCCACGCCTCCTTTTTTTCTTCGTTTGCCTCCCACGGTGGGCCCAAACCAAAAGACCGATTATCATCCAAGACGTCAAATCGCTTGAGAGGGGCGGTTTCGTCTTTTTCGCAGGCGTTGATAATTATTAGCGTAAAGATTACACAATTTGGTGAAAGATAGGGGGGTGGGTAGGTAAATGCGTGTTCTTCAATGAAATGCCGAGTGCGGTAATTTTTCATTTAAGTTACATTTATAGTTTTATACCCCTCACTTCTTAATTTTTACCTTTTTGTATTTGCATAAAATAAATGCCATAAAGCGTAAAATATTATAAAATATAAATAAAAATTCCGGCTGGAAAAGGCGAGAAAGATTCGTGTCCCTGCGCTCGATCTCGTTGCCTTTACCGCTTACCAGAGTCGTAGTTACGAAAAAAAAAAAAAAGGAAAAGAAAAAAACGTAATAAATTTCTGGGGAAACGCGTTTGGCAGACCGGCGGTAGCCGGTAAGTGAATAAAGGTTAACAAAAAAAAAAAAAAAAAAGGACAGACGGTAAAACGTAATAGCGGGTAAAAAAAGTCCGAACACCGAAGCATTTGATGCGAGATTCGGCCGAAACGGCGTCGTTTCCTGACCCAATTTTGACCGTCCGATCAATCCGATGGGACCCATCCTTTTGTAAATTCTCGGTATTATTATCCGTCCGATCATCTGGAGGCGGCCTCTATTCGGCAGTAAATGGGGTCTAGACTGGAGTCCTGTCCCGTAGACCTTATTGCCGACCCGGGTGTGGGACCCACGCTTCATTAAATTCGCAGCGTCGACCGTCCGATATCTGGGAAGATACGGTGTCGGGGGCTCACTGCGATTCGGAGTTATTACACGTCGTCCGATCTGATTCGTGGTGGCGTACACGAAAACGAAAAGAAGTAAATATCGGCCGTCCGATTTTTTTCTCAAAGAGTAAATGCGGGGTACGATGCGATGCGATATCTGGACGAGATTTAACGTGGCCGTCGATTAAGGATTATTAACTGATTGGATAGCGAGTATTAACCGGTGATTCTCATTGTGGGTCCGGGAATGAGTGGAGAAGTAACCGTTCGATGTGATGTGGGTCCGGATTATGGTGGGGACGCCCGACAAGACGCCGTCAGTCCTCCACCAGGCTTCGGGGTTAATATTAATATATATATATTATATAATATATACTATATGTAAAAAAAAGAGGCGGAAAAGCCATGTGTAATGTGATGGGGTGGATGCATGTATGAATGAATGTTCGAGGAGTGAAGAGAGAGAGAGAGAGAGAGAGAAAAGCTGGTTTTGTTTTTGCTGAAGCGAGGTGTACTTTTGTTACAGAGCTGAGCAGGAGCAGCAGCAGTAGCTCTGCAGGAGTAACAGCATAGAAACAGAGCTTTTTTTTCTCCCGAAACCATCTCTCCTGGCTGCCAGGTAAAAGAGGGGGAAAAGGAAGGGGTATTGAGATAAGGAAATGGGACGAGAAAACGAGTAAAAGCTCTCCAGTGTCCAAACTATATTTTGCATTTTTCTCGAGTCGGGCATTGAAATGCCCGTTCTCGGCGACTGATCTTTTCTTTTCTTTTTCTCCTTTTTTCCTCGGTTCTGCCTTCTTCTCTTTTTTTTTTTTTTTTGGTGTTTTAGTTTTTTTGAAGGTGTTGGAATGGGTGTTGAAAATCGTTCACTGGGGGTCTTCGTTTTCGTCGAGGAGGAGCGGAGGTGGGTTCTGGTTTAGGGAGATAGACGGAGACGTTGCGACCGAGGAGAAGCTCGTTTGTCATGTGGGAGAGAGGGGGCTCTCTTGGAGGAGAGAGCCTACTGGCACCGACTTGGAGGAGGGGCTTGGGAGAACTTTGGGCTCCAGGGAGAAGAGCGTAGGGTGGTGCTCCAGTATACTGTGCACGCCTTTCTTGCTTGGTTTTTTTTCCTGGTTGTGTGTCTTTTTTCCCCTTCTCTCTCCTTTTTTGTTTCTGGCGTTTTTGTTTCTGGCGCATACCGGGGTGCTGTAGGTGGTGGATTTATGCGTTGGTTTGTTTGATTTGTCGACGGGTCTGTTTGGGGTTTACAGCTTCTCGTAGTGTCCGGAACTCACATTTCTCCGGCTTCGGTTATTTCCCCTGCCATTTTTTCTCTTACCTCGCGTCTGCTTCACTTTTTCCTCTCATTCCCGCCGTCGTATGGTCCGTTCTCTGCTGTCACCAGAGTCTTCCGTTATCGCTTCTGTGGGCTGTCTTCTTTAAGGTCATTTTGTTGTAGGATTTGCTCGGTTCTAGCTCATTTATTGTGCGTGCTTTGGGTGTACGAAATTTTCGCTCTTGTGAGTTCACTGCGTTCTCCGAGGTGCCTCGCTAGATTCATCTAGTCCTTCAGTTCTCGTGTGAGAAATGGCGCTCTCGATGCAACAACACAAAGACTCCAAGGCCATGGACACCAGCAAGTATGTCCGATATACACCCGAGCAGGTCGAGGCATTGGAAAGGGTGTACACTGAGTGCCCGAAGCCGAGCTCGATACGTCGGCAGCAGCTGATAAGAGAGTGCCCTATACTGTCAAACATTGAGCCCAAGCAGATCAAAGTTTGGTTTCAGAACCGAAGGTAAGGATGTCAAAGTGGTAGGGACTACAGAAGATGGTGCCCTTCATCCTTTCTCCATTCTCTCCCATACCTTTTTCGCTTGCTCTATCTTGAACTCGGAAAAGACATCTTGTTGGTACATTTATGTTTGTCTCGCCCTGTTTCTCTCTAGTTATCCTTACCGTTTTTAGCATCAGTATGCTTCGCGTGCTTGCAGACTTCGAAAATGTGGTGAAAAAATCATTTTCTTTTCTGTGTCCTGTCCTTTTCTGCCACTATTGCTTGCTTACTTCAAAAAGCTTTTCTTTACTATGTGTGGTCAGACATTTAGTAGTGGACGGAATTAGGAGCTAAAATTTCTGTAGCTGTTGTACAGATGGAAATTCTTATTTTCGTTTTATCAATATTTTTATTTTTCTTTCTGTCGATTTCCCTTTATTAAAACTGTAACGAGAAAAAAAGTATGGTTCTTGGGGGTTTCTGTGGTGAAAATGGGGATTAGATTGATGGAAATTTGTTTAGATAGAATTATGTTAAGGTGCTCCTTTTCAGGGGTTTTAGCTTAAGAATTGTCTATTTTAAGATGAATAGGGTGCTAGGTTTTTCTGTGCTTATCATTTTAGCATTTGCTTTGGGATGAAATATGTTTCTTTCAAATTTTAAAAAACTGACTTAATTTTTAGCATTCTGCTTGAGCTTCCATGTCTTTTTTTTCTTATTAAGTAATTTGGAGGTTCATTTTCCCGAAATTAGTGCTTACAAGGTCTTGCCTAATGTAGAGGATAAACCATTTTCACATCCACTATTGGTTTCATAGCATTGACTAATTGAACGAGAGATGAAATTTGACGATATTCCTTTTTATTTTTTAAATAAAAATTCTGGCAGATTGACGATGTTTGAAATTTGGAACTTTTTATAGACTTCTCATTTCACAGGGAATTGATAATAATTATTTTTATGAAATTGTAACTTTAAGGTGAATAAAAAAAATCTTTTCCTTCCTTGCTTGTTCATGTGGGGTTAGGAATCTAGTTAAAAAAAATGTGGGGGTAGGAATCTAGTTAAAAAAAATGTGGGGGTGGGAATCTAGTTAAAAAAATGGGGCGGTAGGAATGATTTCTTTGAAGAGTTTACTATGTTGACTAATTTCAGTAAAGGTACAAGCTCTCTAAGAAAAAGTGTAGTTACAGATTTTTTAAGGGCAATAAGATTGCCACCTATTCATTTGTTTAATATCAGAAATGAATTTTGACCAAGACAGTGATGGGTGCAACTAATTGTGGTTGTGGATACTTATTTATCCTTTCCTGATAAAATTGCATTCTACAGACTGAAGAAACACATGTCTACTTCTGAGCTTGCTACAGGAAGGATTTCTTAATTTTTTTGAGGAAAGAAGGATTTCTTATTTCACGATTGAGGATATGTTCTCATGATTCAACCAGATGATAATGATGTTTCACTGGGTAGAATATCTTGCCCCAAATTACTTTGAAACTAGTAGGATGTGTTGCAAAACTCAATGTTTGACAGCTTGGTATTGGAAGTGAATTGGTGTTACTGTGTTTCTAAGGTAGTTGTGGTGAAGTAAGGTTTTGTGGTCTCTGCCAATATTGGTCTTCCTAGTCTTTAACTACAGGGTTGAAGCTCCAGGCGTGCTGCTTTATGTCATTGTTTCTCTTTGATTTTTATGAGTTTGAAAGGGGCATATTCAGTATTGAGGTCACTGTCCTATTTGTTGGAATCTTTTGTTCTGAGCTAGTATCAAGGTGATCCTTTATATGTCTGTGTACTTGTTTTTGTGAGAAACTTTTTCTTTTCAGTGGCATTATCTTAATCTATTTCTGTCAACGTCTGCTTGCCAAACCTGTGTGATAAAGGAAAAGTTACTAGCTGGTCTGGTTGGTGTTATGTCCTATTATTTTCTCCAATCCAGCAGCTAAACGTATGCATGCAGTTGAGTCTTTACTTGCTTAATGTGCTTTGTGTTGTTCAGATGCCGAGAGAAGCAGCGGAAGGAAGCTTCTCGGCTCCAGACGGTAAATAGGAAGCTGACTGCCATGAACAAGCTGTTGATGGAAGAAAATGACCGCTTGCAGAAGCAGGTCTCTCAGTTGGTCTATGAGAATGGATATATGAAGACACAACTGCAAAGTGTAAGATTGCCTTGAAATTATCAAAGATTTCATCTGATTGAAAATACTCATTCTTTTTTTTTTTCTGAAAATGTTTGTGCACATTTAACGTTTGGATTTTCGACTTGCAGGCATCAGTAGCGACCACAGACACTAGCTGCGAGTCTGTGGTCACTAGTGGTCAGCACCAACAAAACCCAACTCCTCTGCATCCTCAAAGGGATGCAAACAACCCAGCTGGGTATGTACTGATAGGAGTACTTGTTTCGTGGTATTCAGTACTGATAGGAGTACTTGTTTCTAGGCATTCAAATTCTGTATGCCTTTGTTGAGTGAATGAACAGTACTTTATATGTTAGATGGGCATGGTGCTTAGATCTGCTTGTCACATTATCAGGCTTTTTTGTATGATTTTACAATATCTTTGCTTGGAAGTCTCATACTTTTGGTTGTTCTCACTTGTAGACTCCTTGCTATTGCTGAGGAGACCCTGGCAGAGTTCCTTAACAAGGCTACTGGAACTGCTGTCGACTGGGTTCAGATGATTGGGATGAAGGTACTGTGGATTTGAATTCTGAGCTTGATGTGTTTTCCAAAACTTAGTTGTATTATCTAAACCTTTTGATGGTTTATCTGTAGCCTGGTCCGGATTCTATTGGAATCGTTGCTGTTTCCCACAACTGTAGTGGAGTTGCAGCACGAGCGTGTGGTCTTGTGAGTTTAGAACCCACAAAGGTAACCTCTGTTCTTTTGAGTTTCTGTTTGTGTTGTGGGGACTCCTTTTAATACATGGAGTTTCAGGTCGCAGAATTAGTTAAAGATCGTCCATGTTGGTATCGTGATTGCCGCTGCCTGGAGGTCTTCACTGTTCTCCCTACGGGTAATGGGGGGACTATAGAGCTGGTCTATATGCAGGTTAATGTGATATTTGCACTATTTGTTTTGATTTGGCAAACTATTTGAAATGTGGGCTTAAAATTATGGTTTTTTAATTTTATATTTGTCTTGGGCAGACTTATGCTCCTACGACATTGGCAGCTGCGCGTGACTTTTGGACGCTGAGATACACTACTGGTCTTGAAGATGGTAGTCTTGTGGTATGTTTTTAACAATTTAATGTAGAGTTACTTGGTTTTACAATTTGTGCTACTCTGTTTTCATCTCAGTTTTGTTTTAATGTTGTTCTTTTAATGCCATAGATCTGTGAGAGGTCATTGACTACATCAACTGGTGGACCTGCTGGTCCTAGTGCTCCTAATTTTGTGAGGGCTGAGATGCTTTCAAGTGGCTATCTTATCCGTCCATGTGAGGGTGGAGGTTCCATTATACACATAGTGGATCATGTTGATTTGGATGTATGTGTCATTTTTGGGGATAGTATTTCTGGCATGCTTTATATTGCAATTATACTTGAAACAATAACCTTGTTCTATTGCAGGTATGGAGTGTACCTGAAGTTCTCCGACCGCTATATGAATCATCAAAAATCCTGGCACAGAAAATGACTATTGCTGTAAGTTTATATAATCAGATCTACCTAGTTAAAGTGGTATTCTAATTTTTCTTGGAAAGTTTTACTTAAAAACCGAAATTTTCATTGCCTAGGCATTACGCCATGTCAGACAAATTGCTCAAGAAACCAGTGGTGAAATTGTATATGGTGGGGGACGTCAGCCTGCAGTGCTACGCACATTTACCCAAAGATTGAGCAGGTAACAATGTGAAAGCTGTTTGACATTGTTTTTCTCCTCATTGTAGTTGTAATCCTAGTATGTCGTTTCTCTTACTTGATGAGAAATTTCTACAGAGGCTTTAATGATGCTGTAAATGGGTTTGCTGATGATGGATGGTCACTGATGAACAATGATGGCATGGAGGATGTTACAATTGCCATAAATTCCTCACCCTGCAAACTTTTTGGTACTCATGCCAATTCATCAGCTATGCTTTCTACTCTAGGAGGTGGTGTGTTGTGTGCAAAAGCATCAATGTTGCTACAGGTCAATATTCAGTCTTTGTTATGCATTATGCTGTGTTTCAGCAGTTCATCACACACTCTTGATCTTTGTCCTATGATTACAGGCATTTGAATCTTTCTAACTACTTTTTATAGAACCAATTCTACTGATGAATTAGATGTTCTACATTATTTTTCTTTTTGTTTTTGTCACTGGAGCTTGATGACTGAGTTTAAATGGGAATCCTTTTCAGTATCTCTTTCTTTGCTGATCTGTTGCATATAACTATGCGTGATGTGGTTATGTTATAGTTATCTACTATGTAGTTGTCTCCTTAGTAAGCTTATGGTCGTTTTTTGCCTCTGTAGAATGTTCCGCCTGCATTGCTTGTTCGTTTTCTAAGAGAACATCGTTCTGAATGGGCCGACTGTGGAATTGATGCATATTCTGCTGCATCGCTGAAAGCCAGCCCTTATGCAGTGCCTGGTGCAAGGGTTGGTGGTTTTCCAGGTAGTCAAGTGATAATACCTCTTGCACACACCGTGGAACATGAAGAGGTGTGTTTCTGTCCCTCATCAAACCTGTATGTTTACCTGCATGCTCCCAGATGTTTGTTAGTGATTGTTTTACTGGCGAACTACAGTTCCTGGAGGTTATACGGTTGGAAGGCCATGGCTTTGCTCAAGATGATGCTGTTTTGTCAAGAGACATGTATTTGCTGCAGGTTTGTAGACTTCTTCTCATGTCAAACTTCTGTTAACTGTAATTGTTTATGATGTTTATTTGTTGGTTTATCATTATGATACCACTTGAGCCTTCAAGTTTTTATGAATTGTTGCAGCTATGTAGTGGAGTGGATGAGAATGCTTCTGGTTCATGCGCCCAGCTTGTATTTGCTCCAATTGATGAATCATTTGCTGATGATGCCCCTCTACTGCCATCGGGCTTTCGTGTGATTCCATTGGACCCGAAATCAGTTGAGTCAGATTTAAATATGCTAGTGTTTCTATTCTATCATGATGGTTGTTTCCTTTTGGTGATAGCTGACTTTGTGTTGGGAACTTTCTGTAGTGTCAGCTATACACTAATTTGTGTACAATGCCCTGTTTATAGTTCTGGTAGGGGGGTTACACTGTTATGGGGGTTCTCCGACAAGCTCATAAGGGTGTCCTACGGAGAATGCCTTGGAATTAGAATTTGCATCAATTAATTGAAAAGATTTCATTGATTTTACAATGACTCGATAAACTAGTGATTACCTTTTCTAGTGTTAGTCTTTGCTAATTACTGTTCACATTTTTCTGACAGGATGGTCCAGCTGCCACACGTACTCTTGATTTGGCTTCTGCACTGGAAGGATCTGGGGGTGCTCGAACAAGTGGTGAAACTGGATCAAATTCATATAATCTGAGATCGGTACTCACAATAGCATTCCAGTTCACATTTGAGAATCACCTCCGTGATAGTGTTGCAGCAATGGCTCGTCAGTATGTACGGAGTGTTGTTGGGTCTGTCCAGAGGGTTGCTATGGCCATTGCTCCATCACGTCTGGGTTCTCACTTGGGGCCAAAAGCACCTCCTGGTTCCCCCGAGGCTGTGACTCTGGCACGATGGATATGTAGGAGCTACAGGTTTGTATTGAGATGTATTAGTTTTTATGTTTATTTTACATGATTGAGCTCAGGGGAAACGTTTTTAAAATGACTCTGATTGAGATGGATCTATTTAAAGTACAGTTGACGAGATATAATGTACTGATACCGTACAGGTTTCATACTGGGGTGGAACTTCTGAGGCCTGATAGTCAGGCTGGCGATTCCTTGCTGAAGCTTTTGTGGCACCATTCTGATGCAATTCTGTGTTGCTCATTAAAGTCGAATGTAAATTAACGTTGTTCACTTTGAATTTATCTGTTTAACTTGTTTACAGTGATTTATCTCATCTGGGATCATTCTTACAGGCGTCACCTGTTTTCACCTTTGCAAACCAAGCCGGACTTGACATGCTTGAGACGACACTAGTTGCATTACAAGATATAATGCTTGACAAGATTCTTGACGAGGGTGGCCGAAAAGTCTTATGCTCTGAGTTTTCTAAGATCATGCAGCAGGCAAGCTTCCTCGTTACCCTGGTAACAAAATCAATGGTGTGATTCCTCGTTAGTTGTTTTTAACGTTTTTCGGTTTTTGTCTTTCAGGGTTTCTCCTATCTTCCTGCTGGTGTTTGTGTCTCGAGCATGGGAAGACCCGTGTCCTACGAGCAGGCGATTGCTTGGAAGGTCCTCAACGAAGAAGACAGTAATCACTGCTTGGCCTTCATGTTCATGAACTGGTCGTTCCTTTGAACGGCAATGGTGTTACCTAATATTATAGTTACTACTGCAGACCTATGTTTTGTTTTTAGCATAAACATATTTATGGTTCTGTGCTTAGCCTTCAGGAATAGGTACTCTTTAAACAAATATTCTGGCTTGATATAGCTGTCGTAACTCTTATGTAGCCCTTGAAATTTCGTCTACTGGAATTGGGCGTACTAGCTCTTATGTTTTCATTAGCATCTCTGAATCTGCTGCTCTCTTTATTTGTGACCCTTGCTAGTTTTCGTGACCCTCTACTTTAACAGCATCTTTACCACCTGCAATTTGTCCTGCTTCGTGTCCGTACTGCGGAACTGCAGGCATCATTCCCTGTTAACCACCTCTTCCTCTCCCTGATCTGCCACGAATAAGAATACAGTTCTCGGTCCAGGAAGCAAAAAATAAAAATCGTCTTCCGTCCTTCTTAAGCTGCCTTGATCCCATCCACCCCCCCCCCCTTTTTTTTTTAGCTTGTACAAACAGATCGTCAACCTGCTACAGCACGAGTCCAAGTCGTTCTGATTCTCCGAAAAGCCAATTTAGAATTTTCATTTTCATAACAACGGGCATGCCAGTTTCGTAGTTGCTAACCAGTCGTAGGTACATCTCAGGGGTCTGCAAATGCCAACCGCTAAACCCCCGAGAGCCTAAAACCGTTAGGTAAACGACGCGATGGAAATAGTCATCTCAATCGTGGAGAGAGGGAGTGGAGAGAGAGAGAGAGAGAGCAACTGCATTTATTTCTGTTTAAGCTCCGACAACTGCTCTTCGACGGGACTCTCATGTCCCCTGTTCATGTACCCCCAGTCCCCTCCCCGCCGTCTCTTGGGACGGGACGCCATTACCACCTCAAATGATGTCCCTATTTCGCGTGTCCCTAAAACCTTCATTCTGTCCCTTGGCCGCATTAATTGCGGATCTGTCATCTAAATCCCCCGCCCCTATCCCTTTTTGCCCCCTCCCCGCCTCCTTATTCCCCGAATTACCATTTAGGGCAACTTCCTTGACTAGGGTCGTCGCCTGGGACCCATGCATGCAAGTCGTTCTCACACACGTGTGCTCCCGCTCTCGTTCGTGCTGTCTTCTGTGTCGTCTATTTGTCCTTCCTTATTTTCATTATTGCCACTCATAGTCATACGGGGGAAGGGCCTTTTGTACTATGTTGGCATGGAAAAGGATATTTTGGGGCAATTCGGTCATCTTCGTTTCGGATAGCATCGAGGTGTGAGTCTGTGAGAGGGGCCTTTCCGACAACGACAGTGTCATTTTTGTCATTTCGAAGGGGTCACATGGATTGCAAGTAAGTATGTATGTATCACATGTCGTCATGTATGGATGTCATGAGATGAGGGACATCATGTCAACATGTGTACATGGAGTAGGAGGGCTTTAAAAGCTTAAAATGCAGAAACGGGAGCGCGGGTGGGGGAAAGGGGGGGCTCGGCTTCCGATGTCTTTTATAGACCTCGCCGGGCTACAAGCAGTCAAGCACGGTGGTCTAAGGGTTTTAAAAAAATTTTCCTTTATCCTTGCCTCCGTTTCCTCTGTTTTGTCTGAGAGATTTGGAGCTTTCGAGGCGTTCAAAAGGCTGCCAATAGTAGTAGCAGCTATGGCGAAAGCCGTAGTTTTCGAGCTCCGTTCTGGTTTTTTTCTTTTTTTTTTTTTTTTTTTTTTTTTCCTGCTTTTTGTAGACGATGGATTGGATATTGCTGCTGCCATGCTTGTGCAACAGTACGCACCGTATCGCTCGCCTTCTTTTACTCTGGCGTTTTGCAGGTTTGAAACGAATAAAGATGAGATCCGCGTGCGTGGCTGCGTTGCCCCCCTCCTTGCGCTTCAACAAATCTCGTGAAAGCGGGCGCTGCTGCAGGTCTCGGGCGTTTCAATGCCAGAAAACAGAACGCATCATGATGTCTTTCGAGGGGGACTTTTCCGCCACCGAGGGGAGGGATCGATCCCCTCGGATTAGATGCCAAGGTGGCGAGAGATGCCGAGATCTGCTGTCCCGTACGTTCTGGATGGATGCGGTGTGTCCTTACGGATCGTGGACGGAGACGATCTGATGTGAAAACTGAACGGTTTTTTGCAAGCGGAGGAAGACAATCGCCGAGTGTTGATTCCGACGGTGGAGAGATGAGAAGACGCCGGAGAGATCTCTCGTGGTTCCGAGAAATTTGCCGAATTCGAGCAACTTTTCCGGCTGGATTTTAGCTCGGTTGCTCGTAGCGGTTTCATTGAACCGTGGTTTCACGACCACTTCCTGCTACAGTTTGATCCGTAGCTTCCGATCCAGTGATGTTTGATCCGTAGCTTCCGATCCAGTGATGTTTGATCCGTGGCTTCCAATTCAGTTTCTGGACTGTGAACATGATGAAGATCACGGTCTTCTTCACAGCTGATCTGATCAGAGGGGACGACTGACGAAGCACTTCGTTTCTTAATTCTCTTCTCCCGCGAACAATCTTATCGGTTTTCTTTAGAATGCGCAACATATCCATTTTCTATTTGGAGAATAAATCCATTCCCCACTATAGTGATTATTATTTATTTCCTATTTTGATAGTTTAAAGCTATTTATAAACGAATGATCAATGATGTCATAAATATAATAAACTATTTAAAGAAAAGGAAATAAGCACAGCCGAGGTCAAGTCCTGCGGTCCACTCTCTCTGCCCTCTGAACTTCCCCCTACTCATTTGTATATTTAATTAGCCCAAATTCAGGCGAAATAAATGAATCGGGTAATTAGGTCCTTCAAAAATCGGGTAATCAGGTCATTCATGGTGAACCTCGATGAACCTTTGTTGATGCTATATCAACAATAATTATTCAAATCCTAGACCGGAGGACGTTTTCGTAGAAGTTACTCTAATTTTTCACTAGTGAATTTGTGCTCCCGAGATGAATACTACTGAAAATTTGTAGTCCACGAGGAATTCGATTATATCAGAATAATTTGTGTTACAATTGTGTTTGAATATAAAAAATATGTGAGTTTTTTAGGCTTCCTCTAATTCGATTTTTGTGTGAATTGGGTGAAGTGTAAACTTCTGATTAAAAACGTCAAAATCCTAGTTTTGGAATGAGTGTGCACGAACTGTTGTGACTTTAGTCAGTTGGACAGAAGTATTTGTGTTCCGCTTGTATCGACTTGTAACATTACTGCGAACGTGTAGAGCTGCTCCGGTTTGAACTGTGAGTTACGATAGACTGCAAGTAGCTTACTCCTTTGCTCGAGAGAATCTCCGTACGTGAGATGAAAAGTTTTTTGAACCCCTGGGACAGAACGTCTCTGGCTATTTGTAGTCGATTCTGCGCCGTTGTTGAGGTTTGTTGCTTGAAAGGGGATCACGATCCCCTTTTTACTGCTTCTTTTGAGAGAGGAAGAAGACTGGAGATTTTTCCTCTTGGCTCCCTCAAACGAGGATTGTAGTCTCTTTGGCTCCTTCGGTTAATGACCAGACTTGGTCATTTAACTGTTGAGGAGTCTGACTTGTAATTTAGATGTTGACTGGTGATGACTCGGCAATGTGTTGTTGACTTGTGATGACTCGGCAATGTGTTGCTGACTGGTGATGACTTGGCAATGTGTTGCTGACTGGTGATGACTCGGCAATGTGTTGCTAACTAGTGATGACTCGGCAATGTGTTGCTGACTAGTGATGACTCGGCAATGTGTTGCTGACCAGTGATGACTCGGCAATGTGTAGCTAACTGGTGATAACTAGGTAATGTGTTGCTGACAAGGGATGACTCGGCAATGTGTTGCTGACTGGTGATGACTCGACAATGTGTTGCTGACTGGGGCGTTGACTGTATTGCTGACTGGGGTGTCAACTGTGTTGATGACATAGCAACGCAACTAAACATCGCAATGGGCTGCGATGAATAATTTTAAGAATCATCAAAGCCTACCCACGATCGGTGGGCTTGTCGAAATTGGGCCGTTCACATTTTGGTACATGCACCTATAAATTAAAAATACTTTATTCCAAACAATGATAACAACGCTTGTGTCCTTAAATATACTTATAAGTTTGACGTAACACAATGCAACTTCAAGTGTAAGTACACTCACTGGGATCAAATATAGTTACACGCATACGTACATGTCATTTATTTTCAATCTCATTTATTAGCAACCCTTGCAGCTTTGGTACAAATAAAGAGACTAACAGTAGAAAACAGACTAAATTTCCATTACACAAAAATCCAGAATCGTGTTACTTTTTAAATAAAAGAATTAGCACCGGGCCAGATGATCGATTCAGGGTCTCAAACTTGCAGCAGATCCAGGCTTCAGGTGATAGACCAGATGAAAACGTTTCCACAGCTTCCAACTCATTCCTGGATCATATACACCAATAGAAAACTTATTAACATCCCCAGAAGGATGATATGTACATCCATCAAGGTGTATTCAACAATTATAAATTTCAGTACATGTACTGAGAATGGGCAAAAAATGTCACTCTAATCCAAAAATCAACTCAATGGTCAAAAGGTTATTGTGGATGCACCAAAAGGTGCACAGTAGTCTGCAGCATCAGTCATCACCAAAAGTTGTCTTGAAGCTAAAGCCATATTATATAACTTTAATTAAACATGTTTAAGGAACAAAGTTTAAGGAACAGCTGAAAAACTGGGTGACACAAAGCACAACGATTTTCAACTTAACATACTGAACTAACTAAATATAAATTTCATATATTGTGGGATGGGTAATTGTCAGGTGTACACTTCTCTTCATCTTTTTATGAAAAAAAACTCAAATGATTCCATAAACTGTTGCCAATATTACCCAAATGCAGTCAAGTGATCTTATTCTGAAAATGTGACAAAATTAATCGTTCCAGCTTATAATGAGATGATTACTGAAAAGTAATGAATACAAATGCAAAACTATCAGCAATAATAAACAAATGCTTCCCTTAATTGCCATGTTCAACTTCTAGTTAGTCACATATTCGGGTAAGTGAATGGACTACATACAAATGGTATAGAACGTATTCTGCATAATCAATACCTTCCACCGGGATGTCCTACGTAGACCATTGCACTGATAAGGCCACCAGAACCTAGCATCTGACTAGCAGCTTGTAATGCTTTCAAAGTTGTGTCTGGTGTTGTGATTATCGATTTGTCTCCTCCAGGAAGGTAGCCCAAATTGAAAGCGACGAGCCTGGAAACCAAATGTGAAAGACTCAAAATGAACCACGAGCATTTTACAGTACTCTTGGACAGTGAACATGAGTTCTAAAATATCTGAATCTTCTCAAGCGATGTTATTACTACAAGAAAATACAGAGAGAGAGAAGGAGATCAAATGAGAGAGATAACAAATGAGAGAGAGAGAGATAACAAATGAGAGAGAGAGATAACAAATGAGAGAGAGACAACAAATGAGAGAGAGAGAGAGAGGCACTCCACGTACCATTTGTAAGGAAATAAGACCAATAAGAGATCATCAAAGAAGAAAATGTACACACATCTATGAAGACAATGGTCATTGAATATACCTAACGGTAGCACCTTTAGGAATAACTTCTTCCATTCTGCTATGACAAATGGAAAAAAGTCTGACAAGCTTTCTCTGAATCAAAACACAAACAATCAGAAAAACTCCAGGATCATGCAAATTGAGTCCTGATATGACGTAGAGTAAAAGTGCTGCTAAGCTTCAATAACTGATGAAAAGAAGGCATTGCAGCATCACACTTCCTTAATAATAACCTAAAACAAAGGATGAAGGGACTAATTCAACAAAAATCACGTTTGGCTCACAAAGTGTGCTAAAATATTCTGTATATATAAAAGACAGCAGAAGAAATGACAATTGTGACTGCATCCATCCACGTGTACAAATTATGTTTCACAGTCAGAAGAAGAGTATAGAGAGACAGAAAACCTGAGTTTTGCTACCTGATCAAGGTCCGCTGATGTATCCAGCAAAGAAGAAGTCTTTTCTATCGCAGAGCTTTGAATGTCTATCCCATATACAAAACCACTTCCTGATTTGTCAGATACCATTTGGAGGAGTGCTAATGTATCATGACCATTACCACAGGTAGCATCAACCACAGAATCTCCTCTTCCAACAATATTCCGCCAGACTCTACAAGTGAAAAAGAAGAAATAAAATATTAGACCATCAGATAACTGCACCATTAGTTCAAAATAATAGAAACTGAGCAATATGGGGAATTCAGTCTAATATAAGCTTAAAGCTTAAAAAAATGTCAATAGCAAGCTAGCTTCAAATTCCAGAATACAATTCTCACTTCTCAGTTCATATAGCTTCAGAACACAGGAAACAGAGATAAAAAATCAAGGAACAAGGGGTCCGTGAATGCTTAGAGCTACCATTGCGGGAATGATGAAATGGCATCATGCATCACCAGTTCCTTTGATGTAACTCTTTCTACCGTATAATGTACTACAGAAACAAAATAATTTGCCCCAAGTTGACTAGCAGATACCACAGAGATGATTTTCTACCTACTCGTGGGCCAGCTCTGTTACTCTTTTCTTGCCAGTTATGAACCCCATAAAACCCTCTTCAAAACCTGAATTTACAAAATGAACGTCCGTTAGACCCTGAAATAATAACAGAGGGGAAAAATTATTTCTGTTTCCAAAATAAAAATAAAAATAAAAATAATCATAGTTTCCAACATCAGGATTACTTGGGCCTTGAGTTCTTGAACAGGAACCCATTACAGCCCTTTCAGACTGCTTTACTTTTGACAGATACCATGTGTTCTGTTCGACAAAAGCAGCAGTGTGCTGGTTTAGGAGGTGCACAACAGGCGAGTGTTGGCAGTAGTATGTTACATCACCTTCACAACTATACTACTAATGACAAAAAGTAATGAGAAGATGAACAGAACCGAAGGTAGCAGCAATTCCACTCTCGGACTCAACTACCACGCGCTTCGCTAGACTAGCAGAAAACAAATACAAAATCAAACAAGATGATACGGAAATTCTTCCCGTTTTAGGCTGGACCGTCGGAATCTCCAGAGAGATATAGAGACGCACTACCTTTCAGAAAAGTTTCTTGAGCCAATTCCGATACAGATGATTCAGACACCGCACAGCAGCCTCGAACTTGTTTGGTTGATCTCAACGGAAAATGGGCAGCCATGAGGATTCTTCTTCGGATATTGTAGAAGATTGAAGGGGAAACCGTGGCTTTCTCAACTACTGGCGAGGGGAGTATGAATCGGAGATACGCCATTCTTGGGTTCTCAAACTGAACCCAAGGTAGAAACCGGGCAGCCGCTGGAGAATTCACACGGAGCAGTGGAGCTCAACTCATGCTGTTCCACTCCCATAATCCCATTGCCTTTATCCTTTTCTGCTGCTCGGGCTCGGTGGCTCCTTCCCGCGGTATTGGTTTCGGAGTTGGGACTCGCATCCTATGCCTAAGCAGTAAATGTAACATTTCGGCCGAAACTTGCCGGCTGTTTGGTCGGGTTCCGAAAATCCAAATGCCCGTTTGCCCATATGGCCATATCTGTCTCGGCCAACCCAGCTTAATAGTGAGCGAACATTGAATAGATTGAGAGGACATGCAATTAAGGATAAGATGTGAGCCCACATAAGCGAAGCAGCAGAGCAAGAGAAGGAAAGATGAGAGGGGGTTTCCTCAACGTCTAAACAGAAAGAGGGATATGCAAATGACGCCTCATAAGCATATTTGTTGTTGGGAGGGAGTCATGGACTAAAAGCCAAATGAAGAATCTTATTCTTTGGGCTAGATTAAGTTTGGGAAGTATGAGCCAAAAGCCATCGTGCGGGCTTTGACAACCTTCTCTAAAGAGTATTGTGTAAGTAGATGGTTGTTTTTAAGGAAAACTTACTAGTTGGGGTAAGGTCTAGTTAGGGATGGCAACGGTTACGGGAACTCTACCCGCTTAAAGTGGGTTTGGGTTTGTATATTTTTCTTATGGGGTGGGTTTGGTATTTTGGAGTAAAACCCGTCACAGGTTCGGGGCGGGGACGGGTTTTGCCTAAAAACCCGACCCGACCCCTTTAATATTTATTAAAAAATTAAAATATTAAAAGATAAATATATAATAAAAAAATATATTAATAAATTTTATATTTGATAAAATATTTAAGTTAAATATTTATATGTTTATAATTTTATAATATTTATTTTTATATTTTTAAAATTTTTAATATAAAATATGTCAAAAGGGGGGGGGACGGGTTTTTTTGGGGACGGTTTCCCAGATTTTCAGTTTTCAAAACCCACCCAACCCGCCCCGCCCCGTTGCCACCCCTATTTGTAGTATTGGAGATACGCAGACTTGAAATGGAAACGTGTTGTGGAAGCATATGGGGTACGCTAAGAAACGCATGTAATGAATATGGATACTTAAGAAAAATTTATTTAAAATATAAAAAAATACTAGTATTTATCAATATTATGAATATAAAAACATAATACTCTTACTAACTCAAATATTTAAAAAAACAACAACCTAACTATTCAAAAAATCAACACCTAGTCTATCTCTCTTGCAAGTCTATGGATGGAAATACTAAATATATATTAGACATAATTAGAGAACACTAATTAAAACTATGTTGGAATGCGAAAGGAACGAGAATAACCATGTTTTGGAGTAACAAGGAAAAGGGTGAAGCCATATTTAAGTCTCTCACAAAGGATGCCCAAAGGGAATCAGCTGTTGTAAACATGGTGAGTCTTAAAACAAATCTTCCAACAAAGTTATATGACCACCGACTGATTCCACTATTTATTTAGGTAGGTTAATAGACTGCTGTATTTTACTATTTATTTTTTTATGTTCATTTTGATGTCATTTTGAGATTATTTATTATTTTCATTAATTTTTATTATTAATTAAAAATATTTTATTACAAGTAAATTATGTTAAATATATATGTCCTACTATAGTTATAATAAAAATATAAAACAGAATTAAATATCCACTATCACTTCATTTTAAGAACCAACTATATAGAGGATGATTTTTATGTAGAATACCTGCGTTCCATAAATTGATTAATATTCAAAAAATAGTAAAAATATAATCAATTAATTGTGGTTAAAGTAATATTTAAGAAGCAGACAGGCCATCGAATTGGTGGTATGTCCGATTCTGGTCGAACCAGGTTAGACTGGGTTGGACTACTGGTTCAACCATTGAAAATTATTACCAAACTTGTATATATTTAAGTTTTACACAGCCACATTCCAGCCCAGAGAGCAGGAAGCTTCCTAATATTGCTAACCAAACTCTAAACCCTAAACCCTAAACCCTAAAAAAAACAAACTTTGCTCAATCAAGAATCCAACAACTTCTCCTATTTTTTGTAATGTAAAAGGGAAATTACCTAAGAAAGTATTTGTTCAGAAAAGACCAAAAAGAAAAAGCAAGTTCATGCAAAAACAATACAAATTAAGGTTGTGTTTGTGTTCTGCTAAGAGATTATGTTTGGGAGTCAAGAATCCCATTCGTATACAAATAACTGGTCCAAAAAATACAAATTATGCTTCTCATATTTGCTTCTGGACTGAAGTCTACATGCAAGGGATAACAAATTTATCTTTGCAGCTGTATGTTAGGAGGAATTATAGAACCATGGACCAAAACCAGCCCACAGCCACAATATAACAGGACCTGCCTCCAACTGCAATTACCAGTCAATGCCTAATTCCCTCGAGAGGAATAACTTCTCGACATACTGAATGACAAGAGCTGATGCAGAAACATAATTTTGCATGTGAATCCTCGCCGAAGCCTCTGAAAGCACATGAACAGAGAATGCAAAAAAATCACTTGCTGAAGTGATGAAACTGTGGGCTTCCGTGCAAAATAAAAATCTCTTGAAAAAGAAGAGTTTCATCAAATGATAGCAAATCAACAGTTATCTTCTATAAAATCAGTTTTAAGTTGCTACCAGGGTGACAGGAAAAGCTAGGAACACTGAGATGATAGCCTTAGGTTCCAGACTAAAAAAAGCACAAAAAAAAAAAAAAAAAAAAAAAAAAAAAAAAAGAAAGAAAGAAGGAAGGAAAGAAAGAAAACCACGTCCAGTAAAATAATACTTGACTTTAATAAAAGCAGAAGACAAACAAGAACAAAGAAAAAGACCAAGATCCTCATAGGGCTCTACAGCCTTGTATTCCAAGTTCCAACAAAAACATGGCTTACCATCTTCATTTAGCATTCTCAAGAGCTGTGATTTGGTTGGAAGTGTATACATTCCAGCAGCAACAGCCTTTCGCACAGCCCACCCATGATGAGGACCAAAAACTTGGCCATAAGCAACTGATGCTGGATCCTTGAGAGAATTACCCCTGTAAAGGTATGTTCTTCCAGATTATTACAAATGCAGCTGGAATCTCCACGGAAGAGTTACTTTCATTAAGAAGGAAAACATACAGGAAAGAGATAAATGACGCTAAACAAAGACTTTCCTATATGAAACATGTTTACCAACACAATCACAACAACAACAGAACTGGTTATGACCAAATTGTGAAAAGATGCACAAACATACTCTGCCACGATAATTTTCTCGAACAGTAATTTCACCATGTCAATTCCTCGCTTCACTCTGAGAAGGTTTCTGGAATGGCTACCAGCTACTCTTACACGATTTTTCTGTACATCACGATCAAGCATTGCTTGCAAGGAGCTAATTGATTTTGACGCTTCTGAAAGATCATTAACCTGATTACACAAGGTTAGTGTTCTAGAGAAGCCAACTCTATGGAATGTGCACAAGTATACAAATAAACTACTGAAAATGAATTTGCATCCATAGCAAGAACAAAATCACAGTAAAAGAAGATAGAGCAAGATTAAATCAGTCATAGGATGTGAAGAGGCATTTTTAGTAACCCACTATAAACATACAGAAGATAAGGCAATCATCCTTTTCAGAGATGGTACACATGTTTAGGATCATGTATATCTGATAACGTACGCCGGATGGAAAATGATCATTAACACTTTATAACAAGCTCCAACTGATGCAGAATGCTGCACGAATGTAGCACTACAGAAATCTGAATGAATTCCAACTAAACATTCCTAAGATGTATGTTCACTGAAGAAAAGCCAGAAATGTTTTGTGAAAGGGAAACACAAGTCATTATCCACAATGATTACCAGTGTTTGCAACTCAAAAATCTGACAAAGGATAACAGCAGAAATCAGGAAAGAAAACGAAGAAAAAAAAAATTGCTACATCTAAACCAATGTCTGTATCAACTATGTATCACATAGCAGAAATGAATATTCTCAACATGGAGTATCGAAAGAGGGTGAAGACTAACAAACGAAAGCTGTACAGTATCATTCAATTCCTTTGGAAGACGCACTGTGAACTATGAATACACTATAGACATAAAAAAATCTGCCAAGTCTGCAAATGGAAGAGGTACTTAGTGTAGGAATTGGAAACTCCCTTGTTGCAAACGAAAATAGAATTAATAACAAAACACTATGAAAACGGTCGATTAAAAGAGAATCATGAAACGGAAGTTATTCCATAGCCAATAAAAAACAAACAGAGTAGTAATAAACCATGAATGGATACATTAATGTTAGGGAACGTGTACTAAGTGACCCCACTCCAGTTAGGAAACTGAAGATAGTTTCCATATGTTTCCTCAAAAAAAAGAAAGTTTCCATATGGGAGACTTCCTAACTGAAGATAGTTTCCATATGTTTCCTCAAAAAAATATAGTTTTCCATATGGGAAACTGAGATAGTGCAGTAGTGCAGAGACAGTCTAAATAGGACATGTGCATGCAAACTAATAATTGACGAGTCATGGTTATATGTGGATTAGGACTCTCCTATTTTATAATAGTTAGTGATACCATAGAAGTATGAATCTGTTGTAACCTAGTCCTATTAGGTTTATGAGACTTTGTAATTGAGACCTATAAATAGGTCCTCTCTCATTCAGCCATAAGACATAGAAAACATAAACAAAGAGCAAGATGACCCAGTGATTTAAAAATTCTCTCCCATTCTTTCTTCTCTCTTTCTGATCGGTCCTATGCGTTGGCTTTTTTTTGCACCAACACATGGTATCAGAACGTAGGGGATCCGGTGAGGTCTTCTTTCATATTTGTGACGGGAATTCACCGTCGCATGAGCAATGGCTCTAACTCCTTGTTTGAACCTCCTAGTTTGACAGGAAAAGCAACTAGGAACATTGGAGATAGCAAATAATAATTTTGTTTGCATCTCAGGAGTGGCTAGAACACAAAGAACCAGAAAGACAACAAATGCCGGAAGAGCAAAAAATACGAAGGGAGATGAAGAAGAAACCTATAGAAAGTGTCGGTAGTCCAGAAGGTGAAACTCCAATCTCTGCATATTCAATCTGAAACCATGAACATGACCAGCACATAGAGCATTTCGAATATTTCGAGAGGCTCATGATCCCAACAGATGAGATGGAGAACAACAGAGAAGCCATCGACAACAAGAAATTGGTGGAAAAAAGCCGTCAAATCCATCACCAGAAAATTTCAGCCTAAAGTCTATGTAATTTAAGAATTTAGAGATCTGAATAAGATGACTCTTAACACTTTACTCGATTTGTTACAAGCTTAACTCGTAACACTTTACTCGATTTGTTACAAGCTTAATTCTTAACACTTTACTCGATTTGTTACAAGCTTACGAAATTAGCCTGAAGGATGACCAAGAATAGGAGGTTAAGCAAGCCTTCTAAAGTCAATTGACTTTGAATAGTGACAAAGGCTTATCGCCTAGTTACTCTAAAAAGAAGGCATCGCATAATACTTGGAAAGTGTGCACCGGCAAAGACAAAGGCAAAAGAAAAGAAATTTCTCATCCAATGTTTTTGTCGCAAATAGTATGAGCACTATATGTCCCAATTTCCAAGTCAGAAAGCAAATTCCTCAAATCAGGAGGCCCAACTAGGAAGATTAGGCGACAGAAATGAAAATCTTGAACAGACATTACTCCTCTCATGCAACATAGCAGTGAAAGCTCAGGACTATACGTGGATTCTTGACATGGGATGTAGCAATCACATGAGTGGGCAAGAGGAGTTATTTCACTACTTAGATGTGTTTGTTTGATCGGAGGTCAAGTTCAAGAACAATGTAGAGCAACTATCAAAGAAGGGGTATACCATTAATTTTAGAGGTTAGTTCAAGTGATGATTCATCATTATGGCATAGTAGGTTTGAGTATGTTAATTTTTGTAGCCTGGAGTTACTATCTCAAAAGAAAATTGTTTACAGATTGCCTACTATTTGTTCTCCTAAGACAATTTGTGAATCATTTGTGGAGATATAAACTAGGCAAGTTTTTCCATCTGGTCAAGCCACACGGGCTTCACAGATTTTGGAGTTGATTCACTCTTGACTAATGTGGCCCAATTGAGGTACCTATGAAATTGGAGAAGAGAGACAAAGGAGAGAGATATAGGAGCGAAGAGGGGTGGAGAGAATGCTAGACGTTGCCTACAACAGTCTAGTCACCTTTGGGATTAAAACAATCCGTAACCTCTTTAAAAATCACTTAAGTAACAATTCATATAATAAAATGCCCCTACACAAAATATGACTATTACGGCAATAAGTAAACACAAGAATAAAATAAAAAACTGTATCAATTAATTCCGAACATTGAGCTCTATGCAACCATGTTTTCCGAACATTGCGCACCATATGGTGCACCTAAAATTACCAAACTACCCTGGTACATCATTTTTAACAATACCTTCTTATAAGAGATCAGTACTTATTTAGCAGGAAGATAAAGATTTATTTTCTAAAGTTGAAATATGTTACTATAAATGTCTTTAAAAAATTCAAAATCCTATGTTGAGAAGCAAAGTGGTCATGTTATCAAAATTCTCCGCACAGATCTAGGTGTTGAATATCTTGTTGGGGAAAGGTATTTTATGAAGTGTAAAATAAAGCACCAAATGACCGTTAAGTATATACCACAAACTGACCCGCAGAGAGGAAAACAAAACCATTATGGAGATGGTGAGTGCATGCTTAAGACCAAGCATATCCCTCGCGCTTTCTGTGTAGAAGATGCTATTTGTGTTATGTATATCTTCAATAGAAGTCATATAAATAGCTTAGATTTCAAGACTCATGGAGAATTGAATGAACGTGTTCCAAATGTTAAACACGTGCAGATCTTTGATTGTCTTGCATATGCACTTGTTCCCAAGGAGCTTGAAATAAGCTAGATCATAGAAGTGTATTTTTTCAGATATGGTGATATAACAAAAAGGTATCGTTACACATTTGTGTAACGTGCTTAACTGAGGGGAGGCTGTTAGGGAATGCGTGTTAAGCATAATGCCCCTTCGATTAAGAAACTAGAGGTAGATTCCATATACAAGACTACGATTTTATAGAGACACAATCCAAGTAAGACACATATATTTACAAACCAATAATTGAGGAGTCATGGTTATACATGGATTTGTATTTTCCTATTTTTGAAGAATGTGTGGTAGCTTAAGTAGAAAATATGTTGTAAGCTAGTCCTGTTGTATTTGGGAGACTTTGTAATTGACACTTATAAAAAGATCCTCAGAAATTCAAAGAGCTTAGAGATTCAAAAAATTTATCTCTTTTCTTAATTGTTCCTTCTATGCTTCGGCTTATTTTTCTGTGCAACTATTAATAACCATCACCCTTGATAAACTAAAACTCATACATACTGAGATTAAACGAATGACTGTAATACAAGTCAAATTACTGAAGTAGGAGAATAACTGGAATACTAATCAACAACCTTCTTTTTCTCGATAACCAAAGTTAAGATAAACGCAATGCTTCAGACAGAAAAATAGTAAAACAACCTATATAGCTCGATTCATGAAGATGAAAGAAACATAATGCTTCCATCCACGCAAAGAATTACTGATCACACAAAAGAAGAGAAATTAACGTCAATCCTAAGCCTTTCACGTGCAGGAAACCCAAAACTTGAACGGAGGAGAAAACACAACAAACATACGCATAACAGAGAGACCCCACAAGGAGTTTTGCGGTACCTTTGCAACGTAATCCAGTTCAGCAAACTTGAAAGCAATGCCCAAGCATTTGAAAAGGACGGAGACATTGGAGCAAGCGCTGGAGAAAGGTCCGACCTCGAGGTCGGCATTGGAATTTACAGTCGCAGCGAGATCTTTGAATGATTCCGCAATTCTTCTGAGGGGCTTGTCTCCGTCCGTCATGACGGACACGGCAAGGGAGCTCTCGCGCTTGCGATTTCAATCCTCCCTAATCTCTCTTCGCCGCTGCTCTCGAGTGTCGATTCCTCGGACAGATTCCGACGCCGCCGGCTGCAAGCCTGCAGAGCAGAACGTGGCGTCGACGACTCCCGGAAGAAATGGCACTCGTCTGATTTTAAATAAGATTTGCCGTCTACCGTATGCGGTTCTATCTATAAAAGGTCAGGAGGAGGACTAAGCGTGACTGCGTTCCGTCAACGAATTGATTCTATGCCACTTCTAGAAGTTGCCCAATTAAAAACAATAATCTTAAGTTAGCCGAATTATAATTTATAAAATATAGTTTAAGGGACCGGATCAGCTGCGAACAAGGATAGAAAGAGGCGGTAAGCACCGTTAAAATAAAAGCACTGCTAAATATCGCTGCTTTATTGTTAATTTTTAAAAAATGAAAGTGTTCGCACACAGGCGTGCTTTTATTGGTTGTGCGTACCCGCAGCCCCTGTTCGCGGGCTTCCACCTCCGAAAGCACGCGACTGAAAGCAGGTCACCGATCGGCTGTCTCCTTGCGTTTCCTTTTCTCTTTCTTCTCCTCCCCTCTTCTTTTCTTCTCCCTCTTCTTCTCTCCCTATTTTCCTTCAAAAATATCATTTAGCGCATTGTCTTCACTTCTGTATTTAGATTTTAGAGCACTGATATGGTATCAACCATCAACTCTATCATGAAAAAAATTATAAACATAAGAAGATACCAAAACGATGTCAAGAGAAACATAGGAAAATAATTTGATATAGATTAAATACTTTTTTTTTTTTTTTTTTTTAAGTAATTCTTATGAACCATGAAATTTGGGTCCAACTCGTTTTGTTCCAAACCTTGGACCTTTCTTGTTTACTTATAAAAACCAGAATTCGAAAACGTTCCCAATTTCCTTGGATCATCTACGTAACTACGTTTCCTGGAGATGGCGCCAAAATCATGAACGGAAGTGTCGACTCTCGCCTTAGTACAAGGCTCGAACCTAGAAGCTTCCTTTCCTGTTTCAAAGATATCCTATTTCCGTCCCTATAGCAGGTTCGGTTAGTTTACTTTTGATAAAGCTAAATTTAGGAAGCGAACGGTGAAGAAAATAACTCGCTTTAATTTTCTTGCTCGTTATTCAAGTAATGGTGCTTTGTAAGGCTCATTTCATGGTGAGATCTTAAATTGATTTAATGTATAGGATTCAGTCATCCATTTTTATCAACTGCTTACGTTCTTTGTCAGATGTATCATTATGATAGATTTGAAGGTTTCTCATAGTATAGAAAGGTTGGGTGATCCGGTTTCTAGGGTCTTTTTTATTCCTATCTTCAATAAAATAGGAGAAGTCGGTGATTTCAATCTATCCTGAACCAAATAAAAGCGTGTTCCCTACTGTTTCCAGCTTCCTAACTTTTCAACTGCTGCGATCTGCTCCACAGGAATAACTGTTTACTCACAACTGATAATCTCAATCACTCTGCAAGCTTTAACTATGGAGATTGAGGAACACAATCAACATGAGCAAGATCTTCCAGTTTCATGCCCTCGAGGTGGTCCCATCTATGGGCCTGGATTTGTGGGTCCTATCACCTGCATTGCTGACTTTGAGGCTTCTGTAATGGAAGAGCTCCGGGTACCTTTCTCTATGCAGTTTTGTAATGTCATTTGTTGTATTTGAAAATAAGAACTAGGGATATTTTGGTTATTCCCACTATGGCCTGCAATAGTTAGGTGCAAGGTTAGTTTAAATGTGCCATAGAGAAAGTTCTGTTTCGATTTTGGTTAAATTTTGGCATGTCGGGAGTTAAATGTGATCATTTAAATGTAAAGTGGCATTTCTTTCCTTGTATGTTCACATAAGTGGAACTAAGACAGATCTAGGGCTTTCATGCTCCCCTAACTTGGACTTGTTTCTGATCTCTCTTGCAGCAGCTCTATCTTTTTTGTTCCTCTCACTATCTCTCCCAATTTCTCCCTTAATCTCTTTTGTTGTAATTTGGATAGTTGTGCTATGCCATATTATGCTCATTTGTGGATTTTGAAATGGTTACATTATTAGTGAAAATACTGGTTCAATTTTGCTGAAACTCTCCCTTGCTTGTTCATAATTTTTTGTACTTTCATCCTTAACTCGAGGAAATTCACACTGTTGCTTACGTATTGTTCTCTTTTCTTCCTCTAATTTTTTGAATGCAGAGTTTGGAAGCAGAATTATGTTTAGAATCTGAAACATTCGAGGAAGAACTATTGTAAGTCACTTGTTCAGATGTTTTAGCATTCTGTGGCTGAAGTGAACATGTTTTGGATAAAGTTCTTAATAAATGATGTTTATTATTTACTTCTTGCCGTCAGAAGCTGGTTATTCTTGAATGACATATATTAGATTATGCTTGTTGAGCATGAAGCAGTGGAGAGAACGGAATGAAAAAGAAATAAAAATTTGAACTTGCTTTGTGTATGAGCCTCTCTATGCATTTTAGTGTAAATTTTTATGCAGTTAATTTGCTGGCTAACATGTTTTATTGCTCTCTAAATTAAAGACATATGTAATCAAGGTAACTTGTAGCTGACTGTATTCTGTTATGTGTACAAATACATGTAGTTCGAAGCTTCAGTATCTATATGGAGTTTATGTTCACAACAATATACTCTGTGCATGTAACATCTTTTGGTTCCATCTGTGAGAAGAGAGGTGTGATGAGCCTTGGCTAATGTCTGTGGGAACTATTTCCGGGTATCATGCTAGGATCAATTATTAAAAGGATCGTCTGTTAAATAAGTTATCATTTTATGCATAATAATTGCCAGTTAGTTTAGTTATCTTTCTCAAATTACTCGTCTGACATGTTTTTTGTTCATAGGGTCAATGAACTTAAAATTTTTACCGAGGAAGAATTAGTGGAGAAAGCTTTGCAAGAAGCATTCAAAGTATATTCTCTCAACACTCCTGAACAACCAAATGCTGAAAGATCTTCTTTACAGTGACTTCTTATGTGCTTGTTGCAGGACGGTGAAAATGAAGAAGCAGGAAACACACAGATTTTTGAAGAGCAGTCCAATAATGAAATGTAGGCTGAATTTGATGCCCGTAATAACTATTCTTTAGCAACATTCATGAGAATAACTTGGCTCATGACTAAGCTGATCATAACCATGCTGTACATAGGGGTGGAATCGAGCCGAGCCGAGCCTGAACATGCGTATGATTGAGCTCGGGCTCGGGCTCAGCTTTGAGCTCAAACCTGTGTTCAAGCTCAAGGTTGCCAAAAGAAATCGAGCTCGAGCTCGAACCAGTTCGAGCTGACGAGATTTTGTAGAAAGGGGAAAAAAAAGAGAAGAATTAAGAAAGAGACAGGGAGAATGATCGAAAGAAGAGAAGAACAAAGAAGGGGAAGGGAGAATGAATGAAAGAAGAGAAGAAGAAGGGAAAGGGAGAATGAAAGACAGAAGAGAAAAACGAAGAAGGGGAAGGCAGGAATGGAAGAACCAAGAAGGGGAAGACAGGAATGGAAGAAAAAATAAGAGAAAAAGAAAAAAATGAAAATATTGGAGAAGAATAAGAGAGGGAAAGAGAAAAACTGAAGAAGAGGAGAAGAGAAAAACAAAAGAGGTAGGAGAGAAAGGGAAAGGGATCGTACCTCTGAAATTCCTCCTCCGGCGTCCGTGAAGCTGCAGAAGATTTGATTTTGGAAGTAGAAACCTAAGTATTTAAGTTTTGAACCAAGCCAGTTCATGAGCTTTCGAGCCGAACGGTTAAAATATTGGGTTCGGCTTGTGTAGTCTCACAAGCTCAATATTAAACTCTCGGTTCGAGCTCGTTTATTGCCGAGCTGAGCCAAGCTCGGACCAAGCCAATCCCGAACGGTTTGTGAACCGTTTGGGTTCGATTCCACCCTTAGCTGTACATATCCTTCTATAGCATGAACAAATCCAAACCGAATTTCCTTTTCACGCTTATTTAATTGGTGTGATGTGTTAGTAACTGTTTGAAATTATAGGTTCAAACTGTAATCTGTTTCTGTGCAGGACTTTAGGAAGTTCAGAAAGAGTCTGCAGCACTTCTGAGCTTGTTGCTGTTGGATCTTGTGACAAAGAAAGTTCTAAAGAAAATGGGCAGGTTTTGAAGAGGAGGAAGAAAAAGGGAAGAGCTTTTGACAGGAATACTCGTGCTGCAGAGCTTGAAGTATGGAGATCTATTGCCATTTCTTATTTAGTTTCTGTGTGTTGAAAATTGATATTAAAATATCTTTGTCTTTATTGATCTCATTTAGTTGTATCCAGAGGAGACTGTTGTTTTTTTATGTGAAAATTGAGCCCTGTTCCATCCCAAAATAACTAGCCATTAGGAGGGTTGTTGCTCAAACTTATAGCCTATTTTCTTTTCTTAGCACTTTGTGGTGTAGGAATTTTTCCAGCCAACACTCCCCTCACATCTAGGTTTATGATTTTTTTTTTTTGAGGAAAGTGCTCTTTTATTGATAAGTATCTAGGTTTATGATTTGAGCACAAACTTCTAACAAAGCATACAAATACAAGTAAACTGTGTATCTATAAACCATAGTGCACAAAAACTTGGGAGAACAGACTTGTTATTTTCCCATGCGCATAACTCCCTCTGATACTATGTGAATATTGAACCCAGTTCCATTGCAAAAGGCTAGCCACTTATGAGGCATATTGGTTAACCTTGTAACAGCTGTACCTTTCCCACTCAGCAGAATGCATTATAGAGAAGAGTTCATTTTTTATTATAGTATGCTCAACAATTTGCTTGGTTGAGTTATTCTTTATTATTGTTTTACTGATGTAAAAGATCCAGTGCTGAAATATCCAGCAAAAATAAAAACAGCCCAATTCTGAAAAGCAAGATGAAAACCTATTTTATAGGAATTCTTCATAATAAGGTCAGAGGACTTTCCTACAGTGAGCCATTGTCAGAATTTCCCACATGAGGCACTTCCAGTCACAGTGAGGACTGTCAGAAGTTCCCACAGTGAGGCATTGTCTGAGGAGCTCCAGAGGTGGAGCACTGTCTGAGGAGTTCCCCACAACGAGGCACTGTCAGAGGAGTTCCTCACAATGCGGTATTGTTGGAGGAGTTCCTACCAATCTTTTCATGCTAATTAAACAAGCAATATAGGAACTTTATTATATGAGGCCAATATATATGATTCCTGAACCACCATCTCTGCGTCTAATGACATTACCAATGGTGTTTGCTTCTAGCCTCTTGTGACAGCTATCATTAAACTTGAGTTTTGTCCACCAAAAGGAAGGGAGCAGGGGTTTTGCTATGTTTTTGACCTAGTATCCCATGAGGTAGCAATAACACTGCTTGCTCGATGATTGATTTTGGGATATTGTTGCACCTCAAAGGTTACAATGAAGATGGTCTCAAAGGTAACCATCCCCCTAGAAAGTTTTCTTACTTTGTTTCCAATTAAGGTTTCCTTATTCGATTCTTATGGCCTTTAGCATTCGCTCATGAAAGCTAGAAAAAAAAAGTGAAGAAAGGAAAATTGAAGAATAAATATAGAAACGAGATTCCAGTGATTGGAAAAAAAACTCAGGGGTTGGAAGCAGTCTCTGGAGACCGCTTAGCTACTTTTCCTTTTGTAAAACTCTCTTTCTCTCTTGCCATAGAAAGTCTGAAGATCTGGCCTACCTTACCAAGAGAGGGCATTGGTGCTTGCTCAAAAAAATCTTGGGAAAGGGGGAGCACACAAATTGAAGGGAAACTGGATCCATTATGTGAATGGACTTGAAAGAGGAGGTTGCAGACGTTCTTGTCATCTCCACAGTCCTTTATGCTTAAGATTCAGTTAATGGTTGCCTCGAGATGAACTTTATAAGGAGGTCTGAGTCTCATACTTCTTTGTTGTCTTTTAAGAGCAAAAAGTCTTTGAAATGTTGATATGACCTTACATCCAAAGCTTGTGAACCGTGCATGTTAAATTGGAAGATGCTTCACTTGTCCTGAGAGTGATTTAGGAGGCAAGACAAAGGTCATAGCCATAAGTTTATCCTATGCATTCCATTTGTATAAAACCTTTTCTATGCAAGAGATACTGTTGTTGCTTTTCTGGATTTTGTATTTTGGCTTCTTCTTGTTCTTGGGCTGTTTTCTAGTTTATCCTATGCATTCCATTTGTATAAAACCTTTTCTATGCAAGAGATACTGTTGTTGCTTTTCTGGATTTTGTATTTTGGCTTCTTCTTGTTCTTGGGCTGTTTTCTGGTTTCTGATTCATAGCTTCCTTGTTATCCGTTTGTTGTATGCTGTCTCTCTATTGTGCCCTTTGCCCATCTTAAAGAGAGGTTTCTTCTTATTGCTGTTAAGAAAAAATTATTGTTGCCTTTGGTTGTGTCAGGGTGGTTATTTGACAAAGGTTAGAGAGCTTGCAGAAATCAAGAAAAAACAGGATGAAGACAAAGCAGCTGCCCAGCTACATTCACTCATGTAACGGCTTTCATACATTTACTATAAAATTTTTCAGAAAATCTTGTCATGCTGCTGACTCTAATATGTGCAAATTCTTTATGTTTTCCAGTGGCAGTAGGACGATTGTGAAAGCCCCACCACCTACCTCAGAGAAAATTGAACAGACTAGGTCTCTCAGGTTCATTGCTTCTGAAACAAAGGTTTGCAGAGTTTATCTTTGGTTCTCTAGTCATTTGATTTGGAAATATGCATCATCTTGTTGGTGTATCTCAGTAATAGTACTTTAAATGTAGATAGGAGACCTAAAATGTGTCTTCATTTATTTTTGACATATCTATGAAATCATTGATCAACAACAACAAAGAAATCTTGTATTTCTAGATACATGAGAGGTTACACTTCTAGTTTGCAATGATTGTAATTATTTTTTTTTGTTTTAGAATGGCTTCTTCATAATGACGTAAAGGATCTTTTCTAGGTTGTTGATTTATTCTAGCTATTTAAAATATATAAAACACAGAACTAAAATGTCTTGAATCCAAGTTGGATGTTTTAACTTTTCCTGAAGTCACACGCCTGGGATGTGAGTCAACTTGGTTAGATGAGTAACTTGAAAATCATGCCAAGTTGATGCACAAAACTAGTCTTGCAAGTCTGTTTAGTAACAAATGACCAGATTTTTTTAGTTGACATGTGGTTACCCAAAACATCAATTAGAATAATGGTATAAAATAAACATTTTCTGTATGCAAATTGTGGTGACTTTCTGCCGATTGCTTTTTGATGCATATTTGATTCTTCTTGCAGATTAAATCATCTTGTACCCATGAATATGTACCGGTGGTTTATCCAGATGCTGTTCTCACAATAGAGATTTTCCATAACAGAAGAACAAACGTGAAGGTAGTGTCTAAAATAATAATTTATGCTAACCTTTTTCATTAAATAATATTCACATTATGTTTCTCAACTACAAAAGACATCTGGAAGTATTTCTGCGGTATCTTTTCTCTGGGTTAACGTGGTCTATTTGGTCATTTATAGAATTTAATTATTCTTTTTTCTTTTATTGTATATGGCATTGGCAATTTGACTTTCAATGTAAATTTTGTAGACCCAAGAATTATTTGTATTAGGAAGGCAGACTCTTACTCAGTTGAAGGATAATATTTCATGTCTGGCAGATGAGTTGATGCATAAAGCAAAGCAGTATGATCCTTCTGGGTATTTCCTGATTGAAGTATGTTTATAATTCATATATGTTCTCTTCGATCATTTAACTGATGCTGATCCAATGTTCTCACAGAGAGCTGATAATTGCTATGTATCCAGGATGTCTTTTACAATGATCTCAGAGATCCTTCTGCCATAAATTATAGTGAACCGATATTCAGTTGGCTCCGAAACTGCAAAGAAGAGGCTCTAGAAAAATGGGAATCTGCTATTACTTCTGCTAGCTTGCAAAAGAAGCAAAAATCTGTGCTGGGAATTGGATATACATCTCACTTGCCCACTTTTAAAGTAGCTGATATGCATAAAGCAAGATTTTGCGACTTGCATTTCAAATTGGGTTGTGGCTATCTCTACTGTCACCAGGTACTGTTTTGCATTTTCTACTAATCAATCTTCAAATGACTAAGCTACTGGGCCTGGTTGTTAGTGATGCATCTAAACTCACCATTGTTCTGGCTGGTCATGTGGTTTCTAGTGTATATCTTTAGGCTTATTTAGGCAACCTTTTACTACCTGAAATTACTTCAAATAAAGACATACTAAAAGGTACTTATTTGTGGTTGTGATCTACCTCGAAACACCTTTTACCGAGGTTTGACCATCTCATGCCTCCAATGGGGTAAGCATTTTCTTTGGTGTGCTGCAGAAGAATATTTGTATACCGTTTACCATTTATAAAGATGGTTTGAGGTCCAAGCCTGACAAACTCTTTTGGATGATAATCTAAAAGTGTAACCATCTCTTTCTTCATCCTTTCTCCATCTAGGTTTGGAATGCATTCTCCTTCAAATTTGACTTTCAATTTTGTTACTTGCCCTCCCTGACTCCTCAGCCTTCTTGACCCGTTGAGTTCAGTCTATAGGGGAAAAAATTCAATAGGTGAATCCCTTTTTGAGGCAAGCATGGCACCATTGTGTAATCACTGGAAAGCACAATGCATGGGACCTCCGATTCATTAGGATATATTGGAGGACATTCAAGTGACTTTTATTTTATTTTATTTTATTTTATTTTATTTTTTTAAAATGGCATATCTTATTCCCTTATTACTTGTTACAAGAATAAAGGTTACACAGAATAGCAATGCCTGCCCCGATACTAGCTCCCTTTTGTGTATTTCATCTCTAGCAAGGTGATCAACGACAAACTTTTCTGATCTAGGAACATTAATCCATATTGTCCATACAGTATCCCTGCAAGATATAGCATCGTACATCTCATCAAAGTCAGACCTGTGTTTCCATGGAAGGTTGGTGGTTGACAAGGGAGGCTCTCTACTTGCACTAAACCCCTATGTTGCTGCTGGAGAAATTTACCCAGTCTGTAATGCTCTAGCTTTTGCCTCATTGGAGCAGCATGAACCACCTGGACTCGAGTATAGTAGTATGCAATCCCCATCACTATTTTCTATGGCTCCTCAAATTCTAGCCGGACCTGGGTTCCTTATGGATGAGGCATCAAAGTCTAAGTTTGAAGCACCTACTGGAGGGGGTTTCTATACTTTCTTGATTAAAACTGTATCACTTTACCCCAGGGTTTCCATACTTTCTGGATTAAAACTGTATGACTTTAATATGCTTATTGTACAGTGGTTTTTGTGCCTGCTTTCCAGTGCTGCTGCATTCTGGACTTACTTTGCTTCGCTTTTGAGTTTTTCAGGGCGATTGTAAGCACATCATCGTTATCAGAGACATGCGATTGCTCCATGCCGAAGATGTGCAAAACCGTGCTGCATATCCTATCCGAATATTTCAACCTCGACAACGGCATCAGAAATGCTCTGTCTGCAAAATTTATTTTGCAACAAAGGTTACTGCTGATGATAAGTGGGCTTCGGAGAATCCCGCATACTTCTGTGATGATTGCTATTTCCTTCTCCATTATGGACAGGATGGATCTTTGATTTATAATGAGTTCAATGTATACGATTACCAAAACATATGAGATTACCGTTAATGATTGAAAACAGCTTAGAATGAAAAAGACGGTCATATCAGTTCGGTTTTTAAACTATTAACCCAAACACAATATTTTTTGTAAGAAGTGTTTTTTGTTCCATGAAAATAAAAGTTTGACCCCTCTAAAAGTTTATGCCAAATGCACCCTTCGTTTCCTTAAAATTCGAATTAGGGTGGAGGAGTTAGGTAAAGACAACCCTCATACTCGATTACTCTCCCGAGACCAACCGGCTAGTCTGAACCCCTCTACTCGACCCAACTGCTTGAAAACTGAATTAACCCGGGCAGGTCCTACAAATTAAATGGTGGCGTTGGAGACACGTATAGTGAGGATGAAGGGGTTAAAGTTAAACACTAAGTTCTTTCTCACTCTAACAATCCATCTGAAACTTCTTTCTCACTCTAACATTCCATCTGAAACTTCTTTCTCACTCTAACATTCCATCTGAAACTTCGTTCTCACTCTAACATTCCATCTGAAACTTCTTTCTCACTCTAACATTCCATCTGAATGGGCATTTTCAAGTTTCAACATCCTTTTGCCCAAGTATGAATGCTGATCCTGATTTGGGCTCTATGATGCCAGTCATTGACATTTAGTGAGTGGATAAAAAGCAAAAAGGTGGGCGAAAGAATAAAGACATGAAAAGGACTAGATCCAATGAAATGAAAAGAGTAGAACACTAAGAAACTCAGAGATAATATTATAAGTGGAAATCAAGCTGTGAGAGGAAATTTGAAGTGTGCAGTTTGAGGACATTGGTAAAATAATAAAAATGAATGGGAAATCTAATGAAGCAAAAAGTTTGGTTTGGTTCAAACATGTTAATGATTTTGTATTGCTACCCATGTGGAAGTTAATGTTACTAGCTGATTTGCCCTGGGAAATGTAATTAGGCCTAGTTCAACGAGCCCGGATCCGATGGCCAAAATGTAGCGTGGCCAAAGCGAATCACGGGGCGCCCTGTACGGTGCTTAGGTGGTGCCCCGTGATTCGCTTTGGCCACCTGCATTTTGGCCAGCGGATCCAGGCTCATCACGTAATTCACTTTAGCCACGCGCATATTTTGCCGAGCGGATCCGGGCTCTAGTTCAGCTTGAAATAACTAGGTATAGTAATTGCTTGAACCCTGATATGTTTCATAATACTACACTAGGATTATTGACTTTTTGTGGGTTGGTCAAAATCCCATTCCCCTCCACTTTTTCTTTTTAATAAAAATAAATGACCTGAGGAAAATAAGTAATTAATTAAGTCAAGCTACCTTGCTAAAACCAACTAATTTACACCTTTTGCGAATCGTATTAATACACGGACAAGTAATTAATTAAGTCGAGCTACCTTGCTAAAGCATGCCACGCTAAAACATGATTATTCGAGGGATTTAATTGGTTACGCACCTTTATCAATCTGATGTTCAAAATGGGATTCTTCAAGGGGAAGCCTCGGTACGAGGAACCTTTCCGATGATGCTTTATCAGAAAAGTTGGGAAGCAAGCGTGCTGTTGAGGTCACGGTGGCATCATTTTATGGCTCTTTTATCTTTATCAGAATACCAAAATTTTTCTTCCAGCAAGGAAAAATAAGCCTTGGGAAAGCTACAACAAAAAACAACAACAACAACAACAACAACAACAACAAAAAAAACAAAAAAAAAAAAAAAAAACTTTATTGAATACTAAATTTTTCAGTCCAGCTAGGGAAAAGTCAAATTCAACTTAGTGTTCACTGTCCCAGAATTCGCAATTCATCATAATTCACATCCCAAAAATTCTCAATTTGTAAATTTTAATTATAATTTTGCACTCAATAATCGGGTTCTTATTGACTCGGCCCAGTTCACTATAATCAACATTAATTTTATCTTTTTACCTATAAAAATATAATGTATTTATAAAGTTGTATGCACCAAAATGTGCATGGCCTAATTTCGACAAATCCAGGAACCCACCGATCTACCAAACAACGATCGTGGGTAGACTCTATCAAAATTCAAAGCCTCTCAACACAGCCCATCGCAAGGTCCATCCGCACTGCCGCGTCATTGGTACAATCGTCACCCCTATCAGCATTAAACCGCCGCGTTAGCCCTAGTCAGCAGTCGAGTCATGATGCCACTCAACTCAGCAGTCAACGACAAGTCTGGTCGCCAACAATGAAATCTAAGAAAATGGCCACGATCCCCTTTTCAAGGGATCCAACAGAGGAGTTCTTAGTCCTCCTCCCATCTCAATAGCAAAAAGAAGAAAGGGGATCGTGATCTCTTTTATGAGGAAAAATCCTCAACAGCAGCACAAAATCGGCTATAAAGAGCCAAAAAAGTTTTGTCGCAGGGGTTCGAAAGATAGAAGTCGAAGTGCTTATTCACGCACAGAAGCTCTCTCTCGAGACAAAGGTCTGAAAAATCTTTCATTGAGAAGAACCATCAGAGGCTCTCTGTAAAAAAACGAAGGTCTGAAAATCCCTCCACCGAGAAGAAACCCCACTCACAAAAACTTTCAAACCAAATAAGTCAAGTCACATGTTGTTCGTTGTTCAACAATTCGACCGGCAGCAGCTCAACACGATCGCCGACAACGTCACAAGTCGATACACGCGGAGCACAAATACCTCCGTCTGACCGACCAAAGCCACACCAGTTCGTGCACACTCGTTCCTGCAACTCGAGTCTCGACGACGACTCGTCAGAAGCTTAACTTCGCCAAATACACACGGAGATCGAATCAGAGTAAATATAGGAGATTGTACTCACATTTTCCTGATACAAAACACACCATGTAACACAAATTTATTCTAAAGTAATTGAAATATCCTCTCGATCGCACCTCTTCGCGGACCGGCGGGTTTTCGGTGAAACAAAAGTATAGAGGATAATATTCAATGGTTGAACCATCGGTCCAACCCGGTCTAACCAGGTTCAACCAAAACCTGCCCGTTGGCAGGTTCGATTTTTAAAACATTGATATGAAGTATAATTTAACATATCTGGCTCGTTAATAAACAATAAATCCAATTAGGACAGCTCACCTCCTCTATCCTTCTTCCTAATTATCTTATTAAAATGTCTGTAGTTGGGATATTTGACAAGGGTGTGACACAGTTTGGCACTGTTTGTTCCATCCGAGCCAATCCGGGTGACACATACTTGGGCCCCGCGTGACATACAATAATTAGATTAGTTCCCCCTTAAAAGTGACCGCAAAGCTACTACATCCAAAAGAGCAAACTATTATTATTATTATTATTATTATTATTTTTATTATTATGTACAGGAATATATATGGTCATCCTTGGCCGGAGCGATTATATTTAATTACATGTTCATAATGATTTTCTTAGTTTTTCTTAATTACTGATATCTTATATGCATTTCTTCAAATCTTTTTTACATTATCCATGGCACGTGGCAAGAATAGGCGGATATCATAAGGCGAGTTTAGTTACTTATCGCGAGTAATTAGCCTTTGCCGGACACGAAATTTCGAGAAAAAACTTTCCTCCTTTTTTCAACCACCGCGAAGAAAAGACAGAATCGCGCCACGACAGTACTCGCGGGATGGACGGCGCGGATCGATTCTGCACTCGGGGCTTGGGAGGGTGGGTCCCATGAAGAGCAAATCATTGTTTCGGTCCAGACTTGCGGGGGATATTTTCGTCAGATTTGTTATCCGTTCGCCTTCCGCTACCTTATTTTTTAATTAATTTAACGTTTCGGTGGAGGATTAAATGATATATATATATATATATATATATATATTTTTTTGTCGGGATTAAATGATTTCGGCGAGGAAATCGTCCGAATATTTAAAAGCTGGGTTCGCTTCGGTGATGTTTTGGGAGCGCATTAGTGGGAAAAAAAAAATAAAAAAATAAAACAATCTGGGAAAGAAAAAGACCGGAAAGCGAAAGTTGAGCGGGCTCCTTTTCTCCAGCCGAGGCTGCCGGTGATATCCAGACCACTGTCGCCGGCAACCTTTGCTTTCGCACTTGCTCTTCTCCACTTGCATTAGCGGCGACGAGGTGCCGAATGCGGCTGCGGGAGCTGTAGATACTCCGATCTAGGGCCTTCGTCGGTAAGATCGATGTCTGTCGTGGTTTGGTAGCGCGGGGAGTTTGCTTTTTTAGTTTTATTTTTTATTTTCGGGTGTGTCGCTCGCCGCCGTTACTTTTTGTGCAGATCGTTGTTACATGCTTCAGTTTGTAGTTGAAGTACGTACGTTTCGTCTCAGATCTCGAGATGCTCGACGGCGTGAACTGAATCTGTTAATGTGCTTTCGGTTCAAGACGGAACCGGACAGGTTTGAGAGGTTTTGGCCTCGTTTTCTCCGTTGAGAGTAGTGAATTTCTAAACTCAAGACGGAAAGGTGTCTCGTGTTCAAGATGAGTCGTGTTCGTCTTTCGAATCCATAGAAAAAAAAATGTCTGACATTTTTCTTTAAGTAAGGCGGGCCGGCCGAGAGCTTGTCCGACTATGTGTTTACTAGATTGGACTCAGTATATGAGGCTCGCGGCTTTCTGTTACTTAGAGAAGGGTGGATAAGTTCCATCTCCGACCTCTACATTGCCTTTCTAAGTGAAGGGAAGTCTGCGTAATCAAGTTACAGCGATTCTGGCAGCGAGTCATACAGTCTCTAAGCCATATCCTAGCTCAGTAGCCGCCGTTCTTTTTGGCTTTTCAGTTCAATCGTCCATTTCCGTTTAATGTCCCCGTATTTCGTTTGTTTAGGTTGGGAAACAGTAATTGCTATTCTTATATAAATGTTATCTTTCTTGTTCTAAGTTTTCGCTTTATCGTTTGTGTGATGTGGAATTCCCTTTGAGCATTTACACTCGAAGTGTTGTTTAACGGCTCGTTCTCTTTGTATTTATGTTTGTGGCAGTTTTGAAGGGCTCCAGAGATGGAAGATTGTTCGCTTAATTCTGAAGCGGTAGTGAATAAAGAAGTTGTGGATTCAGGAAAACAAGTCAATTCAGCAGAAAACGTTAAAAGAAGTTCAAAGACGTTGAAAACTGGTGCTTCCTCAGTATCCTGCTCTTCTGTATCCGTCTCATCAAGCAAAAGACGAGTAGAAGCCTCAACAGTTTCTGGTTCAAGTACTAGTGCTGCGAAATCTGTAGGAGCAAAATCATCTCCAAGCTCAAATGCCGCTTCATCATTGAAGAGAAGAAACAGCACAGGGGGAGTGCTGGAGAAGCAAGCAACAGCTCTTGCAACGTCTGGGGCCAATGGGAGTATCGCACATACAGACAAACAGGTCACACGCTCTAGGCCTGGTTATCAGGCTCTCACAGAAAGTAGAAGAGCATCGCTGCCCACTAGCATATCTAAAGCATCTGCTTCAGGTGCCTCTTCAGAAGTGAAGAAGGCCTCACCTGCCTCACCAAGCACTAGAACTTCATCCACATCTTTAAAGTCTGAAGCTAGCAAGCTAGATTCTGTGAAGAAGTCCTCCATTAAATCGTCAATATCAGTTTCTACTACTAGAAGGATCCCAACTTCTTCTTTGGATAGTAGTGGTACTAGCAATCTCAGGAGGTCAATTTCCAAGGTCTCTTCTCCATCTGCCCGCTCTCCATCTGCTCGCTCTCCATCAGTGACGAGTAGCTTGAAGTTGAGTTCCTTGTCTTCATCTGTAGACAGGGGTTCCTCCTTATCAGGTAGACGGAAAACATCAACTCCAGATAGCCGAGAGTCCCGTTTTATGATGCTTCCACAGGTGGAGGTCAAAGCAGGGGATGATGTTGTAAGCACTCCAATCACTTGTATTCCAATTAAAGATGGCTGTTGTAGAGTAATGGTTTGTATGGGAGTTTACTGTCTTTCTTATAAGGAAGAAGTTGAATTTGAAAGTTTGTTTTTACTTCTTTGGTTTTGCACGAAAAAAACATGGGTTTTTGATGTAGAGGATCTTTTGAACCCACACAAACTGAATTCCATTCATGTCTTTAAACTTATGAGCCCAAGCAGTTTGATCTTTTTTTTTTTTTTTTTTTGAATATGGTGAATATTTTATTGATGAATGAAAAGATACATCGTGTTACATATCATCTTTCTATTTCAGTAGCTTATCATAGTAGCTCTACAAAAAGTATCCATCATGGTAATGGAAGTGTAGAACCAGTAGCTAGGTGATCTGTTGCTTCCTTCACGTTCTAGGTTGTCTGCTATTGAATTTACTGATCTGTGAACATGTTTCCATTGTATGTGCTTCATGTGAGAGAGAGAGTGGATCTCATCATACAAGTACCTGACTTTGCATGGGGAAGGGGCTCCTTTTCCCCAGATAAGGGCTAGCTTAGAGTCCCCTTGTATCTGCAAAGGCTCACTATAGTGCTGGAAGTATAATCTAATTCCATTCAGCAAAACCATCCATGCAGTTTGATCTGTTGGTTTAGACATGCAGAAATATGATTTTAATAGCTACAAGCTAGTTTAGCTGTCACAACTGTTTAAGTAACTGCATACATACACCAAATGCTGACTCTACCTTTTTTGCCACATGTACTTTATCATTTTCCTATTTAAAATCTATATCCTTTTCTGTAAATTGAACCACAGTTCAATGGCGCCACATTTGAGTGTTATTAGTGTGTGATCTGTATTAAACCTTGTTGGTTTCAGCTGGTTTGTTCTTCTATCTTTCTTTGTGGTTCCATTTATCCTCTGTTTTACCAGTCCTACATTATTTGAGGTCTTATGATGTGTTCTGTCTTCCTTTCTCAAATATTACCACCATCTTTCTGAAGTAAGAAAGGACATACTCAGAAGGGAATGATAGAGTTCATTCATGATTCAGAAGAACATCAATGAAGGTTAGGATCTGGAGCAGAACTAGGATAATGGGATTCTCATAAATATGAGAGTTCAGGGATTTTTTTTTTTTTTTTTTTTTTTTTTGTAAGGGCGTATATAAACTCCCACTTACAAACTTTAATAGACTCCAATACTCCATTGCTGCTGTGGGCACCCCAACCCAAGACCTCCTGCAATAATAACTCCCATGGGATCACTGAGCTACTGCCCAAGTTCCCAGAGTTTTGGGAAAATATAGTGTACCTAGTGTGACTAGGATGTGAGTTTTTTATTCACTGAGCTAATGTAATATTTGTTTGCTGTTAGGCTACACCTTGGATGTTTTAAGTCATACTTATCTTTCTTTTACAATGCTCAGAGACTGGATCTTAGGGGACACAGAGTTCGTAGTCTTAAAGCCAGTGGGTTGAACTTATCACAAAATCTCGAGGTAAGTAGTTTTACATTGCTCTCATCTGGGTTGATATATGTCATGGCTTAATGTTTCCAAGTGAAGATTTTTGGAGTTGCTACCAAGCTAAGAAGCTACAATCCCAATATAGTTTTTGCTTGACTGGCTTTTTGGGTAATGTGTTCCCAAAAATCCATCAAACCAAATGCCTAACTGAGACAAACCTATCAAATTATGTCAAACAATGGCGTCAAAAGAGTATTGGCCCGTTGGAATTTGCTCTGATTCTAGACATAGGGAGATTTTTGTGATATCAGCTGTAAGGCATGCTTGACTATACCTCACCTTTATTCAATCTCCTGTTATCTTGAGGCAGTTCCTTGCATCATACTTCCTTTTCCCTTGTCAATTGTGTTGGGCAAGAATTAGTTCCATAAAAAATCTGTGGTATGGACATATGCTCGTTTTGAGTTTTGATTGATGTTATGTTACTTCTCTGCTGCAGTTTGTATATCTCAGAGACAATCTCTTGTCTTCCTTGGAAGGAATTGAGATTTTGAAACGGGTTAAGGTTTGTCCGAACTTGTTCCTGTAACTTGTTGCATGTTCTACCATTGTTTCTTCTTAGTGAACTTATAAACTTGTAAGTTTGTAGCTGCAATAAGTGATTGTGATGTGGAGCTGCAGGCGTTACTCAAGGGCATACTAAAAACTTGTCAAATTTTAATCTGAAATATTATTAAAACCAAAAATATTGTTGAATTACCTGGGAAGAGAGAATGGTCATATAACTGCGGTTGCTTTTCTTGACTTTTTTTTCCCTCTTGTGTCTTTCTTTTGGAGTCCCTACTAGTTTATCAATGAAATGTATGTGTCTGTGTTAAATAGTATGCCAATATAAAACTATTTGTTACAGGGTTTTGAAGTTGTTTGACACATTTATAGTTTTGATATGTAAACTAGTTGGTTTTTTTACTCTCTGAGCTCATAGAACTTTCTATTTTATCCTCAGGTTCTTGATCTCAGCTTTAATGATTTCAAAGGGCCTGGGTTTGAGCCCCTGGAGAATTGCAAAGCCCTGCAGGTCTGTGCTCACTCTCATCTCTTTTATTCCTCAAATGAATCTATTATACATGAATAGTGCATATATTTCTCAATAGACATGTTTGTTTGCATGGCCCCAACATGCATGCATATTTCTCAATAGACATGCATATATTTCAAAAGTCTAAGTGAGTCGCCCCAATTCCCACCTCAAGGACCCAGACATATTTTGAGCACAAGGTTCTAGGACACAATGTCATGATGATACCCACTTCCTAGTGATTAGTGGCAGAGACTGGGGGGGGAGGGGGGAGCAAGGGGTCCTTGGCCCCCCAAACATTTCCTAAACCCTTATATAGGGTTAGGCCAATAAGGCCCCCCACCCATTTTGAAATATAATGTATATATGTATATATTATAGGTAGATAGAGGGAGGGAGAGGGAGAGGGAGGGTATTTATATGCCTTTTACATTAAAAAAAAACATTTCCTTTGTGCCCCCCACAAGAAATTTTTCTTGGCTCTGACACTGCTAGTCATCCAATGTTAAGGGGATGATAATCCATCGATAATAAATTAATGCTTGCAATAAATAATATTTGTTAATTACATAAAATTAAATATAAAAATAGCTCTGAGCATAGCCCCACCCAAAATGCTAATAGTACATGGGTCTCTTAGTAGGGGCGGGATCGGGTCAGGTCGGGTTTATTGGGGAACCTGACTTGACCCGACTTGAAAATACCTTATTTGGATTCCCAAATCCAACCCGCTGGTTGGGTTGGGTCGGGTTTGTGTTTGAGTTCTAACACCCGTTCCATTTTTTTGCGGGTTCAGGTTTTGGGTTATATAGGTCGGGTCGGGTTCGGGTTTTCTAAAACCCAAATGATGGCTACCCTACCTCTTAGAAAGTATTAATGCTGCAACAATTGCAAATAATGAATGGGTGGAGGAGATGCATTGATTAGGTGAGTAGCAAGAACAAGATATTATAAATTTAAGAGACTGAAAGTTTTCATAAGGCTACAGCATAGATGAGGCAACTGAGATGATCCTATCTGCTATATGAAAGATTTAGCTTTGCATGTCCAGACAACTTAGGTGGATAGTCTGAAGTGATTTAGTTGATACCTGGGTGAGCAGCTCATTAGATTTTAATCCCTGATTTAGACATCTTCAAGTTTGACAGATCGAGCATCATTTAATTAGTTGTGTGCATGACATTCAACATGCATATTTTGTCCGTAATTTGTATTTGGAATCATTAAATGATCGCCTAGTGTTTGCTTGTGTATTTGTAGATATATGTATCACAAATTAAACATTTTGAACTTATTAAGTGGTGTTATAAATGCAGCAACTCTATCTTGCTGGGAATCAAATCACCTCACTTATGAGTCTTCCTGAGTTGCCCAATTTGGAGGTATAGTTATACTGCTATGTTAGCTGTCAGTGCTTGATAGTAAAATCCTTGGCATGAGTCTAAGAATTTTCTGTCTTCTTTTCAGTTTCTTTCAGTTGCTCAAAACAAATTAAAATCCCTTTCCATGGCGAGTCAGCCTCGACTGCAGGTTTGCTGGTATTAAATATATATGAAACATTTCTTATCTGTTCTGTCGAGTTACTCATTATTTATTTATGCAGGTACTAGCTGCCAGCAAAAATAAAATTTCAACGCTTCAGGGTTTCCCACATTTACCAGCTCTTGAGGTTGGCTTTGTTCTCTCTCAGTTTGTTTACTGCCTATTTTCTGGCCTTCCAGATTTCTATATTGCAGACAGCCTGGAATCTTCAAAAGAAGTTTTACTCTTTTATTCATTGTAGTATCTAATCTCCATTCAGGTTTGATGGGCTTATTTTCTCTCAGTAAGAAATGCTATAGCTGTATATGTAGAATATAGAGTAGACCCTGCTGATATACAGGCTTTTCCGATACTAATATAACTTCAGTCTGTATGTATATTGCTCTATTCTATCATTTAATAGCTGTATCTTTGAGTGCTGTGAGTTGACTTGATATTTACAAATCGATGGACTTTGAACAATATCATGTGGTGCAGCATTTGCGAGTGGAGGAGAATCCAATACTGAAGATGCCTCACTTAGAAGCAGCATCCATATTGCTCGCAGGACCAACTTTGAAAAAATTCAATGACCGAGGTATGTCATAATTCATTCAACTAGGGCTGGACTTGTTATTTTACTAAACACCTGCTTGATAAGTCATTTTGTTTAGGTTCTTGTGTGTAATGGTTAAGAGTCCTTGAGTTTGCTAACCACTTTTTTGTTTCTGTTGCAATCTGTTCTTTATTGTGTATGTACTAACTTCTTCAATATATTCTTTGCCCATGCAGATCTTTCAACCGATGAGGTAGAAATCGCAAAACGTTATCCCGCTCACACAGCTTTATGCATCAGAGATGGTTGGGAGTTTTGCCATCCAGAGATAGCAGTAGGTGAGACCGGCCTGCTTTTTGACTAAAGAGTGAATCTGGTGGTCTCGGGTCTTGCAGAACTACTAAATGCTCAAACAATTGATGGTTGAATGAAAACCAAGTGGGAGTCACTGTCTCTTTCTTGGACCTTTTTGCTTGCTAATGTGCTACATGCTTTTACCTTTTTCTTTCCTTACCTCGCCATCTATTTTCTGAAGGCAGTCGTCTGGTTGTATTAGTGTTGTTTAAGTGGGTTGTGGTGCCATTCCAGGTGAAATAATTATTGGTATCATTTACTCCAAACCAAACTGAAACAAGAAACACTCCTCAATTACGTTGCTTGTGCTTGGTTTTATTTATCCTACTTCACCATAAGTTTTCTGTCCGAGACACGTCTTCTAAGCGATACTCTTCCAGTAACTCTATGAAGTTTGTGTCTCTTTGGATCTTCCTTTATCATTCACTTTTTTTTTTTTTCACAAGGGATACCTCCGGCTCAAGCTGTCTTCTGGAATAATGTGTTGCATATCTTGTAATAGTCGATTTACCTCGTCATCTACTTTATTGTAACCTGCTTTATTCTACCTTCCAATTTAATTTTCTCATTTCCATTTATCTTATGAGTCTAGAAGTTCTCTAAATTTTTGTTTGATTTGGCTGCTACTATCTAGTCTTGAAGTGCCAGTGATTTTTTTTCTTAATTTCTTAATGTAACTGTTTGTCATTGTTATCTAATAATGTTTGGACAGATTCAACTTTCCGCTTTCTTATTGAAAAATGGAAGGATCACTTGCCACTGGGCTATATGCTCAAGGAAGCCTCTGTTGATAGACCATTTGAAGAAGACATTTGTCGTTGCCACTTTATATTTACCAAAGAACAAACAATTGATGGTGATTCAGAATTGGTTCTGAAATTCCAGTGGTTTATTGGAGAGAGAACTCCCACAAATTTTGTGCCTATTGCTGATGCTGTTGGAGAGGTGTGAACATTTAATATTCTTCTCGTAGAATTAACTTCTGCTGATTGCTCTTGTTGATTTTGTGATCCCCTTTTTTTTGTTGATTAGGTTTACTGGCCAAAGTATGGGGATATTGGAAAGTTCTTGAAAGTTGAGTGCACTCCCACAATGACGGGGACTGAATACCCCTCTATATTTGCAATTTCTTCACCAGTTTCACCAGGTAACTATGTGACTTACATTAATGTACCTCGTGTCAGAAATTTTGTCCTTCTTCCTAGTGTTGGAGGTAGATGCCGAGGAGGATAGTTACACTTAATTGGAGATACTAGTTTGTAACTGTAAAGTGGGTTGGTAATATCCTATAATGAGGCCATAGGCTCTCTCTATACAGGAGATTGTTGAAAATGTCATTGATTTTTCACATAGAGAACTCTATCTCAATGTTGGTACATGTTACATTTAAGAAGAAAAAGTTCTGTTCAGACTGTCATATACATGCTTATCATCTTAACTGTATCTTCCAGTCTGCTGCAGATACCTTTCCTTTAGGCTGCACATGCATGTCTAACATGAAAAAATGTTAATCTTTTGGTCCTCCAAATCATTAGCTAACTTAGCTCTTTTTGTGAAATAATTTAATGATGAAAGGTACTCACTAGTCTTTCTATTTGTCAGATAATTTGTTTTGGGTAGCCACTAGTCTTTCTATTTGTCAAATAATTTTCTTAATCAGGAACTGGACATCCAAAGGTCATCAACCTGAATGTGCATGGGGAACTTGTGGAAGGAAATGTTATCAAGGGCTCTGCAGAGGTTGCTTGGTGTGGTGGGACCCCAGGAAAAGGTGTTGCCAGGTGTGTTTGCCTCCATTTTCCCTTCAATTTGATTTCCAAGGACGTTTTGTATCACTTAAAATTCATACATATTTGATCTGCTTGTTATTTATCCAAGAAGATAATATATACTCTTTCAAAATTATTTCCAGCTGGTTGAGGCGAAGATGGAATAGCAGTCCTGTGGTTATAGGTGGTGCCGAGGAGGAGGAATACCGGTTAACTTTGGATGATGTTGATTCAAGTTTGGTCTTCATGTACACACCAGTGACAGAAGAGGGTGCTAAAGGAGAACCCCAGTATGCAATGACAGATTTTGTAAAAGCAGGTGGAACTTCATATTCATCTTTAATATGTTGAAGTTTCTATTTGTTATGCATGATATCTGATGGTGTTATAATCTTTTTAATGACTAATACTGATTCTTTCTCCCAGCTCTTCCATCCGTCAGTAATGTACGGATCTTAGGAGATAGTATTGAAGGGAGTATCATAAAAGGTGTTGGTGACTACTTTGGAGGGAGGGAAGGCCCTAGCAAGTTTGAATGGTTACGGGAGAACAAGGACTCTGGGTCTGTTTCTTTGCTTATTTGAAATCTTCGATTGACAATTATTCATTGTAACCATTTTAACAACACATCAATCTCTTTTCTATTTCTTCAGTTTTTGAATTCTTGCTTCAAATAAATTAATTGTGCATAAAATTAGAAAGATTTCATAAGTGACTATTTTTGCAAAATTGTTTTCATTTTACTAAATGCCAGATTTGATTTCTAGAACTAAAAGTTATTCATCTTCTTTAGGGCACCTGATGGTATGGGCTTCAAACTTATATGCATTCTTAACTATAACTTTTATTTCTATATGATGCATTTTGAGTCATGAAGGGAATGATGGTTGCTTGTATAATCTTAGAGTTTGTCAAAGTTGCATGGCGATTTTAAGAACATGATGGTGTGCTAGTTATGCGCTCCTATAATAGGTCAGCTGACTGACACCAAATTGATTAGATGTGTATCTATTTATCTTTTTTTGGGGGATTTGGTGACCTATAGATCCTGATATAGTCAGAATATTACAGTATGGTAAATGATCACTGTTCTAGTCAAAAGGACTAGGTCTTAAATATCACTGTTTTTTTTTTTTTTTTTTTTTTTTTTTGCATTAAAAAAAAAAAAGTAGTTAGATACTGTGAGATTTTCATAATTTGCTGAATCTGTGTTGGTTTTATTGTATTAAAGATATTTAAAGTCCCTGTTTGGTAGTAAATTACTTTTAAGAAAGTTATTGCATCCTAAATATGGTCCTCTTCCCTGAAGAAATTGGTCTGCTTACTTCCCTCCCCACCTTGTTTTCCATGTTGCTCTCCTAGGTGGTCTCATAAGGAGCAGTTCACAAGAACTTCAGGGGGTTAACACTTCTGTTGTCTCTTGAAAAATTTGGATATAGCAGAGCAGGAGAACCTTTTAGGGCATATCTGTTTCTTTCGGACAGATTGTTGAGAAAACTATGCATATGCTTGCTTAGTCCTATAGAGTGTAATCTATATATTTCCTGGCTGCCTCCTCAAAAGGACTGGTTAAAGCTCAACTTCGAACACAACTTGATGGAAAATCCAAGTCCAGCAAGTGGTGTTGTTGTTAGAGATCCCTGTGGAATCATTCATGCATTTTTTGCTCGTCTCAGGCATTGTAACTCGACCACTGCTGAGCTCAGGGAGCTTCTTCAGGGACTCATAGTGTAAATATCAAGGTGCTCTCGATGGGTTGTTGAGGGTGATGTTCTTCTGGGTACCAGGTACAAGATCTCTCTAGGCTATTAGTGGGAGTATTATGATGAGATAGAGGGTAGATTTGTTGTTGATAGGCGAGCTAGGAAAGAGTGATTCATCACCACCTTGCTTTAGGCTCTTCCCTTCTAATTTGACTGGGTTGTATTTGGTCAATTTCTCTTGTCGTTGCATTTTGTATTTCCAAATAAATATATACGTAGAGGAAGGCTAGCCAACATGTCATGTACTTGTAGATCTACAAGTAAAATTTAAGGAAGAATTGGTAGACTTTCATTCTTTGCCCTCTCTTTATTTCATATTTGCAAAATTGCCAGTCCTTTCTTCTTTAAAATTCATTTGTAGAGAAGTTTTTCTCTACAAGTACTTGTAGAAGACATTTGTACTAAAAAAGATAATATATATATATATGAGGGCGGCTACACTACACGTGCGTGTAGGAAAAAATTTCCTACACACTTTTTAAAGAAGGATTGAGGGGTACTTTTGTAAAAGTGATTTTAACTTTATTCATTTTTTACAAAAATACCCCTCACCTTTATGATAATGACACAACTTTTCTTCTTTAAAAAGTGCATGTAGGGAAAAGTTTCCTACACTTACGTGTGGGAGATCTTTTCTCTCTCTCTCTCTGTGTGTGTGTGTGTGTGTGTGTGTGTGTGTGTGTGTGTGTGTAGGAACAAATCCTACACGCACTTTTTAAAGAAAGAATGAGGGGGGTTTTTGCAAAAGTAATTTGCAATTTTATTCACTTTTATAAAATTGCCCCTCACATTTATGACAATGACATCACTTTTCTTCTTTAAAAAGTGCTTGTAGAAAAGTTTCTTACACTTTGCGTGTAGAAGATATTCTTTCTATATTATATTATATATATATTATATATATATATATATTTCAAATGATAGTCTTATTTCATGTCAATTGAAAAGTGATTTCTCAATTAATAACTGTCACATTTTTCTTAATTCTTATCTTTGTGGTATTGTTCCCTCTAGCCCTGAGACATGGCATCACAAATTTAACAAACTAAGTGTGACTCTACTTGGGTCCTACAAGGCAGATATCTTACTCATATACTATGTTAAATTTGGTTCAGGTTCAACAGAAAATACCTGGTCAACGTAGCACCACATTTTCAGGCGAACAGTTTTGAACACTGATCTTTGTGGACTATTTCCACTAACATACTATGATGGTGGTGGAAATAAAATATATCTGAGTGCACAGCAGTATAATAATGGATTGGTCGTCTCAGTTGAGTTCAAATAAGATTGGAAAAAATTAAAGCTATTCTCTTACATGCTTAATTTTTTTCTTTTTTTTTGGTTTGATTTTTTTAAACCTTTTGTCTGCAAAATTATGCTCCAGATCTGTCATAAGCATTCTTGAGAAAAATACTGAAAACTGTCATACATAATGTGTTGATAAAAGTGAAAAGTTAAAAGTATCAAAGTCTCTTTCGTTCTCTTTTCATAATGCTGTTTGTGCCTGAGTTTGTTTTCACTTCTACAGGATATAGAAGATTAGTTCTCTGAAAGAATATTTCATGAAAAATGTATACTCGTTAGATTATTTGCTGCTGTAGCTTCACTGATTTTCTTTTTCGGGGGGTGGCAGCGAGTTTGTATTGGTGTCAACTGGTACTGCTGAGTATGCTCTAACAAAAGATGATATAGGCAGACGACTGGCCTTTGTGTATATACCAATCAATTTTGAAGGTACTCTGATCCTTGGTTGAGTTTCTATCTCTTTCTCTTCTCTCGCTCTTTCTGCTTTAGGGAAAAGTTGTTTGTTGTAGTCTGAAGTTTTTTCCTTATTTCAGGGCAGGAAGGAGAATCTATTTCAACAGTTACTGATGTTGTGAAGCGAGGTACAAAATGGATGATATGATGTTGAATTTCAATGATTACAATTTATCTTTTGGAGTGAGAATATTCTTTCTCATATATGCTTGGATGATAATTTCTTGTCACCTATAATAATGGTAAACCTGTTATGCTGTCTCCATTTGATGGAAATCTTTGTCCAAAATTACTGTTTTTGCTATAAATGGGGACCTCAACATCAGTCAGCTAACTCCTTGGATTATGTGGAATGGTTTAATTAACATCACATTGTGGCTTAATTTTGTCCATTCTTCTGGTGTTGTGTTTTCCCTATTTCAGCTCCGCCTAAAGTTACTCATTTGAAGATAGTTGGGGACTTAAGGGAAGGGGGAAAAGTGAATGTGAGTGCTAATGTCACTGGAGGAACTGAAGGTTCTAGTAGAGTTCAATGGTTTAAAACTAGATTCTTAAATCTGGAAGGTGAAAATGGTCTCGAAGCTTTAACTGCATCCAAAATAGCAAAGGTAAGAATCATCCACACTCAGTTATTTGTATGGGAAATTTTTCGGAGTGTCCTAACTCTATTTCTTAAAGTACTCTTTTGTGTGGATTTTAGTGAAGTTAGTTATAAGCTCCTCATCTTCAATTAAATCCGTCCAGTATTGGCTTTTGTGCAGGCATTCCGTATTCCATTAAGTGTGATTGATTATTACATTGTTGCAAAGTTTACTCCTATGGCTGCAGATGGTGAGTCTGGTGAGCCAGCATATGCTATCTCGGAGAAAACAGTTGAAAGTAAGTATTGACCTTTGATTTGGAATTAATTGATGATGCCATGTATGAATAACTTCAGCAAGAAGCAGAACTAGTTTTACCTGCAAATGTTGCTGCATGAATAATAAATTCATTAATTGTGTTAATACGTTACTATATTATCATTTGGCTTTTGGTTGTGATTGTGAATTGTTGTTTTGGTGACAAAACTAGTTTTTTTCTAGGAAACTGTACCTCTGGCATGTAATGCAGGTGAGCGTGAATCGAATTTCCAGTAGATTAATTAACTGATGGATGTTTGATGTACATCGACTGAAGTTCCTATTAAAGAAAATAAATTTACAAGAATTATCTATTTAAAATCATTTCAAAACTTTCTTGTCTTAGTTATTCATAGTTGGCATTTTATATTGCAATAAACCAAATGGTAAAATTTGATATATATTGTCAAGAAGTTTCACTAATACATAGTGCATTAATTTTTTAATTTATATTATTTTAATTTATTTTTCTTGGTTTTGTGGAGGTAAGTATCTTTTAAAGGCAATTCATTTTACATTATATTATTTATTTACAGTTGACATTATCTATTAATAATTGAAAGTACAATATTTGTGCCAAATAATAAATAAGTTTTTATTCTGAAGTAAAAGTCTTTGCCTGTTATTTTCTGAAAAATAAAGTTGTTGCTTGTAACTTATACAGGTCTTAGACTAAGACAGTACTACCTCTAGACAAAAATGTTAGCATTAAGCAACTAACATTTGCTGCTTTTATCTATAATGGCTTTCTCTCTCTCACTCTGTCTACCTCTTGCAGCTCTGCCGCCGAGCCTAAATTTCCTAACTGTCACTGGTGATTACTTAGAGGGTGAAATGTTGACTGCATCATATGGGTATATAGGAGGCCATGAAGGAAAAAGTTTCTATAATTGGTATCTTCATGAGGTATTCTTTTTTCTGAAAGAATCATCTTATGTATTTTTCTGTATCATTGAATTTGGTACAATTATCTGACCACTATAGTTTCTTGTGGCAATTTTTTTATGTATCTTGTACAAAATGTAAATGTCTCTAAATTGTTCTAGTCACTTCAAATTAAAGCAGTAATGAAACTGATAAGCTGATTTTTGGCCATGGTGCATTTTGCAATTTATACTGGAAATGTGGAAATTTGTAGTGGCATGAGCCTAATTAATGCTTTGAGCATAATTAGTTCAACAGAGTTGATGACATTCAGGCAACATTCTCAGAAATAATGATCATGAATTTATCATGTCATAACATTGTATCTTTCACAAATCCTCAGTTATAAAAGTATAGGAAAGTGTTTTTGTAAGTATAAGAATAAATTGGTCCAATTGACTAAAAGATTAATTTTTTCCCCAATAATTTTTTTTTTGAAAGTGTCCCAATAATTTTTTTAAAAAATCAACACTTTTATTAATGGCATTATCTTTTGAGGAAAAAGGTAAAGTCTTGATACAACATTAGCTTTTTTTCCCCAAATTTATATGAATTACTGAAAGTCTTTAGCAGAATCCATTACCAATTTGGTTGAAAAGGGTAAATTAGTGTGAAGGACAAACATGATGTGGATATAATTACCTAAAATGGATCTTGACCATTGAAGAAAAATGGGATCTGATATATGATGTATCAGGTTTGAGTAACAGGGTATTCCTCACTGAACCCTTCATCATTGAGATATAACTTTTGGGGTATTAGTGATACTTCAAAATAAATGTCTGAGTTTTATGTGACATGAGTCGGCCTGAGATAGCAACCGGTCTGCTACAGCCATACAATGCAGTGTACTTACAGTATTCTTATAACTTGGTTTTATGCAGGGTGAGAATGAAGTTGGTGTTCAAATACCTGAGGCATCTGGCCTTCTTCAGTACCGTGTTACCAAAGAGGCCATAGGCAAGTTTGTTTCATTCAAATGCACTCCTGTACGAGATGATGGAGCTGTTGGTGAACCAAGAACTTGTTTTGGACAGGAGCGTGTTCGTCCAGGTGGTTACATATCCTTTCTTGAGAACATATTGTCTGTTTAAACCTACATTTTGTGACTTTACCAGGGTATGGTAGATTACTATAAAATCACTGTTCTAAGATTATTGAGAGGTAAAAAATATATAATATTTTCTGAAAGGTTTCATAATGTCTAGTGCATTAATGTATCAGCTTCATTTTTTTCTTTAATTTTAGAGCTTTAGTGACTAGTTTGTTTATAAGCTGGGCAGGATTTTCATTCTGGGCTTTTCTCTAGCACCTTCTCTTAATTATACTGAAATGCCTTGCAGGAAGCCCACGGTTGCTATCGTTGCAAATAGTGGGGGAAGAAATTGAGGCTTCTGTTTTGACTGTTGACAAGAAATACTGGGGAGGCGAGGAAGGAGCTTCAATTTTCCGTTGGTTTGTGGTACGGATCTTTGTGCTTTTAGCTATGACTGGCATTGCATAGCATAAAATGGTTAATATTTGTAAAATATTAAAATTATGTAGTTAATTATGTTAGTGTTTTACTAATTAGTGACTGCCAGTGCTTTTACTTGAGTTCTTGTTTGGTAGTAAAATCAATTTCATGATTGCAGACCTCTCCAGATGGCACAGAGAGAGAAATCAAAAGGGCATCAGCTGCTTCATATATTCCATCTAAGGAGGACATAGGCTGTTTTATTTCTGTTTCATGTGAACCAGTTAGAAGCGATTGGGCTCGTGGCCCTACTGTTATTTCTGAGAAAATGGGACCTATTATACCTGGTATATGTTTTAAATCTTCTTACGATTTTCACAAAAAAGTTGTATCAAATTCTTTGGACTGTTGATGTTCTTATCTGGTGCTAAGCGCCTGATGATTAGATTGATATATAGCATGCTTCTCAGTTACTAGAGTTGAGCATGATACCACGAATCATGTTGTGGATTCTTTTGGTCTGACCAGCCTCTGGCGTGAAGCTGATCCGGGTCAAAGGATAATTTTCTTTCAACAAAATTCAAAATTGTTTATAACTAGGAAGTTGTCTTTGTGGTATACAGGACCCCCTACGTGCCAATCTCTTGAATTCCATGGGTCAATGATGGAAGGACAACGTCTAGGCTTTATTGCTACTTATAGTGGAGGGTGAGACTCTGTAGTTCTGTATATGTTATGCTATTTTACCTGTTGCTTTTGTTCCATGTGTCTCTGAAGCAAATCTTATTTATCTTGCAGTGAGAGAGGAAATTGTATCTATGAGTGGTATCGGGTGAAAGGAAGGGGATTGAAGGACAAAATAAGTGGTGATGGTGAGTAGATATTTCATGCATCTCTTCTGCATTACCTCATGAATCATTAGCTTTGTAGATTATAACTATGACAGGAAATTTCCATTTTCAGAGTTTCTTGATTTAACTTTAGAAGATGTGGGAAGGTGCATTGAGCTTGTCTACACACCCATGCGGAAAGATGGATTAAGAGGAAAAGTAAAGAGCATTGTGTCAGATGCCATTCTTCCTGGTAAATGGTGCTTGTGTTTTATTACATGATCAAAATTTGAGTTATTATCATTTATTTAAATTGAGTTATTGCATCTACCATATTTGGGTCTCTATTAGTTACTTTTGGTGGGTAAATTGGCACTTGTAGTTTGGGCTTGTATACTTATTTATGGTTGATCTATGTTTCTCTTCCGCCATCTCTTAGGAAAAAGTGAGGAAGTCAACTAAAAACTAAGACTGTTCCTTCATTTCCTTTTCTATCAACAGCAAATCCTGTAGGTCTTGAACTCCTTCTTCCAGATTGCTGCGAGGATAAAGAAGTTGTTCCTCAGAAATCTTATTATGGTGGGCAGGAAGGTCCGGGAACATTTATGTGGCACAGGACCAACCGGAAGCTGCAGGCATCTGAATTAAGGAACATATCTGATGCACATGAAGATGCAGTTGTTCTCGGGAATGCACCGTAAGTTTGACATATCCTGATTGGTTATGATATTCAATCTTGCCAGCCGTTGTATCCTCTTGAAACTGCTCATTTTTGCTGTATGTTGGGTTATTGCAACAGAACATACACACCATCACTTGAAGATGTTGGATCTTATATCGTGCTATATTGGCTGCCTATGCGTGCTGATGGGGTTTGTGGAGATCCATTGGTTACAATTAGCAATAACCCTGTTTCTGCAGGTACGCAAAAATTTTGTTCATCGATTCTAGTATTCTTCTTGCTTACATGTAAATCTTTTAATGTTCTGCGAATTGTAAATAAAAACAGCTCTTCCACTAGTTTCCAACGTTTGTGTGAAAGAGCTGTCAACTGGTACATATTGTGGAGAAGGACAATATTATGGTGGATATGAGGGGTCCAGCCTATTTAGCTGGTACAGAGAAACTAATGAAGGAACAATAAACCTCATAAATGGAGCTAATTCAACTACCTATGAAGTTACTGATCCTGACTACAACTGCCGCTTATTGTTTGGGTAACTCTTCTATCCTGTCATCGCTTTCGGATATCTTTACTGATGCTCCACTCGTAAGCTATGAATATTGTGGTACCAAAGTAAAAGTTTGACCTCTTGTTATTTGTTCGTGTAGTGTCAACTATGAACTGCTTATGGTGGGATAGTTTCTCTAGTGGTTCTCAAGTCCCCTATTAACCTTGTTAAAATATTCCTGTAGTTATACACCGGTTCGTTCAGATTCAGTCTTGGGAGAACTCAGATTGTCAGAACCTACTGATATTGTCCTTCCAGGTAAATTTATATATCCTGGATTTTGAAATGTCTCCATCAATTTGTCTTCTTTCCAAAGTTACTCTCTAATTTGAAGAAAATTTTCTGATTTTTGTTGTCAGTATGACTGGCTTACTTGAACTACATAGCCGAATAGGGTTATTATTCGAAAGATGATCAAAAGATTTCAGCTGGCTCTGATCATATGTTTTTATCTTTTGTTGTAGAGCTTCCAAATATTGAGATGCTTACTTTAACTGGGAAGGCAATTGAAGGTGATATACTGACAGCTGTAGAAGTGATTCCAAATAATGGGACTCAGCAACATGTATGGCAAAACTATAAGAAAGATGTTCAATACCAATGGTACAGGACTTTACTTCATGTACTTTTCTGTCCTTTATTTTTGAGTTTTATTACTTGTCACTTTTCTTCTGGCTGATGCAAATTAATTCTTCAGGTTCATATCCTCAGCTGACACAGAGAATCAGTCCTTTGAGCCATTGCCCTCTCAGCGTTCCTGCTCATATAAGATGCGGCTGGAGGATATTGGTCGATGCTTGAGGTGTGACTGCATTGTCACAGACGTTTTTGGAAGGTCAAGTGAACCTGCATCAGCCGTAACATCTCCTATTTTACCAGGTCTAACTGAAGCAGCGGATTGCTTATTTTAATTGTGCTTGTTATGTGTTGAGTTATTACATTCTCACCTCGGCACTTATTGCTTTCAGGGATTCCAAAGATTGATAAACTGGAAATTGAGGGAAGAGGATTTCATACAAATTTGTATGCTGTTCGTGGCACTTATAGTGGTGGAAAAGAAGGTAAAAGCCGGATTCAGTGGCTTAGGTCAATGGTTGGAAGTCCTGATCTTATCTCGATACCAGGTTGGTACTTGCGCCTAGGAATTCAGTGGTGATTTTGAAAGCTTGCCTGTGTTCTGGAACCTTGACTATAAAGATTCTCTATTGGAATGTCAACTTTTACTAAAGAAAGTGTCCTGATTGCTACAGGTGAGATAGGAAGGATGTACGAAGCCAATGTTGATGATGTGGGATATAGGCTGGTGGCTATATACACTCCAGTCAGAGAGGACGGAGTTGAGGGACAACCTGTCTCTGCATCCACGGAGCCCATTGCTGTTGGTACGACTAGATTTTAACTCTCTCCTGGCTCCTTCCCACTCCTTCCCTCTTACTTCCTCTTTCCATATCCACTTCCTTTCTTCTACAATCCAAATTTGATACTATTTTCTTATTCTAATGTTTGCAGAACCTGATGTCCATAAAGAAGTGAAACAAAAGATAGAGCTTGGAGCTGTGAAATTTGAGGTGAGGTCTACTGAACTGAATTAGAACTTCCAAAGTGAAACAAATGCTTTGAAGGACTGGAAGCGAGAGAGGGAGAGGGAGAGGGAACGGAAGAGGGAGAGAGAGTGTGGGTCTGCTCTTGATGACGTCCAGTAAGCTTTTTATTGGTTTGAGTTTGATTTGGATTTGAATAAATCCACTTTCTTGACGCTCCTACGGGCCACATAGGCGTCTTACTCTTATGATGTATCACTAGCTTCAGCCATATAGATGTCTGTGTCGTAATCTTCTGATGTGTGACCAGCTCTGGTCTGCTTGGGTTTGAGAATGAGGTCAGATCAGTGGGTCTGAGAGAGGTGGTCTCCTCTGATCCTGATGGTCATTCAACTCAGTTTTTCCTGGTATTTTCAAGTCATTCTAGAGTCCAGGTTGGAACACTGGTTTGGATTTACATGCAAGATCAAGGCATGTTGATCTGAAATACAGATTTTTAAATTTGTGGTTGTAGTTCATTTGTATTTGACCTCTCTTTTCATTTTTTGCAAGTGACTATTGCTTACCATTATACTTCATTCATCTAACACGTAACATATTCTTCCCTTGTTACAGACTCTGTGCGACCGAGATCGCTCACTGAAAAAGGTTCCACCTGCTCCTTAGATGGCTATATTTCTTTTGATAATTTCAAATAAAAAAAAAGGATGTCTGAAATGAAAGACTTAAACAATACACTCTTGTGTTTCTACAGGCTCCAGGATCAGGCAGTTTGGAAAGAAGAATTCTTGAAATCAACAAGAAAAGAGTGAAGGTTGTTAAACCGGGTTCAAAGACTTCTTTTCCAGCTACTGAAATTCGGGGATCTTACACTCCTCCTTTCCATGTAAGCTTATTCTAGATATAGTATTTGCCTGTCACTAGTCATAAGGAGGTTTAATTTGAATGAATCATAAGAGCTGCTTCTGCCACATAGCCAAATAATTAACAATCAATTTCGACAGGTGGAGCTGTTTCGAAATGACCAGCACAGGTTGAAGATTGTAGTCGATAGTGAGAACGAAGTAGAGTTGATGGTCCAAACAAGGCATATGCGAGATGTTATTGTTCTCGTGATCAGGGGCCTTGCACAGAGGTTCAACAGTACCTCCCTCAATTCTCTCCTGAAAATAGAAACATAGAACGCTTCTATACATAGAAAAGAGCAGAGATGGTAACATAAAAGCTTGTAGGTAGTTGTGATTATAATTTTTCCTATAGCATTTTTCTTTTCCTTCGGGTTAAGTTTGCACTTTCTTAAGCTGTAAAATTATTCAGTTTTACTGGGGTGAAAATATTTGTTGTATGTGTTTGTGGATGGGCTTTGTGATTCATGTAAATTTCTGTTGTAATTTGTGGCTTTCTTTTTCCCTTCTTTTATTGTTTCTTTTTTTTGTCTTTAAACTACTTGAAGCGAAAGATTAGAGCCACTGTTGGTGACAAGTTTTATTTATAGATACCATTTATTACGGCCCCTCTTCCATTCAATGGGTACATTTATCACTGAAGAATGCACCGGCATAGTAATGTTTATGTTCAGTTGTGGATTAGTTTTCTGTGAATGTTGGAGACGGGTAAGAATTTATTTGGCAGGGGAAAAATAACGTAGATAGAGACGAAAATGCGAGGGTCAAGAAGGCTAGTCTGTTAAAGCCTTTTGACTGTTTCACTACCTGTTGTTTTATATAAGTTCAATTATAGAGGGCGTGTCACTACCTCTTGTTTTATAGATAATTTAAGGCTACCAGATGGTTTGGAGGTTGGACCGTTAAACATGCAAACGAACGAGTATGTGTAATTCCTCAATAACAATGAAATTATGTTAAACCAATGAATTAAAATATAAATGGTATAAAACATATGAACATTCAAGTTTACAATTAACTTAAACGAACTGACATGGCCTACAGGCATTTCCTACTATTACGTTTGTGTACTGAGGAGTCATTTAAGAAGATGAAGTTTTTTTATAAATAATTATAAAAAAAAAAAATTAACACAAATGTCATTATTTTAAAAATAATTTTTAGGATGTCATATTCCACTTTGACCGTTGACCACTTTAGTTAAAAGAAATATTTGAGTTCTCAATCTCCTAAAAATTTTTTCATCTAATTTTATTTACAATTTTGAGCAACTGAAAGAGAGAGTCGTAATTGTCCTAAGTTGGAATACTTAAAAAAGCAAAAAGAAATAAAGAAAAGGAAAGATTAATAGTCAAGAAGTTTCGGCTGGAGGCGCTGCTGCGCCTTCTTCAACAACCTTCTCACTTGGATTCCGTTCCCGGGCAGCTTGCTTGGCGATGTCATAGGAAGCATGGAGCCCAAAGAAGAAATAATAGACAAGCAGAATCAGCGTCCAAATCAAAAACCTGAAGTAAGAGGCTTTGTCGATGGACCCCAAGAGGAAGACGTTGATGGCAATGGAGGCCGAAGGCAGCCACGGGACTAATGGAGTCCCCCAGAGTTTGGGCGCCCTGGCTTTCTTCAAGAAAAGTTGCAGACCCAGAGTCCCCAGGAACCAGACGACCCCGGCGACCGCGTACAACGCCACTCCCTCGACGTCGAGGGCCCACCCCAACGCGAACCCCACAGAGGCCGCGAGGATCACGGCGAGGCAGGCGACGAGCTTGTTCCGGTCGGCGGCGGTGGTTTCCCCGGCCACGTAGTATCGGCGGACGAAGAGCGCGACGGCGACGAGGGTGAAGATGAAGAGCGTGGCGATGGAGAGAAGGTTGGATAAGACGGCGAGCTCGGTGAAGAGCGCGAAGGCGGAGATGCCGGCGACCATGGTGACTGTGGCGGCGACCGGGGTCTTGCGTGCGTCGCTGACGAGGGCGAGGCAGGGTGGCACGAGGTGGGAGCGGGCGATGTGGGTGACGTAGCGCGCCTGCCCGATGGCCGCGGCGAGCAGCGCCGTGGTCATGCCCTTGAGCGCCCCCAGGGCAACGACGTACTTGGCCCACCACAACCCCACCGCGTCGAAGGCGACGGCGAACGGGGCGTTGGGGTCGATGCCGTCGTAAGGTTGCATGAGGACGAGGGTGAGCGCCATGGAGCAGTAGAGTACGATGATGACGCACATGGAGCCGATGAGTCCGACCGGGAGGTCGCGGCCAGGGTTCTTCGTCTCCTCGGCTCGGGTGGCGATCGCGTCGAAGCCGACGTAGGCGAAGAAGAGGACGGCGGAGGCCTGGAAGACGCCGTGGGCGCCGTAGGGCGCGAACCCGTGTGGGGCGGTGAGGTTGGTGGGGTCGGCGTGGACGAGGCCCGCGACGACGATGAAGATGATGAAGCCGACGTGGATGATGGTGGTGACGTAGTTGAAGCGGGACGAGTGCTTGGTGCTGAAGATGGCCCCGAGTCCGGCGAGTGCTATGACGGCGACGGCGATGGGGTCGAGGTGGTTGTAGTTGTGGGGCAGGGCGGGGACGACGATGCGGAAGTCGTCGGGGCGGTGGTTGAGAAGGGTGGCGAAGTAGGACGTCCATGCACGCGCCACCGCCGCCCCGGTGACGAGGTACTCTAACAGGATGTTACCGGCGGCGATGAAGGCGATGAAGTCTCCCAGTTCCACTCGCAGGTACGCGAATGATCCTCCTGCGACTGGGATCTCGACGGCGAACTCGGTGTAGCACATGACGGCGAGCAAGGCCGAAACGCCGGAGAAGAGGTATGAGAGGATGACGGCGGGGCCGGCGGCGGTGCGGGCTTCGAGTCCCGTGAGCACGAAGATTCCGGCGCCCATGACGGCTCCGAGGCCGAACCACAGGATATCCCACCACGTCAGCGTCTTCTTCATCTCGTGGAGGCTCCTCGTCTTGATCTCCGTCAGCTCCAGGGCGTCCTCCGACCTGGAAAACATCCGATCCACCAGCCTCGTCGGGGTCTCGCGAATCGCCCTCGCGTAGTTCCCCCAGCTCTGGAACGACTCCTCAGGGAACCAGTTACCGAACCGGAAAAAGCCGCCGCCGCCACCGCCACCCAAACATGAGCTCCTCTCCTCCCCCGCCGTCATCTTAATTAATTCAGTACCGGCGGCCGAAGATTTAAAAAAAGAATGGCTGCAGCAAATATCGATCGAAGACACTCAAAATTACTTCTTCTTCTTCTGGAGCTGCACGATCTCAGCAGTACTATCCACAACTAGTCTCCCTTCGCTCTGTATCAGTAACTACGAAATAATTGCACGCAATGGGACTCTTTACAGATCTGATCATCGAAGATGAACAAACCCTAACAGTTTTCAATTAAACCATCGCTTTTTATATATATATATATATATATATATATATTAGTGTCACATGAATCGCTTATAAAAAACCAAAAATATATTCATATATATATATCTAGAGAGAGAAAGAGAGGGAGCTAAGCACTTCCTCAACAGCAAATCCACTTCCTCAACGACTTCTACGATAACCACAGGTAAGCACACAGCTCGCACCGTTCTCAGGTACAGTTCAAATCTACCACAATTTCAACATCTTCTTCATCGCCTTCCGTTCTTTCAGTCAATCTTCCATTCCTTTATTTTTCATCTCCCTTCTGTTATCACGAGCACTACTCTAATCTTCTGCAGAACCCAACGCACAAAATCCTCTACTCTGGTTCTCATGATACGAGGATTCAAGATCATACGAAGATTACTGCACGCGCACTCTCCAACCGATTATTACCATCAAGCACTCCATATCTAGCTAGCGTGGAAGATCCTCAAATCTTTGTAACCAAAGCTCATCACGCTCTACTCGTAGATCCGCAACACATGCACATCAACGAAATCCCATGCCCACAGACCATGAACGGCCTTCATCTGGACCGGATGGAACTTCACCGATCGCACTCCCCCGAGGTCAAATCTCCATGCAAGGGGTCTCACAAAATCGTCCAGATCAGTGTGAGACCATTAATATTGCAGATCCACTATATCGTACCCTCTCCGCCGGGTAATATATATTACCGTACCCCGGCCACAACGTACCCCCCATCTGCCTCTCCCCTTCCCCTTCTTCTTCCTCTTCTCCCCTCCCCATCGAAACCTTCGAAATCGTATTGACAGATGACCAAAATCTCATATACCCTCTTTGCTCTTGAATTATGTAAGTAGTGATAGCAGTAGGTACTTATTACACTGTCTCTGTTTAATATTTCTTCCATCTCTCTCTCTCTCTCTCTTTCCTCCCCGGCAACAACAAAAAAAAAATTTTCAATGTTTTTGTCTTCATTTCTAGCATTGTAGCTAACAAACAAATACCCTACTGCAACTAACCTTATTGTTATGAATTTGATCTTTCAGAATTGCTGGATTTTTATGCTTAGTAATCCATTTTGGTTCAACTATTGAGCCTATATATGTAGAACATGTTTTGAAACTGCATGGCAGTGCTCTAAATTATTTTACTTCAAGCTCGCTCTTTAGTGTTTTAAAAAAAGTTTGCTTCATAGCCTAATGGAAAGGCACCACTATTAGAGGAGATTCTGGGTTCGAATCCCAGTGCGGCTGAAAATTTTGATGGGTACCTTGTTTTGATACATATCAAGTGTTCTTATTTGATAATGTTCATTTTGCTGAACTATATTTGCTTATGGTCCATCTTTAGCTTTTTTCCCGTAGCATTCCTCATTCTTTTAAGCATAATCACATTGTTCACAAATTGCAAGATTTAATCAACTATTACTTGAATGAAGCTTTGACCTTAAAAAAAGATCTCTTCACTAATATATTCATAATCTTGGCCAATGACACTCAAGATAGGCTTGCTATAAATGAACTCTTACAACTAAAGTATACATGACATAAAGGCAATTGCCAAAATCAGGGCAAGCTTTAGTTTCCGGTAAGAATAATCAAGGCATCTTTCAGCAACGTGGCACTCCTCTTCTGAGATTGCTGCTACCAAAATGGACCTAGCTGCTACCAAACTGGACCTAACTGCTACCAAAATGGACTTAGCTGCTACCAAAATGGACTTAGATGCTACCAAAATGGATCTAGCTGCTACCAAAATGGATCTAGCTGCTACCAAAATGGACCTAGCTGCACCGATAAGTAAGAGTACACATTGTTCCAGAATATCAGCCCTTCAACAGCATAACAAACAAAACAAAGAAATGGTGTCACTACTCAGTCTTCAGATTATGTAACAATAAACAACAACATGAATGAATTCTTTAACAAATTATCAGCCCTTCAGCTGCATCACAAACAAGCCAAAGAAATGGTGCCACTAATCATTCTTCAGATTATGTAACAATGAACAACAACATGAAGGAATTCTTTAACCTAGTGAAGTTAGAAACCGTCCCTTTAAATAAAAAACCCAGAGAGAGCTTCAGGTCTTAAGATATTGTTGAAGAAGAGGAACTGCAACAATAGCAAGTATGCAAGACTGTAAAACATAGGCAATAATCCATACAAAAAAAAAATTCTTCTTAGAGCCACAATTCCTACTTTGAGATCAACAACATAGATAATTAGCAATATTTCACTATTATCAAGTACCTTGGCTAAGGGGCAAGTCGTCATGTAATGTCCTTTCCCATAGCATACACTGCAAGTTCTTTGTTTAGGTTGAGATCTAACTAGAGACACTTCTAATCCTGACTTCAACCTCTCACATCTTCTTGGAAGACCTTTGGCCTTGACAATTTTAGGATCATTAATTGTTACTTGAGACCCTTCAGTCATTGTTCTTGTTGCCATTTCCATGTATGCAACAATGTCCAAGGAAACAGGGTAGGATGGGCCATTTTCATCAATATTGATTTTGTCATTAACTTTAAACTTTATTTCATCTTCATCAATGTCTCTCTGCAATTCTTTTACTTTCGAATATATCCTTCTATATTTCTCAAGAGATGTTGAACCATAGTCAGCAATCTTGAGGCATCCAGAACGAAGGCTCCACATCATTAATGGTGTCAATTTGTTACTATCAACACTGCAGGTCCCCATATTAACTCCATCCATGCCACTTCCAGACCCATGCCTGGCATTGATCGTCCAACGGTGCAAAATAAACTTACTTGGAATTTCAATGACATCAAATTTTAGAAATAACTTCAAGATATGCCTACACAAAATTCCTTCATGTTCAAACATCTTACACGAGCAATTTGCAAAAACTTCACCATCTCTTCCATCTCCCATATAGGACACCACATGTTTTCTATCAACTCCATGTTTTCCCACAGAATATGTTAATCCCAAATCTTTTGATGAAACTCTTTCAGTAAGTAAAGAGTGACTTCTTCTAAACTCTTCTTGGAAAATCCCTAAGATGACTCTCGTGTAGAGTTTTCCAGCTTGTATTTCAAGAGGATGCTCAGACGATAAAACAGGTTTGGAGTACATGGTCTTGAAATCTTCTTCTTCTTCATCAACACGATGAGAAACTAATGCCTTATCATATTGACAAACAAATTCATCCAATGGAGTTCTAGCATTAACAAACCCATCAAAGAATGAATTTATGCTTTCACTTTGCTGACTTGAACTCATTCCTGCAAAAAAGGTATCCTTCAAATAGCATGAAACCCATTGATGTCGTATGCTATACATTTTAGCAAGCCAATGCTGCTCACAAACTTCATACTTCACTTTTATGTTTTCCCATCCATTTTCAAATTCCTCAATTGTCTCAGTGCGCTTCATCCATGTATCATAATCTTTATTAAAGCCTTCTTTCGCCCTCAAATCCCCTAAATGTTGTGATGCATTCTTCCCTATGTTCCATGAACATAACCGATGACAAGTGTTAGGTAAAACTTTCCCAATTGCTTTCCCCATTGCCATATCTTGATCTGTTATAATAGAAATTGGATGCTTTCCCCACATGCATTTTAACCATGTTTCAAACAACCATGTAAAAGTCGCTTCTGTTTCATCAGCTAGTAAAGCACAACCAAACAAAGTAGATTGTCTATGATGGTTAACTCCAGTTAATGGAGCAAACGGCATTGAGAATTTGTCTGTCTTATAAGTGACATCAAAGACTACCAAATCTCCGAATTCTAAGTATGCAGACCTTGACCTACTGTCTGCCCAAAAGACAGACCTAGTTTGATTAGACTCATCCACCTCAATTTTAAAAAAAAATCCAGGGTCACTTATCTGCTTATCTTGAAAATACTTCACAACAGCCATACACTCCCTTCTGACATTGTTAATTCGTGTACCACGTAAAATATTGGTACATTCTTTTGGAGTAACTGTTGGGATTCCAGTAGTTTCATTTATCACTCTACTGATTTTACCTGGACCTAATCTACAGTCATGAAATGTACTGATCATCCTTTTGCACGGAGGTGACAATTGATGGTGTGATCTTACTCTTGCAACCTTTGATGGAGTTCTCACAAGAGCATGACTATGCTCATCATTGAACGATCTTATAACCCACTCTCCAGAACTATTTATCCCCACTAACATGTTAGCAGTACAATTCTCTCTAGTATTTTTCCTTCTCTTGACGTCCTTTCCAGATTGTCTCTTATCATTCATATTTTTTTTTCCATGCTTATCACAAACAAATTGTCTTGTCATAATAGTCTTGGTCTTTTTTGATCGATAACAGGAATTTCTTCGAATCCCAAATCCTCTAGATTTTGAATAAGTTGCATAGAACTCATAAGCTGCATTCTCACTGACAAACTCCATTCCAACATATGGACATGGTACTATTTGAACTTCATTGACTTCCACAATGTCTCTTTCTTGTCCCTCAACACATGTTTCTCTTCTAGTAATACAATCAAGTTTATCCACCCCATCCGCATGGACAAAGTTATCATCACATAAACTTTTATCAAATTCCATGTTCTTCTATCTTCAAAATATATTATCCTTCCTTAAAGAATTTCAAAACATACAAGCATTAATAAAAATAAAGAAAAAATGAAAGAGAGAGTAAAAGATATGTGAATGAGAGGGAAAAATCACATGGCCTCTAAGTAGTAAACATTAAAAAAACGAAGGAAAGATCTGTCTGAAGATTAGGCTCAACCTTCCAATATTGTCGACTTCCTTCAATAGGAGTTGCTATTGAGTTTCAGGAGCATAAATCATGTCAAGAACAGTTACCACATCAAATAACCAATCAAATCGAGGCAGCTACTTGGACTGCAGAACTTGCTTAAACGACTGAGAAAGGTTACCAATGTGTCAGGAACGAAGGCAGATGCCACTCCACACATATGGCTCTTGGATGATGCTCGAATCAACCCTATCAAACAGCTTCAGACTATAGTTTGGAGATGTGAAGAGAGAAAATTTCGAAATTGAGGTAAAAATAACAACTGATTTGGAGTGACCAAAGAAAGAGGGTGTGTCCGTTGAGGACTTACCTATAATCCAGCTACGCATGCAACAATTTGGAGCACAGTGGAAGGAACTTGTTCAATCGGGCGATTAAATGAGAGAAGGAAGTCTAGTAGAAGAATTCTCCCTACTCCAGCGGGGAATGCAACAAATTCGAGCGTCAACAAACAAAGGGGTGGCAAGAACAGTGTTCAGTCGGGCAGTCGAACGAAGGCTGGTAGAAGACTTATCTGTAATCCAATCGAACAGAACAGATTAGAGCATCGATTGAGGCAGGAACTGTTCAATTGAGCAGGAGGTCGGTAAAGATGAAGAATCGACCAAGACTGCGAGAGGTCAGGGAAGGACAGAAGCAGAACTTGGGGAGATCGGGGAACAGAGAGAGCAAAGACTGACCTTTAATCCAGAGACGAACAGAAAAGATTGGTGCATCGATTGAGGCAGGAACCGTCTTCAATCTGGCAAGAGGTAAGCAGGATCGGGGAGCTCGGGAAAGTGGAGAATGTCAGAAGCGGGAAAGGCTGCGGTGTCGGGGAATAGAGAGCGACAAAAACGGTTAGAGATTCAGTAGTTTAAATTATATTCTTCATAAATTATCCCAAAAATATAACATTCTTGTTAATTACCCGGACTTACGAAAAACAAAATATTTAACTTTAATTTAATTTTTATTAAATATTTTAAATCAACCTCGGCAATTATTAAACAATCTAACCCAACCATTTTAAACCAAAATTATACTATATGGATAGTGTACGTTTACCAAAGAACATTTTTCACTAGTATTTTTTTTTTAAACTCCAAAAACTAAATATTTTCCTTCAAAATTTTCTTTCTGTCTTCTTCTCAAGTGATTACAATAATTAATATAAGTCACCAACTTATATTACAATTTATGTTTTGGAATAAGAATTTAAAATAATATATCTAATGTATATTATTGAATGAGAATAGTTTAGAAACACAAAAATTGATAAATTTGAGAGTTTTTGTTGATGGTTAATTGTTAGTATTGCGAAGTAATTTTCGTTTGGTGTAAAATTTTATTAACATATTACTGTACTTAATGGTAAATTATTATACTATATTTAATATTAACATATTATTACCTTTCGGGCTAATAATATATTAGTGGTCATCTATTGTATGTAGTTATATGTAGGGATGTGCGAGCTCGGCTCGGCTCGGCCTAAAAAAATATGAGCTCGATCTCGACTTGGCTCGGCTCGGCTCGGCGTAAAAATATGAGCTCGAGCTCGGCTTGGCGTAAAAAATATGAGCTCGAGTAATTCTAACAAACTCGAGCCCAAGCTCGAGCTAGTTCGATTTGTTGCAAGAAATTAGGGAAGAATAAAGAGGAAGAAAAATATGTAGACGGGACCAAGAACATAAGTAGGGGAAAAAATAAAAAGGAAGAATAGAGGTAGGAGAGGAAGGTGAGAACAGGGAACTGAGATGAAAAATCCACCGAAGGGCATGTTCAAGGGGAAAGAGGGTAAACTCTCTGCCGTGACACTACATAGAATGTCAACAGGCAAAAAGTTTCAGGAGCTAGAGATAAAGATCTGAACAAATTTTTTTCCCGTTTACAAATTTGCCCTTTTTAAAAAAATATTTTAGGTATAAAGTCTAAGGTTAATCTGAGTAAAATAAAAAATAAATAAATATTAAACCCTACTCTTCATAAATGTTTCCCGAGTTGCTTACATGTCGACCAAGCCGCTTATGGGTTGATCGAGCCGAACTCTACTTAACTCAAGTTCAACTCGTGAGTCTAAACGAACTTATCTCTCTTGACCACCCTAGTTATATGTAGTTTTTATTTTTTTTTAGAGAAAGTATATGTAGTTCTCATTCAATCGAATAGTATGTTAGAGTTACACAAAATTAATATGTTAATGATCAACGACTAATATGTTAGCAAAGGTGTTTCTATAATTTTCAAAAGTGATTGTGTTACAATATCGTACAATATGTTATTAGTAGCCAAATAGAATGTTAGTCTTATGTTAAATAATATATTAGAGACCAATAACTAATATATTAACCTAAATGAAACATTCTTCTATAACTTTCACAAATGTTGGGTAATTATAATATTATATATGTTAATAACAGTCAAATATATAGTATGTTAGAGTTGTACTAAAATAATATATGTTGGTGACCATGTGTTAGCTCAACATGAAGGTGTTTTTATCGTAAAATTATAATATTGATAAATATATTAAAAATAATATATTTTTTATCCTGAATTAAAGGTGTTTCTATAATTTTAAAAATGTTATGTAATTATAATATTGGATAATATGTTAATAATAACTAGGAGAGAAGTGTTAAGTTCAAAGTCAAAATTTTATGCAAAGTACTATTTGAAATAAAAAAAAAATAGTATCTCTTAAAACATTATTATTTTTTAAAATAAAAATTTTACGAGCCAGATAAATAGCGGAGCTGAATTCATTAAACTCAAGTTCAGCTCGAGAAATAAAGCGAGTCATATATTTGAGCTCCAGTTCGTATCAGCCGAGCTCGAGCTGAGCCAAAACCGAGCCCGAACTACTCTTGCGAAGGTGTCCGGCTGGGTTCTAGCCCTAATAGTCATGGTTGAAAATTTTGATATCTATATTTCCACTTACGGGGGTATAGTACATAGAGAATTTGATGTTTAGGTAGAATTTGAAGTCATAGACAATGATTTCCCTAAAAGTGAACGTCTAGGGAAAACTTTCTCTTATCTTTCTCTTATTAGTGGTTGCCACGAGAGTTTTAAGTTTACTATTAGTTTAAAATATTGAGAATTTATGAGACTTTGCTATATAGACAAAGTAATTAATGAATTCTATTGATAGATAAATAAGTATTTTATTTTAAGTTATTGTTGAATTGTTCTAGAGAGAGAAATTATTATATAAATACAAAGAATTTATCTTTTCTCTATGTAAATTATTTTTATATAATGCATTAGATGATAAATATTTATTTAGTAACATAATTTTATGTTTTTATACGTACTATTTGATTAATTTAATCATTAACCAAATTTATTAAATATTTAGCCATTTATTATCTATAAATATATTTTTTTTCTTTTGAATGATTTAATTTAGTATATATCACTTTAATTAAAATATTATAAAATATTTAAATTAATTTTATTATAATTTGTTACTATAAATATTTTATATTTTAAATGGTAATAGAAAAAATAGGTCCTAAAGAAAGGATCTATGATTTTTATATTATTTTTTCTCATGCAAAGACTATATAAGTTTTTATATATTTTAAAATAAAATAATTTTTTAATTATGATTTTATTGAAAGGGAATTCAAAACATAAAAAAAAAGAGGTAATCTTATAAATATTTAAAATTATTTTAAACTTTTAATTTGAAGAAATTAAAATATAAATAAATAAGTTTTGACAAGTTTGAGAATAAGTAGTCACTGATTTTTTTAAAAGAATTAAAATTTTATTTTTAAATTTTAAGAAGATTTTTTTTTATTTTTGTGATTGCTCCCTTAATTTTTAGAAGGTTGTAGAGGCAGAGAATTGGAAGGAGTTAGAAAATTCCATGTCTTCGGGTGAGAAATGGAATTCTGAGAGCGCCTCTAAATTTACAATATCTTTGAAACTTTAATTTCTCTCCTATTTTTCAGGAGAATTGAAAGTTATCAGGAATTTACTGTGACTAATCTGAGAAACTTCTGTTTTTCAAGAATTTATATTCTCTAACTTCACTTTCTCTAATTACTAAACCCCCGTTAAAGTGATTACTTTTGAATACTGTACAAGCTACTAGAACACATCAAACCCTGATCCCTAAATTAATGAAATAAAATTTCGGAGACTTTTATTCAAATTGATACAGATTACCTTCTCTACTATCACTGTCGTATGGAATCCGTTGCCGTACTTTCGTCTGTGTTGCCGGAACCTGTAGCAAACGACGTTTCGTTCCCTTCCTCCAATTTCCTCGTCTTGGCTTCTGCTTCTGCTGCTGCTGCTGCTGCTGGGTCCCCTGCCGTCTTCTCCCCCCCGTGACCTTTCGCCGTATCGTAAGAAGCATGGAGGCCCATAAAAATGTAGTAGACGAGCAGCAACAAAGTCCAGACGCCGAACCTCATGAACGACTTGGCGTCGATGGAGCCGAGCAAGAAGATATTGATGGCGATGGAAGCGGAGGGTAGCCAGGGCACGAGTGGGACTCCCCACAGCCTCGGGTCCCGAGCCTGGGGCACGAAGAGTTTGAGCCCCAGCGTGGCCCCGAACCAGACCGGGATGGTGACCACGTACCCGACCCATCCGTCGGTGAGGGCCCAGCAGACGGCGGTGGCGATCGAAGACGCGAGGATGAGTAGGACGAAGGCGATCAATTTGTTTCGATCGGCGGCCGACGTGGCGCCGCTGGCGTAGTAGCGTCGGACGAGTAAGGCGACGGCGACGAGCATGAAGATGAAGAGGGTGGAGATGGAGAGGAGGTTGGAGAGGACGTCGAGACTGGTGAAGAAGCCGATGACGGCGGTGGCGAGGAGCATGGCGACGGTGGCGTAGACGGGGGTGCCGGTGGCCGGGTCGACGTAGGCCAAGCAGGGAGGGACCATGTGGGTCCGCGCGATGTGGGTCAGGTACCTCGCCTGGCCCACCGCGCTCACCAACAGCACCGTCGTCATCCCTTTCAGTGCCCCGATGGCGACGATATACTTGGCCCAACCCATCCCGACGGCCTCGAAGGCGACCGAGAAGGGCGCGTCCACGTCGATCCGATAGTAGGGCTGCATGAGGCAGAGGGTGACGGCGAGGAGGCAGTAGGCCAAGGTGGTGATGGTCATGGACCCGACGAGGCCGATGGGGATGTCGCGGCCCGGGTCCTTGGTTTCCTCCGCCATGGTGGACACCGCGTCGAAGCCGACGTAGGCGAAGAAGAGGACCGCGGAGGCCTTGAACACGCCGCGGGCGCCGAAGGGGGCGAAGGGCGCGTAGTTTGCGGTGTTCGCGCGGGTGAGGCCGGCGATGAGGATGAAGAGGATGACGACGACGTGGACGATGGAGGAGACGTAGTTGAGGCGGGAGGAGCCCTTGGTGGAGTAGACGATGAGGACGCCGATGACGCCCACCACGACCACTGATATGGGGTCCAGGTGGCCGTAGTCGTCCGATAGGCGGTCGACTATGATGCGGAAGTCGTCCGGGCGGTGGTTCAGGAGGGTGGCGAAGTAGGAGGTCCAGGAACGGGCCACCGCCGCGCAGCTGATCACGTACTCCAGGATGATGTTTCCGGCCGCGATGAACGCCACGAAGTCCCCCAACTCCACCCGGAGGTAAGCGAACGAACCACCTGTACGCAGTAACAATTAATCAATTAATTAATTAATTAATTAATATTATCCGTAATTCTAATATCGAATCGAATATTCAACTCTCTTTCTCTGGTCTTCGCCTGCATTTTTTAAGATTTTTTAGGAGATTAAAAATATTTGATTCTTTTTTCTGAAAAAAAAAAAAAAAAAAAAAAGAACAGTACCGGCGACCGGAATTTCGACGGCGAATTCGGTGTAGCAGAAGACGGATAGCATGGCAGAGACGCCGGAGACGACGTAGGAGAGGACGACAGCCGGTCCGGCTCCTTCCCGCGCCTCAAGGCCGGTCAACACGAATATTCCGGCGCCGATGACGGCTCCGATCCCGAACCAGATGAGGTCCCACCAGGAGAGATTCTTCTTCATCTCGTGCCCGCTTCGCGCTTTTATCTCGTTCAGCTCCGTGTCGTCAAGTGACCGCGCCAGAACCCGGTCCTTGAGCCGCGGGAAGGTCTGCTTCAGCGCTTGCGCGTAGGTTCCCCAGTTCTGGAACGACTCCTCCGGCAGGAAATCTTGCTTGGTGAACGAGCAGATCCGCCTCTTCACGGCGGTGCTCCCGCCGTCTCCGGCTACCATTTTTTTTCCTTTCTTCCCGTCCGGATTGAAGCACGACGACAATTCGCTGGTCGCAATTATCGGTCTCTTCGACTCCTCTACTGTTTCACGATCATGTATAGAAACAGAGCATTTCGATAAGAATGAATTCCCTCCCGTCAAGAAAGATTCGGTTTAATTTCAAAAAAAAAAAAAAAAAAAAAACAACGCAGATTAGAAATCGGAATCGATTTTCAGTGGGATGATCAAGACCGATTGATTAATCTTGAAAGATAGAAGAACCCGAAGATCCGGATCTCCACATAGAAATCAAGTCAATATCCAAGAGCGAAGAAAACAGATATCGTTCATGATCAACTGTGTAGTGCTTCAATTCGAGGCGGAAAAGTTGTCAAGAGAATCAAAAACGGTTTTTTAATTTCTACTAAAATCGCAATCCAGAGACCGAGAGAAAGAAAACAGATCGGAGAGGGAAGGTCCTCCTTTCCGCCTAAAAAATCAGTCCTTTATATATCTACCTCAAAATCTGAGATGAAAAAAAACAAAAAAAACACCCGAACCCCTCCGGCGCTCCTTAATTTGATAGCATTCAACTCGAAGCCAATGCGAACAGTACGTTAAAAGATTCGAAGATTAGAAATATTGCATCCTCATTGCCGCAAGGCAGCCATTAAAAACGACTCCGGAAACCTGGTCATAAGGTCGACAAGTCCGTTGAACTACGAAAAAGCCGAATCAAACGAAAAGAAAGAGGACATCGGATGTACTGAGTATAAGAATTAATGGGTCGCAGCGAATCCAGACCTGTGAGGAGAGAGAGAGAGAGAGTCAAGACCTATTCCTCCGCCGGTGAAAATGACCAAGGTCCGAAGCTCTTGTAAATCAACAACAGCTGCCACTCCCTCCCATTTATAGACAACATTTGGAACATACCAAAGTCCGCGAGAAGAATCAGCGAAATCTCAGAGTGAAGCAGAGGCGGAGGGAATCTGCTCGACCGGAGCGGCTGAGAGATTCGCGTGTGTATGGAATCGAAGTAACGGAAAGTATTGAATGCTTTGGCGTTTGGGAGCTGTAAGCCTGTAAATGAAGAAACTCGCAAGGTTGAGCTGTACGTGGACTGTGAACGAAGCTTCCCCTTTTTCGGTCCAAGTTCGTTTCCTGCGGCGCTGGTTAAACGGCAGGGTTGAACTGTGGAAACGAGAGAAAATTGGCGTGGACCGTGGACCGTGGACCGTCTGTCTCTGAGGCTGTCTGGAACTGGAAGAAGCTTTCTGTTTTTGGGAGATTCGTATGGAATTTGGGGAAACGGGGGGTTTGAAGGGACGGTGAGTGACACTGAAACACCAAAACGCTATGGACTTGCCCTCCAAGTTGAAGGGCATTTTGCCCCAAATCAAAATTCAAAACGGGCTGTGGGTCTAACTTAGAGAAATATTTTCGTTATAGTTCCATATTTTTAGTAACATGCTCATAACTTAATATTTTCACATTAATAATTTACGAGTCGTAATTTAAAAAATAATTTATTTTTTTTTAAAAAAACACTATTAAGGTGTATCAATTGAATCATAAAAAATAGGGTCCACATCTGTTGTGGCCCGCGTAAACCTGCCAATGGTCGTGCAGGGTTGCCAAACCTGAGCCCAAAATGCAGCGTGGCCAAAGCAAATCACGAGGCACCATGTCATAAAATTACCAATGGGGGCTGACATGGCACCCTGTGATTCACTTTGGCCAAGTTGCATTTTAGCCAGCAGATCCGGGCTCGCCAAACCCAACCCTAAAAACTCAAATACTTACCACACTACACGTATACCAAACACACGACCCAGATTGGATCACACGAGTATAAGATATAAATATATGAATGAGAACTATATATGAAATATGTGTCAAAATTCAACCTTGTGACTTGTTTTGAGATGTGTATTTGACTTTGCTCTCTGATGGAGGACTTGAGATTTGAACTCCTAAAAGAGACTGATCTCGATGAGTTTCGATTTTGGCGCTTTTCCAAAGCTTTAATTTGTCTTCTTCGAAAGGGAAGATATTTGGAAGTGGATAAAGAGACTCTCGGACGCGGAGAGTGTGAACGCAGGTGTTTGTTACGTGGAAGTTTGATGTAACTAAAATACATAGAAAATCAGGGCAGGTAGTTGATTTTGGAGATTTTGGCCTTAACCATTTTGTTTCGTCTCTTTGGACTAAGTATACAAACTTTACAATGTTAGAAACAAACAACGGTTTTAACTGAGCTCAGATCCGCTAGGCGTGGCCAAAGCTAATCACGGGTGTCCGCAAAGCGGCACTTCCGTGTAAGGGTGGCAATTTTACCGGATTACCCGATTACCTGATTAATGGGTATTTTTTACCCGATTACTCAATTACCCGGATGGTAATTTGGTAATTTTTTAAAACTTTATATATTTAAAGTTATTTTTAGATAATATATATGTCGTACATTTGTTTGAGTTATTTTTAGATAAATTTATAAATTTGAATGTAATTTTCATATGATTTTAAATTTTTTTATATATTTTTTTAATTTATAAATGTTAAATAATTAAATTTATTAAATTATTATTATCTATTTATTTACCTGATTACCCTAAGAAATTGAGGTGATGAAATAACTGAATAATCAAAACGAATAACGGAATAACACTCACCCATTTGGATTATTACCCATTTACAGTGTAGAGGCATAGGCATCCCCAGTTATAAAAACAGTTGAAACTTGAAAGGATGGTTTCTTTGTTTACTTCAGTGCGTTTCTGAATTATGAGCTCGTTTCAAAGGTTACATCTCGTCTGCAGCGAACAATTTCATTTGTCGAAAGAGACGGGACTGCGGATCAAGTGCCTGCTTCAGTGTTCATCCAGGAAATGAATTAATTTGAAGATGCTTTGGTTGCAAGAAACGGATCAGAGAAACTTCGATGCCGATCCGGGGACGGGAGACAGGCTTTTACATTTTCATTGATGAATCCGAACGGAGGGCAAATCAGATGTCAAATTCAGGAGAAGCAGTTCCCAATTCCCACTTGCCGTTTCTGAAGCTTTTCGAATCTTTCCTAGGAGAGAATCACACGGAAGAAATGCAAAAGGAGGTTCATGAGGTGCAAATTTTGTCATTGCTGATACTATGTGGCCTGGCCTAGAGTTAAAACAATATTTTCACGATCCCTTCAATGGCAGAATCAAACCAAAAGCAAAATGATACAATGGGATTGTAACACATACTACCCACAAACCATGAAGGAGATTGGAATGAACAGTTTCTGATTTTGGGAAAATGGAGAAGAAAAAAACAAATTAGAAATACAATCAGAATCACCGACAGTAGAGAAAGACATATCTAGAACTTAGCCTTCAACAGACAAGTTCTTCTTATGCTTCCCTTGTCGGTCTTTCAACTTTTCCACCTTCCCTTTGCCACTGTTCTGGTCGCTAACTGAACCTTCTTGTGCACTGCACATCTGTGACTTCATCTTAAATCCGAACTTCTTTGATACACTGCTCCAAGCGCTTCTTCCCTTCCCCAACTTCTCTATCTCCTGTCTCATATTTGAACATTCTTTCTCAAGCTCCGTCACACGCATTCTCATGTTATCCATGCCAACTTTCAGGACTTGATTTTCTCTGACTGCTGAAGCCCATCCACCTTCATTTGACCCAGCAAAACCACTCCTCAGAGGCCTAGACCCCTCCAGGTTGTCAGAGACGAGGAAGCAACCGGCTATTGATGTTCTCAACTGGAGTTGTTCAAAGAACAGGACTTGGACAACTACTCTGAGGGGTAGCCTCTCATTTTGAGCTGCATGTGTACAGGCTTCTAATGAGAGCTTTTGGCAATCCATCAGGCGGCAAAGTTGTTCTCTTTCTGAGTCTGTGAGCCAGTGGTGTGCCTGAGATGTATACAAGTTAATTATTAAAGAAGTATACAAATAAATGAAAATTTTGAAGACAACATCTTTCTTTAAGACAATGTCAACTGATAAGGGATCTCATTGAGTTTTTCTGACATAGAAGCTCAATTTTATTCATTAAAGAAGTTTGTCTGACAATGTCAACATCTTTCTTTCTGAGACACTAACTAATACATGCAGCTGGGAGATCAAATAACATTTAGTTCATTTGTTTATTCAGTCATGAAGCTTTTTCAGGACAAGGCTTTAACACCAGAACGTTCATGATATACTCATTCTATCTTTTCCCTCTCCTTTCTTCTTTATTGCATGTCATTGCAGGCCACTTCAGTGACAAACAAGGGACTCGTGAAACCATTTCAAATTCTTGCCTTATTAGATATTAAAAGAGAATAATCCTTCCCAGTAAACAATATACAGTGCCATTGAGTGTGAAGCATACCTTCAAGAATATGTCAATTGCACGATAAAGGCCGTCATCCAAAGGCCTAGCATAGTCAGGAACAGCTGCAGCCAGTGACTGAAACTTTGGTAGCTTCAAGTTGATATCTGGTGCAACTTCTGCAAGGTAGCCATCAATAAGCTTAGCTACCATACTTATTGGAGTCAACGATGGTGAACCCATCAACTGTCCATCATCAGCAGAACATGGTGAGGCCCCACCAGTCGCCTGATCGTAAGCTAAAAAGTGTTCCAAGATACGATGAACACATTCTACATTGTAGAGGGTCTCCATGGAATATGAGAAATTTGGCATTAACAGATCTTCCAATACTGCCTGGTCCAACTGCATTCCTATTCTCCTCTCCAGGTTTGATATACAAGATTGGCTTGCTTTTAAAATCATTGCAGTCCGAAGTAGACCAAATAGAAACTTAGTGGATGTGACTCCCTTTTGCAAGGGTAACAAACTATCGATCTCCTCAAGAAGGTGTTTCTGCTCTTCTTCAGAAAGTGATGATGTTACAGGTACCAGTCGATTACTTGATTCACCTAGACTATGACGCCTATTTAAACCAGGAAGATATCGTTTAGCATAATAAGTGAGAGACCCAGCTATGATCTCTTGATTGATGCCCCGTGATTCCATAACAGAGATTAGCCTTTTATAGAGAGGAAGGCTTAAAGAAGAAACATCCTCATACCACCAATCTGAACTAGCATTTCTTGGCCTTGCTCCCGTGCTAATTCCATTCCAGAGGACAGTGCCCCCTGGACTCTGCATAGCCCCTTGCTCCATCATGGGCCACCCAAATAGGTTCGGGTCTGTACACGCTTTCACAGCGAGTGACTCAATACATCTCTTAATGATATTCAAATCTTCAGCATAAGGTAGCAGGTCTTCACATGTTTCAAGTGCCTTGATAGAATCTTTCCAACTACGAAGAACAATTTGGTTCAGGAAAACCTCCGACTGTGAGATAAGGTTGCCCTCTCCATAATCTTCTGTCATTTGAAGATGCTCAGAAGCACAACGCAGGTACACAACATTGGAAGCGGTGAGTTCTAGCTTCACACCATAACAGAATTTTGCAACTAGTTCAAATGCTTTGGCACCACCAGGGATGTCAGGAAGATTTATAACACAACCATCTTCTCCATCACCAGAACCCTCGGCTATTAAACTTTCCATGACACCACTCCGGGAAAGCAAGGGAAACTGCAACACAGGATAAAAGATAAGATAAGGACATGGGAGGCAGAAACAACCACGGTTCTTCAACTTGGCTGGATCAACCCAAATTAAGAAGGGGACCAACTCAGATCAGGAGTTAGACCTGTTCCTCCTTTCATTCAGGCCTTCAGTACCACCTAGAATCTTAACTCAGATCCAGTGACCCAACCTATATTTCAGTGGGTCCAAGTTTGAGTCATAGTTGCAGAACCCTGGAAATGACAGACAGCAAATTGACACAAATAACAGTTCCAACTGAGAAAATCATTGCAAAAGAACCCACCTTGTGAAGATGAAAAGACATGTCACCAACTTCCACAACAACATCACTTGGAAGACCAGTGGTACAAAACCTACACCACAAATAAGGTTAATCAGTACCTCAATCATCCAATATCGAGAATGCAGCTGTTGATCCTACTAATGCACAATACTGTGCACTCCACGAAGAAGTTTCACCAAGGAGCCCATGATATAGAACTTCATTACGTGAATTTGGAAATGTCAGATGAAAGATCAACTAGATATAGGTGCAAATGACCCTCATGATCATGATGAGTGAAAGCCCTGCCCAACTCTAAACTGCAAACTTTCAACACAACCAAATATGCAAAAAAAAAAAAAAAAAAAAAGGAACTGAAACCAAAGTTTCAAATACAAGAAAGAGAAGATCTCCTGTATAAGCAATGAATTTGAAAGAAAAAATAGAGATAATAGATTGTGAGACGAGAAGAGCTCTCAAACACTAAAAACAAGCATAAAAAAGTCAAAATACTTTCCACGTAAAGAAGCATCACCAAAGAAGGAGAAGGGGGAAGAGAAACAGCTGAAACAAAGCTCAAAAAACAAGGAAAAACATTCTGCAAGTTCACAAAGAAGTCATCATAGAGGATGCTTGAAAATTTGCTTCGCTTTCTACCCAAACAGATATAATTCCGCTTAAAAACAGTGGCACAAAGTTACAAGCTGAAAAAGAATGAGAGAGAGAACAAGAGATTTGAGGATTAACATTTCCAAATGACTGAGACATCAATTAAATGCTGGAAATATAACCACCCTTCGCTTTAGCAAGAAGTCATGAGACAGGCAAATGAAGATGTATATGTTGTAGAGGACATCTGATCTAATATCCACTGTTTACCATCTTAAGTGACAAACATACACACTGGCAAAACCACGCAAAAAATAGATAAACATATCCTCATTACAAAATTCAAACTGCCTCATCACAAAATTAAAAGTAAAAAGAGGAATCCAAATAAATGCCTTTTTTCCTTTCCAAAGTATCAAAGTCAGTCTTTTCTTTCCGCAGTGTTTTCAGTCTGATCTATACTTTACAGTTTAGGCTAAACTTTTTACTTCCATGGGGCAGAACATATGAACAGAACAAATGTCAAGGGAACCGGCAACTGTTCAGAGACAAGAAGACGAGGAAAGAGAAGTTACCAGGCCTGCCCTTGCCTCTGGAATGCGTCAGATTTTGATCCTAGCTTCATACAAGCCATTCCTTCACAAATTCAACAAGAATGACGATGGGTGCTTTCAGAAAGAGGTGATCCCAGTATAACTACCGCTAAGTCGTTCTAGAGATGACCCTCGAACAACCTCTCACTGGCGATAGGTGGCACAGGGCACACCAAAGGATAAACCAGATAAACGGTTTAGTTACGTTTAGCACATGATTAACGATTCTATCTTAGAATCATCAGACTAGAGATTTAACTCAGAACGAACTGCTCCAAAGCAGTGAAATAGAAGAAAATTTCGCCTGCAATAAAACTGAAACTCGGGACACAATCCGAAGCGCATCAGAAGAGCCCCCAATTTTCAACAAATGCAGAACAGATATATGCGACGAAATTCCACTTCCAGAACCACCAGAAAAGCCCTAAAACGTACAAACAATGCAGCCTCTGCACTAGACGTTTCAGCTGACGAAGAAACCAAGAAAACTATTTTCCTGAAACTAAACCACGGTAGAAAAAAGAATTTTGTCAGAGCTCGGGGAAGAAGAACTAACCCAAGTCGTCGGAATCAAACAGGCGCAAGCGGCCAATGTTCACAATACTGAAGACCCAGAAACGCCCAATTTCATCCTAAACCACTAAAATGACCAACTGCGAGATCAAACTACCTTATCAACAGCCGCCGACAAACCCCCCCGTAGATTCCGCTCAACGCTTCTATGATGAAACAAATGAAAAACAAAGGCCTCCTCGTGTTTTTTTCTTCAACTAACCCCCACAATGAAGTTCACAAAAGGACCAGGAACTGCATCAGGAGCCAAAAAAAAGCGCTTTTTACAAACACCCAGACGCAAAAAGACTCCCAAAATCACTTCCCGGCATTAAAACGCACACATCCCACCAAATTCAGCTGGGAGAAACAGCCAAAAACTTCCCAACTTCAACCCAGAAATGATGACAGACAGTGGAAAAAAAAAAAGACAGACCCTTTTACTGTTTCCTGTCTCTCAGCTTCAAGCGTTCAACTACCCTACAGAACTCCAGTGCCCTGCAAACGCATGAAACGCAAAACCCATCTGTCAAAGGACGAGAAAAACGAGTGGGGTCTTCCGTCTTCGGACTTCGGTTTCCAGCCCACTCATTTCCTTACTACAAGTCTCGTTGGTAGATTCTGGAGAAGAACAGCGGCCTGAATATTAAACATGAAAATGAATGAAATAATAAAACTTCCAAAGTTCCAACGACGCCAAATTTTGCATTAAAAATGGCGTTAGGAAGCAACAGCTACATCTGTTCTTCGTCCAGCTGGACCATGTGGGAAGATTAGAAGACCCGGGGCAAGCAGGTGGAGGGACTGAGGAGGGGAGAAAATCTATTCGGTTCTGGTGATCCCCTGCTTACCACCAAATCAAGTAGTCCCTTTCCTTCTCCGTTTCGGGGACTGGTGCATTAAAGTCGGGCCCACCCTGTGGGTCCGTCGACCCGCTACATCTAAACCCTGGACGGGGAAAAACCGTGGACCGGAACGTGCGGACCACGCGTTGAAGGCAGTCTTTAAAGTCCGATCCGGTCTGGGCATTGACTCTGGCGGACTCAACCGAAGCCGGACTTTCCGGTTCGGGTCACCTCGAGGAGTAGGACGAAATTGACCACGATAATTAGGTGGTCCCGAGGGACCACGGTAGGAAAAAATTATATTCGATATCTGCCAAATATAAAATTGTGGACCCACCTGCGGGTTGCGGGAACCGAACCGACCCACCTATGATTGAGATTTGGATTCTAGGAAACAAAAAATAAAATAAAAAATATATAAACAAATATAAATTCCGGTGGCCCACGTGAAATTTACATTAGTAATCGTATAACACAAGGCTTTGACTTTTGACTTTCATTACCAAAAGGGCCAAAAAAATAAAATAAAAATAAAAAAAAAAATCGAGATCTGGGACCCACGGATGCCTGCTTTGAGAAGCAACACCTGACTGACTGCAATTGGTAGAGTCCATAAAGTTTAAAGAAGAAACCTATTAATCGATTATAACAAATTTTACTATTGTTTAATGTTGCTTTAATTAACAGATAATAATTTTAATGATTTTACGGATTTTCACTTTTTAATTCCAAGTGCCGTCTATGTGTAGTAGACATTGTGCCACGAGTGACACATTATACTAGCCTAATACTATTTAGGGGTGGGCATCGGGTGAGGTGGTTTGGATTCGGGTTTTTTTATCAGTTTGGGTTTCGGGTTATGTATGTCGGGTCGAGTTTGAGTTTTCACAAACCCGGCCAAACCTGACCCGGATTAAACTAGTCTAATATTTTAAATTATTCTAATAATTTTGGGCAAGTGTCCTTCAGAGTATTTTATTACAGAAAATAATTCTGTAATTAGTTAGACATTCATTTATTTTTATTATATTTGTGCATCGTTTCATCATTTTCATATTTATTCAATTCATGTTATATTATGTCTCATTATGTGATTATAATTAGCATTAAGACCATATAAGAAACCATAAGGTTAAATTAGTACTGCAGTTAAAGAAAATATAAAAAATATACGAATCTATTTTTTTTATTTTTTTTAATATGAAAAGTGAATAGATTAAGGCAGCTCACTGACATCGAAGCTGGAATAAGCCGGAGCAGCGGAGGCAGAGCCGACATGGAAGCTGGCGATACCGCGAAATAGTAGTAGCGCAAAGAGGGGGTGGAAGATAATAAAATAATAATGTTTGCTTGCCCTTGGGGCAACGCATTCTGAATTCTGACGGAGAAGCAGCGTCGGAGTAAGCGAAGCCGACATCGGCGCCACTCTCCTCGACCGATGCTTCTAAAGATGCGCCCATGAGATCATTCTCTATTTTCGCCCTCTCATCATATTCATACGTCCCCCTCTCCCCCGTGCGCACTGCGCGCCGCGCGTGCCTTCCCCTTCACGCGTGCATTTCATCTAATAATTGATAATAATAATAATCAAGATTTTCACATTTGCCCTCGAGGTTTATATCAAGATTTTCAGAGTAAAAATTTATTTTAATAAATATTTTGTTAATGATTCTTAATTATTTAGTTTATTTAAATATTTTAAATATATATATATATATATATATATATATATATATATATATATATATATATATTATATTTTTTTTGTTGTTCATATAAATTGAGCATATAGGTAATATTTTTTATCCGAAATTTTATCATGAAAATTCATTGAATGAATATTTTAAACTAACATATATATGAAGATTAATAGTCAAATGTAAAACGGAAGCTAATCATTTTAACTTAGGTTTAATAATAAAAATGATAAGTAGATAGAGACGAGGATGGACTTATACGTTCTACTTTACTTGCTTTATACATATTAATGCCCAAAAGATTAGAACTATTCATTATTGTACTTAAGATAAAATGATTGGCCTGATAATAGAAATATTTCATTAGATTTTATTTTTAATCCCAAATTAGAGTTCGTTTAGTTGGTTGAGTTTGTTTTTCTCTTTCCCCGTCCGATGTGAGTGGACCTGACGTGACTAGAACACGGATCCTGGATCTTCAGTCCAACTAGATTCCCCTCAGTATATTCTTTTGCACAGACAACCTGATGGACCCGGACATTGAACGCCAAAAGTTACCATTTTTATATGTTAATTACTTTTGAGTCGGGTGCCCACGGGCCGGGTTCGACCCGAAATCCAAACCTATTAACTAGGGGTGGGGCATCGGGTCGGGTTTTTTTGGAGAGTCCGACTCTATCCAAAAATACCAGTTTGAATTTTCAAATCCAACCCGCAGGTTGGGTTGGGTTGGGTTGGGTTTTGGTTTACTCAAACCCAACCTGAACCAGACCCGTTATCATTTTTAAATAATTTTGATTTTTCCCATTTAACCTTGTATATATGAATTTTGGTGAATGAGTGATCGCCAAGTGTCAAAGGGCAAATTTTGGTTCCCCATATCGCACCAGGTGTCCAAGGCTAATAAGTCCAAGTCTCATCGGATCACGCCACGTGTCAGCTGATTGAGTCAGTCAGCTTTTGATCGGTTTGTGAGATGTCCAGTATTATCACGTGTCACCTAGTCGGCTGCCACACATGCACTGACGTGTCACCATCAATTGGGCTTTAATTGGGTTGGGCCAGGTTGGGTCGATCCAATTTGGCATGGATCGGGCCTGATCAGGCCCAATTTCCTTGAATTGAACTTTAATTTGATTTGAGCCTTGGTTTTGACGATCAGATCCAATTTACTCTCTTGATCAGATATCTGACTTTGAGGACTAACCAATTTTGGGTCAATTCTTGATTTGCGGAGGTCAATTTTTGGAATTTTTCTCAATTAACCATGGATGATCTTGACCGTAGATTTATGACAGTAGATTAGACTAAAATAATGCTCTCTATTCTTGAGGTCGAATTGAAGGAATAGTTAAAGATTAACCCCCATAAATTTGTAAATTTTATTATTCATTGGTTTTATCTTTGCTGAGAATATGAAATAAAAATTCATCTGTTATTATGATATGCTATTTTTTGTAAATTCTTAATTACCTAATTCATATTCAAACCACTGTTTTAAAAACCGAACTGGACCGCCCGGTCCAACCCGGTTGAACCAGAACCGGAGGCCAATTCGGTTCTTATTGACTCGGCCCGGTTCACTATAATCAGCATTAATTTTATCTTTTTACCTATAGAAATATAACATATTTATAAAGTATAGAGGATAATATTCAATGGTTGAACCATTGGTCCAACCCGGTCTAACCAGGTTTGACCAAAACCGAACATACTCCCGGTTTGATGGCCGGTTCGGTTTTTAAAACATTGGTTCAAACAACCCCAGACACAAGAGACCACAGTCAATAAAAGAGATTCAACATTATTTATAAGATATTTAATTAGGTACGCAAGAGACCTCAGTTAATAATCCCTTTTAACGAGTTAAGGAAGCCATAATAATGATTAGCTTTATTAATGGGAATCCGATTTGATCTTGCACCCAGAATCTGGTTTGCTTTAAATCAGTGAAAACCAGCCGATTCATCCGGTTCGACCACAAAATCTCATAAATAGCAAACCTAAGTTGTACTAAATTACATAGTGTATGCATAAAAATTTGATGTGGACTATTTACAATAAACCCATGCGACGATTCACCCAATAAACCATTCAAAGGCAAGCCAATTCATTAAATAAATTGGCAGCTAGCCAAGTTTAAAGCCGCGCCGGCTTCTGAAGGAGCTTGGCAGCTAGCCACGCCGGCTTCTGAAGGAGCTTGACAACCAGCTAAGATTCAAGCCACGCCATAAGACAATCGACCCAATTTGGTCGATCACTTAACTGCATGGAAAAAAAAAAGTCACCCCTCCGCTTGAAGATCAAGAGAGGAAAAACAAGGAGCTTCCCAATCCTTCTCCCACCCCAACATAAATAGAAAAGGCTGATCAAGATCTTCTTTCTGAGGATCGAGCCTATCAAACAAGTAAGCTACATCAACTATAAATACCCTCCCATCACAAGGGGTTGGAAGGTCGAAATTTTTTTTCCAGAAGAATAACTCTTATATCACATCAGAAATTACAACCTTCATCAATTTATCAGGATTCATATAATCTATCGAAGAAGTTTTACGTTCACCGGTGACGTCAATACGCCAAAAAACACGAAACACAAACTTTCCTTTTGTCGACTACATCCATTGTCGTTTGTACACACTCACCCGTTGTCGAATAAGAGAGAAGATAGGAGTAGCACCCGAAAAATTTCCAATTCCCAAAACAAAATCACGGGTATAAAATAAATTCAAAAAATTATTAGAAGTCTAATATATGGGCCGAAAGCCCAAATCCAATTGCGGCCGAGTTTAAAATAATAAAGAAAAGGGGCTGCACTGCGGCTCTCTGCAGTCTGCAGACGAGAATATGATATAAAGGCATCCAAAGCCCACTTCGTCACTATCACCCGGCAGTGGGTAGTTGCAGCTTTAATGACGGCCTTTCCCCCGCTCTTACTCGTCGCCCTGTTCTCGCCGGGTAGTACCTGTACCACTACACACCGTTTCATCGACTAGCATCCGACTTGTTGCTCAGATTCCCGAGCACTCTAACTCTAAGCGGGGTTCAGGCGTCTTGTAGAGGCGTCTTCGTATACCGTCTGCGTTTGGGCGTTCTCTCGAGGGAAGATACATCCGTGGTTGGAGCGGAGGATGGATCCGGGAGATCCATGAACCTTTTCTGTGCTTGGAGTACTGCTTGCCTGAGAAGGAAGAACGTTACTAACGAGAAGAATCAGTGCATAGGTTTTTTTCTTTCTTTTTGACTGAATTGTGGGCGAATTTCTGATGGAATTTCGCTTTCTAGGACGGGCAGAGTTTCGCGACGGGTAGAATGAATGCTGAATAAAAACGGCGAAAGGAGTGCTCCAGCAGAGGAAAAGTTCCCGACAATGTCGGTTTAGATGCTGTAGAAGGCTAGAAGCCATAAAAGAGAGAGAATCCGAGGAAAAAAATGCTTTGAAGTTGCAGAAAGTTGGTGGACCTACGTTATCCCTTTTCGCTTATTTGATATATATCTCTATCCCTTTTCTTTTTTCTCCCCTGTTTCTGGCTTTCTGCTTCTTGGTATTTCCTAGTTTTTACTACTGTTCTCGAACCAGAAGCGGCGAATCAGATTCAGAACAGGAAGCTCCTCTGTGAATCCTCGCAAGAAAAAGTTCTGAAGAGATGAACGTACGTAGCCCGTAATAGTGCACATTTTTCAGTATCGCGGGCTCCCTGCTCAAGCAGCTGATACGCTCTTTTCTCTCGATACTTCATCATATGCACATTTTCAGGCTTCGGCATGAACACAGAGGAGACGAAATCATGAACCAATGTCTGCTGTAATGGCGACTCTCCTCTCTTTTCATGTTAACGTGCGCAACAACAGCTAGAATGCGCACATGGAGTCACATGTGGAACCTTTTTCTGTGGCAACGTGTCATGATTGATGTCATTGGAGCAATTCATGGATATCCATCTCTGTGGGGACGGATAATGCGATGGAGTCTGCTCCCGTTCTTGATATTCGAGCTTCGCCTAGTCGTCGATGTTTTTTTTTCTAGGGCCAGGAATACAGACAAGACAAACTTGAGCATAGGGGATTTTTTATTATCTCTGTCATCCTCTGAATTATTTACAAATTACAACCCTAGTTGTGGCAGAAGATCATCAGCAGGGTGTAGTTTTCTGCCGTACTGAGCTGCAGTCACAGAGAGCTGCTGACCCCTGTTTCAAGTGTTTTCTGTTCACTGGCTTTCTCTTGTGTTGTAAAGTTTGCAGTGAGCTGAAAGGGACTATAAATGAAGGATTCATTGGAGTAAGGAGAGTAAGAAATATTTCATCGCGAGGAGGATTTCTTGGGTTTCGATTCTTTGGATCTTGTAGAATAAGCTTAGTAGTTGAGAATCTGGAAAATTGGAGCTCACCTGGTCCATAGGCTATATATACGACCGAGTGTTGCTCACTGTTGCTCAGTAAGCGTCTCAAGAATCGTTACCCATGGGGTGTGCGGCATCTAAGATTGAGAAGGGGGAGATTGTGCAGAAATGCAAGGAGAGAAAGAAGCTAATGAAGCAGTTGGTGGGATTGAGAGGTGAATTTGCTACCGCTCAGATGGCGTACTTGCGGGCACTGAAGAATACGGGAGTAACCCTCAGACAATTCACCGATTCAGAATCGTTGGAGCTTGAGAATGTGCCTTTCCCGCGGGCGGTATCTCCATCTCCTCCTCCGCCATTACCTCCTTCGCCGCCGCCTCCGCCACCTTTTAGTCCTGATCTGAGAAGGGTAACTCATGTCCCCAAACCAGGACCTGCCCGAGAAGAGTGCATTGTAATCGATGGCGACAATATCCGTCCACCACCGCCACCTGCGGAGTTTTGGGAGCCTTTAGATCCTTCTGTTCATCAAAAGGACGGCGTGCAATGTGATGAGGATGAAGATTGGGTGGACACGAATACTGAATTCGAGGAAGAAAAAGAAGATGATGTTAAGGAAGTCGTCTTGACATGTCTTCTGGATAAATCCCCGGCAAGAGAACTGATGGATGATACTTCTTCTATGGTTAGCTGGTACACCAAAGACACTGACTCCGCCATGGTGGTGTGGCGTAGTAAAAAGACACTGGCAGGCACTGTTAAGGAGCTGGACGATTATTTTCTTAAAGCTTCTGCGGGTGTGAAAGAGCTAGCTGTTCTTTTGGATACCAGTGGAAGCACCCGCACCCAGTTTGTCAGTAATGCGAGAGAATCAAAGGGTATGAAATTTTTTCTCCATTTTAAGTGGTTTCCATGTCTGTCTAAGACATGTCTTACGGTAGAGTGGGGACAATGATCTCATACATCTAGAGGAAATTTATTACCTATTTATTTGTTGGATCGAGTCTTTAATTGTCCCCTTAGTCGGTAGATTATCACGTTGACAATCAGTGCGGTATTCCACTGGGCCTGTGCAGCATATCAAGGGCCAATTTATGCTTTCATACCTCCTAAAAGGAGGTAGAACGGGAAAGCAGGCTTTCTGTTCATTTTTGGGTAGTTATGCATTGGTGCATCCTGTACCTTTTCAGCTTAAGAAATTTGTGCAAACACATTCAAGGCTAGTAATGGAAGGCCATGAAAAATAAACCGCCTCCTCCGTGCTTCCTCCTTCTATTTGGTGTGCTACTGATAATACCAGGTCAGATTTGCTTGCATGATAGTGGCCCTTCAGGATTGACCCTGGTACTTTAGCTGTCCTTGCAGCTGCCGAATGTTTTGTATGCTTCACTTTAAGTTAATATTTTACCTTCTATGTTTTTCTATTGTTATTTTTCTTTTAATTTTGTACTGACCGTATTGAAGGTCTCCAAAAGTGATTATGTTATTCAATATAGCTTGAAACAGTTAATGTATTTCTGCTTAATTGTAATATAGGATGTAACTTCGACAGAGTTGTCTTTTAAATCTCTACTTGTCTGCTCAACAAATTAAACGGAAACAGTTCAGTTGGAATGTGATAGGAAAAGCTTCTATTTGGAAATTTGCCCTAACTCTTCAGTTTTCTACTTTTATCTACAGGAAGGAGCTGTAAATCGGCTAAGGTCTTCAGTGCATTGTCTTGGAGCTGGTCTTCAAAGTCACTTCAGTCCAACAGAGATTCTGTAGAATTTCATACATCCAGGGAGGTCTGCAAACCTGGTGCCCATTTTGAAACACTGGACAAACTTTATGCTGAAGAGCAGAGTCTCTATGAGAAACTTAAGGTAATTGCTCTGATTATTGCCATGAACAAGTGAAAGAGCTTGATGAACATGCATCTTGATTTGGACCGTAGTGCAAAACACCATAGTCCTGAATCAGCAGAAATTTGATATATCTTTGCCTATTCAATATTATCTTTTGCTTTCAACCTCTAGGTTTTTTATTGCACACCACACATTCAGACTTCAGTTCATATTTAGTTTGTGATTCCCAATATTCAAGGACAAGCTTTTTAACTATCAGCGAAGTATTAATGAAATTTGCGCCATATTCTCTTTTAACTATTAATAACATGTGATAAGGAGCCTGATAATTTTTTCCATCGCAGGAGGAGGGAATTGCTCTTTTGCAGTATGAAAAGAAAACCTTATTACTCCAGAAACTAGAAGCTGGAGAGCATGATCAAGGTGGGGTGGAGAGTACCAGATCAAGTATAGAGATTTTGGAATCCGAGATCAGCTTTCTGCAACATGTTATTAGTCGAACATGTTCATCTATAGTGAAACTCAGGGATGAAAAGTTGTATCCTCAACTTGTTGAATTGTCTTCCGGGTAATGAGAGATGATGCATATCTTAGCTATTGGCATGATTTTATATTGTTTCTATACAATCTCACAGTGATAGAAATATCATTGCATCCTTTTTGCAGGTTCAGGCAGATGTGGAGAACAATGTATGAGTGCCATCAGGTTCAAAACCATATTGCTCAACAGCTGAAGAATATTGACAACTATCCTACTACTGAGCCAACATCAGATTACCATATCCAGGCGACATTCCAACTTGAAGCTGAGGTGACCTCATGGTATAGTGCATTCTGTAACCTTCTCAAATCACAACGTGATTATGTACGGACCCTCAATCATTGGGTCCAACTCACGGTCTTCCTTCCCAGTAGCCAACCTTCAAGCACCTCGTGTGAAATTCAGGCCTTCTGTGAAGAATGGCAGCTTGCCCTTGACAGGTTACCTGACAAGGTATGTGTATGCTTGTTAACTTTTTCTGTAGTTCTTATCAATGAAGGTTGCAAATGTTAACCTGAAAGAGCAGTACAATGTCAGTGGTTGATTAACAAGTCAACTTATGTAAGACTATTATAACAAGTGTACTGATTGGTTAACCTGGAGAATAGAAATAAATATAAACATGGGGACATGGAAATGAATCATTTGTAGGTTCATGTGAAGAGTGAGCACTTACATAAAAATGGTCTCATAATAACCCTTGTCCCAAACCTAGTAACTTTCTAGGGATGGATTCTAGAAAATATTTTACAGCCTTTTATGCTGCATTGAGATATGCTCACAAGATCAACCTCTGTGGTGATTTACTCATTGCTGGCTTAATTATCCAATGATTAGAATACACTGAATCGTGTTAACTCTTAACAGGTAGCTGGAGAAGCCATTAAGAGTTTCTTGTCAGTCATTCATTCCATAGCCTTGCAGCATGTTGAAGAAAGAAAATTGCAAAAGAAATCTGAAAAGCTCCAGAGAAGGCTAGAAAGAGAACTGGATTTGCTAAGCAAGATGGAAATGAAGTTTAATGAAGACCTATCTGCTAATACCTCTTCTATCCTGAGTCAGGACCACCCGTTATCTGTAAAACGTGCAAAAGTGGCTGCTTTCATGAAAAGTGTTGAAGACGAGAAGGCCAAGTATCTGAATTCTGTTTGTCTTAGTCGTGCCATGACCCTAAACAATCTCAACACATGTCTCCCGAATGTCTTCCAGGCTTTATCAGGATTCTCAGGCGTGTGTGCTCAAGCATTTGAAACCATCTATGGACAATCCAGACCAGCAGACTGTCAAGGTGGATCCTCACAATTTGACACTGCAGAAAGCTGAGGCTCAGTTTCAAGTTTTGCACACAAAAGCAACAGCGGAAAGTATGTTCTCATGAAAAAAGAGGGGGAAGAAACTGAAAATTGGTACCTTCAGGCATTTGGAGCGGTACATGGTTGTGTGTTGCACTGATTGCTTGAGCAGCGGCAAGTTCTCTGACTCACCTGGTTTTGGGTGCTGTAAGTATTACTGTGAATGATTCTGTTGCGGCTTTCATGGCATCTCCAATCATTGAGCAAGCAGGGGCTGATGCTTTTTGTTGTAAGGGGTTTGATGTGTTTAAAACTATGGTTTTGCGTGTAAAGTTATTCCTTTATCTGCTTGCTGCTTAGTGCTTGGAGTATATACAACGAAATGGATCTGGAAAGAGAATATACTACGGCTATACAAAATAGAGAATTTTTAACCAATCCGGCAACATAATCCGAGTCCATTCACCCTGTTTATTTTCTCCATCGCCTTGCGTTAGATGTTTGTCTTGTAGTGGGATCGTCGAAGGTCACCGAGAAGTGAGTTTCTCACGGCTGACGATGTAGAATTATCTGACTTCTGCCTGACACAGGATAAAAAAGCGTGCACCGTGGAATAGAGGCTATTAGAGAGGGAAGAAGGGGGGTACCAGGAGACACTCATGGACCCCAATTCTGGAACTAGCAGAGGGATTAAAAAAAGCAAGAGAACTTCCATGGTCCAAGACCGGTTCTGAAACTTGCAGAAATATTAAAAAAAAGCTTCGTGGCTCTCTCTGCTCGACTCTGAAACTTACAGAAAGGTGTAGAAAAAGATTAGCTTCCCTGCTCCACGTAAGAATTGGGCTTCTTTACCCTTCGTGTCTCGCTTTTCTTCCGAAGCACGAGATGTTTATACGGATAATTCGTAGCTGTGATCTTCTTTAAATTTGTCGTCATAACTGTTCTGTGTTGCATTTAACTTGTAACTGAAATAACTCAAGTCTCTAAACCACAAGCAAATATAGGAAGACAACGGTAAGGTACATGGTAAAACTGGGGGGGCCAAAGCCTGGCATATTTTATAAAGCCAGACCCATTAATAACATGTAACAAACTCACCGAGTGAAACAAACGACCATGTGTGCTCTCGGCATAGAGAGAACAAAACGTAATTGAATTCTGTTACAGATTGATTTCTCATATTGCTTCAGTTACCATTTCAAAATTGGAGTGGACGTGTGAGCAAAGACTCTTTTACCTTTGCTCTCTCAAGACGGAGTATCCCCACATAACAATGTCAAGCTCACCGTTTCCTCACCTTTCCATTTTGCTTCCCGGATGTTCCTGCTCATTGTGGTGTTTCTATTCTATTTCGAGGTTGTCCCAGTTTACTGACTTATCAGCCAACGCAAAATCTCCAGGTTGTTGTAGTCTACCGCGAGCTAGCTTGCTCATCACAGCAAGACCTGGAAAAAAAAAAAAAAAAAGAGCAACTTGCTGGTAAATAATTCAAAGAAGTAATTGATTTTCATATTATAAATCAAAGAAAGGGCTCGATCTGAAGAAAATAACGAAACTATGAGGCACTCATAAACCTCCATTTTATTAAGCCTTCATCTGGTATACGACAGCTCTATCATTAGCACCACACATACCTTCAACCATTTTAAAAAGTGATGACCACCATCTTTCTTTTGGGACCTGATTGTTGTTTAGGGTCTCTTCAATGACTTCATCATGCTTCCCTTCCAAAACACTTTGCAAAGTGATTACAGCATCTTTTGCTTTCTTAAGGATATTGTTATCATCTTGAAACTCTAAACTCTGAAGGTTATTTTGGGAAGATGAAAGAGTGACAGAGAGTGCAAATTGTGCCGCGGCAGCCCAGCGAGAAGATGCCAACCATCTTCTCTGTCCTTCTTGTTGCTTGGCCTTTTCTCTGTTTGATCTGTTCTCACCGTCCGCAAGAACTAAGCTCTGTATATTGTTTGCATAGCATACAAAAAATATTAGAAGTGCAACGTAGATTGATGTATTGAATCATTGATACACCAGTTTCATCTCCTAGCAGCAGCTCTCTTGATTTGCTATTAGGGAAATTAATTATGACTGAGCAAGTTAGAATGCAAAAATTAACTGGAAACTGGAATTGTTTCTTGAAAATTCCTCCTAAGAAGGAAACTATCCTACTCATAATTATTGCAAAATCAATCAAATAAAGAGAAATACCCTCAGATATTGTGCGTTTGCAGCTCCAGTACTCTGAACCATCTTGGAGAAGGCACTTGCTTCATCTGATAGCAGCTCCTCTGGGGTATCAAATTCTTGAACCTAGATAAATAAAAGCTTTGGAGGTTACTAATATCCTTGGCAGAAGTTATATCACAATGGTTCAGATGCACATGGTAATGGAAGCAGGTACTTGGTAAAATTTCCTTGACAAGAGAAACAAGTTGAAAAGTTGACTTATTTCCTCTTAATAATTTCACTAATGTGCAGGTTTAGATGCCACTTATTAAGCTGCACCAAGTGTTTTCCCGGAAGGATGATAAAGTTGAATAGTTTAGCTCATCAGAAGCTAATAAATGGAAACATGCAGTATCCATTAGAGTAAACAGTGAACAATAAATAATACCTGACCAGCATCAAGGACCAGAACCCTGTCACAGTCAATAATGGTATTCAGACGATGAGCAATGATAAGCATGGTGCAAAATTTGAATTCTTCTCTTATGGTTTTCTGGATAAGAGCATCGGTTCTGACATCAACAGCTGCAGTTGCTTCATCAAGAACTAGAATCTTTGATCTCCTAAGTAGAGCACGAGCAAGACTAAGCAGTTGCCTCTGCCCTACACTGAAATTTTCTCCCGCCTCAGATACCTAGACACACCAAAAGAACAACTTGTAATTAATGATTATACAATTTGTTTACAAGTTCACAGGAGAAAAAGTTGATTATTCCTTACTGAAGTTCCATTTTACCTCAGCATCAAGACCTAATGCATTCCTCCTGATCACGTCTTTCAGATGTGCTCTCTCCAAAGCTTCCCAGAGATCAGCATCATTGTGTTCATTAAAGGGATCCAAGTTGAATCGAACCGTTCCTAAATTCAAAAATTGATTACTCCAAGTTATAAAGAGGTAAATTTATAACCGAAATGGTGCTCTAAGTAGACTGTGAGCTGACATAGTTATTAAAAACAGAAGTTACCAGAGCACATAACAACAGAAAACTAGTCAGAAAATGCTCAACAAAAAAAATTCATATAAGTGTTACCTTGATATTTTCTTTTCCATTGCACAGAACCTTTAAAATAATAACAGAAAAAATATAATAACAAGTGGAAGACTAGCACATTTCTTGTGAATTTAGGCTCACACAGTCACACAGCAGATCCTCCTTAACACCCTATGAATTTATAAATGATAAACTCTTATCTTCAGATAGCCACTCACAGGAAGTTGTTTGAAGCATCATTAGCGAGTCTGGAGGTACATGTGTCTAGATCATAAACTGAAGGCTTCCAAAAGCTAATCTCACATTGAAGTGTTAAGCTATAGAGGGCAGATAAAAAAAAAATTGAAGTATGAATTGACAAAATAATCACATTATACATTTTTTCTGCAACCTTGCCTCAGTCATTAGGAAAGGAAAAAGAATGGAGATAATACTGGAAAACAAAAAAAAATCCTAACAACATGTTTCTAATCAGAAGCACTCTCAGATCAAAATTCTAAATGATATTATGACAAAAGTGTGTTTTAACCTGGATGAGACCATAAAAGAAGACAAAATATTCTCATTTGGAAATGAAGCGATGAAGATTCACAGAGAAAACACTACCCAAGACAAGGAGATCACAGAAAAAACACTAACCCTAGCAATACATTTTAACCAAAAGGCAGCCTCTGTACAACATTCTAAATGCTATGACAAAAATATATCTGAACATTTGAGATGGAGATGACAAAGACATAAAAGATCCATTAGCTACACAGAACTGTATTTCTTTTTCTGAGATGAAAAATATCAAATAAAAAATTTAATTATAGAGAAAAATTAATTACCTGAAAACAGAACAGGTGATTGTGGTATAATACCAAGAACTTTACGCAAATCTGCAAGGCCAAACTTTGAAATATCACACTCATCAATGAAAATACTCCCCCTTTCCAGTTCCACAATGCGAAACAACGCATTCAACATGCTAGACTTCCCAGCCCCAGTCCTTCCCACAATGCCAACTTTCTCACTTGGTGAAATAGTGAAAGATATACCATGGAGAACAGGAGGAAGTTCCGGTCTGTACCTCAGAACAACATTCTCAAATCTTATTGTCCCGGCAGAAGGCCAACCTGGTGGAGGCCGATTGCTTTCAATTACAAGAGGTGCTTCAGAAGGTAGGTCTACATAAGAACCAATCCTTTCAACAGAGTTTAAACTGTTCTCAGCAAGACTTGCAAGACGCAAGACACCAGTCAAGAGGTTTGTAATATTTAATGCATAACTGAGAAGCAAACCCATTGTTGATGCAAATAGCATTTGATTCTCTGCACGATGGTTTTGCATGACAGCAAAAGTGGCAGTTAACCAGATCATGATGCCTCCTAATGTTTCCAACCGAATGGCAAGCCAACGATTTGCACTCATGTTAGCTAGGGTAAACCTCACATTGTTGTCCATTGATTTTGCATTAATGCCAGCCATTCTATCATATGCCTTGTAAGCCCTAATTGTTGTTAGACCATTTAGAGCCTCTCCAAATTGAGCATAAACAGGTGATCTAGTAACAGAATCCAATCGCTTAACTTCACGGGAAGTACTCTGCCAATCATAAAAAGTATAAACATAACGAATAGAGAACTCAAATAGAATTAAGAAGAAGGTAATGTAATTATCTCCGAGTTCCAAATTAAACAGTCACCGCTGTATTATTATTCTCAAGTGCAACATTTCATTCATAATATCCTTCATAATATCCCATATATGTTAAATTTATATCATTTAGATGAGATTATGAGGCAACATCACTATTGAAACAGGAAAAGAACCATACTAACCTGATAATAAAGATAGGCTGCATAAAACAAAATCAGCAGAGGCATTATGGCCCACAAGGATATGGTGCTTACAATGCCTATCAATACAAAAGTTGATAGTAGTTGAGCCACTTGACTGAGAAACATGTTTACCCAGATAGCAACTTGGCGATCAACATCACCGAGATCCTTTGCAAATCTGTTAATAATTCTTCCAATTGGATTGGTTTGGAAGAATACCATAGGGGCTCTTAATATTGAACCAAGCATGGCATCATGCAACCTTTTGGCAGCATAAAGGCTTGAAATAATCAACCAGTAAGAGTTTAGCAATGTCACAAGCACCTAAAAGAGAAAGAAAAAGCAAAATAAAGCTTCAAGAAACAAAAAAAAGGAAAGAAAAAAACAGAAACTGATTATTTTAGAAATAACACACAAGGTCTCTAGGTAAATTAGTTCAAATCTTTCACCTGGCCAAAAGACAAAAGTGCATAAATCAGGTTGTAGAAACCAGCACTATATCTTTTTTCAGCGTCTCGACCAGTCCAATCACTTAGCCATGTGCTACTTGAAACTCGCAAAACTTCACTAAGGATGTAGCAAACGAAAAGTATTGTAACTACCCACAACCCACCTAAGGCATTTTTGTACCTGAAATAAAACACAAAAAAAATAACAGCTAAAGTACAGTTCAGAAAATTGCATTGTCATCAATAGGCATGTGCATAAATAGAATAAAAGAAAAAAGAAACACTGCCACACCCACTTTTTGCATGGCTTCAAGAGAGCCATTTACATCAGTTTATCTAAAATAACACAAACTTCATTTTATTACAAAAAAATGACAAGAAAAAGATTAAAAATACTAAATAAAGCTCATCATGAATGTACAGTAAATAGATGTAGAATGGAAATGAGTCACTTTTTAAGTCATTTATTCACTTTGGATACCTAATCTTACATTGAATTTTCCTTTAAAGAATTGGCCGAAGCAAGACTAAAAGACACACTTCATAGCATCTTTCATAAATTCGATTAGGAAAAAAGAGTTAAAAGAGAGACTATAATGAGAATAAGATGAAACACACAACATTCACAGAACTTTCAGAAAGATAACAACAACTTCATAATTACCATTTACATCTACAGCATGTTAAAGAAGAACAGAACAAAAGGATCAGGACAGAAAGAACCCAAAATTACAAGAGTAAATACCTACAGAACAAGCAAAGAGTTTTTCTTACCTCATGAGCACATTCCAGCTAACAACGCCTGTTTCACGTTCCTCTTGCTTAATGAGAACAGATTTCCCTTCTTTTTTATTTGGACCCTTTCCACTTTTTGATAAACCATCATCCACCTGGTTGGGGACCCCATTGGCTACTGGTTTCTTCATCTTTTCAACATCATCATCTTCTCCCATTGCATTTTCTGGTACATTTTCTTCCATCTTCCCGGCATTTTCCATTAGTTTCTGGAACAGCACACCAGTCTTACTCAACTCCTCAAAAGTTCCATCCTCTTTTACCAAGCCTTCATGAACTAAAATAATCCTATCCACTTGGGGAAGGAAATGTAGTTGATTAGTAACAAGCACTCTGGTTCTTCCCCGCAGTTCATCCTTGATACATTTTTCAAAAACCTGGACATCATATGATAACAAGATTAAGACAGGCTGATTATTTGGTTCGGAGAGAGCTAAAGTTCTCAACAGTTCACACTGGATGGAAGACATTAATGATATTTTTATGACATACAACTTTTATCCATGACTATGAGTAGCAATTTCTGAAGCAAAGTAGGATTAATAAAAACATATACCTGTCGACCAACATGAGAATCCAAAGCACTCAAAGGATCATCAAATATGTACACATCTGAGTTTGAGTATACAGCCCGAGCCATGGATACTCTTTGCTTCTGACCACCACTAATATTTACTCCCCTTTCACCAATTTCTGTGAGATCACCACCCTAACATAAAAAGAGTAAGAAACTCGTACTAGCACATGGCAGTGCATTGATGCATGGAAAACAAATTGACATGCATGAACTGCATAGCTGGTATTGGTTGGTAAGAGGTGTCTAGCTAATATTTGTTTTAAGATCAAACAGTCTTGAAAACAAAATCATCAGCAAATGGGAAAATACACTTACTGGAAGTATCTCAAGGTCATGCTCCAGTGCACTAACATCAATTGCCCTCTTGTATCTTGAGGAATCAAAAGGGGATCCAAACAATATATTGTCCCGAACCTGTTACAGCAAAACTTTTTAGTCCACAGCCAATTTGAATTATCAGTGTTTACTTTGGACACAATTCCATTAAAAAATGACTAGTCACTGAGAAGGCCTTCCACCTAAACTGTACAAACCAATAACTTATAGCAAATTTCAGATGTACAACTGGATATTTGGCACCACAATCATCCCTGTCACGTCCATGCTGGATAAAAAGTGAGAGGGGCCTCCATCTCGAATCATACGGATAGGGAACAAAGCACACAAATAGATAGCTTAAGCTCCAATCTCTAATATCATGTTAAGTTCAGGTTCAGTCCCACCCAAAAACTCTTTACCATTCACAAAACCTATTGCTTAAACTAACAGTGCTAAATGGAATTTACCGATCAATTCAGCAATAAATTCATGCTATAGTGGTGAAACAGGTAGCTTTAAGACCCTCAATTCCTATTCAGCATATTGTTACTTACAGTAGCATTGAAGATCCAGGAAACTTGTGGAACATATGCTACAGTCCCTCTGAGTATGACACTTGAACCTTCTGATGGAGGGAGTTCTCCTAGCATGGCTGAGATCAAAGAAGTTTTTCCTTCTCCTGTACTCCCAACAATGGCAACAAGGGTACCAACCGGAATATCTAAATTGATGTCTGATAATGTAGATTTCTCAGCCTGAAGCAGTCCAGTACAAAATTATTTTACTAAGAAATGGAGAAACAGAAAAAATTGTAAAAAAGCCACAACACAAGAAAGAAGATAAACCAGAGAACCCCTGACCTTTGTATCCCAAGAAAAAGTGCCATTCTTGATTGAGATGGCTGGAAGACCAGGTTGAAGAGGCGGATTTGGCAACAGAACTCTCTCTTCAGCCAGGAATAACTCTTCCAAACGTTTCAATGAAACATTTGCATTTACAACCTGGTAAAACAAGAGTAACATTATCAAAGTTAGTCTTTCACAAGAAATTTATGAAATTCTTTTTTCTTGAGTAACTGAAACTCTGTAGTCCATTTACAGTATTTGTCTTTTCCTAGTGTGCATTGAGTGCTGTAGTCATCCCTATTTTGTTGCTCGGATGCATCACTATTTAGTTATATTGTATTTCAATTAATTTTTTTTTTAAAAAATTGAAATTGGCAAAAGTTTGACACTAATTTCAATCACTGTACTTCAGTCAGTGATGAATATGTACCATTCAAGATGTGCCAACTACAGGTTCAGTTTTATCCCTAATTAAGACCACCAGGACTCTTTGGCAGCTGTATAATCATCTCCACTCGGTTTATCTTATTTCCTCTCAATTTTATTCTACCTTACGCAGCATCAGAACAATACAATAAAATCTGGCAGAGCTTTTCAATTTCTACATCCATATTCCAGATCTACTGTTACCAGGAAAAGATTAAAAGTTAGTATTTTTATTCTTCTGGTACATTTAGGTTAGTGTTTTCATTAGGTTTTATTCTTTACTGCCTCTTGTTGTTTAAACCTATGATCATGTTCCTGTGCCCCTATGTGAGTTTCTTAGAAGTACATGATTCAGCACTCATCTTTGAGATCAAGTGAAAAAATAACTACAAATAACCAAAAAAAATTTTCATTTTTAAGAAAATGGTCAGAATCACCTAAAAATTAAAGAAATAAAGACAAAAACAGCATTTCTGGAAACAGCAGGAAGTAACGAAAGAATATAAAAGCTACAAAAAACCTAGTGAAATATATCATGCCAGATAAAAACCCATTTTCATGAAGCACATGATCCTTAAGAATTAGTTGAAGTATGATATCAAAGTGTGCCACGGCTAGATATGTATCTGGAACTCATATACTAAAGAAAGAGTTGTAAAATTAAATGAATTAAAGAATAACTTAACAGAAAAAAGAAATAGACAGACATCAGCACCTGTGTTATCAAATTAGGCAGCATGAACAGAGGAAAACGTAACACTGCAAAAAGTGAGAGAGAAGTAAATGCTTTTGCAGGTGTCAAGTCACCCCCAAATAACGTGTACATTCCAAATGATACCACAGTCACAACCACAGGAATGCTGTTTATAATGAACATATTCATCTGCAATAGAAACCATTAGGCATCATAAATCAATATACTGGTCAATAAGAATCAAAATGTTTGCAGATCTATCATAAGATTGATCACAACAAACATATGCTGAAGAAATATGATCAACTTTGTTCAGTTGTACATTACCGATCCCAGTAATTGTGCCTTTCGGAACCATGAGAGCTCATCATTTCTGATTGCTTGCACTTTAGACTGGAAGCTCCGCTCCCATGCATAGCATCTGTACTCAATCATGTCACCAGGTCAAATACAGCACAATAGCTTAGATGTCATAATGGAGAAAAAGAAAAACTGAGAAGATACCAAAACATACTTTACTGTATCCATGGCCGCTAAGACTTCATTCATGAGGCCAATTCGCTTGTCAGTACGTAGCAAACCCTCCTTTGATAACTTTTGCATTCTGCTTATCATAAATGTCTGAAGACAACAGAAGTAGGACAAAAAACTCATTCAATAATATGAGAAAACGACAATCATGGGGATAAAAATAAAAGGTGCTCCTTTTATGGTTGCAAAAATTGTCTCCTTATATAAACCAATAACACTCCTTATATTAACCATAGACAAAATGACATTAAATCAAGTTGGATCACAACAAAGAAGAAGATGAGATTGTCTCTCTCATGATCAGGCACTCATATTCGTGTGCATGGCTAAGGCTGAGTTAAGTCTAGATGTAAACATCCACTCAGCTTAGCGGATTCCAAGAACCCAAAAACAGACTTAATTCCAACCTGAAACTTAGCATAAAAGTCCACTAACCAAAAGGTGAAAAAGGGACATTTATTGACGTACATTACAGTATTTTGTTTAAGCAGAAAATGTTGAAACAGTTATTTGACTAGAATCATAACTGAAAAAGGAACACAATGACACAAAATTGAATCATAGTTGCCCACAAAAGAGTTGAAAGTCGAATAATAAAACAACTGCAAAAAGCATATCCACCTGTAAAGGAAACATTAGTAGTAGCATTAATGCACCCAACAGTGAAGATACACCAAGCTGCTGATACAGGAGAACCATCGAGATAATGATGCGAAATGGCGCTGACCACAGGTTATGAAGCTGCTGGCAAACCATCTGGAAGTTTGCAAAATAAAGTCAAAACTAAAATTTCCAAATCCAAATGTTCTGAAAAAGCATAACTAGTATCACAACAACAACTTGCCTGAAGTGCTTCAGCATCTGTTGTCATCAAATTTGTTATTTTTCCAGAGGTAAAGTTTTTGCGACCCTCATGTGTTAGTCTCAGTGACTTACGGAATACAGCTGCAACCTAAAAACCAAAGAAGAACACCTGACTAACCAAAAATGCAATATGACCTGAAAATGTGTTCAGTTTATAATTGTAATTTAAAAATTGAAGACAAATATTTGCTAAACATTTAAAAGGAAAACAGAGCAGACAGCAGTCCTTACCAAGGTTGCTCTTAAACGAAAACCAATGCGCATGACATTCTGGAAATACTGAGCTTCACAAAGGACACCCAAGGACTGAAAAGAAGAACAAAATTAAGTTCCTTGCACCATCCAACCACAGTAAATGTACAACAAAGAAATAATAGAATAAAGATGATTGCTAATATTGCACTGGAGATCGATCGATCAGCTTTAAATTGCTCAAAATGATATCCTCTTAGCTGTCTTTGCTGCAGGTGATTCCACCTCATTGTACAGCCCCCCAATAATAAGTGAAATACTGATCTTTTAATTAGTATATTATTCTATATTCTTAAGTTATAATTTAAATTTCACCCTTCCAAATCTGCATATTTTCCTTTCTCTATGCTTTCAAGCTTGGCAACCATTTCAGCAGCTTCGATGAAAGTATAAAAAATACAATGAAAATTGCATAATAAGATATAATGTTGTGTCTCTAATATAAAACCCCAATATGACCTGGCCAGTAGACGGTTTGGCTTCCTAAAAGACTGTCTGATTGGTAGGCTTTACTGGTTAAACTGCCCAATCATGTGACCTGGGGATTGAGTGTGAACCAAGGGAAAGAAAAAGAAGTGAAGTCAGGACCAGGACGAGAGGGAGGAAAAGAAGTAGAAATGAGGTAGAAAGGATTGGGAAGGGGATGCGGCATGGTGGGGGGGGGAAGCTGATATGACACCATCACTTTTCCAGGTTAATGACTGCGTTGGACGTTATTTTATCGCTTGTATGTATAAAATGAATAGTCTCTCTTCATTTTACTAAAAACTATAACTTTTCAAAGATTAAAAAAATTGGAGACAGTCATTATCAATAAAAAGCCAAAAGGCAACACAGTTTCACAAAAAAAAAATGGGAGACAGGCTTCTATTCATACCACTCCCAAGAAGATTGAGAAGGCATAGATGTAACCAATCCAAGCTGGAGCATCTCGTTGCATGGACTGCAAATGAGATAAAACAACCACTATAAATTCATGTAAAAACATCAAACATAACAAAAAAGGTGAAATAAATAGAATGACAATCAAGTATAATTGATAAAAGTTTACCTCTAGAAGAAGATTCAAAATAATTGGACCAACAAATTGAGAAGCATCGTTGCCAATCTATAAGATGCAACAAAGAAAGGATTTTACTTTTTGTCAGTCTATGACCTTTAAAAAATAGCCAGCAGTGACTTAGTACAGACATTTTATGAAACAAATGGCTGTATGCAGCAAGGAGCAACTGACATTACAGTTGATAAATTCAAACCGTTTGGCGATGGAAGTGACCACAATGATGGAGATTTAACATAAAAAAATGAATCAGTGTAGTATGTGGCCAATTACCCTATTCAAATAACCATACCACAGCTCCTACATCTCAAATTGGATGAACCACTCAAATTTTGGACGATAGAAAATTCTATAGAGAACCAAGAAAAAGAGTGAAAATTCGTGGTACTTATCAGCCACTGAAGTTTTTTTTTGTTTTTTAACTATCAAACACTGAAGTTCAAATATTAAAAAAAAAAAGGAAGAAGAGGACTATTGATGAGGTTTTCTTTACCTTAAACAAGCCTCCAAGCCAAAACCTACAGAAAACATTAAATGATTACTTTAACAGTCAATCCAAATCTCAATGTTAAATACTGAAATGAATGATGCATAAAATTGGTATCCTAGTCATTTATAGAAAACTACCTCAGATCTTTTCTTGTAATATACAATAAAGGAAATGAACAAAATTTTCAATGTTGGAAAGCATGGGTACATTAAACATACCTTGCTCCAATGCTACCGTTCAGTGCTCGTAGTAGCCATGGTTTAGGCTTTCTTGATTCCTTGAGCCAGCATTTTTGGAATCTACCGTATAGAAGTTATTTTAGGCGTTAAACAAAGAATACCTCTTACTGCATCCTATTTATGTGTGTAATGAAACTTAAGAGTCTTACTTGCTGTTAAGTGTCTCCGTCTGATCCCACTCATCTAATTTCCAAACATCCTTCTCAGTAATGGGCCTTTTGTGGCCTTGGCGCATGAGGGGAGTCATCCATTCAAAAAATATTTCTAGCAGAAGGGATCAAAACAAAGGCATTAACTACACAATGACGTGAAACCAGTATGGTTATGACAATATACACCACAACATGAGCATTAGAGAGGTAACAACAAAGAGCAGAAAAGATGAAAGTGTTATCCTGTTCCTAATACATCACAGTTTGCTCTTGTACTGGACCAAATAACAAGACACATAAAAGACAAGCTTACATGGATTCTGTACTGATTAGAATTAACTCTTATATGTTTATATGGTATCCGAAAGAAAGAATATATGGCCTCCTTACTACTTACTTGAAAATAAATTGACATGCCTTTCAGGACAAATCTGCTCTTCTCCAGGAAGTGCTTCATATTCAGTGTTATCAGCTGATGTGTCCATCACAATGGGTGTGTACCCCGGATAAGGGTCTAAATCTGGTACATAAACCAGTAGCAGGACACCAAACAAAACCTATATTGTAGAGAAAACTATGAATATGACATGAAACATGGCAAAGAAATTTCTTTTAAATAAAATATTAGAATCTGATTTTTTTTTCTGTGTGAAAGAGAGAGGGGGAGAGAGAGAGAGAGAGTATCCTACAAAAATACCTAAAATAACATAAATGTGACTTAGTCCAACAACCAAGCCCTATTAAGTAAATTCGGAGCACCTATTCGATCACGAGTAGAAAGCCCGATTATCACATATCAGACCCAGACCGTATTTCTCTAGTTTATCTAAATTAGGTGCACCTTTTAAGTAAATAGATGTATATCATACTGATTCAGCATTTCGTCATTCTTATTCCATTTTTTTACTAAATGCCCCTGGTTGACATTCCATTATCCTTTTCATTATCTTGACATTTTTATATGACAAAATGATGACAATGTTATTTATTGAGAAGTCTTACGTGGATCAACAGGTAATCTCTGGTTCTTTAGTCAGGAAGAGGTTTTCTAACTTTACTACTAATTTGAATAGACGTGGATCTAACTTTAACATAGTACTGGAACAAGAAGTTTAAGTATGTCATCCATGTCTCATGCCTCTGACTTTGACAATTCATTTTGGAATGCATTGGAACCCAACTTTAACTAGGTATGAGAGCAGGATTTGGTACATTACCACCAACTGAACTGTCAACGTGTAAGAACCACAAAGAAGGTTCACCGCTGAGGGGGAATGTTGAAAGAATAATGTCACATGTGGGAAAGAGTAAAAAAGTATGTGGCTTGTTAGCTAGGAAAGATGTTTGTTAACTAGTCCAGTCATTTTGGGATGACTTTAGAGCTATATTTTACAGTATTATCATAATACAAATCTATTAAATAATTTAAATTAAATTATGTTAAATCTTTATTAAAAAAATATGGGAGTACCCATACATTGGCTTGATTTCTAGTCTCCTTTTTACTTTTTGAAAAATCCTTCTCCAATATGTCTTGACAAACATGTTATAGAAATGGAGAAATGATGTGAAAGCGCAAAAAAAACAAGCAAATGTGTATAAGAACCGGGAAATTAAACACAAAAATCAATATAGTGCAAACAAACCTGGATAAGAACTTCGCTCAAGTACAAATAAAGAGCAACTCTGCAAAGAAATAAATCCAAAAAAGTGTTATTCGCTCTGACAGCAACATCAAAGAAAATATCCTGAAGATTTAAGGAGCTCAAGAACTCACGGACTAAAGTACTCCTTCACTGAGAGAATTAGATTGAACATGACGGCTTCTCCAATCAGAACATAAATGACACCAAACCTTACATACCACCGAAACTCCCGAATATAGACTCGCATTTCCATACCAATCAAAACTAGCATAAAACACCAAGCAAGTGCTTGAATAATCAGGGAAACCACCTGTGAAGAATGCGAACCATAATGAAAATATTCAATGATCTAATTGACAAATGGAAAAAATATGAAGAATGCACGTACAATATGAATCCCCAGTGCTTGATGAAAAATCCTAGCATTGGGCTTTCCCAATCTAGACTTTACTATTGAAAGCGGTTCAGTCACAAATTCCTTACATCTCGATGGACATCTTTGTGACTTTATCAGTTCAAAAGAAGTTCGGTTACATATTCCTTCATTAAATCTTGATGGACACCTTTGTGAATGCTCCCCATAACCCAGAAGAGTACAAAAGTAATTGACATCCCTGTGGTCAATAAAAATAAATAAAAATAAAAACAACTGAAAACTCACCTCAAAAGGAGCAAGCCTTGTCTGCCCATCCAAATTCAGTATTGAGATTCCCATGATCATCCTAAACAGAGGCTCAACAGTACAATATGCAGCCAAAAACCCCAGTAGATAATTGTAGTAAGGAGATTTCAGTCGGAATCTTGCAACAGTAAAATCCTTCTTAATCCTCCATATACGATACCAACACAAGCCCAACAGAGCCAAATGAGAGATGCAAATCACCAAGGTATCCATGCCACAAGGTGTATAGGCACCAAATGCATTCTCAACAGCACGGGTCCAGAATCCATGCTCAACGGGCTGACAGTACCAAACTAGCGGTTTGAAAGTCATTTTGTAATCTGCTAATGATTGAACCAGCTGTTAGTCTAGTTCTCCAATTTCCAAACCATTTTCGTCCAGAGAGATTTGACGAAAATCCGGCGGAACTCAAAGCAAAGAGACTCTTCTTCTCATGGCTTGTAAAAGAAACGTTTCAGTCACCGGTGTGGCAGGTATCGGAGTGTGAACTAGGGAGGACCACACGTGTCACCTACAAACGCTGCAGAGGTAGTAAAATCTTAAAAATCACTCTCCTCAAATATAACACACGTAACTCGCGAAAAGAGATAAGCAGAGAGTTGAAGTAGAGACGAATGGCCCAAAACGAAGCACGCAAATCGAGAGTTACTCTGTTCACGCGTACCTATGTCCTCAAACAATTTAGAAACGGAAAAAGAAAATCACGAAAAATATCCCCTCCAAACTTTCCCAATGCGCTTGGAACGCAACTTCAGTCACAAACACCAATCGACCACTCACAGGCGCTCAAAACAACTCGACGTATGAACTATAGCATTAAAATACGATCTACTAAGAGCAAACGACGGCGAGGCTTCATCTTCAGTCACTCAGACCGTCGAAAACTCCGTTTAAAACGACGACAACGAGCAGCTTCTTCACTCGCTTTTATTGAAAACCAAATCACTCGTGTTTGTACATCGGCGTTCATGGTCCTCAAATTCGCTTCGTCCGCTACATCTTCTTACAAAAAAATTTAAAAAAAAAAAAAAAAAAAAAAAATAATGAATATGAGTAGGTGGCTTAAAAGAGCAGCGAGCGAGACAATCTTACCGAGACCTCCAGAAGACGAGCGAATCTCGCAGAGCGAGATCCTAAGCGACGTGAGTTCCAAATTCCGTTCTGGTGCAGCTTCCGCTTCGGTTCTTCTTCCTCAGCGGGAGGAAGAATGGACGCGTTGGAACCGAGTCAAGAGTCAAGACGGCAACTGGTAAGAGAGCGTCATCGCTTACATATTTAAGGCAAATGGACACGAGAAAAGAACAGATGGGGATCTTCTCATTTCCCGGCCTTTTTTCCTTCTCCTCACGTGGTTAATCTGCTGAACCGTCCGATACAGCAGACCCACTGTATCCAACCAATCGACCCCCCGATAATATGCCATGGCCCACAATAGTGGTCCAATGGTCAACCAACTCCGCGCGCAGCGGAAGGTTATTTCGCTTCTCACTTCCCTTCCCGGACCTTTTTAAAATTTTTCCTTACATCGCGGTCCTTAAAAGTTAAAACCAGAGGAGCGACCACGAGGCAGAGGGACTAAGATGTAAAATGTAAAGAATATTAGAATAATGTTTATCGTTGCCATGCAGATAAAAAAAAATATATAGTAAGATTAAACAAAAATGTAATCTGATACCCGAAGAATATTAAAAAAAATTATAATAATTAAAAAAAAAAAACTCCCAAAATCGTGCGATCCCATATTTTCCTCTCCTGAGTCGTGAATCGTGTCCTCTTGACTTATTAATTTCTATTATTATTATTATTATTATTATTATTATTATTATTATTATTATTATTTCTATTATTATTTAGAAATAGGCGCCAAAAGGTAACTAAATAATACCCAAGGTCACGACTCGCGTGGGAATGCGAGTTCGTGTTGCGGTAACGTCACGTGGGAGTTTTAAGTACAAGATTTGGGGAGTCACGTGGACCAGGCCGAGTCAGTTTTTCAAGTCATTGGGTTGGGTCAGTTCAAAATCCGATTTGGGTCGGGACTCGGGGTGGGGGGGAGGGGTTACATACGTGGAATTAAATTCTAACCCTCAAAACCCTGGACGGATTCTTATTAAAAGAAGGGTCAAAGATGAGAGTTTTTTTAATGGGGATTACATTTATGTGACATCTCGTAGTGATGACCCAGATAAGACCACCTAAGCTATTGTCCAAAACTCAGGTGGAACATGCATTAATTCTAAGGTTTTTTAGTAAATTAGTTCCAGTGTTGGTCACCAAAAGGAGGTGGCTGCTTTCTTATTTGTATCAAAGTTTATTATTAATGGAAATGCTTAAATTTTAAGCTGTATTTTGTGAATTTTATATTAATATTCTCTGGTTGAGTATCCCAGTATTATTTACTTTATTCGTTGAAATATATTCAAAAAGTTAATATTTTAAAAATCGAACCAGCCATTAAACCGATTTTGCTCGAATAAGGTCACCACCCAGTGGGTTGGACCAATAATTCATTTCACCATTGAATCTTATATTTTATGATTTATATATATTTAAATTTTTAAAAGTATTTAATATTTTAATTATATCATTAAAAATAGTTCGCATTTCTCTATGAAGTATGAACAGTAAATATATTGATTTTTTTTTTTTTTTTGGTATATATTGATTTGTAGAAATTGGCGGGCGGTTAGTTGGTTTCGTGGACGTCCTTTTATGAGGAGGACTTTTCTCTGTCGCGATTCGGTCCGTTGTTCTGAAGAAAAAAGAATTGATTCGTGGAAACAAAGAAGTCGGCTTCCTCCTTACAACGATGACGAATGAAGTGACGAGAAGGGGAAGAAAAGGTTACGAAGAAAAGCTCGTTTCTGTAGCTTTCCTGGGCGGGCCAGCTTTGCTGTATCTTTGTCTCCATGGCTTGAGCCGGAGAAGAAGGGGGAAGGGGGAAGGGGGAAGGGGGAAGAAACCTACCTTCTTCCGTCCAGTTTTTGAGCTTCCTCCGTCGGGTTTCAGGAGGGAGATTTTTTTCTAGAGCGAGATGAGAGCAGGGTTTAGGTTTAATTAAATACTGATGTCATTACGTTAATACGGTTCAATTAGATTAACCCACCGGTTGAACCATTTTGATTCGATCCGACCGCTTTTACGAGTCACACTCTGGGTCCGGTCGGATCCAATGTTTTAAAAACCAAACCGAACCAGCCAATCCAACTCAATTGAACCAAAATCTGAGGATACTTCGGTTCTTATTGATTCAGCCCGGTTCAGCACACTATTTTTGTCTTTTTACCTATAGAAAATAGAAATATTAAATATATATAAAATATTTAAGTATAATATTCAATGGTTGAATTATTGCTCCAACACAATCTAACCGGGTTCAACCAAAACCGGTCATATGCCGGTTCGATTTTTAACACATTGCTTGGATCTTATTTATTATTTAGTAAACTGATAGATTATCCCTCTACATTGCATATTAATCGGAATAAAAAAATTATTTTTGTATATTTTCTAATTGTTATTGTAGTATAGTGGTGAGTATTCCCGTCTGTCACGCGGGTGACCCGGGTTTAATCCCGGGCGTTTTCATTTTCTTTATTAAATAGCAATGAAAAACAGAGCATTATTCTCAAAAATATATATTGTATGCACCAAAATGTGCATGGCCCAAATTTAATAGGTTCAGGAGTCCATCGACCCAACAAACAAAGTTCGTGGACGGGCCTCGACAATTGTCGAAGTAATCCGACGCAGCCCATCGTCGAACTCATCTGTCTCGCCAAGATCATCGACCTGGCCGAGCCGTCTCGCCCGCCAAGATCGTCAACTCGGTGAGTCATCGTTTAGTAAAAGAACGACTCGATGAGTCATCGCCACGTCGGCATGAGTCAAGATACAATCGACCATTTCAAGCGGGGAAGGCGAAAACCTATAAAAGAAGCCACGATCCTCATTCAGGGGATCTCAACGGGGAGCTCCTGGTCTCCCTCCTCCCCTCTTCCCTCAACTTCACGAGCAGAAAGGGGATCGTGATCCCCTTTCCCAGCAAAAATCCCTCAACAACTACAAAGACTGGCTACAAAAGGCCAGACGTTCCCTATTCCAGGGGTTGGTTGGAAAAATTGAAAAAGTTGGAGAAATCATACTCGAAAGGCTCTCTTAGCACAAGCGTAGAAATCCTCTCGTTCTCAAATCGAAGGTCCAAAACTCCCTTCATCGAGAAGAGTTCTTCACGCACAGAGGTTCTTTCGAATCGCAAAGAAGTCCAGCACTCGCAGTTCGTCGCTCTTCAGTTCGACCATAAGTAATTCTACACCGTCGCCGGCATCGTCACAAGTCGAAACACACGGAACACATATACTTCCGTCCGACCGACAAAAGCCACACCAGATCGTGTACGTTCGTTTCTGTAACTCGAAGTCTCGACAACGACCTCGCCAGAAACTTTAATTTCACCCAAACCACACGAAGATCGAATCAGAGGGTTATTAAGAGAGTGAACTCACTTTTTTCCTGACTCACACACTTTGTAAACTCAAAATTATTCTAAAGTAATTGAAAACTTCTCTCGGTCGCACCTCTTCGCAGACCGGCGGATTTTCGGTGAAAACATATATATATATATATATATATATATATTTTTTTTTTTTTTTCTAATTCAATCGGATGGACTCAACACAAAATTGTGAAGAAACTAAAACTAATCAATGCCCGGTGGATGGGATGGTTCGCACATTTTGATTTCTAGGGTGCACTCCAGGGCCCCATTGTCACTCGCAACAAGGTGACTCAAGAGGTCGAAGGAGAAGGTCACAAAAAAAAAAAAAAAAAAAAAAAAAAAAAAAAAAGGAGAATTCACAAGATATACATCAATACATAAGATAGTAATTTAACAGGAAGACCGAAAAAAAGAACCTAGAGAAGACCTTACACCCCGCTCCAGGTTCTTATGACACAACACCAGGCTAAAAACACCAATGGCCGATGAACTCATGTGAACCAACCGAACAATACATGATCAGCTAATGCTATTTGTTTGTTTGATCCGCCGTTTCCACTTTTCGATTGCAGAAAAACGCAAGGGCTCACCCGTTTCGCCCAGAAGCTGCAAACTCGGTTGTCAATGCAATCTTGTCATTTCCTCCACCCTCTTACAGAGCTCCTCCACTGATACACCCATCGATTTGGAAATCTCCTCCATCCGGCTCCTGCTGAGGTCAAGGAAGGACTCTATTAAATCCCCATCCAGAAAGTTCTTGGCATCCGAGGTTTTCTTCTCGTTATTGAATGATCTCCAGTGCTCATGGCTAAGTCCCCCCACTCCCTTGATGACCTTCACCAAGTTAGACTGAAGCTTTTCCAAGAAAACATACTGATCATGCGGGAGGGAAGCAATGACCCCTATCACACCATTTACAGTACCAAAGATGACAGTGGGAATTTGGCCAACATCAGAATCAGGAAGGCGCATGACAAGGGACCCATGCCTGAACCTGTTGACGAATTCACCCAGGTGGTACTCCCCCACCACTTCTAGACGACCCCGTTCCTCATCAGTGGCACCGTCACTATTCTTGCGGACTGTGAAGAGATTGAAGCTATTCTCTGCTCCAAGGTAGATGTCATCATCCAAGATTTCAACAGCTGACATCCAATTAGCATTATAATCACGTGCACGCTCCTCAATTTGTCCCTCTTCATGCTGAAAGAAAAAGAGTCTACGAGTCAAACCAGGTATAACCAAATCAAAGCAAGCAATGTCAGCCGAATACCAGACAGTCACAAACCTGTCAGAGCTAAACAGATAATGCATCATTAATGTAATGAACAAAATAAGCCTTTTCTACTTGACATTATAGGACATCAATAGTTCTGGGAGAGAAGTACACATGCTGTACACTAACATACTAAAAAAAATTTCTTGAGAATGACTACATACAAAAAATGAGTGTCTAGAAATAAAACTTGGCGCACAGGGACTTAAAAAAAAGGCAGCTAAGCTCCCCTCAATTGCAAATAACTAATAGCCAGGGATTCAATCCACAAGGGAGGGTGTGTAGTTTCCCAATTCAAAAAATTCATAACTAGAGCTAAAAGAATTCACCTAGTATGAGAAAGGTTAATTGAAAGCTGTACCTTATACATCAGGAGAGAGATTGACTTCATCAGGTCCCCCACAACGATAAAATCACCACGAGTTTGAACATAAAGAGCAAGTATATGTCCATGATGTCCAATCTCAGATTGCAATTCTCGAGAACCATCATCACGAAGCATCCATTTGTACAATTGAATTTTCTGATTGATGGCAGCAAGTAATTTCCCATTAAATGCATTTAATGAATACACAGCACCTTTAGTTTCCTTCTCTGTGATCAGTGACAGCTTCCCATCTTCCACAAGGAAAACCAGTATTCGGCCCTACATAGATAACCACAAAGAATAAATAAAAATTACAAAAATGAGAATGGACTACGCAAGTCACCATCTACATTATATTCACCAAAAACGTCAATGGAATAGCACACCCATAAGAAAAGGAAAATTTTCCAAAATTTGACAACATAAAACAGATTATATTCTATTGAAAATATAAAAGAGTAAGAAGATGTTCTGTAAATTCTCAAATTTCTAAGCAGTAAATGCAGTGCAGATAGTTTTGGCTTGGAAATTGAAATTTCTTGTCCTCATGCACATAAAATAATTATAATACTTGAAAAAGACATTACCTTACTGGGTTCATTTTCTTCAGGCAAAACATATGCTGTCCCAACGCAGTAATAAACATTGTTATCATCTGCAAAAGAACAGCTGATAACCGAACAGCCACATTCATACGCATCAAGGGGATAAGTTGATATGAACTCGAAAGTTTGATCATCCAAGAGGCGCAAAAAATGGGTTTCAGATTCTTCCATACTATTTGTCTGACAATACTTTAAACTACATATTGCAAAAGTACGTGTCTGCTCCTGATGGCAAATTCTACGAGCATACTCCCCAAGAGGAATTGAGCGGATGTGCAGCTTCTGAATGTCATCAATAGTGCCAATTGTGAGTTCTCCTTCCTTCGCAATTGCAAGGCTGTTGCAAATGATAAAACAAGTTAATGATCCAAACCCAAATCAATTGCACACATACCACTATAAAAAAATTATAAATTAAAAATTCCCGTAGTTCACAGTTCAGAGATATTCAGCATACAACTGATCCAGTTGTCTAAGTGAGCAGAATAAGTGAGTGACACACACATTTAAAGCAGAAACAGAAAAATACAGCATAAACCTTTAGATCAGATAATAAGCGAGGGTGTCTAGCAATGATCATTGTTGCACTTCTCTCATTTGCAAACACCCTAATCCGTGAGTTTAATGGCCGTAGGAGTTCAGGCAATGGCATCCAACATCAACCAATAGAAAGTCTAAAAATCCTAAAACAAATTTCCCTACACAGATTTCCCGAAACAACCTCAACAACTTCCTCTCAAATTCCAAAAAAAACAGGGAGTTTTTCAATGAACTTCATAAGTTTATCTGACTAATTGATCAGACACAAGCTCTTTTTTTTTAGAATAATGATCACTTTCTTTTTTTGAGGAAAAAAAGATCTCTTTTTTCATTAATAAAGAATGATACTCTTTGATCAGACACAAGCACTTAACAATGTGTTCAGAAGTTTCAACACTTTGATTGCAAAAAAAAAAATCAATGCTACTGTTGTAAAAGATAATCTTTACATGCTGTTACAATCTTGCCTTAATTTAGTGGAAGATATTGCCCAGTTACTGTTGTGACTCTATTTGCACCAATCTTCAGTAATAGCTAATATTTCGTCAAAAAGTTGTTTGAACTTCCAAGGAACCTTTGTTGTTTTTTGAGTCCCCTTGATAGTCAATTCCAAATCTCTTTTAATGAGCATTTGCCTTGTTGAGTAAGGTCTATAAGGCTTTAACTTTTGCTTTGCTGGATATAGCACAACCTAGGGAGCCAGAATACATTGTTATAATGTGTCCTTCATAGTTTCTAATGACGGCGTCAAAACCAGTCAGACCTAGGTTTCCCTTAGAGCAGTCATCAATGTTAAGTTTAATCCATCCTGATAGTGGAGCAATTCATTACACCATGATTGGGGGCTTATGAGTCTCGAAGAGAATAATCACTTGCCAGTGTTTCCTAAGGATGGTTCTAGGTAAAGGAGGCGTTTTGCCAAAAGTTTCAGCCCATAGGAAGGTGAATTGGATTGAATTATTGGCTAATCTTCTGAACAGTATTAGATTGTTGTTGAAGGTTCTGTTGTTCCTCTCCAACCATACTATCTAAGGAATAGCAATCATTGAAGCTTTCCAGAGTGTTTTGCCTATTTTTGGGAGTGGCTAAGTGGAGTCCGATTGTAAAAATTGAGCATATGTATTGGACATTGAATAAGGGATATTGAATTTTTGTGGGACAGTTATCCAAAGTACCCTGCTAAATTGATAGTGCAATAGAATGTGGTTGCTTGTCTCTTCTTCATGCGTATAAAGTTTACAAAGCGAGTTGACTATCATTTGACCTCTTTTGATCAACTCATCACATGTTAAAATTTTGCTATGTACTGTTGTCCATAGGAATTGTTTGACTTTGTTAGGGCTAGGAGGTTCCAAACTTGTCCAACTAGGTGCTTTTGGGTAAAGTCATTGTATGTTATTAGGATATAATAGGAAGCAACTGTGAATGAGCCTGAAGAGTTTGGCGACCATATGATTTCATCTTCACCTATTTTGGAAATAAATTTGGAAGTTAAGAGGGTATTTAAAGAGTTTGCTTCTTGTCTCTGATCAATGTTTAGTCTATTCCTCAATTGTAAGTTTCATATTTCATCTCCATCAGAGTACATTTGTCTAACTTTTATTTGCTTGTTTCTGGCCATGAGGTATAGGTGTGGGTATTGATCCTTGAGGAGAGAATCATGTAACCGGCTGTCTTCTCGGAATTCAACTTGTGTTCCACTTCTCACATGGTATCTAATGTGTTGTTCAAAGACTGTTTTTTCTTTCATAATGATTTTCCATATAGGTGAATAGTAATGGTTAGAGATGGAATTTGGAAGCTAGTTATGTGTGAATATTCTATATTTTTCAAATATTACTTCTCACATGCAAAATGGATTTGAAGATATGTCACAGAGAGATGCACTATGGCGAAAAGAAATAGCTGCAAAATATAAAGCACCTACACATAGCTGGCTCCCTAATTCTATCCCCAACCACTACTACCCACCCCTATGGAAAGTCATCATAAAGGACAGCCAACATTTGAACAGTATATCAGGTACCATGTGAGAAAAGGTACCCAAGTTGAATCTAGGGAAGAATGTTGGTTAAATGACCACCCCCTTAAAGAGCGGTACGCATACCTCTATCTTGTGGCCAGGAATAAGCAAATAAAAGTCAGTCAAATGTATTTTCAAAATGACGAAAATTAGAATCTGCTTCTAAGGAATAGATTAAGCATCAATAAGAGACAAGGAGCAAACTCTTTAAGAACCCTCCTAGCAACTAACTATATTTGAAGAGTTGGTGAAGATGAAATCATATGGGCTGCAAACTCCTCTGCCTCATACACACTCTTCCTACTATAGCCTAATAGCAAAGAGCAGCCTAACCCAAAAGCACCCAGTTAGATTAGCTTAGACCCTTCCAACCCCCAACAAATTTGAACAATTCTCATGGACAACAACACATGGCAAAATCCTAACTTGTGATGAGTTGACTAAAAAATGTCAAATGATAGTTAACTCCCTCTGTAAGCTTTGCATGTAAGAAGAAGAAATTGGCAACCACATCTTGTTGCATTGCTCATTTAGCACAAAACTTTGGGCATCCTACTGAAATGCAACATCCCTTTCTCAATGCCCAACTCTTTAACTCGGGTCAGCCTGGCCTCTTTCAAAGCTAGGCAGAACCCTTTAGAAAGCTTCCATAGCTGCAATGCCATGGATAATATGGATGGAGAGGAATAATAGAACTTTCAACAATAAGTCCAACACTATAAGAAGATTGACCAACAACGCTATTTAACTCACTTTCCTATGGGACGACACTTTTAGCAAAATGCCTCCTTTACCTAGAACCATTCTATGAAAGCACCGGCAAGTGATTATTCTCTTTAAAACTCATAAACCGTCAATCTATGGAATGCTCCACCACCAGAATGGATCAAATTCAATTTTGATGGGTCCTCAAAAGGGAACCTAGGACTTACTGGTTTTGGTGGAATCATTAGGGACCATAATGGACACATCATCACTACATATTCTGACCCTCTAGGAAATGCAACATCTAACGAAGCTGAAGTCAAACCTTTACAGGGAGTTAAATTACTCAGACCCTGCTCAACAAGACAAATACCCATTGAAGGTGATTCAGAACTGACTGCCCATTGGGCAAAAAGGGCAGCACACATCCCTTGGAAATTCAAACATGCCTTTGATGAAATATCAAACATTACATCAGACTGGAACATTACTTGGAAGTCAGCACCAAGATCAACAAATTCTGTTGCCGACCAATTAAAAAGAGGTGCAAGCAGACCAGCAACAGTAATCAGACAACATCTGCCACTAAATAACAACACCTCAACATCCAAAGCCGAGACAACATGTCAAAAAAGATTATATCGCTCTCAACAGTGATGCATAGTAAAGAAAGACCGTCTCTCAATCAATCAAAGTGTTGAAAAGAACAAAGAATTATTGTAACATTCTTTTTGAATAAAAAGCAGAACATCATTCTCAAAAAAAAAAGAGATACAATTCGTGCAGCTTGGCCAATTTCCTATACTTGGCTTTAGAACTTGGTTTCGCACTACACTCTGCTTTTACTCTGGCAGGTGATAAAAAAAAAAATTGAAATGGCGAACATAGGAGTTGTGAGGATCCGAACCCAAAACCTCTCACAATATAACTCCTTACGGGACCTCTCACAGTATAACTCCTTATGGGACCTCTCACAGTAGCCATTTGTAGAACCTTCAATTAGAGGGAAAACCTACCTAATCTGTATCCAAGTATTAAAAAAGAAGACAGGCCAAACTTCTAGAGCTTGACCATGATAAAAAGTTGAATGCTCATTACCCAACGGGATCTCAAAACAAACTTCCTTAGGTTTTTATGGTGACATTAATTGGAAGGAAGTTGTTATGTGTTCCATTCAAGCAACAGAATTCCAGTCATGCTTTCTTTTCTCAAATTACTAAAGAAAATTGATGATGGTATTACTATTACATCAATAAGAAAACATTGGCAGAGAAACTAATGACTATGGTACCTGTCAGGAAAAGCAGCAGAGTTGAAAGGACACATATGGCTGACTTCCTTCAAATTCACATTACTGTAAAGTAACTTTTTGTTACTACTATAGATCACAGTTGGCCTATCTGATGCCGCAAATACATGTGTTGTGTTCTTGGATGCAAATGTACGCAGCGTAATTGGCTGGGTACCAAGAGAGACTTTTTTCCTATCAGACAACTCTCCAGTACTGACATTTAACAGGAAGTTGAAAAGATGCCCATCTCCAAGGGCACAAAGTAAGTAAGAAACCTGGAAAAGAGTTAAAAAATTAAGAATATCATAAAATAAAATAATAAAAAGAGAAGCACAAACATAAGCCACATACTCCTTCAAAGGTACATAGAAGAACTGAGCGAGGGATGATCTCTCCACCTAGTTGCTCCTTAACAATAAGATCAAGACTGGGAAGAGAGAATATTCTAACGCTTATGTCTGTCCACATTCCAACTACTGCAAGTGTACTGTAGTTAGGATTTTCACCAATAGGATTAATGTCAAGGCAAGATATCTCATATTCCAGTTGCGCATGTTTTACTTCAATCAATTTCCCTTCCCCAATTTCCAGGTAGACAAGATGACCACCACCAGTAGCTAACAACACCTACACAAAGACAGCATAAATCAGTAATTCCAATCAGCAAAATTCTTCAAGCAATGGAATAGAAACAAAGAGGTCACGAGGTAGCTAAAGGGAATAAAATACTTCTTTAGGTAGTAAATTTTCACAAGCATTTATTTTCATTTTAACAAATAATAAAACTAAATACAAGTGAGGGGATAAGAACCTGGCTTGCATTAGCTGTGGCAACATTAACAGAAAATCCAGAAGGAGCATGCCATTCATCTAGCTTCTCTCGAGTCAGAGAACTAACCAGCCGAACGGAACTAGCAGTAACCTGAAATTTGGAGCAATGATTTGCATCTGTTCAGATTTATTTAAGGCAAAAATAAGTATCAAAATCATGAGGACAGTCATCACCATAAACAGACAGACAGCAAAGGCTATCAGATCCAAACTAGGAAGTAGCTAGAATACACTAATTTCCATCAAATGGTCATTAGGACAAAGTTATAGATTTACATAACAAACTATAAATATTTTCTCTTACATGAAATCGGAGTTCTCTGGTGTACTTTTAAGTTGAAAAGTACTCCTTTTAAGATGAAAAGTACTCCTTTTAAAGGGAATGAAATTAACTCCAATCAGTGGTAGGAGATCCCACCTGTACAAGCTGATTATGAATGGCATCAGCACAAAAGAGAGTCTGTGCTTGAGAATAAAAACCCTCTATCTCAGTTTCTTCCAGCTCATCCTCAGAATTCATAGCTAGAATTCGGGTTTCACTGATAAAGCTAACAACTAGAAAAGTGTCATATGGGTCATCAGTTGAGGTTCTTAGAGACCACATCCCTTTAATACCCTGAAGTTCCACAGATGCCTATAAAAGACAGATACAATCAGCAACAATCTGAAGGAGCACGGAACAACTCAAATGTAAGAAATAGGAGATGAATACAGGATAGACAACGGCAAAACATATAAGAGCCAAAACCTGTTCATTGATCCCTATGCCATTACGAACGATACGGAGTGAACCATCTTTGTATGCTCCTGAGCAAGTCACAACCTGGCCTTGACCTTGTCTCTCAAGGTCAACGACACAGAAATCCACAATTGGCCCAAGGTTGACATATCTTTCAAGAACTTCTACATATGAACCTTTGACGTCTGGTTGCAGGTTTAGCTTTATGAGCTGTTATGATCACACTATTAGTACAGAATCTCGCCAAAGTAAAACACCCTTTAAGGAAACAAAAACACAAATTAAAGCAAGAGAGAATGAAGAGCCAAAAAACAGGAGAAAACATATTGCACATTCTGCAATGAAACGTGAAATATTCTCTTGAGCAGAGAAACATTAAGTCTAGATATCAGAAAGGAAAAAGGAACGCATGTAACCTGTACAGACCTACCTGTGAATCACCATAGCTTGAACCAACAAATACAAATGCATTGTCCAAATATGATATAGTTGAAGCAACAGACGTCTCACCCAGCAGCTCAATTTTGAGTCCAGTTACCCTTAAAATAAAACCAACGATCAGAAATGGTATAATCCTATATATAAATGTATGCACACACAGATATACATGATTAATCTAAGTTCAGAATGCCTTCTAAAATATCAGCATCCTACCTCTCTTTCTCATGGGTAATGACAAGTAGATGTAGAAGCCCTGCATGGTCACTAAGCAAGTACCGGGAGCCATCTGCATCAACTCTTCCATAGGCTCTAGTAATTGACTGCAAGATAATATGAAATGGATCAAGTAATAGCAAATATTGAAACACATTTGTGTGCTTGTAACACGGAATTTGAAATGGAAAATGACCTAAAGCAGAAAACTGTTGCCTTTAACTAAAGAAAGTAGTACCGGTCTTATTGGGATAGCTTTAAATGTAGTAGTACTACAATAAACAATGGTTTCCTCTCCAATGATAATAACACCACCAAGCGGCATAGGAACAGGTATTAACAAACCAGCACCATTGTCGAGATTAGTTTGTGATAATGAACCTTCAGCAAAATCTTTCTCTTTGAGTACAACTTCATAGGTCTTAATATGTCGTGCATCCTTGTTGTCCTGCAGTGAGGACAGATAAGAAGAAAGACACACACACACACACACACACACACACTTCCATAGAAGAATAAGACAAGAATTAGAGCACCCAATCCTAAATCGATGTCATTGTTGTTGTAATAGCAGTTATAGCAGTCATAATCGTAGTAGTAAAGAGTAGTAACAGTAATTATAATAATAATAACAACAGTAATAAGGCTAGATAATTATCTCTCCACAATATTAAAAATAAGCTATTCACAGTCCTAACAACCTTCAGAACACCGCAATCCAATGGAAAGAAGTATTGCAGATTTCAATAATTGTCTTTAACTCCACATTAGTAATAGTTAAACTAGTCCATGTCAATGAACACCAACCCTAAATTTCAAATTTTAACCACAATATTGAAAATAATCCATTCACGTTGCCGTCAATTGACACTAGATCTCTTGAAGCTAAACTGCTGAACAAAATTGTGACACACTCCAAGATAAAGTGAACTGCCAATTGGCAAAAAAAACTAGTAACAAAAAACCCAAGCTGCTGACATTGACTGGTCATCCCTAGTAAAAGTCCTTATCTGCAAAAATACCATAACCACCTCGAAGCACCCAACCATCATTATTATCATTTTTCAGTGACAAGAATTTCTATAATGAGGATCAACATTTTTTTTGAAATATTGGGCTGGCATGAAAGCCTCTTACCCCATGCCCTTAGGGAGACTTGAACCCAAGACGACGACCGCCCACTATAAAACCTTCCATGTGACACTGAGCTAACAATCATGTTCCCTAAGGACCAACAATCATAACGAAACCCCTACCATCCACATAATCTGTCTTCAAAACAGAAATATTATTCAATAACTAAAGGCATAGAGTTAATTGTCAAGGGTTCAAATTAAAGCTCCTTCAAAACCAATACTAGAAGATCTATAAAAAATAAGTAAATAAAAAAAGAGTATCAACAAATAAATCCACAAGTACCACATTTTAAGATAAAATAAAATATGTTGCAAACCTGATACAAAACAACAATTGTTGGTTTCTGGCAACCGTATAGAAATTTGATATCTAGAACTTGGAGCTCCTCAAGCCTGAAAGTCCAATTGAAAAGCAGATTTCTATAGATAATTTTATAGAGATCAAAAGGATGAAACGACCATTCAAAAACATCAGATTCCAACAAGCAAATATGACATGGCAACAGTCCCATTGAGGTGCTTGAACTTTCTAAATCTGTCAATGCTGATCTATGCTCCTTGATGCAAAGGACACTCAGAAAAGTGCATGCCCATAAATTTAGCTTGAGAAGGAAAAGTGAAGGGTAAATCCTAAGGCAGTTTACCTACCATGCAAGGTCGGTCAAAAGATAGTGATTACATAGCTTTCTCATTTTCTGATCCATTCTGGTGCTTTTGTCACATTTATGGCAATAATTATTTAACGTCTCGGAGAATTGTTTCCAAGCAACATGTTCCACAACAAAATAGCAGATGGCCTAGCAAAGTCAGCAGTCAAGAGGCCTTGTCTTTTATGTAGTGGATTGCATTCTCCCAGGGAGTTAAGGGGCTTGTCTTCACAATCAGTTGTCATCTTTTTAAAAAATAAATAAATAAATAAACAAAGATGAAATTTACAGGACCAGAGGCCAGAAATTGTTATTTGCCTATGCATTTTATATAATATTCATCTTTTCCACACAAAAAAAAACATCTAAAGCAGTTTTTTTTTTTTTCTTTTTTTGGTGTGAGTGAAAAGATCAATTCTTTTCATCTAATGATCGGAACCCAGGGACAAACATGGAAGCAAGACAATCAAGTAGATACCTAATATTAAATGCTTCCTTAAGCTGTCCCTTGTTATCAAAAGGAATAACCTGAAACAGTGCAATCAATCAGTTCATAAAATTTTATAGTAACTTTACTTTCAGCAAAGCATAGCAGACATACTAACCTAGTATAACAAGATAAACTTAAAAAAATAAAAAATTAAACAAAATAATAATAATAATAATAAATAAAACCATCCAAGATAGACCATACCTTAAAAAGCCCATCATAAAGATGGAGGCCAATCAATCTACAGTCAGGATCAATTATGCCAATCTACATGGGAAAAAAAAAATATGAATCACTTTCAACATGAGAGAGGAAGAGGACAGAGTCTCCATTTCATTACAATTAATCAGATAATTTAAGCAGATATGACTTTGCCTTTCCTTTGCCATGAGTAGGAAAATATAAGTAACCACAAAAGAGATGAGATATAGAAAGCTTGATAGCAAAAATGATTCAATAAATAAAAAAAAACATAATATCATTGATTACAATATCAGTGAATACAAAGACAACCTACCTGTCCATTGTCAGTGGCGCGACCAATACGATCTGAAACGTCTCCCAATGCTCTAAATGTTACATAAGACACACAAATCACTACAAATGCCATATAAGTTAACTTATAAAATGACATTTTTCTGAGAATTTGAGAATGCCTGACACAGACTATAAAATAATACAAGATCAGTCATTAAATAATGAATTAACTTGGCAGGAAAATATACTAAAAACCAACATCGTCAACCAATTGCACTCATTTCTCCGAAGAAGAAATGAGAAACATGTCCAAGTACAATACATAAAATAAACTCAGAACTCAATCTGAAGCCCAGACCTTGTTATGAGCTCTGAAGTCTCCGGATCCCATTGAAGAACACAGAACTTGTATCTTTCAGTAGCAATAAACAAAAGGTCTTGTGCTTCACCCTGGGAAGAAACCAGCCAAAGAGAAGCCAGGAACAAACTGTTAGAGACAAAACTCACATGAAGGTAGTAAATGCAAAGATGAGGTACTAACATGAGGGCGAAAAAGCTCAAGTGTAGCAATTCTTCCGTATATTGGAACGTCCAGCAAAGGCTGCAAGCACAGAATGCCCCTTGCATGTTAGAAGCTTGTTGGATCCAAATCCCCAAAGATAACAATAAAATAATGGGAAAGTGCTTGTTACTCTAGAGACACATAAATCATTAACAAAAAATTGGAGAAAAGCATCAAGATTTTCAGAAAATTTTTGCTTGGAAGGTGCATGACTTGGAATCGTTTGGAAGATGTTGGAATTTTAAGACCTGCCTTATTCTTCCAAAAAAAGAAAAAAAATGAAAAGGGTGCGGAGCCTTTTTGAAAAAAACCATCAAATAGTGATTCATTCATAAACAAATTAGCTCCCTGAAGCATTGATTCCTCATTTATGAACAAGTAGAAAGTGAGACTATGGCTAGGAATCAGGACAAAAGCTGAAGCTATTTGTACAATTGTACATCAGTTGTTTCCTACTAGGAAGAAGGACCATTTGTACTTTCTTTCAACACACCCTATTACCGGGAGAACTTGAACTAAGACCTTACATTAGGAATTGTCCCATTTGCCTACCAAGCAAAAAACAATATTAACATAATGAGTGTTATAACATTTCAAGGAGTATTAGCAGTTGAGTTTCACTTATAAGTTCGAGTTTTACTTGCAAACAAACTCCTGAAGGAAATAGCATTTATAAGAAGGGGATGACTGTACAAGTGAGAGATCAATTTGGTGGATCTGTTTTTTACAACAATGCAACAGTATGTTTTCAGCCCCACTGCCTCTAAACCCTCTCTTAATTTCTCATCCTTGTCTTGAAAAATATATTCCAAAATTAGAAAATTCAGAGTGGGCAAATCAAGTTAAAAAGAACTCACTCTACATTTTTGTTAAAAAAAGCTCACTCTAATTATTATGTATCAACAGAGTCATTGATAAAAGTTCCAGGATTCCCAATATGTTGACTCAACAGACAACAGGAAGCCATTATACAACTGTCAGCCTCGATTAACAGGAGCCCATGAGGTCAACGTCCTCCTTTGTTGTCAAAATATATAATTACAAATGATATTGACTACTGACATGAATATAAAACACTAACTTAAGAAAGAAAAACACTACAATTGATGCCACTTCCAGAAAAGGCCCGACCAGCACACCGATAAACTCACATTGGGATTCTTTTCTTTGGAGAAACACCCAGAAATACATGGATAGAACTTAGCATTTATAAGCAACTTAAAACTTAAGATTGTTTTGGTACCTGTAAACCCTGTGGTGTGAGCAAATGAATCTCAATCCTCGTGCATTTCCTGGAACCAAATAACGTCCAATTAAAAAGATTCTAACTCCCAAGCACAAGAACAATTTAACACAGTTTGTAACTACAACGTACTTAAGTAGACAACGACAAAGAACAGCTTGTTTTGATTAAAAAACTCTGTCAACGTGTCAAGAGATTTGCATACACGAATCATCAAAAGAACCTAGTATTCCAAGTTTTCAAATACCGACGAAAGAAACAGACCTAGAAGGTTTAACGTAATTAAAGGAGGAAAAAGGGGAACGAAAGGAGCACAAATTCACAGACTTTCTAACTATTTTCAAGTCTACAGAGCGAAAAAAACGTACCCCTGGCACTAAAAACGACAACCCTAACATAAACCCCAACAATGGAACATAAACACGAAAAAAAAAAACTACGTAGATAAGTATATTAACCCACAACTGAAACTGTAACTCAAAACTAAAACAACCACAATTGGAGAAAAAATGAATTTTTCTTACGCTATAATGAGATTGAGTTCCTGTGCGCTAGTGAAATTGCCGACACAAGAATGTGTGACGTTGGTGGGCTTATGCGCCGTCACAACATAGTTCCAGATACTCATCTTCGATAACCTCACCTACTAACACCTCCCCCTGTCTCACTCTCTCACTCCCTCTCACTCACTACTCTCGTTTCACTCTCCAGCTTCCAAGCTGATTATGCAGAGAAGGAATAACTCCTCTCGATCGTCTCGCTCCAACCACCGAAGTCAGCTCTTGCCCCCGCGGCCGCTAAAATGTTGAAGCCACCGACGAATACATACAAATATAGAAATCGAAGTGGCGGAGGCCTTGCAAGTATACACACCTCCGACTCCGCTGTACTCTGTGACGGAAAGGCGGTAAAACGAAACCGGCGAGCGGGCGAGGGCACGAATGCCCAAAATCAAATGGCTCGCGAAGCCGCACTGTAGACAGGCGACGGTTCGAGAATCGAAACTGTCTACGAACCCCTCTCCAGTCTTAAGTATTTCGTATAAAGTACCGAGAATAACAGGTAATGCATTTTATTTTATATTATTAGATTTTATATACTGTATTATTAGGTTATGCTGTGCATATATACTGTATAAAGTACGTAATCTTTTTTTACCGTAATAGTAAGAATGATCATAATTAAGTTTTCTCGGAAATTTTCTCATGGAAATATTATACTCGTGCTTCCATCCATGAGAAATACAATTGTATTTATATATTTTCTCTGAAGGGGTGTATATATACCGTTTGATCGATTATTAAATTGAAGGAAACGGAAATAAAATAATAATTTTTGTTATCCATTTATTTTGATTACTGGTTATACATTATAGTATTTACATTTAACCCTTATTTAATTTAAAAATTAATTTATTTTTTAATATTTAATATTACTTCAAAAAAATATAAAATATCCTCTTTATTTTTTTTATATCTAATATACCCATTAGTTAATTTTCAATTCAATAAACCCAATTACAACGTACAATATTTTTTTAAGACCAAATTTGATGGTTATCATTTTTATGTGTTTAATGTTTATTGCTGAAAATGCAAAAATAATAGGAAATAGAATAGTTCAGAAATAATATAAATTGGATGGAATAAGCTATTCTTATGTGCATCTTACAATGTCTAAGCTAATTGTTGAAGAAGCTTACAAGTTATAAGATACTTTTTATTATTTATTTATAGTTAACAAAATCCACATAGGGTGGGCATGGGATCAGGTTTTTCAAGATAACCTGACCCAACCCGACCCAAAAAACCCTGGTTTGGATACCCAAATCCAACCTGCAGATCGGGTTCAGGTTTGAGAATCCAAACCCAACCTCTGATCGAATTGGGTTCGAGTTTACCCAAAACCAACCCGCGAATTTTTATTTTAAATTTATTTTGTGTATTTGTCTTGATTTATTTAAAAAATATGTATAAAAAAATTGAATTTTTCGGGTTGGGTTCGTGTGAGGTTTGGGTTTGTAAAATCGTAATTCGGGTCGAATTCGAGTTTGTGGGTTCGAGTTTCGGGTTATATAAGTCGGGTCAGGTTTAGGTTTTCAAAATCCCGACCCGTGCCCACCCACCCCTAAGTCCAAATTGGGTTGGGCTTTTTCAATTCTTAACCGATTACATCCCTACCACGAGTCAAGTTCAGGTAAAGCCGGACCTGACCAAACTCATAATTAGTAGGGGTGGGCATGAGTCGAGTTTGGGCCGGGTTTGAAAAATCCAAACTCGACCTGACTTGAAAAACCTAGAACCTGTTAAAAACCCAAACAGGTTTTTAAACCTAACCCAAACTTGAGTCAAAATCAATTTTTTCAAACCTTAACCTGACTCAACTAAACCTGACCCGCCAATTGGATATGGAAATCCAAATCAAATCGGGGGTCGAATCAGTCGGATCTGGTCGGGTTACCTGAAAAACCCAATCCGATGCCCGCCCTAATGATTGGGTTTACATTCCAAACACAAACCCAAACCCAACCGATGGGTTGGGTAAAAATCCAAACCCGAGCTTTTCAGACTCTTATGACAACCAAGAAAGGTTCTTGGGTTGCTCTCAAGTTTTGTTGGTTCGAAATGGCCATTAAATCATCACTTTAACAATGTTATATTAGTTTTATAAACACACTACAACAATATCAACATGACATCATAAACACATCAAGTGATGAATAAATAATAGTACAAGGAAGAAGTCGAATTTTAAGTCATTCCATCCTTTTCGATTACAGAAATAGAACATAGCCATACCTCAGTTTATAACTTAGGTCCATGCCGTATTACCTCTTTAGCTGAACTCTTTGTTTAATCACCTTCCTAGAAAAAACCACTGAACTCTTTGTTTAATATTTATTAACACAAACGGACACTCAAATTCCTTTTAAATAGATCACTCTAAGTCTCTAATACAAATATGAGGGAATAAAGAGAAAAATCAAGGGCCAGATTCTTTTCTGGCATTTTTTTGTTCAAGTAATGAATAAAAATATGAAGCCTACCTGCCATCAAAATAGTTACCCGATCAGTCAGAGGCTGTTACAATTCTCAATTCAGTCCACCTACTCCATTTCTCCGTCCTGCTGCTGCCTCTCTTATATTACACACCTGAATACCACTGAAAGTTTCTGCAGACCACTGACTTAACAGGAAGGGCTTTGCCCATGACAAGGCAACGACATACTTTGGCAGACAAGCTTTCCCCGTTACACGGTAGAGCAAGATCTCGTACTTGCTGCCTATTATGCGTGCATTATTCTATATACAATACCAGAGGAGAACAAGCTAACTAGGATATTGAAAATGTGAAATTTGGTGAAAAAATGAATAACTTACAAAACTCCAGTCTACTTGGAGCCATCTGCAAAAATTTCCCATCGATAACAGTTAGAACATAAACAATGGGAAACGAAACCTGTCAAAACAAATTGTAAACAGTAATGATCAGGAATTGCCTTGTGGACATCAAGGTACTCAATAGTAATGACCATTCCAAATGGAGGTTGTTTTTGTTTCACAAAATATGTTGATAGTTTGCATCAGTTAGTTTCACTAATCCCCTATTTGAATGTCGATTTTTTAGCTCAAAGCAATCACAAAATGGACAGGAATAATTTAGTTCCAGATTTTTCGTGTGAGTAGGGACAGTTTTAGTTATATATATAACATTCCAGAAGAAACCCAAGGCATATAGAATTTAAGATGTTATGATCACCTGACACTAAATCCCTACACAAACCCCAATGAAAACTTCAGAAAAAAAAAAAAAAAAAAAAAAAAAAAAAAAATAACAGAAACACAGAGTGATCCTTAATTTTGAAAGAGAAAAGGAAATAAAAAACAAGTAGCCTGTATGTGAACGTAGATGCTTCCTAATTTACCTAGTGCAAGAATGTGTCCCTTCTACATCATATTGTCAAGAATTATTACGAGTGAGAGATACAAGAAAGACACTCAAGAAAGAAAACAGCAGTTCTGCAGGAAAATAAAACAAATAAAAGAAACTCTGTGAGTAGTAGGCAATAAATAATAGAACTTCTGGGGGAAATAGCAGTAAATAAAATGATAATGAAGATGATGTGCTTCACCATAAAGACAAAAGCAATAAAGAGGTGATTATCTTGTCATTACTCAACAATTTATCACATAATTCAAAAACAACATTCTGATTCTTTCTTTCTGTAATGGCAGATTTTTATCTTTTGACATAGTACATCTGATGCAATAACATCTTCTACATCTACATCATCCCCATCTAGGGTTGATGTAAAAGAAATAGTTGATCGATTTGAGAAGACTTATGGGAGGAAAAAAAAGAGGAATTGAAGACTTTAGTATAGACAGTTTTATGCTGGCTTTATTTTCTAGATGATCCACACGTGTCACTTCACACCTCACACTTGGAGCATTATTGGTTGATTTGCACATGTTTGGATTTTGCTATTTTTAGACTTTAGACTTCTTCTTGTCTCAGTAGTAGGACTCCTTATTTTGTTTTTTTGACAAGTGTCATATAAGAATGTTTAGAGGAGGATAAATACCCTATATATTCATTGTAATCACCCATTGTTTGGGCGTCACTCCTATTGAATGAAAGCTATTGTTTTCCTCCTACTTTGAGTTGTTATCTTTTGTTTGCTTTTGTCTTTTTATTACTTTTGGTTGGTTTGTGTGAGGTGTTAGATCCCTTTCTAAATACCTCATTCACCAACAAGTAGGGTTTGGATTAACCTCCTACCTTGCCACCACTTTGAGGAGGCTCACACCACCCTCTTCTTGGTGCCGGCTTGATCCGGTCCCCTTCGAGTTCAGCCTTCTTATTCTAAATCTTATCTTGTGTTAACCGGTGCATTAACATCATTACTAGAAAAACATAAAATCCATTAGGCTGAGAACCAAGAGGCAACAACCCATGTTTCTAACATATTTAAGACTACCCTAGATCCAGAATAAAAGGTATTTCCATAATGAGAAGATACGTGTCTGGATATTTTAAGATCACATGAAAATTCTCCATGATATAAATGAAAGTAGCCTAATCTTAGCCATGAAATGACTTACCGCATCCACAAGAAAAAAAGAAGCAATGAGAGTCCCTCAACTTTTCGTTCTACTACAGGGAAATGGAAATGCTAGTGAAGATCAGACACTAAAGAGTCAGTAAGATTGGTCAACCAGGAACCATCTGCACCAAGTCATGAAGAACATAAAAAATTTAGAAACTATACTACATCAAAATTTTTAATCAGCTCTATAGAAACAAGTAATTGCAAGTTTAGTACAGGAGAAACTACAGATGAATTAAAGTTCATCTAAAGCATCATAAAAAATAATCTAAGAATATGTAACATTTGCTTTTCAGGTAAATATAGTACACTCAAAGAAAAAAGAAAGTATGGTATCAGATAAAACCAAAATTGTCTGTCTTTGGAAAATATATTGCTGTAATAAAAGGAAATGTGCAGCACACTAATAAAGAAGAAACTCGCAAATTCCCACAAAGCATATTTGAAAGAGAACCAGTTCAAAAACAAAAGTATTTGAAAGAGAGAAAAGGGCATTGGCCAGTCAACCAGGCCCATACGCCTCTATTTGAAACTGAGCAATTGAGCATAAACAGCACATTCATTGGAGCAAAACGTTCAAGTAAAAAATTCAAGCATTAAACACAGAAGATTTGGCACAAATGATAATAACAAGAAATAGAACTAAAACCACACAAGAGTTGAGCAATCCGGAGCCAAGTGATCATAGATGAGTAATGACCTTCGTAAATGGTAATAGAAGGAAAATGGTAAGCAGGATTATAGCTTAACGAAAAAAAATATTACCAGCTTTGAGGATGCCCTGCTTTTCAGTGTTAGTAGTGCAGCTTCAGCAAAAGCTTGAGCTGCATCTGCATCAGCCTCAGCCGCTTCAGCTTCCCTTGCTGCTTGTTCAGCTTCTAGCATGGCAGCTTCTGCCTCTGCAACAGCTTGAGCAGCAGCAGTAGCAGCATCCTGTGTGGACATACTTCTTATTTTCATAAGTTCAGCATCAATCTGTGTTTTGGTGAGACGCTTGACTTCATCTCTCTCAATTAGCCTAGGAGATTCCCTCTGCCTCCCAGCCTCCAGAAGTAACATCCCTGATCTTCTTCCTTCAAAAAATGCTGAACTTGGTGCAATTCGGTACTTACGTTTTACCTACAAAATTTTTACCACTGCCTTAAATTCGGGGCCCCAAACGACAAAAGAAATGATGCAGGTTGACAGAGTAATATGTATTCAGCTCTTTATGCTTCCATAAATCTGATTATATTTTCTTATTCTTCACTAAAAATGAACCAAGAAATAACAGAAAAGGTGGTCGTAAGTAGACTTGAAAAATAGTGAATAACTGCACCTTCCATGTAAGCATATCATACATACCACGATACCTAATGCAAGTTCTCAAAGACAATTTTTCAGACTCCAACTTCTGCATAGCATGCTTGTGCAAGTTACATGCTAAAATATTTGGAGAAAACAAATTATTTTTTACTTTTTTAGCGCTGAAAAGAGGGATTTCATTAAGAGAGAATCCAAATGGAAGAAAGACAAACCAGATACCTTGATCAATTTACCATTTGCGGTCAAAGACTTTAACTTAGCAGATAATAGCCTCTCAAAATTAGGAGGTGCCCAATATTGATCCTGGACAAGCAGAGACAAGCAGAGGTTAGACTAAGAGAAATGAAAAGTTCTAATGAAATTTAAAACAGATGTTTTGCACGGAGGTTAAGAGTCAACAGGTGCAGGTATACGAGTCAAAACTTACTATACTACGGGAAGCAGCAGCTTATTAAACATGGAATGCAATTACTAAAGCATTAGAAGCAGAATGAGTACATCCAAACTACGGAAAAGAATGAAGGTTCTCAATCAGTGTTTACATTAAGTTAACAAGTTGTTGGACGAGACCTGTTTTTCAAGTACCACTATATGCTTTCAAAAAGAAAATCATGAAGTACCTCTATATACATGGCAATGGCTGTCTTATTAGACCCGCTGGGCTCCTTCAAGCTGGTTATAGCTTCCAAAATTAGATTGTCAAGTCTACACAAACGAGAAACCCGTCAGATCTTATCTTGCATATTCTAAATGAATAGAAGAAGCTAGCATTTGATGAATGAATAGAAGAAGCTAGCATTTGATGAAGGTTTTGCATGGAATGCATTTGAAGATACAAATGCTGAGAAAAAACAGGAGAATGCCCAAGTTGAACCAAAGGCGCCAGAAAAAAAATTATTTTAAGAGATTCTAAATGAAGGATTTCAAGTTTCCATGGTTCAATACAAAGCAATATTATCTTTTTTTAAACCAACATGCAAATACAAATCAATAATGACAACAATATTAATGTCAAACAGATCTTGGTGAAACTTCCTAAAATGATCTACAAGACTGTTTTGCAATTTCTCTAAAGGAAAACTTTTAAAAGAATTATTTTGATGCAAAATCACTACCTTACTATCTTTTTTTAAACCAACATGCAAATACATATCAATAATGACAACAATATTAATGTCAAACAGATCTTGGTGAAACTTCCTAAAATGATCTACAAGACTGTTTTGCAATTTCTCTGAAGGAATACTTTTAAGAGAATGATTTTGATGCAAAATCACTATCTCAAACTTCTTTTTATCTACAAGACTGTTTTGCAATTTCTCTAAAGGAAAACTTTTAATAGAATGATTTTGATGCAAAATCACTACCTCAAACTTCTTTTTATCTATAAGACTGTTCTGCAATTTCTCTAAAGGAAAACTTTTAATAGAATGATTTTGATGCAAAATCACTACCTCAAACTTCTTTTTATCTATAAGACTGTTCTGCAATTTCTCTAAAGGAAAACTTTTAATAGAATGATTTTGATGCAAAATCACTACCTCGAACTTATTTTTATTTAGCCATATGGTGTGTATAAAATTTTCATATCAAACATAAATAGAGTAGTCACTTACTTGCTACTGGTTCCAGGTTTCAAGGAATTCAAAAATTGAACAGGAGTTCTTATCCCACAGACTCCTTTTTGATTTGGAGGTTACCTTCATGGAGGAATGCAATACAAAGTACAAAAGGGCTTTTGTCAAAGGCACAAATTTTACTAAGAAATAAATGAAGAACCAAAAGGGACGATCCGTCAACATGAGCAGCTGGCAGTCAGCCCCATCTTAGTGCTTATCGACAACAGGATTCTCCAGTCAAAGATTAAGACCATTGGGCACAAAACTGACACTGAAACTCTAGAGAGAGAGAGGGGTGCAGCTTTCTTCAGCATGAATATTCTTCCAGCATCAACATTCTTTCAGCATCGAAGATGACACTCATAGAACCTCCTTTCAAGATTAGAAACGAAAACAGGGTGGCTAAAATGGGTTCACTAACCCCTCAGGACAGGGTCCAGAAATGAGAAAAAAAAAGGTTACCTGACCCAGAGTTATATTAAATAACACTCACAAGTTTTGTTTCATAGGCGAGGGTAGATAAAGCGAAGGAATGTTTTCCCACACAATGAGAATGACTGCTTATCCTCTTTCTTCAATCCTCATTATTTTCTCTCAGCGGTTACAATTTGCTCGTTTGTGGTCAGATCATCACAGTAAACAGAGTGAAAAGGTAAGTTTCTTTACACTTCATCCAACTACACTGCTGCTCATTTGTAGTCAGCTCATCACCGTAAACAGGGAGAATGTAAGTGTTACAAACAGTCATCTATCTTTTCTCTCACTTTTTTTTTTTTTTTTTTTTTTTTTTTTTGAGAAAAACACTAAATTTATTCAAAAGAGAAAACAGAATTCAGACTAACTTGAGCTCCTTGTGTTCTGCTGCTAACGAGCATGAGCGGGGAGAGGTGAGAGCTGTTTCGATGACATCTGGGCGTAGCCCCTGACCATCAATCACCGGAGACCCTGCTTCCTAACTGTTGAATGGTCCATCGAAGGTGAGTGCAACAGAGGTAGTGAGCAACAGAGCAGGCATGCTGGAGCAGAGACAAGAGCAGGACAGGGAAGGGTGGATTTTGGTACAGAAGAAGAAGAGAAGCCCCTCAAGTCTAAACCCTGGAGAGTTTCATAACACAGTTGGAAAATTGCATTGAGGGAGGAATTGCAGGAGCACGCTGTTTTGAATTAACAACAGGGGCACTGCACTTTCGCTTTGGCATACTTCTGCATCACCAGCAAATCGCATGTCGAATTTCAACAGAAAGAGAAGGGAGGATATTAGCATATCAAAGGAAGGCTGGAGTGAACACCATCAAATCCCCTAAGTCTTAGATTCCTTCAGAACTGACATGGACATTCAATTTTACACCACCTAAAGGACGAGGATACCTTTCGGCAACATTATAACAACACCATCGAGAGAAACAAAGATTAACCAGTCTCTACAGAGCACTATAGCAGGAAAATCCTTAAACTTGATCATCTAAACCCAAAACGAGATGGATTCAAGAACAATGTTCTTAATCAATGCCCCTCCACCTGACGGTTTTGTTGTTCTTCTCATTCCAAAAATGCCAAAAAATAAATAAATACACAAACTCTCTGCCTGATAAGGCTCCCACAGGTCTAAACAGACGTATGTACCTGTATATAGGGAAGGTTAAGATCTGTCTGCCCCTACTACTAAGTTGCCAAAACTAAGGACTCTCCCATCTTAGCGACACATCAAAAAAAGGAAATAAGTTCTCAGACGGCACAAAATCTTCACATAAAAGTTTGTTGCACACTACCTGTCTGAAATGGCATATTATAAGGTGGAAGCACCATTGATTTACCATGCCGATCCCATTCTGAAAAACCTAATAGTTGCTGATACATGTGCAATGGATCCCACCCAACAATTTATGAGCCTATTGATTTCTGATAGCTCAGTATCCAAGTGATTTCCATGAAATTCAAAGCTGAAAGCCCATTAAACTTTTACTTAAAACCAAGGCTGTGTAGGTACACAAAACACAATTCTCAACTTGAAATGGACTCTTATTAAAACTTGATTCCTTTGACTGATAAAATATTCAAGTGGTCTAGAAACCATGCAGTGTCGTGCAAAAGTTAGGACTTTGATAAATAACCTCGATATCGATCTCTTTGGTGCAGTAATATGCATTGCTCCCCTGGAAATTGCTAGAGGCTTTGGATCAACAATTTCATCATCAAAATTGTGAACTACAGTACTGAGGGCCATCGGATTGTCATCATGCCAAAGGATCTGCTGGTTCCTTTTCATTGCCAACCTAGCTTTTTCTCGAGATCCCCATCCATTTGCAACAACAGTCATATTCCGCCATTTGTCCTGTTAGAAGGTGAAACTGTGAACATTTTGTATTCAGCCCTAATTATCAAAGAAAATTACACTGCAAGAGTGATAAAAACAACAACACTTTTCAAGAAAATACAGAAATGAATGCATCCAACACCAAGACAGGAGCAGGAATATGGGATTGGGAACACATAGCACATTGCCAAGCTAACACCTTTACCAGCAGCAGCAGCGCCCACATCCTTAGGTAGATGACTTAATGTTTAGTTAAAGCTTCAACGATATTCTCTTTTCCTGTGATCTGGCTAGATAGTCATGTAGAAGGCAGGACCAGGTGCGTTCGAGTATCATTTGGTTGGGTATGTGGTGTGGGTGTAACCAACATTTAATCAAAGACAAATATCAATCTTTCTCTTGCTTAAGGAGAACGAAAATAATGAGAAGTAACTATAATTTGCAACCCACACAGTAAGTAAGAAAGTTGCCAGCATAAGATAATGTCCACACCTTGAGGTCGACATTTGAACGCAAAGCTAGAACACTACTGAACTCTGGATCTTTCAGTATAGTACGCCATTTCCCAGGCCCATGCTTGGTCACTCCAGCTTTAAGGGCATTTTCTTCCTCTGCAGTCCATTTCTGCTTAGGAGCACCCATTGACAAAAGCCTTGAAGCTTTCTGGAAATTTCCAAATATGTGATCCTAATATCCTGTGACGGCACATTGGAATCAATTTAGAAGAAAATCTCAAATTTTAGACTTCGGAACATGGTTAAAAAATTTGACTAAACTGTCAAATTGCAAACCCGAGCTTTCAGGTCAATATGCTCAAAGTTAAAGAAAATCATAATTCAGTCTCCTCCATTAGCCTTCCAAACTTTTAAGTAATTTGATAATGACTGAATGAGATGCAAATTTAGTTTTTATAGAAGATATCCAGCTCCTAATAATGTTCGAAAACGATAGTAGCACCAGAAAAAATATCATCAAAATTTAAGAAAACAATTATTGGTCACTGTAAAGAAAAGGCCATGACAAGGCAAGCATTATGATATATTATAAGAACAAACAGGCACAGGAAACAGAAGGCTAAATGAGTGAAGGTACAGAAGCCAACTGGGGTTCTGAAATCAAGACTGAAGAAAAAACTCGGACATCAGGTTCTGATCTACCATATATCAAATTATTTAGCAAGAATTCATTGGGAAATTTTTCTAGGAAGGGGTAATGGAAACAGCCATAAGCAGAATAATAAAATAGATAATTCACCAAACACAGTTCAGACATAAGTAAAAAGAGTTTATCAATGAAACGCACCCTTTCACACGCGAGGGCCAAACTTTTTAAAAGATTCAAAATCTCTCCGGTTGCTAGATGGATCAGATTAGAGGATAAATTGAGGGTCAAACACTAGATTCAGGAAAAGAGAAAAGAAAACAGCAATTAGACCCACATATACCGATCAGATGAACTTAATGAAAACTAGACAAAAATTAAAAGCTAATCGAATCCGCGACTGCAAACCAAATCGAACAAGTCAACAACATACTTCAATTGTTTCAGCTCGGCTGTAAACCGGACGCACTCTCAAAATCTCATACTAATACAGATGCTGATACAAGCGAACCCCAACCTTTATGATTCTAAAGGTTGGAAACTAACAATATTTCGTCCAATTAACGTCAACGAACAATAAACAAAGCAAATTAAGCTTTTGACACAAGGTTTATCAGCAAATTTCGGGCACAAACGGAATCAAAGAGGATAATGACCTCGGCTAGCGGCCATGATGAAATTCCTCCACTAAATACCCGAAGAGGAATTCATCAAGTCGTAGTCGTGGACAAATTTCTTTTTGACGCTCTGGGAAAGAAGTAATTTTCAGTTATTTTCTGTTGTCTTCCGCCTGTCTCAGGCTAGGGTTAGCCCATGTCAGCACTCCCTTCCTCTTACCTGACTCTTATAGCGTCACATTTCTCTCCCAACTAGAATTGATTTCGTCCCAAAACACTCTATAAAGTCAATTTTGGTTCAGACACAGATTATAAAATATATTGCCATGCTCCCAAATTAGATTAGAGATAAAAATAAAATATCAAATGATAAAAGATAAAATTTGTTAGGTATTTCCAAATTCGTAAACTATATTGGGAAAATATTTATTTTTTGTGGTAATATGTGTTTTGTGACTTTCAGGCTGACCAACGGTTCAACCATTGAATATTATCCTTTATACCAGTGTTTTAAAAATCGAACCGAACCGGATGGTTTGACCCGGTTGAACCAGAATCGGAGGCCAATTCGGTTCTTATTGACTCGGCCCGGTTCACTACAATCAGGATTTTTTTTGTCTTATTTATATAAAAATATTAAGAAAATATAAAGTATAGAGTATAATATTCAATGGTTGAACCATTGGTCTAACCCAGTCCAACCAAGTTTGACCAAAACCGGATACACTGCCGGTTTGATGGCCGGTTTGGTTTTCAAAACACTGCTTTATACTTTATAAATATGTTATATTTCTAAAGGTAAAAATACAAAATTAATGCTAATTATAGTGAACTGGGTTGGGTCAATAAGAACCGGATTGGCCTCCGGTTCTTGTTCAACCGGGTTGGACCGGCCGGTCCGGTTCGGTTTTAAAAACATTGATTCAACCATTATATTGTTTAAAATTGTACCTCCAAATTAAACAAGTTCAAATATGACAGCAGGCCAAAAAATTTCCAATTAAATTAGAAGACTTGATAGACCTCACCAATTATTGAAAAACGATTCAATCAATCTTCCCCATTTGAACCTTACCGGGATGCAAACCCTAGAGGTGTAAATTATCAATTATTTCCCTAAATAAATATGGGTGAGAAAGCACTTGTGAATAATTCTTATTATAAATATTAATCTCATAGATAATAAAAATAATTATGTATAAAAATAAAGTTATGAATTTAATATTTGTTTTTTATATCTATTATTTTTAGATAATAAACCAAGTTGTAGTAAACATTTATAACTAAAGTTGAATTAGGAAATATTATAAAATCATTATAGGTAACAACGTTGTACTTAATGAACAAAACAAACTAATTATAAGTTATTTTGTGGGGTAACCCTGTTTATAGGTGGGTCAGGGCAGACCCGGATCCGCTGGCCAAAATGTAGTGTGGCCAAGGCAAATCACGGGGCGCCCAGACACGGAATTGCCCGTGCGGGGCTTGGGGGGAGCCTCGTGATTCGCCTTCGGCCACGCTGCATTTTGGCCCGTGGATCCGGGCTCGGTCAGGGCTGTCAGTGTGGGTGGGTTGGGACTGTTCATGTGGGTGGGTCGGGGCTATCAGTGTGAGTGGGGTGGAGATGTCAATGTGTTAGTGTGGGTGGGTTGGGGTTATTAATGTGTCATTGTAGCAAGGCCGGACCTGTCAATGTGTCAATGTGGTAGGGCTAGGGTTGTTCATGTGTCAAGGTGGCAATATTTTAAATCTATATTTAATGAAATAAATGAAAAGTAAAAATTAAATATCAATGTCTTACATATAATGAAGAGGGCACGGTTTAGTCTCTCTAACAAGGTTAGGTTAAATTTTTAAGCTAGCATTGCATTTATAAGCTTGATTATAAAAAAATTCTTCTAATTAGTGGAAACCTAGTTATCAACCCGGCCCGGCTAGCTGGTTCTACCTGCTTGGACCAAACCCAATTTCTTTCCCAGGTCACCTTAAACCCAATCGGGTATCACGGTTTAACTGGTAACCCCTAATAGATCGATTTGAAAAGGAAAAGAGTATAAGAGAAAGAAGAAAGTGAAGAGATGAAGAGGGAGAGAAAAATAGAGGAGAAGAGGGAGAGAAGAGAGGTTAGGAAGAGGGAGAGAATGAGAGGAGGCAGAGAATAAGAGGATTATACCTTTCCCTCAAGTCATCATGGGTAAGGGTGTCAATAACCCGATTATCCAATTATCTAATTACGTGATTACCCGCCTCTTAATCAAAATGGATATGAATAATTGTTATTCTTACCGGATTACCTGATTACCCGGATGATAATTTGGTAATTTATTTTAATTTATGCCCTTTATTTTAATGTATTATTTCTATCATATTCTACCCTAATTTATCATACTTAATGTAATTTATGTTATTTTTAGATAATATGTGTCATTTATTTGAGTTGTTTTTAGATAAAATTAAGAATTGGGATGCAATCTTCATATATTTTAATGTTTTTAAATATTTAATTTAATAGACTTCTAATAGTTTTATTGGTATAAGAGTTATTCAAATATTACTTTTGAAGTAGTTTTTATAATTTTATTGATACTATTTTATTTGTACAACTTATAGGTTTTTTGCATTTTTTTTAATTTATAAGGGTTACATAATTAAATTTATTAAAATACTATTTATTCATTTATTTACCTGATTACTTGATTATCCACGTACTGAATAAGAAATTTTTATTATAGCGAATAAGGGATTTTTATTAGGGCGAAACAGGTAATAGAACACATTGATATAAGCAATATTATATATAGTAATTTCCTAACAAAACATATTTAGTAAATTATATATTAAACTAAATCATATATTTTTTATGTTAACGTAATACTACATGATTCATTTTTAAATCCTATATTTAATGAAATAAACAAAAAATAAAACTAAAAATCAATATCATGCATGAAGAACACTTGTATGAAAGTTCAAGTTGTATTATCAAATAAAATGTAAATCAAGACATATTGGTAGAATAACCTATGTTATTGCCAAAAGATATAAATTTTATTTAATATTTTATTATTTTTAATCCTTTATGTTTATTTTTAAAATACATTAAAATTTAAAAATTTGGTGTAATTTTTTCATTAAATTTTATAGTACATAATCAACTGAAAATAAAACCTTTTATTTTTGGGAAAATATTAAAAATTAAATTTAGTAAAGTTATGCTCTATTAAACAGGTGCTTTTAAAATAATAAATACACATTTTGTAATTTCAAAATATATTTGTCCAAATATTTTATGTATTTTTTTATTTTTTCCGTGCTACGGGCATTTCTTTAAGTCACAGCATCCACTACTATGCAGATTTACAACTTACTCCTATTTTTGTAACTTCAACATTTTTCCCTGCCCTGGCCCTGAACAGACAACCCTTTACTGAATCAATGATGTATGATATTTCTCATGCACTGATATCTTATCCGTTTCGTCCACGCAACACGGCCAATAGAATCGAGCCATGCCAGCACGAAACATCTGAAGAGAATCCAAATTGTTGCAACCCAAGCCACAACCTTTTCATGTGGCTGTCATATGGAAAACCAGCCTCCCCTCTCTTTTATACCTTGAGATAATTCCTTTCAAGTTCCAATAGCTGGAGTGACAGAGAAAAAGGAAGGGTTCGAGCTAGCTGTTGAAATCCAGCGATGGCAGCCAAGATCGCATCTCCCACTGCTCTCATGACTTCTCTCCCCAACTTCAATGGGTTGAAAACAAACCCTTCCGTCGTCCCTGCACGCAGCTTGGTAAGTTCCCCTTCTCAATTACACTCAGAAATTATTTCAATTTTCATGTAAACCACTATTTCATTTTTTCTATACTCTTTCTGCTTGATCAATTGCGTGTAACTTTCTTCCGAGATCTGTAATGGGGTACCGGTAAATCAAAGAATGACGAACTGGGTTGATAATTACAGGCCAGCGTCCAGCCGCTGAGGCGCAGAGGAAACGGGGCACTGGGAGCTCGCTGTGACTTCATTGGCTCGCCAACCAATGTGGTAAGCATTCTAAAGTCTTCTGAATCTTTGTTCTTGGAATCCTGAGAAGGCACAAGGGAATGATTCATCACGGAGCTTCGAATTCATTTACAGATAATGGTGGCAAGCACTAGCTTGATGCTCTTCGCCGGAAGATTTGGACTTGCCCCATCTGCAAACAGGAAAGCCACTGCTGGATTGAAGCTCGAAGTCAGGGACTCCGGTCTGCAAACAGGAGACCCAGCTGGTTTTACTCTTGCAGATACCTTGGCCTGTGGAGTCGTCGGTCACATTATCGGTGTAGGAGTAGTTTTGGGTCTCAAGGGCATTGGCTCCTTATGAGAACTCTTTTGTACATAATAGAATTTGTCCAGTGGCTGTTGAACAGTAATGCAGATGTTAAATCATGAAAAAACCTTTGATGACATCCAGTAGGGTGTGTGATTTTTATATTTGTCCACGAATCATCGACGATGAAGTTCTGCTTGCTCTGAAATACTCTCACACAATTGGCAATTTCATAAGAAAAGTCTGAATCCACTTAAGATTTCGTTTCTTTTAAAGCTTCATTTATCTAAAGAATATTTTCATTTTTCAATGATCATAAACCAAAAGTGAAAACAATACTAGGTATACAATCTTAAAGGATGTGAGCAGGATTAAAGTAACAGGAAGCTTATAGCAGAAAGCAACCCGTGTCGCAAGACCTGTTCTGTCTCCAATCTTTGCCTTAGAAACGAGAAGCCCAGCCATGGATATGCAGCAGAGCATCAGATACCAAAAGGCAATATTACTTCAGTTCAATAAAAAATTCACTTCAAAACAGTTAAACGAGAATACTCGAGACAAAACAAACTTGGTTCCGTTTGGTGCATTCTCAGCCGAAAGATGGTGAATTTGGTTTTGATAATCACAGGATATCAGTAATAGGACACAAAATTTCATCACGGAATGCACATCGAATAACTGAAACAAACTAACACAAAACTCGATCGAAAAGCAAAAAATAGTACATAGGCCGGTAAAATCAAAGAGAGATCAGATGGTAGTGCATGTTTTGTGATTCATCATCCAAATGACAGAATAGGTGGATAATATCATCACGCCTCTCTTGAAAGTTGTTCAAACGCTAAAAAAAAGTACTAATAATCCGACTCCAAGGAGGTATTAAATCACGAAGAAAGAAAAAACAGGAAAACTGAGCGACACATAAAAATGAAAACAAAAAAATTGGAATCAGAACGAAGATATGTCAATCACCATTAGGCATCAATGAGATGCGTGTAAGACTGGGGCGACAAATCACATCATCACTTTCCCAATTTTCTTTACTCTCCGATAACAGCAGAGAAACAAATCAGGCAACGAGCATATAAGAAATCGACATTTTAGAGTAAGAAAAAAAAGTAAAGAAGAGACGAATGAACTATAGCCAAGTGAAAAAAATAATAGGAGATAAAGAACCAAAAATCATCCAGAGATAGGAGAATACAGCCGCAAAAAGCCTCTCTATGAAGGTAAAACGCAGGAACCCTTCGACCTGGATGGCGATGAGAGGGAGACGAAAGCTTGCAATACGGAAGAGGTTGCGACGCGGCGTTATATAGGAAAGGGCAATTAGGGTTGGGGGCGAACTAGGGTTTGGAGTGACCTCCTACATGGCTACATTAGAACTTGGATATGAAAGTCCGGACCAAAGTCCGAGCGGTTTACGGTTTCATATTGGGCTGGGGAAACCGGAACAAGCTTGAACCGACTCGATTAGTTCTGAACGGGTGCCTCCTAGGTTAAATTTTAAAAAGGTCTCTAAGGCTGTCAATGGATTAAATCCAATCCATTAAACCTAACCCGAATTCAAATCAAAAGGAAATGGAAAATAACTAAAATTGGGTTTTATTAGATTTCAATTTTTGGTTTCAACAACAAGTTTGGACTTTGGACCTAGAGGGATCCACAATCAATACAAAAATTTTAAAAATTATAAAAAAGTTTTAACCATTTTTTGAAAAAAAAAATAGAAAGATAGGTAATGATTAAAAAATATAACTCTTTTTTTTTTGTAAAAATAAAAAAATAATAATAAATTAAATAAATTAATTAATAAAATTTATACAACTTTAAAAAATGTCAAATTTATTTTAATAGTTTCTCATCTTTCTTTTTCTCTTTCTCTCCTCTCTTTTTTTTCTTCTTTCTCTTTTTTCTTATTTTTCTCTCTCTCCTCTCGTCTTTTTCTTCTCTCTTCTTTCTCTCTTCTCTTTCACTCTTCTTTCTCTCTCTTCTATTTCACTCTTCTTTCTCTCTCTTCTATTTCACTCTTCTTTCTCTCTCTTCTATTTCACTCTTCTTTCTCTCTCTTCTATTTCACTCTTCTTTCTCTCTCTTCTATTTCACTCTTCTTTCTCTCTCTTCTATTTCACTCTTCTTTCTCTCTCTTCTATTTCACTCTTCTTTCTCTCTCTTCTATTTCACTCTTCTTTCTCTCTCTTCTATTTCACTCTTCTTTCTCTCTCTTCTATTTCACTCTTCTTTCTCTCTCTTCTATTTCACTCTTCTTTCTCTCTCCTCTTTCGCTCTCTTCTATTTCACTCTTCTTTCTCTCTCTTCTATTTCACTCTTCTTTCTCTCTCCTCTTTCTCTCTTCTTTATCTATTATCTTCCTCTCTCTTCTCTTTCACTCTTCTTTCTCTCCCTATTTCTCTCTTTTAATCTTTTTTTTCTCTCTCTCTCTCTCTCTCTCTCTCTCTCTTCTTTCTCTATTATTTATCTCTCTTATTTCTCTCTCTTCTTTCTCTCTCTTTCTCTCTTGTTTCTCTCTCTTCTTTCTCTTATTTCTCTCTCTTTTTCTCTCTCTTTTTCTCTCTTCTTTCTCTTATTTCTCTCTCTTCTTTCTCTCTCTTCTTTCTCTCTTCTTTCTCTCTCTACTCTCTCTCTCTTCTTTCTCTCTCTTCTTTCTCTCTCATATTTCTCTCATATTTCTCTCTTCTTTCTCTCTCTTATTTCTCTCTCTATTCTTTCTCTCTCTACTTTCTCTCTACTTTTCTCTCTTATTTCTCTCTCTACTTTCTCTCTTCTTTCTCTCTTTTTCTCTCTCTTATTTCTCTCTCTTCTTTCTTTCTCTCTCTCTCTCTCACTTTTTTCTCTCTCTATCTCTTCTCTCTTTCTCTTTCTCTCTCTTCTTTCTTTCTCTTCTTTCTCTCTTTCTTCTCTCTTCCTCTCTTTTTTCTGTCTTATTTATCTCTTTCTCTATCATCTTTCTCTCCTCTCTCTTTGTTATTTCTCCTTCTTATTTCTCTCTAATCTTGTAATTGATTTCTAATATTTAAATTTTATATAATTTTATATATTTTTTATAAATTTCATGACTTATATATTTTTTGATAAAGTCCAGTGAAATAAAAAAAGGCGGTGCGTGAAAACTGCCTAAAAAAACCGATAAAATATGAGAGCCGGCAATATCATACCGGCTTCAACTTCTGATTCAGGTGGCATTGTAATATCACTTCCTAAAGTGTCTTTGGTGTTAGGGTGGCGGCATTGTAATGCTGCCTCTCTAAGTGTCTTTGATATTTGGGCGGTGGCATTTTACTGCGGTCCAGTGTCTCTGAAATTTGGGCGGCAGCAATGTAACGTCGCCTCCTAAAATGTCTTTGACACGTGGCACATCGAAAGTGCAGTTTTTACGTTAGATAATTTAAGCAAAGGCGGCATTAGAATGTTGACAGTTGACACTCTAATTTTTTTTAAAAAAATAAATTAATGACATGTTGAAACTCCCGTAGTCTGGTGTGACAATGTGTCACCCATAGGGAGTTTGACATTTTAATTAGGGCGAAATGTTTTATTTTTGGAATTATTTTTATCTATTTTTTTATTTTAAGTATTTATTATTTACATATTTTATTTTATTAAAAATCTTATTTATTTATTTACAAAATACCTTTTTTCTATTTGTACCCAACTCCGGTCTGAGGACGGGCTCATAAACTAGTTATTATGAATGGATTTCCGTTTTTTACAAAAATAAAAAAAAATAGGAATAATTCTAAATGTCGTATTCTTGGTACTAGTACCAGTAGTACGAAGAATTAACGTGACAGGATGGCACGAAGGCGTTACAACCTGCCGCACTAGAATGGCACGTATGAGAGGCGAGTGTCCGATGGGCGTTACGCCCACCGATCACGTCTGCAGCTCCTCTGACTTGGCTGCGGAAGAGAACGGGGACTGCAGTGGGTGGAGAAACTGAGAGTACGAGTGAGAGTGAGTCAGAGGCCTCAGCTCAGAGCTAGGGCACTTCAGTCGCCATGGACCAGCGAACGAGAGGTCAATCGTCTCAAGCACCCGATGGTTCGTCCTCTGTCACCAACTCCGAACCCCGCGCTGTTGCGCCGCAGTATCCGATCACATTCCAGATCACTAACCTCCTGATCGGATTGTTCACGGTACTGGTAATGGTACTTTCCGCTCACTCATCTTGTTGGTTTATCTGACTTTTTATAGCTCCGCTGCTTCATAATGGCTCGTTTGGTGCATTTGTGGTGGAATTTTACTTAAAGTGAACTGTGTGCCTGGTTACTATCTGTCCAGAAGCTGTTCTTTTTACGATTTCTTTCGGTGTATTATTCACGGAATTTGCTTAATTTCGCATTTAGTAGCCGCAGTGAGAATGAGAGTGCGGATTTCATTGTTCTTTGTTTCTTATTGTGTTCTTTTTTAAAGCACGAAGATGGAATTGTAAATTTTATGTTATGCTTGTTACGGATACATTTTCAGATTATTGCTGTTAGTTAAATGGGTGCTGCCATGCTCCGTAGTGCCATTTCAATTAAATTGAGATTTTCTGGATAACAATTAATAAACGATGATAATAACAATGATATTACTATTATCAAAAGCTGTCAGTTACGAGATCCTGTATTCGAGCAAAGTCGTCATCTTTGGATTCAAAAGTCTAATTCAGTTGTATAAGAATGTGTCGACATTCATAAGGCATGAGAAAGTGGCAATATACTTCCAATTGATCTCATTATAACCTGCCCACGTTTCTGTTTGAGTTCAAATAAGATAGTTATTTGCTTTTGTTGGAATGATAGAAGCTTTCATCTACCTGCTACTCATTTTTATTTTATATTATGGCATGTTACGTAGGCTTTTTTGTTTCTTAATGATCGTTTCAGCTAAAAAATATTCCTGAAATCTGTAATGATTTGACATTGCAGGATTAATTCATTATTATGGTGTCTAAAAAAGAAAGAAGATCATTTTATTGGCTTTTTGGCATGAATTTGACTGAAGTGTTTTCTGGAAGATGTCTTTCATAAATTTGTTTATAAGAACTAATCAATAAAACTGAGGGACAATATATAATGTGCTCTGGAGGAATGGATTGGTGTTGACATGCTACATATGCCGTGTCGCATGCTCAAGACCCAAATCTGTGACAACAGATCCTTAGATTCCTCTATTTATTTAATATTGGTGCCTAATAGATTAAAGTTAGGATTTGATCAGATATCTTTTCCAAGGTACAGACTTTGAGATTCAGTGGTGTGATCTATAAAATTGACAACTAATTTCAAACTGTCATTAGGGAGACCTTCAGTGTGCTAGTCTGATCTAGGGATTTCCTTGCTGTATATGAAGCTCTGTCAAATGGTTACCTTGTCATAAAATTGAACTTGTAATTTCATATATGCTAATATGCATGAAATATGACAAAGGATCTATACTAAATGACAAATGCCTTCAGTATTGAGTGAACTGACATGCTGTTTCTTGGCGTCTCTTCATGGCCTTGCATGGGAAAATTCTAGAAAAGGCATTGTTTCTTTATGATTCGGCTGAATCTCACAAGCCATAAGTTTTTATGTTCAAATTCTTTCAGACAAATGTGAGACATGTTTGAACTGAGAAAATTTCAATGGCTCGGCTAATTCAATATAGGGTAAGGAACAAAGGACACTGCAAGCTCAAATGCGACAACTATGGATAACCACTAAGTAGGCACAAAATAGCTCAAACTGTCTAAAGATGGCCTAAACTTTTTTGGGAATGGTTTCATAAAGTATATAGGTTACATAGCCAGTAGTTGCCCTGTTACAAGCTCATACTTGTGGACTCCTTAGCTAGTCGATTGGCAATTGAGTTAGCTGACCTGGGTACATTAAACCAAACTACATTCCAGCCCCTTTTTATATCTTTTAGTTCGTTAAATACTGCTATTGGGAAAGTGAGTTGGAGGTCTGCTTGGCCCAGCTTATGACAAGATTTGAGTCTCTTCTACTTGCACTGAACCTGTCATTTGCTGTAAGAGGAGTTTAGCACTGGATAGTAGAGCACGGGTCTCAGCTTCATTGGAGGAGCAGAAGCCAACTAGGCCTTAGTAGAATAAGATACATTCCCACTACTATTTTTTATAACTCTCACTCCAGCTGGACCTAGGTTCCCCATAGAGGAGCGAAGTTTAACCTTATACCCTAAATTGAACCCACGGGTCTTCCCTTCTTTTTAGTTTATTTTTATTCTATCTTTTAAAATTTCTTAATTAATCTTATATGTTTTGAAACTTTTTTTTAATCTAATTCAATAAATTCTTATTTCCATCCTTTAAAAAGTATTTAATTTAATATTATTTTTAATTAAAATTTTTATTTGACTTTTATTTTGTCCTTCAAAGCGTTTTTTTTTTAAAAAAATTATTTATTTAATCCAATCTAATATTATTTCGAATTTAACTAACTACTTAATGTAAAATTATTTTAATGACAGTATTTTTTATATTTATTATATTTTATTCTTCAAAATGTTTTTAAATTAAACATTTTTATTGAATTTACATTTAATTAAAATTATTTTAATGACACCATTTTTTAGTTTACTTTTTTTTTTCTTCAAAATGTTTTTAAATTAAACTTTTTTTTATTGAATTTTAATTTGGTTTTATTCATTTTATCCTTTAACCTTTTATAAGCCAAATTTTTGAAAATTTTAGTTATGTAATATATTTTAAATATCAATTTTATTTTGATTTTAATTAAATTAAATTTGTATTATTTTTATTTTAGTTGAACCGGACTAAACCGGTTTCTTTTTATTTTATTTTATTTTAGTTGAACCAGACCCAACCGGTTTTTGTAAAGCAAACTGGACCACAGACCAAACTGACCGGTCCACGTAAAACATTTTATTTTATTTTAGTTGAATCAGACCAAACCAGTTTTTGTACACTACTGACCCGAGTTGGACCAGACCAGACTGACCTACCCGCATAAACCAACTTGAGTTGGCCCAGTCGAGTGGGGCCAACTGAACTCGGACGAAATGGTTTGAGTTAACCCGGTTGGCCAAGCCGAGTTAGCCCTGCCCAAAACGGCCGAGCGAATTAGGCTGAGTCAACTCAGACCCGGGTTGACTCAGCCCACTAGATCCTTATCCAACAGGGCCCACCTGGCCTAAGTTACCAGGCTGGCCCTAGCTGGAGGTCGTCCCCGACCTCTAGCCGAACCACCAAACGCAAAGAAATTTCTTTGCGGCCGTTCTGGAGGGTACTCTAGGCACTGCAGCGGCCACGCTGGTTGCTGGCCACTGCTTCCATCGCTGGTCACCGGCAAATGCACGGCTGACCCGGCGACTTCAATAAATTGGCCGTCCTCTGATCTAAAACAAAGTCACCCAAGCCTTTGTCCAGGAACTTCAGACACCAAACCAGAATTCAGACACCAAAACGCTGCCTGTTTCTGGTGATCCATTACGGCCTGTCCCCGGCGCCGGAGAGTGCCGGATCCGGCCAAATCGACCTCTGAACTCCGCTTTCGAGCTTCACGCCGGCAGCAACAATGGTAGGATTCTCCAAAAAATCCATACAAACATAAGCGAAAAAAATACTAAATAAGCATCGGCTTCAAACAGAACAAATTCATAGTAAAAGACAATCATACCTTTAACGTATTACGACCTAAGGGACGACGGCTTTGAGGAGGTTCTCTTTCGTCACATCTCAGAGAGAAATAGAAGAAGCCACAAAAGATCTGTATGGGTTGTTGATTCTGATTTGAATGGTGATAGCGCTCAAAATCCAATGAAGAAACAACACGACCGAGATAAAACTGAAGAGATGGTGAAAGCTAAGTTTGTAAATCGAAATCAGAAACAAAATAAACATACTGAAGAACCAAGTAGAACAAGATGAGGGTCTTGGGCATTAGCTCAGTGGTCCCATGGGAGTTATTGCTGCAGGAGGTCTTGGGTTCGGGTCTCCACAGCAGCATTGGGAGTAAAACTTGTAATTGGGAGTAAAACTTGTAATTGGGAGTAAAATGTATTCACTTTCCTAAAAAAAAAAAGTTGAACAAGATGATGAAACAAAAGCAGTGGGACGATGGAGAAGTGAGGAAAAGGTAAAGTTGGAATCCGAGGCAAAGACAAAACACAAAAGCTATCAAAAGATAAAAACAAATATGAGGCGGTGAAAATAATTCGTGGAGAGAATTACAATGTCATAAATTAACATGAGAAGCAGTCGAGAGGCTCTGTATGGACCGATTGCTTCTGCAATTCATTAGATAGTTTAGTAGATGGTTGTTTTTTTCATAACATTTTTCCTCGATTTTGTGTCATACTAGAATCCTGAGAGATTCTCAAAAAGGCCATACGTGCAATCCACTGACCAAAGTAATAGTCAATCAAATTCTCATTGCATTAAAAGGTCAAATATCAAAACTATCTAAATATGAGGTCCTTCAAGTTGATTTTGGCTTTATTTAGCGCTGAATGTTAGTAATCTGATGTGAGAGTGTTCCCATCACTTGTAACCTAACTCTCATCAATCAATAAAATACAAAGCATTTTCCTAAAAAAAAAATGTTTGTAATCTGAGGTTGTCTTGATATCTACCTAGAAGTGCACATCTGTAAGGTTGATGCACATTAATATGCTTTATGGGAGCTGTTCTCTCACCTTAGAGATAAAGTAATACACTCAAACAGAACTGACAATTACAATGTATTCTTGTGGATTTCAAACTTATTTTGCATTGTTTATAAATGTAGCTAGTGCTTCTATCATCATCTCGATCAGCAGACAATAGTTATTCGATCTTGCATCAAGTTCCTGAAGGCCATGTTGGTGTGTACTGGAGAGGAGGTGCACTTCTGCAAACAATTACTGATCCAGGTGTGCATCTCTGCCCAACTGTAATTCATTTTGCATATCTCATATCTCTAGATTATTAACATATAATTGCTTTTCCAGGTTTTCATCTGAAGCTGCCTCTGATAACCCATTTTGAGCCCATCCAAGTGACCATTCAAACAGACAAGGTGACTTTCTTGAATGCTGCAGGTGTTTTTTTCCCCTGTCGATCATATTCTGGATGTGTTTACTCGAGTGTATACTAAGTGGTCGATATAAGATCCAATTAATATGTGCTTTTCATGCCTCATTTCTAGGTGAAGGATATCCCGTGTGGTACAAAAGGTGGTGTTATAATTAGCTTTGAGAAGATAGAGGTACAAAAAGCTTGTATGCTAATTAGGTTGTGCTATGTTTCAGCTCTTCAATAGCCTTGTATGCTAGATATGTATTTAATGATACTGCAACTTATGAATATGCCTTTTAGATTACTATGACTATCAGTAATTAAAGAGATATGATTGTGCAGGTTGTCAATCGTCTTCGTAAGGATTATGTGTATGATACCCTTCTCAATTATGGTGTCACATATGACAAGACCTGGATATATGATAAGATTCATCACGAAATCAATCAGTTCTGCAGTGCCCACTCTTTGCAGCAAGTTTACATTGATATGTTTGATCAGGTGAGCTTAATCAGTTTTTTACCTCTACTCTGAGCCAGTTTCTAAATTTCAAACTAAAGCATAACTTCATCATCTTCTTGTGATTTCTGTCTGCAATTTTTCAGATAGATGAAAAAATGAAAGAGGCCCTTCAGGGTGACTGTACTCGTTATGCTCCTGGCATTGAAATTATAAGTGTTCGTGTAACTAAGCCCACTATTCCCGAAAGCATAAGAAGGAATTTTGTACAAATGGAAGAGGAGCGCACAAAGGTAATTTAATATCTACATCAGGGCTAAGCACATGAAATTCTCTTAATTTTCCTCTTCAAATTTATTAGAAATGAATGGAACTGTGTGGCTTATTTCAGATGTTGGAAGCGAGGCAATGGCCACATTGTTTGAATTGTTTTGCCTAAAAATTGTTAGTTATGGCTTTTTCGTATCTTACTGAGAGAAATATATTTATGTTTTGAAATGCATGGACTGAAAATGTGGTTGTGCTTATTTACCTGAAGAAGTTGGACGGATTCTCTCTGTTTTCTTCATTTTAGATTTCGCTGACCAATCATCTGTCATAGATTTAAGCCCTTGCCATAACTTAAAGGATACCAGCATCATGGATCATCCCTCAATTTTCATCATGACTCGTTGGCTCCATTTTATCACCCTCTGCATCCAGTCTTCCTCGACTTTTTATATTTGGTCCATCAAAGGAAACATGATATCTGTTTTCGGAAATTAAAATGGAACATGATATCATTCTTAGTGCTGCTGTATCATCCTCAAATCATACATGCCAATAGCATTGGCAATGACCGTATTTTGTCAATTTATGCGACCAGTAACTTTTCTTCATCTTTTCTAGTTATCCCAGTAGTCTATTTGCAATGACCTTATTCCATTGCCCACTTGTCTTACATACTTACTGGAGTTGTAAGTCTTTAGCAATTTTTGCAAAGTTGTCCAATTTGAATAGTTGTCTGTATAGGTCTTGATTGCTATGGAGAAACAACGGGTTGCTGAGAAAGAGGCAGAAACACATAAGAAGATGGCCATAACAGAAGCAGAGAAAAATGCACATGTTAGCAAGATTATCATGCAACAGAAACTACTAGAGAAGGATAGTTCAAGGAAGGAGCAAGAAATTGAAAACCAAATGTACTTGGCACGGCAGAAGAGCTTGGCTGATGCAGATCACTATCGGTAAATCTCTTATGAGCTCCCCTTTTCTCTGCCTCACTGTGGCAATCAACTTAAGCAAGAAACATCATATACTGATCAGATGAATTGGAGTGATTCAACCAATATCTTTAAACCATAGTGGGTATTATTTGAGAATAATGGCGATGGCACTTCATCCTCAAAGATAACTTCCTGTCTTTGTCATTTTATGAAGTTGATAACTTCCTGTCTTTGTCATTTTATGAAGTATCATACTGATGTCCACTATTGTTGAACATATTCTTCGTTCTTGGCAGTCACGAGTGACATGGTTGTCTCAAGACCAGAATGTAAATAATATTTCCTTGTTTCTTTGACAGAGTCACGAGAGAAGCTGAAGCTAACAAAATGAAGCTCACCCCACAATTTTTGGAGCTAAAATTCATCGAAGCCATAACCAACAATTCAAAGATCTTCTTTGGGGATAGAGTACGGTTAAAAATTGCTGTCTTTTTTTTTTCCCGTACTTCTTCTATGTTGCATTGGCACAGTGAACCATTAAACGTAACATGTCATCTATGCAGGTACCGAACATGATCTTTGACCAAAGGCTGCTAGGGAACTTTCTAAATGACGTGGTAAGAAGAGGCAACTTTGAAGCGGCCGGATGAACTTGTTAATATTATTATTCTGAAGAAAGTAGTTGAAGCAACAAGAAGGGGCTGTAGTGTACAGAAGATTAGATTATAATTATCTCCGTTTGTATATAGCCCTTGCGTCAGTTTCTTCTGTGGTGGTGTTTTCCTTGTAGCAGATCGTAAACAAGTCACGGTCCACCTAAAATGCAAACCTTGTTTTGTTTACGGTTTTACTCATGGGTGGCAAATCTTTGAGCTGGCGTGGTCGTGTTGGTGTGACCGGATTTTTTTTCTGATTTTCTCATGAATCCTTTTCGCTGATGTGTCCTCGACATTCTTCACCACACACGCAATGACTAATGATTTTTTATCCCTTTTAAGAGTATAAGAATGGCCAGGGTGTGGATAGGGCTGATTGATTGTTACTTGCAAGATAAGCAATTTCATGGACCGTCCTATTACTATTTTATATAAACTGTATATTAAATAAGTTATCTTGTATACAGCTTCTCCTTTTTTTTTTCCTTGTTAGACAGTGAGAAACGGAATCACAAGTTACAAAAACACACGGAAAATATATGAATAACTATATTAGAAACATATAATCAATCATGTTTTCTGCCCGACTAGGTTGAACCACCCAAAAGTGAAGTGTGAATTACCCAATGACTGCTCCAAGTGAAATATTTATTTTATATAGGATGATATTCCTCTGATGAAGCTCTTATGAACATGTACCTAGTCATAATATGTTCTACTTCTGAGGTGGATCGAATGATTTGGACTAGGATTTCTGTGTCTGAAAATATCTCACTACCTAGGTAAAATATCTGAGAATCTCCGAGGAACACACGGCTGGGTTTTATAACGAGGTAAACGGATTTGGACCTCCCGACCGTCCGATCGACACGAGACGGGGAAATCGGAGGTCCAGCTTTCTGGCGAGGCGAGAGATCTGAGACTTCCCTGAAACCGCAACGGTGGCTCTTTCGATTCGACCATTCGCCGCTTCCGTGTGAATCCCGGCTTCTCTGCACTTGGAAGAGGCGGATGTGTCGAGTTCATAATTCATGTACTGTCTGATGATATCAGGTGACATCAGGCCATTGTTTTTTCCTTTTTCAAGGCGGCGACACCGCACAGCGCCGGGGGCCTGCCCTTTTTGTTCTTCATTTGTCCGTGCTCAATTCATTGTCCTGAGGTGCGGGAAACGCTTCGTCGGCGACGGGAACCGGGAATATCAGCAGCTTCAAATAGCCTAATTGGGACGAACGTAAGGTGTCACAAGCGAGCTCACATGGAGCAACTTCTCTCCTCGAGGTCAGTGAATTTCATCTCTCGTTTCTCTGGATTTCCAGCTGCTTTTCTTTTGTTTTTTATTTTTATTGTTTTTGTGTGTTGATCGCACCTACCTTTCTTGTGACATTGTTTTCCCGATTTCCGTTTTTATTGTTTTTTTTTTTTTTTTTTCTCGAAGTTCGGAATTTCTGATAGTCTCCTACCAGTTCACATGTTGCGAATCTGCCAAACTTGAAACAAAGCTCGAAAAGGTTAAATGCACCTTTACTTTCTCTTCCGACGAAAATGCCGCTCCTATTCCTCTGGAACGTCTTCCCCCTTCGGAATTCGGATCAGCCCCCAAATCAGTTCATTTCCTTGTGAGTATAGGTAACAGAATTAGGTAACCGAATTCGGACAATACTCTCGAACCGAAACTACCCGAAGAAAAGCAGATCCTTTTCAGCATAGGCGACGGGATTGGATTGGCTAAACTCTGAAACCTGTTTAGCAGCCGATTGATCCCCTGAAATCGCTTCTACCTGAGTTCGTCCTCACTATGGAAACTGCCGGGAGAATTTTCAAAACTTTTTAACAAACCCAATCCTTCCCATATACAAAATGATTCCCAGCCTCTTGGAATTGCTTTTCTTTTTGTTCTCTCTTGGGTTTCAAAAAAAAAAAAAAAAAAAAAAAAAGTTTTTAATTTTTATTTTTAAACCATATTACTACCATACTCTTAACTTATTTTCATTTTTTAAAAATTTCAAACCTAACCTTGATAGGAAGCCAGAGACCCGAAGAAGAAAAGGAAAGAAGGTAGAATATGATATCTTGTTTTGTGCAATAATCTCAGGATTTTTTTAGAATCTTAGAAGGATTATATTGATTTTTATCTTTATGTTTCACTAATTTGAACCATACCCAATTACCTATTAGTTAGACCAATGATTTCCGTGATTGGCATCCCATCAAGATCTTAGAAATGATACTAAATTTAAGTCCGTTTCAGATAAGTATTAATTTCTTTTTGAATATCATTTATGCGTCAATATACTGCTTTTTCACCTCCTTGGACCAACCTTCAAAGCCAAATCGGAATCTGTAACATTACCTCCCCCTAATGAATGATTTAAAGAAGGTAGGTTTGCTTAATTTATTTACCCGGAAATTGTAAAGTAATAAAGACCCGACAGCCAGAGATTAATTTTGTGGTAGGAATCAAGATTCAAAGATGACGACGACAAACAAGTCACCTCAATTCTCAATTATTTGTGCCCTGGTGCCTAATCCAGGAGCCCTGTTTGTCGGGATCTGGCTAGTTGCAGACGACTATGGCGGTCCGTCGAAGTTGCTCATTTTCTGGTTCTAACTTTCCGTATCCCTTTAGATTATCGGTAAGGAAGCTCTGCAATAAAAAGAAGGAAGGAAAAAAAAAAAGTACTCACTGATTGCGGGAATAATCGCCAGTAGCCCGAATAAACGGCGGAGAAATGGTCCGTATTAGAGATTCCAAACTTTCCGAGCTAATGCCTGGTTTTGCGGCCACGGTGGGATCTGGGGAAAGCGGAAAGCTCCTCTCTCAACATACGGGATAGTCAAAAAAAAATCTCCTTTTGTGAGTAAACTGGGACACCGCATCCGGCTCTGGAATCGGTGATTCCCTCCACGTGGGCGTTGAAGATTCCACCCATAACCAAATCATAATTACCGCCCAAAAGTATCTTTTACAGGCGTCCGTCCGTTGTTTACTCTTTGGCACACCTCTTTTCTGTAAAGATTCTCCTGTTATCTATAAATACCGCGGCTCGCCTCAGTGATTCCGGCAGACGGGTACTCTCGAAATTCCGATACCGTTTTGGATTTTCTTCAATATTTATTTTGGTTTGTACTTCTTGTCCGAGAGTGTGGTTCCTGCTTCTCGGAGACGGGAACGAAAGGGGTGAGTTTGTTTTGTTACAGACCGCAGCAATATTTTATTTAGAGGATTCTGTGGCTGTTTTTGTCAGTGTCGACGTGAGAGCTTGGCAAGATGCCAAAGCGGCTGAATGCTCAATTTCAACAGAGTGAAGTCAAAGATGACTGTTTTTGTTGAATTTTCGGGCTCGTTGTCTGGAGAGTGCATGGAGTCATGTACTGCATCATGCTCTCGTTTTTTCATTTTTGTAATCCTTTTTGCCGTTTCACAGAGAGGGGGTGGAAGAGACGTGTTGGCGAGATTTACGTATTCCGAGTTTTAACATATTTCATGATTTCCATGCTCTGACGAGTACTTACTTGTGAGTAAGAGGCATTTTGACGTAAATTCCTTTTTTCTTTTGTTTTCCTTTTTTCTTTTTTGAAGTCAACCGGCTTTCCGCTCAGTTTTTCTTCTTATTGGTTTTATTTCTCTGAAAGCATTCGTCATCTTCCTTTCAAACGATCGTTTTTCTCCAGAGGTTCCGCTGGGCTCCTCAGTTGTATTCTTTTGGCAAATCTGATCCGCCTCTGCCGGTATGGTGTGTCAGTTTTTTTCATTTAAGCATTTCTCTCTCTGCCTGGATTAAACACTGTACCAACTTAGTGGAGCCAATAATTAGTCCTTTTTCTGCAGTTTTTTATCTTCATATGCTTCTTTTATCCAATTGATCGGCTGCATCCTGTTTTTCGTTTTTTTGGGCCCACTATAGAAGATCAATTTGTTTTCATGTGTCTAATTGGATTTGTGACTCATTTGTTGAGTCGAGTCTAACAGCCTCGTTTTCTCAGTCTTACTTTTCATCCTTCTAGATCTAGGGAAATTAGATCTTAATAGGTCTTCTCCCATATGTATGATGCCGTGTTTAGGATTTGTAAATTTTTCTTTTGATATGTTACTTTGTCAGTTTTTTCTATTCTGAAGCAGTTTTTGTGTTTTCCTAATTTAGAAGAATGATGTGGAAGTTGAGCCTCGTGAATGCTCTTCATTTTGCTTGGAAAAGTCGCATGTCTTTCTAAAGTTTGGGCTTTTGTTGTCTTCCTCTAAAACATGCTCCTTGCTTTCAATTTCTCTGCAACATTCCAACAACAGTTCAAACAAAAAAAGTTCAGTGTCACAGTAATTTTGCACAAGGGGAGCTAATTGTTTTCTCCTTTCTTTCTATTTGACTGTCTTTGCTGTAGTCCATTCCATTTGATAGATCTGATTGATTGTTTTCTCAACTATCTATGCAGGTTTCCTAGTTTGCTTTTTCTCCCAACGGAGGATAATTTATTTTCTGGATTAAAGATGTTTGTGGTGGAAGATAGGGGTGGAGCCATAGCTTTGATGTTGGCTTCCCTCCTGTTCTTGGGTACATGGCCTGCTGTTTTGACTCTCTTAGAGAGGAGGGGCCGACTTCCTCAACATACTTATCTAGACTACTCCTTCACAAATCTTGTGGCTGCCGTGCTTATTGCTTTAACATTTGGCCAAATTGGTGAAAGCAAGCCGAATATGCCAAATTTCTTCACCCAACTTTCTCAGGTGAGCCTTTTATTCATGTTTATGAAGTACAGCAATCAGGAAAAAAGGGATCCCTGGAACTGGCAAATCAGTTTTAGTGAATGATGGATCACACATTGGTTTGATTACTTGCATCTTACACTCTTTTCTGGCAATTAAAAAGCACTTTTGAACTGTGTAATCACATCTAATTACGAAGAACCACCTAAATTTCTATTTCTCAGTCTAGATTGATACAATCACATTTGCCTTCTTGTAAAAACCGATGGACAAAACATGGTAATTTAGGATTTCAATGGGAAAAATATTCGAAATCATATTTAGTAAAATGTTAAGCATGTTATTGTCCTACTATATAACAATTTTGTGTACTATCAAATTTAGTTCTATACCTTTATCAATCTGTTGTCCTCATGGCATTTTTGAGGAAGTTGTGGTCCATCTTGGCAATACATTTAAATTTAATGTGTAACTTTGACAGGTTTCAAGCTGGATCCTTAAAGACGTAGGGAAAGCTTTATTAATTGAATAATAAGTTAGAGCCTCAATGCAGTAAAATCAAAAGGGTTTTAATATGTTATTTATTTTATAGATGACTCTGAACTAATTGGTATTTGACTTTCCTTAAAAAACTGGTGTTTGACACACAGGATAATTGGCCTTCTGTTCTTATGGCAATGGCTGGTGGTTTATTCCTTAGCCTTGGGAATCTTGCTACTCAGTATGCATGGGCCTTTGTTGGCTTATCAGTAACTGAAGTTATCACATGCAGCATCACTGTGGTTATAGGTATATCTTTTCCTGCCTATACGGTTTCTATTATTTCATGAGATGGATTCTATAATGGAGGTCAGATCTGGATCCACATGTTAGCATGCTAATTTTCAGTTGTGCACTATGGTGCATTTGTTCTACCCTTATTAGAAAAATGGACTTAATTTTCTTTAGAGGCTAGACTAACTGATTCTTGGAGTAATACTTTTCCAGTAAGGGGTTAAAGAGTTGCCAAACTGACAAATTTTCTTAATGTATCACAGGCACCACCATGAACTATTTCTTAGATAATAAAATCAACAAAGCTGAGATTCTTTTCCCTGGGGTTGGATTCTTCCTGATAGCAGTTTGCCTTGGATCTGCTGTTCACTCCTCGAATGCAGCCGATGATGAAGCAAAACTTAACTCCTTAAGCAGTTATAAGAATAAGTCCTGGTATACTTCTTCCTCTGTGCATCAGTACAATATTTGCATTTTCATTCGAGAACTAGTATTGGTTTTTTATATATTCAATTTGTGTTCTTAACTCTGTGCAACATTATTCAATACTAGGCTCACTGAGAATTCGGGGATCAGCAATGAAGACCATAGCAAAGGTAGGTTCTTCAGAGATTGAAACATTTATGTTTTTATCATTTAGTATCAAAATGGAGTTTTTTTTACTCTAATCACTGCATTTATTCATACAGTTGAGACAACGGATGTAGAGAAAGCAAATAATTATGACGGAGAGTCCACAGAAAAATCTGCCAAAGCAAAAGCTGGAACTGCAGACTTTATATTAGAGCTTGAGAAAAAGAGATCAATCAAGGTCAGTATCATTCTCGCATAGTGCTTCTTGATAATTCGGTTCAGTCTTAAGTTTTCCGCACAATAGCACCATAAAGGCGAACCGTGCCAAATATATTCCATCATTTGTACCAATTATATCTGTTGGCATAGGAATCTTTCTTAAATGACGCATGTCATGACTCCAATATACTGTCTATAGTTGGTTGTGTCGGTATTATTCACGTCTATATTTGGGTTTGTTCATTCTGTTTTCTGTGGTTCCATTCTCACAATATGCTATCATAAACGATCAACCAGTTGTTTGTTCATTCTGTTTTCTGTGGTTCCATTCTCACAATATGCTATCATAATAATCAACCAGTTGCAAGTTAAGATTTTTTTTAAAAAAAAAAGTGTTTTATCTTCCTATTGAATATCTACTTATAGCCATTCATTATGCAGGTTTTGGGTTCGAACATATTTGTTGGGCTAGGTATAACTTTCTTTGCTGGTATTTGCTTCTCTCTCTTCTCTCCAGCATTTAATCTGGCAACGAATGACCAATGGCATACACTTAAAGAAGGAGTTCCTCATCTAGTGGTTTACACTGGGTTTTTCTACTTCACCATTGCTGGTTTTGTAGCTGCTGTAAGCATTAACTTGTACTTCCTATACTACCCTGTTGTTGGGTTGCCAAAATCTTCTTTCACTGCGTATTTGAAGGACTGGAAAGGGAGACAATGGGCTCTTTTGGCTGGTCTTTTATGTGGATTTGGGAATGGTTTGCAGTTCATGGGTGGTCAAGCTGCAGGTTATGCGGCTGCTGATGCAGTTCAGGTTAGTAATTTAAACTTTTGAAATATTCCAGGGCTTGAATGCCACTTAGTGGCTTAGACTCTTAAACATATTTGAAACTTTCTTACGGCCTATTCACGCTGAACGCATACATGACATTTTACATTTCCTGCCACCTTATAAAATAATGGAGAGGCCTCCTAACCTTCATACTTAACATGTTTTAGTTGATTGCACGGTTGACGTTTTGAATATCACGTAGGCTACTGATTGACATCGCCATTCATTTCATCTACTCAGAATATTTCCCGCCTCCTTTACATCTGTCTTCTTCTTAAGTTTCCTGCGCTCGAACTTTTTATCTGCATTATATGTTTCTAGAGATTTGCAGTGTCCTTTACAGAATTCTCAAATGACTTGTACTAATATGCTGTATTTTGCTTTAAATCTTACCAGGCATTGCCTCTGGTTAGCACGTTCTGGGGCGTTTGCCTGTTTGGGGAATATCGGAAATCATCCAGGAAAACTTATTTTTTGCTGGTGACCATGCTGCTTATGTTTGTTGTGGCTGTAGCAACCCTCATGGCATCAGCCGGTCACAGGAAAACAGCGTAGATGTTAGTGGTGGATAAGAGCATTACATCACCTCGTGCAGCAAGTTATTTCTGCTTGCCCACAGTGCATCGTCCAGTTTTCAGGGCATCTGTTCGTAGCAAGCGGATTAGTTATCATGTTTCCCCATTACACCAAGAGCTCCGATGCATATGCAAATATGTCAATATAAGTCTCTGTTCTCTCTTCAGATGCTTTAAAACCAGACTCCTTCCCTTTAGTAGTTAGTTTTAAGGCATGGGGATGCAAATCTTGTCAAAGCGAAAATAATGGTATAATGAAATAATTGACATGCTGTCTCTTTCTCATCTCATTCCGTCTCTCTTATTTGGTCGATCCTCCCTCATTAAGGTAACTTTGAAACTCAAAAATAAGGCAACTCTGAAACTTTGGGTGGATCAGAATAGTTCAGCTGACCGAGTCACGGCTCGTGGCAGCTGACTCTGAGCGAAAAAGCGAGAGCTAAAGAGTGAGAGGGATATTAATTGAACAGAGAGTGCAAGTGATGAAGAAGAGTGGTAGAGAGCGTCCTCACTCTCGGAGTTTGATTGAGTGCCCGAAGCAGAGAGCCATCATGCGGCAAGAGCCGCTGCCGATCTGATCTTGGGTACTCTAGCTCTACGCCCAGTACTGACGCGCATCTCTCATACACTCCAGAACGAATCATGAATGGTATGTTATCCTTTCGCTATGTCCCAACCAAAGACCAGATCCCAGATGTGTTCACAAAAGGTGTTGCTCGTCTACAGTTTCACAAGCTGATTTCCAAACTCAATGTCGTTTCTTGACAGCTGAGTTTGCTGGGGAATGTCAGGATCTTAGATTAGATTTAATACTTCATGATCTTCATATGCTATCATTCAACAATTTTAGTTGTCTTTGTACATATTCAATGTATTGCTCCTCTATAAAAGGTATGATTCTGCAATCTCAAACACTCACTTCGATTACAATCAGAAACCCCGTGTGCTCGCCGTACGAATGTAATCCTCGGCCTCCGTTTTTGAGAGTTGATTCCCTTCCACCAAGCCTTTCACCAAAGTCTTCTCATACGCTTCAGATGGAGGAAGGGATGAAACTTCAGATTTTAATTTCTCAATATCAGCGAGGGAACACCTGGAAATACAAATAATTATTCTGAATTCCTGACTCAAATTTGTGTCTCAATATCAACAAGGAAGCAACTGCAAATTAAACAAAATGAAATAGAAAAACAATTTTTTCTCTGTCAATGAAAGTAATATGGTTAAATTCTAAGGGAAAACACAAAAACCAACTCAAGCACTTCTTGGCCTTTCCTTTAGTGATAAATTGAGAAAAAGAAATGAAGAAATTAATTCATGCCCGGCCCAGAATGATGAGCATTCCCACAATAACATAAAAAAATAGTCAGACAAGGCCAAGGAAGCCTTTGCCTGAATGAATCCTCCTATGTTCTGCTCCAAGTAGAAAAGATTTGGATTCATTAATCACTTTCCGTTAGACTTTGCACTAGCCATTCACTCAACATTACCCTCATTTACCAGAGTTTCATTTCTTTTATTGGACTACATAAGCTGTGATGTCTTGCTAGTCCGAACTGTGATATCTTTTATATTAGGTAATGATTTTCTATGACTACTTGTGCTTTCCCGTTCCATGCCTACTACATGATCCAGCTTTTGTCTAAACAAAAAACAGAAGTAGAAAAACATTGACAAAGTGCAAATGAAGCATACGTCATGGTTAATATGGGGATTTCCTGCTCTGTCCCCAAATAAACAATGTTAGAGTACCATCCATCCTGCGAAAAGAAAGATGAAGTGAGTCAAAAGCATTTTAATGCATGTGACATTAGATAACTGAAAAAATGTCTACATATGAAAACTGGCCTAGGAAACGAGATATGATTATAATAATTTTTTTAAAAGAGAAATGAAGGCTTTCACCTAATCAGAAAGTGATGGTGTGTGTGTGTGTGCCTGTGGGTGGAGACAAGCCATCCCTCAACTGCCAAACACCCTAGCCCCCCCCCCCACCGACTTCTACAGAATAAAGGGGAGAGCTGCAAAGGGTGATTTCTCACTCTGTCAAATAGTGGCAAGCGACCCTGCACCATCATGGGGGCAAAAGCTAGCAGGTGAAATGGGTTTTGACCTGCACTGGGTCTTGCAGGGTTGTGACCTGCATCTGGGTCTTGCAGGGTTGTGACCTGCATCTGGGTCTTGCAGGGTTGTGACCTGCATCTGGGTCTTGCAGGGTTGTGACCTGCATCTGGGTCTTGCAGGGTTGTGACCTGCATCTGGGTCTTGCAGGGTTGTGACCTGCATCTGGGTCTTGCAGGGTTGTGACCAGTTGAAGAAACTGTGAACAAGGTTCCACTAGTCTAAGTTTTATAACATCGAGAATATTTGAATTGCTTATTTACATGATAAACCAGCTGATTCTGCCTGGTTGGTCAGGTGTTGACCCAAATTTGGGCAAGGAAAGGTGCAACCCAGTGAAGGGATCAGATTCAAAAGGTCCATCACATAGTGTGTATAACATTGCAATAAATTGCTTAAATCCTATGAAGAAAGCTTAAAATCTGAAAAAAAAAAACATATAGGAAGGGAACAAGGTTTCCCTCACCTTACATGGAAGGTGGGAGAAAATGCCATGCAGATTAAAGGTGGGAAGTGTTCTTGGTCCCACCCAAAATCTTGATCCAATGTATAATAACATGGTTACACCGCATACCTTTACAAGGGATACAATTTTCTTTTCCATGTAACATGTCCATTTAATTTATATATTTGAATTTTTACAAGAACTGATGACATATGTGCAATAAAGTGCAATGTTTAAATTTTTTATACAACTATGTGAAAGATGGACTTGGTAGCTGAAGCAGAGATAAGCTACAGATGTGAAAAAGAAAGAGGATGGAGTTGACAGGGGAGGGACGGATTTCCACTCAACCCAAATACAATGTGTCAAGATGCCAAGGTGAACAACCAAAAGCACTATCCTTTTCTTCAATTGCTGTAACCCTTTACCTCGTGATTGAACCCATGACCAAAAATGATGCAATTCCCCAGCTATAGACCGAACTCCTATCTTACTTCAACTGCTAGTTCTGCTTGACTACACGGTAGAGCATTATAATGGAATGACATCAGCATAGGATTTCTCAGACAAGACCAGTCATCTTGATAGTTACACTGTAATGCATCAGATTTTTTACTCACAAGTAGAACCATTTGAATTTAATAAGTTCAAGAAACCTACCTAAGATGTTGAAATACTGAACATTTTTTCAATTTTTTATGTATCCCAAGATATGATTTGACAACGAACTTATTAGGAAATCCAGTTTTACTTGCCTCTAAAGCTGAAAGTTATCAGCAGGAAAGAAAAGAGAAGCATACCATTAGCGCTTCAAGCTTTAAGGACTTGTTTTTAACAACTAAGTCCAATGCAGATAAGTCGAATAATGGAGATGCCAACGAAGGATTTAACCGGTTCTCCTGGAGCAGTACATCATTGAATTGCTCAAGCCTGGGAAATCAATGCAAGTATACCAACAAAGAGTTGTATTAGTCTTCTTGAAACCCCTAAGAGTACATTTCAATACCCAATAGCAAAACGGAAGTAAAACTACCACTTACGTTATCTTGTACATACACAAGTAAGCTTTCTCATCTATGTTTGTCGCAGGATGAAGAAATGCAACCCCTCCAGAACCCCATGTACGTGTATAAGAATGTCCAAAACATAAACGGTGAGGTACAATTTTCCACTTGATCTCCTTTGGTAAGCTTCCATCATTAGATCCAGGACACGCCTTTTGCATACCATCCACCTAAAGCATTTAAAAATGAGACTATCTACCTGAGGCAGTTCAGCAAACTACTAAGGGCACGAGAAAATTCCAAGGGCTGAAAAGTAAAATTAATTATCAGAAAGGATTCTATACAACCAAACATTCAACAAAACATGTAGCAGGGTATACACTATTTTCTATAAAAGGGAACTGACATTGTTTCTAAGCTTTCTTAAATCCATAAATATATGAATCTTCATTCTTCACATAGCCAATTCATGATAAAATTAACATCTCACTTTCATGGCATCCACTGGAAGAGTTTACCTGTCCACCTTCAATGTAGCAAAGAAACCTAGGTTTCCACATGTTTGATCCATAGCTTCCATACCAAATGTCTATCTTTGCATAGTCAGACCTCCATGAACAGGAAGTTTCTAAAGTTCCCTTTAAGCATTCACTGGGACAATCTTTGGTTAAAGCAACTTCTTTTTCAGTATCACTGTCTTCAACTTTTAGTGCTGAAAGAACATGGCTAACTTCATGAATGTCAGACACATTAGCTTCAGAAGCTCCACAGGATTCTTCTGTAACAGCAAGAATCTTTGCCTCAACCTTCTCGTCATCAGACTCTGAACTCGAGGGCAAATGGGGCTGGAATTTCAGCTAATACAGATTAGAAGAAATCCAGGATGTCAAATCACAAAAAAGTTACATGAAGCATCAAATATATGTCAGATAGAGCAGAGTTATAAATAAATGTATTTAGAACTTCAGGTTAAGAAAACCATGGTTCTATGTGCCGCTTCCTACTATCCATATTCAATTTATAATTTTGCAAAGTTTCAATATCACTAGATATGAATATATTCTCACATGTCACATAGTTTGTCCTCTGAAAAGATTTGTACAGTTTTTTTGTTTTTGAAAAGACGAATATATTTTTACTTCCAATTACAATGTGTTACTCCCAATGCTGCTGTGGAGACACAAACCCAAGACCTCCCACAGCAATAACTCCCATGGGACCACTGAGCTACTGCCCAAGTGCCCAGATTGGTACACTTTTACAAGCATGTCCACCATTTTGGTGGCAAAATGAATTAAAACTGCATTATATTCATGAAGGCATTCATTATTTGGTGACTTGGACGTGAGGAGGGCAGATGACAATAACACTTCCATACAGAAAAGAAGAACAATTCAGGTCCTTGTTTTACCTCAACTAAAAGATAAAGGATATTCAAGTTAGGAATAAGAAACAACAAAAACTTAAGCTAAATGAAGATAACCTCAAATGTGTATGGCCTGCATAATAATTCCTTTTCTTGCAATTTCTCTGCGAAAATAGGCCAGAAAGGGCTCAGCTCTTGGCGAACCTGAAAAAAATCATTCATGTTATTATCCGGGTCAGAGACAAAAGGATAAGATACTCTCTAAACGATAGTTTTCAAAACACATTCACTCATAAAATTGACATTGTAATTTTTGTCGAAGGCATGCAAAAGATAGTTCACTTAAATTTTAAAAACAAAAGTTTCTTTTCTCCCCTAGCTCAGTTTCCTAGTTACCTCTTTCTTCAAGATGGTTAAGGATAGAAATTCAGGTTGTCTTGGTCCCCAAATATGTTGAGGTGTCTAATTATATTTCATAATACTTTGGTGAAGAAAGACTCTAATTTTATAAAGGCTCCTGAAAATCGAAACAGATAAGAATACAAAAAAAAAAAAAAAAAACAGATTACATGAGGAAGGGAAGACCCCACCTCCTGCCTCCTAGGGTGGCATCGGGTCAGGTTTTCGGGGTAACCGACCCGACCCGACCCGAAAAACCCGGGTTTGGATTCCCAAATCCAACCCGCGGGTCGGGTTCGGGTTTGGAAATCTAAACCCGACCACGGATCGGGTTGGGTTCGGGTTTACCGACCCACGGGTTTTTTATTTTAAATTTTTTTTATATTTTTTTCTTTAGTTATTTAAAAAATTAGTTTTTTTCGGGTCGGGTTTGGGTTTTGTCAAAACCCGGCAGGTTTTAGTTGGGTCGGGTCGGGTTCGGGTTTGTAAAATGATGAATCGGGTCGGATTCGGGTTTTTCACGGGTTCGGGTTTTGGGTTTTTAAGTCGGGTCGGGTTCGGGTTTTCAAAAACCCGACCCAAACCCGACCCGTGCCCACCCCTACTACCTCCCTATCTATCTCAATGCAAGGGGAAAAAGTTACAAACCCAAGAGGGTAACTGAAGGGGATCTATGAAAACTTGGAGGAGAGAAAAACTAATACTTCTACAATATAGGAACAGTAGTATTTTTTTTTAGGAAAGAGCTTCTTGTTTGTATGACTACAGAAAATAAGAGCACAATAAGTGAATATTCTGTTACCGCCTGTATCACACGCCATGTGGACTCAAATGGATATGCCTCCAATGACCCACTGATAGGTTGGTCTTCAAGTAAAGCTTTCACACAAGCAAGAACAGAATTTGATATAGAGCTAAGGTTGTATCCTCCTTCTAAGGCAAGCATTATCCTTCCCCCAGCAAATTCCATTAACTGAAAAGGACATGAAGAGAAAAATGATGACATAATAATGATCAGAAAAATAACACAAGTATAAACACCATCGAAACACTAATGCTGATGTTAGAGATTGATAATAGAAAAAGTCCACAAGAACCAGAAGTTCAGGTTCAATGAGAAAACACAAAAAAATAGAGAAAAGAACAGCCAAAACTAAGAGATGTAATAAATGAAATACAAGAAAGAATAAAAGAAGAGAAAGGAAACAAATCTCAGCCACCAAAATTAGATGCACACTCGGGTTAAATATAGCCAAAACATAAGAACACGTAGGCATACAACAAGAATTCTTCTAATCATCATCGGCATAGCTTCAATGACTTCGCTGGCAGATTTCTAGGAGATTCTGGGCATTTCCACTTTCTGTTGTAATTGGTCCCAAGAATTGAGATTAGCAAACTCTGCAGCCAACTGCCTAGGAAAATGGTGAGTAAACTCCCAATATCTCAGTGTAAAAGTCCCCCCACCTAAAGTGTTGTTTCTCTCTGCCATCTGGTCTTGAAACAAAACCTTCACTTTCTCAAAATAAGCTGTCTCAGTGAAAAAAAAATGGCCCCTCAACTCTAAGCGTAGGCCTATGGCTTTGAAGTATTTTTAATAGCATGTGAACCTCGTACTCACACTTATTGGAACACCAATTCCATGGGGAGAAACAATTGAGACATCCTGTTGTAGGTAGCTCATTTTTTTTAAATTACCACCATGTTATCATTTGTCCTTAAGATCCACAGGAGTTTCAGAAAGGAGAGGAAGGGAGGACATGGTAGGGCCTGCACATTGAGTAGCTTCACTCCATTTGTCTCTAATAATAGAACCCAGGAGATCAGCCAGCTTAGAGTCGAAGAGAAGTTTTTACAACATAGCTCATGTGAAACGAAGGTAAAATAACTAAAGTACGACTGGAAGAAAGCCACTGAAGTGTATATGCCCAAAAGCTAATGCTGAACAACCTCCTTGAACAAACAAACAGAAGAAGTAAACATTTTCAGACTTTGCATATTGGGTACTGACCTTTTTCATCATGACAGAATATCCGTATGGTGTAATACGACAACCTCCTAATGGATCTCCAATGGCTGCAAAGCATGTCAATGAAAATCAAAAGCTTCAAATTCCTATACTTTCAAAAAGGAAAAGAAACCCTACTTGAAAGAATTCAAATTTTAGAGAAACACAAAATTTCCAGTATAATAATAATTAAACTTCAAAGGCCCTGACCTGCATCAAATCCACCAGAGATAAAAATAATATCTGGATTATAAACCTTAGCAACAGGAATTAGGATATGATCCCACACAGCAAGGTAGTCTGCATCCCCACATTGTCCATGCTCCCAAGGAACATTTATATTATATCCTGCAGCCAAGCCCTCACCAACCATAGTGAAAGAACCATCATCACCTCCAGGATAAAAACTCCCAAAGTCATGTCTGTAGTATCAAAATAAGGCACCACAGTCAAAGAAATACTGGACATAATCACTAGCTAAGCATCAGTAACTAAGAGAGCCACAGCATAATGTACCAGTTTAACTGTACCCCTCAGGGACCAGACAATCAATATAAACAACTAAACTGCCACAAACATTGTAGTTATTTTTCAAAGATCAAACCTAGAAAGAATAATTAACACAGAAAGGACAAAAAGCCAGTAGCATGAGCAAGATAGAAAAAACACAAAGATATAAAAACACACAAAAGCCTGAGAAAGTTTCTTAAATTCCACGATCTTATTTCAAGCAAACTAAAATAAGTTTTATCTCCATTTAAAAAAAAAAAGTTTTATCTAAAAAAATCTTGTAGTTTAAGCAACTTCAAATCTTTTAACTAGTAAATATTTTCAAGTGATGATTTCATACTTTTAAGTTTGAGCCTTTATTTACAATTTAGTAATCTTAGATTAGCAAGTAAAGTTATAAACTAACTCTTGCTCTGAGTTTCTTTTCTTTTTTTTTTTTTTTAGGAAAGTGAATACATTTTACTCCCAATGCTGCAGTGGAGACCCGAACCCAAGACCTCCCACAGCAATAACTCCCATGGGACCACTGAGCTAATGCCCAAGACCCCGCTCTGAGTTTCTTTTCTGAATAAACTAATTTCTTCTTTGAATTTCCTTTCTGACAGGTCGAATTAGATTTAGCAAGTCCTAATTAGAGTCTACTCCTGGATTCACAAGCATTGAAGTTTCCTATTTTGCTATTGTAAGTTTATAAAAGAGTTTCATATATAACACATAATTCACTCTTTTTGCTATTAAATAAAGCTTTGGTTTCTGTGCTTTCTTAGAAATATTACGCATTGTGTTTTCTCTGTTTGTTATTTTTCTTATAAACTGAAGAAAACCTAGTTACTGTCTTTCAAGTTTTTGTAGTTTGATTGCCTATTGCTGAAGTCTAGACTATGCTCTCTTTGGAAGAAGCATCCAACATGTTTATTCTTTGGACCTAAACTATTATACTCCATCAATTGGTACCAGAGTTAAGGTTTAGAGTAAGATAAAAGACATGCTTTACATTAATCAAGAGGTTGCCTATCTCATTTTTACCCTTGTAATAAGGAGGCAAGTCAAAGCACAACCATTCAAGAAGAATTCCAAAAGCCAAGAAGAATTTAAGCCAGTAAGTTTGACTCAATTTTTTAACAATTTTCAAACATTATGGAGCATGAAGTTCTCAACCACAGAAAACCAATGGATTCACCCCTCAAGTACTTGCTTCAAGCCACCCATCATGAAGTAAAGGCTCACACACAAATTATTTTAGTTAATTGTGGGACATGGAATACAGTGTATGGTGGCTTGTAACAATATCTCCTACTTTTAGACGGCATTCCCAATTATTTCAAGGAAAAAGGTCACAGTACCTTGGAAATAGCTAGTAGAAACTGCTTCTTGTCAACAAAAATGGTTCGCATGATTGTAAGTTCAAAGACACCAAGAGACATACCTAAAAACCCATGCTCGATTATGTTGTCAACCTTATTTTGCCTTCATACACTACAAAAAATGGCAGTTGCCTTTTGAGGAATCACAGACCTGATGGAATTTTTGGAACTTTCAAGACTCATGATAGTTGATTATACTACTGCAGAGCCCCAATAGCAAGGTCATTTTATACCACAAGACTTCAATGGGCAACCAATACGAATAACATGTTATTAAAGCACCATGATTAGCTAGTTCACAAAGGTGCCAAACCACCTTGGAGGAATTTGGAAACTTTTCATTAAATCATGGACCTAATTCAAATTGTAATTGAGTTTGGACACATCTGTGTAGGCTGGCCAACAATAAGGTTAATTTTTTATGTAACAGCCAACAAAGGGATTTAATTTTCACGCAACAATGAGCAGCTCCCCCAATTCAGCAGTCCCCACTCCCACCAACCATAAGATTTTTTTCCATGTTTCCAGAATAAAATTGACACTTTGCTTTCAAAAACTAGATATATGGCCATTATATTTTACTATAACATTTCACTTTTGCGATCAACTACAGCCACTGTTCCTCTTTTTGTTACGACTAAACAGAAAACCGTATATAAGAGTACTGTTCTGCTGGATATAGGCATTCATTGATAGTGCTATGACTAAATTTCCCAGTTATTTTCAATCTCACTTCATCCAATTTTAAATTGGCATCTTGAAGTGCAGAAATGTGTCCACACCATTAGATGCATTAGTGACACTATCTAAGAGAAAGTAAAACATTATGAAACAAAAATCTGAACATTAGTAGGCATAAGCAGCAACCAAGCCAAAAGTATTGAAACTATTCAAATTACTGTTATACAAGAACAAATAAAATAAACACACCTCAAGAATTTCATTTACCTGTGAACAGAAAAGAACAACACCCTAGGATCTGTCCAAAACATTTTCTGGGTCCCATTCCCATGATGAACATCCCAATCAACTATCAGAATTTTGTTAAGACCCAGTTCTGTCTAAATAAGATAAATAAAAAGAATAAGAAGACAATCAAAGAGACGTTGTTCGGATATTTGATAAGAAGATAAATAAATAAAATTAGAAATACAGTTGAGAGCAATGTTATAAGACCCGATCTGGTCACTGGCCTGGAAAAGTAGTAAGGAGGGTCAAAGAAGTTCAACAGGGTTGCCCACAGATTGTACCGCAACTGATATCATAATGACATCAGCTGTTAAACATAAAAAAGAAATAAAGGGGTAAATCCCTGAAGAATTGAGGGTGGGGGTAGTCCCAGTTATAAAGGCAGATTTGTGACTATGTGGTTAGGCACAGGGATATGGGTTTGGTTCCCCACTTGGGCAACCAAGAAGCAGGTGAAGAGTCACAACAGTAAGTTTGTAGTTGCTAGACTTTCCAGGACTGGTTGAAATGCGCAAGCTGGCCTAGACATCCGCGTGATTTTTTTTTTTATTTACACAAAAAAAAACTTGTTAAAGTGCCCCCTGCAATGTCATAATGCCCGATCTGGGCACTAACCTGGAAATATGTCTGGGTCAAATCAAACTGGTTCGACCCGAATACACTGCTGCTTAAACCTGGATGACATCATATAGTCTATTTTCAAATAAAAATTAAATAATAAAAAGAACGATTGAAGTATTGTTAGAACTAATAAAAAGAAGAAAAACAGGGAGGAGGGGGAGGAGAAGCGCAATGCTTCTCCCATGGGGTGGCCCACAGGACAAAGGAAAGGCAGACGGCCCTTCCTTAATGACCACCGCTGAGAGAAGAAGCACGGCTCCAACCATCTCCCCATCACTGTAAATCTAAAGCAAGGGAAGGGAAAGGAGGAAAAATGAATCTACTATCATGATGCCAGCAGATTCTGCCCTTTCCCTTCTCCCCCTTTTCTCTTTCTCTTTTCTTCCGCCTCTCCATCTTCCCAATCCTGATATTCTACTCTCACCCCACTGACCTGTCGGGCCATGCCAAGGGTTTAACTGCTAAACAAGGCCGAGCAAGCGGTTTTTCCCTCCCTCTAGCTCTCTCTATATCTAACCTGAAAACCTACCTAGGTCCTAGCAAAGCCACCATAACAAATCACCCTCCATTTTCCATGACCAAAGGTGGTCATCCACTCCCCTCAATGTTCAATAAGAGGGGCCTCTTTAATATAGGAAAGAACCTCATCCTCTTCCCTGCATTGTTACAAACAATGAGGTGCTGTTTCTTCCATGCTCTTCCCGCTTTCATTTGTAGGCAAGACTTCCACATGATGGCAGGATAAAGCCTGCATACTCACCCCTTCTTTCATCAAACAGGGGAAATTTCCTAGTTCTCTTGGTCTGCCCACAGATGTAAAAGTCCCTCACTTGTGTATTCAAAGAAAGGAAGACGAACAGGTCCAACCTAGGTCAAATTATTTATATTGAATACATAAACACACCTTGCCCAAGTCACATATAGTAAAGGTACATACTCTTTCATTCAGAAGAAAACTAGCAGCAACTGCCACATTGTTGAAAAGACAAAAACCCATCGCCGCATCAGGTTCTGCATGATGACCAGGAGGTCTAACAATCGCAACAGCAGAATTATATTCACCTCTTGCAACTTTTTCAGACACCTGAACAAGAAAACAGTTTTACACACTAGAAAACTACAATAAAATTCTAAGACTAACTACATCTCATTATATATTTTCATGGTGTTAAGTAACCGATAAACTAGCGGGTACAAAGAAGTCCAATATGTGTAGTCTGACAAGTCTCAAAATGTATACATATCTTTGATACAGAAAACCATGATACACACATAAGGAACATATCCAAATAAATCCTACTTCAGTTGCATGCAATCTTAAGGAAGGCTATAAGAGAGAACCTACATGTATTGCACCCAATTCACAGGGTCTTTGCATGTAATCTGCAGGGTATAAAAAATTAGCTTGTTTCCAACTTCACTACATGGGTGAATTTGTATCTCTTGATTGATAAATAAGATTGGTAGTTAAACTTTCACAATCTGTTAGATTTACACAATAAAGAAAGCTATCCAAATACAAAAGGTTACCTCTATGACAGATCCAGCAGCTAGATATGCAGCTTCGGACGAACCCTCATTGAAATATATAGAATTAAACCTTGAAGCTATCTTACTTCTCCGAGAATCAAAGTTTGTGGAGCTAATATTCCTCATCAAATCAATATGCTTTTTGGTGTGAACTAACTCTAAATACTTGTCATCAGCTTCCTTAGCAGTCAAAACCTCACATCTTAAAACCGAGAGGAAAATAAATGTCAGAGTTACAGCCAATAAAATGAAGCTTGAAAAAAAGATGTTACAAAATAAAAAATTTAATGGAAGATCATAGTCAACTTTGACTACCAGATACAACACTTTATAGTTTAAGTCGGCCTTTCTAAATTCAAAGAAAACAGTACATTCCAAAACAATAATAATAAACAAAAGGAAACAGAATTTCACAAGAACTCCCGCAGTAACTCCATCCCCATTTGAAAAGTGAAGGAGAGATGACACACCAAGTACATGATATACCACGGGAAGGGCAAGAAAGATGGAAATTTTGCAGTTGGAAAATGGAAATTTGCGTGGTTTTTGGAAGTCACCCGATACACCGTATAGTTTCTTAGCATTGCTCTACAAGCGACCGGTACAGCGCAATCTAAGTAAAATCCCAGTAAAAACAATTACAACGAAACCACGTGACTAGAAAAGCCTGGGTAATTCAAACGAAAAAGCAGCATAATAAAACAATTTCTAACGCGAAATGTTGCAAAACAATTATTTGAAGCAAAGATTCAAGGAAATATGAAAAAATATATATATATATATATATATATATATATATATATATATATTGAAACGAGAGCTCAGTCTCAAAAAAAAAGTAAGACCATGTGGCACCTCTCGGGTATCCCAGCAGATTCGAGTTTCTTCCAGATGGCTCTGATCCTATCAGGTGATTCTGGATGGTACTTGTCCTCAGGATCCCAATGTTTGCACATCCTCTCGTCGTACAAGAGAGCCACACGCTGGCCACCGCCTTTCACATAATTGGACTCCATGGAGGGAGATGAAGCACACAGGAAGATTCCTTATCCGATATGACAAACAAAGAGAAGGGGAGGCGAGATGTTCATAGATTTACAAACGGGTGCTGACTACTGAGAAGTCGTGAACTTTGAATTTGATTTGGTGCTTCCGGAACTATGGCTGTCTCTTTGCTGACGCATCCCGCTCTTCTTTTTCCCACTTTATAGTCTTCCCCTTCGTTTTGGAATTTGGAGGGAAACCAGTCGTATTTTCGACCCCTTCCGTCACCCATACAAACCTCATCGAATATTTTCCTTTCGAAAAATCTTTAAATATAATACCCTTATAAAGTAGTTTCTGTTTTTATTCAATCATATCCCAAAGTGATATTCTGTGAGTCTTAAAATACCGATTCTTGTACCTTGCTTCTTTTTTGTTTTCCAACGGTATCTCAATTCTCAATTCTCAATTCTTCGTACTAAAATTTTTAATAAAAATTATAAAAACTAAAGAAAAAATGAAAATTATAAAAACAAGGAAAATTTATAAAAATAATTAAAATTTATAAAACTTCTTAAAATTACAAAACACTTAAAAATTACAGATTGCACGGGACGAAAAAAAAAACTAAATTTTAAAATATAAAATTAAGGAGGGAAAAATAGAGCCTGAGATAAATCAGAAATAAGTTAAAAAAATTAAGGAGAGACATAGGAGAGAAAATTGTGCTTGACCAAACATAAATAGCTTTTCTATGTTTGGATACATTTTCTTTTTACATTATTTTAGGCCCATGACCTGGTTGATTTGAGTACATGTTGAACTCTTCTATTTTAAGAGTTGTTGGACACATTATTTTTAGACAAATGTTAATTTAAGCATGTTTGGAAGAGGATAACCGGCTTATAAATACTTTGTAATCAGTTATTTTGTTTTGTTTTTTAGTTACTTTTGGTTGGTTAGTGTGAAGTGTTAGATTAATTTCTTAACCTTGTCACCACTTTGAGGAGGCTCTCACCACCTTCTTCTTGGTGTAGGCTTGATTCGATCCCATCCGAGTTCAGCCTTCATAGTTCTAAACATCACTTTGTGTTAATGGGTGCATTACTTTTGTATGGAAAGTTGAAAGCTTTGAAAGTTGAAAATAAACAATATGAAACACAAACAAAACTCCATAAAAGCATTTGTAGCATTCCCTTGAAAATGCATCAACCAGAGGAACCCACTATTTTTTAGGATAGAAATCTCAAGAATTAATGATCAGTAACTAGGACAGCAACATATATAGTTGAAAGAAACTGGGTTAAACACATTATCTTCTCATTTACCTGCAATAGTTGAGGAACAGCTAGTGGAGATTGAGTTCCACCATCTCTTTGTTTTCTCCCATCATTTCCACCAATTTTACAATCATGAACCCCACAAATGTCACAGGTATCATTTCCTGATAAAATATTGCCACACTATGGTGGAGAAAAAATGGGTTCACAAGACTTTGGTTTTATCTCAGAATGGGGTAGTAGTTCCCCATAATCTGTTACCTGCAAAAGCACTGCATATAAAACATTCCCCGAACACATTTGCAAGAGAAAATCGAGTTTGACAGCAGATCAGATGTTTTAGGACAATCAATTTCAGAGAAAATAGGTGAGGATGAAGGAAAGCTACCAAAATCAGCCAATAGTTGCAGCTGTTAACTTTTTAACGTTCAATAGAAACAATGTCAGCATTCCCATTTTCATCAAATTATTAGAGCCATAAAAAGACCCAGCAAAACAAGAAATCAATGCACCAATCCATTGTATTCATTCTTTGAGAGCCAAAAAACTCGTAATTATGGTTACCAATAGAATCTAAGGTGTTTATGTACAAAGCCCAATGGTTCAGGTAACAAGATGGTCAACATTATCATGGCTATACCAGTTTAAAAAAAAAAAACCATTGCCATGGCCATGTATTCTCTCACTCCTAACCCCACCCATGACAACACTGGGATTCATAATCCCCAGTTCAAGAGTAATGTACCCGGTGGTTATGATGCTTCGGTTCAATTCTAACAGCATTTGCTACAGTACAACGAGCCTGAGAATCTTTGGCAATCGATGATGAAGAGGACTCATGGAAGCTTGGAGTAATATTCTGAAACTTTGAGCTGGCCGACTCCCACATCAGCGATTTCTGAACAGACCCATAAAAAATCCTTTTGCTGGTACCATCATGAGATGTAATGCTTGGGTCCTTTGAGCCAAGAGATGTTAATCCTGAAAAACCTGGAGATCCCTCACAAGTGCCCCTGCCTGCACTCACCACAGCATTGATCTCCGTGGGCATTGGTGACAATATGGAGTCATTCTAACCTAGTTGTATCCTTGAATTTTGAGCAACTGGTACATTCGGATGTTTCTCTTGTTTGATCTGAGTATGTTGATGATCATAGGAAGAGCCACGTAATCTCATTTTGTCCCATGGATTTGCAGCAGTCAATATACTTGGTTTAACTACATTTTTCACTGAAGTCGGTCTTTGCATCTCAAAACCAACTCCACCATTTGTCTTCCCCCTAATGTCACTTGTGCCTTCTTCCTCCAACTTTGCTTCACATGCATTATTTGATTTGTGATAGGGCTCTTACCTGCCGAGGAAACTGCTGCCTCAGGTTCCCATTTCTGGAGGCAGGAATTGATGTTGAAGGACGACAGAGAACTCCCCAAAGGTATGGCTCCAAAATTTGTCCTGTTCAATTTCAGTTTATTCATCAGACTAGCCACGAGTAAAATTTGAGATTTTTGGCATAGGCCAATAGCTAGATATGGTTTAGGTATTAAAGTTTATTTTGGAATCAGTTGTATGTGAAATTAAAAGACCTGACATGCAAAGTCAAAGTTCAGTAAAGTTTTTGAAAATCAAACGACTAAAAAAGTATAGGATAAGCAAAGGTCAACATTCACTTGGGTAAAAATATAGATAGAGTAGGAGACTTCCCAGAAGAGCACTCAAAACTAAGCCCGAAAAGCTGGGCTAATAAACTAACATGTTACAAAAAAAAAAGCAGAAAAAGAAAGAAATAAATAACTCTCGAAGTCTGATAAGTGCAAAGAGTAGAAAACTGAAGCATCTTTTTCGGTTAAAAAATAAAAATCAACCTTTCTTTCATGCTTTCATACAGAAGTTTAAAAGGATGAGCAAAGACTCACTCACGGGAATCCACTGAAAGGTGCTTTGAAAGAAAAACAAGCAAATTAGCACCTTTGAAGTGACATCTGATGGCCAGATCACTTGTATCAATCATTTTCAAGAAACGAATATATCTCTCCTTGGAACTAGGCAAACAAAAAAGGAAGAAAAAAAAGTCATAATCTGCAGTACTTATGCCGGCTTTTAGTAGGAAAATTAAAACATCTCATCCACTAATTAGAATCAAACCTCTCACAGTCACTAGGTAGAAAATACAGAGCAACATCATCAGCATCAGGGAACTGTTTTTGAAATATCCGGGGCCAAACCTCAAACCGAGGCAATAACACTGCTATCAATCTCGTAGGCATTCTTCTCAAAGCTTCAAGAGCTTTATGACCTATTGAGTTTGAACGATAAGCTTCAATGCCCTGATAGATATTTCCTTCAAAGAGCGTTCCATGAACCTCAAAGCTTCCTCTAGAGAAAGTTTCCAAGCATATTTAGTTAGTTTCTTATTTGATACGCTTAAATAATGAAATAGACTAAAAATGCATCACCATTCACCATGATAAAGAAGGAACACTTACCTCCAACTGATGTTCCTTTCCCAATTTTCAGGGAGTGTGAGATGAGGGCTGTGCTTCCAATCATCCGAATTCTTGATCAGATGACTAGTAGGAGATGAAGAATCTCTCTTGCTTGCCCTTCCTAATGGATGAGCCACTATGGATCTCAAAGATGTTGATGCATCCTCCAAGTTGTCAATAGGCTTTTCCATCTTTTTACTTGTGGCAACCCTCGGTTCTTCATTGGAGCTACCATACCTGCCCAATTCATTGGTTTTTTTCTCTGAATATGCATCAAATAAGAATGTCTCATTAAGATACCACATCTGCGATAGTTCTATGATATTTAAAGTTCAGGAAATAAATTTCTATTTTTCTTAGACAAGCAAGATAAATCCACTGAAGCACATATGGATCCCAGACATTTCTGAGCATCTCACAAATAGATCAATTAGATTATTGGACCTTCCTATAAAGCTCTTGAAGAGAAGCATCTGACTATAAAACTTGAAGTCCAACTCAAGTTTGAGACTAGGTTTGTATACTCAAAATCTGACATGGGATTATCAATAACCCCCTCATGTGGCCCTCTATGTCATTCCAATACAATGAAGAAAGATGTCCAAGACAATACTGCTCTGTTTATAGCTGCTCTAATACCAAAAAGAAGGACATCCAACGTGTAATACCTGAAGCTTGCACACAAGCATATGTTTGTTTTCTTATTTGATCATTGTGCCACATACTAGCATCTTTCATGAGCTTTGAGTCAACATTGTTCTTTGCAGTTGTTTCAGACCTCGAGGGGAAGCTTCTCTTGGCAGTTCTACAAATAACATTTTTCATAGGCAAAGTACTAGTAGAACCTTTCTTCGGCATTAATGCACCTGAAGCTCCTGGTGACTGATAAAATAGCATTGCCTTGGCCCCAGATCTCAAGTGGGCAGCCTCAGCTTCTGAAATGAATTTTACTTTGCCAGCTTCAGGAGCCTTAAAGGCCTTATTACCTTTATATAAAGGACTACAGGCCTTGGGAAATCCTTTCTTTCTTTTATCAGGAATAAATAAGCCTCGCACCATCACTTCATTTATGTCAATGGACTTCTGTTTTTTCCCTTGACTGTCCATTTTCTCATGTAACTGCAAACTGGCAGCAGCATAAGCCTTATCACTTCTGTTCTGGTGCATGTTGCTCGAGGTAGTTGGGCAATGTGAATCTGACTCACGCCTCACTTGACAAGCTTCACAAAACCATATTTCTGGAACTTCATCTAGATGGTTCCTCATGCAATATCTAGCAAAGATATAGTTACATAATAAAGGAATATGTCAAATTCTGTTCCTGGCTAATCAATATGAAAGATTAAAGTCAAATCATTATTGAGAAACAGGGTGGTGCCAAGATAACAAAAAATAAAAAAGTAATAATAATGCATGCTTCTTTTTATAACAGGCCACCAAAGAAAATCAATACAGAAAATTGTTTGTTATGGTGCAACAAGGATTGGTTAGATGTAACAATGCAGCATATCCTCCTTCATCTTAAGAAATTACCACTTTTAGTACTAATCACTGAATTGTCACAAAAGAAAAAGTACTACTCACTAAAGTACTTCAAAAATTTTATTAAGAAAACAGCTGAAAGTGGAAAAGTACCAGAATGAAAATCATTAGAAATATTAGTGGGTTATAAGGTTGAGGAACAGGCCTCCTAAGCGATTACTCATGTATGCGCCCACACTTAGACTATCAATCTGTAGGAACCCAAGGCAGCCCTTAAATGAGGGGGTACGTCATGTATTAATTCCACAAAATTCACAAGTAGAAATGTTTAGGATTTATTAGTTGTGCTTATTATGTTTATAATGTCTGCTTAGCTCCTTTTTCCATCTCTTCTTGTTACTCATTTTTTATTTTTGACCTGAAGAAATAAAACTTCAAGACAAGAAAATAGTTATTGCAACATTCCTAAAAATTAATATACAGCCCCTAATGTCTTCTTCCACAATGAACCATGTATAACATTGCCATCCCCCTCTAAAAAACATATAATTATGATAATAAATTATAATACATAATTTTTTTCAATTTAGTCCTGTCATTCACAAAATTTATAAGTTGTTATTAGAAGGCAACTTCCCAACTCCTAACCAAAATATTTTCAAAACTCAACTACTCTCGCATACAACATTTCTCACTCCAAACAACTAGCTGAAGGCATTTCAGATACAAATACAAATTGTTTAGGCCTAAAATGATATGTTGGCCTAAGAAACATAAAGATAATACAGAAAAAAGTTTAAGAGAAAACAAAGTTAGCATAGACACCGGCTTATGTTGGTGTTGGAAGCAACTCGTCCGAGTTGACTCAGAATTTAATTTTCAGGGTCAAGGACAGACTCATCCCTTCGATAAAAGAGACTTGACCCTCGAACTCGGGCCGAGTCTTGTCGAGTCTGCATTCAACCCGACTCACTTGACCAATCAAAACTCAGATTTTCAGGAAGTCAAACTGGTTCTCGACTTTCAGTCACACCACTGCAATAACATTTAAACTGGCCAATCTCTCCAAATTGACTATACAAATTGTTAGAAAAATTGTAGCATGGTATTTTGGTAATTTACAGCAATCATAAGAGTTGTTTAGGAGTTGGACTTCCTTTGATTTAATGCAATCTTTTCATTATTTTTAGTGTTAAGTGTTCTTTACACAAGCCTACTACAATCAGTACACTGTACACCACACCACCAATCAAACCCACTTGAAATAAAAATGGTTAAAAACTGTTGCTAACCCACCATCAATATTTTACTAAGGTCCATGAATAGTCTATGAAGGACAAAGTTGATGCTGCAACTTCTACCTTCCATAGTCTAATACGATGCAAACTAATCCATATTGAATAGCAATTTACCGATCCATTTAAAGATATCCATAGAAACTTACATGTGTTCAGACACTTGATTGCAGTCATCACAAAGAACCATCATTTCTGCATAGCCAGGGTCACCACAGATGCTGCACACTTCTTCCTGAAAAATAATTCATTATTTCAAAAAACTTGCAGGAGATGATTATTCTTTATTACCCAAACTCCTGAGAAAAAAGGATAGCCTAATCCGAAAATGTGGAAGTTCAAGAGTTAATAGACCAACATGACCACTTGCGTAATATAGAGAAATTTAGAGACAAGTTATACGTGTTTAAAACTTGTACTACGGAACTTATAAACCTATTGATTGGAGAACTAGTTTAGAAGATTCGGACAGATGAGGAGCAGAGTCTCGCATTGATGGATATAAACTTAAGACGACGTACGAAGCTATTGCAGTACGAAACAGTTCACGGAGCAAAAGAAACTAATCGAAGTTATTGAACTCGATCCACGATTATTTACCTGGCCACGATTCGTATCATAAACCAGGTAAGTAAAGCAGGAGATCACAGAGAAACAAACAACATAAAGCTCCGTCAAAACTTCGGTAGATAGGAGCAAAATGACATCAAGAGAAACAAAGAAACACTAAAAAGATCAAACCTGAAATATAGAAGTAGTGGCCGATGATTGAGCAAAATGCAAGCGACGCGTCGAACAAACAAAAAGCCAGACAAGCAAAAGCAAACTACCATCACAAAAAGAAAGTCGCAGAAAGTAGACAACGCGCACATTTCTATCGGTTTTGGAAAAAGAATTTACCATTCGTCTCTTCCTCGCTGCGCCACCCAAACCGCCAATGCTCGTCCCCTCTCGGAACACCAGGAGAACAAAACCGCTCGTTCTCCTCTCTGTCCCACCAATCCGTACCTATTCCGCCGTGAAAAAGGAAGCGGAGGAGGAGCAAAAACCGAGCTCTCCCAGCAGTGTTCCTTCCTACCAGAGCAGCCTTCCCACCAAAATAGCATTCCCCGCTCTGCCTTTTTAACTGGAGCTTTCCGAAAGTGAATTTCAATTTCTGCGTGTACTGTATGCATCTCTTGGTTTTTTAAAAACCGAATAATGGAAATGCGAGATACGCCTCCCGATGTAATTGGTTGGCGGTACACGGGTACGATGAACGACCTTCGCTGACGTTATGTATTTCAGATTTGAAATTTTTCAAAAAAAATATCTTTTTACTTAGGTTGTATCAGTGTTTAAAAAACCAAACCGAACCGGCCGGTCCGACCCAGTTGAACCAGAATCGGAGGCCAATCCGGTTCTTATTGACTCAGCCCGGTTCACTATAATCAGGATTACTTTTGTCTTTTTTTCTATAAAAATATTAAGAAAATATAAAGTATAGGGCATAATATTCAATGGTTGAACCATTAGGTCCAACCAGGTTCGACCAAAACCTATTATCATAATAAATGTTAGTTATTATAAATGGTTTACATAGAGAATGTATTTAAACAATTATACTACATATAGTTTATACAAATATTTAATTAGATATTAATGTGTATATAGTTTATACTCCAATTTTCACCAACTCAATTTTATTTATTTATTTTTTTTTTTTTTTACTATTGTTATTTTATGTTTTTAGGTTAACTAAGTTTTCACCACCTCAAGGTTACCTTTTTTTTTTTGTTGTTTTTTATCCCACCTCAAGGTTATCTTAGAGAATCATATTATCTGATGAAGGGAAATTTCTGCAACATGCAGCTGACAAAAACAAAAGTGAAAGAGGTAAGTTTTTAACCCTAAATCGTCCACTCTCATCCAATTTGGCGTGAAGTCTACTAAACTCTAGACCAAAGCGAGTTTCCATCATCTCCATTATGTTTTTTATATGTTGGGGTAGCCTTACAAGTGTCCATGAAGTTGATGAACTTTCTTGCTCATGACAGTCTCCCTTTCCTCTCTTATTGGTTGACTGGGTGTAATAATTCATTTGCACGTATTTTGGGTTTTATTTGAGATTTTGTTACCTTGAACATCTATCAATACATGATGATCTCCATCTCTAACAAACAAACGCATTAGTCCAAGAGTGCTAGAATAAATAGTAAGACTACTTGGAAGTTCTATTACTAATGAACCCGTCACATGTAAAGACCCTAAACATCTTAGATTGATCCTTGAATAACCTTGCTATCCATGAACCTACATTAACCTTGATGTTTGTTAGCATGCAATAGATAAAGTAGTCTTCATACGTATTTATATGCTCATACTACCTATTACCCTTGCCACAATAGTATGAGCAATAACCCTTTGAATATATCTTAATGCAGGGTTTTTAATATTGGTGGCCTTTGTTTATGCAGGGAATATACCTCCCAACACCCATAACACACCATGCTTAGTTCACCTCTAATCAAAAGGTAGATACTTAAGTGTTCCCTTCATTTTTAAACCCATATAAATCATTCAAAGTTCCAAGGATATATGATAATCAGTACCCTTTAACTTAAAAGTAATGCAACTTGGATTGGTATGGCTATATGGATCAAATTAAAGGGAGTAAGTGGCTAAAAATTCGGTGGTAAGAGTTTTATACCATGGTTCACTAAAATTAAAATATTCTAACCCATATACCTAAACACAAAATTTGTCAAATCTAACTCATTCAAAATGTTTTTATCAAAGGATAAGTTAGTGACATACCTCCATCCTAGGAAGGATTCAGTATTTTAGTATATATATATATATTTTTTTGAGGTCTGAGTTTGAATTCATATGTAAAGTGGAGGTCAAGGTAGAGTGTAGAGTTCGGGTTGGAGCAGGGACTCGAATTTAGGGTAATTAAGTCCTGAATCAGGATTCCCGAGCATCACGAAACCTGGCCGAGTTTGAAAATCCCTTCTTTATATACTCAGCATTAAGAGGGGGAGAGAGGAGAGAGGAGAGAGGCAAAGCTTTTGAAGCTCTCTCATAGAGGGGGCTGTCGCCTGTCGGCGGGGAGGAAGGAGAGGCAGAGGCAGCAAAGGGGGATAAAGCTTGTTTCAATCAAAACCCTAAAGAGAAGGGAGAAAAGTGGGAAACAATGGCCGATCAAAAGAGATGCCTCTACGAAGTCCTCGGCTTGAACAGAGATTGCTCGCCCGATGAAATCCGCTCTGCCTACAAAAAACTGGCCCTTCAGCACCATCCGGACAAGCTCATCTCCTCCGGCGTCTCAGAGGAAGTCGCCACGGCCAGGTTCCAAGAAATTGTCAACGCCTACGAGGTCCTCTCCGACCCCCGCGAGCGCGCATGGTATGACTCCCACCGATCGCAGATTATCTTCTCTGATCCAAATTCCAAAACTGGGTCCTCCCCGGGTTTCTTTGATTCCTTGAATCTGTTCTCTTATTTCTCAAATTCTGCCTACTCGGGTTTTTCTGACAACGGAAAAGGTTTCTTCAAAGTGTACGGTGATTTGTTCTCCAAAATATATTCACAAGAGATTGATTTTGCGAGAAAACTAGGATTGGGGGCTGACGCTGTTCGTGATGCACCCTTAATGGGGAATATGGATTGTCCTTATACCCAAGTTTCCGCGTTTTATGGTTATTGGTTGGGTTTCTGTAGTGTCATGGATTTCTCGTGGGCAGACGAGTATCATGCTTCGGCAGGGCCTAATAGGAAGTCGAGGAGGATTATGGAGGAAGAAAATAAGAAGGCCAGGAAGAAGGCGAAGAGGGAGTACAATGAAACAATCCGTGGATTGGCAGAGTTTGTGAAGAAGAGAGATAAGAGGGTTATTGAAATGCAGATGAAGAAACGGTTGGAAGAGGAAAAGAAGCGTGCCAAAGAGAAGGAAAAGAAGGAAGAGGAGATGAGAGCCAAGTTGGAGAAGGCCAGGTTGTACCAAGAGCCAGAGTGGGCACGGGTTGATGAGACAGATAATGGGGATGGATGTGAGGACTTTGATGAGGAGGAAGACATAAAAAAGAAGAATAATGAGTTTTATTGTGTTGTCTGTAACAAGAAATTCAAGTCAGAGAAGCAGTGGGTTAATCATGAGAAATCGAAGAAGCACAAAGAGAAGGTGGCTGAGCTGAGAGATGTGTTCGAACAAGAACATTTTGACATAGTAGAAGAAGAAGAAGAAGAAGAAGAAGAAGAAGAAGAAGAAGAAGATGTTCTGAGGGACAATTTGGGGGTGAACCATGAAGTTTCTAACAATGATGTGGATGAAATTTCAGAATATTTTGAAGAAAAGAACGAGAGTAATGATGAAGAAAGTCAGTTAACTGGAGTGGACGAAGAAGAGGAAGGTGTTAGTGAATTAGATGAGGAATCTAGCATTCTTGAAGCAATGGTTTCAGGGCACAGGAGCAGGAAAAACAAGTTTGAACATCAGCCAGCCGAACCATCCTTCAGTAATCTTAACATTGATGACAATGACGAAGCAAGCTTTATGGAATATGATAACCGGAAAAAAACACGTAATAAGAAGAAACATACTAGAGCTAAATCCAAGGTAGACCCTTCAACAGCAGCAGCTGAGAGGATGCCTGAGGAAGTAGTGATTAATGGAAGCATAGCTCAGGAGCAGACTGCTAGGAGTAATGACATGTTGACTTCACTGGAGTCTAATGGAATGGGAGATGAGCAGTTGAAGAGAAATCAAAATACTGGAAGTCACTCTTTTGATAGAAAAGAACAGAAAGATGGCAACATGAGATCAAGGAAATCATCAAAAGGGAAGAAACAAAAGGTGAAGTTGCCAATTCCTTAAACTCGATGTTTATATGAACAAGCTTCCGTAGTTTGCATAATAAACAACTATTTAGATCTTATAAAAAGCTCGTGGTCCTTATGCCAGTTTCCTCATTGAGAAAGTCATCATATTACTAGTTATTCACAAAATTATATGGAACTTATGTTCACAAATCTTCTGTTGTACCTTTTCCTACGACTGTGGCATCAAGCATTTTTTAAGTGAGTGTTGCATCAAACTGTTTTTTTTAGAAGGGAGTGTTGCATCCAACTGTTTTTTTTAGAAGGGAGTGTTGCATCCAACTGTTTTTTTTAGAAGGGAGTGTTGCATCAAACTGTTTTTTTTAGAAGGGAGTGTTGCATCAAACTGTTTTTTTTAGAAGGGAGTGTTGCATCAACCCTTTTTTTTTGTTTAAAGTGAATGTTTCATCAATCTTTTTATTTTTCTGAAGTGAGTATTGCATCAAGCTTTTGATTTCTAAAGCGAATGTTGCATCAAGCTTTTGTTATCTAAAGCGAATGTTGCATCAAGCTTTTGTTTTCTAAAGTGAGTGTTGCATCAAGCTTTCTTTTGTGTGAGTGTTAGATAATCAAGCATAGTTCTATAAGAATGTTGCCAATGATTCGGTTCTGTTAAACGATCATGTGAACATTATGGAAATATAATGAAAGGATTTGTAAAGTCACACTCGTAATTTTATTTTATTTTATTTTCATGTAAAAAATGCAGTACATTTTTAAATGAATATGTAAATTGAAAAAAGCATGTGTATTCACTATATTGGTGAGTTCATCACTCTTTGCCATACTTGTCAGTAGGACGGCCCTTTGATTTCTGGCGGTGTTGTGATATTCATTTATAGTAAAACTCTTGACATGGGAATAGAATTGCAACAAATTTTATTTTATATTTTACAATTAGCAGGAGTAGCACTTTCGTTTGAATGACATTCTTTTTCGCTGTTGATGACCTCCCTTTAAACTGCTGTATCATCCCTCAGACCTCTCAACTAAACTCATTGCTTGCTCACAGGCCACATCCAAAGTTCCTGATCATTTTTGTGGAACCTGCGGGGAGGACTTTGATTCAAGGTTCGATTAATTGCTTCAGTTGTTATTAGCATTCTCCTATTCTCCTATAATTAACAAGTCTAACCCAATTCTCACCCCTGGCTATGACAGGAACAAACTATTCAAGCATTTGGATGACACAGGTCATGCGATACTCAAGTCACGGTAGTTGTTATAGACTACTTCACACAAGTGAGGTTATCTTAATTCCTTTGGTGCCATAGTTTGCAGAATGTTTAATGAACCCACAGCAATAACTTAAAATTTTTTTGATAGTGCTGGAATGTCTGCACAATTGTACGCTGGAGTCTGCATTCTTGGGGTGTTGAGCTGCTCCACAATTTTGGGATGCTAAAGAGAACATGTAGTGTGTTTTGAGTGGGCAAAATATTCAGTTGTAAAAATCTACATAGATAATGAGGTAACATAGTGAAGATCAGATTGTGATGCAAACTTGAAGAATCTTGATACTGATAATATTTAGCAGATAGCCAGAGAAATAAGGGAGTAAGGTATGATGAAATAGCAGCCACAGAGATCAATATAGCATCTCAAAAAGTACAGTTTTCTATAGATGTTACATCTCTGAATGTGTGCAACGTTAAAGGTTCTTCAGCACTGATAATATTTCGCTTGGACATCACATGTGCAAACATATTCAAAAAATCTTGTGGTGATACTTTTGAACATGGACGATTACCTAGTTGATCTTTTCGTTTGACGAGCCAAAAGTCCAACTCGCCCTCCATACAACCGAAGGTGACAATAGTCGTTCGGTGTTCCAACCCTGTTGCCGAAGCTGCAATAGAGAGAATCAATTGGCCGAAACCAAATTCCAATAGAAACTCTTTTCTCAGACATTTCAAACTGAAATTCTCCACAAGTATACAAAGTGGATGGAGCCGATTTACTACACAATGAGATGAAAGTAATAAAGAACAACGGTTTTTCAAAAAAAAAAAAAAAAAAAAAAAAAGATGTATAAAGAGCATTAAAATTGTACCTTTGCCATGAAATCATTGTAGTGTTTATTAATCCAAGCCCGGCTTTCTGCATGGGCAAAATTGTGCTTACCAAGGAGTTCCACAAACACAAGTGCATGGATATATGACTGTAAAATATCAGCAGATGTTGAATCTTTATGTGTAACCACAGTGACGACTCCTAGTCTCTCCAACAACAGGTATTTTGCTGAAAACCAAAAAGTAACATTTTGCTTTCATAATGAATACTGATGAAACAATTTAAAAGTTGATGGCTTTTGTGACAAGTACTGATGAAACAATTAACAGCTGATCCTTTGATTTTGAGCACAAACTAGTGGGTGCAGTGCATGGAGACTCACATTGCCTGTAGTGAGCACCTGCCGAACCTAATAGCGGCTTTCTGTTAGAAGCAAACAATATCGTGTAAGTAAACTTCTCCCTCCAATTGAAAAAAGAAGGTACAAACCCACATTTCCGTGTATGTCAATGAGGAAACCCTGACACCCAAGTGTATTCGCCGGTCCACCAGTTTAGTGCCCATTGAGCACCACGCACTAATCCAAAATGGCAAAACATGCTCCATTTTTGAAACCTGCTGTGGAGAAAGGGCTTCCAAGACAAAACATTTAATAAGTAACAAGAGTCTAAAACTCATTTTCAAAGCTTTGTCTACTAGTTCCATATTGCTAGACAAACCAAAATTTAATATGAGCATACTAACAGACTCAACTCAGTTTCTCACCTTGGCCACTGGACATGAAGTGCCGCAAAAGTATCAAACTTCTTTCATTGTTCAATGTACTGAGACAAAGACACCTTACAGCCTTGTAGTTTGCTGTAAGTGTTATGAGAACTATATCAGAACATGGCTTACGGACCCCTAGCCTTCAAATCTAAAGAAAAAACGTAAAATACTGACTTCTATGAAGCTAGAGTCATATGAGCACAGGCTTCAGAAAACCCAATTTATTGCCTCAAACTACTTAGTAACGGGCCAATTGATCATTGACTTGACCAGGTAGACTTCAGTTAGGCAATAAAATCAAGTGGAAATGGTTATAGTCGGCTAAAGAAAAAACAAACTTGCTCCATGACCTAGCCAAGTGGACTTCCATTCCCTTTCAGACAGAACATACCATACATATGAAATATTGTTAAAACCAAGAAAGAGATCCAAATAGCCAAAGGGTTTCCCATAGTGAGATGAGCAAGGAGCATTCCCAACAGCATTCCAACCATGGTAGCTAGTGTCTCCTGGCTTCCTTCCTTTCAAACAAAGAATTTATAAGAGTTAGACACTCAGCTTAAGACAAATTCAATTTGTTCTTCTCAAACTGCACACTTCACTCTACCTTAGCAGAAATATCTGCAGCATTATTTGCAAGAGCAAAGTGCTGTGTTAAAGCTGCTCTAGTTGCTCCACTCGCAACACCAGCTGCAAGGATTAGAGACACAATTAGGTTAGATGATTCATAATAACTGATTTTTTCAATTTCACTTTGCAATATAAATATCAATTGGGTAATCTGTGTCATGGTGGGAATGGATAAGAGAGGTATTCAATCAGGCTATATCATTTACATCTTTATTAATTATTTCAATGACAATGAGCATTATAAATATATCATTTAATAAATTTACTAATTTATTCTACTCTCCAAAATGCCTCAAATCAGAGTTTTAATCTTCATCTTCTGGATACTTCATTTTACAATCGAATGCAGAAAGAAAGTACCATCTTCTGCCTGAAAGTACTAGAGTCATTCATTTTTCCAAAATTTCATAGATCTCTCCTCTTGGGAGAGCTATTTGGTCCACTATTTTCATTCGCTTTTTTTTTTTTTTTTTTTTTTTTTTTTTTTTTTGAGGAAATTGCTGCTTTTCATTCGCTTTTTCTGAAGCCAACAAAAGATTACATAAAAGGAAACCAAGAAGTATATAAATAGATATAGGTCTCATATGAATAAACTTCCACAAATTCATCAAGGAGAAGTAAGGAATACAAAGAACCTACTGAAGGATCTTGACAGGCTCCCTAGGCAAAGTATAAAAACAAAAGCTGAAGGATACAAAGGAGAAACAAGGTCCATCACCATTCCTGCAGCCATAATATGAGCAAAGATGGTTTCCATGAGCAAGTAATGTCAAATTCCTAACGCATAACAAAAATAATTATAGCAAACAGTGAGAGATACCATTCAAAAAATAAAATTAATCACATTTAAGCATTATTTGCAATGAATGAGTTCAGTACTACAAAAAAAAAGTCTTTAACTACATCACAATCTGTAATGAAAAAAGCCCTTTGTTCTCCTAAGAAATGTCACATAAATTCATAAATTCACTTAGAAAATTTAAGGAAAAAAACTAAAAACAGTAGGATGAACGATGTGATGAATACCAAGATCATTCATAAAATCTGCAACTAAACGCCACATCTTAGCATTTGAATCAAGACTGGAACCCTGCAGTCATCCAGCATGAGTTCTAATTTCAGACTGAAGTAACAAATATAAAGAGATACTCTGAAATGTACTATATGTAAGCTAGTGATGAGAATAGGATGTGGGAACTAAATCTTGAAAATTGTATAATAGATACTATAAGCATACAACTATGTTTTGCACATTCTGAAAACTAATGTGATGCAGATAAGCCACACTAGAAATCTAACAAAAACTGAGCAAAATTCTATTCATGCCATTAACAAGTTAACATAAAAGTACCTGATAAAACGTGAACAAAATACCTCCAAGCATCCCTGTAAAATCCCTCAAAAACCACTATTAAAGTTCCAAACCAACATATAGATGTCAGCAATAGCCACCAAACAGTGACGTGGAATACAAGAAGAAAAAACTGCCTCTTCATACTACAGTGACATGGATTTTGCAAGAGAAAACAATAAGCAAAAAAATTGAGATGACAGCTGAACATTACAAAAGGGGCAATACTAGTGAGACACGAAATATAAGTCCATGTTTGTTATCCTATTCCTACTCCATAGCTATGTTGGTCGAGCCGTGAATTGAAGCAAAGGATATGGCTTCATAGTTTCCAAAAGCTCCAAATAAACAGAGCATTAAATGACGCAGGACTGGTGCTATATGCTTCACCTGGAGGGTCACTGCAAATTGTAAAATGGACTTTGAAAGTTTCTGTGTCATTAGATTACAGAACTACACTACCTCCATGATCGAGACAAGTAAATTACTGTATCCAGCACATGAACACATTACTCAAGTACAATACAGGTGTTACACTTGATGAGAGCCTCCACAAAAAGAGGGTGTTTATGTTAGGCGTAGCATATTGTAAGCTTATTAGTTTGGGATTTGCGTTGAACTTGATTGCATGCACAAATCCATGTCATGCTTATATTAGGAACTCTGAAAGCTCAAGAAAGGGTTAGGTATGTCAAGCAGTAATTTCAAAAGTGAACCGGCTACCAAAAGGTGTTACTGGCATTCGTTTAACCTGGTTGAACCAGGCTCAACTAGTAGTTGAGTCAAAACGTCTTATTCCCTTAAGTCTTGTTATATCATTATGTTTCTCATTTTTTCTCTAATGAGTTTATTGGTCCCCCATTACACAGGTAGGTTCAGAAACAACCCTTAAAATATTTGATTATGTTTTCACCAGTTCAAAGCAGCTGGTTTGGTTACGATTTTGATAATTTTGATCTCAAGATACTGATATGACATGTAAACAAGAAACATTTATAAACCTCTCAGACAGACTACCTGAAATGTGGCACCAATAACAGTGGCAGATTTTTCTCCAACTCCAATAGCGCTAAGGAGAGCCTGGTACAGTTTGAAGCAAATATCATTAAACAAAGCCTTACAGTCACAGAGAACTGTCCAGAGAACTGTCCAGACAGTAAGGGTAGGTACCGACATGGGTGGATAGCATGCTCCGAATATATGTAGAAAGCCCCTACATCAAAAGATCCAGCTCTCGTGTGAATAGCTTAACGGAAAAATCCATCAGATTAAGGTGAGAATGATCTCTCACCTGTAAAGAATCCCACACTTGAAATGGAACATAGTCTGGAGTCACACAGCCTGGAAAACCCTGTACTTTGAAAATTTATTTAGAACCAAAATACTACAAGATAAATGGCAAAACAATGCAGCATATAAAATTTGGACAAGACACTGCATCAATCTATCAGAAAGAAGCATCAGCTCCAAAGAAAAGTAAGAAAGATAAAATATTTATAAACCGTGAATCGAACTAAAATATAATTAGCATATTGCATCGAAAAATACGTTCAATAAGGGAAGCCTTACTAGGAGCAAGTAAGTATTCAAAATTTATCCGCAAAGAAAATTAATCCAACTTGCCTCTGGGACAAACGCCCCCAAAATGCGCTTCCATAACTCGTCCAACTGATGAATTGACCTGACGCAGATTGAAACAATCGGTTGAAGACCAAATCACCAGCATAGTGAACCCAAAAAGAAAAACAGTGATCAATCGCGAAGTCGGATATATATATATATATATAGATAGATAGATAGATAGAGAGAGAGAGAGAGAGAGAGAGAGAGAGAGAGAGAGAGAGAAATCGAGTTCTGACTTATCGATCGAAAGCTTCGTGGAGGTCGCTGCCACGACAGCAGTTCTGGACAGTTTGGTCCCCGAGGAACCATGCCACTCTTCGACTGAGAACACCGGGAGTTGGTCTTCTTCTCTTCCTTCCATGGCGCCACCCTCGTCTCTTCGGTTGACTGTCGCTGGCAGCGGCAGCTTTGACTCTTTGCGCCTGTAAAAGGTTAAACATCATGACTGTTAATGTTTGTGAATGGGCCTATAGAGGATGGGCTTGTAAATATAGATGGCTCTCTTGGGCCTCACTTCCGCAGAGGATTACCTGCCCAACTGCCCTCCCATAACACTTTTTGCAATATTTAATGCCATAAATATACAAAAGAACTGAGCTATGCTACTCTGGATTAAAAAAATTGCAACGCTAGAAGGAGGGCTTGAACCTCCGACCTTGTGGTTAACAGCCACACGCTCTAACCAACTGAGCTATTCCAGCTTCACAGCATATTAGATAATACATAATTTTCATTTCCTCTTCTTTGTCGTCTCGACCAACCCAACTTGATCCTTGAATTGGCCTGGTCGAAACCCGACCCAGAGTTACAAAATCATGATAAATTATTATAATTTAAAGTAACAAAAAAAAAAAAAAGTGACTACGTACATGTATTTTATAGGTCCAATAGGTTAGGGATGAGCACGAGCTTGAACTGTTCGTGATCGCGAGTGGTTCGGGCTTGGCTCGATTCGAATCTTCATGAGCTATAGCCCAATGCTCGTACTTTTAAATGAGCCGAGAGTCGGCTGAGCTAGCTCCTTAAAATCGAAAAAATCATTCGAGCGAGCCCGAGCTCTTGCCTTTTCAGGTTGAGCTGAGCTCGAACACACATAGGTTCGGGCTTGGCTCGGCTCAATTCCACTCATACATGAGGTAATTAATTTACTGATTAATTAGAGTATTGATGATTATCATCATTCCTTGTCCTTAACGTAAACTTTAATCAAATCATCAGTGTTTTAAAAACCGAACCGGCCATCAAACCGGTAGTATGTTTGGTTTTGGTTGAACCTGATCGGACCGGGTTGGACCAATGGTTCAACCATTGAATATTATACTCTATACTTTACATTTTCTTAATATTTTTATAGGAAAAAAGATAAAAATAATGCTGATTAAAGTGAACCGGGCCGAGTCAATAAGAACCGGATTGGCCTCCGATTCTGGTTCAATCTAGTCGGACCGGCCGGTTCGGTTTGGTTTTTAAAACACTGATCTTAACATATTAAAATCCCTACAAAACTCATAAACAACATCAAATGTGCTACTAGCTAGTAATTAAGGGGTTGTCAAGTAAGGAAGCGTCCTTTAATTAATTAGTACATGCACTTTGCTTTCTTTGTGCAAAAATAATATTTATGGAACAAGGTAACATGTAACTGCGATCAGTAGTTCTCTTTGTGGAAAACAAATCTTGTTGGGGTTTTGGCCGAGGTCTGGTGGCACAAGCACTCCAACTCCTTTGCCAAAGCCGGAGATCCACAGTAGAAAACCCCTGCAGGAGGAGTCATTAATGAACACACCACATTAATTACTAATTAGTAGAAAGCCCTGACGACCATACCCATTAATTAAAGATATATATGGTTACTTCAGCTGAAAATCTAAGTGGGTTTGTTCTTATATAACCTACAATGGAGCAGAGCACTTCCTACCTACTCTAACTTCAGTGATCTGAAGTTAGCAAGATATTATACCAAATCCATTGATTTTTTCTTTTTAATTTCTTTAATTTGATATATACTGAAAACCGGGTTAAGATCTATCGCAGCCCGCTAAACCGTTGTAATTGTGGTATTTTGACCCTAACTATAATATTTTGGTACAACTGTGGTATTTAGACCTAATTATTTTAACTATAATCATGTTTAAATACCAGAGTTGCGGGCCAAAATACTGTAGTTAGGGTTAAAATACTATGACTGTAGCCAGCTATATAGAGCAAATTTAGACCCTCCGATATTTATAAAGGACGACTACCCTACATATACGTGTAGAAAATTGTTTGTTTCCTACGCATACTTTTTAAATAAAGAATTGGGGAGTATTTTTATAAAATTAATTTATATTTTATTTACTTTTACAAAAATACCTCTAACATTTATGACTATACCTTACTTTTTCTTGTTTAAAAAGTAAATGTCGAGAAAATTTGTCTACACGTAAGTGTAGGAGATCTTTTCTATCTCTCTCGCTATATATATGTTCAAAATTAGAGTTCATGTAAAGGTGTATTAAGTATTTTGTTGGGTTGATAATTAGCAAGGGTTAATTTATCTTACCTATTGTTTCACCTTCATGTCTGGTGGCTACATTTGAGAAGACCTTGAGCCAATTCGGCCGGCCAAAGTGGGTGTACACCTGCAAGATCCAATTCACACAAAATAAGCCTCATCTACTCAGTACCTCTCACCATGTACATATGGCAAATATGACTATATATACATCAGAACTTCACTTTCCCCATTAATTGATAACTCTTCTTAAACCAAGGATGAGATGAAGAATTTATAATTACCGGAGATTTGGAGACGATATTGAAGCTGTTCTTCCCGTGATCATGCAGTGCTTGAATGGCAGCAATCAGTGCTAGTCTTCCATCTTCTTCTTCGTTGTTAGCAGAGGTCAAGTAGTTGTGCATCTCTATCACTATGGCAGCCTGATCATCAGAGACGACGAATTTGTTCAATATATATATATATATATATATATATATAACAGAGTACGTACTACGTAGTAGTAGTAGTGTAATTATAAATATATGGCATTAATTAATATTATTTAATATGTTGATGATCAACCTTTCGCTGGTTTATCTCTGAGACCTCTTTCGTGACATCTCTGAACCAATCAAAGGAACTTTTTTCTCTTGTAACCCAGAAGAAATATGCCGTTGAGGGAGTACCACCCTCGGAAACGCCGGATTCACCGCCGTCCACCTGCCGGAATATTCCGTTCATTAATCCACAGTTAATTAAGGAATTAATCGTGTGCATGCATGACTTGAACGAAAATTGATTACCATGTCCGAGTAGTAGTCCGTCTTTTGGAGACCATGAACCATGTGTTTAAGAACACTTATGAAAGGTGTAGCACCAATGCCAAGCCCTATTAGCACCACCGTCTTGTACTTAACATGATCTTGAGCCGCTGCTCCATATGGTCCGTCGATGAGTACCTTGGGAAAATTTCCTCCGCCCGACACAAGAACCTTCAATAATATATATATATAGGGATTTGAATCAATGCCCATTATTCTTAATGTACACACTAGTGCAAATCAAGGCTATGGGGATGGGTTAAGCCCGTCCTCATAGATCGAAAAGCCAGTCCCCATAGGTTTGGGGTTAGGCTGCCCGTCCCCACGGGGGGATTTGGTCCCCATAGCCCTGGGGATAGACATATGGCCACCCGTCTGCATATTGTACATTATATTTTGACCCCAACTGCAATATTATTTTAACTGTTTTAAGCATGCGCACAAGTGATCTGTGATTAATGGAGGGTGGTAATTAAAGAGTAATTACTTGTTGGAAGTAGGCGTATATGTGATAGCTCCAATCCCCTAGTGAGCGAATGTGAACGCTGAGATGATCATCATCTGGAGCAGATGTCAATGAATAAGGGTGCCTGCAAAATTCACACAAAATCATATATATATATATATATATATATAGATATATACATATAGATATATAGATAGATATATATGTGTGTGTAACGTGGAGATCATCATGGGCTTAATTTTGCATACCATTGAAATGGAGAGATGTGAGGGCACTGGAGGAAGACGTACATTCCGCTCTCGTACCGGAACCCCTCCGGTTTCCTCAATCTCAATGACAAAACCTTCCCCGGGTACGTGATCGCCTGAGTAAACAATCAACTATATTAAATGATTAATTAATCACTCCTTGAGTCCTTGTAATTAAGTTTAATTAATTATATTTCTAATTGTTTGGAGAGGGCCGACCTGGAGTACTTTGACGTCGTAAAATCCGGCCCTCACTGCTCGGACAATCCTCTCGCCGGTGTATAATGAAACAGGCACCGCAACGTACATCCATGTCTGCGAAAATGATCGAGATAATGTAGTCACACGGACCTCGATGCGTTAAGTAGTATTAATCAGAGGAACACGGAGTCTCACCGTTTTCTCAACCAGGTTCTTGGTTAAGAAGAGGAACATGGAGTGGACGAGGAGGAGGGCATAGACGAGGACGAAGAGGTGGTGGGAGTACCAGAAGGCGTTGAATCCGGCGAGTCGCCGGAACGGCCACGGAAGGGAGGAGGGGTTCCGGCGGGGAGCAGTCGTCGCCAGGGAGAAAGCGACCGCCATCAGAACCGCCATCGACATCCCGGTGGCCGCCTCCGTCGTCGCCAGAATCTCCGCGAACGAAGGCTGCCGACGGCCTTCGAAATCAGCTGCGATCGTCCGGCGAAAAAGGGACCTCTCCGCTCCGGCGATCCGGGGAAAGTCGCACGCCAGATGGGTCCCGCCGTGGAGGATCACTCCCACCACAATCCCCCCTGCAATCAGCTACAATCCTCTGTTTTAATAATTAATCTCTCCAAAACAGAGCTCGAATTGCGGTTGGTCTTTTTTTTTTTAATTTTTATTTTATTTTTTATGGTACGTTATTCGTACCTTGTGGAAGTTGATGTTGTCGTTGAAGGGGAGGAGGGAGGTGAGGCGGGGGTGCTTGCGGAGCCAGGTGAGGGTGTTGCGGGAGACGGGGAGGAGGACGAGGGCCATGTTGAGCTTCAGTGTCTCGGCGGCGCCTTTGGCGGTGCAGAGGCAGTACCCCATCACCTCGAACGCCGTCCGACGTCGGTACTGTAGGAATTTCCAGGCGAAGAGGAGAACGCAGGCGGCGACCCACAAAACCACGACCCACCCTCGTCGCCACTGTGCTCGGAACCACACCTCCGCCGGCGACATCCGGCCGTCGTCGCCACTGGTGACCGGAATTTGATCTTGGCAACACACATCTCCCGATAACGATGAGCTATTATTTCTCAGAAGAAGAAGATTTTTCAGCTGGGATACCTGCGATGTCCAAAACCAAGAATTTTTAATCAATAACAGATTTGAAAAACCATCTGCAAGCCCACTGATTAATTTTCTAAAGGAAGTTTCTACAACCTTGATGTCGCCATTTTTGTGAGGATCAAGCTCCTCCATTACCAGAGCAGCATAAGTTTCAACTTCTTCTTGACTAACTGACGACTTGCCGGAAAAAACAGTTAAGGAGATAACCTGCAAAAAATGATAAAAAATATTCAAACATTAATTGCAGAATTAAAGTAAACAAACACTAGTACCCAGTAATTCAAAATAAAAAACAGTGAAGTTAACTTCTGCTACCGTTCTGATTTCCGTCTCTGTGATTCCGTCGTCCCTGTCCTTGCCACACCTGATATATATATATATTATTATATATATATATGAAAAATTTTGGAGTTCTGACTTCTGAGTCTTGTAAAATTACTTATTCTTATTTAAGAAGAAGAAGAAAAAACAAAAAAAGAATAAAATTTATGAAAGAACATGGCTCACAGATCAAAGAAGATCCTGATTCTTGATCTGAAACTCTGATCGGTAATTCGGCACCAGATGTCACGAAGCTCGGATTTTGAGATCATGTGTGAGTCTGCTGCGGAATATTCCTTTCTTCCTGATCTCAAACCACCCAAAAGCTCTTCCAGTGTAAATTCTGGAGTTTCAGGCATCCCTGCATGCCATGATTAATCCGCCATTAAATTAATTAGTTCATAAATCAGAACAGAAACCCATTCGATCATTACAATCGGAAAGATAGATAGATATATGTGTCACCAATGCAGCAAGCGAAATCGGTCACGTCTAGAGCCGCAATTCCGTCAGCTCCGGTACTCAAAGCGAGACGGTCGAAACGCTCCTCCACCTCCTTCCACCCCATTCTCCCCGTCTCAATGATGTATCTCAGATTCTCGATTGATCTTCCGGCGACTCCACCGACCCTCGTTTCTTCTCGTCGTCGCGAATATTTCTCCGACGACGAGGAGGGAAATGGGAGAAGATACTCAGCTGATCTCCGATCATCGTCCGATGAGCAAGAAGGGGCGGAGGAAGAAACGGAGGACGTCGTAGGAGAAGAATTAGATGTTGAACCAAAGGTGGAAGGAACCAGACGAGAATCTGGGGAATATTGAGATATGATCACTTCCATTGATGTATGAAAACTTATAGACGGAATTCGCGCAACACCCACTAGCGGCAGAGTAATTTTAATCTGTATGAACTTTGAACAGTGCTACTGAGAAACAATTAATCATTGAGATGGAGCTTAAATATTAATGGCATCGATCGATCCCATTACCGATGCAATTGTTTTTTAAGAAAGAAACGGATATATGTATTAATTAAGAGGAGGAGAGAATGATTCGAAATTAAGCAGGTGAAAGCTGGAGTAGGAAGAGTAGGAGGAAAGTCGAGTGGGAAGCAGGTGGACAGGAATAATAATAAATTGCCCTGATCTGATCAAAATCAAAATCAAATGCACGAATGAAAAGCTAGAAGATGCTATCGATCCATGCATGCCCTGTCTTCTCAACCAATTCTCTTTTCTCGATTAGGAAAAAAGACGAAGAAAGAGCAGTACTAATGGCCAATTATGGGCTCTCTCACTGAGTACTGCGAAAAGGTATATATATATATATATATGTGCAGAGAGAAGTGGAAGATGGATCTCAGACAATTCGGGGAAGAAGACATGGGTATGAATTAGGTGGGGAGTTGGAGCCAACATGTGATCATTTAAAACCCACACGAAAGTGGATGGAGAAAGCAGGAGAGTTTCAAGAACTTCACCCAAAACACGAACTTTTTAGACGTTTAGTATTTTCTCAAGTATTTTCTCATTTGTTCTCTCTTATTTGCTCTCTCATTTGTTCTCTCTCTCTCTCTCATTTCCTCTCTCTCATTTCTTCTCTCTCCCTCTCTCTCTCTCTTCATATTTTATGCCTAACCCTACATAAGGGGTTAGAAAAATGTTTGCCCTCCCCTCCCTTCGCCATTGCATATATATTTAATTGATTGTTACAAAATTTGTTGTATGGCCCATCTTAGAATAATATTTCCAATTTGTGCATATAAAATTCCTAGATTTCATTCCTTTGACTTTGGAGAACCCTAAACCCTTTGTGCTCAAAATTCGGCTGGGCTGTTAAGGTGAGACTTAGGGCAACTCACTTAGACATTTGTATGTTTAGACGGTCGACATAGATATCCCATCACCATATAACATTGTGTGTGTTGACACATAAAACGTGCGACAATTGATATGATGAATGGGCATTGAACTTAGGAGATCCATCACCTCCAAATTTTAGCTTCCTTGATCATGAGAATTGGCCCGATTTTATTAGGGGTGTGTTGTTACGACCTCAAGTGATGGAGAGCTTGTGATGTCATTAAGAGTATCGCACAATTGAATGTCAATTTGATTATTCAGTTGATTAGGGTTTTCACTCGCTTTTTTCAACTTAAAAGAGGAGAAGAAGAGAAAGAAATAGAGGAGAGAGATAGAGAGAGAGAGATGAAGAGAGAGTTGTACAATATTCCTTCCTGCCTATGTTCACGACCCATGTTTGTCTACCCATTTGTGGATGATAGGCAGTACTGCGAAGTAAAGCAGTACTGTTCGAGCTCGCGCCCACCCCTCTTTTTAGGCACTGCCGCACTGGTCAAAATTGTAAGAATATTATTGGTTTGACATTGTGTCCTCCTGCATGCCCTACCTGATCAGCGATGGTTGCCAAGCCAGCTAGAAACCATGCAGATGGATGGCTCGCCTCTCAAGAACAAGGAAAAGATGGCGACCAAAAAGTCTATGATCTCCACCGAAAGGCAAAAGGGTATCAATTATCAATATTCCTCTCACTGATCATTCATTCCCTCCTTTTTTTTCCCCCATTAATTTATTTCAAAAGTCCACTTTTTTCTTCTTCTTTCTTCTTCCGTCGTGTGTATCTGATCGACCACGTACATAGGTGCGTCCATGGCCGCCGGCTCCCTCCTCTTCTTCCTTCTGACGATCACTACCGCTCTCGGCAGCGCCCACCGCGAGTACTGCCGCGACAGATGCGGGTCCATCCCGATCAAGTACCCGCTGGGCAGCGGCCTCGGGTGCGGCCACCCGGAGTTGTCCCCCTACATCCGCTGCACCGACGACGACGGCGGAGCCCTCCAGGTGGACACCCGCTCCGGCGTCTACGCCGTCACCGCCGTCGATTACCCTTCCTCCACCCTCACCCTAGCCGACCCCCTCATGTCCACCTGCGCAGCCATGCGCGACTCCGGCGGCTTCTCCCTCGACCCCGCCGCACCCTTCCGCCTCCTCCCTCGCGACCGCTTCCTCCTCCTCGGATGCTCCACCTCCTCCCCCGTCTTCGACCCCGACGTCCCCCTATGCGACGCCCCCTCCGCCTCCCGCCACCTCTGCCGGGGACTCTACTCCTGCCGCGGAGCCCCCGGGGACCCGGACTCCACCTGCTGCCTCTACGTCGACGGCTCCACCACCGTCGACGACGGCTTCTCCCTCGACCTTCCAAAACTCCAGTGCGCTTCCTACACCTCCGTGCTCGGCTTCGGGGACAGGGAAGGGGACCCCATGAAGTGGGACTACGGCATCGCCCTGACCTTCAACCGCGACTCCTACGCCACCGACGCCTGCGACGCCTGCGAGGCGAGTGATGGCACCTGTGGGTTCGACCCGGCGAATCGCGACTCCTTCCTCTGCGCCTGCCGGAACGGGATCAACACCACCGCCAGCTGCTACGGTCAAGGTTGCTTCGCCTCCATTTTTTTTTCTTCTCATTATCGCGCTCTCTCTTCTGCTTCTCATTAATTATCCCGCTCTTTTGTTTCTTTAGGTTATGCTTGGAGTGGATCTTGGACGCCAGGGAGACAAAACAGGAAGATGGCTTGTGTCCTAGGTACATAAAATATTGACCATTAATTTGTTTCTATACTATTAAATCTTTTCTTTTATATTTTATGTTAATAATAATTTAATAATTGAGAGAACTAAAATCTTTTATTTATATTTTTATTTCTTAAAATAAAAATTTAAAATAGTTTTAAATGTTTATATGATTACCTCTTTTTATGTTTTGAATTCATTTTCAATAAAATCACAATTAAAAAAATTATTTTATTTTAAATTATATAAAAACTTATATAATCAGAAAAAATAATATAAAAATTATAGATCCTTTCTTTAGGGCCTAATTTTTCTATTACCATTTAAAATATAAAATACTTATAATAATAAATAATAATATACTTAATTTAAATATTTTATAATATTTTTATTCAAGTGATATATACTAAATTAAATCATTCGAAAAAAAAAAATATGTTTACAGGTAATAAATGGCTAAATATTTAATAAATTTGGTTAATGAGTAGATTAAACAAATAGTAGGATCATTGTATAAAAACATAAAATTATGTTTACTAAATAAATATTTATCATCTAATGCATTGTATAAAAATTATTCATAAAGATAAAAGATAAATTCATTGTATTTATATAAAAAAATAATTTTTTTAATTTTTCTCTCGTTGGAATAATTCAAGAATAACTTGAAATAAGATAATTATTTATCAATCAGTGGAATTTAGTAATTACTTTGTCCATATAGCAAAGTCCTTCAAAATCTCAATGTTTTAAACTAACTGTAGACTTGAAACTCTCGGTGTCAACCACTAATAAGAGTAAGTTTTCCTATAAGTTTACTTTTAGGGAAATCATTGTCTATGACTTCAAATTCTGTATAAACATTGAATTCTCTATGCACTAAACCCCGTTAATCTCTATTTTTTTTTTCTATGTATTACCACTAAATTAAGAATGCCTATTACAAGTCTCTCAAACCCATTCTTTAGTTACAACAAAATCCTACTTTTAAACTGAATTTCAAACTCTCTATCTCGAAGTCTTCTTTCAAAAAAAACTACCTCCAGTTTTCTAACTGGAGCGAGACCGTGCTTAGCACACGTTTCCTAACAAATATAGTTGTTTAGAGTTTGCATAGTGCACAAAATATTTAACTTTTAGCATCTCTAATTAATCAAATGCATGAAATTTGGCCCTTTGCATTTGAATTTATAAATTTTGAAAATATTATTCATTTCATATATACGAAGATGCTAGTTCTATTTTACTTGTGAGCAGGGATCATCATTTTGTGGATTGTGCTGCTTGGGAGTTAGGCCAAGAATGATTAAAAATAAGTGGCCGGCAATTAGTCCCCTTGAGCAGATCATTCATTAAATGATTTTAATTTTTGGTATAGAAGAAGAAGAAGAAGAAGGTTCATGGAATGAGGTGAAGTAGACGTCTTGTTTAAAAGGTGCAGTGTAATTTGGGCCTATTAATTACTTTATTTGTTATCAGGTTTAGCTGCTTTTCCCAAGGTACGTACTTAACCTAGTGTGGACCACATATATATAGATCTTATAAGTATGAGTTATAATAATGTAATTAATTAACTAATGTTTAATGATCTTAAATGGTTGAGTATATCATTAACTTAACTTACTTTTTCATGTTTTAAAAAGCATAATTATTGAAACTTATTTTATGAGTTGCTTTAATTAAATTTACTAATTAATAGAAAGTATTTACAATACAAAAAGAGAAAACAATTAAATATGTACTAAGTTACAATGTTTTAAAAACCAAATTGGACCGCCTGGTTCATCTCGATTGAACCGGAACCAAAGGCCAGTCCCGGTTCTTATTACCGGGTTGGACCAAAATTAGACATACTACCAGTTATATAATTACCGGTTGTTAAAACATTGTGTATGCGTTAAAATTCGACACGGCCCAATTTCAACAAGTCCATGCAGCGACCCACCCAATAAACCAAGTCCTCCTACGGACGATGGATTAAGAGAGGAAAAAACAGTGAGCTCCCCATTCCTCTCCTCCACTCCAAACAGAAGCAGAAGAAATCAAATGATATCCTCTTTTAAAGGATCGAACTCCAGCAAATTAACAAATCAAGCAAATAACTAAAGGCCAAAAGGATTGAATGCACAGATATTTAGAGATTTTTCCACTCAAAGTCACCCGAATATCACAAATTCTCCCGTTCGTTAGAATACACAGTCCATATAGGAGATCGCACCCGCAAAATTTAGAGCGAATGAGAATGGGGAAATCCATGGCGCCGTGGTCCTCGATTTCGCTTCTGATCTACAACATTGCTTGAGATTAAGAAAATTTAAAGAGATCCTTAATATTATGTGCTGATGTCATGATGATATCAGCACGGTTCAACCGATGGGTTTATCCTGTTGAACCGTTTTGACCTGACTCAAGCCCTTTTTTGGGTCACTATCCTGGCCGGGTCTGATAACATTGGTTTTTTTTTTCTTCTAAATTATCGTATTCTGGAATTGGCACTTCCCACATTGAAATCCACCACCATTTACTATTAATTATTGCTTAATGCTTATCTTCGACCTTAAATTTAGAATAAATAAAATATTGGAAAAAAAAAAAGACTAAAGGAAGAAAAAAAGAGTAATGCTTAAATAGTAATAGATAATAAATAGATTATATTAAGTTTATTAAAAATTAAAATATTTCATATTCAAATTCGATATATTTTATGTAAATTAGATTAAACTTTAACTGACTTTTTTTAATTAATTTTGAAGGTTTTTATTTATTTATTTATTTATTTATTTGATTCCGCGTTTCTTTCATTTTCTGGGGAGACATTTATTTCGCACGCTTGTTCCCGAACAATGGGAGGACGCAATCGAGCGCTGATTGCGACATGAGAGTTGTTGAGGGGTCTCGCTTCGTTCAGACCAGATCTAGTTATTCACCGGGGACTTCTGTCGAGCTTCGTTAGGACGTGACCCAGCTTTTATCAGGCTCCTGAGCCAGGGATTCCGGCATCTAACAAGTGCGACGATAGATATACGCAGCTGCTGGGATCTGAATCTGAAAGAGGGATTGAAGAGGTGCTTTCTTTTGTGCATTTTTTGGGCTATTGCCTTTTGCTTAGTCTTGACATTGGGACCATTGGGTCATTCGTTTTTATCAGTTTTTTTGGGATTATCATCCGTTCGTGTCGTACGATGAACAATAGGTTTGTTCAAGTATATATCAAAAACATTTTGTTAAGAAACATTTCCAAGTAAAACAACGAGAGACCCAACGATAGATTTTTATCTATATTCTCTACTTTGTAGTTTCAAGTTCATATTGCAATTTTGTTTTTTTTAATCTTCAGTCCTCAGGCTCACAGTCAAAAAAAAAAAAAAAAAAAAAAAAAAATCTGAGAAACAGTTTTTCAAAAAAAAAAAAAAGAAAAAAGAAAATCATTGAAACCTGCTTCTGGGAAATCAAACATACTGGTAAACGATTTTTTTTTTTTTTTTTGAAACGTCAAAGGTGTATTTTATTTATTGGGAATAAAATACATCAAGCCAATCACTAGTTCCTTACAACAAGAGATTGCAGAGGAAATCAAACATACTGATAAGCGAAATTTGAACTACTAATACATTTTTTCTTGCTTTAATGCTAACGATTTGGTTGAGGTTATGGTGAGAGAGTTCTGCAAGTCTTCTGGTTCTTTGTGTACCACTAGGATATCCTTTAGTCTCGGTGGAGAAAGACAACTTATTCTTGGTTTTGTTCTTTTTGAGCTTGTGTTTCTTGAACGCTGCATTGATTCCTCATTAGTTGCATGATGAAAATGACACTTATTTCCGTTAATTAATCTGTTTCTAACTTAAGTGCTTCTGAGAATCATTGCAGGATATTCTAGGTGTTAGCGTTCAAGTTGATTTTACTTATTTTTCCTGATGTTTTACACACTTTTTTAGACTTCATAGTTAGCAAAGTATTCAAGCAAGCAGAGACAAGGAAGGAATCTGACCTCTAAAAAGTTTCATTCTCACAGAGCAATTGAAGACACTTGGTTGTTACTCGTAGAGATTATTATCACTTTTGATTACTCTGGTCATAGATGAATTTATCAGTTGCTCTCATTTCCTATACTCATGAAGAAATTCAGAAAATACTTTTTGTCAGTTATTTGCTGATTCATTTGAGTCACTGGATCTGGTCGAATTTTGAAACAGGACTTCCACATTCTCTCTCTCTCTCTCTCTTCTGTAAAATATTTCAATGGAGGGGCTCATAAATGCCCTCTCAAATTCAGCTTGTGTGCGTCGTAGTTCCTTCCGCTCTTCACTCCCTCCGGTCTCTACTTCATCTTTATCTGACGGTCTGCACAAACTCCCTATTGGGATGATTGGGAAATTAAAAGCTCCCAAATTAATTGCCGCGTCAGCTCAAGCCCCACATGCTGCTACTTCCGCCCATGTTGATAATACTGTACCCAACAAAGGTTTCCGTTTACCTGAGTTTTTGTTCATGAACTTGTTTGTTGTTTGGTTGATGTCCTTTCTGAATTGAGACCTGTGTTTCCCACTGCCCATTCTTTTCCTGTGTGTAGAGGTACTGGAGAAATGGAGAAATGCTGATGCAGTTTGTTTTGATGTTGATAGCACTGTGTGCTTAGATGAAGGCATTGATGAGCTTGCTGAGTTTTGTGGAGCTGGTAAAGCTGTTGCAGAGTGGACTGCCAGGTTATATATGCTTGTGTGGATTGCATTGCTCAGAAGTTTTTCTGCAAATAACATGTTAAACCTACAGATTTTTATGAACAAAACCTCTTTTTTTCTATCCTTTTGCTTTGGGAACTCCAAATGGAAGGTGTATTGCATAGCAGCTAATACTAGAAAAGCAGTTTGTCCCTCATGGACCCTACAAACTTTCGTTTTTGCATGTATGTAACTTAGTTATTTGCTTACTGACAAATTGCTTATTGTGGCTTTCCGTTTGTCTTCATGTGCCAGGGCAATGGGTGGATCTGTTCCTTTTGAAGATGCTTTGGCTGCAAGACTGTCTCTATTTAAACCTTCAGTATCCCAGTTACAAGATTTTCTTCAGAGGAAACCCCCCAAGTCTGTGTTTCTGTCACTCAAAGTAACATCTAATGTCTTTAAGTTTTTCATCTCTCTCCCTCCATCCCTCCCTCTCTCCCCCATATGGACAATGTACTTGTATATTTTAATATTTGCACATATTTATGCATGATTTTTCTCAAGGATGCTCTTTCATTCTGTAGGATTTCTCCAGGCATAGAGCAATTGATTGGAAAGCTCCAATTGAAGGATACCAATGTATACTTGATTTCTGGTGGCTTCAGACAAATGATCAATGTATGGTGCTTGAGTTCTCTGCAGTGTCCATCTTTTTCCTTGTTTCATTATCTTCTAATTGGTCAAAAAAAAAAAAAAAAAAACTGTTATTGTGCTATGCGATGATTCCTTTGGCAATGGTCGATGTCCCGATTTATAGGTGAAATCAAATTGTTTGTGCTTGTCCTTAAAAAAATAAAAAAAATTATTTCCAAAAAACAGAAAAACCAAAAAAAAAAGTTCAATTCAGCCTGCAGTGGCATGTGCTCGTCATAAAACTTTCCATCGTGTTTGTCAAATACTTTTTATGTTCAGGCTTTTCTAGTTTTTTTCTCTTTATTCTTCTGAGAATCAGTAGTGGAGAAAGATATACCTTGTCTAAATTTGTATTGTATTTGTAGCTTTTCTCAAAGTGTTTCTTCATTTTGCACTTGTTTTGTTGCTTTTTTATTGAACTATGAATATAGACAATCATCTCACGTTCAAAATTAATTGTCCTCATCTAACACTCATTTTGCTGAGGATGCAAGTGGTTTGTGTCCATTTATGCTCCAACTCTTTAATTCTCTCTTTTAACTTTCTATAGGACATCAAATTTCCTGAACGTCCTGAAATTGCCTCAACATGAGCTGGACCATGCTTTAGTTTTTCAGATTTTTCAGGTCAAATACGCATGATCTTATTTATGTTGACAATTTTTGTAATTCTCACTTTTTACTGTGAAGAATTGAGAAGGGATTAGTGCAGAGACATTACTTGACTCATCATTTCAACGTTTAAAACACATAGATCTTAAGCTATTTTGTTTTGACTTACAGATGCATGAGATGATATTCTTCAGAAAATTATTTACATTTTTATTTGTGCTCTGCAGCCTGTAGCATTACAGCTTGGGATACCTCCTGAAAATATTTTTGCAAACAAACTACTGTTTGGAAGTTCTGGCGAGTTCGCTGGATTTGACAAAAATGAACCTACCTCGAGGAGTGGTGGCAAAGCTACTGCTGTTCAAAATATTAGGAAGGTATCTGTTGGAGCTTCTTCGGGCATTGTGGGCTTTTGGGCATTGCTTGGAAGTTATGGTTTTGCTTTTGATGCTTAATGGGGTGTCTCCTGCTGACTCCTTGTTCTTATCTTGGCGGTTGAGCAGGCTTATGGATATCAGACATTGGTCATGATAGGTGATGGTGCAACTGATCTTGAGGTAAAGTTCTTAATATCATCAACAATTTTCTTTTCCTGGTAAAAGTTTGGTACAAGAGGACCCTCTGCACTGGTAGTATGGTGTAAAGGAATGTTGCACAGGTTAATATTAAGGATGTACAAGTGTGTTAACGGGGCCAAGATTATATGAAATCATTTTCTTTATTGAGCTTGGTGAATCAGACTACTAGGGAAATTCACTGAAACATTCACTGAAACTGGGGTTTTGTGAGATGCATCATTGAGCATTTTCAAAACAATTACTTCGAATGGCTCTTGCTTGTCTCATCACTGTTCCTGAATGACTCTCGCTTGTCGTTGCTGTTCCTGAATGACTCTTGCTTGTCATCACTTTTCCTGAATGCAAGCCACAATTCTTTGAGATGGAGATCATTTTCTTTTGTAATCTATTTTAGGCACGCAAACCAGGGGGTGCAGACTTGTTTATTTGCTATGCTGGTGTTCAACTCCGGGAAGCAGTTGCCGCCAAGGCAGACTGGTTGGTTTTCAGTTTTCAGGAATTGATAAATGCACTGGAGTAGTCTCTCATGGCGCATCGGTTTGAATGGGTTCCACCGAAATCTTATTATTTGGATGGTTATATTAGTTATGTATTGAATTTGGTGTGACATCAATAAACATTCTTTGTTGCATTAGTGAATTTGGTTTGGAAAAAACATTCGATGTAGCTTCTTTTTATGGGATTTTAATGCTATTATAAAGTTTAATATCTGTCAAATATATCATTTCCTCTGCATATTCCAAAGTTCAATACCATCTATTATAAGTAGGTGTCATTAAAAATTACTTAGTCAATTATTATATATATATTGATTAATAAATAAGGGAAAGGAAGCTGACTCAAGCTTAGCCTAAGTTGATTTGAATGTATCTAATATGTATGATGCAATTCTTATCCAAATATTTTTATAAAAAATTAATAAAAATAAGTAGAAAATGTTTTAAAAACCGAACCAGCTATCCAACCGGCATTATGACTGGTTTCTGTTGAACCCGGTTAGACCAGGTTGGACCGTTGAATATTATACGTCATAATTTATATATATTTAATATTATTATAAAAAAAAGTAAGCAGAAATAACCCTGGTTGGGCCGAGTCAATAAGAATTGGACTGGCCTCCGATTCTGGTTCAACTGGGTGCAAGTTCGGTTTGGGTTTTAAAACACTGGTATATACTAAAAGTTTTTTTTTTTTTTTTTTTTGTTTTGTTTTTTCAATTATATCGTTTATTTCTCAAAATAAGAGGGCAATAACAATGTCCAAATTAGGATAAAAATTTTAAAAATAAAATAAATAGAATAATGAAGAAAACAGCGGGGAACTCTGGGATTGGTGCAAAAACAGGAACGAAGTGATCCTCCTCTCTCCGCGTCTATAAATTGTAATCGGGCGCTCTCGCAGTTTTAAGTAATTTTCTGGTTTCGCCTGAATCCAGTAGCGGTTTTCACGATCCGGATACATGACAGAGGACAGTTGCTCCAAAGCGTCTGAAGAATCCATGGCGAATGGGACTCAACTAGCTAGGCAAAGGTGCGAGAGAAGTTCCCTCCTCAAAGGGTCAAAGTCCTTTTCCCTTTTCCCGTAAGCCGTGTCTGTATCAGATTCCTTTTACTGAAAGCGATTAGTTCATTGCCTAGTCAGTGTAATACCATCTCAGGGGCCTGAATCGTGTTCTCGATTTCCGTAACTATTCTGGTTTGGTAGCTGTGGTTTCGGATGCAAGTGATTTCGTGATGTTTGCTTTGGTTTGCTTTTGTTCCATTAGAGGGGAAAAGCTTGGGATGAGGACTCCCGGCTTTTGGATTTGTTCTGTCAATGGAATTTGTGGCAAGGAGGCTATTTGGGTGTGGGTTTTTGGTGTCTTTCTATCCCGGGAACTCGAGATAGCATTAAGTTGGTCGAATATGGCTTTTGTTTTCTCTCCTAAATTCCCATTCCGATGGCTGATTTTGGACTTTTTGGATTTTCATGTTACGAATTCGTATGTGTACGATGTTTGTGTTTCGGTTGATGATAAAGAATCCTTTTTGGGAAGTGTTAAAAGTTTTAGGGTCTGACTGTTTGTTCTTTGTTGCACACTCTCTCTCTTTCTCTCACTCTCTCTTTCTCTCACTCTCTCTTTCTCTCACTCTCTCTTTCTCTCTCCCTCTCTCTGTTTCTCTCCCTCTCTCTGTTTCTCTCTCCCTCTCTCTGTTTCTCTCTCCCTCTCTCTGTTTCTCTCTCCCTCTCTCTGTTTCTCTCTCCTTCTCTCTGTTTCTCTCTCACTCTCCCTCTCTCTCTCTCTCTCTCTCTCTGTTTCTCTCTCCCTCTCTCTCTGTGTTTCTCTCTCCCTCTCTGTCTGTTTCTGTCTCCCTCTCTGTCTGTTTCTCTCTCCCTCTATCTATTTTTCTCTTTCTTCCCCCCTTTCTCTCTGGTGGAGGTCGCCGAGTGACCAAAATTATTCTTCTGAGATGCATTTCGTGTCTTGGTTTCTGCATATTGTAACACACGCAAGTTTCTGTTTTGTGATGTAGTGACCATCTAAGTTGGTGTTTGTATAGGACTTTACCCGTTTTTTCTGAGACTGTGAATACAAACTCCCAAATACAAAATTCAGTAAACTCCAATGCTGCTGTGGAGACCCGAACCCAAGACTTAACCACGGCAATAACTCCCATGGGACCACTGAGCTATTGCCCAAGTTCCCCCAGATTTTACCCTTTTCGACTGATTGAACTTTTATACAGGACTCATCTTTGAAAGATTCCTATTCATAGTTCAGAAGAAAAACTCATGATGTGCTTCCTTAATGAATAATGAACGCATTGGTCTCAATGAAAGTTCTCTAATTGCAGATGATGGAAAGAAGGGAACTCTCATCAACATCTTTTGATTTTTGTCCATGTGATTTGTAATTCATTTATTTTTCTTTAGAGAAACATTTTTCTATTAAAGAAAAAATGGCTTGAGGGGATCAGGTTCATATCCTATCTCTTTTGGAGATGGAAGTATGCTTCACATAAGAATGCTTAGATCGGAGATTCACGACAAGTTTAAAAGAGAGGCATATGAACAAGGCCCTAGATTCTTGTTATGAAAAATGTGTGCATCAATTGGGAACTGTTCTCATTGTCCCAGAACTACCAATTAAAAATTAATAGTGAAATAACAGTAAGCATAGTTTTATTCTCAAATCTTAACGTGTAGCCTCTGATGCTGGTATGATGTTCTATTACCTTTGTGTCTTAGTGCATGATAGTTCTACATTTTGTCATTTTGAAAACTATTGGCAGGAAAAAGAGAAAGTGGGACCAACCTGCAGAATCTTTCTTGTCAGCGGGGTTGGCAGTTCCTGGAATTTCATTTGGTGCTTTAGGAAATCTTTCTGGAATTACCCTACCAGGGGTGTGCCCTATTTCTGGTGCTGTTTTGGCAAATGGACTTCCAGGGACAGGTGCTACCATTCCACAAACAATTCAAGGCTCCAGTATTCAGCAGAGTGCCGACGCAATTGTTCAAAAGCTAAATCAAGTAAATTTTCCCTCAAGTATTTGATTTGTTGTGTCTTCATAATTTGCTTCCGATATTTCCAAATTGTTTTTGCATGCAAATTACTTGGTTATCGGTTCAATGGTCTCATGGGGGAATCTCTAGTTTGAGCTCATCAGATCCTTTTTTTTTTCTTTTTTAAATGATGATCTGTTACTGCTGTTGTAAAGAATACATATCATGAACAAAGGCACCATGTTTCTACTGAATAAAGTACATATTGTAAGTTACAATGGTAGAGAATACTCATGGATGACTCAATTCTTTGTACCCCTGTCTTAGCCAAAAATTCAGCCAAGGAATTTGCTCATCGATGCACATTTGATCAAACTGTACCGCCATCTGATGCGATTCCTAGGAGCTTATCCAAGATTAGCCTTAACTCCACTAAGGGGAGGAAGATTGGCTTGCACAGTTTATGACTAATGCCGGAATTACCTTCAAGTTGCACTTAGATGGCAGATTGCTGTCTGAGTATCTTTATGCATGCTAGCAATGCTCTGACCTCAGCTTCATTTGAGGTGCATGGGTCTAGGGGTCCTAGTAAGAAATCCCAATATCATATACTGACCCTCACTGTTTGATCCTACTGAAGTTATCCATGGGTTTTTTTTTCTTTTTTTGGTAATGATCCATGGGGTTGAATGTGAGAATCCGTGTATTTCCTGATTTACTGCCTCTAATCATATCTCTATTGCTGTAAATGGATTTTCCCATTCGCACTTTTACTTATAACTCATTTTTTCTAAAGGTTCACTGGTAACTTTTGCTGCATGTGACATTTTATTTGTTCAACATCTGCATAGTTGATTTTACTTTGATTTAACGGTTGTCATTTTCAGCCCAAGATTCAAGATGAACTTATAGCAAGGGAGATTGTCATAAATGATGCAGAACCTACTGTGCGCTACAAACTTACAAAGCGTCAAACACAAGAAGAGGTGAGAAGTGAATTTTTCTTCATTGATTTTTTTCTTTTCCGTTTTCTTTGTTTTTGTTTCAGAGCTCAAATGGTAATTCCCAAACTTCAAGTACATGTGGTCTTTTTTTTTTTTTTTTTTTTTTTTTTTTTTGCAGATCCAGAAAAGCACAGGTGCAGTGGTGATAACTAGGTAAGATTTCTGGTTTTATAACTTGATTTCTCATAAACATGGATTACAACTATTCCTTTTTCTCTTTTTGTTCAGTTTAATGCAGTCTTTATCATCTATCCAATACCTCTGTATGTGTTTATCATGAGAGAGTAGTGCTATTTTTTCTCGAAAAATTGACAAAAATCTTAACAGTTTTATGCTATGAACTAAGTATATGCCAAAAAGATATTTTCAAATAAAATACAACTGAAAAATATGCAACTGATTCTAGCTATCTTTGAGTTGTGGTTTCATTGCTTTCTATTTGTTGAATGTGTAGGGGCAAGTACCGGCCACCGAATGGATTGCCTGACAATGAAAAGCCTTTATACCTTCATATTTCCGCTGGTGCTCATGTACGTCTTCATTATTTAGCCGTGCAGTCAATCTCAAAATGCGCCATTAGCTGCCATCTAGTTGCTAATGCTTGCAGTAGTCTCATGCATTTGGAAGTTCCTTGCAAAAGGAATACATTTAAGTTGCATGTTCAGAACGACACTGATTATTATGCTTATGATTGTATGTGAAATTAGCCCATGGTGGAATGTAGCATATGGATGACTTTTTATAAATTTAGGAAGAAAAAGAGCTATACTTGCAAATTAATCCAGTTTTTTATTGTTATAAGTTGTGTAATGACTATTTTGTTTAACTTTGTAATGCTTCTTCAGTTAAAAGATACAGTTGAACTTATCAAGGCTGTTGACCGTGCAGCTGCTATGGTGGAAGAAATAATGAAGCAAGGGCAGAATTCACAATCAGTGTCTACCTCCTCCCATGCAGTAATTAGTACTGGCTTGCAGGTTCGCTTTATTGACATAAACAGAAGGTTTTCTTGTGAATAAACTTTTAATATTTCTGACTGGCCTGTGAATAAAAACTCAGGTTCCGAAAATCTTGAGTGCATGTGTATTTTTGGGTTTTGAACCTGATTCGTTGCTGAACATTCCTGCTCGTATCCGAGGTCCAAATGTAAGCATATTATTTCAATTTTTTCATAATTTTTCCTTGATTCTTTTCATCTTAGTTATGCCACTGTTGAATGTCAATTGTATAGGATTTAGCATTTCAATTATGTTGCTTTTACGTTAATTTTTCATATTTTCTCTACATTGCATTATGAATTTGTTTCCTCTTGAGAATTTTTACTACATCTGTAAACAAAGATGAGAGATTCTAATGTTTGAAGCTTTTCTCTGACTTCTCCATACAACTGGGAGAGAATGTTTTTTGTGCTGGTGGTGGTTGGGATGTGTGCATGCAGGACCAGTATATAAATCACATTATGAATGAAACAGGAGCAGTTGTTGTGTTAAGAGGATGTGGTTCAGGAAATGTTGAAAGCTCACATGGTGTTGATGGTAAGGTTGAAAATTATTGCCCACATATGAATATCTTGCAATTCTGGAGTCTTTCATTTTCTATTTCTTTCTGTTGATTATTTGTTTGCATCCTTCTTTCAGACAATCAGCAACCTCTGCATTTATACTTGTCAAGTAACAATATAAGGAGTCTTGAAGCTGCAAAACTCCTGGCTGAAAATCTCTTGGATACTATCAGTGCTGAGTGTGGTGCTTCTCGGTCAGTGGCAGTAATTTGAGATCTGTTCTACTACTAGCAGGTTCAGTTTGCATGCATAGCTATTAGGCCTAGATTACTTGGGTCTTCTTCAATATGAAATTGGACAATGTTTATTTCTTCTTCTTTTATTTATTTATTTATTTATTTATTTTTAACTTTTCCAAATGGTGTCTTTAATATTGTGGGTGGTAGTATGTTTGTTTTTGTACATTTTTCCACAGAAAAATTCCTGGATTTTTTCTAGTGGTGGAAACTATATAGTCATGGGTTGTGTATACTTCCTTCAAGTATAAGGATCCGTATCTATTTCAGAGAAGAGAATATGTTCTTCATAAGTCTAGAAGTTCTATAGTTGCTTCAAAGTGGTGTTGCACATCGGCATCTTGTAGAGCTCACTCTCCTTCTTAGAAGTGATTTAGTATTTGATCTCTTTGAATGGTGTGATATTCCGGTGCTTATATATATTTTTTGTCCATATGGGGAGTTTTCGATATTTTTTTTCTTTTAATGGAACTGTTATTCTCTTCTGATTAAAAATTATGATCCAGCATTGGATCTTGTTAAGAATTGTGTTCTAGTCTGGCTGTTGGGCAAGTCAATGAAAATGGTAAGTCATGTAATTGCTCGTCTTTTTCTCGAAAATTTATGCTTGATATGTTTTTGTCTGTTGATGCTAGTTCTGCGCTTTCAGTAAAACAGTCTTTGAGGAAAGAGAACACTTGTTTGTCTGGAAAATTTGTTGTGTCATTTCCCAATATTCAGTGTCTTAATCAAATAATATCTCTTACTAAAACCCTCACTGTTTCTTTGGATCTCAAAAAAATTATTCTTATCACGTGATTATTTTTATTTTTCCCGGTATGTGCAGTTTCTTGATCCACAATGCATGTACTGCCGTCTATAATGGATAAATGCTATGTGTACCTTACCCAACTCTTGTTTGGCGCAGGGTTTCTTCGTCTAGGGTGTACAGTGCTGTTCCACCACCACAGCAGTTATTGACAACCTTTCCAAGCTGTACAGTGGAACAAAAAACAGAGACCAGTGCATCTGCTACTTTGGCATGCTCACCTGTGTGGTTGCCTCCTGTGCCTCCAAATTTCCCTGCTATATCATCAGTTCCTTCTGTGGTTACACCATCTGTGGTCTCCACCACCTGCCAGCAAGTAACCCCTGTGCCACCTGGTGGCACTGCTGGCTATGTGCAGCCACATACAAATGCTAATGGTTATCCGCAATTGTCAGTACACAGAGGAACAAGTTACAGTGGGTATGGTGGTATATACCCACAAGCTACACCGTTGCAGCAAGTTGCCCTAGCACTTAAGCAAGCACCTCCATCAGCTGCTTCTACAGTTTCTTCAACAACTCCAGTGGCTAACACTAAACCAAATCCCGCCTCCAGTGTAGCAGCTTCAGCTACTGAAGTAGATAAAAGGAAACGGAAATTTCAAGAGTTGCCAGTGCTTCCAAGAGGGCCAACAGACATGCACCAGGTATTGCTTGCATTTTCTGGCGGTTGAGGAAGGTGCTGGTGAACTCCTAACTGCAATTTTATTATCACAGAAACTAGATTAAGTGACCTACTTTAGGAAACTAAAACACATTTGACCTTTTCGAGGTCATTGTTAGTTTTGAAGACGATACTGTGTCATATCTCCTAACAGCTTGTACTCTTAGTTTAAGCTTAGCTTGGAGTGCCTTTATTTTCTATTCTAAATTTATTCTAAATGCAGGTTATTGCCTGTGTTTTTAGTCTTACAAACCAGTGCTAACAAACAATGAAGTAATAAAGAAGGGAAAAAAAAAGGAAACCCATTATTATCAATTAAAAAGCACATAAATAAGATAAACACTGTCTTTTTTTTTTTTTTTTTTTTTCTTTGACTGCTTGATTGTTCATCTACAAGGTTAGTTTTCTTCTTTTGTAAAGAACAAGATCTTCCTGAGAAATTCATAGATGCTTTTGATAGGATGCGTAAACACTCAATATGTGACCAAGTGTGTTCTGGAAGAATATTTTACTCTTATTTGTTAGGGTATTAATAGAGCTATAAGATTTGAACTGCTTGTCGAGACCTAAGGCTGCAGTTATGAACTGAAAGTTAAAGCTACACAAATTAGCTCTAATAATACTCACATCATTTACTGATATGATCATTTTTGGCAAGAGCATTGCTGCATTCTCTTCATTTGTGTGATTCCAGACATACCTGCTCTAAGGATATTAATCCAATGCGATTTTCATCAAATTTGTGAATTAGATGTATCACAGTTACCATATGGCATGGTCTCAAAGGGCTTTGTGCAATTTTTTTTTTTCAGTTTAGAATTGTAGATGTTCGAGGTGCATCCAATGTAGATATACTCAAAGTTTAAAACTACCTGAAGAATTTTGCCACCGCTCATATGATTTCCATTCAAAATTTTTATCTTCTCTTTAGTTTTTTTACTTGGAAGGCTATTTTCTTTGGAACCAGCTGATTTTTGTTACCACCATTCCAGGTATTTTCTCTGACCTTCTATGAAGCTTACAGGGGCTGGTTCTGGACCTGTCCATTGGGTTCTTGGTTTGCATGTTAAACAGGATTTCACAATTGGAAATTTGCCACGACGCAACAGTCAAGCTTGAGAAATGCTTTTATGTACTAACAATAGAATTTATTTTCTGATGTGACAGGTCGAGATTGATTTTTTCCTGTTTTTGTTTTTTTGAGTTGATATTATCTTATTAAGGGGATTTGGATGTTGAATGTGGTTTTCCAGAACTCATGTCCAGGGTCAGAGTTTCTTAAACCAGGTGTTACTTTGGAGGATCGAACCATGAGAAACATTTCAAATATGCCACCGCCTAAGAAGTTGATCCAGACAGATTACAATGGGATAATGCCCCCTCTTCCAAGGAGTATGCCTCCACCTCCACCAAAGTTCTCTTCACCTGCTCCACCTCCACCTTCAAAGTTTATACCTCCACCTCCACCTGTCCCAAAGTTCACCACAGAATCTCATGAAAAGCCTCTGAAAGCTCTTGAGGAGACATCTATGGGAACAAAGCCAACAGCAAATGTGGTCTCAGGTAGCATTCTCTCCCACATATTTCATGAAGAACTAGTGAATTTCTGTTACTTCATTGTTGTGTTTTTCATTGATATGGTTCTAGTTGTGCACCTGAGTCCAACTGTTTCGTAGGACTTTTCTATGCTAGGGTCTTAGTCACAGAGGTAGACCCATGAGATTGGGACTTGTGTTATTGCTGCTTTTCATGAAGAGATGTTCCAGTTCTTTTTTTTAAATCTTCTTAAACTAGGTAATGATGCCCGTTAGGATTTATTCAACAGCTAGAAAGCCTCTTGATTAGGTACTTCCTTTTTTGAGTTATTGGCTAATTACTTTTGTTCAAGTTTCTCTATGAACTACATTCCGTCATAGCTAGATTTTTTCATACTCATATGTCAAGCAGTCACTTCAAGGCTCTTTATAAAGAGGCTAACTCTCTTAGTGAATTACTCTTTATCCACTAGGTTCAGTAATTAGATTTATCGCATTTGGAACTTTCTTTCGAAAAGCTCAAGGGTAATCCTATCTGCCTTGTGTGGTCAATTTTGTTTTTCCTACCATACAGAAGACACTTAGGTAGATCAAGAGACTTTTGAGGCTTCTTTTTCTTTTTCTTTTTCTTTTTTTTGTTGTTGTTTCTCACACCTGACAAGAGAAGGGTGACTGCTCTAACTTCTCAGTTGATTTATATATCCTTAATCCTTCTGTACTTGTGAGTGGTTCTACTTGAGAAGAACGTGTTTCTACTTCAATAGCTCCTGATCAACAGTTACATACAGCCAACGTGACAACCTTGAGTATAATTTTACTTGGTTGCGTTGTATCAAAGCCTTGAGTTTAATTTACTTGGTTGCACTGTATCGAACTTTAGATACACTAATAAAGCTGGCAGAGTATGGAGACGAAGATGACGAGGATGAGGAAAATGAAGAAGATGTCTCCAGGAGCAGTTTGAGGAGAACTGCTGCGTCGAAGCCATTCTGGGCAGTATGAGTTGATAAGTATGAAGCATCAACAAGTTACCTGCAGACAATGCGAGCACTATGAAGAGCACAGATGCTGTTTTCACCATCTCAATGCATTACAGCCTCTGTAAACATATGCAGTGCCGGGTTCGCAGAACCCCACCTCTTGCTCTTGAGAGCTCGGTGAGGGAGGTGGTGAGCCAGGGGCCATGTCCTTTCTGCTATTCAGCGTTCGGTTTGCTCCTCCCACAATTCAACCATGTAGCAAGGTGGCAAAAACAGAGTTTGTACTAGAAACATGGATAAGACTGTTGTAACATATATGTTAGCGAAATTCATTCCATTGTATTGGTATCCCAATGTTACTTTCATTTTTTCTTGCTTCCAGCTTATCCAGTAGTATTTTTGCTTTTCGTTTGATAAATGACTCCATAATCATACTTTTGTCTTCAATGTTAAGTTTTAAAGTTAATATTCTCCTTGTGCTAATTAACATGCTTAGTGATTTTTCTTTAATATCAGAATGGAGAATCAGATTTCAGAGATAATAATTTTTTAAAATAATAAATTAACGACTATAATGGGAAAAGGAAACATTGGGTATTCTCCGGCCATTAATTTCTTTCCTTTTCTCTTAACATATTAAAATATATATATATATATATATATATATATATATATATGTATATATATCACGTAGCTAGAGAGAAAAGTTCCGTTTAGATAAGAGTATGACATTTTTAAAAATCCATTAATACTAAACTTAATCTATTTTACCTGCACTAGATTCAAATAAAAAAATTTCGTTAAAAATGCTTAGGAATTGACAGTCACTACACGTAAAACCGTTCTGTAGTTCATGTATTAGAACTAAATCCTTTTCCTGTAATAATAAAGTCTACGCATTAAAGCTCCAAGTTCAATCATGGGGATGGAGTTTGGTATATGACAGCCAACTTTTTTTGTCTTCTCTACGTAATTGGGAGCTGCAAATTCCGCGGTGTTATTCAAAAGCAAGGCTACGAGCTTACAAAGGAGAGTACTTTTGGTCTCTCATGCTTCCCTCCCTAACTTCAGAAAAGCTGCGAAGAGGGACGTCAGTGGTGATTAATGAAGTTATACCTTCACTGTCTTCTCACTACATAAAAGTGGTGAAGTTCCGTGATTTCATGGGAAACCCAGATGGGTTTCTCATCTGTTATTTTTGAAAAAAAGATTCTCCGTTTCTTTCTCGCGTGGAAGTTAATCGCATAATTCAGATTCTCTGGTAGATGCCTTCGGAGGCATTTTAAAAAGGAAGGAATCTCTGTAGTTAACAGTGAGGAGGATTGCTGCGCGTGGGTTCCCTTTAATTCCACAACGCGCCCATATCTCCTATAAGAGGTTGTTGACGAAGACGCAAACATTATATCGAATTCCAACCAAGGGTTCGTGGAAGGTCAGGCTTTCATATTTGTGAAGGATCTTAATATTCTTTGTAGAGTTTTGCTTTTTCCAGTTTAGGATTGCTGGGGTCTTGAATTGGTGGAGTTCGAGTTTTTCAGAGATTACCATAGTCTTTTAGCAGTTTTGTCGATTTGTACGACACTTGGGGTTACCTTCGTGTTCTCTGACAATTCTGCCATTATTATATACTGTTTCAAGCTTCAACCTCTCAAAGATCGAAAAATTTTTAACTTTTGTTTTTCACTGTTCAAGCATGGTGAGTTTTGAACTTGTTCTTTAGTGCTTTTGTTTTTCTTTCATTTGGCAGCTTCTTTGGCTTTTCCGAATTAGAGAGTTCCTGTTCAAGCATATGCCAGTGGACTCTTTTGTCAAAAAAGCTCACCTTTTGGAAGTTGAGATTCTGGTTCTCAAGGCTAGTTGTATTACTGTCGAGTGTTGACAGAAACAGCCCTTAAAAAAATCATTGAGTTACCCATGTTCCATACTTCCATTGTCAGCTGACGATGGAAAAGGGGTTTACTGCGCGAAACCTGTTTCGTCTTCCCGACTTTATTTTCTTCTGGGCTGCTTTCGCTTTTTGTCCTCCTTATCCAGCTTTTATCTCGTTAGCGCCCACTTGCTCTTTGCTTATTTGCTGATCAGAGCTTAGAAGTTAAAAACGAATTCGACTCTGAGATTCATATGCGAGATTCCAGTTCGAGTAATCTGGTTGGTATTATTTGACTTTGTCTGCGAGATTTATGAACTGGGAAGTGGGGAGGAATTTCGAACACGGAGTACAAGACTCCTATTTTTTTATTTTTCTCTATTCTTGGACCTGCTTACACAGCTTGTTACTTGGTAGCGGGTAAATTTTATGTATTTATTTATTTTCTCTCGATTACCGTGCTTCTCCTCTTTCCAACCTTTTATGGGTCAGGGAAGGATATCATCGTGGTTCTTTCAGGCTTCTGAGTTCGATCATCTTATTTATCGGAGCTTGTTCCCGCGAATGTCTCTTCCGCTTTTATTTGTTGGGCTGTATTGATTGTCGGGTTCTATAATTTTTTTTTATTCTGAAGTATGTTTCTTCGTAAATGCTTTGATGGCAATGTTCGATGCAAGTATCTTTTGATTTCAGATTTTTTCTTGTTCTAACTGTTGTCATCACTTATCCATTATGTCATTGCAGGTCCTGGGCACAATGGAATTTCATTGGCTGTATTTGTTTCTAATTATTCTGGGAATTGTTAGAATTGGTGAGGCGAGGTCTATTGGAGATCAGCCCCTTGCAAATATTGCTATCCATAAGACTACATATGCTATTCATGACTCAGCATTTGTCAAGGCTTCCCCTTCTGTTATGGGGGTCAAGGTAGCCGGACATGCATGGTGTTTTTTATTTATTTTCCCATTGTCTTTTGCTCCTTTTCATGGTTATCCTTTCTCCTCTCTGTTCAAATATTTCTGAAAGTTTCCTATCATGACATCTTGTTGTTTTATGGGTAAGAATCTGTAGCATGAGATATGTTGTCCACCTATGTGAATTCTTTCACTAACAGACTGTTGTCAGGGTGAAAATTCGGTGTGGGTGAATGTAACATTTGGTTGGCCCAACCCATCAGATGATGATTGGATAGGAGTTTTCTCTCCGGGAGATTTCAAGTAAAGATTCAAAATTTTTTGTTTCAAAAGTTATCTCTATTGTGCTAGATCCAAGTAATATAATAGGCCCTGATTTGACATTTTGGAAATGTTCAGTGTGTCAACCTGTGAACGAGAGAACAAAAGGGTGCAAGCTCCATACTTGTGTACTGCACCAATTAAGGTTTGTGAAGGGGTTCAGTCCGAATTGATGTATAATCTTTGTTCAATGCATGTAAGTAATGAAATGTGATTATTTTGCAGTACCAATTTGCAAACTACTCCAGCCCTGATTACAGGAACACAGGAAAAGGAGTCATGAAACTTCAATTGATCAACCAGAGATCTGATTTTGCATTTGCATTATTTTCTGGTGGACTGTCAAACGTATGTTCACAAAGTACCCCATCTTTGCTCTTTGTGATTCATTCTCTTAGCTCAATTTGATTTGTGTTGTTGCTTTTACAGCCTAAGCTCATTGCAGTGTCAAATAAAATAACTTTTGCAAATCCTAAGGCTCCTCTTTACCCCCGACTGGCACAGGGGAAGGCTTGGAATGAGGTTATTTTTCTTTTTGTTTTAAGTTTTTACATCCTTGGACTAGATTATAAGACGTCAATGATGCAATATTCTTTGTTGAAAGAGGAATATTATCTTAAGTCTCTTTTCTGTAATGCAAAAACTATGAAGGCACTAAGAACTGACTCTGTGTATGATACCCAGATGACAGTAACTTGGACTAGTGGATACAGTATTGAAGAAGCTGAACCTTTTGTCCAATGGGGTAGAGTTGGTGGGCATCAGATTCGCTCCCCAGCTGGGACCCTGACATTCTCTCGTAATAGCATGTGTGGTATGGAATTTTTTTCTGTTCTTTGAATTTGTATATTGTAAACTTGGTTGCAATCAACTTGAATTCATATTTAGCAACTCTGTATCCTATTATACAGGTGCTCCAGCCCGTACTGTTGGGTGGCGGGATCCAGGATTCATACATACTGGCTTTCTGAAAGATTTGTGGCCAAATGCTATGTATGTTTCATGAGATCCTAAGTATTTCTCTTCAAATGGCCCCCATGCCTACCACTGATTGTTCTACACTAACTGGTTTTTAAAGGTTACATTAAAATGTTCCTTGCACATGTGATAATGACAAGTAAGCTTAGCTCGGACTTTGAGATTGGATTTTTCTTCCACACTTAAATCTCCACATAGGCATTCAATGTATCAGCAATCACATTTTTGAGAAAGGGCACGTTACAAAACAAAACATTAGAGAGTGTGAACCCTTAGAATGAGGGATTGAAGGATGTCCCTCTCTTTGGCAAGGGCATCAGTTTGGCAATTTACACTTTGAGACATATGAGACCAGGATATAGCTACCTGAGAGGTGTCTTGCATTTCAGAAAAGATCAATGCACTCCAAGGAGGAGCCTTCTTCCTTAGGAACTTCTGCTATACTGCTTTCCATTATGGTTATTAGAATATCAGTGAATTCTGTTTTTCTCTAGTTGATTTGAAGCTTCTTAACCTGTCATTTTCAATCTAGGTACACATACAAGTTGGGACACAAACTATCTAATGGATCTTATGATTGGAGCCAAACCTATGCTTTTAAAGCTTCACCTTTCCCTGGCCAGGATTCACTTCAACGCGTAATCATATTTGGTGACATGGGAAAGGTTCGTATTTGGAAATTTTATCAATGCAAAACACAAAATAAAGTCAAGTGAACTCCTTTGGGACATGCCAATAGAAAAGTTTCAGCAGTTCGGCCACACCAATAAAAGTTTATTTGACTAGGACAGCTTAAGTCAAAGCTTTTATTAGTTGATATCTGAATTTGACTAGATTGATATCAAACCAATCATTTGTCAACAGTTCACCTTATTCTTTTGCTACTCAGGCTGAACGTGATAGTTCAAATGAGTTTAACAATTACCAACCAGGCTCTCTGAACACTACTGACCAGCTTATCAAAGATGTGAAGAATTATGACATAGTCTTCCATATTGGAGATCTGCCTTATGCAAATGGATATATCTCACAGTGGGATCAATTTACTGCACAAGTGGAGCCCATTGCTTCAGTTGTTCCATATATGACAGCAAGGTTGATATTTTTTAAATTTTTATAAGGTCTTTGTGAAGGTATCTTTCACCTTGTTGAAATTAATCTTGTAGTTTTTCATTTCAGTGGTAACCATGAACGTGACTGGCCCGGGTCTGGTTCCTTTTATGGAAATATGGATTCAGGTGGAGAATGTGGGGTTGTAGCAGAAACCATGTTTTATGTGCCTGCCGAAAATCGGGCCAAATACTGGTACTAGAACATGAAATATCATTTATAGTTCATACAGATAACTTAATGGATGCTCTTCTTGACCAAAAAGATTTCTATACCATTTTGAGCATTCCATATATGTGTAGCTTTTTCTCTGTCTGCTCTTGCTCTCTCTAATATGATGTTGTTAGAGAGAAATCAAACACTGCTACCAGTTTGAACAAATCACATGATACTCTTTACTTGTAGTGATATTTATAATATGTGTTGTCTATTATTGTACTTACAGGTACTCAACAGATTATGGAATGTTCCGCTTTTGTATCGCTGACACTGAACATGATTGGAGAGAAGGGACTGAGCAATATAAATTTATTGAAGAATGCTTTGCAACAGTAGACAGACGTAAACAACCGTGGCTTATCTTCCTTGCACATAGGGTGTTAGGGTACTCTTCAAATAGTTGGTATGCGCAGGAGGGGTCCTTTGAAGAACCCATGGGGAGGGAGAGTCTTCAAGGACTTTGGCAGAAATACAAGGTTGATCTTGCATTTTACGGGCATGTCCACAACTATGAAAGAACATGTCCTATCTACCAGGTACACTTGAAGATTTCTGTTTTGTCATGCTTGTCTGTTAATGTTGTTTCTGTGACATATTTTCATTCCCAAAAAATTTCCACACAGGTGGTGTTTCTCTGCTATGAAATCCCTTCGCAAAAATTGTTTGTCAAAAAGTTGTTAATATTTTCCTAAAAAAAAAAAAAGTTGTTAATATGAATGTGATCAATGTTTCTTGTTGTAAACATAAAACAGTTAAGGGTGAGAGCTGATGGTAGCATGCTTCTTTTGGAGTTATCCGTGACCCAGAAGACAAATACCCAACTTAAGAATAAGCCAATCTATGACTTGCTAGTAATCTTTGTACCAAATCTTCATCAAAAGCATCATTTGATACGTGGCTATGAACAGTCTACTTGTCTTTTGGATGACTCGCAATTTGATTTCTTCATCGTGAGAAAGAAAAAAAACAGTTGTTACTCCTGAAACTTTATATTAACAACTCATACTTGTTACTTGCTGCAGAACATCTGCACAAACAATGAGAAAAACAACTATGTTGGTCCTCTGAATGGAACCATCCATATCGTTGCCGGTGGTGGAGGTGCAGGTTTAGCAGATTTTACAACTCTTCAAACAAGATGGAGCATTTACAAGGACCATGACTTCGGATTTGTAAAAATGACAGCATTTGATCATTCTAGGTTGCTAGTTGAATACAAGAAGAGCAGAGATGGAAAGGTGTATGATTCTTTTACAATTAATAGGGACTATCGGGACATTTTGGCGTGCACTGTAGACAGCTGCCCAAGACAGACAATGGCCTCATAGATATCCTCATCTTCTCATTCTTTTAGGGTTGTCTTCAGCAGTAAGTTGTATGAGTTCAGATTGTAGTTGAGAGTATAGTTGTCAGGATTCAATAAATATTTTTATCATGGTCTGGTAATATCAAGAAAAAAGGGCCATTGTTTAGGCTTTACATACCAATATTAGTGTCGGAAATAGATGTGTTAAAATTTAATAGATCCGTGCTAGTTTTGGTTTTACCTGGTTCAATCTAGTTCATTTCATTATGCCATATTATATCATTTTGTTTCTTATGTTTCTAGCTTCTACATATGATTTTGTTGATTCCTTCACATCAAAACCGCATGGTTGAGAAACAGACATGAAAATGTTTGATTCTGGTTTAGTCAAGATTACACCGGCAGGTTCACTTCAGTTTTTCAAAATACTAAGATGAAAAGTAAAAATAAAAGTGAATATTATTACTTCAAGAGAATTATTTCTTACCCTATAGTACTCAGCAAATAATGAATGGATGCTTGCTTAGTGGCCAAGTATATCTGTGGTTTGTTGCTCTTTTTCAATTCTTTCCACAACAGAGCAGAAAGAAAAGGAAACAAGCAAACCAAAGGAATAGAGACTAGAGACCTTGAGACAAAAGATGAAGAGGGAGGATGAGCCAGATAAAATCAAATGGGTGTAATAGTTGTTTTAGTGACTTGTGAAATTCTCTCTTTTTCAGAAAAGTTGAACCCAAGGTAGGATCAAACCCCAATTACACTAATTTTGTCGCAAATGAAATAGGGACAACACGAAAAGCTAGCGCCGACCCGGACCAACGAAAAACTAGAGGCGACCCGGACCCATGAAAAACTAGAGTCGACCTGGACCAACGAAAAACTAGAGTTGACCCAGACCAACGAAAAACTAGAGTTGACCCAGACCAACGAAAAACTAGAGTTGACGCAGACCAACGAAAAACTAGAGTTGACCCAGACCAACGAAAAACTAGCGTCGACCCAGACCGATGAAAAACTAGAGTTGACCCAGACCGATGAAAAACTAGCGTCCACCCAGACCGACGAAAAACTAGAGTTGACCCAGACCAACGAAAAGCTAAAGTCGACCCGGACCAACAAAAAGCTAGAGTGCTAGAGTCGACCCAGACCGGCTCAGATTTTCTTTCTCATGTCCGAGTCGATTTTGAGTCCCGGGTTGCACAACCTTACTTATTAAAAAGCTTACCATGAGGGGTCTTGAGCATTAGCTCAGTGGTCCCATGGGAGTTATTGCTGCGAGAGGTCTTGGATTCGGGTCTTCACAGCAGCATTGGGAGTAAAACTTGTATTTGGGAGTAAAATGTATTTACTTTCCTCAAAAAAAAAAAAAAAAAAAGCTTACCATGAGATAACAGCAAGCATCATGAGTCCCAAACAAGTTTTAACTCCTCATATTATAACAGCAAGTAGGTTTTGCAATATCCTTGTACTAATCACCCAAACCATGGTATGAGATGGTTGTGTTGGCCCCCTGGACTCATGGTTTGCTTTCTAATGCAGCAAAATGATTCAGCCACTAATCCACTGTCCCTTGATCCCCAAGACAACCAAGTACCAACTGAGCTCTCTTTGCAGATTCTGTCCCTTCCCAAAGGCTCTAATCATGAACTGCAAAAGCTCAGCCAAATTATTGAAAAGTTTGATGAGAAATTCAAGGCATAATAATTTTTAAGAGGTAAAGAGAGAGAGAGATCCTCCTGTCTAATATCAAATGCATTTATTAAGAGAAAAGAAAAAGAGAGAAAGTTACTATCATATCTAAAGCAGCAGGTTGTATTTTGTTTTTATGTAATTAGCTGAGACATCTCAAATTAGATATCAAAGTGATTTCAAGGCACAGTATGACCACAATATTTCATACTGTCTCTTTTGGTATCTGAGACATAAAGAGCAATTTCAATTTCTATGGAGATTTAAAACTTCAATTCTTAGAATCAAGATTGGGAGGTTGGGAATGCAGATAGACCTAACTCTCAGCACCATTCAAGGAAAATCCAAACCCTCAAAAATGTCAAAATATTTAACAAGGAAGACTCCATTGTCTTCTTGTAACATTGGGGCGTAGCTATCAACATGGGACTATGATTCAGTCAAAGGCCTGCATTTTTTTTTTTTTTTTAAATATCAAATTTTGATTATTTTAAATTCGAATTGAAATAGTAAACTTATTAATTTTTTTTTGTATTTCCATTTGTCAATGTAGAGTTGTAGACTATAAGACATAAATTGATTAAGGGAGAGAAACCGTTTTTTGTGGATTATGAAAATGGAAAGAGGAGAAATGGGGGAGTATATACACATTGATTGGATACTTGCCAAGTGACAACAAAGATGACCCAGAAAATTGAAGAGAAGAATATTGAAGTGGGTCTTTTCGTTTCGATGCCAAAAGAATAGATATTTTTTGAATTTCAACCAGACACACCTAATTCGGCATAGTAATGCTAGCTGCTGCCCGGGAGATTAATAGGGGGAGACAAAATTACTGGCCTTACTGCTGCCATCGCGCTGCAACCCATTGCTACAGCTCCGCTGTACTCTTGTATTTGCTTGGTATATAATGCAGCAATGGGTGTTCTTCAATCCAGGAATCTAACCCGATATCGATAGATTCCATCTTCGGAATGTCGGATTTTTCTCGGAGTCGAAAGCGGGAGTACTTTTCTTGGCAGAAAGTCTGAAGGTAAGTGTTTTTTTTTCTTCTTTTTTTATTTTTATTTTTTTCACGAGATGGATGATGGAAGCTGCAGTAAAATGGTTATCGACATTTTGGGATTATTTGGGCTTTGCCTTCATCATAGAGTTTTTTTTTTTTCGTTTCTGGGTTGCGGTTGTTTGGGCTGTTGCCTTTCAAAACCTTCTATCGCTTTGCTCTTGGTAAAGACAAGTTCTTTAGGTATTTCTGAGTAGTATTATGAGTTCGTGATCTCGTGCCGTTTCCGTCCGTGTTTATGCATTTGCTCCTCGCCTCCTTCAACTTTTCAGCTCCCCATTTTGTTTGGATTTTTTTCTTCTTCTTCTTTGGCGTTTTTTGTTGTTCAGTGGTTCTAGTCTTCTAGATTGTATCGTTGATCTCACAATTAAAATATAATTTGGAATTTGATCCACTCATCGTCGATACTCGCTTTCATGCTTTTGAGTTATGAATCTTGCTTACCGTACCCACCTTCTCGGACCTCACTTTCATTTTAGTTTGTATTTTGATATTGTTTGGGGATCACTTCCTCTGATTTTCCTTTCCCTCTTTGTTTTTTTTTTTCTTCCCTTGCTTGGATTTTACTTCTAGTGAGCCAGTTCTTTCTTCATATCCTTTTGTACATTTTTATAGGCTTGCTATTTGTAATGAAAGACTACTTTGTGTAGCTTTCTGAACTTGGTTAGCTTTTCTTCTGAAGGGCGAGAGAGAACAATGGATATATGGGTAGTTGCAGCTGCTGCTGGTGCTGGATACTTGGCTAAGTTTTGGCAGAATGTGGTGAAGGACAGAGATGTGTTAACTGGGTCATTTGCTGGAAACACTACTGAAGAGAAATCTAATGTCATCTTAAAATCTGAGAAAGAGGTTGCACAGAAGAGATCAGAATTTGGTACGTTGAACAATAAGGATGAATGCGTTTTCCGCCGGAGAGTCAGGAGGCAGAAAAGTGAGTCAAATTCTCCAAATAAAGAGGAAACATCAGCTAATTCAGCTGAAATGATTTCAGATATTTCACGCTTAAGTATTGACCCAACACAGACAATTGCTTCTACAAGTGCACTTACTGAGGACGAAACAAAAGAAAATGACCATGTTTTTCCTGGCAAGTTGGATTCTGCTTCCAAGAGTCCAACCAATGCATGGCAACCTGATTTCTCTCCAAGATATTTCACTATGGGCAGTGGATTTGGTAAAACTGGCTCTTTTAATAGTAAATGTTCTCGCCCGTATTATTCTGTTAAACCCATGACCTCTCTAGAAAGTTGTCTAATTGCTCAGATATACAAACAACATGTTGAGACGGAAGAATACATTTTCAGTTCACTTCCATCTACATCAAATAGTGCTATCAGCCCATTTTTTGTAACCGACGGAAAACAAATAATTAGCAGGCCAGAGTTTTCATGCTCTTCTTTGGACAGCACAAAGCGGAAATTAGAAATAACAGGTGGGAGTGGTGTAAGAGAAACTTATATTACAGATAGCACCTCCAACATGCAAGGAGCAGGCTTAATAGAGCTCCCAAGGAAGGTGATTAGGCAGAGGAGAAAGGTGAAGCACAATAGGTCAAGCATTTCCAATGTCACTCCCACTGCCAAATGCGTCAAGTCACAAGGTAAATGTTCCATTATTTTGTTTTGTTACTGTAAACATTTGTGCAGACCAAAGAATATCCAGTATTCATATTACCACTTCGATGTCCTTTATATTATCTGATCAATCATATGTTATCTTAGATTTTTCTTTTTCATTTTTCTAAGTAGTAATACACCATGGCATTTCCAATTGTCAAATCTTCATTGCTTTAGGCTGCATGTCAACTTACATATAGCTAACCAGTAACTTAACTGTTTACATTGGAGGACCCTATAGGACCAATTAGCATTAAATGCATGACTCTGTACGATTACATTTCTGCCATACCTATCCGCTTGTTTCCCTACTCATTCTTACCATTTCAGTTCAGCCTGCAATACTTAGTGTAATACATAATTAGCCCATATCACAGCCTTTGGATGGCATCTAACCTGTATACTATTTCCAGGATCGCCAGATAGTATGATTCTTCTATGTGTAGGGATTGTACTTGGGGTAATATCTACAATTGTCAGCTACAAAAAAGAAGTCGACAACTTAAATGAGTTACTAAAGCAGAGCCAGAACTTGGTCCAAGATTTACAGGAGGAGCTGGATATGAAAGATTCACTTACTGTTAAGGAGCTCACAAATGAATCTTGGGAATTGCAAGAGATGGTTAACCCTTCTGCTGATACAAAGGCTGATGAGAATGAAGATTTTAGAAGCAAAATAGAAGCAGAGCTTGAAGCGGAACTTGAGAGATTGGAGCTTAACATGAATGCTGCTTGCTTGGAGACAACTTTGTCAGGTCCTAGTGAGGTCAGTAGCAATAGCAACTTTCTTTCCAATATTTAATATTTTCAACGCTTTGGTAGTTAAGGGTAGAGATACTCTTGGTCAGCGAGTTAATGTAACTTGAGAGATAAAGCAATTATTAGGAAATCCAAGTTAGAGCTGTAGCTATGAGTGCTACAGATGGTCTAATGAGAGGGATGGAAGTGGTTCACACGGGGCTCCTCTTAAGTGTTCCAGTCAGTGGAGGAAATATTCCCAATATCTTTTGGTTCCAGAAAAAGATTGGTTTATATCCATATAGGACTTAGATATGGATATTGGCTCACCCATTAATACAACACCAACATTATTTGATTCTAAATTCAGAGCAATACCTATGTTACCCTCTTCAGACTCTACTAATTCTCCTGCCATTACTTCATCAAGATCATGAATACGAGCAATGCCGTCATCCACTTGAAGTACGGTGCCAGTATTCACAATTTTGACTTCTATACTATATTGTTCAATATGCTCGCAGATAATATTACTAATTTTGTAAGCTCGAAGGGTTACCATTAGTGCCGCACAGCAAACAAATATAATCCTGATAATCAGAATCATTCCAAACCATATTGGAGAAGGCTTTTCAGGTTTGCCTTCGTCCTTCCTTTAACATCTGGGACTTTAGGGACACTTGAAAATCTGGATCTTACAATCTGGTGATTCAAAAAGTGCCATAGAAAGTCTTTATATCAGTTTTCTAAACCCTAGGATGGAAAAACACAATCGGAAATGCTATAGTTATTCTCCAACTTATCCAGCATTGCCATGAAATAACAAACTGCTGTTACTTTCTAGTAGTTATGGTCATTTGTGAACTATGTGCCACATTGAGTGACTGGATGCATTGACTGACGTGTAGAATGAAAATGGTTTATTGCAATAGGCTACTGTCTCATTCTGTGCTATGGTATTTTTTGACTGGTTTTTCTCTTTGAGCTCAGTTTGGCAAAGCTATGATGTGGCTTTGGTGTACTCTTCCTTAATTTAACTTAAAAGCATAAAAGCATCAGGATCTCTTGGTGTTATCAATTTGAAAAGAAAAAAGAAAAGGAGAATCCTCACTTTTTTCCTATTTTTCTTGGGGCTTATCGTTTTCCTTGAAAGTGAACTTTTCCCCTTGAAATAGAACTTGCTTCATACCTTGATAAACCTTTTTTATGCAGATTGATCCAGATCTAGTTGGCGATCTTGTTCAAGGAGAACTGAAAGCTGAGTTGATCAATCGCGTCCATGACTTGGGTCATGACACAGACAGCAGCTCCACCAACTGTACTAACTCCAGCAAGCATGCTGTATCACCTAAAGAATTGAGTCTGCGTCTACATGAACTCATAGAATCACGGCTTGAAGAGCGCATAGCGGAGCTAGAGACAGAATTGCAAGACACCAAAAGGAGGCTGCACTTGGCGGAAACTGAGAAGATGAACTCTAACAGAGATATGTCTTACAGTGAGTTTGAATCATCTTCTACTCAAGGAAGCCCAACTGTGTTGGACCACGGCAATTCCATGGTTGAGCCCCTCTTTATGAATCTGTCTGGGGATGCATTAAATGCATATAACGAAGCATACAATGAGTTCATGAGGATTGCAGAAGTAGAGGGAACACCATCAGCCACCGAGAGTAAGAGTAAACATACTGATGACAGAAGAGTATATTCCCTTGATTGCAGCTTGGTTTATGATCAGATTGGGGTTGGTGGAAATGGCACTGGGCTGATACAGGACGCTGGGATAAGGGAGTTAGGGCAGCTTGGCTTTGGTAAGAGCAGTTTATGGGAACAAAAGGAAGGGCCTTGTGAAATTGACAGCGAGGACGAAGATGATGAACTTGGGAAGCTGTTGATAAAACAGATTGTGGAGAAAACGAGGCAAGGTTCTCCCGTTGTTTTAAATGCTCAGAGAATGCTTCGATCTCTGGATGAACAGTTGCCGCCAGAATGAAAATTATTTACGCTGACAATCCAATGATACAGAGAGAAAGGAGGTTCGACCCTCCTGTTTTCTTAGCAGAAGTGCAAATTTCCAATGCCGCGCCCTCATGGGTGCACTGTCCGATGCAGTCATTTGAAATATACGTAATTTAGTGCGGATTACCGATCAATTTTCAAGTGACGGCATAACTGAATCCTGAAGCCCCTCGGCCACTGCTGGGAAAGGGGAACTGTTGAAGCCAAAATTGGTGCTGGCGGAGAATGTTGTAAAAGTGCTATATGGTTGTCCGCTTTCGACGTCCCACGAGCACCAACGGGCAGACTCCGGACTCTGGAGTCTCAAATGCTAACACATTAGACCAGGGATTCATTTGCATGTGAGTTGTGACGATATTCAACTTGGCAAGTCGGACAACATCTGTTTATATCATTGTACATGCGTTCTTACGGTGGGAAGATATCCGCAGGTTTCCTCCTATGCTTATTCAACAACGAGCACAACCGCTACGAACCAGCTTACCAGCTCCGAGTTCCGTTCCCAAACGGGGTCGGCCCTTGAAGCTTGATGGAAGTGTTTTCGTTTGGAATGGCTTATTAAACAACCAAGAAATTTCTTCTTACTAAAGAACGTCTTTCGCACCCAAATATTTAAGGTATGGAATTATTACCAGATGCGATAAACGCTGAATGTCTCAAGCTCGGCTTGTCAATGTTTTCACTACAATGGAAGAACTGACGACACGGAACGCGTCAAACAGAGTATGAAGAGACCATTTGCAAGATGGGAAATGATTTGCCAATTTCGAACACCACATTGTATTTGCTTCAGTTACCAAAGCGCTAATACACAGCATGATTCCTTCATGTGCAGAGCTAGGATTCGAGACAAAACAACTAAGTAGGACATGAATAGAAAAGGAAAAGTAAACAAGTTCGTAACTAATATCAAAACCACAATAATTACTCTTTGATCAGCAGTGAAATGATTCACCCTGTAGTTATTGCCCTTCGTCATGCTTGCCTGTTGGCATAATCATCACGCTCGCCATTGTCATCTTTGAAGCTCTCTTCCAAACCGAAGTCCTGGTTCACAGCATTAAGATCGCCTTGGTTATTGACGCCATACCCACTATCATTTGTCTCAAAGCTAGTTCCCATGCCACTTGTAGAGTTGTCATTTGCAGATGCACGACCCGGGAGGCTGTCACTACCACCACCACCTCCAGCGACTCCAAATCCACCACCGAAACCACCTCCAGCAGGTCCTCCAAATCCACCACCAGCACTACCTCCAGCAGGCCCTCCAAACCCACCAGCACCACCAGCGCCACCAGCGCCATAGTTTCCACCACCACTTCCAAAACTGTCACCACCAAAACCGCCACCGCTGCTAGGTGGAGCACTGTAGCCACCCCCACCACTGCCACCGTAGGCATCCCCCCCATAGTCACCACCAGCGCTGCCTCCAGAATAGCTACCACCACCATAACCACTATTACCATAGCCACCACTGGCACCACCACCATAGCTGCCACCACCACCACCACTACCATATCCACCACCACCACCATAGCCTCCACCCCCGGCACCATAACCGCCACCGCCATAACCTCCACCACCATAACCACCTCCGGCATAACCACCACCACCAAAACCCCCACCACCAGCACGGCGGTCAGTAGCATAGTTTACTCTAACTACTCTGCCATGAAGGTCCTGCCAATAACAACCTCACAGTGAGATACAATTCCTTCAAATTTCTGAAAACCAGGTAAAGTAATGGACAAGAAAATGTTGTACAAATCGAATAACACTTTTACATGTAACAGCTATCATGCTAAAGTTCAACAGATGTAGAATGTTTCACAGTCATTTTATTACTACAAGAAGCTATTTTCTTACTACAAGAAGCCATTTTCTTACTACAAGTAGCTCTTTCTTACTACAAGAAGCTATCTCATGAACATTTCCAAATTCCAATACATAATACGCTTATCGAGAGAGCGAGAGACACAAAAGAAAAAAGAACTTAGTTGACCTAATTTCGTTCAATTATAAAGAAACAGAATACCCTTTTTGAAATTACCAATCCCCAACCACACCATTCATAGATTAGCACAGAAGCAGCAGCCACCCAGATCCCCAAATCCAGATAGCTGACTCCTATACCATGGAGGAGAGGCTAATTTCATGTTATAGATCTTGTTCAAAGAAAACACAAAACTTACTAAGCCTATTCATAATTATTTTCTTACCTTTCCATCCATGCTAGAAATGGCAGCTGAAGCCTCCTCACTGGAAGCGAAAGTAACAAATCCAAAACCTCTAGATCTCCCAGACTCACGATCCATGATAACTCTTGCTGCAAGACAAGCATGTGATCACTACACACAAATTCGCAAACAAAAAAAACCACGAATAGGTCCACGAAAAATGTGTAGCTCACCCTCAATAACTTCCCCATAACCTGTGAAAGCCTCTCTTAGGCTCATATCATCTGTGCTATAAGAGAGTCCTGCACAAAATCGTTAGGGTTCAAAATTTATGCAGATTATTTTAAGCACTCTCCATATACAGTGAAAACACAAACCTCCAATAAAGAGCTTCGAAGATGACATGCATCTTATTGCTTGGTACAATGATGGCGTGGATGAGGACTGGCCAACAGTCCTTTTAAGCAAACCTCCAACTCTACTGGCAAAAGCCATTTGCTGGAACTGAAGTTAGAAGAAAAAATTTGATTTAACGTTACCGGCATCAATGAAGAAGATCGAAAGCCACCACAAAATCACGAACTGAGATATACAACTTCAAGAAACGAGACTAATGATCAATCACTATTAAAAATTCATCAACATAATCGGCCTGGTCCCCGCGTCAATAACCTCAAACAACAAAAACACTTGAAAGAATAAAAGATCAGTAATACAGAATAACAGATCCTCAGTGATCGAATAACTCTGTCGCCGATCGAAAGACCGAAGATTACCATCGAAAGATAGGTCGCGTAAAACAGAAACATATTAAGGATAAAAGTGGTGAAAAGAGGAGAGAAAAAAGAAACGCACCTTCGAGAGGGTCGACAACAAAATTCTTCCCCACGGACTACTAAAACCCTGGTTAGGGTTTATGTTCGGAGACGCAGTCAGTCAGCAAACGCAGGTGTTTATAAGGGAGACCGTGAAAAGATCTGGAACGTCCGGATCTTGATAATTCTTTGCCGTCAGATTAAGTACGTCTCAACCGTCGATTGTCCCTTTGACTTAAACTCCTCCACAGCGCTATCGTTTCCCGCTAAACTTCGGTGACGATTATTAACGTGAGAAGCAGAGAAGTGGCATAAGTACGTGAGTTCTGAGTCGTGAGGGACCCGGGTCCGACTCAGTCCTTGTAAAAAAAAAGATGCTATTTTTATTCTTAATACAGGTAAATCGTGGTCGTCTCTTCAAACAACAGTTCAGAGTGCCAGTGCAGACAACTCTGCAGCCAGAGCCTCGAAATCCTTGCTCGAACTACCTCCATCGAGGGCATCCATGGCGGCCTCCCGCAGCTCCGCCGCGCGCACCTTCTCCGGCGACGAGCTCCGGACGGCCTCCGACAAGGTCCGCGCCACTCGACCGGAGTCGGGGATGGCGTCGGATCCTTCGCAAACCAGAACGGCGACGCCCAAATCTCGTACCAGTAGCCGGGCGTTTACGAACTGGTCCCCGGCCATTGGCCACAGGAGGAGGCTCACCCCGGAGGAGACCCCTTCCAGCACCGAATTCCACCCGCAGTGAGTCAAGAAGGCGGCGACGGCGCGGTGATTGAGGATCGGCACCTGCGGAGCCCATCCCCTGATCACAAGGCCTCTTTCCGCTGTTCGGTCCTCGAAGCCGGGGGGGATTACCCCGTATTCGCCGGATTCGTCTTTCTTGAGGCACCAGATGAACCGGACGCCGGATTTTTCGATCCCGGCGGCGAGTTCCTCACATTGCCGCGGATTGAGCGAGACCTGGCTCCCGAAACAGATGTAAACGACTGATGATTTGGATCCGTTGAGCCATTGCAGGACCTCCGCGGTCGGAATCGCCGAAGTTCCGCCCCGAGAAGTCTCCTCTTTCGAGGGTAACAAAGGGCCTACGGCGTATACGCGAGAGCGGCCGCCGCCGCCGCCTTGTTCTTCCCTGATGTGCTTCAGGTACCTCCCTTCCAACGCCTCGAACGAATTGAAAACACCGCCCCAGCTCGAATTGTTGGCCTTCATATCTTCCCTCACGAAACCCATCTCAGAAGGGTTCCCCCAGTACCGCCGGAAAAGGCTCGGCAGCTCCCGGTAGAAAAACCTCGGCGAATCGGGAAGGGAACCCGAAATCGTGACCTCGTCGGAATCCGCCGGCTCCGGCGAGCCGAAATGATCCCACAGCCAGTTCAGCACCGCGATCAAACACGCGCCGGAGGAGTAGAACACGAGGCGAGGGATCCCGACCCGATTCGCGAGTCCCTCCGTCCAGCCGACGAAGAAATCGGAGAGGATGACCCGCGGGGGGGAGGGGTGGGAGCGGAACCAGTCGAGGAGGGGCTCTTGAAGGGCGCGGAGGGCGGCCATGACGACGAGGTTGGGTACCCCCGGCGGGAGGTCTTTGACGTTCTCGACGCCCGGGGGAAGGCCTGGGAAACCCGGGAGCGGAAGCACCAGAGTCTGAACCGAGGGATGCTTCGACGTCAGGGGATTTAAGAGGTGGACATTCTTAGGGGTAACGACGACGGTGACGCCGAATCCCCGGAGGCAGAGCCGGTGAGTGAGGTCGAGAAGGGGGATTAGGTGCCCCTGCGCCGGGAAAGGCACGACCAGGATGTGCGCACCCGCACCCGCACCCGCACCCGTCGTCGTCGGATTCATCGCCCTTTCGCCCAAGTCTGCAAGCTTCGCCGGAGACGGGAGAGCGAAGACTCAAAAAGTCACCAGCCGCCGCTTCGAAGATAAAAGGAAGCTCCTCTCTTTTCGATTCTCTTCTCGCTTCTTACTATTTTGTTTTATGTTATATAGTAAAATTAAAACAAAACAGTCCAGAGACATGATCAATCATCAAAGTTCTAGGAAAATTAGTGGTGTTACCTTCGAGCATCAATTAAAGATATATTCATTCAACCATTTCATTTTACATGGTTGTCTGGTTTAGTAATGCATAATTAAGCTATCTCTAGCCATATAATTTCATGTTCCAATGCAAGTGAATAATCTAAATTGAATATACTTTATGAATTTTCATTGAGTAAATTAAATTTTTTACACTTTCTTAAATAAAAGTAATTTTATTAATATGAACAGAGATTGAGTAACATGGAAACATAAACACAAAGCTCACCCAACAAAATAAAAAATCAAAAAGAAACAAAATAGTACAATGTCGAAATAGAACACCAAGACTCCTATGTTTCTTCTTCTTCCTCAGTGGTGTTACAAGTGGGGAGATCATTCTCTAGAATTCCTGCCTACTGGGTCCATATCTATCTTCCACATTTTCTTGTCATGTCTTCCTCTCATCGGCTTGCCTCAGCCACTAATTTTCGTTTGTCTCTTCCTCTTGGGGATTGACTCTCTCATGAATCTCTCGATGGTGTGGGCAAAGACACCGATTATGAATTATGTTCACCACATTCAAAGGAGCGTACATGTATGGTTCAATATTTAGCCAATATTGTATAGCCCACATGGTTATGGTAATGGTTGAATATGCTGCAACTGGATTATAATAATAATAATAATAATTAAAAATAAAAATAAAAATAAAATAAAAATGAAGAAGCTGCTACTGCCGAGGAGTCGTCCATTTTTTCGGCGAAGAGGCACGGGCGTGTGGGTACCGAGCACTGGGTCGACTGGAACTAGAGGAAGATGAAACGAAGAGAAGGGCAGCGGAGAAGGGGAATTTGAGGGGAGCTTTCTGAACTCTGTGAAGCCCCTCATAAAAGCTTGGAAATCTAGAATGTCTATGGATCGAAACGAAAGAAGGGTTTCGGTGCTCGATTCTCTCGGGGAAGAAATCAACAGAATCGTCGCCCCGGTGTCCATTTGTATGTTCCTGGTGGTTCTGTTGGTCACCACCCTCAGCGGCGGTGCCGATTTGTCGTCCGAATCCGTTCCGACGATTGCGACCTTGGTGTACTCCGGCGACGACTCCGGTTCGATTTGGGATAACTTCACTGGTGCCCTTTTGAATTCCTTGGTCTTCGTGGCCATTGTCACTGTGGTTACCTTCCTTTTGGTTCTCCTCTTCTACTTCAAATGTATCAGGCTGCTAAAATTCTACATGGGTTTCTCGGCTTTTATTGTTTTGGGATTCCTGGGGGGTGAAATATTGCTTTTCATGATTAAAGACTTCGGCTTCCCGGTGGACTGTGTCACCTTTCTCATTGTGCTGTTCAATTTCACTGTGGTTGGTGTTATCTCTGTGTTTGCATCGAGGATGCCCATTATTGTGACGCAGGGATATTTGGTCGTGATTGGGATTTTGGTGGCTTATTGGTTCACAATGTTGCCTGAGTGGACCACTTGGGTGCTTTTGGTTGCCATGGCATTGTATGATCTAGCTGCTGTTTTGTTGCCTTATGGACCCCTGAGACTTCTGGTGGAGCTCGCAATATCGAGGGATGAAGATATACCTGCATTAGTCTACGAGGCAAGGCCTGTTACACACCATGTGGCTGCTGGCCGAGTGGAGAGGAGAGTCTGGAGAGAACAAAGAGACGATGCTTCCACTAATACAGTCTCGAATTCAAATTCCACTGTTCAGGATGTACTCTCTGTTGACGTTGAAGAGGCCAATGTCAGAGTTGGTAGCATTGAAGAGACTCAAGCTGCCGCTGAGTCGAGGGGTACCTCATCCATTTCTGAGCTAACAGAGCCATTGATAGATCAGAGTGTGAGAAGATCAAGTACTCAAAATGTCGGGCATGTGGGTTTGAGTGGTGAAAATGGGGAAGTTGAAGGAATTGGATTAGGTTCTTCAGGAGCTATAAAGTTGGGTCTTGGAGACTTTATATTTTATAGTGTACTAGTTGGAAGGGCTGCTATGTATGACCTTATGACTGTTTATGCTTGTTATCTAGCAATTATTGCTGGCCTAGGAATCACCTTGCTGCTGCTTGCATTTTATAGAAAGGCCTTGCCAGCCCTTCCTGTGTCCATAATGCTAGGTGTTGTTTTTTATTTCCTAACCCGGCTCTTACTAGAGACATTTGTTGTACAATGCTCTGTTCATCTACTGATGTTCTGAAATGAGTTTTTCTTTTTTTCTTCCTTCTGCAAATTGTGGTGATACATGTATGTTCTGAAAGATTGCTCTTCAAGTATTTTCGTGTAATTCCCATCAATGAATAGAAGACATGATATGCTCATTAACTTTTTCTCATTCCAAATGTTCACTTATCTTGGTGCTGATATTTCTATGTTTTGTTCAGTGTGTATAGTGATGCTTAGAAATGAAAGTCTTTAGTTATACCAGGTGTTGCTTGGTGGGGACTGGGTATGTTCATTGGTGCTCTCGTTCATCACACCCACTATGGATTGCTTGTTAGTTCTTTTTTAAGTCTGTTTAACACTCTCCTTGTGGCTTTAATTATCAGACATCTTTTGCTGCAACTCATTTTATCTTGAACAAGAGAAGTTCCGAAGATCTAATTAGACTATATTACTGCAAAGAGACAAGATGACTCCAATGGAAAAACTTGTTTTTGTATATTCTGCTTATCTTGTTTTGTCTTGTTTACTTGTGAGGAGAATAACAATAATACAATCTGCAAGCTTTCTAATCGACGGAGAAGCATCTGTGGTAGAAAGGTTTTATTGCTTGGGTGGACTTCCTAAATAAGAAGATTCAGTAACTTAAATAGACTTTCTTCATTTTGTGATTCGCTGCAACAGAAAAAAAGAAAGAATAAAGAACTGTATGTCAGTCTTCTGCTACTCTTTGGGCAGACTTTGTAGGAATTTATGCACGTTCTTTGTTCTAATTCCAGCATCGGGAAAGTAATTTTTACATGCCTGGGGCATATTATGGTTTGGTTTTTTGCTTTAGGCTGTTACAATATCAGTGACAAACAAAGATGAATGTACAGTTATTCAATACATTCAATCAAACTCTACAAATAATAGAGGAAACAAAAAAAAAAAAAAAAAAAAAAAAGAGAAGCCTAGATGAGATTAGTGTTGCATGCTATCAGCGCCTCCATTAACGACAGGGCCCTTCACATATTGCATGGATTAATTCCTCTTACAAAGACCACCATATCTGTTAGCTTGTCTTTGGTGATCATTACTTACTCGCGATTGCACTTGGTAACAGAGGAATGCATTTCTTTAGCTACCTGAGAAACAAAGTTTCTTGGTCGGCTGCTCAAGGACAGTTGACATAGAAATGGTTACTGTGTCAGTGTCTTCTTGTCTATTGGTAGTGATTATGCAATCTTGATCATAACTTTTAAGAAATGCTTAGATATACTTTTATGTTAAAGTACACCTATGTCTGAATGGTTTTGCTATCATAGAACAGCTCCAACCTACTATGCTAGTGTTTATGCTCCCTACTTTTCCTCAGGGGTGTTTTTATAGTTTTGATTTGTTCGGAAAGTACTTTTGAGAAGAAATTAGTAGTTCATTGTTTCTGAAATTGAAGCACTGTTAGCATCAAGAGCGATGTTTTTGAAATCTTTGTTTGAGGCAGGACTGTTAAGAAGTAATTACATTCTTGGCAGCATCATATGTTGGTTTAGGTCAATGATTTTTGTAAATAGTCCATGGTGAACCAAAAAATATATCTTATATTTCTTATATTTTCTTATACGTTCTTATATTTGTTTGAGGCAGCAGACAGATATAAAATCTTTACTATTTTCTTATACCTGTTGTAAGGACAAACCCAAATGGATTCTTGTAGCACCCTTGCTAATCGAAACAGTATCATTTTTACTTATTAGTTTGTTGGAATGGCGGTTTTTCGAAATGACATATCACTTGTATAAACCAGGCGAGCTTGTATCAACTCATAGACTGACATTATGGCTACAAAAGATGTTAGAGAGAAGAAACCTGGTGGGAGGGGCATTTACTGTTGCGCAGAGCAGCATGATAGTTTTAACACAGAAAGGAAGTGTAAAGGTTGAACTTTGCTGCTAAAAATTTGATATACAATATTGAATTTCAATAAGCCAATGGAACTTGGACATAAAGACTAAATGGAAGTGTAAAAATTGGGATTTTCCTACTAATGTTTCTACAAGGGCAGTAATCTCTTGTACTTGAAGTAGAGCAAGAATAACGAGTAAGCAACCCCACAAAAAGTGCCAGTCACTAGGAGGACCCAGTTGAAGTTATTGGGTTCGTCCAGAAACGGGGGTGTAAAGTTCATCCCGAAGACCCCAGTCACAACTGCAAAGATTGCACAGATGAAAGTTGCTGCAGTTAACAGCAACTCGAATTGGATCAGCTGGTTCCGAACATTATCCTGCTCTTCAGCAAATTGCAGAAGTAAAATGAAAGTAAAATTGTTATAGCAGTAGTACTCAATTAGAACAAATGCTTCAAAATAAAATTCTAGTAGATTATTACCAATTTAATGTTGATAAAATCTTCGGTATCATCAATGAATTCTTTCAGCTGCATAGTAAATAAAGCAACAATGGTTAGTTTGCATCTGGAAATCTCCAATTAAAAGTTCTTGAAACTTAAAATTCGATTTCATCTCCTACCGAGAGTAGTTTGCTCAATGTGTTGTCGATAACAACGAAATAAGCCTCCAGTAACATCTCAAGTTCTTGAATGTGTTCCCCTCCGCTAGATGAGCTTCTAAAACTACCGTGTTTGCTGCTCTTACTAGATGTCCTTTCATGCTTATATGATTCATCTACTGATCCAACAGGTGAAACTGGTGCAGATTTTGACACAACGGTGGGAAGAGAAGTGTAGCTTTGAAAAAATGGATCGGACGATGAGTATGACTCCATCCTCTCGTTTTTCTCTGTCAGGTACATTTCAGCCATATCCCCGTCATCATCCATGAGGTGCTCAATCTCATCTCTAACCTATGAAGTTGATTAAATGAGGGCTTTATATTAGACAAGACAGAAGTAACAGTAAAGTTTAATGTAAAACAGAATGACAGCTCCACGGATACCTTTTGAACTCTGCGAGTCAATGAGAGGAGATTACTTTTGAGTCTGCGGACATGTTCAAGATCCAGAGTGCTAATGGAGGATGCCAACTTTTCTAAAACAGGATAGACCTCAATTTCAAGTTCAGTTACCTGCTACACATGGCAATAAATGTAGAGTAGAACCACAGATTTAACATATTACTCGTAAGCAGCCTAAGAGTATGAAGATTACAGCTCTCTTGAAAGAATGAATTGTAGTCTAAATCCAACAGATATGGAGATCAAACGAAGGACCACTGCAACCAGAGCATAAGGAATGAATTATTCCGACTAAACGAAGCAGATGAAGCATTCCAATTTCAACTATTCGCTGACCATATTACAAGTATTGCATCAACATTAAAGATCTCCTGATTGCTCTCACTTCAAAGTAAAAAATTGTGTGTCTGCATATTGCTTGCTGCAGTCACCAAATGGTTCCCTAGATGGTATAAGTCCCACTTAGGAATCAAACAGGCATTCGCAAGAGAAGGGAAACTGATATCTTAAAAGTATCATCATTAACAAACTATGAGGATTGGCTCTTAACATATCCAGGCTAGACGAATCTGAGTGAATCTCACATGAAGAGGAATTAAGCTAAAAAACAACGACAAGAGGTACTAAATGTACCTGAGAATCGAGTGACATGCAAGCCAGCTCCAAAGCTAGTTCCAGTGCTCTGAACTCAAAAGGCAAGTCATCTGAACATAGGTCAAAAAGCTGTAAGCATATACGTGCATAATTTTCTACCATCATTTGCCTAACAACAAAGAAAGGGATTGTTACCACAACAGCATTATAACTTTCATTAACTACTTGTACATTATGAGCTTTGGTGCAGAAAACATGTACAACGTCCTACAATTTTCCCGAATTTCCAAACTAATATGCAGTACCGGCGTGTGATCATGGTCAAGAAAAATGTCAAAATCTAGTGAAAAGAATTCTTCTTAGCCTTACCACTTTGATCAGCCCGTGTTTTAAGCCGTCTGCACAGTTCATTTTCATACTGAAGAACTATACCATCCATGGAGTTCATAAGGATGACTTCATCTGCCATAATTATGCACCTAATATGCTCCAGACTTACCACTATTGCCTTCTCACGACCTAATAATGTTGAAGGATACACAAATAATGGGTCCAAAAGCCGAAGATCTCTAGCAGGTAGGCTACATTTTCTCATGACAGAAGCCTTATCTAATGCAGCAATTTGTGAATTCCCATCCCGATCAATTTGTATCCACGAACGACTTCCTTGACCTCTTTTTTTTATTCCTGGTAATGTGAGCTGATGCCTATTGGTAGCATCCAATTTGGCACCACTGTGATACGTGGCTCGTCGAGGAAGTCTAGAGAATGGAGCCTGCAACTCTTCCATTGAATTTTTGTTCCTGGCTTCTTCCTCTTCTTCTTATCCAAGTTGTCAAACTGAAACACAAAAACTCAGGCCTTCATCAACTTTATTCTATACTTTTCCCATGGTTAGTAACATTTTCCACTGTGAAGCCTAGCTACCAATTTTGCCATTTATATAGGATATTTGCAACTTCGGACTCTTTCCACCTTAATTGATTCTTCGGCTTCAACAGTTAGTCTCAGATTTATTATCTCCACAAGTTAAATAATTCAGCAAAGATACTGCATAGAACTGAATCCATATACTGAATCCCTTAAACACCACATACTTCTGCTTAAATGAAGGAAATAAATAACCTTTGCCTTGTATATTTAGATCATCAATCCAGCTGGAATTCTTGAATCAAGGGCCACTTACAAACATAGGAGTAGATAATCCAGAAAATGCTCGCAACAGGTACGCTGCTATCTCACGAATCGAGCCAAGGAAACAAGTTGAACTTCAATCCTCAACTGTCCAAACTTAAAATCATCAGCGAATACCGTGAGGAAAAAGTGCATGCAGAGAAATCGACAATATCACACCTGAAACATTCCTGATCCTCGTCCCATGTCGTTAATGTTAAATCGATCATCACTCATGAGAAAGATTTGAGAAAGGCTTCAAGTTACATATCTTACAAATGCCCGTGCCAATCTATAAATCGTAGATAAGGAGGAAGAATTCAAGGATCCATTTCAATACACCTTGGACAGTTGGACGTTCCCAGTTTGCAGGAGAAATAACGGACTAGCTTCCAAAAGGAGCAATCATTCGATAAAGAAAACTAGTGAAATCTCAAAATTCCATGGATTCTTCGCATAAACAACTGAGAATCTCAAGATATTTCCCCGGTTCGGCGTCAACCCATTAGGCACAACCCCCCAACACCGAAGAAAGATTCTCACCCACTAAAAATTTCTTCCAATGGAGGGCAAAATAAAATCTGGGTATGGCACAGAAGTAAGCAAGCGAGAGAAGGAGAGATGAATCAACAGAACATAATCCAGATGGAACAAGTCTTATTGTTTTTTAACACGAAACTACAATTCGGAACCTTCCCACCTCCAGCACCTCCAGCACGTGATAGACATCTCCTTTTCCTTACTGGGTATCAATCCGCTTCTGATATCTTCTCTCTCCTGCGGGTCCGCCTGGCGAGAGCAAAAACAAAAAAAATTAAAAATTAAAAAATAAAAAAAAAAAAAAAAAAATCCCTCGTCTCTAACCATGAGAGAAGAGTCTCCACCACATATGTTGACGATGATATATTTCTGTCATTTGCTGCATAAATTTCATCTGCGTGACTGTCCTGTCCGAAATCTGGACCACCAGCAATTTAATATACGCGGGGAAAGCAATAAGAGCATCTTTTGAGTCTTCAACCACGGAACTCTGTTCGTTTCGGGAAACACCCGAGAGGCAACTGAACAGTGAAAACCGAAAACAAAAAGGTTCAAAACCGCTTTCAGAAAGAAAAGAAAATTTTCAGGCGAAACCCAGATCGACCCTCGTCAGATTCGCACGGCTGCGAATTATATATACAATTTTCTGCATCCAAGGATTCCACTTGACGGGTCTTGTATATTCCAAAGCTTTGTAAGAAGGGAAGTGGCCAAAAGGAGGAGAATCACTTCCCTGGATGTCATGTGGACGTAGTCACGATTGCGCCATTTTTGGGACTATCTTCGTTCCCTAAAATATTACGCTGTCCCCTGTCGGCTGCTGCCGAAAAAGTTTTTCAGAAGAGAGGATCATCGGAGCATCCGACAAGGCAGGAGCCGAGGGAGGTGGGTCAGAGACTGAAGCTTCTCACTTGTTTCCTTAATGAATTCTGACGCGGACTTCATCATCGCTCCAATGAATCCAGCGGATACCTCCTATTAGAAAAGAATAATTATGAAATATGTTAATGTTTATTACATTGTATATTGCGTATAATTCAATCAGTCACTTTTTTAATTAGATACTGTAATATGTCACATTATTATATAGTGTATACTTTTATTAAGAAAAAGGTTACTATAAGAAGATATTCCAAGTTAGGCCTTATCCCCCAAACCCCTTCTTAGTCAATTTCTCAGCAAAGTAGAAGAATTTATCTATCTTTTCCTATATTATAAGCACCTAAGTACATTGCAAAAACAAAAACATATTACAAAAACACATGGATATGCTAGGAAATGCATGGATACGCTAGGAAATGCATGGATAGAAATGCATGGATAGAAATGCATGGATACACTATGGATACGCTATGGATACGCTAGGAAACACATGGATATGCTAGAAAATGCACGTTGTATTACACATGTAATACAACAGATTTTTTACAAGATTTGATGCGTGCAACGGCAAGCCCAAAGTAGTACGAGTTTGGAAGGTTGAGCAGGGTGTTGGAGCAGGGAGGTTTAGTTTCCCCTCCAGCTTCGCTGATTGTTCAAGGATCTTGGCTTTCCCTCAAAAAGATCCAGTAAGTAGGTTGCCAGATCTTCTAGGCTGTACTTAATGTATTTGTCACTGTTCCTTGAACTTTCTAGCTGCCAACCGACCACACACAGAAAAGTCCGATAAGCTGGAAGAAGTATGGCTGAAATTGAAATCCTCAACTCCTCTCGAAGCTGTAGATCGGCGATGAGCCATACTGTTTGTGTCTTGTAAATTTCTTCAAATGCAATATTAAAGCTCTTGAACCTTTCTTTGACAAGTGTTTTCGAAAATCGGGTTGATCCAGAACCCCAAACACTCTCAAACTTCAGGAAGGAGAGGATTGAATTCCATGAAGCTCTCTCATAGCTTAAAGCATGCCGCTGGACTTCCCTGTTGTGCTTTCGGATCCAGTCACCTCCAAGAAGGGTTTTGAGTGCTGAACTCTCGACCTTTTGAACCACATAGTACATGTTGTTCATGAGGAAAAAATGTTGGAGAGCACCATCCTTGTACAATTTGGATTTGCCGTCAAGGTTCGATTCAAGAGAAGAAATGATTGACCCAAGACGACTGGCCAGTGGAGGGACATTATCAGATGATTCCCATTCCTCGTTCTGTTTAATGATATGTTTTGAGTTTGACCAGGGTGATATTTGGTCCTCCTCAAAGCTGAACTCGAAAAGTAAATTCAGGCTATCCCTACAGTCTATCAGACCCACAATGTAGTTCATCACATAGATGGTGAAAGGGTGGATGCAACCACTAGCATGAGGACCTGACGAGGTGTTTGATCTGACTGTGTTTTCAAATTTTGTCAACATGCCTTTGATGGAGTCACCAACTCTCTTGAGGACTTCATGACACTCAGTTCTTACACAATCTCCATCCTCCTCTACGAACAGGGCCTCTACATCAGGAAGGAGATTGCATAAAAGTTTACACATGTCAAGCATACAGAACAAGTTTTCTGGTAAATGGGGTCCAACAGCAAAGGCTCCAGCGAAATTCATAAGCTGCAGCAATGCGCCCTTGGAGGTCTCGATAAAACAAATCCTGCTGGCTGACCCACAGTCAAAAATCTGATCACACAGGTGTTTCTCACTGTAGAGAACCTGAACAAATATTTTTGCAGCTCGATTCCACCTTTTTACCCTCTGATCTAGTTTCTTCCTATCCATCATCAAGACCTCCTCAGAGGTCATCTTCTTAATTCCAAGCATCAAGAGGCACTCACCCAGCGCCTTCTTCCTGCTGCCGATGTAAGCTTGGCAGCATTGACGATCGTAATTTGACAAGAACATGACTTGTGCAATACGCTTTAGGTTCAGGATTAAGTTGGCAGGCATCATATCAACAAGAGATACCTCCAAATCTTGGCTGCCAAGACTTATAGACAAGTCATCAAGTGAATCAGCTGAAACTGATGGTAGTGAATCCTCGGACACTAAATAATCACTGCATGAGTAGTAACAAGTTGAAAATGACTCCCCATACACTAAATGATCTTCACATGAGTCGTAAGACAGAAACTGAGGCCCCAAAAGATGCTTGTTCTGGACAAGAATATGACAGAATACTTCTTCAAGCCTTGCCATTGCCATTTGAAGGCCAATGAGACTCTCAATTTGAACCTGTTTGTCTTCATCCTGCAACAAGCTATCCAACGTCTCAGTCAACTTCAGAATTGCGTCAACTGATTGCAAGGAAACAGAGGCATCTCCCTGACCACCATCTGATATCACAGAACAATCATATTTCCAACTCATGATCCTTTTCCCTCCTGATTTTCTTTGTTTCTTTAATATAAATTCAGAAGTCCAGCACCTCAAGCAATAAGTACCAAAATCAACAATGAATTATATCTTGTCTTCATCTGGGCCCTTGCTTGTCTAAATTTTTCACTGACAGCATGCCAACAAAAATATGTTAATTCAATGAGCATAACAGTCACCAAGAACATTGAATCAGACTTTCAACTCAATGGCCTTATGGGGTTTTCTAGTGAGATATCCCAGTTTCAAGTCTACATGTGTGAGAGTGTAATCAATGTTTAAATATATATATAAGAAAGCAATATAACTTATAAGAATGCAAATCAGGGGGTATCAACTCAACTACTTCTTGTTAGAACCACCTAATATTTGATGTATTATTCACTCAATAAATAATACATCTTTCGCCTTTTCAAAATATTAAAAAAGAAAAAAAGAGAGATAAACCTATGATGGAGCTTAAACGAAAACACAGAGTAGAACAGAAGCAAGAGATCAAAACGAACAGGAAATGCTTCACAAAGGACCCAATTAACAACAGGCAAGAGCTCAAATGAATGTCGTTAAAGTTTGTTTATTTCTACCCAAATCACTAAAGAAAGAGTCCTCTTCTTAAGTTATATAAGAATGTCATTTTAGTATTATATCCAAGTGGGACTAATTTACCATCTCCTTCAGCTGTAGATCCTTGGCTCCCACGTATAATATTGTTGAAAACTCATCTACAAGTAATTATTCTGATACCATGTTAAAAGTAAAATCCATGGAGAAATAGCTATGCCGAAGTAATAAATGCATAACAAGAAGTAATAAAGAAGGATCACTCTAATTCTGGATTTATGAGACTATTCTTGAAGAAAAACTAAGTGTTCGGAATTGGAGACGATACCCCATTCTAAATTATAAAACTTGCCATCCTGACATGCAAGACTGAATTTTTTCTAAAACTAATGGCAAAAAAAGAGCAGGAGAGCAGAAAGATTATCAAACCTGAAACAAAGTTGACTTGAAACCCAAATGGGGAGCTGAAGCTTCGATAGTAAAGTAAGCTCGATAGCTAGGATACGAGGAATTCATTTAAATAACCTAAAGCCTGAGCTGCCGCGGAAAGATATACCCACGCTTTCACACTGCGGATTCCATGAAATTTCTTCCCTCTTCTAGTCGTCCTTAAAAGTCCATTGTCATCCGCGTGGCCCTCTACCTCAATAACCTTCGTTCACTCGGAGTCGTACAACGGACATTGGATAAGCAGAAAGGGTATGAAAATGACAGGATTAAAAGTCTTCAAAAGGATGTTCATTCAGAATTCAAGCTTTTAGTCGCAAAAGAACATGACCAAATAGGCCAAAAAAAAATTTCCTTTTTTTTAATTAATTGATTATCTAACAATTATTTCCCATATGGTAGGCTATACATACCTACTAGGGATAGTAGTTATTTTGATAGGAAAATAATAATAATTAATTTATTACTCATAGATGAATATTATAAATTTCTAAAATATTCAATCGTATGAGAAATAACATAAAAGAAAGACACTTGTTCATTTAACAATTACATAGATAAAAGAGATTTTGAATTTGCTCCTCAAAATTAAAATTTAATTTTTCAAATCAATCACTTTTATAAAAAAATTTACTTGCTCACTTTAATTCATTAAATTTTTTACCTTTTACTTGAAAATTATATTATTTTAAATATATTATTTTAAAAAATTACCCAAAATAATATGATACTTTTGTAAAATAATAAATTACACAAAATATTATGACACTTTTGTAAATTACCTAGAGGTAACTTCAATTGAATAGTATGTTAGGGCTTACAAGATAATATGCTAGTAACCGCCGACTAATATATTAGTCCAAAATGAAAGTGGTCAGTGTTTCAGTATCTTTCGTTAATCATGTGAAACTACAATATTATTTAATATTACAACTGCAATTGAATAGTATATTATGGTTACACATTATAATATGTTAGTGACCACCGACTAATATGTTAGAATAAAAGCGATCAATATTTCTGCAACTTTCATTAATAACTTAAAACTACTACATTGTGTAATATTTTTATTACAATCGAATAGTATATTAGGGTTTAGCAAAATATTACGTTAATAACCACATACTAATATGTTTAGCCTAGAATGAAAACATCAGGTCTGTCCTAGTTTTGATTGGTTTTGATTTGTTAGTTACTGGTCTAACAAAAAAAAAAAAAAAAATATCCAAAAGACACATAAAAGGGCAATTTAGTCTTTTCATATTGCTCAAATAATTTACAAAAATGTCATATTTTTTAGATCATTTATGAAAAATAATGGTTATATTCATACTGTAAGCCAAATGGAGATTAACCATTGACTATTCCCTAAGGTTTTGAAACCACCATATGGACACATCATGGAACAGAACTGAACAAAGGCAAGTTGCATCTCTAAAAGAGATGGAGGCAATAAAAGCTTCAGATGGAGTTTCACTGATTCTCCCACTGGTTAGCTCAACCGCCAAGGACATCACATTTATGAGAAAAAGAAATTCCAACAGTAGTATTGCAGCTCAAACAAAATTTTCAGGATGAAGTTAAGCATTGATGCCAGTCAAGTTAAAGCATCTTTCAACATACAGTCATCGTCCACCGAGTAAAAGAAAAATGTTTTGAAGTGGGTCTTTGATGCCAAGAAGAATGGAAACATGCTCAATAACTCGGCTTGAATGCTTTTACTAAAAAGAAAGGAAATCATTTGACAGAACCCATATTTCGATCTGAACTAACTTCAGGCACAGGGGACCTGAATGATGATTTAGAGAGCAGGAAAGGGCAAAATGAGGCTACAGAGCATATACTTTATACACTTTAACATCAGACTGATTTATCGACAAAATTTTCCAAAAAATGGATACAAGCTACTACTGGAAGCAAGCACAAAGTAGTATGAAAATTTGTGTTACAACAAGTAAGGGATTGAGAACTAAAGACAGACATGATATACCTCCCTGAGTATCATCGTGGAATAGAAGAAAATCAGTCAATCACCAAAGAAATAAGTTGAGCTGGGTGCTTTTATTTCACCTCCTTCGCTGATTGGTCAGGGATCTTTGGGATCCCTCAAAAAAATCCAGTAAGTAGTTCTCCACATCTTCTGCGCTGAACTTGATATACTTATCACTGTTCCTCGAACCTTCTAGGTGACCGGCATACCTACCCAGAAAAGTCCGGTAAGCTTGAAGGACTCTGAGTGAAACTGAAATCCTCAAGTCCTCTCGAAGCTGCAAGTCAGCAATCAGCCATGCTGTTTGAGTCTTGTAAATCTCTTCAAATGCGAGATTAAAGCTCTTGAATCTTTCTTTCAGAACAGTTCTGGAAACTGAACTTGATCCAGGACTGCAAATACCCTCATCCTTCAAGAATGAGAGGGTTAAGGTCCACGAAGCTCTCTCATAGCTCAATGCTTGCTGCTGGAATTTCCTATTGTGCTTTCGGATCCAATCGTCTCCCAGAAGGGTTCCTAGTTCAGAACCCTTGACCTTTTGAACCATATAGTAGATGTTGTTCATGAGGAAAAAGTGTTGCAGCGAAATATCCTTGTACAACTTTGACTTACCATCGAGGTTGGATTCAAGAGTGGAAGTGATCGACTCTAGACGACAAGCCATAGGAGTGACAGTATGAGTTGATCTCCATTCTTCATCTCCCTCAATTGCCTGACTTGAATTTGATAATGCTGTCGTTTGGTCCTCACAACCATCCTCAAGAAGCAAATTGAGGGTATCACTGTAATCCATTAGAGCTCCTATATAGTTCATGACATACTTGGTCAAAGGGTGGATCCCACCGCCTGCGTAAGGGTTTGACGAGGTGTTTGTTCTAACAGCATTTTCAAACGCCACAAATATGCCCTTGATGGAGTCACCAATTCTCTTGAGAACTTCATGATACTCGGATCTAACACAATATCCGGCCTCCTCCATGAACAAAGCATCAATGTCAGGAAGAAGATCAGCTAACCCCTCATACATGTCAAGTACCCGGAACAGCTTCTCTGAAGAGCGAGGTCCAATGGCAATGGCTTCAGCAAAATTCAGGAGTTGCAGCATTGAACTCTTTGAAGTCTCAATAAAACAAATCCTGCTGGTAGACCCAAAGTCCTTAAAGATGTGATCGCACAAGCGTTTTTCACTGTTGAGATAAACCCGAACAAAAATTTTAATAGCCCGATTCCACTTCTTTATCTTCTGGTTTAGGTCACTCCAATTCATCTTCAGGACCTCCTCAATGCTCATCTTCTCAACTTCAAGGATGAAAAGGCACTCGTCCAATGCATCCTTCCTGATGCTACTGTAAGCTTGGCAGCACTCACGATCATAATGAGAGAAGAACATAGCTTCTGCTATACACTTGAGGTCTGGAATTGAGCTAGGATGAATCAGATCAACCATATACTCTTCTGCATTGTGGCTGGTATCCCTCAAGAGCCTTTCTTGAGTGCACTCAACTGAATCAGCTTCAAAGGAAGAGTTTGAATCGTAACTCACAAAATCATCTTCACCTGAGCGGAACGAAAGCTGCTCGGGCTCCAAAAGTTGCTTGTTTTTTACAAGAATGTGGCTGAATTCATCTTCGAGCCTAGCCATTGCCATTTGAAGGAGGCCGTGGGCCCGTTGGAGAAGCTCATTCTCACACTGGTTGTCCTCTTCCACAGATAAACCTCCCAAGCTCTCTGTCAAATTTCGAACATCAACAACTGCTTGTAAGTAATCAGAACCCTCTTCTGGACTAGAATCCCATATCATGGATTCGTCAGAATCCCAATTCATGATCTTGTCTTGCACAATGTCTAGCCTTTGTTCCACCTGACTTCTATCAGCGTTCCTCCCCACAGAGTCAGGCATCCTCGACTTCGAAAGGTGGGCATCAAAATCAGAAAGGAATTTTATCATGTCTTCAGTTGGGTTCTTGCTCGTCCCCAAGGCTTTTACAATTTGCTGCGCAGCAGCAATCACTTGCTCGCCTCTTTCTAAATTGCCCACAGTTTTAAAGTTCGCCATACCAAAAAGGGAGAAGAGCCGTAACAGAAAAGACAAGGCTTTTCCACCTTATATGTCGTTCCAAAACTCTGTCACAGAGATAAGACCTCGCACGGGTACACGATTGGTATTTCGGATCAAATGCAGAAAAATTGGGACGATATAACAGACGATACTGCTGTGTATATGGAATTGAACATTTATCAATCCATACAGTATTTCGAAACGAAACAAATCAAATAAGAAAAAAAGAAATTCCACTTTCCGTTTTCAAATCTCAAATCCTTCTCAAAAACGGATCAGAGGTCTGAAAACGGGAAGACCAACAACCCCCCAACAAGGAAACGAAGCCGGATCGGATTGGGAAGTTGTTAATTCGATAAATAAAAGTACACAAACTCGAATTGCTAAAGAAACAAAGCCTGAAATCAACAGGAATCACTTTCACGAGCGAACCCTATAAATGCAAGGTGCTTTAAGGAGCTGGCGAGAAGACTGAGGAGCGAGCCAATCGATACTTCATTCAGATTAGGGCCTTATAAATACCCCAACTCCACCTACAGTCCCATGTCACTGGACTGATACCTCATCGTTTCTTCTCCTAGACCACAATCCTGGACTAAACATAAAATAAAATTCCCAAACCTGTTCAAAGATTCGGGTAAAACAGAGACGCCTCGCAGGAACAATTTCCGATCCCAGAAATAACCGATCTCGAATGTTTCTCGCCAAATGTAAAACCGAGTAACGACTCGGATCAGAGGACGAAGAACGCACAACCCAGACGCGGACGCCCCAAATCGTTGATTTCAACAACAGGAAAAAAGAAAGAAAAAAAAGAGAGAGAGAGAGAGAGAGAGAGAGAGAGAGAGAGAGAGAGGGAATAATATAAGATAAGATTAAAGCAGAGACCGCAGGAACGCAATCAAACTTGGAACCTTTGAAGCGACCCAGCAAGCCCACCACCGATCGGAAACAAAAAACACACCCGAAGCTTCTAAGCGGCAGAACCACTTTACCGCGTTTTCCTCGGATCTCCACTACCTCCACCCCGAGCAAGGTACAGAGCAGGAAAAAATATACTCCCAAGGCGAAGACGCGAGGAACCCGTAAAGATGAGAGAAAGGTCGGCGGATAAGAAGAGAAACTGAAGCTTCCCTTGTGGCGAGATGCAGTTAAAAGCTCTTCTTCGCTGCTTTCATGGCGGATTCTCTGCTACTACTACCGTCTCTTTTTCTCTCTCCGAAGACAGTACAGCATGGCGTCTTCTTTGACCTTCTGTCCTCACTATAATAAAAGAATACCCCCTCGTTACATCATGAAATAACTGAACTACCCTTCATAATAATATTTTACTTCACGCCTTGACGGATATTTTTTTATATATACTATTATTATTATTTTATTTTTTCATATGTACCCACGTGTACAATTACGAAGTACAAGTTTGAAATTTTTGTCAGAATATTATTTGAACATATTAACCAGCATATTGTTAATAGATTTTTTCTGACGACAATGGGAAGAAATTATTCTATTTTATTTGTTGAAAATTATTATCGTATTATATTTATTCTAAAACGGAATAAGCCATGGTTGGACCAACAATTCAACTATTGAATATTATAATTTATATTTTATATATAAGAGGACAGCACTTTAAAAGAAGTAGTGAAGGGTATTTTTTGTAAAAGTAATTTAAAATTTTATTTAATTTTAAAACAAATATCCCATGACGAAAACATTAATTTTCTTCTTTAAAAATTAAATAAGTAGTGAGTTTTGTAAAAGTGATTTGTAACTTTATTTACTTTAATAAAAATATCTCATATATTTATAATATTAATATTATTATTTTATTTAAAAATGTTTATAGACCTACACGTAAATGAAGAAAAAAAAATTATAAAAATGATACTAATTATCATGTTTTAAAAAGCGAACCGAACTGGCCGATCCGACCGATTGAACGAGAATTGGAGGCCAATCCGATTTTTCTTGACTCGGCCCGATTCACTAAAATAGTATTTTTTTTGTTGGAAAATATAAAATATAGAGTATAATATTTAATGGTTGAACCATTGGTCCAACCCGGTCCAACCGGGTTCAACCAAAACCAGATATATTGCCGATTTGATGATCGGTTCAATTTTTAAAACACTAACTCACTGTTTTAAAAATCGAACCGGACCGACCAGTCCAACCCGGTTGAACCAAAATCGGAGGCCAATCCGGTTCTTATTGACTCGGCCCGGTTCACTATAATCAGCATTAATTTTGTCTTTTTTACCTATAGAAATATAACATATTTATAAAGTATAGAGGATAATTGTATGCACCAAAATGCGACCATCCCAATTTCGACGAGCTCAAATGCCCATCAATCCATTAAGCGATGGTCGTGGGTAGCCTCTGTCAAATTTTGAAGATTTTTATCGCGACCCATCGTCAGGTCCATCCGCGCTACCGCGTCACCAACACAGTCGACACCATTGTCAGCAGCAAGTCACCGCGTCATCTTTAGTCAGCATGCCTTGTCACGTTGCTACACAACTCAGCAACTAACGACAATGCCTGGCCATCAACGACAAAGACCAAGGAAAGAGGAGCACGATCCTCATTTATGGGATCAGGAGAGAAAAATTCCCTGGTCTTCCTCTTCTCCCAACTACAACAGCAGAAAAGGGATTGTGAGCCCCTTTCCCAAAAAAATTCTTCAAACCACTGGACAATCTCGACTACAAATAGCCGGAAACATTCTGTTCCAAGGGTTGGAAAAAATCGAATTCGAGAGCATTCTAGCCGAAAAATCACTCCACGCATAGAGCTTCTCTCTCAAACAACGAAGGTCTGAAAACTCATTCACCGATAAGAAACTCCATGTGCAGAAGCTTTCGAGCCATATAAGTCAAGCAACTCGCAGTCCGTCGCAACTCAACAGTTCAACCGGAGCAGCTCTACACGTTTGTCGGCAACGTCACAAGTCAATACACGCGGAGCATAAATACCTCCGCCGGACCGACAAAAGCCACAATAGTTCGTGCACACTCGTTCCAGAACTCGTTTCGACGTTTCTTCGCCTAAAGCTTCAACTTCGCCAAAATTGTAACGGAGATCGAATCAGAGAAATATTAGGAGATTGTACTCGTAATTTTCTGACACTCACACTCAAATTATAACACAAATTATTCTGATATAATCGAATTACTCTCTCGATCGCGCCTCTTCGCGGATTGGCGGTTTTTGGGTAAAACAATAATATTCAATAGTTGAACCATTGGTCAAACCCGGCCTAACCAGGTTCCATCGAAATCGAAAACGAACATACTTTCGGTTTGATGGGCGGTTCGATTTTAAAAACATTGCACTAACTCTTATAATACTATTTAATTTTTATATTCGCGAAAAAGAAAGAACAATTGTGGGTAATATGTGGTCCTTACGGATGGGCAAGATATGAGAATGGAGTCGAGGCAACACATAAAGGAGCTGGCAAAGATGTGACATGGTCCTCATGGAATATTTGGACAATGTTAGTTTTTTTATTTTTTATTTCATATAAATAAGTGATGTGTCACCCCCCATCATGGCCACAGATAAATGTTATGATAAATTATCAATATATTTAATTTATTTAAAAATTTATAACGATGGATGTTATATTTTTATATAAGAAATTACAAGCAAAAAAGAAAAGAAAAATTGATGATAAAAGTAAGCTTTTACAGATGATGAAAATACTTATAATTTTATACATCATAAGTAGTGCTTTAAAAATTGAACCGAACCGAACCGGCCGGTCCGACCTGGTTGAACCAAAATTGGAGTCAATCTGGTTCTTATTGAGTTGGTCCGGTTCACTACAATCAGGATTATTTTTGTCTTTTTACTATATAAATATTAAGAAAATATGAAGTATTGAGTATAATATTCAATGGTTGAACCATTGGTCCAACCCGGTCCAACCACGTCCGACCAAAATCGGATACACTGCCGTTTTGATGGCCGGTTAGGTTTTCAAAACATTGATCATAAGTGATTCCATTTATACTTAGATTTCAAATGCAACTTATAACCTAAATTGAAGTAAAACATAGTAAATTTCGTGGTGGACATGAAACTTTGTAAAAAGAGTCCTAATAGGCAATTATCCCTTGGTTAAAGATCACACACACTGAAGGGGAGCCTATGTGTGAAGGGTATAAAAATACTTATGTTAGTGTGCTACAACAAGAAGTCTTAGAAATGAGTGTGTGCTACAACAAAAAATCTTATAAAGGAGTGAATAGGTAAAATCCTGACAAGGAGTAGAACCAATTACTGTAAGTGTAATTTCATTGCTACTATGATACTATTTCTCTAGTGGATTTTGATACATTGGGCTAATTAGAAACAATTGGTTTTAAATTGTGATAACAATTACTCGTATTAAGTGTAGTATCTATGAGTGTAATTTAAAAATAAAATTACTCTAATTATTAGGTATAAGTACGCTCATTTGTACACTAGCGAAGCTTACAATGATTTTATTTATTATACATAGCTAGTTATAAAAATATATAAAATTAAACTATTTTAAATAAACATATTAACTAAATAACTGTTGAATTCAAGTTGGAGTCACAAAATTCAGGTAAGATTGTGTTTTTTTTTTTTAAAAAAATTGTATTTATCAAGTAAAAGGTAATTTTATTTATTAAATGACCATCCATAATTGGTTGATTAGAAAAGTTATTTTTGTCATTTCATTTTATTTCTACTAACTTCCTATTTACATTAGGGGTTTGATAACTTCGATTGATTGACTTATCCCGATTTTGGGCTTTTGTAACAAAGAGATTTTTTTTTTCAGATCAGGCATTTAGATAATTTTTATTTATAATTTAATTTTACTGATAAAAACATTGTTTTAAAAATCAAACCGAACCGCTTGGTCCGACCCGGTTGAACCAGAATCGGAGGCCAATCCGGTTCTTATTGACTTAGCGCGGTTCACTATAATCAGGATTATTTTTGTCTTCTTTTCTATAGAAATATTAAGAAAATATAAAGTACAGGTATGCAATGGTTGAACCGTTGCGGTCTGACCCGGTTGAACCAGAATCGGAGCCCAATCCGGTTCTTATTGACTCAGCGCGGTTCACTATAATGAGGATTATTTTTGTCTTCTTTTCTATAGAAATATTAAGAAAATATAAAGTACAGGTATGCAATGGTTGAACCGTTGGTCCAACCCGGTTCAACCAGGTTCGACCAAAACCGGACATACTGCCGGTTTGATGGCCGGTTCGATTTTTAAAACACTGGATAAAAAGGTAGTTTGGAGAAGATTAATCGATGATTATCTGAATTTTTTTTTAAAATAATTAAAAAAGTGAACGAAAGCTCGATAATTTAAGCTGAGGTTGGTTGTTTTTCTTTAATTGAAAAAATTCAATATAATTAAAAATACTACTTAACATATGTTCTCTTATCTAAAAAAGTAAACATATATAGTCAAGATAAAATTAAAAATCATAAAATAATACCAAGATTATTTCATACTTTAAAGTTAAATAAACCAAAATAAAAATAATATCCTAAAACGGTAATAAGATGCCCAAAAAAAGCCCAGGCCCATCACTGCCCAACGTATACAGCAACCGTGGAGAATTACGGAGACGATTAGAGGGAAGAGAGTTAAATAAAATAGTGGGGAGTCGCGGAGAAATATAAAAGGGGCGAGAGTGGTCGCTCGCTTCCGTTGAAATCAGAAAGACGAAACTTCTCTCTCTAAACTTCTCAAGCATTCGCTTCGTGGGAAAGAAAAGATCCGTGTAGGGGGAAGGGAGCAAAATCCAGAGCGCAGCAAGCAAAACCCTAGACACCCGGATTGCAGAGATGGCAACCGCGGACGGCCCCTTGCCCGCCACCGTCAGTTCTGCCACCACAGTCAGCTCTGCCACCACAGTCAGCTCTGCCACCACAGTCAGCTCAGCCTCTGCTATGCTGGCTATGCTCAACGAGAAGGAGCCCCTCCTCAAGCTCCACGCCCTCTCCCAACTCATCAGGGTCGTCGACTACTTCTGGCCGGAGATCTCCGCAAGCGTCACCGTCATGTACGTCCGTACCACGTTTTTATTTGTTTTGCTTGGAAAATTTCAACTTTTATTTTTCATAATTCTCGCGGTGGCTCGATCCGGTCCTGATTATTTTGTTCCTGGGTCTTCAGTGTTTGGATTCATTTGGTCGCATTTCGAGCTACACTGGCCGGAGCTTGTCGTATGTGTTAAATTGTGTTCGATGGGAAATTTTTAGGGTTTTAAGTGTATCGATTGGGTGACTGCTTTCCGACACGTTTCTGTGGACTTGGATCTTGCAATTTCGGAATTACGTTGCCGCATTGAAATTTTGATTAGAAAAGAAGCTTGCGTTGTTACCCAATTACTTCATTGTTTACCTGGAATCTGCTTTTACTATCCGCTCTTGTTTGTAGGTTTAGTTTAATGTTTTTAAGGGAGGTAGAAAAAGAAAAAAAGGCAGCTTACGCTGTTTAGGCTGGTTCCAGTACTAGAGTTTTTTAAATTCATTTCGCTTAATGCTGCACCATGACTGCCACTATATCTATGGCAGCAAAGCTCATTCACCTCGGCTGGAAGGAATTTTTTTAATTTTTTTAGGTGACAGTCACGTAACAAGGAAATTAAAAGTTGCTAGTCTTGGAGAACGGATGCTTGTTTACTGTATGGGATTCGTGTAATCATTAAACAAATTTGCTAAAGTCTTTTGCATTTCGTTTCTAATTTCATCCAACTTGAGGATACAAACCGGTGCTCAGCACCTGGTTATTTGTGTACGAGCTAGTCAATTTAATAGAGTAAGCCAAATTTATTTATTATTATATTCTATGTAAACAGTTTTTAAAAAAGAAATCAAGGAATGTCCTATCAGTGTCAAAACATTTACTGACACTGAAGATGTTGCTTTTGGTGATTTAAAAAACTGTTGCTTTTGGACTGACTCTTTGTTTCTTAATCTGAATCTGTCTCAGAGAAAGTTTATATGAAGATGCAGAATCAGATCAGCGACAGCTTGCTGCTCTTCTTGTATCAAAGGTATTTCCAGTGTCTGGGCCTTTCATATTCTCAAAAACACGATATGCTCATGTAAAGTGGCTTCCATGTACGTTGAAAAGGGTTTCATTATGTGCTTCATTCTTGAGAATAAACCAGCCTGGGAGATTCTTTTTTACTGGGAACGTAGTGAACAAGGCTGCAATGTCAATGGTATTAGTAAAATGGTTTTGATGATAAAATAGCTGAACCAATTCAAGTTTCAGACGAAGATAAAAAAAATGTTGTCCAGGAAGTTTCAGAATGTCAAGAAACTATACTTTTATGTGTATTTTTTTTTGTTGCTTTCCCTTATTATGATTTTATGGAGCTTAGTTGGAGGGGAAGCCAAGGAAAAAAGGCACCCGGATTCCCTAGTTTGTATTTACTCCAAATTACTGCTATCCTTGAAATTCTTAGTGTTTCAATTTGCAAAATATTCCCCATGGGTTGGAAAGTTAGGTTTTGACTACTTCTTGCATTTGCCTGCCTTTACTTATGCTGATCTCTCTTCCTCTACTCAGGTGTTTTACTACCTTGGGGAACTTAATGACAGCCTGTCGTATGCATTAGGGGCAGGACCCTTATTTGACATATCAGAAGATTCTGATTATATTCACACACTTTTGGGTAAATTTTGACCATTCACTTAATTTATATTCTTTTTTGTACTTTTCTGGTAATTTATTTGTATTTTCATAGAATTTATTAGCTTTTCTAAGTCTTTTTTTGGTATGCAGCTAAAGCAATAGATGAGTATGCAAGTCTTAAATCAAAAGCTGCTGAGTCAAATGAAGAAGCAGGAAATATTGACCCTCGCCTGGAAGCAATTGTGGAGAAAATGCTTGACAAGTATGCACCAAAATTTCTACTTCCCTTTGTTCTTTTTAAATCTAATTCATGGCTTATTTTCATTTTTTGGTATTGGGGGCTGGTTTATTTATTTTTTATGTGCTGATGTAGGTGTATTTTGGATGGAAAATATCACCAAGCCATGGGAATAGCGGTTGAGTGTAGACGTTTGGATAAGCTTGAGGAAGCTATCACAAGCAGTGATAATGTCCATGGGACTCTTGCCTATTGCATTAACCTCTCTCATTCATTTGTTAACAGAAGGGAATACAGGCGTGAGGTAAGTGGAGGCACTTGTCCTTGCATTTTGTGACTAATATTTAAAAGTGCAGCATTGTTTTCTCTTTTTTTATTAGAAGGGTGACGATTTTATTGAGAACTAGAAGAGGGGGATGCAATAGTGGATGCAACCCTCAAAAAATAAATGGTAGAAAGAATAAAACCTAAAGAGACAATTCTGCTCTACAATAAGGTTTTGTGTTTGAGATTCCTCTTTTGCCCAAGAATCTGCTACAGCATGAGCGAATCTAGGTGTGATAACTGTATTATGGGAGAAGTCTTTTGCTTCAGCCTCTATATTTTCAAGTTTCCGTGGCACTCCAGCTGCTTTCTTGATTCAGCCAATGACACTCTGAAGTCCTCAACAGTAGATGTGGAACTTTAAGTGGATAAGGAAGAGAGGCTTGAGTTTAGCTACCAAACAAGGCCAAAAGTGTGTTATGCAATTCATATTGTAGCTAATTAAAGTCAGAAAAAAGATTATCCATAGGGTTAGGCTGCAAATGACCCATTGATTTGGCAGGGTTTTCTGATTGTATAGTATTTTGTTGTAATCACTGTTCATACTTCCAAGTGTAGGTTGTCTCTCACCTAGTTTGAAAAATGCGAATTTAGAATTTCCATCAAATGTTACCAGGGGTTTGAAATGTCTCTTGTAATTTCTAAGATCATCAATATGTGCTTGGGCTTCTGCTGTTTTAGAGTCAGATCTACAAAAGGACTGCAATAAGGGAGAAGAGTTTAAACAGTGTCCTCCTGATGAACGCCCCTAAATCTAGAGTTCCATACCTGGAGACCAAAAGGGCAACAGAAAGTGGTATGGTCTATCCACTTTAAGTCTTGTTGCATATTTTAGGCTGTATGCATTTTTTCTATAGCTGGTCATAAACAACTAATCACATCATAGACACAATCATATTGATAAAATCCTTTCAGGTAAACAACAAAATATTTGTCCATTCCCAGCGTCTAGATTTTTTTTTTTCCCTGTGTGTTGGTTGGCGACTAATTACCAAATTTGAATTTAAGATTACATAAATGTTTGGTGTCAGTATAGAGTGGCAAAATCATTGATGAAGGCAATAACTAACTAGTTAAAATAGAAAGTGATTACTTTCTTATAGTCTTGACTTAATAGAAAAATAAAGATTTATTCTTATACCTTAGTGTGAGATCCGGTAATAGATAGCCTGAATGTGCACGCTGGTGAAAACCTTGTTCATCTTGCAATATCATTCTCGCACAAAAAATAGTGGAAGAGACCACAACAGGCAAAAAAATTACTGGAAAATGGGGCATTTGGTTGTGGAAATGACTGTAAGAGGGGCAAGAGTAGGAGAGAATGAGGGGAAATTGGTACGATACCTAAAATTTGGCTTTTTTCTGGAGGGGAGGGGGACTAAGTACTAGATTCTAGAGTGTGTAGCATTGATGGTTCGGGTTGCGAATCAGGGACTCACTGCGATTCTTTACCCAAGCTGCCTGCCTTTCTTCTTAATGGATTATTTTCTCATTTGCTAAGGGCCACTTGCTCTAGATTAAGTTTTTCTGTATGATAACTATATATATGCTTGAGTTTTCTCAACGTGACTTCATAAATTAGTCATTTTTATGATAAGCTTCTTATTTCATGGGGGGGGGGGAAGGGGCTTTCTGTAACACTTATACTTGAATGAATATAATGCGCTTTCCTCCAAAAAAAAAAAAAAAGCTTCTTGTTTCATATATGGGATCTTAAATATTTGGTGTAAGTTCACTTGCTTGGTTGCAAGTTTTTGGCTTTTGAACATTCCCTTCGTAGAGCTTGTGTCCCATGGCATAGTTAATTCTCCATTACTGATGCTAATTATCTGGATTTTCTGAGGTTCCACTTCTGGTTTTGCTTGGTGAACCCTTTAAGATATCCAACTGTTGAAAAGTCAAGTTATTTTCCCAACTTAACAGAGCTATTTTCCTGACTTAACAAGTCAATTTGGAACGTTAGTTTTAGAAGGAACTTAGTTGATCAAGATAAATCTTCTTTTAGCAATCTTGTGGTAATTTTTAGAAAATTTTGATATTCTGACCACCGAATCATGATTGCGTCATGGTTCCTTCCTAACTATAACACTTCATTTTCCTCATGTATTAAGAACTCGTGAACTGTCAAAAGATTTTATTTGTTAATTGCATGAATTCCACGATTTACATAAGGACAAATGACCTACTTCAGTAAGTGTGTCAAATACACCTTTGGATCTTCCAAACAATTTGGTGTTGAGGCAGAAAGAATAGATCATCGTCTCTTTTCATTCCCTTTTGCCACTGAATTGTGAGATACATTGGTGAGAGTATTGGAATTGATTTTCCTTTATGAGCATTTGTTTGAGGAATTTTTTATGGAATGCATCTTTTGGTCTCTTCTGGAGTTTTTAGCTAATCTTCTTGGCTGTGATTGGTTGATTTCTGTTGAAAGAGAAAATCATTGAAACTTCTTTGAATTGAACCCCAGATTCTCTCTTGGTCACTTTTATTTTTATAACAAGTGCCTTGATTCGGAGGATATGGAGGTAGGTGGATGGCATTCACTGCTATTTTCCCTTGGATTCCTCCTCTTGTTGGTATCAGTAATCTTTTCTGATAAAAATTCTAAAGGAAACCCAGCCTGCTTGAGATCAACTAGACTATTACTGATTTCAGATCTTTATTTCAATGTATGATAGTTTGTATGTGTTTGTCTGATACTCTTGATGGGCATGGGTATTCTCTAATTGTTATAAGTGACACAAGACTTTGGGGCCTATTTTCTTGAGATTTGGGACATCTTTTGTGGAATCACATTCCTCTGTTAGCCAGTCTGATGTTCTTTCTGGAGAGGGTTGCATGTCTTTCTTTTTTTTGTTTTTCCTACTCTTTTTGTGCCTTATTATCTCTATTAACTTTGGTTTTTTAATAAATTTTTCATCAACTCCCAAAAAAGGTTGTAGGGAAACTTTTTTTGCCTACAGCTAGTGGATTGCCTTTACCGAGCCTTAAAATATTGGTTCCATCTGTTTGAGGTGCTCCTGGGGGAACATGGTCACTTGGACCTTGTGACTTTTTTTTTTTCAAAGTTGTTTGACCTTTTTCTTTCTTCCGATGTACATGTGCTTCTAGGCATAGTTTTCTAACTCTTTTCTTCTTGGTTCTTTACAGGTCCTACGTCTTCTTGTCAATATCTATAAAAAATTAGCTTCTCCTGATTATATTAGTATTTGTCAATGCCTTATGTTCTTGGATGAGCCTGAAGGAGTTGCTTCAATATTGGAGAAGCTTCTTCAATCCCAAAATAAGGTTTCTCTCTCTCTCTCTCTCTCTCTCACACACACACACACACACACACACACACACACACACACACACACACACTCACACTCTCTCTCTCACACACACTCTCTCACACTCTCTCTCACACACTCTCTCTCACACACTCTCTCTCACACACTCTCTCACACACTCTCTCTCTCTCTCTCTCTGTCACTGCCTCTCTCTGTCCTGTCTCTGTCTGTGTCTCTGTCTCCATTTCTTTCTCTGCCTCCGTTTCTCTCTCCCTCTTCCTCTTCATCTCCCCCATTTTCCTTTTTATTTTTTGAGAGAAGTTGCAACTCACGCTGATAATGACACTTTCTTAACAGGATGATGCTCTTCTGGCATTTCAAATAGCCTTTGATCTTGTGGAGAACGAACACCAATCTTTTCTGTTAAATGTGAGAAACCTACTTCCAGACCCTAAACCTCGCACTCCAATTTCTATTCCAATTGAAGTGGAGTCTGGTGGTGGGACAGACTCTGCCCAAAATGGAGATGCAGCTGCTAGAGGTGAGGATGTTCCAATGGCTGAAGATTCCCATGCACCTAATGGTAATGTGCCTGAAATTGATCCCAGTGAAGCATCCTACTTAGAGAGACTTTCTAAGGTCAAAGGAATATTGTCTGGAGAAACATCAATACAATTGACACTGCAGTTTCTATACAGCCATAATAGGTAATTGTAGTGATTAATCTCACTTATTTGCAAATGTAGAATATTTTGAATATGTTGCTAGTACTAATTTATTCATGAAACTTGTATGCAGATCGGATCTTTTGATTCTTAAGACAATAAAACAGTCTGTTGAGATGAGAAACAGTGTTTGCCACAGTGCAACAATATATGCCAATGCAATAATGCATGCCGGAACCACTGTGGATACCTTTTTAAGGGAAAACCTGGTAACTATAATGACATCTCTCTCTCTCTCTCTCTCTCTCTCTCTCCTGTTTTTTGGCGTTCTCTTAACAGTGATAAATATAGGATTCTGCAGTGTGCATTTTAACTAATTTTAGAATAGTATTTGAACATCAAGGAAAATTTATTTTGGGTCAAGTTTGAAATGGTGATCGATTAAATATATGCCAGGATGCAATCATAGTGAAAATAGGATAATTCTTTTTCCAATGCTGAATAAAAAACAAAGAAATTGAAAGATGGTGCCACTTTTCAGAATATCTCTTTTATTTGCAATCTCAAATAAATACCATGCTTTCTTTTTGAGCTGTCTGCTATATCACTTTCTCTGGATTGACAGGACTGGTTGAGCAGGGCAACCAATTGGGCTAAATTCAGTGCTACTGCTGGGTTAGGAGTTATCCATAGAGGTCACCTTCAGCAGGGTAGATCCTTGATGGCTCCTTATCTCCCTCAAAGTGGTGCTGCTGGTAGTGGAAGTCCTTACTCTGAAGGTGGGGCTCTTTATGCTCTTGGTCTTATTCATGCGAACCATGGGGAGGGCATCAAACAGTTTCTTCGTGAGAGTCTCCGCAATACAAGTGTTGAGGTAATTCTCATTTTCTTTCCTTCTTCCTCCCGTGATGTTTGTTTAGAAGCCAAATGCATCTAATGTCTATACTTTTAATTTACAGGTTATTCAGCATGGAGCATGCTTAGGTCTTGGTTTGGCTGCTCTTGGGACAGCAGATGAGGAAATATATGAGGATATCAAGAGTGTGCTCTACACAGATAGTGCTGTAGCTGGAGAGGCTGCAGGAATCAGTATGGGACTACTCATGGTTGGAACTGCAAGTGAAAAAGCCAGTGAGATGCTTGCTTATGCTCATGACACTCAGCATGAGAAGATCATCAGGTACTGTTTTTCCCATTTTTGTAGTTAAAAGATTGTCCAACTATTGGTTGAAATTCAAGTTGTGAGTTACGGCAGGTTGTAGTTTAGCTGGCTCTTTTTCAACAGACATGCTTTGTCCATTCTGTTTGCCCATAGTATTTTGTTGATGCATGGACTGTTTATCTGATATTATTAGGCGGTAATAAGGTCAACTTAGTTTTCTGTTGTCTGAAACTACTGTTTCCTTTTTCATACTACTTCAATTGTATTTAGTATTACAGCATATTTCAGCTGTTTTTTAGATGCATGTAAAAGCTCCTGGTAGTCCTTTAATTAATATTAGTACTACAGCTTGTTTCAGTTATAATTTTCCTGTTGTATGATTATGACAAATTTTCTGCTGAAAGTCTGATTCTTTCATGTCATAAAATTTTCCACAGAGGACTGGCATTAGGAATTGCTCTTACTGTTTATGGAAGGGAAGAGGAAGCTGACACGTTAATTGAGCAAATGACTCGTGACCAGGACCCTATATTACGTTATGGTGGTATGTATGCTCTGGCATTAGCATATAGGGGTACAGCTAATAACAAAGCTATTCGCCAGCTGCTGCATTTTGCGGTGTCTGATGTAAGTGATGATGTAAGAAGAACTGCAGTTCTGGCCCTTGGCTTCGTGCTATACTCTGAACCTGAGCAAGTGAGTGATTTATGTTTCATTCTGGTTGCACATCCCTGTGCATAGGTTCCAGTGAGTTATTTCTGTTTCATATGGCACCTATTTATTGGAATGACATATTGATCTGATGTTGTATTGAATAAGTGTGTGTTTGTTGGAATAAATGGATGGGGAGTGCATGGATTCTGCAGTTAACACCTTAATATTTTATGTCATAATAAATTTTTGTACATATAACACAATTGCTTTTTTAGGTAGCATTTTTCTTGGCCAGTAAGAGCACTTCTAATTGGAGTGATACTTATTTGCTATGCATTATTCTTTTAATGTGCAGACTCCAAGAATAGTTTCGCTGCTGTCAGAGTCTTACAATCCTCATGTCCGGTATGGTGCTGCTCTTGCAGTTGGCATTTCTTGTGCAGGAACTGGCTTAAGTGAAGCCATTTCCTTGCTGGAGCCCCTTACTTCAGATGTAGTTGACTTTGTCCGTCAGGGAGCACTCATTGCCATGGCCATGGTTATGGTACAGACAAATGAAACTTGTGATTCCCGTGTGGGAACATTTAGGTACGTCTACTGCATGTGTTTTTTGGTGTTTTATGCTTTCTTCTTTGTTTTTACTTGGAATAATGTTTGTTCTTAATGATTATTGTTATGTAGGCGCCAACTGGAGAAAATAGTTCTAGATAAGCATGAAGACACTATGAGCAAGATGGGGGCAATTCTAGCTTCTGGTATTCTTGATGCTGGAGGGAGGAATGTGACAATCAGACTTCTCTCCAAAACAAAGCACGATAAAATTACTGCTGTTGTAGGGCTTGCGGTTTTTAGCCAGTTTTGGTATTGGTATCCACTTATCTATTTTGTTAGCCTGGCTTTCTCTCCGACTGCTTTTATTGGTCTCAATTATGATCTCAAAGTACCAAAGTTTGAGTTCCTGTCACATGCCAAACCATCACTGTTCGAGTATCCTCGTCCTACTACACCACCCACCACTACCTCTGCAGTAAAGCTTCCGACTGCAGTTTTGTCCACATCTGCAAAAGCCAAAGCCAGGGCTCAGAAAGAGCTTACTCAGAAGGCTAGTGCTGAAAAAACTTCTAGTGAAGAGGCTTCAGTGGGAACGACTTCTGGTAAGGGTGCCAAATCTGCTGTGAAGGATGGGGGGGACTCTATGCAAGTGAGTGGTGCAAAGGATGGTGACTCTATGCAAGTGAGTGGAGCCTGTCTCTCTCTCTCTCTCTCATGCTCTCTCTCTCTCTCTCACACATTCTCTCTCATTCTCTCTCTCTCTCTCTCTCTCTCTCTCTCTCTCTCCCCGCACCCCCAAAAAGGGTATAAACAATAGCCATTCACAGGCTTCCTGAACATGGCGAAAAGAAGAAACCTATCAACTAATTATCAGCTGAAGAAGCCAATGAAAACCATATCTTTACGAGCTTGATTAGGCCTCTAAGTGATGCCTTTAATTTTTGCACATGCGCTGGTGCATAAATCTTGATAGGCGGTCCCCGATCCATATATATTACATACTCTATCTGATATTTATCTTTACGATGTTTTTCAGGTAGATAGCACTTCAGAGAAGAAAACAGAGGAGGCATCTTTTGAAATTCTGACAAATCCGGCCAGGGTAGTTCCGGCACAAGAGAAGTACATCAAGTTTCTGGAAGAAAGTAGATACGTTCCAGTGAAATCTGCACCATCTGGATTTGTTCTCCTGAGAGATCTGCGACCAAATGAACCAGAGGTACTAGCTCTTACTGATGCACCATCGTCTATGGCATCACCTGCAGCTGGCGGATCGACAACGGTGCAGCAAGGGTCTGCTTCGGCAATGGCTGTTGATGAAGAGCCCCAACCCCCTCAGCCTTTTGAGTACACCTCGTAGATTAGCATTGCCGAAACAAGGTAACCGGTGTTCCCTTGAAGAGGTTTTCTGGTGAAAGGGTAAGAAGTATTACAGGCAAAGAGCAATTGATGGACCTTCGCCTTATGGTTGTGGCAAATGGGGGGGTAGAAAGAAGCTGTTCCGACCCGTTTGAAATTTTGAAGAAATTTAACAGATGGGATGGCCCCATTTTACAAAGTCTTATGCCACGACTGTTGTATTTTCCGTTGTATCAACAACATGTAGACAGAGAAGAAAGTCACAATTGAAAATACGCTGAAACTAGTTTTTTACTTTTTATTGGGTAGCTTTGGTTAATTACATGTTAAGTGCTTTTTGAGCACGAAATTGGGCTGCTTCTTCTTGCTTCCTATTGGGAGGAGAATGTATACGTTGAACCTAAAACAGGCTGCTGAACATGATTGATTTGCAATTTCCGTTTCCCACTTCGGTCTTGAGCAGGTTCTGTTTATACTTCATAGTTACATACATGGTAATATGAGCACATGTGGTAGATATTATAATTAGCTATAATCTGGTACGTTTTTATAGCTTTTCAGTTTTAGTCCACAGTTCTCGTCCTGAGTTTCATCCGTTCAATACAAGCATTTTAGAAAGCAAAATGAACTCTATTTGTATTGTGTCCGTATCTGAAACTTTTGAAGTAGTGACTTGTTTATGAACCCAGTACTTGGAAGGGTCATAAAATCATGCTAACAACTACATGAATAATATTTTGTGATTCTTAGCGAGGCCCTGATCATAAAACGTTCCCAAAAAATATTTAGTTTAAGACCTTGGCAGGGGATTCCCACTGAGAAATGACCTGCCCCTCTCACTGTTGCAAAGGTGAGGCCTTGCCTCTGTCCACCCTCCCACCTTCCAATAATAAGAGGAAAGAAACATGAAAGAGTGCCGATGGAGGAGTTTTGAAACGTAAAAGAGGGGAGAAAGATGGTTTAATTATTTACCTGGTTCTTCACATACAATGGATACCATGGAATTTTTGTGGTCAATCCGAGGCTCGCAAGGGGAAATCTGGTGGCTGTCACCGGCACTACTGAATCAGCATCCCCACTGTTCACACTCGTCAATGAATGCAGTGGCAAGGCTTTTTTTCAACGGATGAAAGAAGAGAAAAAAAAAAAAAACCGATCGAAAGGGCCCAACCTGAAAACCCAAATCCTCAATCCTGCGCTCATCAATTCCTTGTAAATGGGAAGTATTGAGGCCTCTGAATCATTCCAGTTTCTGTTTAGAGTTCCACAGTAAATTAATCACCAAAATTTATGGAGCTTGGACATGAAAAGGATATGGAGATATACAGTTAACAGAAAATGTCAAAGTCAAGTCTCCCGAGAAGCTTCTCCAAGAGGAAAACACACAAAAGGACCATGGAAAACCCTTTCTTGTTGTGGTAGATTGAAACGACAAAGGAATACGAAAGAAAAATTTCAAGAGAGGGAGTGAAGTTAGACCAAAGGAGGGAACCCCATTTCAGGGAGAAAGAAAATTTAGAAAGAGAGCATGAAAATAGCAAAGAGAGCTCCAGATAAAAAGATGAAAATTGTAGGAGGAAAAACAGAAACTGGGGAGGAAAACGAGGGAAGACAAAAAAAAAAAAAAGAGACTGCATGGAGAGGTAGAGATAGGATCCTAACAATGTTGAGATATTGATGTGTTGAAAGAGTTGAAAAGCAATATGGAGGTGGATTTGGCAAGATTGATAGGTACTGATTTCATGGCCAAAGGCCACTGCAGTAAATGAAATAGAATGACAAAAAAATAAAATAAAAATGAGTATCTAATAAAAAACAATCTTCATGAGAGTGGCAAGTGAAAGAACCTATAGGAACAGAAGTAAAAATATTTGTAATTATTATAATAAAAAAAATTTAGGAGGGCCCAACCGGGTTCGAACCGGTGACCTCTTGATCTGCAGTCAAATGCTCTACCACTGAGCTATGGACCCATCCTGTGATCAAAATAAATTATTTAGTCTAAGAACTTAACATTTTGGCAATAAAAATTTACAAACTTGGGTATTTAATAGGGACTATATTTGCAATCCAACTTGGGTATTTGATTTCACGGATGAAATTTGCATATTTATAGCATTAACTTCTTTTTCAATATCTGAGATTAGCTCGAACTTCTTCTTCCTTGGCTTTATTGCGAGTTTATAGACTAGTAAAAACATCCCTATACTCTTAGGGGTGGCAACGGGGCGGGTCGGGTTGGGTTTTTGGAAACCCGTACCCGCCCCGTGAAAAACCGGGAAAACCCGTACCCGCAAAAACCCGTCCTGCGGGTTTGATTTTTAAACCCGTACCCGCCCCGAACCCGCGAAAACCCGACCCGCCCCGCGGGTACCCGACCCGCCCCGCCCACGGGTACCGGACCCCGACCTGCCCCACAAAGCCACTATAACATATTTAATATTAAAAATTACGTGAGAAGAGAAAAGTAGGGGTTTTTTTGTTTTATTGCCATATTACGTTTTTACCCTTTAAAACTTTTTTTTTTACATAAGAATTAAGCGGGTCGGGTCGGGTTTTTGGGGCGAAACCCGTACCCGCCCCGGACCTGTGACGGGTTCTGTTCCCATAACCCGAACCCGACCCGCGGGTTAAAAACTTAAACCTGAACCCGCTTTAAGCTGGTCGGGGGGGGTTCCCCGCTAAATGCGCCCCGTTGCCACTCCTATATACTCTAGTAGTAATGAGAAAGTTGGCTTTGGGTCTTCCACAGTGCAGGTCGGGTTTGGGTCAGGTTACGGGTTTTATTAGTGACGTCGGATTTGGGTTTTTTAAAAACCCTAACCTAAACCCGGCCCGTGTGCCATCCGTAAAAAATGAAGGGTACATTCGTACTTTAAAAAAAACCCACCGAAGAAGGAAGGAAGAAAAGGAGTCCAAAGTGTCGACCGCAGCCATGGCTTTTACGAGACATAGGAAGAATAGCCGGCTGTTTTTTTTCCGAAATAATGGGATGAAAACCAGCCTCAAGGAATCATTCAAAACATTCAGGCGGCGACGAGGTAGGCGACGAATCCAGAAGCTCAAAAATGGACCGTTTGCTTCCCACGCTCAACGGTCATCTTTTCTCTTTCGTCCGATACTCCTTTGTCAGTACCTCACCGGCTTTATTACTGAACCCGCTCTTCGGTCTTCAGAATCGATTTCGTTGATGCGAGTGTCTGAAAAATTCGATTTTCCGACGACTCCCGTAGAAGACGCCGGTGACGACGCCTGCGAAGAATTGCAGGAAGATTCAAATACCGGGGGGAGGACAATCAGCAGGAGACGGGGGAAGGAAGAAGGGGGGTCCGGAGCCCGTTAAAGTTCCCAAAGCCTTCAACTTCTCCGAAAGGTGAAAGGTCTTTAATTTGTTCTGTGGCGTTTGATCAATTCCGTGTTTTTGATTCATGTTGGGTTTCTCCTAAACGAGAATGTGGCGGCGACTCTGATCGTTCATTAATCTGCAGATACATGAGCCCCACGGATCGCCTCATTTCTCCCGTCTCTAAAGGTGTTCTCGCCAGAAACAGGAAAACGGGTCCGATGATTCCTCCCGGAAACGTTCCAACCACGGTATGTAATATGTATAGTCACTGACGATCTTCTTCGACTGAAAAAGTATTATTACTGAATTGAGTAACATTTGAAGAAATAATAGCAAATATGAATGGATAAAATTATCTTCTGCAGATTGGTGGGTCGCGATTTCAGAGCATCGATCCGTTTCAGGCTTGATCAGACTCAATTGCTTTTCTGACAGCCGTGTGTCTCCTGTCTCCAGATGAAAAATCGGTCGGATCAGTTTTCTTCATTCAGCAAAATCATGTACACTCCTTTTCTGTATCGTCGTCCCTGAAATGTATCTTTAAAACCCAGAAACGCTCTTATGAATGACAGAAAACGAGATCATTCGTTTACACAAAAATGAACCGTCTTTAATCTATATGATTCCAGCTGCGTGGTTTACTCGAGGCGAACTTGGTACCACTGATTAATGGATCCAACATCTCCGTCGATTTCGAGCTCGCACACCGATTTAACAAGATGAGAAACGGCATCATCGTCCAGGGACTTGAATCGGGCCAATTCTCGAGCCAGCCTCTCAACCGGGCTTTGAGCTCCTCCTCTGAAACGAATTCTTCGCCTTTCCCCGGTTCCAGTAAAACGTAAGTTTCCGTCTGTAAATATGCCCTCCTCCTTCGAATTGCCTGCACCTGGGTTTTTCAGTGGATCCGAAGCCATTTCAGGCAAGAACCAGAGAGAAGAATTTTTACCTTTGGTGAAGAAAGCTTCTGGGTTCTGGCGAATCTCAATACCAGTGCTGAATTCACCGACTCGTGACGCACCCTGCGCTTAATCGATCGGTTCAAAATTGGTGATTGATTCCGCGTGCCTGAAAACGAATCCGCGGAATCAAAATTACCTCGAGTTTCTGAACATAAATAAATAAAACTGGATAACCTAGAAACAGCAACGAACACTCGGTATCTTCATCTCCAGAAATCAGGAACTGTCTGCTAATTAATAATATCTTTGAAGATAGCTCTAGCTACAGTCTACAAGAGAGTCACTTCTGATTTCTTTATATCTGTATGCTAGTCCATGAATCCATCCGATCAAAATTGCCATGTTTCCATCATGGCTAGTTCATATTTAACTAATACTACAGATAAATATTACATTTACAGTGGAAAAATTACAACATTCTTCTTCTCTTCCTTTGCAACCCTTTTTGCCTCCCCATCCCCATGAAAAAGGCAAAACCAAATAAATGAAAAGAAAAAAAAAACGAAAATTAATAGTACAGAGATGCTGCAAATACGATGTCACGCTTGATCTTTTTAACACCCTCGTCGAATTTTGCTTCCAGTTGGGTTTCTCCAATGGCCTTCGTGGCAATTATCAATTGCTGAAGGACTTCTTCCAATCTTCTAATAGCCCTGATCAGGGCTACCCTCAAACACCGGGGTCATCTCCATGATCTCATGGAACTTGCATCCTTTTGCCCAAGCATAAACAGCTTCCATGATGTCTGGCCTGAAGCAACTGACGAAATTTTCCACATCCAATTGCACCTGGAGATATCAGAAAACCTCATTTATTCGGTTTGACACGTATAACCAGGTACAGCGGTACATCAAAGAGAATTGCATTTCCACGTACCTTGCACTCGAGTTGAACCTTTGCAACTCGTCTTGCCGTGTCTTGTAACTGAGTGAAGAGGCAGTCGAGCTCCTCCCGGGGTTTCTGGGCTTCTTGAAGCTTCTCTTGCCACACCAAGCATGAGAGAAGTGCTAACATCTCCTCCACAGATACATCCTTTAGAACCCCACTGAACATTAGCTCAGTCAGGGTTACTTCATCAGCGCTACTGAGCTCACACGCAACTTTCCCTTTCAACTCAACAACATCATCACTAGTTATGTATCTGCAACCGAGACAGAGAAACTGATCAGTTTTGCTTGCAAGGCATTTCATAAGAAGGTCACTTATTGACCCAAAAGGGTTATTATTCCCATTGAATGAGGTTTGAAATGATTTACCCTAGTCGACGCAGAACACGCTTACATGCCTTCAGTTCATCTTTGAAAGCCAATGCTGTTGAGGACTTCAAAACTTTTTTAATGGACTTTTGTTAAATAAGAGATGAGTTTACTAGTTCATCTTTGTCAAACCGGCTCTCTAAGGCCTCTATTCTGCGAACTGCCTTTTTATAAGAATTGCTCCGAACCTGAATAAGAACAAGTCAGTTAAGTTGAACCGAAAGACATTACACTTTCAGAAAGAAAGAGGCTAACTCAGGCTACCAAAAAAAAAAAAAATGTAATAAAAAGAAATTTCATCTCAAACTCACTTTCATATCCTCTTCAGGATCCAAAAGGGATATCCCATCTTTTCTGAATCTCTTAAGAACTTCTGAAACCTTCTTCATGGTATTTTCTCGAGCTTCCAGAGGCAAAAGATCTTTTGGGATGATCAGGCGGACACTGCTTATGCTAGCAATCTGTAATTACGCAATTATGTTCACTAACCCAACATACAAAACAGAAAAGCTTACATTCTGTTTATGTTTGACTTAATTTTTCTTTTTTAAAATGATGTTTGACATAAATTTATCAGGACAATTAAATATCAGAGAGCGTGAAAAGCAAACATGATATCAAGCGTACAATGGTGCTATATGCTGACATATAGTGACCACCAATAACTACTTTCAGAAAGAAAATGGAAGCATATATCAATGGGGTCATTGCAGGAACTGAGCAAACCAGTAAGGCCGCAGTAGCATGCTGGCTCTGGAGGCCATACAGTTTTACTAATATTACATAAGTAATCAATTACTCGCAAAGAGCAACAAAAAGGATGTCCAACTCACTTAATCTGTAATTACTCAAATTAATCAAGTTCACAAACAGAGACTTCAATACTGTAAATAATAATGATATGACAGAACTTACCTGAGAAATAGGCAAAGAAATAACAACAGGCTCCCCAGGATCAGTTAAAGAGATAATCTTAATGGTCTTTTTGGCAGTTCTATCCTTGTTCACCTCACATCTGGTAAGGACATCTACTGTATATTTAGCATCCTCTGGTTTTTTAGTTGCATCATCTGCACAATGCATCATGTATAAAGGGTTGAAGTACTTCCAAGTTGAGTTTAACAGTAAAGGGCCAAATTAACATTCATCATGTCATTCATGTTCCTCATTCATTCTTGATAAAAAGAATTCTAAAGATATTTGCCATTACTTACCTTCAGAAAGCCCCTTTACTCTTTCAAAATTGATTATCACTCCCCATGTAATCTTCTCCTCAAAGGAGAATGACAGGACATTGTCTTCATTTTTTGTACATTGGATGGAGACAAGTCGTCCAGGCTGCAAAAATGGTAAACAATACCTCGGAGAAAGGACAATATCTCGAACATCCTTCTTCAAACTCTAATACTGCTGTATAAGGTCATACTTATCCTGAAGATTCTCTTCATCTTCAATCACGATAGAATCTCTTTCTTGTTGTAGATCTCTTGCCTGCTTCTGGAAAAGTAAAATATTCCCACAGAGCATGACATTTATTAATATAAAAAATGTTAAACATAAAAATGTTTGTGCATGTTAAATTGACAAACTAAACACAATCAAGTGTTAAGTACTTAAGAAAACGCACTTCTAGATTGGGAAGGGCACGGTCTGACTGAAATTGATAGAATGAATGTCTGAGCAAATTCTCTGGATCACCCTCTTCACAGCGCAACTGATTCAACAACATGTTGTAGCTCAGGTGGAAAGCACTGGATGTAATGGGCCAAAGTATGAGAATCAGCATACAAAATCTCATATAATACAGTTCCAATCCGTATATAAATCTATTGTCCAGTCACATGATAATATGGTAAGATCACATCAAGAGTAATTTCTATCAGACGCTTATCCTAAAATAAAATCAGGTCCGCCGAGTAGGACCAGGTCGAAGGTAGGACTTGGCTGGAGTTGTCCTGAGTCAGACGAGATAGGTCCATTTAAAGAACAATCTTAGTCTTTCTCCAATTCGACCAGAACAACCAAAAATCCAAGTCAACTCTACCAAGTTACCTCCAACAAGGCCGAGTGGCACAACCATGGGTTAGATAGCTATATCACCTACCTGAGGAACCATGCTCATGATATTCACAAAGAAACTGACCTACTAGATTAGGACAGCTTCCACAAATATGGTGCAAAATTTCAAAGGTTTAAAGTTTGCATACCTGTTTAGACTATCTGCTTTTCCCTTGAGCATCATTTTGGCGGTGGCAGGTTCCATCTTCTCATCCATCATAAGAATGCAAATACCACGAGCATCAATACCTCGACGACCAGCACGCCCACTCATTTGAATATATTCTCCACTTGAGATCCATCTGAACTTATCTCCATCAAACTTCCTAACATATGTAAAAACAACAGTTCTTGCAGGCATGTTGAGACCTATGCTGAAGGTTTCTGTGGCAAACAGACACTAGAAAAAAAAAAAAAAAAAAAACTACAAAAGGTGAAAATAGTACAAGTGCAAATGAAATTTTATAATTAGCAGAAAGGGAGAAGAGATAAAACCCAAATGGAAATGTAAAGAAATGCATAACAAGAAACCGACAACTTTTTCTATACACTAGGAATAACGCCAAAGAACAGGTACAGCAAAATAAAACAAATAAAAAGAACAACAACACTACAGGAACACATACTGTGGACATACTACCTTAATTAGACCTTCTTGAAAAAGAATCTCAATAACTTCCTTCAGAATGGGAAGGAGTCCTGAATGATGAACCCCTATCCCACGCTTTAACAGCGGTAACATGTTTGAAACCTGGAAATCATCAAATAATAATAAGTGATGCATCTATAGAAGATAAATCAAGGGCTAAAAAGAAGACAATGTTAGCTGCAAATCCACATCTGAAACGAGAAGCAATCAATACACAAACAAAGTAGATAATGAAGAGGAGAGCGCCTTGCCTGAGGTAGCTTTTTGTCATCTTCTGACAGCAAATCCAATGCACTCCAGAAAATTTTCTCAATATTATCTTTCTCAACATCGTCACTCAGATCCATCTTTGCCATCTGCAGTTGGTGAGAATAGCTGATGAGTTTCTAAAACATGATAAATAAATCAATTTTTGCACTCAAGTCAAAGCAGAGTGAAGATCCATAAAAAACACAGCGCAAGATTTTCTTTTTTTGAGGAAAGTGAATACATTTTACTCCCAATTACAAGTTTTTACTCCCAATTACAAGTTTTTACTCCCAATGCTGCTGTGGAGACCCGAACCCAGGACCTCCCGCAGCAATAACTCCCATGGGACCACTGAGCTAATGCCCAAGACCCAACACAGCGCAAGACTTTCATTGGTTTAATGCCTCCAAACTTTTGGCAATGGACCTATTTATTTTGGTTGCATTTTTCAATGATTTCAACGGGACTCAAAAGGGTCACGAGATTCTAAATGTAGTGAGGCTCTCACTCTAACTGGCCACAAAACTAGTGTGGATAAAATACTTCCCAAGACAGCTCAATGATTTTTACCGTTGATATATGAAACATTCAAATTAAATTGGTGAGCTATTGTATGAGACCAAATTTTAAAACAAGGTGCGCAAGGAACTGTTTAGGATGACGTAAGAGATAGAGAGGGAGGGAGATCATACCTGCATAGCTAGAAACTCACACTCTCTTTTGCTAAAACTGAGAAGTATTACTGGATCATACCGGCGCTGAATTATCATTTTAGCCATTTTTAAAATGTCACTATCTTCACCACCTTTGCCAGCCAATAATCCTTTCTGCCACTTCCCATTCTCCCGTTTCCTGGTTTCCCCCTCACCAGTTGGATTAAGTGCATTGACTGCTTTGTGGAAGCTCTCCTCACGAAATTTTCCATTTTCATCAACCACCAAGTATAAGCCACTTCCTCCAGATGGGAAAACATAATGTTGAAGGGGCGTAGGCCTATAATCAGTATAGACAATGTGGCATGGCTGCTGATGAACCTGTATAGCACAGAAATATACTCTTCAATGTATTTAGAAGCAAGGGTTATTATATCACCATGAGAAAGATAAAAAGGTGAGTAGGAACCTTTGCAACCCAATCTGCAAACTCTTTGGCATTAGGCACAGTTGCTGAAAGGAAGACAAAGCGTGAATTCCTTGGAGCCATGACAATACTTTCTTCCCAAACGACACCTCTTTCCCGGTCACGCATGTAATGCACCTCATCAAAAATAATCCAAGCAACCTCCCGCAAAATTTCAGATCCTTTGTACAGCATACTACGCCATATCTCAGTGGTCATAACCTGGAAAATAACTGAACCATCAGCACTAACATTATCATCCTATCTATCCATCTAAAACAAAGGAAGGCTAAACACTTGTTTCAAGAAAAAGGCTAAACACTAGATCCTACCAAGCAAGCCGCATTAGGATCAATGGTTACATCTCCGGTCATCAAACCGACATCTGAACCAAATGTTTCTTTGAACTCTCTATATTTCTGATTGCTAAGGGCCTTGATTGGAGAGGTGTAAATAACTCGCTGATTATCTCTCAATGACATTGCAATTGCATACAATGCTACAACAGTTTTTCCTGATGATGTATGTGCCGATACCTAAAGCAAGTCAACAAAGAATCAGATGTTAAAAAAGTAGAAAGATAAATTTAGGACACAAAAATACTGGTTGAAATTACCCAAGCATGTTTACCACACATACAACCCACACATTTGGAATTAATCAAAATGTGACCGTGTTTAACCCTACTCACCAAGACGGATTCGCCATTATCAAGGCACTGAATAGCTTCATACTGAAATGGGTCAAGCGTGAACTCGAACTCCTTAGCTGGTTTCAAATACTCTTTCTTAGGGGGCTTTGGTCTGGAAACATAACCTTCGGGATACGAGACTTCATGCAGACAAGTTATCAGCTTGTCGGCAAGTGCTGAACCGTTCTCTTTCTGCAGCTTCTCCGGAGGTGCTGCAGGCTCCGCGGAAGGGTCTTCCGCCGCTTTCCGCTTCACAGGCCCCATAGGGTGTAAACGGGTAATAAACGAAACGGGTAAGGGTTATTCCGTTACCCGTTTCGATTACCCTACCCGGTATTCCGTCACTCGTTACCCGATTACGTCACTCGTTACCCGATTACCCGCGGGTAATCGGGTAAGCAATTCAAGTCACCCGTTTCGGTGAAGCCAGATATCAACAAGTCAGATTAGGGCACGGCAAACAGGGGAGATTGAGAGCAATTCAAAATTTCTGAAAGGAAACAAAAATTCGGCCACAATGAGAGTCGATTGAGTAACAACAAGATAAAAATGACTCAAAGAAATAGAGAAAGAGAAGTGAAGAGGAAAGAAAAAGAAACAAAGAGAACAAGCTAACCTTTTGTAAGGAGAGACGAATCGACGAGATCCACCGAAAATTAGATGACTGAAACACCAGGCAGCTTGAAATAGATGACTTGAAATGGAGATTTGAGGTCACTTGAATTGGGGAGGGAAAGGGAAAGAGGGGATTCCGGGGAGGGGAAACAGGGGGGAGGGGGAGGGAAAACAGGGAAATGGAAGAAGGAAAAGGGGAAATGGGGGAGGGAAAGAGGGGAAGAAGAAGAAGGGAAAGAGGGAAAAGAAGAAGGGAAAAGAAAAACGGAAGAAGGGAAAGAGGAAAAGAAAGGGGGAAGGAAAGAGGGGAAAAGAAGAAAACAGAAAAGAGGGGAAAAGGAAGAAGGAAAAGAGGGGAAGAGAAATGGAAAATCGGGAAACAGAAAGGAAGGGGGAAATAAAAGAAGGGGGGAAATAGAAGAAGGGAAAGAGGGGAAAAAGAAGAATACAATTAGGGGGGAAAATTAAAAAAGAAAGGGCATAAAGTTGGGGAAGGATTTACCAAATTACCATCGGGAGTAAAGTAACTTAATACAATTAGGGTAGGTATTAAAGAAATAAGGGCATAAAGTTTTAAAAATTTACCAAATTACCATCCGGGTAATCGGGCAATTACCCATTATCCATATCCGTTTCGATTAAGAGGCAGGTAATCGGGTAATCGGGTAATCGAAACACAAGCTTATTCAATTTCCATCCGATTACCATTCGGGTAATCGGGTAAAATTGACACCCTTACTGGCCCCATGAAAGAGTTCTCGTAACCTAAAACCCTAATGAACGGTCGATTCATGCTAAACCAAGAAGAAGGACATACTGGCAGGCCATGTAATTTTATCTGAAGTTATGTAAAAAAAAAGCGAAGGGTAATTTTACCACACATACAACCCACACATTTGGAATTAATCAAAATGTGACCATGTTTAACCCTACTTGTAGGTGGTTTAAAATTGCCAGGATAATGTGAACATCAAAATATCATCAAGCTTGAAAATCCAATAATCACCTAAAAAGAAGAAAAAAAAAAAAAAAGGCTTTACATGATAAGGATGCTGAACCATTTATATAAACACTTTTCTGAGGCCAATTTTATATTAAAATTGATGAGAAGAATTAATATTAAGCTCTGGGACTCTAGCAGAACTATACGAGTATTGTTTTTTTGTTAACTATACTCTCACCTTCTGACTCTTTTTTTTTTTTTTTCTAAATGAAGCAAATAATTTTATTCAAGGAGCAAAGTTTTCTCAGGAAAGAGGTGCCCCTAAGAATGAAACAGGTATGCTTTCTGTATTCCATACCAGGTGGACATCAAGTGAGCTGAAAAAGCTCAGCTGGACATCCACCTCAACAATGCCTGACTAGCTTCGGTTTACACTTGACATATTGGTACACTCTTGAGGCCTAGTTTTACTAAGTTTGCTATCCCAGAGCACTAAATGATAACCACAACTTGTTGTGCAAGACCTGCAGGAGATTAATCTTCAGTCTTTTCTATCCCATCTTTCTCTATTGTACCATCCAGAACCAAACAAATAATGATCCTCAAGGAGTGGGAACTTGGGTAGTAGTTCAGTGGTCCCATAAGGAGTTATACTATGGGAGGTCTTGGGTTTGGATACTTACAGTTCCTATTCACCTTTGATCCTCAAAGAGTATGGAAATAAACCCTGTTGGCCTTTCTGAGAAGTCTTAATTATCTTCATACTTTTTCACCATTATGTTTTTTACGTGCCTTAACAAGACATGCACTTGTAACGACTCTCACTGTCCGACGCAATGAGACATGTCGCAATTCTCACTATTTCATAAACTATTGTACGCATACCCTACCTCAGCCAAAATAAAACTCATTTTCTATTACAATTGAAATAAAAGGGGAACTTAATAGCTCAACTTCAGCATAACAAACTACTCACCAGGACGGATTCGCCATTATCAAGGCATTGAATAGCTTCAGACTGAAATGGGTCAAGCGTGAACTCGAACTCCTTAGCTGGTTTCAAATGCTCTTTCTTAGGGGGCTTGGGTCTGGAAGCATAACCTTCGGGATACGAGACTTCATGCAGACAAGTTATCGGCTCGTCGGCAAGTGCTGAACCGTTCTCTTTCTGCAGCTTCTCCGGAGGCGCTGCAGGCTCCGCGAAAGGGTCTTCCGCCGCTTTCCGCTTCACAGACCCCATGTAAGAGAGGAGGTAGATGGACACCAAGCAATGACGCACAGTGGAACGTCGAAAAGTACAAACAACAAAACTACAATAAATGCAAGGAGACAACAATTGCCACCGTGAAAAAAAGTAGAACTTTAGAATTGGACCGGGGAATACGAAGCTTATTATCAGCTAAAAATCTTCCCGTAAGCTAAAACCCTAACGAACGGTCGCGGGAAGGGACTAATAGTGGTTACTGCTAAACCAGGAAGAAGGACATAGTGGTAGACCACGCAATTTTATCCGAAGTTGATGTCAGAAAAAAAAGCGAAGGGTAAAATATGGGCTACAACATTAGAAGCCCATAGTACATTATGTGGGCCGCTCCTAAGGCCTATTTTCTGCCGTAGGGAATTTTGAAAGGTTTGGCGCCGGCGGGGATCGAAACAGCCAAACTGAAACCCCGCTCTAATTTTCCCGCCAATTGCCTTCATAGAAAAGGAGCCCGTCAGGCCCTGCTCGGCGATTTCTTCATCTCCCTCATTCGTCTTCGTCTGATCCGGTGAAACACAAAAACATGTCCAAGTCAGTGAAACCGGGGGCGATTTCTTCTATTCTTTCGAACACGTCGCCGGATTCATCCGATGGGGCTTCGGATATCGTCGTTCAAGTCGTTGATCTGAAGCCTATTGGGAACAGTACCACCCGATTCACGTGAGTGTTCCGTCTCTCGTTACCTTTGTTTTCTTTTCTAGTAATGATTGTTCTAGCGTTTTGTTAGTTGATCTCTATGGGATCTGTTGCATCCGGTTTTGGAATACGAGTCCATTTGCTTGTCGTAGGCATGATCTCATTTTCTAGGCAGCAAATCGTCGTTGTTTTTCTCTTCACATGTTGGGCCGGGGTTCTCCGATTCCTAAATATTTGTTTTTATCCAGTTCTGTTGAATCTTTTTTGTACTCTTAGGGGTCAGTTATTTGCGGATGCACGATGCTTGTGGGTTTTTATCCAGGGGTTCGATTCTACTTCGATTTTTTTTTTTTTCTTATATTTTTAATTTGCTTTTGTTCAGTCTTTGTGCTAGTCTCAAATTGGTGTGCCTGCAGATTTATGGCCAGCGATGGGGGGAGGAAGCTGAAGGCTATGCTTCCAACTCACTTTGCATCAGAAATCCAGTCGGGGAATCTTCAAAATCTAGGGCTCATTCGTATCCTCGACTATACATGCAATGCTATCCCTAACCAGCCTGACAAGTAATTTTAATACCTCCATGCCACTAAGAGTACTGTTATTTCAACTTATGCTCTGCAAACTGATATATTTTCATTTTGGTTGATCCAGAGCTCTTATTATCACAAAATGTGAGGTGGTTTCTCCTGCACTGGAGTCGGAGATCGTATCTGAAATTAAAAAGGAGCCAGGAATAATTTTGAAGCCAAAACAGGAAGTGGTTGCAAAATCTGCAGCTCAGATTGTGAATGAGCAACGTGGCAAGTGAGTATTCGTATTGGTTTCTCCTGTTTCTGTTTAGAAATAGATTTTGGTTGCAAAATCTTAAATTTGCCTGGTTTAAGAATGATGTATGTTGTAATAATGTTTTTTACCTCTTAGCATGTTGAATTAATACTTTTCCCCCCAATTTAGTGCTATTACAGTATTACTATAACATTGTCAATTCTAAACACCACCCAATGTACAGACTTCATCGTGTAATTTCTTGTTGTTTGTCCTTTACTAAATTTGGGGTGCTTCTAACTGAAGCTTTTTGTTATAGGATTTGACGTGATTCTCTGATATTTCGCATACCTATTACATTATAATATGATCATTATTTGGCTTGCATTAGATTTGTTGATGGTTTTGCTGGAACTTTGATTGGTATGGAGTGTGTATCATTGAAGTCTACTGGCTCTTGAAACTTTCCAATGTTTGGAATGCTCACACATTTGAGACATGAATAACTTTGCAGTTGAAGCCCAAATATTGCAATTATCCCATACTCGAATTGATTGATTAAGATCTTTTGTGATGATTTATTAGTTCTGCATATACGAGAGTGCAACATTCTATATCCTCTTATCATGGTCTAAACACCTCGATTTCTTACTTTTGTCCTCCTTATAACTTTCAGTTCTGCTCCTGCTGCACGAATGGCCATGACAAGAAGAGTTCACCCACTTGTCTCTTTGAACCCTTATCAAGGGTGCTGGACCATCAAGGTACGCGTCACAAATAAGGGTAACCTGCGTACTTACAAGAATGCAAGAGGGGAAGGTCAGGTCTTCAATGTGGAATTAACAGATGCAGACGTAAGTGTACTTGCCCTTTGCTCCTGTGCCATCAATGTACAAAATTTTATATCCAGTAGTTCATTTCTTTACTCTTGGTATTGATGCAGGGTACCCAAATTCAGGCAACCATGTTCAACAATGCAGCTAATAAATTCTACCCAAAATTTGAATTAGGAAAAGTCTATTACATCTCTAAGGGAACTCTACGTGTGGCTAACAAGCAGTTCAAAACTGTTCAAAATGATTATGAGATGACTTTGAATGAAAATTCTGAAGTCGAAGAGGTGGTTGGCGAGGGAGCCTTTGTTCCAGAAACTAAATATAACTTTGTACAGATTGAAGACTTGGGGCCATATGTCAATGGGCGTGAGCTAGTGGGTAAGATCCATCCCCAGTCCATGTCATTTGAAATGGAATGACATTGTATGCTCGTTTGTCATATCTTACTGGTTATGTTCAGATATTATTGGAGTCGTCCAGAATGTCTCACCCACTACGAGCATACGAAGGAAGAGCAACAATGAAACCATTCCAAAGCGTGATATCACAGTAGCAGATGACTCGTAAGATTGCCTCTAGTAAATAATTGGAATTAATTACTAGTTTCACATGTTTTAAGCACTGGATGACTGTAGCGGATAAAAGTAAGTGAGCTTCTTATATTCTCACAATCTGATTATGTGTAAATTGAATGCAGAAAAAAGACTGTTGTTGTGTCCCTTTGGAATGATCTCGCAACTACAGTAGGCCAGGAGTTGCTGGATACGGCTGAAAGTGGTCCTATTGTTGCTATCAAGTCCCTTAAAGTAGGAGATTTTCAAGGTAACCTAACTGCATAGTATGGCCCAACACTTGATGGTAGAGAGGTTTGCTTTCTACTCATTTTCTAATATGTGATTGTCTTTTACAGGAGTAACGTTGTCTACTTTAAGTAGAAGTAGTTTGCAGATAAATCCTGAAATACCCGAAGCAAAGAAGCTTAGATCCTGGTACTAACTTACCAATTGTTGCAGAAAGGATCCACGAAAGGTTCTGTTTTCTTACCTTCTTCTTCTCATTTGTCAGGTATGAGTCTGAAGGTAAAGGGACTTTGATGGCTGCTGTTGGTGCTGGCTTGAACTCAATGATTCAAAGTAGATCCTTTTATTCTGATCGTGTATCTCTTTCTCAGATAACTAGCAACCCTTCTTTGGGTCAAGAGAAGGTAGCAAGTTTCTTATCTCTCAGAATTTTGTAGTCATCTACAAGTTTGGATCCTTTTCTCTTCCGTCAATGAGGCACAGCCATTCATTCAACTTGGCTTTTCTAGGAGTTAATCACTGACCTTAGCTTTCATTGCAGCCGGTATTCTTTAGTTTAAAGGCCTATGTAAGCTTCATCAAGCCTGACCAAACAATGTGGTACCGCGCATGCAAACTTTGTAACAAGAAAGTTACTGAAGCCCTTGGTTCTGGGTACTGGTGTGAGGGATGCCAGAAGAATGATGCTGAGTGCAGTCTGAGGTAGAAAGCGTAGAGAACCTTAAATTCTCCATGGAGATTTAAACTTTAGATTTCTAAGCAGTATGTTTCTTTTTCCTCTTATTTGCAGGTACATATTGGTGGTAAAGATTTCTGACTCGAGTGGTGAGGCATGGGTTTCTGTCTTCAATGAACAGGCTGAGAAAGTCATTGGTTGCACTGCAGATGAGCTGGAGAAGTTGAAATCAGAGGTGTGATCTGCTTTATGTACATTGTGCTACAGTCGGAAATTAATTATACACGGTTTACTGATTGTTTTTATGATATTCCTCCTCAGGATGAGGACGGGAAGTTGTTCCAGCAGAAACTCAAAGAAGCAACATGGGTTCCTCACCTGTTTCGCGTTAGTGTTGCTCAGCATGAATACAACAACGAGAAAAGGCAAAGAGTCACAGTAAAAGCAGTCGGACCTGTTGATTGGTCTGCTGAATCAAATTATCTGTTGGAAGAGATTTCTAAGATAAAACTCTCTTGATTAACCAAAGCAATATCAGCTCTTACCTGACTATTGTTTCTGGTATTGTCCTTCATGTATCATATGCTCTCCTTATCTTCATCACCTTCATGCCCTGGTTGTCTAAATTGCAGTTTATCCTGTTGGGGTTTGGTTGGGTGACTTGGGTCAGACAGACTCCATTAATGGTCTCACTCTCTTTGAGCTAGCTAGGCTAAGTTATTACAAGATTTGCTAAAGAAAGAAGCTGAGTTGACTCATTGAGTTGCAACACTTGGCTCTTAAGAATCCAGGACCGATGCAGTTGCAGAAGAAGGCCCAGGGTCCGACCTTCCGATTCGACCATTTCACATGGTTCGAGTATTAAAAAGCAGAGCACTTTCCAGAGATTGGGACCTACAATGTAGTAATAATAATAATTAAGTACTAATGAACAAGTTTAAGACCCTAATGGGGGGAGAGGACAATAATCAGACGTTAATTGCGTCCATGTCTTTCAATCAAGGGACGGTCTCAGTCCCTGTCTCGTGGACCATGCCCTTTTTATAAAAATAAAATAAAATAAAAAAATCTAATCTTACTTTTTAAATTATTGATTAATTTAATATTAAGCATTGATAGCCGAGATTTGGAGTTGAGCTGGCCGCGGACCACTGAACTCCGACGCGGTCCCCGCAAATAATTCCCCTCCCTCACGCTTCCGTCATCACCCTGTCATCCTCTTCCCTGGCCAGTGGCCCCCCCCCCCAGCACCCCCGCCCTTTTCTTAACTTTTTTAATTATTGTTTTATGTTTTATCTTTTAAAAACCGAACCGGCAATAAGTCCGGTTTTTGTTAAACCTAGTTGGACCGGGTTAGACCAGTGATTCAACCATTGAATATTATACTCTATACTTTATATTGTCTTATTATTTCTATAGTAAAAAAACATAAAAATAATGCTGATTAGAGTGAACCGGGCCAAATTAATAAGAACCAGATTGGCCTCCTATTCTGGTTCAACCGGGTCGGTTCAGTTTTTAAAACACTGTTAAAAATAATCATTTATTGGATATTCTCAATTTCTCGTATATAATTTAGTGTATTCTGCATCACTAGTTACCAATATTTTAAAAACTGAACCGGCTGTGAAACCGGGGCCGGTTTTGGTCAAACCCAGTTAGACCGGGCTGGACCAATGGTTCAACCTTGAATATTAAACATTATTTGAAAAATGACAAGTGATTACGGACCGCCCGGTTCAATTCCATTTTTAAAACACTAGTATGTATTATTTAGTATGTAATGTTACTATTTAATTTTTATCAAAAAGTTTCAGAAATATAAAATATAAGTTATTACATAAGATGGTAATATGATATTCCTTTTTTGTTTTTTTTCTTGTCTTTAACCAGGTTGGTGCAAATAAATAAATAAATAAATATAAAAATATATATGATTTGAATAAATATTAATATCTAAATAAATTTTGTGAGGTGTGACGAGAGGGTTTCTAAGTATGACGTCGAAAATTTCACAGTTATTGACTCAACTCAAGATTTGATTAATTTTAGGTCATCATCTTAATTAAAACATTGGTCTATGATTTAGGGAGTCTGGGACGCTAATTCGCTTGCGTCCGAAGAAATAGGCGGGGCCCACCAAGCGGACGGACCAGATCTGATCGGGTCATCAAATCCGAAACCGCGAGTGACGGGTCTACGTGGGAGGCTGTACAGACGCCACGTGGAGATGAATTTCGGAATTATTTTGAAGTGGGTTGCGTTTATTAGTCTGGCTGGCAGCGGCGGCCGCCAGAGAGGGAGGGAGGGAGGGGAGTGAAGAAGACTCGGAAGAGTGAAGACTGGAGGAGCGGTGGTGGGACCTGCCGTCTCGTGCCGGGGCCAACGGGTGGTCTAGAGAGAGAAAGGGCGGGGAGTGGGAGTCCCGACTAGTCTGGGAAAGCCAGAGAGAGAGAGAGAGAGAGAGAGAGATTGGAAAAAAAAAAAAAAAAAAAAAAAGTTGTGGAAATGAGAAAAGGTAGAGGAAAGAGAAGGAAAGGAGAAGGAGAAGCAGAAGCAGTAGCAGCAGCACAAGGAAGAAGAAAAAACGCGTCTTCCCAAGGAGGGCCGGTTTCGGGTTTCTTACTTTCTTACTTTCTTACTTTCTTCTCCCTCCCTGAGCTCCCTCTCTCTTTCTCTCTTTCTCTCTCTCTCTCTACCTTTCCCCTTTCCTCCCGACCGTGTCTCGGTAGGGCTAGGGTTAGGGTTTGTGATGCTTGATTTTAGGTTGTTGGGGCTCTTCTTGTGCTACTCCTGTTGCTGTCTGTGACTTCTCGAGCTCCGGAGTGAGCTCGGGGCTTGGAGGGCTGTGTTTCTTTTTTTTTGTTTTAGGGGGGGGGGGGGGGGGGGGGGGGGATTGGACGAGTGGCGGTTTGAGGAGATTTTGCGGCTGCTGGTGTTTCGATTTGGTTTAAGCATGTTCGTCTCGTCGACGACTAGGTGTCGTTGGCTCTGCGCAACCCTCGTTTTAGCTCTCATTTTTCATCTCTTGGTCTTCCCTGCTGTTGACGCCGATGATGCCGAGAAGGGTTTGCTGCTTCAGCTCAAGAAAGCGTTTCCTGACCCTGCCGGTCTGCTCTCTGGGTGGAGGGTGGAGAGTGTGGACCACTGTTCCTGGGTTGGGGTCTCATGTGACTCAAATTCTAGGGTTTCCGCGCTCAACATCACTGGCGGCTCTGCTGGGACTGGAGGTAACTCGAATGCTTTTGCTTGTTCGAACCTTAATGGGTTTCTTTTCGCCGGACTGGGGTTTAGGAGGAGCTGCACGAGTGTGAACGGGAAATTGGGGGGGCAGTTGCCGGCGTTGATTGGGAAATTTACCCAGCTAAGGGTTTTGTCTCTGCCGTTTCATGGCTTTGGCGGTGATATCCCACCGGAAATTTGGGGCTTGCAGTTGTTGGAAGTTCTCGATCTCGAAGGTAACTCGCTCACGGGAGTGTTGTCTGCTGAATTCAGTGGTTTGAGAAATCTCAAGGTACTTAATCTTGGTTTCAATAAGATGGATGGAGAGCTTCCTGCCTCACTCTTGAATTGTATCAAATTGGAGATCTTGAGCTTGGCTGGTAATAGTTTTAACGGCAGCATTCCTGCATTTCTGGGAAAATTTTCCGAGTTGCGAGAGCTATATTTGTCTCTTAATCAGTTTACGCAGACGATCCCCGAAGAAATTGGGCAAAATTGTAGGAACCTTGAGCATCTTGATCTGTCGGGCAACTCATTGGATGGTAAAATCCCTGGTAGTTTGGGGAACTGTGTGGGCATGCTTACCTTGCGGCTCTTCTCCAACATGCTGGACGACGTAATCCCTCCAGATCTTGGACGGCTTCAGAAGCTTCAACTGTTAGACCTGTCAAGAAACAGCCTAAGTGGACCTGTCCCACCTGAGCTCGGGAACAGTGTTGAATTATCCGTTCTCATTCTCTCCAACTTGTTGGATCCCTTACCTCCTGGAAACTTGTTGCAGAGGTCATCAACCGGAGCTAATGATGATTACAATTATTTTCAAGGTGGCATTCCTGCTAACGTTACGGCACTACCAAAGCTCAAAATATTGTGGATTCCAAGGGCTACTTTGGAAGGTCAAGTTCCAGTTGAATGGGGTTCTTGTGACAGCTTGGAAATGGTTAACCTTGCGCACAATTATTTAGACGGTCAAATACCAAAGGCATTTCAGCGGTGCAAGAATCTTCAGTATCTTGATTTGAACTCTAACAAGTTGGAGGGTGGGTTAAATGTGAAGCTTCCTGTTCCTTGCATGGTCATGTTTGATGTGAGTAGAAATCTGTTATCAGGTTCGATACCGAAGTTTGTTAATGACAGATGCCTATCTCTGCCTTCCTCCGATGTTTCATTTGAGCTCCCTGAGGACTTAACTGTTGCATATTCTCTGTTTCTTAGGCATAGTATGAAAAGTGGAACATCATTACCTTTTTTTAGTTCTGAAGGTGATCTTGCTATTTTTCATAATTTTGGAGAGAATAACTTCTCAGGTCTTGTGCCTCCATTGGCAATTGCTCCTGAAAGAGTAGGAAAGAAGACCGTTTATGCTTTTCTGGTGAACAGGAACAATCTTGTGGGAACAATTCCTGGATATCTATTTGAAAAGTGTGAGAACTTGAAGGGTTTGATTGCTAATTTAAGTGATAACAGACTCTCAGGTCAAGTTCCGCTAGAGATTGGTGCAAATTGCCAGTCCCTTAAGCTTCTGGATGTTTCAGGAAATCAGATAAGTGGTTCAATACCTCAAAATTTTGGTGGTTTGCTTTCTCTTGTCAGTCTTGATATGAGCAGAAATCAATTATTTGGTGCAATTCCCAAAAGCCTCAGTCAGTTGAAGGGTTTGCAGCATCTAGTATTGGCTGGTAACAATCTTAGTGGTGTTATACCTCCCAGTTTAAGTCAGTTACAATCGCTAGAGGTGCTGGAGCTTTCTTCAAATTTTCTATCAGGTGGGATCCCAGGAAATCTGGTTAATTTGAAAAACTTGTCTGTTCTCATGCTTGACCACAATAGGTTCTCAGGAACAATACCTCCCTCATTTGCAAATGTGACCTCACTCTCTGTATTCAATGCATCCTTCAATAATCTGTCCGGACCTGTACCATTGAATGCCATGTCATTAAACTGCAGTGGTCTTGTTGGAAACCCATTACTTTCTTGCGATGGGTACAGGCTCTCCGTCCCAGCTTCAAATCTGCGTGGACAGGGAGAGATATCTCAGCAAGATGCTGCTGCTCCATCCACAAGTGTATCCAGAAAGAATGGGTTCAATTCCATTGAAATTGCATCGATAACATCTGCATCAGCTATTGTTTCAGTTCTTATAGCTCTTGTGGTTCTGTTTTTATACACTAGAAAATGCATTCCCAGACCTGCAGTCCAGGGATCAAGCAGGAGGGAGGTGACACTTTTCATTGATATTGGAGTGCCACTGACTTTTGAGATCGTCATGCGGGCTACAGGTAGTTTTAATGCAAGCAATTGTATTGGAAGTGGAGGCTTTGGAGCCACCTACAAAGCTGAGATCTCACCTGGAATGTTGGTGGCAATAAAGAGGCTCTCAGTTGGGCGGTTTCAGGGGGTTCAACAGTTTCAGGCAGAAATCAAGACCCTAGGAAGAATGCGTCACTCGAATCTTGTGACCCTGATTGGTTTCCATGCCAGCGAGACTGAAATGTTTCTGATTTATAATTATCTTCCTGGTGGTAATTTGGAAAATTTTATCCAAGAAAGATCAAAGAGACCTGTGGACTGGAGGATGCTTCATAAGTTTGCATTGGATATAGCCCGCGCTCTTGCATATTTACATGACCAGTGTGTTCCACGTGTTCTACATCGTGATGTTAAACCAAGTAATATCTTATTGGATAATGAGTTTAATGCTTATCTGTCGGATTTTGGGTTGGCAAGGCTTTTGGGTACCTCTGAAACTCATGCTACTACAGGTGTGGCTGGGACTTTTGGATATGTGGCACCGGAATATGCTATGACCTGTCGAGTTTCTGATAAAGCTGATGTGTACAGTTATGGTGTGGTTCTTCTGGAATTGATCTCAGATAAGAAGGCTTTGGATCCTTCATTCTCCTCTTATGGCAATGGGTTTAATATTGTTGCATGGGCATGCATGCTTCTTAGACAGGGTCGTGCCCGTGAGGTGTTCACTGCAGGCCTATGGGATGTTGGTCCACATGATGATTTGGTTGAGACCCTGCATTTGGCTGTCATGTGCACTGTTGATTCTCTCTCAGTTAGACCCACTATGAAGCAAGTTGTTCAACGGTTGAAGCAACTGCAACCCCCAACATGTTAGCTAATAACAATTCTATCCTTTGATTAACTTTATTCAAAATGTAGGAGGTAAGGTAGAGGTGTAATTCATGCTTGTCCAATTTTTTGGGCATCCCCTCAGAGTTGATTCTGAGATGTAGTTATCCTGTTGTAATATACAACCACCACTGTTTCCCCCATTTTCTGTGAGGGCACTTACTGATTTTGTCTGCAGAAGAGTGCAGATGTATATCAATGCAGAATTTTGTTGATATCATTTTTCTTCTCTTTATTTCTTTTCATTGTTTCTCATATTTCTTTTGGAGCAATAAAGTACTGATGTCGGAACAGGGGTTTGTGGCTTTATTGTTTGCTGCTCAATGAACGTCATGTTGCATTCAACAGAGCCCCAGTTAGCAGTTTTGAATGTGTGGATCTCTATGTTGTTCCGGGCTGCTTTTTGTCTTGTACGATTTGTACAACATCCATGGCTGTGGATCTGTGGATCCTTCAGGCATTCTCTCCTGACCCTTTTTGTGACTCTGTTTGTGCTTCTGAATCTACCTTACATACGCTTTGAGAAACACTGAAGGTAATTATAGTTGCAGCTTGACCCTCTTCTTGTTACAAACAGAAATGTGTCTGAATGCACCCTTTTCTGCCGAACATGTTAAAGCTTAACTATTTGTGGTTTTTTTTCAGCTTCATGATAGCAATACCACTGCTTCCCAAGCCAGGTGGCATTTGGGATTGTGCCATGGTTGAACTTGTTGCTCTTCCGCAATGTGTCAAAATTCTCGTTCCAGCTTTAAGTGGGTTCTCGGTATTCAGTGGTGCAACAGGTTATACACCTTGAGCTACTTGCTCATGTTGAAGGCATTCAAAAATTCTGATTCATCGCGGTTGTCCCACTGGTAAAAGAAGATCCCCTGTTATTCATCGACAAGGTTTTTGCAAGACTGACGCTGCCCTGGATTGATCTCATCTTCTCGTTGAACATATTATATTTCTGATTCTCGAGTTGTAGCCCTTTAATCTCTCGCTGCGCGGGGATCTGTCGCTCACCTGTCCATTATGTTTTTGTAACCGCATTTATATAAGTAAACCTCAAAATTATCATTGGTTTCCCCTTAGCACTGTCCAACTCCAATCCATCATTCCATATTATTTTAGCCATGATTACACTAAGATTTTACATGATAGATACAAAACCTTTATCGGTCCTACTTTGGCATTGAATAATCCCACCAATTCACTAGATTGTAGTATAAAAACAAACAAATAAAAAATCATTAGTTAGTCATAAACAGAGGATTAGCTACGAAAGATGACTCTGCAGAAGCATTCATGTTATTTCCTCCAATCTTAACACTTTGCAAATTTATTTCCTCTTAACTTATTTTGAAGATAAAAAGAATAATGTACATCATAGAACTCATGGTTTGCGTCCATAAGAAGAGATCATAGTTGCAATCTTTTGCAACAAACCACTTACATCTTTGTCTTCTCTAGGTGAAGTCCACTCCTGGTAGTTGCGGAGGCTTCCCGTGAAATCAGTGAAAAGTCCATCAATACCAATTACATTTATCCAGTAATCGTATTCAGCATAGGGATCCTGGTGGAAGTTCAAGTGCATGAATTGATTCTCATTACGGTATGTGTAAGGATGTACCTAAATTGATGCAAAAACATTGTCAAAATATCCTTACAAATAATCAATACTAAGTACATGTTCTGTGTCTTCAGTACCATGCACAGAGAGCAAATGAGAGAAAGTGAGGTTAGAGTGTACTTATATCAAGAAAAAATATACACAACTAATGTGAGGTTAATTACGGTGATGATACCTGTAGCCCATGAGCATGTGCCAGCGCCACAAGATCAGTAGGAACAGTCACAACGTTGTGCATTGGAGGAACTAATGTGTCCTTCCATGGACCAATGCCAACCACATACTTGCTTATATATTTGAGGTACGAGTCTGAAGTAATTTCTTCATAAGTCTGCATATTATCCCACAAAATAGTTCCATTACTGAGTTTAAACACATTAGAAAAGAGAAGATAAATTGAAGTCACTTTCTGTATCTAGGAGGTTTATAAAATAAACTAAGAAATTGACAAGCACAACCACCTAAATTTGTGCTCATCAAGGTAGATAATATTCACAAATAACTTATAACTCTTTAATTGTGAAGGTTAAACCGTCAAAGCTTTCATGTGCTTCTCAGTAGCACAGGTCAACAATAAAACAAATTTAAAGGAAAGGTAAGAACCTGATTTGTATCTTGAGTAGGAACTGTCACATCGTCAATTAAAAAAATTTTCGGCGAGTTTGTCAAGTTTGAGATGTATACTAGAGAGGTTGGGGCAAATGACTGGACGAAAACTGGTTGCTTAAGCCAATCCTTTGACAAATATTCACCCCTATATTCATATTTCAAGAGTGTCTCTACAAATACATCTTCAAACCTCTTACCACCACTCCATTTTACCTGTCAAAAGCAGCACACTTCAACTCAATGGTCTAGAACAATAACCTTTTTAGTATGCAATGACAAGAACAGTAGTAGTGGATCAGAGGCAGCCATATCAAAGAAAATCTTTATAACATGGAGAAACAACTACTTTTCATTTAAATTGAAGCAGAGATCTATATTAACTATTTTCTGTACATGACAAAGTAAACACGTACATGCTGGTTGATGAAAACAGGGTTCTTAATCTCTGGATAGATGCCAACAACTCTTGGAGCATCTAGTGCGATAGCAATAAACTCTTCAAAGGTAATGATTGAAAACATTCCTGTATACCATTTAAAAGTTAAGATTAGCACACAAACAATCTACAAACATAAAGTTATGAAGGTGTATATTGTGCAAAGAAAACTGACCATTATATTGTTGATCCCGAAACTTGTATCTCTGATTAACTCGCAAAGATTTTAGCTCGTGTAGAGTGAAATCAACTGCATGCATCATGACAAGCTTCAGAAATCTAAAACAGCTCGGTAAATGAAATCCCTCTCAAGAACAACTTGAAAACTAGGACAACTTGTTACGTATAGAATGCTATCTATCCCAAATAAAGTGCGCTAGGCTCGTATAGATATATCTAATTCTCATACTGGTAGTTGGCACTGGGCATACCTTTACCAATCTGATTCACTTTCTAGAGTATTCTTCCACATTGTACCGAGTGAGGGTTTATATTTAGAGAGTTTGCTTGAATAACTCAACAGTCAAACGTCACACCATAAATGAAGCTTGTCACATACCTGTGAACCATCCAGTTATATTCACACCTTGAACTTCATAAGTCCTTCTGCGATCAGAAAACTCTTTATGGTTTGCAACATCAGTAGTATCATCAAGAATGACATCGTGGAAGCATATTAGTGCACCATCTTTTGAAGCAAGAATGTCACCCTCTATAAAGTCTGTACCTTCTTCAATTGCTCTCTAGAAGGATCAAAGATAAAAGTTAGATTTATTTCCTCACAAAAAAAAAAAAAAAAAAAAAAAAAGAGATGATCTAAATAACATAAGACATAGTTAATAAAGAAGAATCAAGCTTACAGAGTACCAGTAAAATCTATTCAGCTGTTTCACCAACAATTAAGAGATGCATTGACATTATGAATATGATAAGAGTTTCAAGATTTTGTTGTGTGGCAGTAAGAATAATCCTCGTTTTCACTCACCATTTTAGCTCGTCAATGATAAGTTGTTAAGTTTCAGGATTGGAAGACATAAAGCAGGACAAAAGAAAGGTGAATTACCAGATACGCTGTTGAAGTTTCTTCAGGAATTTCTCCATTTGAACCTCGATGAGCAATATTGTATGGCCGGAATGTCTGTAGAGGTTCTCTCTTTCCCCTATTTACTTTACTTGGAAGTGGATTAAAGGGCCTTGCGAAGCTTACCACAACAAGAGACAGAAAGAGAAAAATAATGGACCCTGCCATGATCAATAAACACAGAACGTCTGGGTGGTAAGTTGGCAGTCATCTCCACTCACAACCAAATTCATAACCTCATCATCCAACATAACTGGACACGAACTAGACGACTAAAATTGATAGCAATAATCACATAGATACCGATATCAACATTCTTAATCAACAAATACCAGCTCAACTTAATGCAATGGAGAAATAAAACTCCTAATCAGTTAACTAAAAGTGAAGAAGTACAACGTCAACGACCCAAAAACCAAACCAAAGACGACAACTCAAAAACTAGCAGAACTAAATGAAAAGCTTCCGATCAATAACAGAACGAGTCGAAAAGCTAAACCAAACCAACGCCTCAATGAAAGCCTAGAGATCATCCGCAATCACAACAATCCAGCAACAAAATCGAACTTGACGATGGCAAACTCAAAACTTACAAGAAAAAAGCAATGAAAGAAAAAAAACAAAACAACAAAAAAATATCGGAGGCACTTACATCGTCCCGCCATTTTTTCTCTCCTCCGCCTCCTGTTTCTGTGTTTCTCTCTCAGTTCTCAAATGGATACATTGTTTTTCCCTCCCTCGCTGAAATTCTTATATTTTTATTTTTAAAGAAAAGGAGGGATAAGAAAGGCCGAATATTCTGATTTTTAGTTTACTTTTGGAAGATAAGATGCTGATCATGGAAGTCATCGCAAATCCCCGATCGCAGCGGACCCCGCGAGTGTAGAAGAAATTAATTATCGAGGCAATCTTTCATTGAACGAACCAAATGACATTGCGAGTGATTAGTCAATTTTACCCAATATTCGCAATGCTAATCGGATGATATTGAGTAATTTATTTTTATTTAATTTAATTACCCGATTATCCTACTTCTATTTGAAATAGATATGAATTATGTCTTATTAATTTTGAATTACTATATGTTAGTGGAGAATAGACTGTTTCCTCTAAAATATGGGAAATCAATTTAAGATAGAGAATTTTGTGTTACAATTTGTGTTTTAAAGTCAGGAAATGCAAGTACAATCTCTTATTCTTACTCTTATTCGATCTCTGTGGGAATTAATGAAGTTTCACCTTCTGCCAAGTTGACGTCGAAATTTGTGTTTCAGAGCGAGTATGCAAGAACAATGACGGTTTCGTCGGTCGGACAGAAGTATTTGTGTTATGCGTGTATCGACTTATTGACCTTGCCAGTGAACGTGTAGAGCTGCTTTGGTTGAATTGGTAAATTTCAACGAACTGCGAGTTGCTGAACTCCTTCTCGACAAAATAATTTCGGACACTTTCGACAGAGCATTTCTGACTATTTATTGATCGTGATCCCCTTTGTTCAGATGGGAGGAGGAGCGTTTCTTTTCCTCTGTTGATCCCATTGAATGAGGATCATCGTAGTTTTCTAGTCTCTTCAGTTGGAGACCAGACTTGGTTGGTTGAATGTTGAAGTGGCATGAAGCGTGATTGGCAGCCAAATAGCACTAATGGCATGGCGAGACAAATGGACCCAGTGATGGACTGTGAGTGACGACTTTGAAAGCCCATGGAGCAAATCTATGACAAACTCATGATGATTAATCGATGGACTCATGGATGGACTGGTGGGTATTTGGGTTCGCCGTATTTGAGCCAACCGCATTTTGATGTACTTTTGGGATTCAAGTGTTCACTTACATAAAAATGTAGAATGATATGATGAGAGAGAACTCAACCATTAAGTAGTAACAGGCTAACAGGTTGATAAATCTATCTGATGCATTATTTTGTTTGAGATTTTATATTTGAGATACTTGATAAGTGTCCAAAAGACCTTATTTTTAGGTTCAAAATTATTTAAAAGCATGAGTTAAAAAAAAAAAGAATTTTTTAAAAAATTATATAAAAAAAAAAAAAAGTATGGACGTCAGGCAGTTGGACTACAAGCTCAAGTTGGAGCAATGTTTGTTTGTTAACCGGCCCCGTACATCATCGCCCCTCTCTATCCAATCCACTTCCGCAAATCGAATCTCGCTTACGTCTGTCCGTTGCAGCCGCTGATGGCGCTGGTGTTTGTTGCCCATGCAAGCAACAGAAAGAAAAAGCGCAAGAAGAAGAAGAAGAAGAAGAAAGAAACTTTTTTTTTTTTATCTCTTTCTTTCTTTCTTCCTAATTGCCACAAGTGGCTTGCGTTTCCTTCTCCTCTCGTTGCTTCCCATTCAACCACTTGGGGCCAGCCCAGCCATAACGTCAACAACTTGTCTTCCTTCCCTGCAAGTTGCTGCCTAAATCCCTGCTATAACATCATCACATGGGGGGTGGCCCTCCTCCCATTCTAAAGAGAGAGAGAGAGAAACTGCAGGGCAGGGCTGACATAAGGAGAAAGACCGGTAAAATCTCCTGTTGCTTGTTTTCATTTTTTCCTTTCTCATTTCTAGGAAAGAGGAAAATATGGCCATCACCATCATCATGCACTCAAATTACAGATACTATTGATAAACGAAAGAAAGAGAGAAAACTGAAAAGGATCTAGAACTCTATCTATTATAACAAAGGGGAAAGAAAAAAAAAAAAAAAAAATGAACGAGTCCCTGAAAACTTCTTTTCCTTCTCTCTAGTTGTTGGTCATGTTGATTGATGTACTTGTTGTTGTTGTTGTTGCTGCTGCTGGTTTTTTTTTTTTTTTTTTTTTTTTTTTTTTTTTTTTCTCTGGGTGGGTGACTGGTTGAATCACCCGTTTTACGAAAAGGAGGAAGATGGATTGACCACTATATGCTTCAAGGGATATTGGACATCCCCACCACCAGCATGCTTCACAAACTCTGCAGGGGAGAGGAAGTTGCCATGGCACACGCACACTATCCTCACTTCTTCCCCTTTCCTGAATCTGTAGAGAAACCCTTCGATTCTCCTCCCGTTCGGACCGCAACCCCTCGTCGATACGCAAGGCATCTCCTCCATCACATTCTTCCCCATCTCCCTCACCACCCCATTTTCTTCTTCCACTTTGGGTTTCTTCGAACCCACCCCACCATTATTACTAACCACCCCCTGCACCGCATCTTCTCCCCCTGACTTGCTGCACTTGCCGACGGATTTCTCTGTTCCCAACTTCTGCTCCCCACGCTCCACCGGCAATGACTGCACACTCGTCGGGCTTCTCGCCTCGTTCGTGTTCAATCCTGAAAAGAAACAACGCAGAAGAGTCCACGATCAGAATACATATTTAACAGCAAATGCTTCTGATCAATGACAACTCACATCTGAAAAGCTCAAGTAATAATATGCTCTGGCTACTCTACTTTCAAGCCACATTGGCTGAATTCTTTACAGACAGATTGGGACAAAGCACTCAATCTTCGCCTAATCTTATATATGAATGAAACAACCAAACATAAATTTTCAGCATCATAAAAACCGAGGAAGAAGGTTTCGCCAAATTCACTCAGTAATATTATTTCTCATTAATAAGCATGATCTTTAACAGAGAAACTAGCGATACACTACTGAAAGACCTGCCCCTAAACTACCCAGAAGAGTAAATTAAAGACAGTTCAAATCTACACAAGTGAAAAAGCAAAAGAACTTGTATACGAATAAATATGGAATCTTCCTCAAACAATTTGAGGAGCAAATCAGAAAAAAAAAAAAAAAAAAAAAAAGCAAAAGGAGAAAATTAAGATTGTAGGAGAGTAACACACACTGTAATAGTAGTAGTAGTAGTAAGTATACCTTGATTTACTCTGCTCTCGAAATCGGAGACTCCAGAAGAAGTACTTCCCTGGGATCCGAGTGACCCTTGGGAGGAAGGGACGAATCCCATATTGAAGGCGACACCAGTCTTTCCGTTTATGGCGTCGACCGGAGGAGTCGGTCCACGGAGGGAGCCACTGCCCCATCCGGCCGGCACACCGAAGGGAGAGCCGACGGTGGGTGAAAAGCCGTTGAGAGTCCCCGGAATATTGGGATTCCCTTTGATACCCTCTTCCTCCGCGCGTCTATCCTCCTCCTTCCCAACACATCTGTAACCCAAATTCTTCTGCTTCTCCGTCCGTTTCCTCTTGGCCTCCATGCGCCTCAGGCACTGCATCTCTTTCCTCTTCCGCCGATCTTCCTCGGTCTCCGTCGGGAGGGACACCGTCCTCGCGATTGCGGGGCTCGCTGGGGGGACACCCGACGTCCCCAAATCCTCGTAGCTCGGGATTCTCGGGAACCCCGCGATGGAGGACGACCTCAATAGCCGCGTCTTCTCGACGGGGTCGACCCCGAACCGGCCGCCGAGGGAGAGGCCCAGGCTCAATTCCACGCCCTCGGACTCCTCCGCTCGGGAGTGCTGCTGGTGGCGGTGATGCTGCTGGTGGTGGTGGTGGTGGGGGTGAATCTCCGCCGACAATTGACGGAGCAGATCTCGAGGGCGACCGGCGTTATGCGGTGGGAGGTGATCTATTTCCCCCATCCTCCTCCCCTCCTCCCCCATCAACAAAACCAAAATACCAAAAAAAAAGTACACTCCTTTTTTTTTTTTCTTTTTCTCTTCTCTCTCTACGCCGGCTCTTCCGGTAAAGACCCAGAAGATGCTACCCGAAACTAACCTCCGGCGGACACTCGCCGGAGTCGGTAGTGGAAACTCTCACGAAGCCCATGAAACAGAGCGGTCCAGATCGCTCGAGAAACAAAGCCCAGCTCCCGCAATTGAAACGACAAGTCCCGATCCTTTCACAAAGAAACGAACCGAAACGAAACGAAAGCAGAACGGAACGCCATTGAAGAAGCTTCACAGAAGCAGGCCACCACAGTAGAAAACGAGGAAGAAAAATCACAACCAAGGCACGGAAAGCAGTGCCGAGGAGAAGAAAAAAATAAAAATAAAAACGAAGAAAAAGAAAGAGAAAGGGAGCAAGGGGAGTCGTTTTTGGCTCGGGAAACGATTCAAATTCCCCAGAATACCCTCCGGCGCCTCCGGAGACTCCACGTGGCGATCTGGCGGGACTGAGCTGAACACGTGTCCCTTTTGGCAGACACAGCGGCGACGCCGAACGAGCGTCTCCACCGCTATGTTTAGGAGTTAGGAGGGAGGAGGAGGCGTGGCCTGTTTTGTCGCCTGAACACGTGGCATTGTGCTATAGGAGGCCAGGAGATACTGACACGTATCGGTGCGAGTCGCAGTCGTCCTCGTAAAGCCGCGACGTCGCTTTCCCCCGCCCGTGAGCTGTTCTCCAGAACTGCGGGCGTTTCAGGCCCCGGAGACGGACACGTGGCCAACAGCCTCGTCGTACGCGTCCTTTTTTAATTATTAGGAGTCGTCTCGTTAAGTATTTTTTGCCCTTTAATTTCTCATCCCTCGCTTTTACGGGGGCGATGCCGCGATGCCGAGGCGACGGAGAATCGCCGGAGATTTTTTTATTTTTTTATTTATTATTTTTTTCACCTAATGCTAAAGTACACGTCTCCTCTTTATATATTTAAAAAAAAAAAAAAAAAAAAAATCGGCGGCGTGCTCCACTGCCTCTCGACGCGCTAGTAAGCTTTTCATTGCCACTTGTCGCCAGGTCAGCCTACCCAGTTTTCTCATGCGTGTGGGGAGACATTCTAAGATTCTACAATTTTACGTTTCATAAAAAATCGTACTAATTAACAAAAAATAATTTTCTCAAATGATTACGCGCCTTTTTTTTCTCAATGCAAGTGAATATATTATAAATATTTTAATTATTAATGTGAAAATAAATAAATGTGTAATCTACGTGGTCCTTGGATATTTTATTTATAAATAAATTAAAATTTCTGATTAAATTTAAAAAATTACGAGAGCTCTGCCACAAAATCATTCCGCCAAGATATCATGCCCAGATTCCTTGCTTTGTAGAGCAAGTTGCCGCCTAAAATATCACCGGCTTTCTATTATTTTAAATTAATGTAAATAGGGTAGGAAGGAGAGCCAGGGAAACTCGTTCACGGCACTCGTCCCCGCATTGACATCGACGGTTGACCCCCCTCCCGACACTTCCAGCCGGCGTCAATCCCAATTATTGAAAAACGCTGCCGAGGAATTCCTTTTACGACGATTTTAATTTCATTTAATTTAAGAAAAGAAAAGCAGATAGAAAAAAAAAATAATAATAATAATAATAATAAAGAAAAAGATGGCATGAGGATGAGTAATGGTCCCCGACTCCCGGGCCCGACGAGTACGAGCGTTATCCGCAGTGGGACCCAAGCCCCCGCCAAGTTGATCCCTCGCTTTTAGAATACGTTCGGCCACGTGTCGTAGAATGCGAAGAAAGGACACGTGTTGTACGAGCGGGCCCCGCTACAGCTCATTCCGGTCTGCAATTTGCCCGCGCTACGTGTCTGTCTGCCGCTGCTCCGGATGACGTCACCCTCCCGGGTGGGGGGTCGCATGAGATGAGATCTGTTTTCCATGATTCACGTTCGGCGGTGACGTGGCGGTGGAGATTCCAAACGCACGGAGGATGGACGCGTGGCGCCCGCCGCGGCTCCGACGCCGCGGGGGTGGTTGATGCGCACGTGGCGGTGCGGAAACGGAAGGGCACGTGTCGGGCTGGACTTGCTTGACGGGATCCGGTCGAAGACGACGTGGAACGCGTGGATCTTGTTGAGAATGGTCGCTTCGTGCCGGGTTCCTTCCTTGGTGGGTCCGCCTGCCAATTTTGAGTCATGTTTCCTAACTTAATTAAATCAGATAATTAATAATAGGCTTTAAAATAAATAATTAAAAATCTGAAGTGGGACCGATAATAGGTTGGGTGGATGTGTCACGTCTAGAGAAACGATGGCACCACTCCACTCGTAAAATAAATCATAAAACCATCCATCCATCCATCCATCCATCCGTCCATCCATCCATCCATCCATCCATCCATCCATCCATTTAAAAATTGGAGGAAATTAATTAAAATTTAAAACTTAGAAAGGGCGCACTGGAGTTGTTGCTTATAATTAAGGTCTACATTAATGATGTGAAATGCTTTTTACTTTTCGAATCCTATGATGATATTTAAGATAACATAAAGAGATGACTGATTAGTACGTGGCTCCCCAAAATTAATTATGATGACTTATTTTTCCGAAGTTCAGTGCATGATTCCGAAGCTTTTTTACAAATGTTGTTGCCTGCTACCTAGAGGTTGTGGTACAGCTGAGTGCTCTGAATTTTGATGGAATGTATCTTCTACAATTAGACATCAAATATCACCCAATGATATATACAGAGTTACACATGAAGTTACACACTAAGTATCGATGGTACAGTCAACAGTACACGGTGATACACTTTTCTTCTTAGAATCAAAATCAGTTACAATTTTATTATCTTATCTAGTTGTCATCGCAATCTTCTTTGATTTTATTCGGTAAACTTTCAACTGGGAAACAAACACTCACAAAGTGTATATATATATATATCATTGTATAACTGAATAAAATACGATTAAAATAACCTTCTTACACATATTAATCAAGCTCAATCACATGCACCACGAACGGGAGTCAATATTCCTTCAATTCCCTGAACGTCACTAGATAGCAGCTGCTCTTGTTGGCTAGCTTCTTCCTCATCGAGACATGCATGGAAAAAATACTTATTTACAGACAAGTTGGGATGGAAGGGGTAAGTATATAATAGATATGGAAGCTCTTCTTCTTAATACCTACATAAATTGTCAATAATCGAAAAAAAAAAAAAAATTATACATGGATTATTATAATTAGAACCCATTAAATATTCTAACTCTCTATAACTTCCAATTCATCCATGGAAGAATATATAAGAGTCAATCACCCTGCAGCATGCATGTTTTTTTATAAATCTACCAAGTCCCGCAACAAATCCCATCTGCATGCTTTCCCAAAGTCCATGCAGGGAAAATTAAGCTGCGGAATTTGTACTTTTATCAGCGTTTCTAATTTGCAGGTGGGTTTGGACTTTGGATCCCATCTCTTCTGTTGCCAATATTGGATGGCAAGAGGCAGGGGACAATGGGCTGATAAGAGATCGTTTCATGCATGGCTGGTCTAGGATGATTTAGGTGAGTAGTGACCACAAATTAAACTCAATGGATGATGCAGAGATATCTATATATATCATGGTGATTGACTACAAGCTGATCGATCACATACCCAATGCGCGCAGTACTCATCAACAGTTTCCAAACTCCACAAGAAGCTGTAAAATCAAATCACTGTAAGCATTCACTAGATCTCTCTCTTTCTCTCATGTATGGTCTCTTTCTTGTGTACATATCCAAATCATACATGAGTCCCTTATCCGACCGACCGACCCAAGAGTTTTGTGTTTCCTTCTCACTGTCAACTTGCGCAATAAAAAAGCAGAAATAGAGAAATGGAGATTCATGTATAGGTTTTTTTTTTCTCTCTCTCATTTGATCTTTCTCTTTCTCTATAGAATCTTGCCACTTCCAGCTACATAAATTCATCAATATATATTGTTTATAAATAAATACCTAGCTACTTGATCTCAACTTGCCACTATTTTAATCATTTTTCATCATCTCCTCCTTGATTCATGTGCCTTTAATTTCTTCATCTCAACTAGTATATATCAAACATCACACAAACTAAAAAATCACAAGAAGAAACGTTAAAAGTTTTTGTCAATTAATACTACTAAATGCCATATTGCAACTTGATGATCCAACACAGGCCTGTAAAAGCAACCTGGTGATGCGGAGTAACTGCTGTAACCTGCAGGTGGCCGTCCGGGCCCTTCCCACCCAATGCAACCCAGAGACATTATGACTACTTCCTGTGCCGACTGTAAAATTAAGTTCATCTGAGCAATTTAAACCTCCGTCCGGAAAGAGCAATTTAAACCCCCATTAAAAGATACGTCTTGCTTGCAGAAAGATGCATCAAACCGAAAGAAATAAACAAACCCCCATCGGTTGGTTTCTGGGTGAGGCTTTTCAACAAACAGCTACTGTAACATATATTAAAGGCATTTTATCTATCTTAATATTAAACTGATCAGACTGCTAGCTCTACTACTCACAGGTGACAACTCGCAATTAACCTTAATTACTGACGCCACAAGCAGCTGCTTCGCATCGGCGAAACCCCGAAGCCCTTCCGGTCCTGGATGTCTTGGCCCCAGTTTCAAAAGATACCACTTCAGGTAGTCCAGATTAAAGGAAATCAGACATGACTTCTCAAACGCGCGTGTATATATATAACGCGGCTTCATCTTGATCCTAATCTGCACGCTCGGGGGAACAAAGCGTAAAAGAAAGAAGCAAGTTGCAGCCCTTTTGTCCCCCGGAGAGCCATTAAAATACCCAGAAAAAAAGAGCGAAGCACGCAGCCAAGTTGGCTGGCCATTTCTTTTACCCTTTTTTCCGATCTCAGAGATCTTTTGACCGAGTCCCTTCCAAGCTCCCAAGCGACACCAGCCAAGCATCGAAAAAGGGCAAGCCCAGATTTTTACTGATGCTAATAGTCTATTGCAATTTGCAGGAAACAGAGTACTTCACTTGCGCTTTTTTCTTTTTTTTTTTTTTTTTTTTCTTTCTTCGTGGAGGAGCTTGTTCTAGTGGTTTTATAGTGGAGAATAGATGGGGACTGCGCCTTCGGTGGGTTTCCTGTATATGACAACGCACCTTTGACACAATGTAGAATACGCTTTACTATCGATAAGTGGTCATCCGTGGGTGGTTGCTTGTGGAAATTGGCAAGTTTGATTTACATCATCTGAAGACACAAATTTTGTCACAGACCCATCACGCAAGGCTGAAAATATGTCCAGATCAGCTCCCTAGAACCTGGGTCTAAGGGTTTGACTATCGTAAAAAAGACAAAATAAAATCAAGCATTCACTAGCCTTGGTCCAAACCGGTTACGGCAATCCTGCAAGAAAACCGCTACAATTGAGATAAATCAGGAGGAAGAACAGGACAAGAGGGTTACAGTTTTACAACCAATTATAAAGAGAAGAAACAAGGATCAAGAAATCCAAATTCAGAAGCAATACCCACAGTATTTCGAGTCTCAACTCCATTGAAATCAAATCTCTCTCCAAAGTAGCAACAAGCATGCGAAATCTACCGCTACCTTTCTCTATCATTACAGCCATACAGAAGACTCAATTCTATCAAAAACCCAAGTGGATTCTCAAATTCATTTCATTTCCTTTGGGAGAGACTTAGTTCTTTTTGTATTCGACTATACTTATTTACGGAGATAGAATCAAAGGAGGAATAAAATCAAGACAAAATTTTCAAATCTAACAAATCTATTTATTTCGTGCTCGATGGATTTCACGTTTATAAATTTGGCATACCTAGTGGGATCGGTTTTACATTTCATCTCCTTCCCCGTTCCAAGCTCTCGATCAACTCAAATGGCAAGCTCTAACAACAACGTCAACAATAAGATCGTCATCATCGGTTCTGGTCATCACTACCGGCAGCCAGGATGGTTGACCCTATAGCAGCCTTTCCTCGTTGTCCACGCACTCTAGTTGCAACAGGCCGACAATCCAGGGCGATCTACCCTCCTCATACTCCGGTTATCATCTAGGCTGGACCCACTACCAGATCCATCACTAGGCCTCTATCGGCACATTGTGCTAGCCAAAGTCGACAAACTGTCCAAGCCTTCCTCGTGCGCCAAGGCAGTCCGGTGGCCTCTCCAACAAAAGTCCATCCCTCGAGAAGCTATTCTACCGTCTTGCCTCACCACCACCATCAACCCCGATCGTGAGCCCGGTCATGATCCCAGCAAGGGGATCTCCTCAAACTTCGAGCCGAGTTCCCGCACTAATCACCCATTTCAACGGGAGGCGCATCATTGATTGGCTGCATCGCCCGATCAAATCGCTCATCCCCCACTCAAATCTCTCCCTCCCCTGTTTCTCCTATCATCAAGGTTGCTGCCATGATGACACAAGTAAAAACGGTCGAGGAACAGTTGGCAGACATACAAACTACCATGAAATAGAGGGATGAGCAATTTAAAGAAAGGGAACTACAACGGGATCTGCAAATTACCAGCATGCTGTAAAGTTTGAGATGATTGCCACTCGTTTTGGAACTCCATCCCTGCAGGGAAACAACAACAATCAAGTCAGGCCCCAGCACTGCCGCTAATCCGATGCCGGTTAACCCTTCGCCTTAAATCAATCTATCTCTGGTGCCTAAAGCTCAACTGGTTGCTTGGGACTTACAATTTGAAGAACATGGTGCGCTGTCATACGACACTCTATAAGAGATGATCTCTAACGTCGAAGATCAAAAAGTACAGGCGGAGGGAGTTCGTTCTGAGGACTACACCAGACCCTATTCGCGGTGGATCCAAACGCTTTCCATGCCAGCCTCCTACTCGCCTAAGTTTCAACAATTCATTAGCGATAGAAATCCAAACAGCATGTTGTCCATTTCATTGAGACCTGCAACAACGCAGGAACCGACAACGATCTCCTGGTAAAGCAATTTGGACAATTCCTAAATGGAAGTGCTTTTGACTGGTTCATCGAGCTTCCGGTCGAGTCAATCGATAGTTAGGAGCAGCTTGAAAATGAGTTCCTCAGTCATTTCTACAGTACAAAATGCACAGTGACACTGGTGGAGCTCACTAATTTGAAGCAATGCCAGGGCGAGAAGGTGATTGAGTACATCAATTGTTGGAAGAATTTAAGCATCAATTGCAAAAAAAAACTTCCTTGTCCACAAAAATGGTCATCAACATGTGCATGGCATGAACTGGACGTTGGTGTACTTCCTACAAAGTCAAAAGCCCAAGGATTTCCAAGAGTTGCCTACTGAAGCCCATAACATTGAGATCGTTATCCAGGAGAAAGGAGAAGGCAAGGCTCCCATCTCCGAAATGGATAAGAAGGTGAAGTTCGCAAAGGAGTATAAAGCTCTTGTGAAATAAGCGATCAAAGATTCCTTTGCCACCAACATTGTTGAACCTTGAACCTCATAAAATTATTGCAAATCAGAGCGAGAATGCCGCCCGGAAGCAAAGTAATGGTTGGAAGCCGAACAACAACAAAAAGGAGAACAACAATAATGGCGGAGGAGCTTACCAGAAGTTTAGTTTGAAGGAGAGGCAGGCCAAAACCTACCCTTTCCCAGACTCCGACGTTCCAGGCATGCTTGAGCAGCTTATGGAGAAAAACATGTTGCAGTTTCTTGAAGCAAAAATACCATAAGATATTTGGAAAACTTTAGATCCCAACTACTGCAAGTACCATCGATTGGTGGGCCACCCCACCGAGAAATGTTTTGCTTGAAAGACGGAATCTTGGAACTCGCAACGTAGGGTTGCATTATTTTGGAAATCGACGACTACGTTGAGGCTTCCAACACTATTTTTGTCTGATCAAATCCTAGCCCGAAGCTAAAGAAAAATTGAGGACATAAAAAAGCCTTCGTCCTGCACGCCATAGGGTTTAGGCCTCAGCACACTACAAAAGACAATGAAGGGTGGATAGTTGTCGCCCGCAACAAAAAACCACTCAAGGAAGCTCCTGTCAAGATTTTTATCAAGAGGCAATCGAACCGAAAAAGAAAACAAGTCTGAAGAAGAAAGACGATAAGAGACGTAGACGCAAGACTGCACCTACCTAAGCTAACGATGAGAAGATCCATTAGAAAATGAGGAAGCCAATCACTCTGGCGGAATTCTTCCCCACAGACTTTATGGCTCTGGCATCGGCGTTAGTAGCCACTTGTTCAGCTCAGACAGTTGAACAGGTAGACAAGGGAAATGCGTCGGTAGGTTCTATTAATGACATTCACACGTGTGCAAAAGATAATTGGCGAGCCCACCACAAATCTAGGAGGTATATTCGAATTCTATTTTTCTGGAACAAAAAGTAGGCCGAAGTATCCAAAGATAGACGATGAGAAGCATTCGAAAAACGGTAAAAATCTAGGAGCAAAAACTTACAACTGTAAGGCAAAGCAGAGTGGCGTACGTCTGTAAAGTTGGCCACTGTAGGACCTGCCTCATAAAAAAACTCATCGAAGATGGGAAGTCCTAAAAACCAATTCATATCCCAAAGCGAAATGGAGAGCCCTCCCTGCCGGGTAACTAAGGTGACCCTCAAATTGTGTGATGGCAAATTATTATAAAATTTCATAGACTTATATGGTCACAATAAAAATAGTCATTAAACAAATGAAGAGTTACGGTGTCGACCCAAATCAAATGTTTACTAATCGATACAGGTATAAAAAATTCATAAAAGATAAAAATTTATAATTTAGATTTATGTAAAATTTTGTTAAAATAACCAAGAAATAAATAACTAAATTATTTTTTAGAATTTGTTGACCACTCTATTATACTTACTACCTAGTGTGTACAGTTGCTTTTTAATTTATTACTTATTTAAAAATATATATAAAAAAAAGATAAAAATGGTAGAAGTAGAACTAAATCAGTAAAGCTAATAATTGAAAAAAAATGAAAAGTTATGGTATGGATCAAAACTATAATTACACGAAAGGTCACCAAGTTACTCATATGTAGATCCACCTTCTCAAAGAATGATAAAATCATGCACACACGTTAATAATATCTATATTTTATTGTTATATTAAATGATTGAATGCACTCACAAACATTTCACTTATTTTATTGCAATTTATTTTATACCTATAATTATAAGTTATTATTTGAGTTGTTTACAAATTAATAGATGATTTATTTTAACAGCCAAAAGAATGTTAAAGCCATCGTGTGGCTATTTTATAGGTTTCATTAAACTTGTTTTCTAACATAATATGGCATGATTAAATATGTGAGCATGTGTGAAATAAAAAACCATGGTTGTGAGAGAAATATATTACTATAAAATGATTTCACTAAATCTAAATCTAATATTAGAATTAATGAGAAAGTAGTTGTATGCACCAAATTCAACACGTCCAGGAGTTCACCAATCCAACAAACAAGGTTTGTGGATAGGCCTCGACAATTCTCGAAACACTCTGACGCAGCCCATCGCCAGGATCCCGTCTCGTCGCATTATCAACATAGTGAGTCATCTTACAGCCAACATCAACTCAGTGAGTCATCATCTAGTCAACAACGACTCGGTGAGTCACCGCCACATCGGGCGAGTGAAGTCAAGATCTGATCATCCACTTCAACCGAGAAGATAAAATCTTTGGAAAGAGGTCACGATCCTCATTCAAGGGATCTCAACAGGGAGTTCCTGGTCTCCCTCCTCCCCTCTTCTTCCTCAACCTCACGAGCAAAAAGGGGATCGTGATCCCCTTTCCCAGGCAAAATCCCTCAACAACCACACAGAATGGCTACAAAAGGCCAGAAGTTCCCTGTTCCCTAGTCGAGAAAATACTTCACGCACAGAATTCTTTCTCTCTCGAAACGGAGGTCTGAAAATCCCTTCACCAGAAGAAACTTCGGACTTACGAAGCTCTCTCGAACCATAGAAGTCAAGCAACTTGCGGTTCGTCGCAACTCAACAAAGTCAACCGGGCGACTCTACACGATCGCCCAACAGCGCCACAAGTCGACACACACAGAGCACAAATACCTCCGCCCGACCGACCAAAGTCACACCAGATCGTGCACACTCATTCCTGCAACTCGAGTCTCGACGACGACTCGCTAGAAGCTTTAACTTCACCAAAAACACACGGAGATCAAATCAGAAGAAGCATAGGAGATTGTACTCGCAATTTTCTGACATTCGCATTTCATTGTAAACACAAATTATTCTAAAGTAATCGACATATTCTCTCGGTCACGCTTCTTCGTGGACCGGCGGATTTTCGGTGAAACAGTAGTTAACTTTATATTAGAGTTTTTTTTTTACAATTTCAATGGTGCTATTTGTTTTATGCAAATTATAAGTTTTTTGTGAATTTTAAAATATTTATATAAGGTTTAAATGATCAAATGTATAAAAATAATATTTACCCTACCATTTTTCAGTTCGGGCAAAATTGTTACCCATTTACACCCTTAATTGATGGACAGAGAGAAGGTATAAGGGAAACGAAATATTGACTATTGACCATTGAGAATCGTATCGGCCTGTATAGGCATGTATCAGGCAGGACATAATACGTATCGTCCCATACGCATGTTTTTAGAGGGGTCACAAATTGTAACACCGATACAAGGGCGTAACTCATAACCACAAGTCCAAAATCTGGTACGTATCGGCCTATACGGTGTATCGACCGATACAGGCAACCATGATTATTACTACCCGTTGATACTAACTCATCATTTTCATTTTCACTGCACGCAAATGAAACCATAAAAAACATCCTCAGGCCACCTTGATCTGTGACATATTCATATCAATCAATAAGCTAAAAACAATCTCATTGTGCACAATGAAACTAAGACATTGTGACACATTTTTACTAGGCTTTTTTCTTATGGAAGAATTACCAGTTCATTCCCAAAAATGAGGACAGGCTCAGAGCGCAATCACCATGAGTGCAGAACCACAGCCACAAAATGGGAAGTACATGATGGTATATCACCCTCTCCTCAAATAGCCATGACATCCCCAAAAGTGCGGATTACAACTACTGATGTCGCAAAGTATCCTAAAGCACTAGCAACCGTCTGAAAAATTAAAATAAAAACTCAGTCTAGAGTCAGTCACGCTAAAAAGAAAGTAATGGAAAAATATTTACAAAAAGAAGACAAGAGAAAGGACAAACAGCTTTTATTTTTCTATCATATGCTGTTATATAATTAACTCCAAAGGCCTAACTGAGATGATTCATTTACTAAATAAAGGAAGTGTGAAACATATAAAATGAATCATAACAGGTCCACACAAGTGTCAGTAGTCGACCTTCACCACCAAAAATTGCCAATATACGATATGCTTATTCTAATGTGGATGTCATAGTTCACAATTGGAAAGGGCAACTCCTTTGCAATTATAAGTGAAGGGTGGCAAAAAATATTACGGCTAGAAGGGCGTATACTTCTTTTTTTGGATATTTTTAAGAGTATATGTGCTAGTAGACAGCAACAGTGCTATTTTTTTATGTAATTAAGAGTATATGTGACCTTTGAGAAAAAAAAAGATAACATCTACGTTAAAGAAAAAAATCAAAACTATGATAAAACAAAAATTCAAAACTATGACGAAACAAAACGTTAAAACTATGATAAAGCCAAAAGATTTAAAAATATGATAAGGAAAAAGTGACTTGTTGTCTATAAACCTTCATAAAATTCTCAACTAAGACATCAGAGAGTTTCACATATCTCTATAGCCACCAGTTGAGTTAAGCTACAGCACTGCTAAGAGGTGCTAAGAACATGCATTTATGAAAAAGTGAACACCTGCGTTTGACTAACTAGTAATCTCTTTACCAAATGAACCCAAATAAATTATAACCAAACTGCATGAAAATAACCACAACTACTCTTAAGTATATGCAATCATTTTTACCGTAGATGCTCTTCAAGACAAGATTTACAAAAATGTAACCAAATATTTGTCATCCTCAGTGGCAAACGAGGTGTTCTTCAGGATACTTAGTGCATGAGTTCTCAAAGTAAATAAACATAGCAAATTAAATCAAAATCTGGTTATGAACCCAGATAAACTAATATTCCCCCCTCGCATGCTCCTCAGTTGACATGTGACCCATAAAAATAGATCACCTCTTTGTGCTTGCTCCATCAATTCTTCCTTCTAATTGAACACATGCAACTGATCCCTGAACTGTGGCTATATCATTTTATTATTTTCTACCCAATAAAATTTTCGTCATTGTTTAAGAAAGACTCAAAATCATGAATTGTCTCCGCCAGTTTGATGTAGGTAACTCATATGGTCCACCTTTTTTATATCACTTTTAATTAGTGTGTAATTTCTCTATAACTTTATATATGATCTGTTGAACGAAACCCTCTACATATAAAAAAATGTTGAGACCTGAACATAGATAAGCTTCAGATAAGCTTCAGCGTTGCACCATCGTTCCCGTATACATAACTCCATGAGAATTTTAAACTTAAGATGTTGTGAGTTCCTTGAGGAAATACTATCCGGCAAGAGCTCAGAGGGATTTAAAGTAATTCAGACCGGTATGGGTGATTCGAATTCTGACCTCTCACACCTAATTACTCCCAATGCTGTATGGGTGATTCGAACCCAAGACCTCCCACAGCTAATTACTCCCAATGCTTTATGGGAGATACAAACCCAAGATCTCCCACAGCTAATTACTCCCATGAGACCACCTGAGCTATTGCTCAGGGCTCATCCTCTCTAGCATATTAACACTTCATTTACATAGATTATTAGCTGATTATATCAACTGACACCATTTTCGCAGTTTGAGGAAGCACTTCCGCTCCGAAGCTACAAATCTACAAATCTACACGTTCACAGACAACCAAAATAGGCCAAAAAAAAAAAAAAAAGAAAAAGATTATTTCGCATTCTATTAAAGCAACAAAGCTACAAATCTACAAATCTACACGTTCACAGACAACCAAAATAGGCCAAAAAAAAAAAAAAAATATTATTTCGCATTCTATTAAAGCAACAACAATACAATTAAAAAAAAAAATCATAACATCAGTGCGATGAACAACTGCAGCAACGTCGAAAATAAGCAATCGCATAAAAAACCATAACGACGTAAAACATCAGTAACTTAAATCAAATCCAGAAAAGCAAAAATGAAATTATCAACTTATGAAAAAGCACACATCCAGGTTGAATGGCACATAAAGGATTTACGAAAGAAAAATCACAAGAGGTATGTTCGAATCACCATGTACTGGATCCACTGCTCGTCATCTATGGAAGAGTAAGTTTCCTTCAGTTTCTTCCAAGACGCCGTGACCAAATTCGCCATGGTTTCGTTCCCTCCGCTCTGTCGCCAGCTGCTAGGGTTTTGGCGCTGTACTAACCGTATCGTGTATCCCTCCTCCGCCTTTACTCGAAAGTCGAAAGAAGTTTACTTTTCCCGGGCCATTACGAGAACTTCTTGGCCCATGAAGATCGTACAAGTAATTGTAGCCTCAGACAAAACAAAGGATGGCAAATAACGGCCCATCTTGAAAGCCCGTATATTTGAATGGAATACTTATTTCATTTTTTCAAGCATAAAAGTATTAACTAATAACATTTAAATTAAAATTTCATATAATTCTTCATATATTATTTATTTATTTAAATTTAAATAATGTAAATATTAAAATTTTAGAAACTTCCAAATATAATGTAAAAAAAACAAACATTGAAATATTATAATTGGCAATCAATTACTCAAGTGCATAATAAATCTGTATACAAATTTTATTTTAAAAATATCTAGGAAAATTATCCAGTATTTAATTAGGCAAGATGTTTTAAATTTTTCATGTAGAAAATTTTTTAAAAACAAAATAAAAATAAAAATATGGCTCTGGAATTTTATTATGGCATAAAAGAACAATCCAGACCTCGAGTTCTATACTTACTTCTATATGTATTTTATAATATATTATTAAAATAATAATTATAGAGTTCTTTATAAGTATTTAAAAAATTATTATGATATTATTTTTATTAATAGTAAAATTATTCTTAAATAAATACACATTGTAAATAGTTTTATACATATTACGATTAAAATATGGAAATGAATTTATATGATATATAGATATATTTTAATATGTAATGAATAATAATATTTTCTTGTTGTATGTTACTTTTCTCCACCCACTCCCTTAGTTTTTCTCCTCCCACTCCCTTAGTTTTTCTCCTCCCACTCCCTGAGTTTTTCTCCTCCCACTCCCTGAGTTTTTCTTCTCCCACTCTCCGAGCTCTCCTCCTCCCATTTTTAACTCTTAAATTTAACTATTTCCCTCCATCCATTAAGTAAGAAACTTGTTTTCTAAAAATGAGATGTAAATTTGAATTAAAAATTTGAGGAACCAAAGAAAAATATATAACAGGAGCAATCTCAGAAAGAAACTAAATAAAAACAAAAATGAAAGGAATGAAAAAAAGAGTATAAGGGGGCAAACTAAATATAATTAATCAAATAAATAAGATGTAAAAAAAAGTTGAAAAATAAATTAATTGAAAATTAAAGAAATTAAGAATAAAAAGAATATTGAGTCTTGTAAACAATAAATGGAAACATAAACCAAAGTAGAGAGTAAATGACATAAGCATTCCAAACACGAAAAAACATAATTTAGGCGATGGAGAATAGGGGTGTAAACGGGTAATAATCGAAGCGGTAAGGGTTATTCCGTTACCCCGTTTCGCCTGAATAAAAATGAGTCATTCCGTCACCCAAATTTCTTACCCAGTAATCGGGTAAATAAATAGATAATAATATTTTAATAAATTTAATTATCTAACCCTTATAATATTTTTTAAAATATAAAATTAAATTAAAATCAAATTAAAATCAAATAAAAATTATATCCAAATTTTTAAGTTTATCTAAAAACAACTCAAACAAATGTAAAACATTAGGGTATGTATGATATAAATAAAGGCATAAAGTTTTAAAAATTTATCAAATTACCATTCGAATAATCGGGTAAGGAATACCCATTATCCATATCCGTTTCGATTAAGAGTTAGGTAATTGGGTAATTTTTTAATCAGGTAAACAGGTAATCGAAACACATAATTTTGTTCGTTATTCATTCGATTATCATTCGGGAAATCGGGTAATCGAGTAATCGGGTAAAATTTAGGTGAGAGAGAAGGAGAACACTTGTTTGGAAACAACAATTAATGATAAGCAAAAATAAGAATAAACAAAACACTATATATTTTTCTCCAATTTTACCCTCCCCTAGTGTATCGTTCCCGGCCCTCGAACCACCCTATAAATAGGGACTCGGGCGGTTCGGGTGGTTGACTCGGTCGAGTCGTACCAAGATTATTTTTTAAAAAATAGGCATGAAATAATTATAAAAAATTTTAAAAATTAACCAAAAAAAATATTTGTAATAAATAATATTTAAATTGATATATGATATGTCATATATTATATTGTAAAAAAAAAAAATTATGTTTATGCAACTCTATTTTATGCAAAAATGTATATACAAATAAATAAATAATTTTTATTAACAATAAAAAAATGGTTTTTATTAATAAAAATATTTTAATTTATAAAATTAAAATACTGCTCATTATCTACGGGGTAAAGTAAATACCGTTTCCAAATATAAGAGTATATTTATAGGTTAATGATAGTATTGATGGCAAAGTACAAGAACATAAAAAATTATATATCATTTTGGAACAAAAAGTTATGTATATGGGTGATATGAATATATTAATTTATATTTTAATTTTTAGCATATAATTCAGAATAAAATGGTATATTTGTGCACCTCTAATTTAAGTATGTTACATAAGATTTTTTTTTTTAATTTTTAAGGTAGGTGTAAGTATTTTTTTTGTTTTTTCGAAAGATCACATATTTATAACGAAATAAAAAAATTAAACTAAAATTTTTGTAATTATTTTTCTTGAATATTTATAATATGTTTTAAAAAAATGGTACATATGGTATATAATTAATAGATTTAATACTATCGTGATATCGTCATGCTTCTATAATTTATTTTTTATCCAAAAAATTTTATATATCGTATCATATACGAAATTGATTTTTTTGAAATAAAAAGTTTAGTAATTTTTCAGAACTTTTTGAATTTTTTATTTATTTGAAACACCCATTTTACCAAACCCAGGACGGTATGACCCGAGTCAAGGGGGCGACTCGGACGAGTCGCCGGTACGCGGTACGCACAACCCTGGAATCGCGAAGAGTCAGATTAATCCCACGTGAACAAACCTGCGGGGTCCATAGCCTAAAAGGACGGCGGATTGAGGGCCGATTAGATGTTTGGGGCCCGGCATCGGAGTGAAGGAGTTTGTGAAGGAGTGGAATTTCTATTTCCTTTTGTCCGCTTCTGTCTTCCAAGTCTCCAGTGTTGTTAATATATCAGGGGCGCTCCTCGACAGAGTGTGCCCGTCACTCTGTGCGCCTCTCTCCCTTTCGCCCCCGCGCCGTGGGAGATCGATCGTCGTAGAGATCCAGAACTCTCGACAGCATAAGGTCTTTTATTTTTTTATTTCTTTATTTTTAAGTTCATCGGGTTTTTTTTTTTTTTTTTCTGGTGTTTGTATTTGTGCAGTTAGATTTGCTAGCGGCGGGGATTGGTCAATCTGTGGAGTCGTGTTTGTTTATCCGTTTGATTTCTGTTTGCTTGTGTTTCATTAGATTCGTCTGGGTGTGAGGAGTTCTGGATGTCTTATGGGGTTTTGTGCCGGTATCGTTAATTTCTGCTTGGTTGGAGTGTGTTTTTTCGGGAGAAGGAAGTGAGCTGAGGCTGGTTGTTGATTTTGTCTTTGTTGAGTTTTAAAGTTGCTGATTCGTTAAGATCTGCGAATCGTATTGGAGTTCATGGATTTGGCGTGTACGGGTTTCGAGGTTTTAAATGATTAGACCTGCTGGTTGAGTGTCGAGCGACTTTTGAGTTGTGGTTTCGTGTGGTTTTCGTGGTACTATCTTTTGTGTTTAGATCTGCATTCTATTTTTTTAAAATTCCCTTCGTATAGAAAGTTAGCTTTTTTTGGACTGATGAAAGATTTGTTTGCCGCGGGCTTTTCCTACTAGCGTGTGAACTGATGATTTTTGTGTAGATACATGTTTTTAGGGGTTTTTGGTTGTTTTCATTGTTTGGGGTTGTCAGGCATTAAAATGTTGGATTTTGCGTTTTTCTCTATTAATTTTTATCGAATCACGTCTAGATATTTTCTGTCTCATGAAATTTATTGCAAAAATAAGAAGCCTTTTTGTTTTAAATTTTGCCCTGAACTTAGATATCTAGAGTTGGGGGAATAAAGTGTCGTACCTTTTTTTTTTTCTTTTGTTGTCCTCCAGTTTTGTAGTATTGAAATATTCCCGTGTTCACAATTCGACTTCTGGAGGAATTGGTTGCTTCTGTTTCTTTCTATTCCTTTTTTCCTTTGTATTTGCATTGTGCTTTGCTTATACTCTTTCTATTTGGTTCGTAATGCTTCACAGGTTTATCTTGGTTATTAGTTGACTTGGACCATTATGCACTTTTTAACTCCATTGTAGAATCTAATAGTATTTCAAGGACGCCATTAGAACTCCTTTGGCTATTTGTATCATATGATGATTGCAGAGAGTGAAAGTCACTATTTAAGATTTCTCATGGTTTGTGGTAGATTTTCGTGGTTTGAAGTTTAAGATTGCCATGTCATTGGTCACTAGCTTATCTTGCTTCAGACCTGTAATCCATTTATATTTCCTGAATGAATGTATCTGGATGTTTTGTTGTGGTAAATCAGTAACAGACCTTGTTTACTTTGTTCGACCAATGGCTGTAGACAGTCATGAATTTTTTTATGAGTTGCTGTGATAAATTTGTGCTAGATTTTATCCGATTGATAGAGTATTCATGTCTCTTTTCACCTTCAAGAAATAGAAGACGTCGTTGCTTGTCGTCTTACATCTACTACAAGCAGTACACCAACATTTAGCTTTCTGAATTGTAGTTAATTTGGATATTAAGTTGCATATATTTCTATGTTGCATTTTTCATTCCCCATGTTTGGAATGGTGCATGTAACCCATGCTCCTCTTCTTACTGTAACAAATTCAGGTTTGGAGCCACATAGTTTTACTGCTGATATGGCATCTCAGACTGATATGGCATCTCAGACTGCGTCTGCTGTTCCAACTCCTACTGCTCAAGTGGTAAGTAGTATTTAAATTTGTTTGGATCAATTTTGTTCTCCTATCTTAAACATCTTTTTTTTTTTGAAATGTCCTATCTTAAACATCTTACTGGTGCATTTTTGGATGAGGATGAGTGATTATAATGTAGAAGATGTTATCATTATTTTACAGTATTTATTTGATAATATTTATGTCATATCTTTCTGATTAATTGAAACCCTATTTTGTTTTAACATTCACTTTATCATCACTACAATAATCTATAGTTTGCAGTGAAATCTTATTACTTGTTTGCTGTTGTAGGTTGCAAGTGCCTTTGTGGAGCAGTACTATACCATTCTTCACCAAAATCCTGATTTGGTGTACAGGTTCTATCAGGAACAAAGTGTGCTTAGCCATCCTGGACCAAATGGCGACATGACTACAGTTACAACTACGGAAGTATGTATATTTTGAAAATTTTACTCACTAGCATTTTAATTTGTCATAAGACATGTTGGTACAAGTTCAATGAACACATAAAATCATTATCCATAAACATAAATTAAAAAGTGGACTGACTATATTTATTTTGGGTTATACTTGGTTGCAGGCCATCAATGACAAGATTTTATCCTCAAATTGTAAGGATTTTAAGGTAGAATTACGGACAGTGGATGCCCAGGATTCTTACCAAGGTGGTGTGCTTGTCCTAGTGACTGGTTGGCTCATTGCAATTGATGAAGTGAGAAGAAAATTTATCCAGTCATTTTTTTTGGCGCCACAAGATAAAGGTTATTTTGTCCTAAATGACGTTTTTAGATATGTTGACGATGATGAGCTGTTGGAGAATAGTGCTTTATTAGCTAACAATGTTAATGTGGATGCTCCTGGAGCTCCCCTGACTCCTGATCAAGGTAAAAGCTTTTTGGTTCTTTGTTTCTTATTTGCTTATCTGTTTCCAAATTTGATATATTAGAAAAATGAAGGTTCCATATTTATCTGTATAAAATATCATTGCTACTTCTGTCATTTCCAGATACTGCTCCTCTTCCAGAGCATCATGTACCTGTGGTGGAGCCCACTCCTGTGCCGGAGGAGGAAGTCAACAATGGAGAGGTACATGGGAACCAGTCAGAAGAAACTTCAGCTGTTGAAGAGGATGTAGTCCCTGCTGTTGTTCCAAGTCAACATGAAGCTCAGCCAGTGGTGGAGACTACTACTTTGGTTCCAGAGGATGCTCCAAAGAAGTCATATGCATCAATTGTGAGTAAATTGTTATTTGAGTTTCCTGCATTACATTTCAGGTGTGTTATAAATGCATAACTGAGTTTATTTAATGTGAATACTTTTGAATGATAAAATAAAAAAAATAAAAAATTTGTTTAAAAAAAATTTGTATAAAAAAATGTCTTGAGCCATAACAAGGTGATAAAGACTGCCTTACATTTGCGGAGGTGAATCTAGAAGTTGGCAGTGACTTAATTTTCTTGAAGAAAGAGTGGTGCATTACTATCGTTATATAGTTGGCATTGTTTGTGTGGGAGGGTTGGGTACATTTTTGTGCCTTTTCAATGATTAAATATTTGTCCATGGGCATACCATTGCATTCTTTAGACTGATTTTTATGTTTTGCCTTATTGCTGTTGGTTTTATCCATGTGGCCAGTTTAATGTTAAATGTGCTACCATTGGTTTTATATGAATTTCTCACTGTGCCTACTGAAAAAGTTGTATAGGAATACTGAAAAATTTTAATCGGAATAGGTGAAAGTCATGAAGGAGAGTAAAACTTCTACCCCTGTGAGTGTTTCTACTAGTACAGTGAGGGCTGCTGCTGCCGCTACAGAAAAGCAACCCCTTGCCACAGCTGCTCCTGCATCTGAGGCTCCACCACCCACTACTAGCAGTATTCCTGAAGGCAATCCTCATCTTGAGGAAGGTTTGTGGCTATTTATTTTCTCGTACTTGTGAACGCTACTGGCTCATTATGTATTCCAAAGGTTTCTTGTACTTTAACAAGATTGGAGCATCTGACATTCTTGTGATTCACCTGTTGTCTTTATTTTTTGTCTTACAGCTGAGTCCCACTCTATTTACGTGCGGAGTTTGCCATTGAACATTCTTGATTCCCAACTTGAAGAGGAATTCAAGAAATTTGGACCTATTAAGCCTGGCGGTGTCCAAGTAAGAAGTAATAAGGTCAGTATGCTACTTATGCTAAATTTTCTAGGTCTTGCATCACTTTTTTTTTTTTTTGGTTGTGTTCAAATATATGTTACTCCATATCTATCTTGCTCATTTTCAGTTTGCCTTCCTCTGATATGTGAAGCAGCAGGGTTTCTGTTTTGGCTTTGTGGAGTTTGAGTCATCAAGTTCCGTGCGTAGTGCAATTGAGGTACTGATTCTTTTGAAGTCATTTTACTTAGAGATATTTTATTTGCTGGCTGAAATTTATTTACTGTACATACGCACCTGTAAAGACTGCAGAAGAATGGCAACCAAATAGCAGTATTTTGCAACAATTGTTTCTTTTGACAGTCAACTAGAGTTGTGAGAGAAGTCATAGAAAAAGGATATGGTTCACTTTTGGTTTTCATTTCAGGACATTTTACTCTCTGAATTTGTGAAACAACTTGCTGATACATTTACCTCAGCAACGTATGTTTAAATGGTTTAGGAAGCTGCTTGGCAAATGCATGATGGCTTATTTTGTTTTCCTCCTGTGGTTTGCCAAAATCTATGGCCACCTTCGTATGCCCAATTAAATATCTTTTGCAGTTTCCCGGAGATGTGACATACTCTGTTCTGTACAATTATTGAGTGTAACAATGTCTGTACTAGTGAACTAGTTAATAGCTAATCTCTGTTGTTTTCATTTATTCTCTTGGGACTTGGTTACTGTCCATATGAATATTTTCGTAGTTTTAATGTATTGTGAACAATTACCCTTGTTTAGGCTTCACCCATCACCATTGGAGGAAAACAAGCTTATGTTGAAGAAAAAAGAGCTACCTCTCGAAGTAAGTATAATGCTTCAGTGCCTAGGTTTAAACTGTTGTTATTCTGTCTACAAAACCTCTAATCACTTTCCTTTTGTTACAGACACTAGCGGTGGTGGTGGTGGTGGTGGTGGAAGAGGGCAGTTCTCTGGAAGAGGAGCTGGTAGCGGTGGTTTCAGAAGTGACAGTTTTAGAGGCCGCACAAACTTCAGTGGCCGTGGGTCTTTTGGCCGGAATGATTTTGGAACTCGAGGAGGTGAATATGCTAGCAGGGGGAGGGGACAACCTCGCCGTGAGGGATACCAACGTGTTGACCAAAATGGCAGAAGTGGTCCAGCTCGCTCTACTGGGGGCTCAACCAGCAATAGTGTTCCTGCATGAGACAGATTTTAAGGTGGCCAGGTCTTCATGAGGATTCATTTTTTGACTGGATTGAGGAAACGAGAGAGTTTCATTGTAATTTTGGATTTTCTTTTCACTTCTTTTTTATCTTTCCAATATTTTATGCTTAGCTGAATGTTTCATATATGGTAATGTTATCAACTGTGAAATTTAGGATCTGATGCTCAAAACCTTGAAGAGGATTACAGAACACCTGCGAGATCTTTCATGTAATTTTTTAGAGTAAATCAATATTTCTTACTCACAGAAACAGCATCCACGGTTTTCTCATGATCTCATCTGGTGTTTTTATGCTTTTTGACGTAAACTATAGACAAGTAGAACAACAAAACTATAGACAAGTAGAGCAACAAAACTATGGTATTGTAAATAAATGGAGTTTTTGCAATTTAGGAGTATGGAGCAGGCAGTGCATGAATCTAAAAAGAAATCTTCCATTCCATCGTCTTAGTCTTCGTACATACAGTGATTAAGAGGCGTAAGCAACGACTCTCTCAATTTAATTTCTGCAAGTTAGATATAAAATTTGAAGCCGCAAATGCTGCTGAACCTCCGATTACGCATACCAGAGCCACTACCACCTGCACAGCCACCTCCCATACATAGTCTTCAGGGAGGAAGTAAACAATAGAGGGTCCTGCGACCAACAACGCGAGGCTTAAACTGAAAAGGGCTCCTGGTGTGGCAGGGTCTGTTGCAGCTGAGAGAACTCCAAACTCTTCCGCTTTTGAGAGAAGACCCAGCTTCTCCACAGCTGATAATGAGAGCCCAAACTTCTCTGCAGCTGAGAGAAGGCCTGCTTTCTCCGCCTTGGTTAGAAGCCTCAGCTGTTCGACCCTTGTTAGTAGCTTCACTGGCGGCGTTGAGCCTGTGGTCGTCTGTCGAGGTCCTGGTTCTCCCACTGGGAATACTGTAGAACCCTGTGTTGCAACAACAAATATTTTCATCTCAAATCTGTGGGTTCTTAGTACCAGGACATTCTGAAACACGAAACGCCCAGCGAGAAAAAAAATCTTCAAACACGAACAACAATCAAATCATTTCGTTTCGTGGGCAATTTTCAGTTGGCCGAACGGAATCCATAATCTACCAATCTTGTTGCTCGAAAAATCATAAGCACCGAGTTCAAAGCCGAAATCATCTACGCAGAAATCAACGAAACTTCTCTCACTCCCCGGAAATCAGACCCATTTACGGGATGCGTTCAAATCTCCGAAAATTTTGATAAATTCAAAACTAAATTTAAGAATAACGAGCTAATTTTAGCTCACAACTCCACTCTTCGACTCACCTTCTTGGTATTGACACTCCTTGTCGACGACGCTGCTTTCTGGGTAGCCATCGAATACACAACGAGTGGCGAATAAGCTTTGATGTCGGCCGCCGATGAGATGAACATCGCATTACCGGCAGAAAACCCCATGAGGTGTGTCCTCTTTCGATTCCCCGCTTCCTCTCTACTCTCTCCGCTCTCCGCGCTCTCCTCTCTCCGCTCTCCTCTCTCCGCTCTCCGCTCTCCGCTCTCCTCTCTCCGCTCTCCTCTCTACTCTCTCCGCTCTCCTCTCTCCTCTATCCGCTCTCCTCTCTCCGCTCTCCTCTCTCCTCTATCCGCTCTCCTCTCTCCTCTATCCGCTCTCCTCTCTCCTCTATCCGCTCTCCTCTCTCCACTCTCCTCTCTCCTCTCTCCTCTTTCCTCTCTCCTCTCTCCTCTTTCCTCTCTGCTCTCTCCCTGACGGAAGAAGCTCGCTGCTGGCCTCAGTGTCGGGTGGATAGTATTCAACCCTTTTCAAAAGTTGGAAATAATACGTGGAATTGATTTATTGGCTGATTTCCGCGGGATTTGATTCCTGATTGCTTTGGTTGGACAAAAGGAATCCCCCGAGTTGGATCCGTCTCGATTCTTGTCTCACCCTACATTTATTATTGAAGAAAATTTTGTATATTTTTGAAAGATTTTTTTTTTTAAAGCTACCGTAAGGGAATTTTAAAAATTTTATTCTAGAAAGGTAAAATCACAAATAAAGGCTATAGTAAGCGTTTTAAAAAAAAAAATTATGACAGAAAAGAAAATTTTTAGAATTTGAAGAAAAATCATTTTTAAAGTTTATTGTAAGGAAATTTTTAAAAAATTATCATGAAGGCTACAATCAGAGTTTTGAGGAAAAATTATGACATAAGAGAATGAATTTAAAGAAAAATCACAAATGTAAGTTATAGTAAGCATTTAAAAAAAAAAATTATGATAGAAAAGAAAATTTGTGACTATTGTAAGGAAATTTAAAAAATTTATTCTTGAAGGCTATAATAAATGATTTTGAAGAAAAATTATAACTGAATGCTATAGTAAGGAAATTTGAAAAAAAATGACAAATAAAGGCTATAGTAAGCATTTTTTAAGAAAAATTATGCAGTGGAGAAAATTTGTGGAATTTAAAAAAATATATTTTTGAAGACTATAGTAAGGGAATTTTTAAAAAATTATTCTTGAAGGTATAAGGGATTTAGAAGAAAAATTATGACTGAAGTAAAAAGTAAGTGAATTTAAAGAAAAATCACAAATAAAGGCTATAATAAGTATTCTTTATTTGTCAAATTTGAAGAAAAATCAATTTTGAATGTTACAATAAGGGAATTTAAAAAAAAAATTCCAGGGGAAAAATTATGACTAAAGGCAAGTAAGTGAATTTCAAGCAAAATCACAAAGGAAATCTATAGTAAGGGGTTTTAAGAAAACTTATGACTATTTGTGCTCGGCTTATATCAACTTGTTGACGTTACCAGTGAACCTGTAAAACTGCTCCGGTTGAACTAGTGAATTTCAATGAACTACAAGTTGCTTGAACTCTTTCGGCTCGAGAGAGCTTCTGTGCGTGAGTCGACAAAAGATTTTTGAACCCTTTCGACAGAGCACTTCTGGCTATTTGTAGCCGTTTCTGTCCAATTGTTGGAGGTCGATCCTTGGAATAGGGAACGTGATCCCCTTCTTGTTGCTCTTGTTGAGATGAGAGGAAGACTTGGACATTCCTCTTTTTCCTCCGCTGAACGAGAATCATCGGTAGATTGCTTCAGTTGGCGACCAGACTTAGTCAGTTAGATGCTGAAGTGGCATGCAAAGTGATTGCTGTTGAGTGGCAATGTCACGATAAGTTGTTGCTACTGGGATAAGTGGATCAAGTGATGGACTGGTGAAGCCACTATGACGATTGATTGATGGACTGGTGGGCATTTAGGCTCGCCGTATTTGGGCCAGTCACATTTTGGTGTCTACAATATAGTAAAGGATTTAAGGGAAAAATTTTAACAGAAGTGGGAATTTCAAGAAAAATTATAAAGGAAGGCTATAGTATGGGGTTTTAAGAAAACTTATGACTGAAAAAAAAAATTGTGAATTTGAAGAAAAGTAATTTTTGAAGGCTATAGTAAGGGCATTTTAAAAAATTTATTCCTGAAGACTATTGTAAGGGATCTTAAAGAAATTTTGTGACTAGCTGTCGTAACGGAATTTGAGGAAAAATCATCTGATTTTCTCTCTCTAATGGTAACCATACCATGAATGCATAGCCTCTTTTATCCTCCTCAAATTCATAACTAAGTTGAGTACTTGCGATAAAATTAATGGCTTCTTATATATCTAGAATATTAATAATATCTTGATTACATATATTAACATATTGGATTTCTTAGAACAATCCTGTACGGGATATACTCACTTAGGTTATTTTCAACCTGTTTTGAATAGCTTAATCCATGTTGACGATATATATTTCAGCTAAAGAGTAGCGAGAAATTTTTTGGGTTGTTAATACTACATGTTAAGATTCAACATATATTGTATATACAAGACAGAGGAGGGCTGAGGGGGTAGAAACAACAGTACATGAAATTTTCTCCTGTTTTGTGTACTCATGCGTTTCTTACAAATAATCCTGTCAGAGATGGATCAAGAAGAGTCTCAATTATCCTGAGTCGCTGTTGATTCTCTTCCACCCAGGGTCTGGATTATGGCTTCCAGCAATTTGATGTCACTGTCTCTTTTTGCTATTTCCTCCTGTTTTATGCGTAACTCTTCCATGTGTAATTTGAAAACATCTGCAAGAAACAAAGTACATGAATTTTTCCTTTTCCTAGTCATCTATACAACAACGAAATAAGATAAACCCACTTCACATACTAATCTTCTTTTTCTCCTGAATAAATACGGTTATAAAGTAGCAAAGGAAGGAATCAACAGACCCCAAATTGTAATAGGATCCTAAATCAAGCTAGTCAGCAAGATAAAAAACACCTCACCAGAATGTATCCTATATTACTATGTACTCTACATTGTACTCACTTATGAAAGCTTCAATAAAATCTCACTACTTTTCCAAAAAAAAAAAAAAACGCTTCTAAAGTAATTGAGCAATGAATTATAAAATTCTTCCAAACTCACCAAACATTGTCTCATTTCTGTCTTTCGGGGAAAAAATGTTCATTTGTTTTGCCTTTCAAAACAGTTCTTTCAATTTATGTCTTTGAAAAACATTTATTGTTCACTCATTTTATGTCTTTGAAAATCATTTATATGTGTTTTGCAGCTTGACTAGACTGGTTAGAGTCGATCTTGGTAGAACATTCATTAGTTTCAACTCTTATCCACATCCAGTATGAAGCAGACAAATGCTTATACAGATTACAGTATGAAACTGAAGTGAGTTTATCACCTGCTTGGATCCATTTTCTTCCATCATCAATTATGTTCAACTTGACTAATACTGAATATTCTAGTTCCCTACCTCTTTGTGTCGCTATTTTTCTCTGTTTTCTTCCCCATACACCAAGTATGGTGCATAAATATGCTAAATCAGAAAATACAAACAGTTTGTGGCACAACAGTGACAAAAAATCTGCATCATACATACTCGTCGTGTTCTCAAGCTCTCTAGTCACTTCAAGCGCATTCAACTCAGCAGCTTTTTGCACCACCTCAGCTTGCCTTTTTTCTGAACGAGCACGAGCTGCAGCTGTAATTGCCGCATCAAGCTCTCGTTCTAAAGTAGCTACTCTTTGTTCAAGTGCCTGAGCATATACAAACTGTTCAAGCAACTTTCTGAAAAGCTATTCAACATTGAAATGGTGAGATGTCTTCAATCTCGAGTCTTTTCATTTTCATTTCAAAGCATTATGTTAAAGTCGTAACATTAATATATCACCATATGCACTGTCCCAGCTCACTTCATTGAATCATAAGATGTGATTGAATATGGAAGGAAAGAAACGCCAAGGAAAACAGAACTCTTGCCCACGGCTTGCCTTTAGGTAATTTCACGGCTAAAAACAATAAAACATGTAAGAAATCAACAGCTATGTCCGAGTATGAAATGTAGACTTCTTCAACATGTGTGAAGTAAATTTATCTTTTCATTTGTAAGATCACATCCAGTTTCCATTATTTTGTTATTGTTGCGAAAACAACAGCAACCCATTTAATCCGACTCCCTTTTCCTATTTTTTCAACATATTCTTCGACAAAGAAATGCAAATCAACTCCTTTTACAAGATGCTATATTAGCAAATTCTGAGAGACCAGTCCCTCAGGGGCAGCCTTCTACACTTATTCGTCTTTTTCTTTCTCAGACAGTGCATGTAAACACAAAGAGGGGGAACTGAACCGCCACTGTCCTTTTCCTCCTTCCCTAGTACCATAGAGGAGGGAGCTCCCCCTCCCACCAATGATCAAAGTAGGAGGAGGGTAACTGTTTATGTTGTGTGCTCCATTTCACAATAAAAGACCTTTTGACTTGTCCCGATCAACCAATTTTTTAACAATTTTTGAGTCATGTATAACTCTGATGCGTATGACAGACAGTGTTCAGCAGAATCCAGTTCAGCTGAACAATTTGGTCATGGTATTATATAGTTGATCCAAAATGATACAGTAAAATTCAAAATCCTTTCTTATCTTGTTTAAGAATGAAAAAAGAAGGGCAGTAATAGCTTAAACAAGGGTTTAGTTAAGTTTGAGATCTTGCTTAACTTGTTTAGCAAAGAAAAAGAAGGACAAGGCTCTGATAAAGAGTACCTTGATAGTTTTTGCCTGTTCAGAGGTGAGAGATGCCTTTGCAAATGTTTCCTCATCCACAAAAACTGCTTTTTTCAGTAATAGCTTCTGAAGAGATTCAAGATTGCTTCCCATTTCTGCTAAATTGGCAATTGCTGCTCCCCACCGCTCACTGCCTTTCCCACTTTCATCCATAATTTCGGTGTGTTTTCTGTAGTGAACAATCTTTCAAGTGTTACTTCAGCAAGGTGAAAGAGTGAGGATACTGTGTTTATCGCATTCCCTCTCCAAGGCTCTACTTAATATGGAATTACTGCAACCACAATGATGTGATGACATTACTAATAAAACAAGAATGCGGAGAGATGAAACACTTTCCTGTTTAGCATGCAAACAGTTGAAACAATTTCCTGAATGTCATCCTAGTTTTGATGGCAAGCTAATAAAACACAAAACAGCATTTCACTCGAAAAATGAGACCTTGATTAAACGAGCTGGAGAGCAATGTTAAAAATATTATTCCAGTCTCATGACCTTCTTTTGAGGTTCGAAAAGACACGAAACACAATCACCTTTGAAAAATAACTGTACAAGTCCTCACAGTTTTTTCAGACGAATGTCCAAAACTTCATAACAGCTGAAACTAGAACTTGTATCCGCAAGTTAAACATGTTGCAGGCACGTTAGACATATAGAGAAAGGAAATCCTGACAAAAAAAAATTTATAAAGAAGAATTGACTGTAGTGAAGCAGCAGCAGGCCTTATAGAAGCTCCACACCCCCGAATTGATCTATTTGATGCTTAGGATGCTAAAATTAACGTACAATCGCAGGCAAAGATTAAATTACAAAAGGAATCAATCGGGAAAGGTATACAACTCTCCCTAGCGGCATATCCACTAACTATTCCAATGATAAAACCACCGTCTGAACCGAAAAATTGGAAATTCATCCAGCTCCCGACATAGATCATCTTCGTTTTGGTGTCCCGAGAGCAGGAGAAAGGACAATTTACCGATTAAAAAAAAAAAAAAATGATGAATACGGTCCACTACGCATCGACACAGCCAGGACTGATAACCGACGGGCATTGTCAGTCATCCGCGTCAGAAAATATTTTCCAGAAAATTAACCGCATTAGATCCTGAAAATTCAAGCAAAACTTACCGCGCAAAAATCCGCCCCAGAAAAATCGATCGAGTTCTTCTATCGCTTCACCCGTACCTATGATCACAAAACCAATCGGAGAAACTCGTTTAAGCAGCCGAAAAAAAAAAAACAAAAAAAAACAACCGATTCAGGAACAAGAAGGAAACAAGCCCAAATCTAACCCGCCCAAACCAGAAGCGGGTAAGGTTTACCCAAGAATACCCGACCCGTGGGTTTTATACTATTATATTAATATTTAATTAAAATAATTAAAATAATTTTTTTCTTAATTATTATTGTTTCGATGTAAAGTGCACACCCATTGATTAATTCGACCGAATAACATTTAAATTTACAATTTGGGAGTTTACAAATTGGGAAATTGTACGTGTGATCTATTAAACTTCCTATGATTTAATCTGAGTTTTTGAAGCGAGCATGTACGAATGGTAATGACAATAAAAGTATTTGTGTTCAGTGTGTTTTGGTGTATGGACGTTGCCTATGAATGCGTAAAGCTACTCTGGTTGAACTGTATGAATTTTAACGAACTACAAATTATTAAAATTTTTGGCTTAAGCTTGAAAGAATTTACGTAAGCAATAATACTTTTGAACAAAATATCTTTCTCTCTCGTTTTTTTTTTTTATAGTATTTTTGACTCTTTATAGTTGGTTGGGTAAGTCGTTGGAATCCCACCTCTCTGCTTTTGGTGAGTTACAACGAGGTGGCTCATGTCATAGTAGTAGACTGATGACTTTGGTGATGACGAGGCTGATGTCGTGGCAAAACACTAGGCTTGATGATGGGCCGTCGAATGTTAACTTCAGAAATTATTGATAGACAGGTAACAAGTGATCAATGGGCTGGTGGGCGACTTAGACTCACCTTATATGGGCCAGTCACGGTATAAATAATTTTTTTTTTTTAATTTTTTACAAATTTTACGAAAATACCTTGGGTTTTCGTCGGTCGGGTTTGGTTTTATAAAAAAAAAACCCGGACCTTTCCATCTATCTTAAGCCCTCTTTGAAACTGTTAATTAACCAAGGCAATGACTGAAGTCCATCAGCAAAACTAGAGGGTACACTACAGAGTAAGTTTTTTACTTGGACATTTGGGTAATTTACTAGTTTGGCGACGATGTTATATAGAATCATAGATAGAATGAACTGTAATGTGGTAATTATAATTAAAATATAAATTAAAACGTTAATTTGGAAGCTCTTTTAATTTAATTGATCATTTTCATCCGCGACTCAACACGACCCTGAAGCGTGTTAGGAATCTAAGGATTGGAAACACGGCTCCTGTTTTACTACTTTTCGCCTTCTCCCACTCTCCAATCTGTTGGATACGCGCACAAGGAAAAAAAACTAGGAAACAAAATGCACTCGACGTAATCACAGTCGTCAACAGCACCTCGATCACTACCTCCGACTCCTGAGAAGAAGAGCTGCTAGGGTTTATCCCGAGAAAGGGAAAACAAATTGGTAAATTTTACACAATTTTGCCTTCTTCCTATTCCATTCGGAAAACAAATACACGACGAGCTAGGTTCTGGATTTCGACGTGCGCACGTCCACGAAAGGTTCTTCTCTTTTCAATACGTCTTCCGTCTTTGATTACTTGAGCATTTCGGTCGCAAACAGAAGGAGGAGCTTATTTATTTATTTATTTATTTATTATTATTATTTTTTCTCTCTCGTTCTTGCGGCTTAATTAAGGTCTGCACCTCGCGCGTCTCCGGTGACTTTCATTTTGTGTGTCCTGTTGGAATTTACGGCAGGCTTTTGGGATGCTCTTCTCTATTTGTTAGGGCCGCCTTTTCTGCTGAGCGGCTATTATTTCTCTAGCTTTTGTATTACAAAGCAAATTTCTTCGCTTTCCTTGGAAATTGTGTTCGAGGTTAAATAATGATCAGGAAAGTTCAAAACCTCATGTTTCGGAGAAGTCATAATAACAATTTTATATTTCTTTTTATTTTCAATCTCACTGAAGTAGTTAGGTTGTAGAAGAAGACATGACTTGTATGATTATGCGAGATTTTTCACTTCTGAAAAGCTTCAGTATGCAACTCATCAAGTATTAAACTTAACAGGTACGGTAATCTGATCTTATAGTCGAACCAAAGCTCGAGGTACCGACACTCTAGTTTTGGAAGATGAAGGCGAGTTCCGATAATTAATTTACTTGAGTGCATAGACAGACAAGAGATTTGAAGCAAGTATTTACTCAGTTTGCATTGCGAGTGTGGGGGAAGTAGAGCTCTATTGCATTGCAGAGAATGTATAATCAAGGAAACTTTACACATCAATATCGTCAAGGTCCTCCTCCTACTCCAGCTTCTTCTTACCAAACAGCTCATCCCCCACCTCAACCACAATACCAGCAAGCCCCTTCAGTCTTGTATCAACAAGGTCCAATACCACCTCCTCCTCTTATCCAGCAAGGGCTCTCTGCATCACATTCCTCTCTTCCGCATGCCCACTCCACTTCATTACCTTCAGCTCCACCTGTCTGTACAGTTACCACTCAGACAGTTCATGTTCAACCTCCTCGAGCTGTCAGCACAGGTCATACTTACCCCCCTCCACCTGCCCATGTAAGTGCCCCGAGAATTCCTTCATATGCAACTATTCAACACAATCCCTCATACTCTCTACCTGTAACTACTCAGAACCTTAACCAGGTCGGTCAACCTTTGCCTCCTCCTCCAAGATTCATACCACCACCGCCACCTTCACAATCACAGATGTTGTATAGAGTGCCTCCTCCTCCCTCCCAGTCGGACAGTATGCAGAGCCTTGGTCTCTGCCACACAATGCCACCTCCAAGTCCAGTTGGTTTTGACCCTTCGACAACCATCTCTTCCCCATCATTTCCAGCTGCCTCAATTGGAGTTGCTTATCCTCCTTCGGCACTGCCACCACCACCACCTCCTCCTCCACCACCACCTCCACCTCCTCCATCTTCTCCTCCCCCCCTCCCCCCCTCTCCTCCATCTCCTGAGCCTCCTGCATCTTCCCATGACAATGCATTGGATCCTTTTGGAAAACCTTCTGATTTGGAAGAGACAAGTATAGGTAACGCCAAAAAGGTGCCCAATCTGCCTCAGTCTACTGCTGATGCTGAAGGTGGCTGTGATCTGGATAAAACTGAGGAATATGCCGTTTTGCCAAAAGTAGAGAATCTGAAGGTTCTTTCTCCACCACCCGTGAAGCCTGTAGATGAGGAGGTAGTACGAAATATCGAGGTTTTGTGCCAATTTATTGCAAAGGTGGGGCCTGACTTTGAGGACTTAGCTCGGACCAGGGAGTCTGGTAATCCAAAGTTTTCATTCTTGTTTGGCGGTGATCCTGGAAGTACAGCTGCAATAGGACACGAATATTTCCAGTGGATGAAGAAAAAATGTCTATTGGAATTAAAATCTCTCCTCAATTCAGGGAAAAATGAACAAATATTGATGCATTCAGAGTTGGAATCATCCTTGCACTCTACTGGTTCACTGGATAAAGGTGCAGATGATTCACCTGCAGTATCGTCGGACATGGATATGGAAGGTCAGTGCAATTAACTATGCAACTCTCTCTCTCTCTATCTAGACATATATGTTTGTGTATAATGTATGTATGCATGCTTTTCTTTATTGTTGCAGATTTGGGATTTTTTTATACTTACATGACCTTATCAAAAAAATACTTGCATATTATTTCAAGGCATAACCATTCACATCATATACCCAAAATTTGTGAGTTTAATGCCGAGTTACTCAACATTTGTTAACTGTCTTCTATTGCTATTTCTGTGAGTTCTGCATATTATTTGCACGAGAGCTTGACTTTGCAAATGTAATGTGTTCCTCTGAGTGAGGACAACTCACGCTGGCAAATCTTTGCATTCGTGATGCCAAGCCTGTGTACATGTGGTAAGCTACCACTTTCCTGACCCATCCTGAAGAAGCATAGGAGTTTGTGCATTGCACCCCATTTGTATGTCCTAGAATTTGTATCGCAATCTGGCCCTTTCATTTCAATTTGAGAATGAACATCTCAGAGAGCAAAAAAAAAAAGTTGAGGTTATATTGGTCTGTTTAATTTCAAAGGTTTGGGGGTTGGTAGCTACTTTTGGGTGTAGAATCGCTGGTAAGTGTTCTATGATTCATTTGCTCTCTCTTGTTGGAAATATCAAGTGCTACGATGGAACAATGGTTGCCTTGTCATGGAATCTTCTAGCACCTAGTATAATTCTTCCCTTGAAGTGGGCCTTGGGGTGTATCCAGTGACAAGTTTTCACTTGCCAGCAGTTTGTGAAAGACATTTCAGGTGGATTATCCTCTTAAAAAATTTTGTAATTTGGAGGGAGAGTATTGTTATAATTTCCTGCACTGCATCTTAAGCTTCTCTTGGTGGGTCGTTCTTTAAATTTGGAGTAAATCTATGTTTCCCAGCTTAATTCCCCTGGTTACCGATGGCGAATCTTGGCCTGTCCTAAATTGATAAGAACTATTTGTCAAGTGCCTATGATGGCTGTTAGTGACTTTTGAAAGAAATAGAAAAAAAAAAATCGTCAACAGATCTTTCAAATCCCTTAAGGGTCATACTGAAAGCATTTTTTATTTACTTCTGTTGGCTTGCCTGTTCAAGGGCCTTCCCCTTTTTCTTCTCCTGTCTTTTGTCCGCATCGGCGCAATTGCAAATTTTTAGATCATCCCCCACTTTCTGCTGCTCCTGGACTTGTTTGGCAGACATTAAACTTTCAGAGTAGTTCTGGGGGATTATTTTGCCTGTTGGAATAAGGGACTGTTACTAGAGACATTTATATAGAGGTGTTAATCTACTATTTGGGTCCTGATGGTTGGTGTACATCTGCTAAAGCGGAGGCGTGAACCCTTTTCAGTAGAATGAAGGCCTTCTTGCTGCATTTTGTCTTCCTTGTTATGCATTGAAGGAATGTTGCATTGTCTGCCACCTCCTTTACTAGTCTTGTCTTTTGTGTGCATCGGATGCAAATTGCAAGTTTTTGGATTTAAACCCTACATTCTGACCGCTCTTGGACTTCTTTGACTGAAATTGAACTTTTTAAGATAGTTTCATGGGGAGTAAGGGAGCGTTACTAAAGTCATTGATAGAGAGATGTTAATCTGGGTCCTGATGGTTGGTGTACTTCCTGTTAAAACGGAGGCCTGAACCATTCCCAGTGGAGCAAAGGCTTGCTGCATTCCTCTTCCTATTTATGCATTGCTGGAACATTGTGTTGTGAATCAGTTGGATGACTTCATGATAGCTTATACAGTACAATTATTAATTAAAGATCTGGGATGATTCATCTTGTTTCAAGTTTGATACCTCTTAACAGCTGTATTGGTTTTGTAATTACTCTTTTGAACCATCACTGAAAACTTGAAATGTTAGCTTTGGCTGAACAAACAGTCAAAAGTTGTTTGACCTTTTCTTTCTTCATATGAAAGAAGTGGTGGATCTGTAGTTAGAGAATACATGCACAAGTGTTTCTAGGGGCTGGAGTGGTTAATGTCTATAGAACTGTTGCAGTGAACGGCTTTTACGAAATGAAAAGGTTACAGCGATGACCAGGTAGACATGTTTCATTTGGTTCATTTTATCTAAATGCTTCCTAAAGGTTCTATTTTCTGCCTAAAGTCTGATCTCAGCTTTAAACTCATTGATTGGGATCATGGTGTTACAGCCCAATAATTTGTTATAGCAACTTTTAGGAAAATAGAAAAATCATGTTCAGATGTTACTGGTGTTGAGATATGGCATGGCTTATTTGTTTCTATTGTCACTTTGGCACTCTATGCTCTTAAAATGTGTGGTACTTCAGTCGACATGATACCTGAGTGAGTGAGGACACATAGGCATGCAGGGAGGGGGAGGGGGTGATTTGTGCAACTATCTTCTTCTTTTCCATGACACCAATTCCTATAAATCTCTATTATATCTATTTTTCAATCTCATAATATAAATCCAATTGTTCAAATATCGATCTGAACTTCGTACTTTTTTTTAATAAAAGCATCCCTCCATTTATTGGATAAAATAATATCTTTTCTTTATCTATGGTTTAGATGATTTCAACCATGCCGAACAAGGCAAGGATGTTGGTCCTTCAAGTGAAGGTCGAAACAGGGAGTCACCTTCACTATTTGATAATGGTCTCAGATCGAGTGAACATTTGCATGCAACTATACTTCCTCATCCAAGAGAAGGTTTGAGATTACTCTTTTATGTTTTTGTTTCCAGTCTTTTGGCAATGTTTTGTGTTGGCCAACTTGGAATTGATTAGCTTTCAACACGGAACAAGTGATTATTATAATTGAGTTTATGTATCTTCTTATATGATATTATTGTGGCCATCTTACTATATTTGTTGATCAGAACCAGACAATGATGAAGTAATCAAAATTCTCTTTTAATTTACCGTATATGTCATATCCTGTTTCACGAAGATGTAAAGCCCCGAGACCTTAGGCTGTCTGTGAGAAACATTGATTTTGATTTTTAATATTTATTTATTTTTTTGTTTAAGTTTGGGTTGCAAATTGAAGTTTTAGTTCGGAGGCTTTGTCACTCTTTAGATTTTTTTGGGATGAGCTATTGAATGAGTTGCATTTGGCACATGGAATTCTGTCATTTTGGTAAGTGTAAAAGAAAGTTTTTTTTTTAAGCACTTCAAATAATGTTAGACCTGTTTAATGTAAAAACTGTATACTCTTCAAGCTGCATTTTATGATGTGTATTTTCAAGTGACTTGTTTGGTTTGAGTCTTTGCGATTATGAAATGGTTTCATGAAGATGACCTGGAGCAGTACTAGCTTGTTGACTCCTAAAGCTTATGGCCTCTGTGAAATGATTTGAGCAGGGTTAGGACATTATATTGATTTTGTTGGATCTTTCTTATGTATTCAGCTGTTTTCTTGATGTCTGGGGTTTCATTTCTCAATTATTTAGTCCGTTCTGGGTTATAATCTCTTTAGAATTTGAAGTTTCTAAAGTGGGAATGGTTATGTTTTAAGTACAACTGACTAAAACAGAGGAATTTTTGAAATCTCTCAAAGCACATGGCTGGCTATTCTCTGAGTTTTTGTGTGTTTGCCTGTCTTAATAGATGCGTGCTTTTATTTGTGCAATATGTGGATTAGAGCCATGTGTTTTTGGCACTTGCAATGTTTGGTTTGAAACATCAAGACTGAATGTGTTCAAAACAGAGAACTGCAAGTTAATGCCTTCAAGGTTATCTAAGTTTATTGCTATAGGGAGGCTACAAAACCATTTCAGTCTTTACTTAATATGTTTTGATAATCATCTGTTATACTTTCCTGCTGTTAGATGTTCAGTGGCCATTTTGCATACCATTGATCTGCTAACCGTTGACCTGTCTTCTGGTTTGTTCTTTGTTCTTCCTGTTACCTTGACACCAAAATGCTCATTTTTTACTCCGATTACTTGAGAAATGTAGAATTAAATGGCCCACCGATACACTTGTTGAAATGCTTTCTCCATAATGTATTTTTTAAAATATTTTAGTTTTACTTATAATTTTTTATTTGTTTGCACATTCAAAATGCTGGTTGACCTCCCCTCTCTTACATCAACTACCACAAAAAAATAACACTAAGAAGATTCCTGTGGGTTTTAAACTCAACAGTCTACTGGTTGCAAGCAAATAGCTAGTTAAAGCTTGGATTGGAATCACATTTTTATCAAAGATTACCTACTGTGTCATTTTGTTTTATTCTTGTTAAAACTGTCTGTGTTGTGGAGCAGCTATTGAGTCCATCTCCTGCAGTTCTCTCTGCCCGAAGTCTTGAATCATGAGGATGCACTTTTTTTTTCATGCACATTTCTTCTTTTTCCCATTCACATTATTTAATGAGCTTGTTTCCTGGCTCTAATTTTACAACGTATTCTAAACACTTTTCAGAAGACAATGATCATATATCTGCATGGCCAAATGCTGGTAGCCACAGCCCGTCCAGGAGTTCTCCACAAGATATGGGAACCAACATACAAGTTGGAAGTCCTTTAAAACACATACAGGGTTATGCTTCTGATGACAGTGCTGAGGAAGAACAGAAGGCATTTAACAATGACTATCGGTTACCAATTTTACCCGCATCTTATCCACATGAGGATACATGCACATCTAATTCAAAACTAGATGCTACTAGTGTTCACGTTGATGAAACCGGAACCTTAATGTTGACTGCTGAGATTGGTGAAGTCAGTCAATGTTCAAATGGTGGAGATGCATCAGATGTATCTCGTCCATTGGAGGCAATTACCGTAGGTGAATCTTGTCCATTGGAGGCAATTACAGGAGGTGAATCTTGTGCATTGGAGGCAATTACAGGAGATGAATCTCTTCCATTGGAGGCAGTTACAGAAGCCGAATCCTGTTCATTGGAGCTAATTGCAGGAGGTGTATTCCGCCCATTGGAGGCAATTGCTGGAGGTGAATCACGTCCGTTGGAGGTAACTGCAGGATGTGAGTCTCAACCATTGGAGGCAATTACAGGAGGCGCATATCGTCCATTGGAGGCAATTACTGGAAGTGGTGGTCCTTGTAGTGCTAATGAAGATGAAGCCCATAGTGGGTTTGGGAAATTCAAGCAGGAAGGGGATTTAAATCATGCATCTGCTAAGCCAAAAGTGGATGAGTTTGGGAGATTATTAAGAGAAGATGTAACCGACAGTGATCCTGATGATACTTCTTATTACAGTCGAGATAGGCATAGAAAAGGAGGTAGGAGGGGAACTCGAAGCCGATCACCCAAAAGAAGTAGACGGAGGAGAAGCCGCAGCCCAAGGAGAAGAAGCCGCAGCCCGCGGAGGAGAAGGGACAGGAGGAGCCAATCACACAGGTACATCTCATGTATTTTATTTCCTGGGCTCCTCTTTCTCAAGAAAGTGTGCGATTTTTGGAAGTTTTAAAATTTTGCCACTTTCATGTTTCAGCTGGTCCCCAAGAAGAAGCAAATCTCCGGAGTTCAGGTCCACAATGGAGTTTGGAGGCAAGAAAGTAAGGCGAGACATTAGGGGGCAGAGTCAAGAGTGTTTTAACTTCCTGAAGGGTAGATGCTATCGTGGGTCCTCCTGCCGTTTTTCACACTCTGTCCATTTCAAGGAAGATCCTACTAGGCACTACAGCAGCAGGGATAAGCAAGTTCAGTGGAACCATCAAGAGTATGGGTTTTCTGCTAGTCAAGATACTGTGGGTGCGGGTAAGAAGTCTGAGGGAATATCTCAAAGAATGATTTTGAAGGGTTATCTTTCAGAAGAGGGAGAGAGAGGCTCATCAATACGGACTAGCGACGGTTCTTCGGTCAAAGAAATGGATGAGACAAAAGATGTGAAACTTGCAAGAGATTGCGTAGAACCTACTACAAAGGGTAATGAATTTGTTCCTTCTCAGATATTAGCTAATCAAGTGCTAGAAGAAGAGCCAAATGAGCAATTGGAAGATCCTGATACACCAGTCATGATCTCATCCATGTCTAAATCTATTTGTGTGTTTCAAACGAGTCACACTGAGACCACTCAATATACTCAAAAAACATCAGATGCTATCTATCCCCACGATCCCACTGCTTTCCCTGTCGAATACTTGTCAGTTTCTCATCCATTACCTGTTAGCCTGTCAGCGACTGATCGATTGCCTGTTAGTTCGCCTGTGTCTCATCCATTGCATGTTAGCTCACCAGTATCTCATCCATTGCCGGGTAGCTCGACGGTATCTTATTCATTGCCTGTTAGCTCTCCAGTTTCTCATCCATTACCTGTTGGCTCGCCCGTGTCTAATCCTCTTAGCTCGTCAGTGTCTCATCCTGTCAGCTTGACGGTGTCTCATCCCGTTAGCTTGCCAGTATCTCATCCTGTTAGCTCATCAGCGTCTCATTCTATACCTATTAGCTTGCCACTGTCTCTTCCATTGCCCGTCAGTGCATCAGTGTCTCATCTATTGCCTGCTAGCTCACCAGTATCTTTCCCATTGCCTGTTAGCGCTCCACTGTCACATCCATTGCCAACATCTCACCCACTGCCAGTTTGTTCAACACCATCTCAGCTGTCACCTGCTAACTCATCATTATCTCATCCACTACCTGTTCAGACATTTTCGTCACCATCAAATCCAGTCCCTGCATCTGCTCTTGTATCCTTTCCGATTCAATTTCCTTTTAATTCCTTATATCATTCAGAGAGTCTCAGAACTCAACCTTTGCCACCCACAGAATTTTCTGCTGCACCACCTCTGTTCCAGCCTTCACAACCTCCTTCTCGACCTCCTGAATTTCAATCTCAGTCACCAGCAAGAGAACACATGCCATCTGCTGAACATTCTCATCCTCAAACTTTCCTGTCTGGGAGAATTCCTTCTTATCCAGTTCCATTTCCTGACTCCCATTATCATCATGTTCCACCTAGACCTATGTGGACCCATCTACCCCCACCCCCACCTCCACCACCAGGACATGACACTTTCACTCAGCAAATCATCCGGGCACGCACACCTGAAGAGCTTATGCATTCTCGAACCGGTGAAGTTCATCCTGTTCATGTGGAAGCTCTCAGGCCTAAACCTGCACCTTTTGATAACCTGCAGGGGCCACCATGTATGGTACAGAGCTTTTCAAAGGGGGAACAGTTTCAACAATCTTTTGATGCTCAGGGATATCATTTGTTCCATTCACAGCTTCAGGAATCTCGAGTTACTTCTTCCAATTCCTTTACTCCATCATTTTCCAGAGAACCTCCTCTTCAGGTGCACTCTTTTCCAGGTGACAACCTAGCTCACGGGTCTTTTTCAAGAGAAGACTCTAGTATTCCTTCCAGGGGTTTCTCTTATTCTTCACATATTGGAGATCCTGGAACTTCCGAATCATCTCTATTTAGGTTTTCTTCCAATTTACTGGAGAATTTGGGTCCAAAGCGTTCTACTTCAGTGCACTACAATCCATTTGCATCCACTTTTGAACAAACACCCACAAGTTCAAAGTTCAGTTCTAGTATTTTTCGGCGGGAAACTGATTTGAACTTCAGTGGCAAGTATGACTCTCCTTTCAATGTGAGCCATGTCACAGAGACTGAACAGGAAAAGGCTGTTGGGCTAGTGTCAAGATCTGCAACTGCAACATCAGATTCTAGCAGGCTAGGAGAAAAATTGTTGTCAAAATCAGCTGAATCATTCCCGGTGGGAGCTTCAAAAGAGTTAGAAGATCATGTCAATGTGTGGGAGCCTTCACAAAAACAGCCAAGTAGGGATTTGGGAACTGGGGACCAGTATGACCCAATTTTTGACAGTATTGAGGCATCTTCAAATCCACTGAAGAAATTGAATTCAGCCTCTGTGCATGATGAGCCAAAACCCAAAAGGAGATCGAGTGCTAGACATAGACCTCCTGATGTGGAGGAAACAAACAAGCAGAAAGATGATGGCCCAGCGATAATTAATCCCTCAGAGAAGGAAGCTTTTGGTGACACGGATACTGAGGAGGTGGGTGATCTGGACAATTTGAGCACGGGAAATCCTGTTGATAATGGTGGTGAGATTGAGATCGATCAGGTTCAGTTTTCTCCTGAGAAAAGTAAAAAGAAGAGCAAAGACTCCAGGTCAATGAAGCTCTTCAAGGTGGCCCTTGCAAATTTTGTGAAGGAAGTTCTTAAACCATCATGGCGGCAGGGGAATATGAGTAAGGAGGCTTTCAAGACCATCGTTAAAAAAACTGTTGATAAAGTATCTGGTTCAATGCAAGGTCGCCGGATACCAAAAACCCAAGCAAAGATTGATCAGTACGTAGAATCTTCACAACGGAAGCTCACCAAGCTAATAATGGTATGTATTATGACTTTGTATGTGTATATTTATGTGCTACTGTTTACTTTTGTGTATCCTCACTGCATAGAAATTGCCAAGCTTCAACTTTAATCTCTGTTATGTTGTCAACTGCTTTTTAATTTTTCACTATATTTGGTATAGTCTGTCCTTGTGCATCGGCTCTATCTTACTCTTTCATTTGAGAGGTTTGAATTAGTAACTACCCTTTAAGTAAAATCTCTGTATTGTTATGTGGGAAGCCAATATATCTTACAAATGCCTGATAGCAATGGAAGAATGAACTTCTTTCAAAATAATTATCTAATATATTTCAGTAGTTTGCTTTCTTCTTCTCTTTGTGAATTTCCTCAAAAAAAAATTATATTGCATGTCGGTGTCATTTTAAGTGAGGGAATGATGTGAGCTTTGTAAAGGGAAACTGCTAGCTTGACAATTCCATGCTGAGTTCCATAGGTTGAACAAATGTAGATTATATAGTTAATATGACTTAATATTTCCTTGATCTTTTGGGACCATTATCTACTAATTTTCTCTGATCATTTTCATGTCATGACTTTGACATCTGAGTTATATTCACTTTAAAACTAATGGTGTATAACAATTCAAGCAAATATTTAGAATTAGCGACATCCATATTCATGTGTGCCTAGATTGGCCAATTAGGATGCAGACACTAGCTAAGGAGGGAATCTCTTCTGCATTGTTAGAAGTCTTCCACTCGCCTTAATGTAACTGTGACTCAGTAAAGTCACAATGTATTACACGTTCCTATATGTCGTAACTTTTTCAGCAGTAATAAAGATCCAATTTCCTCAAAAAAAAAAAAAAAAAAATCATGTTTGCAGGTACATGGATAGGTTACACATGCATTCCCAATATGCTGATCTTCCGTTCAATACTCTTTGATTTCTTTTTGGCTTATTTCTTCCTTATTTTGAGACTTATTTTTCCAATTGGCTGTATGTCTAAGGATTAAGAAAAAAGTAAGCTGGTTATTATATTGCACACTGTTTTTGTGTTTGAGATTCATTGTCAGAAAGGAAGAATTCAATAAGAGTAGGAACACAGTTACTTATTTGTTTGTGAAACCATATGTCAGATAAAAATTGTTTGTTGTTTTGATGCGTGCATCTAATTATCTCCTTGAGCCATCCCACAAAAAACTGCTAGTCTTCTTCTTGTTTTCAATCTTATCTTTGAATTTGTGCCACTGACCATCTGCAGGGCTATGTTGACAAGTACGTCAAGGTTTAGACTACAGTTTGACACAGTTGCTTAGAGAATTGGGTAAGTATGAGATATTTACATTTCTAGACTTAATGCTGTTTTGAAAAGGGGAAGGGTATGTCCATGTGAAGCAGAAGGTTCCTGACGCGTACCACTTTCCCACTGTCAGTAAGACATAGACATGTACTCAGTTTTCTCTCAACTAAATTCAGTGGAGCTTCCTGATGCTGCTTCACTTCCCCTCTGTCTATAAAACATGCACATGTAGTTTTCTATCCATAATTCAGTGGAGATGCAGTTACCTTCAGTTAAGTTGCTAATGAAACAAACTGACTATATTTATAGCTAGAGCAAGTCAAGTTCGTCTTTTTGGTTTGTTTCATTGTTATTTCTGTAATTTCACTCATCTAATTTTGCCTGCAGAGGAAGGGTTTTGTGGGGGAGGGGTGAGTTCCCCAAGAAACAAGATTATGCAGATGAGGACTTGAATGATGAAATTTCTGGGTGATTATCTCACAATGCTGTTTCTGTTGATATTATGGGGCTTTGTGATTTTTATGTAACCATATACACTCGACCTCTGCATAATGGAAAATGTGTCATTTGTAAAATTTGGTCTTCTTGTTGGTACTTTACCATCTTTGCAGAAGTGGAATCATTTTTAGCAGGTATAACATTCTAACTCAAAAGGTCTTCTGTTTGTGCCTTGATTTGATAGATAAAAACATATGCTGGTTTTCGTAGATTTTAATTCCTGTGGTGTCATTTTGCAGTCTTTTCTGTTTTTTGTTGAAGATCACAATTCACATTTTCTTGTGAGGCAACAGTGCTTTTCTTTTCCGTACTTCCATCATATCCTTGTATCAGTATTCCAATAATTGTGTACATATTAAGCAGTAAAAACATGTAGCGCACACTTGGTGACATGGATTCTACAGTGTTCAAGGGACCTGTCGTGTGCTGCCTGATCCTTCAATGTCCGTATCTTGGGAAAATAAGCTTTTATTATTCCTTGATGTTCATTTTGACTGTAAAATAAGCGGGAGAGTGGTAGGTCTTTTTAGTTGAAGCTGTTATACTGCTTTTATCTGTCTACGCTAACAAACGTTGTCAGTTTATTGCTCAAAAAATGTTCAGTTACGCATAGCTCGTGTGCTATTGTTCTTGAGAAACTTCTTCCTCTTTCAGTTTTGGACATTTTCGTCAAGCAACTTCCTGTCTATTTTCAATGCCACGACAGGTACAGGTTTTAAAGAGAGCCAAGTGAGCTGGCGAGAGCACAGTTCAAGTGAGTTACTTTTGCCATTGCAATTGACTGCTGCTGTTCATACTTCCAAATTGGTAAATCTTTTGGAGATCATCACATCCCTTGAGAATAACGTGCCTTCAAGATGAGTGAAGGAGGTGATGTATGCTGCATCTACCATCAGACATTCCAGACTTGCCATTAGCGCAGATACTCTGATCTACAAGATGTTATAGACCGGTACGCTGGCCTAAATCTCTCGTGTCTTGCTTGTGCACGGTAAAAACTAAATCTCGACCCACAAGTGGGACAGACCCTCAAGGCCACGCAGTGTACGGCAACGGAAATCTGATAAGATGTGGGAGTCACTTTTGTGCTTTTAAACAGTCAACTAAATTTAAAAAACTGCATTGAGTTTCTGCTCACATTTTGCTCGAAATACGGAGGCAGGTTAGGTAGATTGAATCAGTTTGATTTTATGTAAACGAATGCTAATATATTTCTGTTTTTCCTCAGCTCTCTGAAATCCTGCATAATATGTTCGCAGTGGGTCGTTCCAAAAACAGTTATCTGTGCTGAGATTAAGTCAAACTGTAAATTATGAACTTTTTAGATCAGATTGTAAAATGATTTTTTTCTCTGTTATCATTTATAGTGCAGTTGTTTGGGCATTCAGTAATGTCTGATGAGATGATGATGCCCATTTTTACAATAATATAAGTGGGCGACTGAAGGAGGTTCTCTGTTTTTCTGGTTCGCAAACAATTTAAACTCACTACGATGCGATTCTTCTATTTTTTTTATTTTACTCGAGCAATATAATTCTGGACGTAAATTTTGTATTAGAACATCCGGAGACGACATGGTGTACAATGCAAACTCTCTGAAAGTCTAAAAGCCATAACATAATGATAGAAACTGAAGATCGTTATGGGCATATCGGCAAAACATACTAAGGATCACTAATCTGTAGCAAGTCATAAGGCAGATTGAACACTCCGAATGGGAAATCAGGTTTATAACAAGTCATACAAACCAATACATCTTGTACAACGCGAGTACGTGACTGTTTCAAATCCCAATATACATTGGGAATCCAATACTCCAACTCACCGAGTTTCTCATACAGATTGAACGAGACATCATCAGGTGTACAGGTGAAAGAAACAATATGGTCAAACTTTCATTGTTCAGAATCCTTGGATATAAAGAGAAATATGAGAAAAGCAGAAATATGTTATGCTTCCTATCAACTCGAAAGATTATATCAAGTTGATCCATAATTGTACATTGACAATATTTTTGTGGTATTTCTTTTGCCAAGTCTTTTTGAAAAAATAATACATATGTTGGTCGATAACATCCCTCCTGTTCGGTCTACAGACTCTGAATCATTATCAACAAAACCATCCAGATCTCTGAATCCAACCCTTAATCATCCACCCTACCACTTGAATATCTGGTTTATCCTTCTCGGTGAAACTTCTGAGATGAAAACCAAAGAGGACCAAACACCAGATTACACTGTCAGTAAATTTGGATCTAGAAGACACCATGAAAACCAGCTTGGACCGAGCACCTCGCCTGTGGATAAAACCAAGTACATGAAAATATCTCAAAGGTCTTCAAGTTCTTAGTTTACAGAAACAATTGGAAAGCCAACCTGTGATATTCAGGTACCATTTTCAGATTTTCATAAATCTTGAGATTGTTTTGTTTCTCAATATACAAAATTACTTTTCAGAAATAATTTTCTTCCCACTCAAGTAGAGAAAAGGAATTACCAGTCAAGAATGGAACTCGATAGGACTTAATTCAACATGATGGTATCGGCGTAGAAACAAAAGAATATCACCGAAGTACTTGACATGTTTTAACTAAAACATTTTGTGTGATAGGTAAGCTCCATATATAATGAATTGAATGAAAGACAGCACAAACCACAGTTTATGCAAAACCAAGTAGCAGACAACATTGCTAGGCATGACTTCCCTCAAATGGCACCAACTGGATTCAAAGGCCAGCTTTATAAGGGAAATTTTCTCATCCAATTGAATGTTGCTTGACAAAAGAAGCATTTTTTACAGCATCTTCGTTCTTTCTCACTAAAAAATTGCTCATATATTGGTGATTGTACCTTACCACTTCTGCTCAAACAAGAAAAACCAAGACAGAAGCTGACATGGCTACAGAAGAAACAGATGGAAGGATATCAGGTCCAATCCTCAAAATCCACAAATCATTGAAAAGATTGTACAGGAAGTAGTAGAAACCCCAGCTTCCTTACCTGAAAGGCTGCATGTTCACAAAACAACCATCATGAATACAAGCTGGAAACAGCACCATGTCGCAAGAAGAAGATCACAGACTCAGTCTCCCATCCCCATAAAAATTAAAATAGTGAAGTGGTTTCTTTTCACTTGGAAATGCGAGTAAAGAATTTTTATGGCATATTAAGCACATAGCATAATTGTCAAGCCAAGAGTTGTGATGGTACATAATGAAGCTGCTTTGCATGCCAAAATAGTTCCATATGGTCTGCCAATACATGTGATATTAACAGGTAAAGGATAAAATGAAGCTCTGAACTTATTTACTATAACTTGTTTTTATCAAATATCAATAAAACAATAAAAAGACATATAAGAGAAATGATAAACAATAATCAGCATTTTCACATGAGACCTTCAAAACCAGTATAAGAACCGAAAAAAACTAAGATAACAGGAATCACACTAGAGAAATATCCTGCAAGAGTAATTTAAGAAGTCAAAAGAACTCAACATATATTTGACAGATGCCAAAAAAGAATATCACATCTCGAAGGCACAGATCTGACAGAAACGGTTCCATAAAATTCAGACAGCATTTTCAAAGAGATACAAGTGAGAAAAGATACATGGATTGTATGACTATAATACTCAAAATGTTGGACAGACATGGCAAAAACAACTCAATTCACCATATATCTGTCATTAAAAGAAATTAGATATATATATATATATTTTGTTTTTTACTGCCACCGCTGAAGAAAGAGCGAGTGGATGGAAACAGGGAGGAGCCGGGGACTACAGAAGTTGAAAAGTAAATGAATGCCAAACAACAATTTTTCAGTGAATGAGAGTATAGTAGTTTAAAAAATATGAAAATTGTTAGTAAATATTCATCAACCCAATCCATCCAAAAACAGATATTCATTTCTAATGATTGAACTCGATCTTATTTGACAGGTTGGATTGCAAACCATTGACAATTCTAAATGGAGTAGACACCTCTGGACCACCACACACTGAAACACCAAATTTAGACAGAGAAAACTGAAGAGAAGTTTTATGTTTTAGTAATACAAGAATGCTTCTGTATACATGGTGTAGCACAGAACTACAAATATAAAAACTTCTGCTCACACTCACCAGAGTCTCCGAGCAAATGTGTCATTTTTTACATATATTTATCAAAATAGCCCTGCAGATGATGGCAACACAAGAAGTAAATAACAAAGGATAAAGAAAATATAATTTTAAATCCAGAATGAATCATGCACAAGACCTGAAAAAGAATCATATATGGAGTACAAGTTAGAATAATTATTTGATAGACCAACATTAATTTTTGTTCTTATCTTCTTAATGAAGGGCTTAATGAACATCCCAATAATGAACCACATAGAAATAACTGAATTTGTTTTGAGCTGAAGTACATAGGGATTAAGCATAAATATTTGAACAGAAAGAAAAAGGGATAAATCCCAAGAAGTCAAGGAACCATCATTGATGTGATTATACTTGTGGAACTCCAGCTTTGGAATTATTGACTTACCAGTTTTTCTCAAAAGGAATATTTGTTCTTCCTCCAAAGTACATCCTTCTTCTTTTGCCTCAAATAGAAAACCTGCTTCCCCCTTTATCTCAACTATATCAGGCCCATGATATGCTTGTTTGTTATTTGCTTATAAATTCAGAGATACATGCATAGCATAATCCTTTTCATATTTCACTCATCATTAATCGATGTAAAATCCAACAGATGGCACAATACTATAAAAAACTGGGTCATACATGCCTCATGTTCCCATGCCCCGGCTGCTTCTTGAAGGTTCTCATGATTAAACATGATCTGCCAGTACTTTCTGAAGCTTCCACATTATGTAAATCATCATGATAATAAATTCAGCATGCCATTTAAGTCACCTTTCTGGAAAATACCAAATCATGCTTAACTGGAACCCCTTGATGATGGTCAAGAAGTTGCTTCATCCCACTACCATCTCCTTGCAGAAACCACTCAATATTGTGTTGTAGGTCACATTACTTGGAACAAATCCCCCTGTCATCAATTTCTTCAAAATGCAAAAAGCATTTTTTGAACCTATACAACGATACAAAGCATGGATGAAAATATTACAAGCAACAAGATCCATTTCATAGCCTTGATCAAGATACTTAAGTGAAAAGCAATTGGCAAGTCTGACATAACCAGTTTTTAGTAGACCACCAACCACAACACTAAAAGTGAAATAGTCTGGACGAAAACCCTTTCTATCCATAATTTCTACAATTTCACAGGCTTTTGAAAAGTTGCAGTTACTAAAAAGTGCATGAAGAACTACATTGTAAGTGATCAAGTCCGCATGACATTCTCCAACTTCCATCGTATCTAAGACAGACAAAGCTTCTGCTACTTTCCCATCATCACAAAGAAACTTGATGATAGTGGTAAAAGTGACAACATTAGGTTTACAAGCTTCTGCCTGCATTTTGTTTAAAATCCAATAAGCTTCATCATATAAACCTTCCATACTGAACCCATACACTAAAGCTGTGAATGTATAGACATTGGCGGTGAGACCCTTCTTTTTCAAGGATGTTAGAAAAGCCAAAGCCACAAAACTTTGTCCAGCCTTGCAGAGTCCCAAGAGAATGGGATTATAGGTGTACACAGTAGGGAAGAAACCTTTAGCTGTGAGAATTGAAAACACAAAATATGCCTCAGAAACTTTTCCGACTCCACAAAGATCATATATTAACAGATTTGAAGACCTTTCAGTTGGCATGTACTCCAACCTCAACATGAATTCCATCACATTAAAAGAATGCAATAATGTACTTGATCTTAGTGACTTCTTAAAGAGTTTCATAAGAGAACTAAAAGATGGCTTAAACCTGCTTTTGCACATTCTTTCTGCAATAAATAGAGTGGTTTCCAATTGGTCTAACTTCACGAATCCATTCAGGAGAATGTTGAATGTCAAAGCGTTCGGGTATATTCCGACACTCTCCATATCATCCAAAAGTTTAAATGCTTCTCCAGCACAGGCATCTTTTGAATTCAAATAGTTATAGAGGACTGCGTTATAATCATAAACTGTGGGTTTGCCAAATATATCACCAACAAGATTCAGTGTACTCAATGCTCTTCGGAGGAAGTCAGAAGCTGGAACTTTTGTCATTTCAGGTTGTAGATTGGAATTGAAAAGCTGAACATTTTGTGGTAAATCTCTACTACCATCAAAGACAAATGTTTCTTCAGAATCGCTTATCCATTGATTGGACAAGGTAGTGAGGCTCAATACTTGACAGAAAAGCAGTTGTTTCCTGCAAATTCTAGAAGAAATATAATTTCGAAAACTTAAGAAGGACATAGGCATGGAATATGAAACGTTCTCGAGGTGTCCTTGTTATCTCATCTCCTCTAGCTTATAAGGTTCCAAACGTAATCTTCAAGCAGATTCCTTTTCCTGTCCGTTCCTCAAGCACTGAAAATCACAACAGCCAAGCTTTTGAGTAAAAAACTCACCCAAAATCTAGGTTGAAGGCTTTTGGTGTCAAATATGGCTTCCTAAACCGTGCAAACGACAAAATATACACAATAGTCAAAATAAAGGAGCTCTTCAGTTCCATCGAAAAAGGATTTCTGCATGTGACTACTGAAAAATATATAACACAAAATGTTCTCGGACCAGGAAAGAAAAATGATTATGTGACAAAGAAGAATACACTTTCAACATCTTTCCGTTTGTTTAGTTACACGGGAGAAGGGAAAACAGGAAAAACACCTATTCCATTCCGTTCACCTTTCTATAGCAAGGAAAGGGCATAACAAGAGTACGAAGAATAAGCTGTAAACGGTACACGATCGGAACCGAAGAGGGTTATCGTCCCAGCACATTTACTTTATTTGCATTTTTTTTGGAAACCCGTCTCCGCCCAGCAGAAATCCCGGGGAACACGTCCCGCCAAAAACCCGCACCACAGGTTTCCCATACAAACCCCTGACTCATCCCCGCAAAACCCCTCTCCCCCAACCTGTGGTCATGGACCCGCTTCCGAAAGGATAAAAAAAAAAAATCTTACCTGTCTTTAAAATAATCTTCCCAGTGAAAAAGAGAGAACCTGAAGCTCAACGCCGGTAGTCTTTGTCATTTCAAGACTAAAAAACGAAGAATGAAAAAATTGACGCCCTGGAATAGTCTTCTGGTCATGTCTGAAGACACGCTGCTTCAACCTTACGATACTCCCGACGTGGACAGCCATGATAATTCCAACCGGTGCTTCAGGTTTTCGTTCCCGGCGTCTTTAAGTCTTCTACCTTCGATTTGAGAGATTAAAGAGGAGAAGATAGGGGTCGTTTAGAGATGAGGAGAAGAGAGCGGGCGTCGAGAGGTTATAGAAGGAGAAGAGGGAAAAAGGAGTCGGGAGTCGGGAGTCGGGAGTCGGGAGTCGGGAGTCGGGAGTCGGGAGTCGGGAGTCGGGAGTCGGGAGTCGGGAGTCGGGAGTCGGGAGTCGGGAGTCGGGAGTCGGGGAGTCGGGAGTCAAAAGTCAAGAAGTCGGGAAAGTCGGGAGTCGGGAGTCGGGAGTCGGGAGTCGGGAGTCGGGAGTCAAAAAGTCGGGAGTCGGGAGTCGGGAGTCGGAAGTCAAAGTCGGGGAGTCGGGAATCGGGAGTCGGGAGTCGGGAGTCGGGGAGTCGGGAGTCGGGAGTCGGGAGTCGGGAGTCGGGGAGTCGGGAGGAGTCGGGAGTCGGGAGTCGGGAGTCGGGAGTCGGGAGTCGGGAGTCGGGAGTCGGGAGTCGGGAGCCGGGAGCCGGGAGCCGGGAGCCGGGAGTCGGGAGCCGGGAGCCGGGAGCCGGGAGCCGGGAGCCGGGAGCCGGGAGCCGGGAGTCGGGAATCGGGAGCCGGGAGTCGGGAGAAGATGAAAGATTTGGGAAGGAGAATTTAGGGTTACTAAAATGTTATCTAAACAGTTTTAAAGTTATTCTTGCACTTTATTTTTAACGTATCATAATATTTTTTTTTTTCCTCATGTTTTCACATAGTTCTTATCATCCTTGCTAGATCTTATATTTTTATCCCATATTGGCATAGATTTTTACACGAAAAAGATATTGTTATTTTATAAATTACCTTGTCTATATTGGGTTTATAAATTACCTTGTCTATATAGGGTTTATAAATTACCTTGTCTATATAGGGTTTATAAATTACCTTGTCTATATAGGGTTTATAAATTACCTTGTCTATATAAGGTTTATAAATTACCTTGTCTATATAAGGTTTATAAATTACATATTGTATATAAACTAATAGAAATACTCTTCTGTTATGTATAAACCCCTTTCTAAACTAATTTTGTAAACCTATTTGAACCAACTAAGAACCAACTTTTGAACTAAGTCATTTTATCCAACCTTTACCATATTGTTGTGGCAAAAGATATAAACGGTTCAAGTACCCCAAACTTAAACCTTTGCTCGTCCCTCAAATAACGCAAAACAAAAGAAGACACTTAAAATAATGACTGACATTATTTTCAAAGAGCTAGATTTTTTGTGGCACTCACATCAGCTTCACTCCGAAGTTGGTTTGTCCAAGCCTCTTCCCCCATGGGTTCAAGACTTAGTCACAATTTAACTACCTATTTTCTTTCAAACCATAAACCCATGTGATTAGGCAATTTTTTCTTGAGTTCCATAAGCCAAACATCAGTTCACTCTCCACTAAAATGAAGGAATTCAAAATTTTAATCAATATGTCTTTTCTTAGGTTGTAATGAGGCATAGGTAATGAGTAAGATTAATAATATGGTCACAATGTGGTTAAGTTCTCCTACTCATATCCATGTCCTATTTCCTTAAGCATGAGATTACTTTTTGTGTGTATAGATCACTTTTTCATAATTGCTTCACCATGTTCACTCAAACTTAGAATTTCAGACCCTTTCCTAAGAAGGTTTTTTTCCACCCCAAATTTTAGAATTTTTTAGACTTTTTTTGTGAGATGGTGCTTTGGTATTGCTCATTTTTCTTTTCTCCAAGGTTTGGTCAAGAGTCGAGCTTACTTTGCCAATTGGCTCAGAGTCTCTAAGCTAGCTGAGGCCCAAGACCCGATGTCACAAAGAGTGGCATTTTTTTTATTTAGCATTTTTTTTCTTTTCTTTTTCTGGAGTTTTCTCTATTCTTGTTTTTTTTCTTCTCTTCAGCCATTGTATAACACTTTAGCCACTTCCATCCCAGCCTTGAGTTTCTTCATCTTTGAAGGATCAATCATGCTCAATCCATAAGAGCACTTCAATGATTACAAAGAATGGGACAATAAGAAACAATTCTCTATCTGCGAACTTCCATCTTGGCCTAAATATTTCTTTGCGCAATTGAACTAATTCGAACTACACCGTCACAACACTAAAATTCATTCCACGATTCGCATACAACTAATCGAAGTTGTATCAAATTTCACTTTTCAGAAAAAGAAGAGGTTATTAGCTTAAGCAAAGCATTACTTGTGGGAGAATCCAACACTCTATAAACTATGCCCAAATCAAGTAATCAAAAGTGTGCTTTAGAGGAAGAACAAGATGACATCCTACACCACTTCCATGATAGGGAAATTGGGGGATATTTCAGTAGCAACAAGACAATGACAAAAGTCCTCCAATCAGGTTTTTTCTGACCCACTTTATTTTCTTATGCAAGGAGATTTGTCTCTTCTTGCGATATATGTAAAAAAATAGGAAATATCTCTAGGAAGGATGAGATGCCCATGACTAACATTCTTGAGTGCAAAATATTTGATGTTTGGGGAATAGACTTCATGGGGTCGTTCTCATCATCGTATGGGAATGAATACATCTTGGTGGCAGTAGATTATGTGTCTAAATGGGTAGAGGCAACAACTGCAAAGACCAATGATGGGAAGGTTGTGTTGGAGTTCTTAAGAAAAATCTTCACAAGGTATGGCACACCTAGAGCCATAATAAGCGATGGGGGAAAACATTTTTGCAACTACCAATTCAATGCCCTCCTAAGGAAGTTTGGAGTCAAACACAAGGTAGAAACTCCACATCACGCTCAAACCAATGGTCAGGTAGAAGTGTCCAATAGAGAACTAAAAAAGATCCTAGAAAAAAAAGTGAATATATCCAGAAAGGATTGGTCTATGAGACTAGATGAGGCATTATGGGCATACAAAACAACTTATAAAACCCCAATAGGAATGTCACCCTTCAGGCAAGTTTTTTTAAAGGCATGCTATCTACCTGTCGAAGTAGAACACAAAGCATATTGTGCAACAAAGTTTTTAAACTTTGACATAAGAAAAGCAAGGGAACAAAGGCTCCTACAACTAAATGAGCTAGATGAATAGAAACATTGGTCATATGAGAACTCCAAGATGTACAAGGAGAAGACAGAGATGGCATGATCAACATATTAGAGGAAAGGAGTTTAGACTAGACCAACAAGTTCTTCTATACAACAACAGATTGAGACTACTCCCAGGAAAGCTGAAATCAAGATGGCAAGGACATTTTGAGGTAGTAAAAAGCACTCCTTTTAAAGCCATCGAGATCAGACATAGCAAAGGTGGTGAAACTTTCAAAGTAAATGGACATAGGTTGAAACCTTTCCAGGAAGGAAAATTCCACTCCACCGACCTCCGCCCTCCCCATGGAGGTTATCTCCTAGAACATCAGGGGCTTTGGCGGCCCCCAAAAAAGAGCCAACGTGAAGGAAGTGTTGAGGAGCAAAGGAGTTAGCATAATCATTATACAAGAGATCAAACTAAGTCAGATAACTGAGGCAAACGTGCGCAGCATAATAAGCTTTCAAGACCCGCAGTGGAGATCAATCGATGTTGCGGGTTTTACTAGAGGAGTGTTAGTGGTATGGAACCATAACGAGATAGAAGTAATGGAGGACGAAGACGGTACACATTGCCTTGGCCTCAAGATATGTGACAAAACCATATGCAATGATTGGTGTGTGGGAAAAAGATTCACCTAGTGCAACAATTATACCAATCCGATACTGTCCAATTTGGACAGAGTACTAGCAAGTCCAGAGTGGCTAAGGAGCTACCTAGATTGCATAGGGAAAGTCCTCAGCAAAGTCGTATCGGACCACTGGCCGATACTCGACACAAAAGTGGCAGCTTGGGCAAAGAAGCCATTCAGGTTCAAGAATCATTGGTTGGCTGAGACCTTCAAAGATAAGCTGAAGCAATGGTGGATAGAGATAGAAGCTCACGGTCCCCTGGAAGTTTAGCAGCCAAAAAACTAAAGAAGATCAAAAGAAAAATAGAGTGGATCAAAGTCGAGAAAACCAAGGCGTCAATATAGAAGAGGTTGTTGCATATACACACCAGAGGATTGGATGAATTGGAGGAAGAAAGAGCTCTCTCCAAGCGAAATGTTGGACAAACGTCAGCCGCCTCCCTCCGCATGCTGATATATAACGAATGGGCATATTGGAAATAGTGAGCCCGTTTTCGTTGGCTAAAGGAGGGAGATTCAAACTCAGCCTTCTTCGATTCGGTTGCTTCCTCCCGAAGATGATCTAACAAGATTAACTCTGTGCTGATTAATAGAGAGTTAGTCTCTGATAGATCAAAAATCACTAACGAAATTGTTAGCTTCTTTGAAGAGCTGTATAGGGTCGACGGGGATGTAAGCCTTGTAAGCCTTGCATAGAAGGTGTTCCCTTCCATAAGCTAGACGATAGAGAGAAAAGCATGCTAGAGGGCCCCTTCCGGCCAGAGGAAATAGAAGAGGCAGTGAAAGATGCCGCTTGATAAAGCTACAGGACACGATGGATTCAACGGTGAATTTTTCAGAGCCTCCTGGAGTTCTTGAAAGACGACATCACCAGCCTAATGGAGGACTTTTATGAGAACGGTATCAAACATGAGAGCTTGGGTTCCTCAATCATGGCTCTGGTGCCGAAGAAGGACAATATTGAAGACGTACGCGGCTACCGTCCGATAAGTCAGATCTCTGGGCTCTACAAAATCATCGCTTGCATCTTAGCGGCACGTCTGAAATGGGTCTCTACTTCAGTAATCAGCCTTCAATAGAATGCCTTGTTCAGAACCGACAGTTGATGGACTCTGCTATGTTCATACTAGAGGTGGTGCACTGGTTCAAACAAAACGCAAAGCCAACACTAATCCTGAAGCTCAACTTAAAAAAGTCCTTTGACTAGGTCAACTCGAGATATCTAGGTCTAGTCATGAAGGAGATGAACTCCGGCGACAAGTGGTGCTCTTGGATACAATCCTACATTTCCTCGACGGGTTTCTCAGTCCTAACTAAAAGTGGGCTCTTCGATTACTTCCCCAGTAGAAGAGGAATCAAGCAGGGAGACCCATTGTCTCCTCTACTATTTTAGGGTTTAAAGTTTAGGGTTTAGGGTTAAACGGACAAATAATCATGACACAAGGTCAACTTTGTCCTGGCATTTGCCTAGTCATGAAACATGTTATACCAATTTCTTCCCTTTTGTAATTGGAGGAACTCCGCTCTCCATTTGGAAGCGTTTGGGACTAGTGGCCTTATAATCTGTTTTCTCATCTTTTCTCTTTTCTTGTCTTTTCCTCCAATGAATTCTCATTATCTGAAAAGATCTCTTGCTGCAGAACCAACGTTATAACAGTGAACTTTGCCAAGGCATTTGGGTTTAATGGAAAAAGCACGTTGAAATATCTTGAATGCCAAGTATTGATGGTAGAAATGGGAACAACAGGAAACCTGTTGAGCATTCAAAATTTTTTGTATGTATATTACTTTTGTTTCTACATCAGTTTGATGAAAGCTTGACCCCAGGATCTGTTTATGACAAAGAAAGTTATAAGTTTTTCACCGGAAGAACCTCAAAGAGCATATTTTTCTTTTTTATGTCCATTCCTTCCTTCGATCAACAGATGTTCCCACTCTATCAGTGAAAAAAAGTAGCTCAAAGCATCCATACAAAATGAGGTTGAACAATCTGTTAATGTGAAATAGGCTGAAGGCCAAGGTTCTTCCATATTTTACTTTTCCTCTTCTTCGGTTTTGCTCCCTTGCAATTGTCGCCTCACGAGTGCTGTGTAGATGCCATTCTTGCTGAGGAGACTGTCATGGGTGCGACTTTCAACAATTTGCCCATCAGATATAACAACAACAGTATCTGCACTTTTAACAGTTGAAAGTCTGTGGGCTATTACAAGCACAGTCATGCCCTTCATCAAAGAGTCCATGGCATCCTACAATCGAAACGAAAACAAAGCTGTCAGAACTTCACTAATCTGAATCTTTCATTCACATAAGAAAATTAAAAATATATGTTTTTATTTTTCAAACTTGAAACATGATATAGGTATGTGGGCAAAAGCTATAATGCAAATAATTTGCACAACAAAGATGCCTTAGTACCTCTGAATCTGATCTGTATGTGCGGAAGTATTTTGTATTGGACTGATGTTCTATTACGAACTAATATATTATAAAAATGAATTACAAGACATGGTCAATATATCACTTTCAGAGTGTGTTAGATAATATGGTCTGACCATTACACAAAACACATTTCAACAATTGCAAAAAGCTATCATGACTTCTTTCTCTTTTATGAAGCTGTCTTAAAATTAACAAAAAGTGTAAATTCTTATCACCATTTTATAAATAGGGGTTTGCAGTGAAGAAATATATTGAAATTGACTTTCACGGAATTATCCCAATCATCAAGCATCAAATTACCGTTTCCCATTTCTTGTTGAGACCAGAAAATAAAGCCACTTTTAGACCCCTGATATGCCTTAAATCTTAGCCATGGATTATTCACGGAGGTTTGGATCAGAATACTGGGTTGGCTATCACTAACCTGAACTAGATATTTGCTCTCTGCATCCAGTGCACTTGTGGCCTCATCTAGTAAGAGAACTCTTGGATTCATCAGCAAAGCCCTTGCAATTGCAATTCTCTGTTTCTGCCCACCGGACAGTAACACCCCGTTCTCCCACATGAGTTTTATATTTTTCAGGAAACTTTGAGATGAACTCATGTGTGTTAGCCATTTTCTGAAAATATTTTGGCAAGACTTTCCACTCGGCAACAAAACAGCAAAAGAAGGGACAAATTTTCAAAAATAATGAAGACTTGCAGCTGCATTTTCGATGTCAGTGCTATCTGCTTTGCCATCCACACCATAAGCTATGCTTTCTTCAACAGAACAGTTGAAGAGAGTAGGTTCCTGGCTAACTATACTAACCTGAAAGTTCAGAAAAAAGTAGAATAGCCAATAAGACAAACTGGTTGTAAGCAAAATATAGATTTAAATATTACACAGTCGTTTTCCATTATACCTATCAAATAAAATTCTTATTCATGAAAAAACATGTAATTTGTATTCAAAATCCCCAAAGACATGGCCTAATTCATTCTGTCAATTTAAGAAAATATAGTGTTAAATGAGAACGGAAAACTACATGCATGCTTTATATAATTCACCCATCGTGATCCTATCTGAGATCAATAGATTTCAGATAAATCGGTCCTTTTCATTTGATGAATAATTGCTTATGTGCAAGTGTCTCAATACAACTAGTCCTAGATAGGAGTGGGCATCGGGTCAGGTTTATCAGGGAACCATACCTGACCTGACCCAAAAATCCCGGGTTTGAATTATTAAATCCAACCCACGGGTCAGGTTTGGGTTTGGGAATACAAACCTAATCGCAGGTCAGGTCAGGTTGGGTTTACCAAAAAAACCCAAACCCGACCCTAGGGTTTAAACTATTATATTAATTTTTTAAGTATTTCCCATTTTTTTGGTTAGTTTTTTCATATTTTTCGAATTTTATGAAAAACTGTTGGGTTTTAATTGAGTCGGATAGGGTTCAGGTTTACATGATAAGGGATCAGGTCAGGTTCGGGTCTCGGGTATTATATTTCGGGTCGGGTTTGGGTTTTCGAAAACCCGACCCATGCCCACCCCTAGTCCTATATCCACTCACCTTATCAGGTAAAGTATGATAGTGCTCTATCGTATAAATATTTTGTGCTACTAAAATTACCTTCTTGTGTAGATGATAATGAGATATTTCCACCAATGGAACTCCATTTAGCAAAATCTTCCCCTTAATTGGGTCATAAAACCTCTCCATTAGGTTGGCTATTGTAGTCTGCACCAGCAAAGAGTAAACATGAGGACTCTGCTACATAAATTTGGCATAGTGGCTGCAGAGCAAAAAATGCATATCAAGATAGTTGAGTGGTAAAGAGAAATACTTTTCCACCACCGCTTGGACCCACAAGTGCAACCTTTGATCCTGGTGTCAATCTTAGTGTTATTCCCTGAAATTGATAAAATCAGTCACGTAACTCCTGATTCATTACTTTGTGGATCAAGAAGATCCATTTTTTTTGCATGACCAATGAATAATGTTTGCCCTTCAGAAGTATGAACATGGCTCTAAGATATGCATGATGATGACTTTCTGGGCAGAATGATATACTAGTTAAATTATTTTCTCAAAAAAAAAAAAATTTAACTTACACTTGAAAGGGGTATTTTATATCTTTAATTTGGAAATATCAGATAAGGGCAGAGCCAACAGACACTGCTATCATGCTTATGAATTGATACAAGCTAATTAAGTGATGATATAGCAGCACACCTTTCATCATGTTCATGAGTTGATGCAACCAGTTCAATGATAAAAAATTTAGAAGATGTCCAATTTCTCAATCTTTTGTCATTATTATCATCATGTTCACCATATAGCATGATCTCTAATTCACATGCATGGTATAACTACTTGACAAGAAAGTGATATGCAGTGTAAACATGATATTAAGATACAGAAAGTAAACGAACATAATTATTACCTTAAGTACCATATGGTTTGGCCGAGAAGGATAGGCAAACCAGACATCATCTAATTGCACATCACCATCTTGCTCACTTCAATCAAACAAAAATATGGACAAATGAGATCAAGAGAGTTCAACGTCAGAGATTGGAAAAGAAGATCCACCAAAGGGAGGGCATCTTCCAAGTATCATACCCTAATGGACACAAATTTCCAGAATAGTCCATAGATGGTTGGCAATCAAGAATCTGGAAGACTCTCCTACTAGCTCCAGCAGCTTTCATAGCAGTTGTATATAAGCTCGATAAACCAGATACTGATGTACCAACTGTTGGTATAGAAAATAAGCAGAAACAGAATTTCAGAGTAAGACATCCTTTAAAGGGATGGAAAAGCTTACAGTAAGGAAATGCAGTTGCTTTCTTTATCTTCAGGAGAGGACCATCAAAGAGAAGGTGCTAATGAAAAATCATGCATTGCTTCTAATAACGGTAATAAAAAATAGTGAATACCTGTAAGGCTGTAAAGAATAAATGAAGTGAGAGACGCAGTTGTCATTGAGCCAGTAATTGTCAAGTTAGCACCATATATAACTACGGCAATGACAGAGTGTGGAGGCTGCATTCATTCCTCCAGCAAACACACCCAATTTGGGATCAAGTTTGGTATTTGGGAGAGGCCTTGATTAGTCAGAGTTTGAATTTTAGTGAAAAGTTAAGATAGAAGAAGGAACCCCATTATAGTCGACTAACAGCATAGAGTTAAGTACCCTAACTCGATTTTGATATTTTGGGACAACAAGGTAAATGGCTGAACCTTAGTTCTTTTTAGCATTTTCTTTCAACAATTCCACATTTTTACTCTTTTAGGTTCCCATGTTAAGGAATTCATATTTTTTAATGCAATGGATCACAGTAAGTTACAAAGAGAAATGATGTTAAGCAACAAATTTCTTGGAAAATTAGATGTTTATTCAACTCCGAACCGTAAGAATGACTAGCTTAAAGTTCAACAAAATTTCAGAACTGAAACTACAGCTGGAATTAGGCCCACGTGTTTGACACAGATACATAATAAGACTCTTTCCTGTTTTTGAACTTGTGGTTTTACTATGACGTGAGGTCCCAACCAAACAGGAGCACCAAGAACATACCATAAGATGACTGACACAGACTCCCTTCACTTCCTGACATTGCAAATCTGAAACAGCTAGCCCCTTAAAAATTTAATTTCTCGTCAAAAGGTAAATACTACAGTCAGATGTGCTTGTTCTACACCTCTCTGATCAGCAGAATATCCAAACAAAAGGACAAGAAAAAAAAAAAGCCAACTAAGTTCAGCTTCAACAACAAAAGGATGAGGTGAGAAGAGATGTTGTTATCTATATAATACCTATAATTTTTTCTAGGTTTCATCTCAAAGGTGGGCAACTTTCCTGAAAGGAAACGCAAGGAGAGCAAAGGAGACATCCAAAACTTCAAAACTTGACAAATTGCTCAGTTCACATATTTGCTTGTTCTTCGGGATGAAATTTACACTTACATGAGTAAGCCTCTGCTCTTCTGATGCAAAACAAGAGCAAGATGAAGAAATCTACGAACTATTATCTTCTGCATCAACAAGGAAATGTCACACTTTTGTACACCAAATTGTGTACAAAATCCACAAAAAATAGCCAGTACAAGGTAACATGCATGCACAGAAAGAATACATTTCCATCATTGTTCAAGATCGTCAAGTAGAAAAAAATAACAAAGCTAGCCGATATCTGAACAGTTAATGGCAATAAAAAGGATTCACTTGAAGACACAAGGGTAAAAATTATCAGAACACAGAAGGACCAGAGATAGATTTTGAAGAGATTTCTGATTCTTACAGGGTCTGCATTGCATTAGAAGCATACAATGAGAATTCAGTGCCAAAGAAAGAGAAAATAAGAGGGGGCGAGGGAGAACAACAAAGTTGAAAGGACTATAGTAAAACTAAAAAGCTTTCACAATCAAAGAAAATCTAAAGCAAACACTTCACTACGATAATTCTAATTATCCAATTGTAATTGTGAGTGTTATCTCAATTCTATAAAGATTAAATGATTTGGAGTATCAAAGGCTTGATAAAATCTAAAACAATCATCAATCCACTTCAATTTTCAACATCCATTTACATTTGTGGAGATAATTTCAAAAATAACTTAAATCCAAATACAAAGAGAACTCTAAAATGGTAATGAATATGCAAGAATACAATATGTAATGAGCTAGTTCTTGACATAAATCTAAAACAATCATCAACCCAATTCAATTTTTATCAATAATTTAAATTTGTGGGGGATAAGAAAACAAAAGATGCTAAACTATTTTTCCAATATTTCCTTCTCCTGTTTTCTTTGCTCAAAGATTGTTTTAAACCAATATCTTTACTCCTGAGGGTCATTGCATGTGTGACACCTAAAACACTAGTAGAAGTGTTAAGTATCAGTAGGCTCAAGGCAAAAATATCATATACAACAGGCTGCCATACAGTCACATGGTATGGAGTTCCCAAGCCATACATACCACAAATTCCCTCCCTATAAATTAGTTCTCTGACTTGCTTTTTATAAGAAATTGTGGTAAATTTCTCCTTAGACAGTATTTAATAGCAATGGCAGAGATAAAGCAAACAAACGAAAGGCAGGTCGATCAAGAAATCTATAAGTTGGATCAATAAATTGAACTTGAGATTCTTTTCCTTCTAGGCATAATAGAAGAGCTTTTGCTCAGAATGTCAAATATAGCAAAAGTATCCAAAGTCCTCACAATCCTACAAATAGTGGTTTGTGTTCTTCCCATGGGTATGCTCTCTTTTTTATATTTACGAAATCAATAAATAGGACCTTGATGGAACGATACTTCAAAGGCCAACATAAATAAAATCATGTTCAGCATTTGGTATACATGTTAAAACCAAAGTATTGAGTTATTATCTGACTTACTGAATACAACCAGAATAGCACCCGAAGATAATAGTACCAAATAGGTAAACAGCAGTTATAGTACACATCAGCATGAGAGCTCCAGGGTACTAACAATCCTCAATTGATTGAAGGTTGACTAGACTGAAGGTCAGCTGAACAGGGAAACAGACATATGCCAAATGAGCCATGCAGAGAAACAAGATCGTTAGGTGCACAACTGAGGCAGGGAGAGAGAATGAGCCACGGAAACCATGAGGGGGTATGTCGCATGCAGGACAGAGACAAGTACGCAAGAGATAATTTCTCCACAGAGTCCCACATTAGGCCTCCAGCATAAAGATTTATCCGCTCTTTGGAAAATAAAAGAAGGTGAAAGTTATCTCAGAATAAAAGGCCATCATAGAGTCCCAAAAGTTCACTCAAGACGAAATTCTTTGCTATGCATATTCCCACCTTAATGTCCAGGCAAGAAGATGCTCCAATGTGCACCCTTTTCTCCCAACATGGCATAACACATTTAATTTTCCAATTGATGATTTGAAAAACTACCACCATCCTCCTGGATAACAAAGATTTGAGATGTGTACGTATCAGGAGTCACTCCATTAAGGACCATATAGTCATGCAATTCAGTAACTTCACTTACACTGCGATTCTTCATATACTCAGTAATAAATATTGTGTATGTAACAGAATCAGGCATGAGTCCTCGATCAAACATTCCTTTCAAAAGCAGTTTTGCCTTTTCACTGCATCCCAACTTACACAAATAATTACACAGAATATTATAAGTGACTACATTTGGCAACAAACTAAACCTTCTCATTTCATGACATAAAGCAAATGCATCCTTGAACATCCCAATGCTGCAATACCCATTTATCAAAGTGTTATAAGTTATAACATCAACTATGGCGAGGTTTTTCATATCCTTAACCAAATCTTTTGCAACATCCATAGATGATGTCTTGCACATACCATCAACAAAACAATTATATGTAATCAAGTTGGGCCTTTGCCCACTCTTCACCATGCCCTCATAAATTCTAAGTGCATCATCTAGTTTACCCCCTTTGCAGTAGCCATCAACCATAGTACTATATGTGATCACATCTGGGATCAGTCCTTGCATAAACATATGACTCAACAATTGCTTTGCTCCTTCAAAATTTCCAATTTTGCAAAGGCAATTCATGAGAACATTGTACATGCCAACATCTTTATTGAGGTTTTTCTCTTCTGCTATTCTCATATGATATTTTAAAGCTTCTTTCATGTTTCCACTTTTGATATAACCATCTGTTACTATTGAACATGTATATTTGTCTAGACATATGTTCTTCTCTTTCATGTCTGACAACAGAAATAATGCTTCCTCGAAATCCCCCTCCTTGAAAAGCCAATTAATAACTGAATTATACACAACAGAGTTTGGCATCATACCATATTTGACCATTTCATCACATAATCGAAAAGTCTCCTCCATTCTCTCTTTTCGTGCATAACCATCAATAAGAGTTGCATATGTTCGCTCATTTGGCTCGATTCCCACTTTTCGCATCTCTTCTAAAAGATTTTCTGCATCTTCTGTTTTCCCTACTCTGCAAAATGCATGAATAAGGCAATTGTATGTAATACAATTTGGTCGTACTACCTTCTCTGACATTATGTCCATTTTCATCAAAAGCTTTAGTGCAAGATTTACATTACCCATCTTGCAAGAACCATCAATAAGCATGTTAAAAGTTACCACATTTGGTATAGTTTGGCTCTTTAGCACCCTATAGAAGATAGATATAGCTTCCCAAACTCTAAATTCCTTGCAAAGAGCATATATAATCAAATTGAAAGTATTTAAATTTTCTTCTAACCCTTTTGACGACATTAACTTCACCATGTTCCAAAACCTGTGATAATCATTTGACTTCAGAAGATGATCTAAGTATTTATTCCAAGCATGAATAGAAATACAGTGACCTTTCGCCCATAGTTTTTCAATCACTATATGAGCTTCCTCAGTAGCTCCTAACTGTGTACACGCTCGGATCAATGCATCAAAAATAGCAGGACCAGAACCAAAAGATTCATTACTATTGATTAAAGCTTCCAAAAGGTCCATTACAGAGATTACTCGCCTTTGTATTAAACATCTCATGATAGACAAAGCATCATCATACCACCTTGATTGAACGAGGACATGAATCATGGCAGAATATGATTCTAAACTATGTGAATAACCATTCTGCTGCTCAACCCAATTAAAGAAATCAAAGGCAAGCTGTGGAGACCTACGGAACTTCCAAATTACCTGGCTTAGTACAGGGGTCACTGATGCAGGAGATATCTTTCTTATAAATGTCCATCTTCTCTGCCTCAGGTTCATACAAATAGCATTGAAAGTAATTCTCTCGGTACTGGGTCTGAAAATATGCTGTGCAATATGCAAATTTCTAGCAACGCAAACAGTTCTACTCCTCTGTAAACACGAAAATATCATAGGACGCTGCACAGGTGCTTAAGCCAAATATCTGCTTCCCGCATGTAGAACCTTTTTTGGTCCCACAAAAACACAGTGGAGCTTCACAGACTTGCTGCTTTCAAATTACTAATACTACATAATGTGATTGAGACAGATTCTATACAGGTACTCTCATAGTCTGTTTCCCATATTTCGTTCTTTGGACAGGAAGAAGCGTTTAGAGCCATTCATCTACGTGAAAAGCCACGAAATGGCCACTGGTTCCCCAATTCAAAGACCAGCATAAAATACCACTCTTAAAACCTATTGCAGAGCACGAGTGTGAGCAAAAGAGCAAAAACAGAGTTACAACGAATGTAAAATAACTTCTACGACAAGTTTTGTACAGTGACTCACTACCAAATGCGAGAAAACATATACACATAATCACGAGAAGAAAGTGTTTCTGTAGTCTGAATTAGGCCTCTACAATCTCTCTTGGAAAAACGACAATCAATATAAACAAAAAAGAAAACCCATAAAAAACTTGAGAACGAAGAGCTGAATAACTTGATAGAAGATAAAAAAAAAATTATACATGATGAGCGTCGCACATGGGAGTTAAATGGATTTGGGGGTCGCGGTAATTGCAATGAACGGTAAATATTCTGCCAGAGAAGGGGAAGAACGAAGTGGTAGGAGAAAGAGAAAGGAAGAAGCTTTGAGTATCTGAAGTTCTGAACACTGAAGTCGAACGGAGGACAAAAACCCGGTACGAAAATAGACACCACTGTGGATTCTCTAACGAGTGATCAATCAACGGCAGCGAAGAAAAACGCTTGCTGCCTGGTGGAGACACGGGCCGCGCTTTTCGAGTCAGTTTGAAAATAAGGAGAATTAGGATTCTTGGAATAATTATTGTCTAAATATTAAACTATAGTTAACAAAATATTATGTCATGAGACGCACTTAACCTTTATTTTTTTTTTCTTCTGCATAACATACTAGTTAGTTGTGTAATTTTAAGTTATCAAGAGGTGGTTAGTCATATGAAACTGATGTAATATATTAATTAATGGTCTATAACATATTATTATATTATACATAACATATTTTCCTATTATGTATAGCATATTAGTTAATAATATAATCTCTCGTGATTGAAGGGTGTTTGGTCTTATGAAGCAGACATAGAATATTAGTTAATAGTGTATAACATATTATTATTGTAATTATAACATATTTTTTTCATTTTGCCACATAATAGTTAATGGTATAATTTTTCATGGTTGAGATGTGTTTAGCCCTATAAAAGTGACAGTAACAAAACTACTAAAAAGAATGGATGAATTTTACGATAGTTTCCTCACCAATCTCTATGGGAGATCCCTCATTCGTCAATTCCAATTTCATCGGGCAAACATCATTTATTATCCATCTAAAAAGGGTGGTTGTCTCGCTTCAAAAATAAAACTAATGTTGTTTGAAAATCATGTTTTATCATGCCTAATCCACCCTCTAATGATATATCATCGGATATGGGAAAGTATACCAATTGACCATTGCATATTGATATGTAATCCATTTGTAGGTTCTATCAAGTTATAATATAAATCATAGTGTACAACGTGTTAAACGAACACGTCAAATCTAAAAGTATAAGTTTGGTTGTCTCCCCCCGTATAATCAACCACCCTACCGTTCTAAATGACAAACTCGCCAATAAAATAACAAAAAGTAGGCACGACAGACATCTTCAATTGAAATTACGCAACAAAAAGCAGGCACGACAGACATCTTCAATTGAAATTAAGCAACAAATATGGCAAAACTTTATTAGTTTTCTTCACAATTATTCAGATAGTTAAAGGCCTATTGTGTTTTTCTACAAAAACATGGCTGATCATGTTATTCTCATAAAATGCTAGATAGAAGTGTAAAACAGCAGCTACTATTGGCTACCTAAGAAATAGGACAACAAAATTTAGTGAGCCAAGAATTACTACTTGGACAGCTTTGCGCTATTTTGAAAAGCTACATCAAAACCCTAAACAAGCAAAGAGAAAACAACCTGAGAAACATAAACCAGTTTCAAAAAGAATTCTTCCTTTATACTGTTCCAACAAGCAATTTATCAAGCAAACAAAACAGGGTTAATTGATTTATTTTCTTTATTAAACTATGCTCTTATAATTTGAAAAACGATTACAAACAATTAACATATAACTTTGATCAATTGATTTGCAAATACCGTTTCCAGAAGTAAAGATAACGATCCAAGGAATAATGGTGGTGATGAAACAAAAACATTTACTATGTTCATAGACCATAACCTGAGCAAAACTTAAAACTAGAAACCATAAAAAGGTTCACTAAGATTGGAATCTCTTAAGTGGTCGAGCAGAGCAAGCCAATCAACGTTTGTTGGTTTTAGAAGTTCAGCCCACTCGACTAAAAGAGGGGAACAACGCAAAGCCCTAAACAAGCATAGATCTCACAACCCAAAAAGAATTGAAGCAAAAAATATGCAAATGAGTACACCAAAAGACCATCAAAACTCCTAGCAAAACAGGAAATGACAAGTAATCTTTATGACAAAAAAACCCTAATGGATGCTTGTTGGCGATGATTCAAGGGGGAAACACTTCATTCTTCAATCGAAGATCTCGGCCCTATTTCGACGAAAATCGACGTCCAAAAATGCGAACAGAAGATTTTTCGCAATGCCATGCTTGAGAAGAAAGGAGAAGAGAAATTTTGAGAATAAATGAGAATAAAAAGAAAGAAGGGGGCAAGAGGGTTTAAAAGCCAACATTAACTACAAGTAGCATCGTAATATAGCAGCCAACTAAAGTGGAAGCGGCTTAGTGATGTTGCGAATAACAGAACAAAACTTAAGGCAGCTTAGTGATGTCGCTTACTCTTAGTGACGCCGCCTAAAGAAAGGAACAAAACTCAAGGCGGGTATCGAAACTTAAGGCGGCTTAGTGATGCTGCCTATAAAAAGAAGCGAACAAAACTCAAGGCGGCTTAGTGATGCCGCCTATAAAAGAAAGGAACAAAACCCAAGGCGGCTTAGTGATGCCGTCTCCTGAAGGCGAATTAGTGAGGCCGCTTAAGAAAACATAGGGCAAGTGTCACTTATGTAGCTGTGGTAAACGGCGGTGAAAATGAAATTTTGCTATTATAAATTCCCTTTGATTAACCCCAAACTCTACCGGATTCGTCCGGACGGAGAGTTGGAAACCGGAAGTCATTCTCCCTCTAAAAAGGCTAATACTTCTTCTGTTTGTCAACACGATGACGGTTGTGGCAACTTCGAGAGATGCCTCGCGCTCCCGTTCATTCAGCTGACGGATGAGTTCGCCTGAGACGACGTAAACTGGAGGTCTTCGAATTCTTCATCTAACTCTCAGTGTAATGTAATAGGATTTGTATTTATCTTTCTTTATGTTGGAATTGTTTGTATCCCCATTATGTGGCGCTGGCGCGAGATAACTCATTGGGGATGTCTTCCTTTTGTTCGGTGCTCGAGTGTTATGATATGCTTGTGTTGTATATCATGCTTTTCTTTTTCAGACTGGAATTTTGTCCACTGTTTCTTATGTCGGTACTCGTTACAGGTTTGTTCAAATGAATTCGTTAGACCTTCTTCGTTGCGAAGTGCCTTTTTTTCTTTTCCCCCTCTCCCCAGTTCGGGTGCTTCTTAATTATATACCTCAGAGGATTCTACTCAAGGTAGTCAACTAATTGTCTTTCTTGATTGGATTTACACTTCTTGGTCCGTAATTTATGTTAAAATGCAATATCAGTTCTCCAACTTGCTATCTACTTAAGAGTGTATGCTTATGGACGGTTTGATTATCCACTGTTCAGGAGGTTCGCTGCTTAGTAGCTCTATGGTGCTTACGAGAAGAAGTTTTTGACGGCTGGTCGTTCTGTAGCCGTTACATTACTGGATTCTCCATCAGTGTCTGAATCGCCCATCTTCACTTTTCAGTACAGGATTACTGCCGCATGTTATGGGTCTTGTGGCCATGTAATGTGAGAAGTTCCACAGTTTCTATTTTCCTGTTCTTCCTGTAGGTCTTCCTTTTCGACTTCCCTAGAATCACCAAGTACGAAATGGCTGGCAGGATTTTAGTCAGATCTTCATGCAGTTGGATCTCTCTGGAGTATCCTTGGTTTCAAAAGCACCCACTTCAGAAAACTCAATCGTTCTGTTGTTTCATTAGCCGTGCTGCACATGTCTCACATTATCAGGCTGAAGATCCCCAATTTAGAAGTCCGATGCTTCTCTCCTATCTTCTCCAAAGGTGTGGGTTTCCCAGAACCAAAACTGATGAGTTACTGAAGAAAAATGGGTTTTTATTGGATTGCAGTTTGTCAGAAGTGGAGAAGTCTTTGAGTATCCTGTCATCGTTTAAATTGTTGGACCAAGCTCTTTCAACACTGACTACCCACCCTAGGGTACTTCAATTGGGGCTTCTGAAGAGATTGGAGGCTTTGTTTTCTAAATCTGGAATCTCTCATATTTCTCTATTGATGCTTCAGAATCTAATGGATCTAGATGAGAATTCAAGAATCGATTCTGCTAATTTTAGCAGAATTGTGCAGATTCTGAAAGAGAGGGCCTGTAGTGATGAGACTTTGACTACAATTATAGAGAAATTTCCTAGAGTGATGGTGATGAATCCAACTGTTATAAGCAAAAATATTGAGCTTTTGAGGCAATTTGGAATTGGTGAAGAAAAGATTGATGAGGTCCTTAATTCATTTCCAGGAATTTTAGGTTTCTCAGTTGAAGGTAGACTAAGACCTCTATTTGAAGAATTTGAAAGTCTGGGTTTCAACCAAAAGGAGGTGACGAATGCTATCATCAATGACCCACATGTTCTCAATGTTGAAATTGGTGAGCTCTCTGTGTGTGTCCAGTTACTGAAGAACTTAAATTGTAGGTATCCTATACAAGAGACCATTCTTTCTAATGGGCTATTGAAAGCTACCCTTGCAGTGAAATTCAGAGTTGATTGCTTATGTCGTTATGGATTTATCCACAGAGAAGCTTTTAAGTTGTTACAGAGAGAACCACGAGTAATTATTTACTCCATGGAAGATTTAGAAAAGAAGATTGACTATTTAGTGAAAGATATGGGATTTAGTATCTGTTGTTTAAATGAGGTTCCTGAGTACTTGGGTGTCAATTTGAAGAAAGTGGTTGTTCCTAGATTTAATGTGATCCAATATTTGAAATCAAATGGGGGACTTACTTATGAACTGGAATTGAGGGATTTAATAAAGCCTAGTAAACAGAAATTCTATAATCGTTTTGTCAAGCCATATCCAGCCTGCCAAAAGATATTTGGGCCATTGTCTGGGTCTGAAGTTGAGAGAGCATATCCTGTCGGATTGTGGAGTCTCTTTAAGCCTAATTATACCTTGAAAGAAAAGAATTCATGAGAAACATATAGTCTTTCTTGGAAAACCTATCCAGCATAGATAATATTTATATGCTAGACTATCCTCCTGAATGCTTGAAATCTTCTGGATTTGTTTCTCTTTAGGAGCTCACTGAGATTCTTGGAAACTGAGTTTGGCAACTCAGTGTTGAGGTAACTGTGGCACAATTCAATTGTTCTTGTGACGTGCATATTGGCACAATAAGCTCCATTGTGTTCTACGAACAAATATGCTGTTTACAGGTTTAAAAGTTGCAGTGATGACAAAGATAAGTGTAAAATGTGAAGCATCCGGTGTACATTTTATTATTTGATTACAGTTGTATGCTTGACTAATCTGTAAACCTGTGATTTGGTTCATTTCTGGCCTCTATGCTTTGCATCATCCAAATTCAATGAGTCAAACTCAGGATGTTTAAAAGTTAGGAGGCACTATCTCTGTTTACTTTTTTATCTATCTGTGTTTCAAATTAATCGTTTGCTAGCTTCCTCGGGACAAATAATCATGACACAAGGTCAACTTTGTCCTGGCATTTGCCTAGTCATGAAACATGTTATGCCAATTTCTTCCCTTGTATAATTGGAGGAACTCCGCTCTCCATTTGGAAGCGTTTGGGACTAGTGGCCTTATAATCTGTTTTCTCATCTTTTCTCTTTTCTTTTGTCTTTTCCTCCTTCAATGAATTCTCATTATCTGGAAAGATCTCTTGCTGCAGAACCAACGTTATCACACAGTGAACTTTGCCAAGGCATTTGGGTTTAATGGAAAAAGCACGTTGAAATATCTTGAATGCCAAGGATTGATGGAACAAAAGGAAACCTGTTGAGCATTCAAATTTTTTTGTATGTGTATTACTCTTGTTTCTACACCAGTTTAATGAAAGCTTGACTCCAGGAGCATTTCTTTCCTGAAAAACTTTTCACTGCTTGATGTTTGACTGGAAGTATAGATTACAGTCAAAACTCAATCAGAAAGAAAATAAAGGAAAATGATATGAATGGAGGGCGTTTCCCTTCAATTTTGGGCTTAATTTTGTTGCCATTGATCTCATTATGACAAAGAAAGTTATAAGTTTTTCAGTGGAAGAACCTCAAAGAGCATATTTTCTTCTTTATGTCCATTCCTTCCTTCGATCAACAGATGTTCCCACTCTATTAGTGAAAAAAAGTAGCTCAAAGCATCCATACAAAATGAGGTTGAACAATCTGTTAATGTGAAATAGGCTGAAGGCCAAGGTTCTTCCATATTTTACTTTTCCTCTTCTTCGGTTTTGCTCCCTTGCAATTGTCGCCTCACGAGTGCTGTGTAGATGCCATTCTTGCTGAGGAGACAGTCATGGGTGCCACTTTCAACAATTTGCCCATCAGATATAACAGCAACAGTATCTGCACTTTTAACAGTTGAAAGTCTGTGGGCTATTACAAGCACAGTCCTGCCCTTCATCAAAGAGTCCATGGCATCCTACAATAGAAACGAAAACAGAGCTGTCAAAACTCCACTAATCTGAATCTTTCATTCACATAAGAAAATTAAAAATATATGTTTTTCTTTTTCAAACTTGCAATATGATATAGGTATGTGAGCAAAAGCTATAATGCAAATAATTTGCACAACAAAGATGCGTTAGTGCCTCTGGATCTGATCTGTATGTGCGGAAGTATTTTGTATTGGACTGATGTTCTATTACGAACTAATATATTATAAAAATGAATTACAAGACATGGTCTATATATCACTTTCAGAGTGCGTTAGATAATATGGTCTGACCATTATACAAAGCACATTTCAACAATAGCAAAAAGCTATCATGACCTCTCTCTCTTTCATGAAGCTATCTTAAAATTAACAAAAAGTGTAAATTCTTATCCCCATTTTATAAATAAGGGTTTGCAGTGAAGAAATATATGAAAATTGACTTTCACGGAATTATCCCAATCACCAAGCATCAAATTACCGTTTCCCATTTCTTGTTGAGACCAGAAAATAAAGCCACTTTTAGACCCCTGATATGCCTTAAATCTTAGCCATGGATTATTCACGGAGGTTTGGATCAGAATACTGAGTTGGCTATCACTAACCTGAACCAGATATTCGCTCTCTGCATCCAGTGCACTTGTGGCCTCATCTAGTAAGAGAACTCTTGGATTCATCAGCAAAGCCCTTGCAATTGCAATTCTCTGTTTCTGCCCACCAGACAGTCTAACACCCCGTTCACCCACATGAGTTTTATATTTTTCAGGAAACTTTGAGATGAACTCATGTGCGTTAGCCATTTTCTGAAAATATTTTGGCAAGACTTTCCATTAGGCAACAAAACAGCAAAAGAAGGAACAAATTTTCAAAAGTAATGAAGACTTACAGCTGCATTTTCGATGTCAGTGCTATCTGCTTTGCCGTCCACACCATAAGCTATGTTTTCTTCAACAGAACAGTTGAAGAGAGTAGGTTCCTGGCTAACTATACTAACCTGAAAGTTCAGAAAAAAGTAGAATAGCCAATAAGACAAACTGGTTGTAAGCAAAATATAGATTTAAATATTACACAGTCGTTTTCCATTATATTTATCAAATAAAATTCTTATTCATGAAAAAACATGTAATTTGTATTCAAAAGCCCCAAAGACATGGCCTAATTCATTCAGTCAATTTAAGAAAATATAGTGTCAAATGAGAACGGAAAAGTACATGCATGCTTTACATAATTCACCCATCATGATCCTATCTGAGATTAATAGATTTCAGATAAATCGGTCCTTTTCATTTGATGAATAATTGCTTATGTGCAAGTGGTCTCAATACACCTAGTCCTAGATAGGAGTGGGCATCGGGTCAGGTTTTTCGGGGAACCATACCCGACCCGACCCAAAAATCCCGGGTTTGGATTATTAAATCCAACCCGCGGGTCAGGTTTGGGTTTGGGAATACAAACCCAATTGCAGGTTGGGTCGGGTTTGGGTTTACCCAAAAAACCCGAACCTGACCCAAGGGTTTAAACAATTATATTAATTTTTATTTAAATATTTTTCTTAAGTATTTCCCTTTTTTTTTAATTTCTTCATATTTTTTGAATTTTATGAAAATCTGTTGGGTTTTAATTGGGTTGGATTGGGTTCAGGTTTACATAATAAGGGATCAGGTCAGGTTCGGGTCTCGGTTATTATATTTCGGGTCGGGTTTGGGTTTTCAAAAACCCGACCCATGCCCATCCCTAGTCCTAGATTCCACCCACCTTATCAGGTAAAGTATGATAGTGCTCTATCGTATAAATATTTTGTGCCACTAAAATTACCTTCTTGTGTAGATGATAATGAGAAATTTCCACCAATGGAACTCCATTTAGTAAAATCTTCCCCTTAATTGGGTCATAAAACCTCTCAATTAGGTTGGCTATTGTAGTCTGCACCAGCAAAGAGTAAACATGAGGACTCTGCTACATAAATTTGGCATAGTGGCTGCAAAGCAAAAATGCATATCAAGATTGTTGAGTGGTAAAGAGAAATACTTTTCCACCGCCGCTTGGACCCACGAGTGCAACCTTTGATCCTGGTGTCAATCTTAGTGTTATTCCCTGAAATTGATAAAATCAGTCACGTAACTCCTAATTCATTACTTTGTGGATGAAGAAGATCCAATTTTTTTGCATGACCAATGAATAATGCTTGCCCTTAAGAAGTATGAACACGGCTCTAGCATATGCATGATGATGACTTTCTGGGCAGAATGATATACTAGTTAAATTATTTTCTCAAAAAAAAAAAACTTGTTAAATTACACTTGAAAGGGGTCTTTTATATCTTTTAATTTGGAAATGATAAGGGCAGAGCCAATAAGCACTGCTATCATGCTTATGAATTGATACAAGCTAATTAATTGATGATATAGCAGCACACCTTTCATCATGTTCATGAGTTGATGCAACCAGTTTAATGATAAAAAATTTAGAAGATATCCAATTTCTCAATTTCATTTGTCATTATTATCACCATGTTCACCATATAGCATGATCTCTAATTCACATGCATGGTATAACTACTTGACAAGAAAGTGATATGCAGTGTAAACATGATATTAAGATACAGAAATTAAACGAACATAATTATTACCTTAAGTACCATATGGTTTGACCGAGAAGGATAGGCAAACCAGACATCATCTAATTGCACATCACCATCTTGCTCCCTTCAATCAAACAAAAATATAGACAAATGAGAACAAGAGAGTTGAATGTCAGAGATTGGAAAAGAAGATCCACCAAAGGGAGGGCATCTTCCAAGTATCATACCCTAATGGACACAAATTTCCAGAATAGTCCATAGATGGTTGGCGATCAAGAATCTGGAAGACTCTCCTACTAGCACCAGCAGCTTTCATAGCAGTTGTATATAAGCTCGATAAACCAGATACTGATGTACCAACTGTTGGTATAGAAAATAAACAGAAACAGAATTTCAAAGTAAGACATCCAGAGTAAGGCATCCTGATGGAAAAGCTTACAATAAGGAAATGCAGTTGCTTCTTTATCATCAGGAGAGGAGCATCAAAGAGAAGCCGCTAATAAAATGCATTGCTTCTAATACCGATAATAAAAAATAGTGAATACCTGTCAGGCTGTAAAGAATAAATGAAGTGAGAGACCCAGTTGTCATTGAGCCAGTAATTGTCAAGTTAGCACCATATATAACTACGGCAATGACAGACAGTGTGGAGGCTGCATTCATTCCTCCGGCAAACACACCCATCACCTTCTGTAAAAGACAAATCAGTAGCACATTTTTAGACTCCAATTTCTTTTCACTTTTAAAGAGACAAAATTTGTGAAACATCATAAAGAAAACTTACAGCCTGTTTTAACCCCAGCTTCAAAGTTTCATTTACTTTCTCAGAATAGCGTGAGATTTCATAGTCTTCCTGGGCAAATGATCTCACAGTCCTTATTGCACCAAAAGATTCCTGCATGAAACTTTTCTTTCTTCATTTACTGCTTCTATCTTTTTAAAACAAAGAAAAATGTTGTACCATGTCAGTTTACCTCAGCAATTGAAGAGGCAACTGCTGCAGCAGCTTGAGTTTTATGTGAAAGATCGCGAAGAAAGCGCCCAAATTTACGTACAGCAACAGAGATTGCAGGTACAACGGCAAGAGCCAATACTGATTAACACAAAAGGAAGATTGTACATGCATTAGAAAATAAATATGATGCAGATAATAGGAGTAATAACAAATAAAATGCAAGCCACATTCAATATTTGACCAAGCTAAGAGTTGCATGACAAAGCTCCAGCAAAATAAAGTTATTTTGAGTTTTTTTCCATTTGTCAAATTGTTGGAATTAGCAAAACTGAACTCCACACTTACAAGTCAATTTCCACGATGTTGCAAACATAAAGCCAAGACCAATCAACGCAGTTGTTAAGTTGCGAAGTGCCTCTGACAAATTAGTGGTTGCAGCATTTTTTATGATCTGCGTGTCTTCAGATAGTCTGCTTAGGAGCTCGCCGGTCCGACTAACATCATAGAAGGCTATTTCCTAAAAACATTACTTCAAATAGTCAGATACACAAAGTTAAGAGAGAGTTTGACAAATGAAGGACTAGTTCTGACCTGGTGCACCAGGTGACTGAACAAATTTTTCCTCAGGCGAGCAACAACCCTTTCACTGGCAGAAACAAACAACCATGCCCGCAATGCTGTGCAAATTGAGCTGACCAAAAAGACATTTTCTATCAGAAGCTTGGAGTGCTTGTCCATGCAAAATATGCTTATATGTCGGATACAGTCTCATGGAAAAGAAGTTTTTGATAAATGGGATGGCAATCAAAGAGGGAAATGAAGGGCACATTTCCTTCAGGAGCCTAGGGAGAAAGTTTGTCTTCATTAAATCACCTAACAGAAAAATGAATTACCAACAGGGGAGAGCGAGGGAGGACATGAATCTCAAATAAGCTGGAGTAAGGAATTACCCTATAACAACTATGAGCACAATGGCTAATATGGTGTCCTTGACAGCATTTAGAGCTTCTGCTTGTTGTTCAGGTGTTCCAATATCTCTTGAGACAATGTCTATTATTTTTCCACCATATTTTGGCTGCAAAATACAATGACAATAAGTATTTTGACGGAAAAAAAGGCATATATCACATTAAAACAGGTCCAATGCTTGAACTTATGTACCCCAACTAGTCTTATTTATTCTGTTAAAAAGTCGTACATCCATGCTTGGATTTAATAATGATATCCAACAAAAGGAGCAGCAAAGCTGAAAATGGATGAAATCCCATGAAAATGAAAGCCAATTTTGATACAAAAGCAAGATGAATGAAATAGCCATCAGCAGTTAAATTTTAACCATATAATCATGTGGTTATTGGGACACTCTGTGGATAGACACTGTACGAGCCAAAATACACCTAAGGTTTATCTTATCCTTTATGGGTCCTAAACTCAGCTCGTCATTGAGAACCTAAAATTGATCACAGTTTTCAGACCCTTCTTCTGGACAATCATAGTACCTGTATGGGTGTTCAACAGTAAAAACAATTGAGGATCATCTCAAGATGACTCCAACACTCAACCATAAAACAAGTCAGTTGTCAAAAAGGTAAGATTAAAATTATTACAAAGAAAAGCAGATAACACCAAGGCACGTGGAACTGTACAAGACCTTAAGACAACAAAAATTATCAACAAAAAGGGTAATGCAAAAGCCTTGGCGTTCTGAAAAGCACTTACAACCAAAATATTAGATGTTGATGCTATCAGCAATGCAACTGTGGCAAAAATCAGTTTGACTGCGTCGGGCTTTGCCTGCAAGAAGGCAAGATACTTAAGCTTTCTGAGAAAGTGAAACTGCAACTAAATGCAACTATGAACGTGTCAAATACTTACCAAGAGCAGAACCCTGCTAAATCCAACGTTTGCTGGCTGAAACATTAAATGAACCATTAGTAACATGGATTACATGACCAAATGTGCAGCATGTAAAATAAATGTATACTACATATCAGTTACCTGGACTGCATCACCCAGCTCAAGATCCGCTTGACCATTAACCTACAGAGAGCAACTTATTACTTATTTGTTGTCGATTCAGTTTATTTGCCAAGTTAGTCGAGAAAACACAAGGTTATGTAGTCTAATAGTCAGTACAATACACGCAAACATATTGGCAGGATCATCGACAAAGTGGAGGACGGGGGGGTCGGAGAGTGGCCAAGCTCAATGGGAGCTATCCTAACCAACTTAACATAGCAACAGGAAAGTACCACAGACTAGAGCAGAATGCTTCTAAAGGCCCTTTGGCATTCTCAAAGTTTTGTGTTGTGTACCAGCCTTTCCCTTGTTGTCGGAAGTTAATCAAGGAAACTTAGAGCCAAAAGCTACATAAGAAATAAATGTTGCATGAAGTTACTCAAGGAAACTCATTGCCAATAGGTAGAATAGAAATAAAAATTCTGTACAGGCCACTAAGAAACTCCAAAATGGTCGCAATGGCGACAAGATTCTCAACGAAAAAGCCCGAGCTGGAAATCTGAGACTCAATTTGTTACTGGTTAACAACCGGTAGGAGTTCCAACTCGTAAGCAGGAAGAGTCCCAGCCCTGTCTGCCTTTCAATATCAGAGGGATGACAGTTGAAAACATCGGTAGAAAAGAGCAAAGCAAACAATAACTCGAGCTGACAGATAGTCGTAGTAAACGAAACAAAGGAAGTGGAAAAACTCAACGACGAACGTTCAGCTCATACATTGGAAAATTTAGAAAAAAGGAAAACAAGTGCACGACAACCAGTTCATCAAAGTCATTGAAATTCTTCAGCCAATAGAGATTAGAGCATTTCAAACAGAGTCAAAGTTCGTGGTCATCTATGCTTCCTTCTCCATTAAAATCCCACAAGCAAACTATGCATAAGAAGACAAACCGTAACAGCCGAGAACGACAGGGCAAACAAAAAAAAGGGTACCTCTCTATACAGAAGAGGAGTCCTCTCACTGGCTAAACCACTGCTCCGTAAGAATCCTCCCCTCATTGAAGAAAACAGAACCCAGTAGTGCTGATGCTGTTCTGAGAGAAAATCAACAACTTGAGCCTGTCAAACGATTGCTGACCCCCTTTTAAAGACTTCTCCTGGGGATCACAACAAAGTGAAACGAGTGGCGGAAAACAACCGCTCGATTTACAGAAATGCAGACAAACCAAGGAAAGCAAAACTCAATATGCATTTGGGATTGGAAAAGAATTCCCAGTTCATTAATCTAAAAATGGAAATCAATTCTTTGACTAGCTTGCTGCTGTTGGTGGATGAATCGATGTTTCAGTTTGTCGTTAGGACGAAGGAAGCGTGAGGAGTGACGTAAGTGAGCATGTGACAGAACTTACCTTTACCTTCTCCAGGCTTCAGAACGGTAAACAAGTAAACGACTACTTTCATCCCTGATCACCGGCGCAAAGGTGAAGGTATCGCTGATAATTAGGGGTGGCAACGGGGCGGGTCGGGTCGGGTTTCCAAAAACCCGTACCCGCCCCGTGAAAAACCGAGAAAACCCGTACCCGCAAAAACCCGCCCCGGGTTTGATTTTTAAACCCGTACCCGCCCGCGGGGCAAATAACCCGCCCCGAACCCGCAAAAACCCGACCTGCCCCGCTGGTACCCGACCCGCCCGCCCCGCCCAACGGGTACCCGACCCGCCCCGGCCCGCCCCACAGGTACCCGACCCGCCCCGGCCCGCGGGTACCTGACCCGACCCGACCCGCCCCGCAAAGCCACTATTACAATAAACAACACAACTAGCCGAGCAGAAACGCAGAGAGAAGAAGAAGAAGAGGAAAATGGGACTTACGTGCAAGAGGATACTTGATTTGGCATCAATTTGACTGATTTGGAGTCAATTTAGCTGATTTGGAGTCGATTTGGCTGATTTTGAGTCGATTTGGTGCCGATTTGAAGTCGATTTGGCACCGATTTGGAGTCGATTTAGCGTCGATTGGATTAAACGTCTTCTTCCAAGAAAAGCCTTCAATGACGAAATATATGTTTAGAGATGTAGAAATAAAGAAAAATGAAGAGATTAGAGTTGGAAGCTTGAAGCGTGCGTCGTCGGTCGGTTGAAATTTTGGGGGAGAGGAAGAAATCGATTTGGGGGAGAACGTGAGAAGAGAGAAGTGGGTTTTTAGGTTTTATTGCCATATTATGTTTTTACCCTTTAAAACTTTTTTTTTTCCATAAGAATTAAGCGGGTCGGGTCGGGTTTTTGGAGCAAAACCCGTACCCGGCCCGGACCCGTGACGGGTTCTGCTCCCAAAACCCGAACCCGACCCACAGGTTAAAAACGTAAACCCGAACCCGCTTTAAGCGGGTCGGGTCGGGGCCGGTTCCCCGCTAAATGCACCCCGTTGCCACCCCTAATGATAATTACCTAATTAATTTTTTATTTTTTTTACATATTTACAGTAAATTATATGATCTCCTTTAATAAAATCATGTTTTAATTTATTTATTATTCATAAATCATGTAATATTCTTTTATTAACATTTTTTACTTTTAAAATATCATTATTCTTAACTTTTAAATTTTCTCTACAAATTTATCTATTTATTTCATTATATTATAATTTTATAAAGATTCTTATTTTCTATGATGGCTCGAACTCGTTAGGGCCCTTAACACATGAGCTCGAGCGACTCAATTGGAGTGGGCTCAATCCACTAATGGAGCCTGAGCTCGAGCCGCTAATTGAACTTAAGGGTGGCAATTTTACCTGATTACTCGATTACTTGATTATTTGAATGGTAATCAAATGGATAAGGAACAAAATTATGTGTTTTGATTATTCGATTACCCGATTACCCGATTATCCAAATACTTGATTAACCGTCTCTTAATCGAAACGGATATAGATAATGGGTATTTCTTACCCGATTACCCGATTACCTGATTACCAAATTACCTGATTACTCGGATGGTAATTTGATAAATTTTTAAAACTTTATGTATTTGATGTTATTTTTAGATGAACGAGCTTGGGAGATTGAGCCCAAGCTCCTCGCGGGCTGACTTGCTCATGTTAACCCCTAATTGGAAGAGAGATTGAGGAAGCTTGTAAAGATTTAGAGAGATTGAAGAAGATTTAAAGAGAGAAAAAATTGAAGAAGAGTAGAAGTCTATAATAAAAAGGAAAGAGGAACGGGAGGATGAAAGGAAAGAGGAGTCTTGCACAGCTAGAACAGGTATGGGGAAAGAGATTACGAATTCAGGAAAAGATCTCGACAACTCGAGAACAAAATAGGGTTCACGAGCCTTGGGTCACTAGCGATTCTTTGATGAATTCGAGATTTTGATCATGTACTACTTAGATGGATGTGGAGAATTAATACAAAAATAGATACACCTTGGTTTTCTCTAGTCATAAAAACCAAGTTTCGGATCTCACTTGTTGGATTTGGAGAAAAATTATTTCTCTTCTCCCTTCCTTCTCGTAGCTAATCTGTCTTTTGTCGGGTAATGAGAATACCATTGATTGTTTTTTGCTCGATCCAAAAGGATCATTGTTGCTCAAGTAATTGGGACTGATGGCATTCTTAATATTAATTGGGAGAGGATTGCGAGTAGATGATTAAACAAGAGTGACGCAAAACCACTTAATGTCATTTGATGCTCTTCTATAACAAGAGGCTGATAGGCGGCAGCAAGGTTATCAACGATTGTTTTGACTCAATCAAGATAGGTGCCATAGACATGGACCCTTTGCGCAAAGTTAGTAAGGCCGATTTTTTGTCCAATTGCAGCCTTGGACAAAGTTGCCACGATCCAACTCTAAATCATATGATCGAGGGCGTACGACTACATGTATTGTGACCACAGAAGAGTCCGAAACCAAGAACTAGTGAGGTGGTTGAATCGAACCATCCACAAATCCCATAAAATAATGGATGTTGAACACGGTAAGGAACTTTTTCCTTAATATAACAACGTTTGAAATTCATTTTTAGTTAATAAATTGCTGTTTCAAAAAAAAAGAAAAAAAGTATTTAGAATAAAGCCCGTTTGCAACTATATGGCCCCAAGACCCATCGTCAAATACATTAGACATTGTCAAATACTTTAGGGCCGATAATCTGATAATTATTAATCGGACCTCATATATATATATATATATATATTATCTAATTCTTGTCCTGCTTAATTAATTAGAAGAGGAAGTCAGTTTATTAATTAGGCATTTTAGTTTTTTTTTTTTTTTATAAAGACAGACATATATGTACTTGTAAAGATTTCCGAAATTAATCACATATTAGTTAATTAATTAGTTTGGAATAATTAATGGAATGAAGCTCAGCCCAGAGCGAGTGAGATACAAATATATAATTAATTAGGAGAGAATTATCAAATTAGTTTGTTGGATCGTAGATGAGAGAGAGAGAGAGAGAGAGAGAGAGGGGGAGGCAACCAGCTAATTAAACATGCACCCCCTATCAATCCTGTGTGACAAGATGAAGATGGAGTGGCCAACTCAAAGTTAAAAGTTCAAAGATATATTCTACGCTTTATGGGTTTTACCCTACTCCCTCCCGTATTACATTTGCATACGTACATACATAATGATCACGACGTATTCACGCTCACGTATATGTATATATTTAGCTCAAGGCAGGCCTTAGTTAGTAAGACGCTTCGGAAACGCAAACTCCCCTCCTTAATTTACTCATTCCTATATTAAGGCGCGGGAAAGTAATTATTAACCCTACCGCGCCCCCGTCCCGGATCGTGGCGCGTACCCGATCCTCCTACCCCAACCCAAGTACCGCCACCTGGTGCTACTCCTACTGCGACCCTGACACCGTAGGCGGCGCCGCCGTACTGCCCGCCAGCTGCCCGTCACTTTCCCTTCCCGCACGTGCCGTCGGGATCTCTTCGCTTGAATTACGATTTTAACCCCCTTCTTCTCGCTTTTGCGTGTTTGTAACAACGGCTCGGTTACTGCTGCAGCAGAAGCCGCCGCCGCCGCCGCCGCGTTCGCACTAGGGGCAGCAGCAGCTCGGCAGCAGCGGCAGATGTTTTATGTTTCATCATCACCACGAGCTCTGCCTGCTGCAGCTGCGTCTGCGCTGGGATTAATTAATACAAGGGATGAAAAATAGGACTAGATAGATAGATAGATCGAATATCGATCCATATGACCATATCTGAGGAGGTAGGCCCGGGAAGCTCAAAATTAATTATTATTATTCTATGTCCAATCGGAAATTATTCCCCTCCAGATTTTTTTTTCTGGACACGATCTACCTTGGCCCACCCTCCGGATCTGACGGCTGGGACCAGAGGATACGAATGATCAGTGGTGCAGGGAATAGAGAATACCTCACTGACCGTCAGCTACTCCGAGTGGCAAAACCGTGATTATTTTGACCGATAGGGTGGAAGAATTGGGGGCAGCATAGAGGGGAGCAGGTTAGATGGAGGGAGCCGAATCGGCCGTACGGCGGCAGTGGCAAATCCGTAAAAGTGGAGAAAAAAAAAACAAAAAAAAGGAAGGGTAATCGATTGGCTGGCGCGCGAGATCAGAGATCAGAGATCACGTACTTTCTGCTCGCCCCTCTCGCCCTTACTCTCGACTCTTCCTCCACCTCCTCTCTCTTTCCCGCCATTCGACTACTTTTTTTTTTTTTAAAAAAAAAAATTCTTTTTTATAACTTTTTAACCGCGCGGTAAAAAGTACTAGGGCTGCTTCAATTCAATCAATCCACTTTTCTCTGTTGACAGCATTTTAGAATTATTATTTTATTTCTTAATTCTTATAGAAAATTTTATGAATAATGACAAATGAAAAATAAATTAGAGTCAAAGAAATTTCAGAATATAATATCAACAAAATCGAAATTAAAAGAAAAATCTACTGTTTTCTTTTTTTTATTGTGATCCTTTAACTATAAATTGATTTAATTAAGGAATATTTTCATTAGACTTAGTTAAAATATTCAATATATTACCCATCGGTACTACTGACCTTAAAAAGTAATTTATTCTGAATTAGATTGAAATAGAAGTTAACGTATATTGCTTTTTACCGCGAGTTCTGTTGTGGGTTTTTTTAAGTTTAATAACTTTATTCAAGGTTTTAAATTTTTTTAACCCACGTCCATACCCGTGGTTAAAATTTAAACCGCTCAGCTGTCCCTATATAACGGCCCTTCCCTGCTTACCAGTTCTGCACTCTCCCGCCCTCCCTTCTTCCTCTTCTTCTTCTTCGATTGTTAACGACCATGTCGTCTGGAGTCGATTCCACCACCTCCCTCTTCTTCTTCTTCTTCTTGCTCCCCAAGTTCTCTTCTTCTTCCCTACTCCATTTGGAGGCCCTCCTGCTTTCTTCCCTACTCGTCGCCCTCTGCGCCTTGTGCCTTTTCCCCGGCGGCATCGCATGGGCTCTCGCCAAGCCGCGAGCCCGTGTCGCCATTCCTGGACCCTCCGGCCCCCCCCTCCTCGGTCTCCTCTTCGTTTTCACGAGTTCTTCCGCTCACAGGGCGCTCGCCAAGCTGAGCAGATCAGTCGCCGATGCGAGTCGCCTCATGGCCTTCTCCGTCGGCTTCACCCGTTTCGTGATCTCGTCTCACCCCGAGACTGCCAAGGAAATGCTTAACAGCTCTGACTTCGCCGATCGACCCGTCAAGGAATCGGCCTACGAGTTGCTCTTCCACCGCGCCATGGGTTTCGCTCCTTACGGCGACTACTGGCGTAACTTGAGGCGAATTTCCGCGACTTACTTGTTCAGTCCCAAGCGTATCGCCTCCTTCGCGGCCCTCAGGCAGGGGATTGGGTCCTCAATGGTGGATCAGATTGGAGAGACGATGCGTTCCAAAGGACAAGTGGAGGTAAAGAGGGTGCTTCACTTTGGGTCTTTAAACAATGTCATGGGGAGTGTCTTTGGCAAAAGATACGATTTTGGGACGGGTCAGGAGGAGGAGGGGTACGTGCTTGAGGAGCTGGTGAGAGAGGGGTACCAACTGCTCGGCCTCTTCAACTGGGGAGACCATTTCCCTGCTTTTTTAAGGTGGTTGGATTTGCAGGGCGTGAGGAAGCGAAGCAGGGCTCTAGTGTCTAGGGTTAACGTTTTCGTGGGTGATATCATCGAGGAACACCGCCGGAAGAGGAGGCTTGGAAGGGCAAACGGCGGCGAGAAGGAGAAAGAGGGCGACTTTGTCGATGTTCTTCTTGATTTGAAGGAGGATGAGCGGCTCAGTGACAGCGACATGATTGCAGTTCTTTGGGTAATTAATTAGTCCCAAGTGCAATTATTAGCTTTTTCTTTCTTCCCTGTTTGGATCGCTGAGTATTATCTTTATTCATCCTCGTTCTTCGTCTGTTTTATTTTAAAGCCTTCCACTTCTATTTCTACGGGTGTACTTAATCCTATGTTAGTAGTCTGTTTTTTAAAGGCTTCATTCTCAATGGAAAGGTGTTGAGAACCTAATCTTGGCTTCTCTCCTAAATTCTAAAGCATCTTCTTTTCGTTGCATGCCACAAGTTCATATATTCGGTCGTTACTATTAGATAAGATTATTCTTGTCATCTCCTTTTCCGATTTAGCTAGCTACATAAAGAGTTTTCATGTCCACTGTTTATTTAACTAAGCCATATTAATTCACAGTTGAATGTAATGTTTGCAGGAAATGATCTTCCGAGGAACTGATACTGTAGCCATCCTCCTCGAGTGGATTCTTGCCAGAATGGTTCTTCACCCAGAAATCCAAACTAAAGTCCAGGCCGAAATTGATAACGCTGTTGGTGGTTCGGTGCGCGTATCAGATTCTGATATTATCAAGCTACCGTACCTTCAAGCTGTGGTCAAGGAAGCTCTCCGTGTGCACCCTCCTGGCCCTCTCCTCTCATGGGCTCGCCTCGCAATCCATGATGTCCATGTCGGTGAGCACTTCGTTCCAGCTGGAACCACTGCAATGGTGAACATGTGGGCGATTACCCATGACGAGAACATCTGGTCGGAGCCTAACGAGTTCAAGCCCGAGCGGTTCCTCCAGGAAGATGTGCCCATAATGGGTTCTGATCTCAGGCTAGCCCCCTTCGGTTCTGGCAGAAGGGTATGCCCCGGAAAGGCCATGGGATTGGCGACTGTTCACCTTTGGCTGGCTCAGCTGCTTCAGGAGTACAAATGGCTGCCTTCAGGTGATGTTGTCGACTTGACTGAGTGTTTGAAGATGTCAATGGAGATGAAGACCCCTTTGGTGTGCAGGGTGGTGCCGAGAATCTGAATTGAACCACTTGTCTGTTTTGCTTGCCAGTTCGGAATATTAATCTATAGCTAGTGGGTCTCTGGACAGACAGGAATGGATGTGTCCATGATTTTGCAGTCTTTGATAGGTCTGTCGAGATGCCTCTCTTGTATCTTTCTTGTTACTTACGTCTCTGTTTTCTGACTGTCAGCTACATCTTGAAGTCAGCTTCAGGTCTCTCGTAGGTTCTTGTTGTTAGTGGAGAAACAGTTTTTTCTTTTAGTTCGATGTAATGTTTTACATGGGATCTATCTCGTCTGTGATACTGTATTTACCTTTGGCTGTATTTATAAATATGAACGTACAAGTTATGTGTCTCCTTTAATTTTCTTGATGAGTTCTCACTGCAGCTTTCCATGCAAAGGGGGGTTTTATATATTTGGTAGAAGATGCACCGGGGTACTGGTTTTTGTTTATTGCCACCTTTCTCTTTGTTGAAGGTTGGGTTAGGTATAGGGAGTTTCCTCTCTGTTGGCCTTTTCTTTTTAATTCTGGTCTTTGCCGACAGATTATATACATTTTATGTGTGGTTTGAGAGGGCACTGAGCCCCACTTGCATTCTCAGGAAGTTCACATTTGCTTCTAACTTAATTTATTTCTCATGGGAATTGAAGTGAAGTGGCTTTCAGGGTGGTGGAAGGTATTCTCCTCTTTAACTCATGTGAAGCTTCATCTCAGCCACCAAGCAAGAAGCTCACGAAAGCAGGTTGAAAAGTGTGTATAGCTCCCTTAATTTGGAATCTCTTCTTCTTACCAGTCTAATCTACAGTCATTGGTTAGACTCTTCTTTATTCTTCACATGCCTACAAGCCCTTTTATCCTAATGCTAAAGCTTTAAGAAGCATGCTCATTTTATACTTTTTTCTTTAGGATGCGTCCCGCGTCTTTGTTTATTTGTCGATCAAAAGAGCTCCTCTTCTCATCTGCACATGATTGGAGAATAAGAACCCACACCAACTATGCATTTCGAAATTGCTTTCTTTTGGGATCCAAATCTCTCATAGAATATTTGGACCTCTAGAAAGCTTCTCTCCTTTTATCCTCCCCTCAAAGGAAGGGGTGAACATGAAGATGATCGTTGAATATCCAATCTTTCTTATTTTCTGCAACTTGCTTTTCTTTATGGTTCTCTTTCTTCTTTTTGCTGATTCTCAGCACTGCCCAGATATATTCGTTGCATCTCATGTATGTGGAGATCATGGGTGTGTGGTAAACTAAAAGCAAGAAAATATCTGGAAGCATCTCCCATTGTTCTCTGACCCATTATATGCTTGCATTGGAAAAGGTTGGGTAAGGGGGGGAGATATCAGATATCTGTTGCCTCTGGACATCATATGATATACATTGAGATAGTGGATTTGAAATGATATTCTTTTGACCTGCAACTGGGTTTGGGTTTCACTCACTTTGGTGAAACCCTCTCCTTAACTTTTATGTTTTCACCTTCAGTGAAATGGGTCCCTTTGGTTTGATATCAAGCATGTGAGTGTTTTGATCATCATCATATGGTACTCTGAGAACCATTTTGCCCCCATCATGCCGGGCCTCTTTTGTATGTGCCGTGTGTCTATCATCTTTAGCATCCAGAATCTGCTCTTAGTCCACCTCTCCTAACAAGTACTACCACTAAGGGGGTGTGCTGTGCATATCAGTGACATGATATGCGTCAAATTATTTCTTTGAAAGGGTTTGTGTTTTTTGTAATTTATTTTTGTTTTACTTTTTCTTTTTAGCTATATGCGTCTACTTAAATCAAATTCTCAGGGCTCCACAAAAATTATTTTAAGGTTTTAGGGTGTAGGGTTTTGTTTTATTAATGTTTACAGGTTTTGATTTGGAGAGAAACATTCTGCTTAAAAGGTAGGAAGTTATACCTCTGCAACTTCGTTCAGAGTCTCCTGTGAATGGAGTAGGTCATGATAAAGCTTAAGAAAAAGAGAGTTGGCCTGCTGCTCCTATCCTCTCTACCCCCAGAAACAAACAGAGTTGGATTTTTTTTTTTTTTTTTTTTTTTTTTTTTTTTTTTTTCTGGAAATGGAGAAAGTGTTGGAATAAAGAGGAGGATGAAAACGAAACCTTAAAATGCAGTAGGATCAAGACCAAAGCATTGTTAGCCACTTTTAAAGAAGGGAATCCCCCCAACATTCTTCTATTCTTTTACAGCCTTAATGTGTGCGGTTGGGGTGATTTGGAAAGCCATAGTGGTCATAAAAGCTCACTTAGCGTGATTCTTGAGCTCAAGTTTTCTATTGTTTCCTTCAAAGTTCCACACCTAATCTTGCACAATGGAAAGAAACAAGTAGGTGGATAGTTTCAGAGGATAATTTATTAGTGCTCCTTGAATACTGATTGGTGCTTTTAACTGCCGCCATCTAGGTCTGAGTGTGATTGGCAGGAAAAGTCCGTGTACTAAAGCTTAAAAAAAAAAAAAAAATGTCCTTGCTCGTCCATTTTTCCTTCCATCCATGAACCATCCAGTGTGTGTGGATGAAGGTTTGAAGAATTGAAGCAGCTGTGTCTCTTTTTTTGTTTTTTTAGCTTTGAATTCACGGTTCGGGGACAAAAGCATATAAAAAACTACTACATATATCACCTTTAGATCTTCAGAATCAGATATATATCTCAGTCAGAATGTAGGCATATATATATATACTATCAGTCAGAATGTTAGTAAAACTCTCGGCGTTTTTGCTGTTGGAAGAAACTGTTTTCTCGAATTTATTCATAGCAATCGTGCTATTCTAATCCAATAGTACTGGTGTTTCCAATCCCAGTTTGGGTCCGAAATTGAGAAGCATGTATAAAAAACTGCATTAGAAACTTAATTACCTGGTGCATTCAGTCTGATTCACATTCGGAAACTGTGTCTTCTTGTGTCCTGACCATGAATGTGATTGGAACTTAAAAAGAGACCTCAAGAATCCTGCAAGCTCTCAAAATCCAAATAAAGAATAGCCTAAGTTGGGTTGGCGCATTCCTTTCTTGAGAGAGTAAGTCTTGCAACTGAGGAATAGTCTCAGTTTGGGAAGGAGGGTCTGTGATATTTTCTTAGTGGGGTTTGTTGTTTTAAGGGGGTTGGGGGGACTGGGACTACAAGACTCTGCAATTTCCATCCAACTTTATAATTGAAGCAAAACGGGAACGTGGACGTGAAGCTATAGGCTTAAATGGCCATTGAAGACTTCAAATATGAAATGGTGCAGTACGTTCACACCTGTGACGGATGTATTTATTATAATTGGTCTTTGAAAGTTGAAACATGGGGAGAAGAAATGCCTCCTTTTTGTGCTGGGGAATTTGGGTTTAGAGGAAATTTCCCTCCCCAAACCGTTGATTAGTTGTGACACGTCGAGGAAACGTAGTAAATTGTACATTTTCAAAATTTTATATTTATATAATAATATACATAAATAAAATAAATATTACTTGATTCCATTCACTGAACGAGCAAAAGATGAAAATAGAACTTAAGTATTCGTATCAATGTTTTAAAAACCGAACCGGCCATCAAACCTGCACTATGTTCGGTTTTGGTCGAACCTGATTAGACCGGGTTGGACCAATGGTTCAACCATTGAATATTATCCTCTACACTTTATAAATATGTTATATTTTTATAGGTAAAAAGACAAAATTAATGTTGATTACAGAGAACTGGGCCGAGTCAATAAGAACCGGATTTGCCTCCGGTTCTGGTTCAACTGGGTTGGACCGGCCGGTCCGGTTCGGTTTATAAAACAGTGATTCATATGGACTTTTAATTTAATAAGGGCAAATGGATGATGAATACATAAAAAATATCTGACCTTATCACATACATGCAAGTACGGATGTTTTTGTTCATATCCATTCTGGAGCAAAATATTGACAGTTGACCCCACCCTTTATTTGGCTAATGTGACTCATCTATGCATTGAACTAGTTGATTTGATCAAGCAGTGAGCTTAGTCAGACCTGATATGAGGCGAGATGGTGGCGTCTCCTCGGCCATCACTGCTGCTCATCATCCCTCCTTGGATTCGAGCTTCCCTGACGCCTTCAGTGCCAGATTTCCTCGTTGATCCAGATTCCACTCCCACGGATGAGCTCATCATGAGAATCCACATGATTTGCTGCACCACGGCAACGGTAGAAAAACTTTGGGAATCTGAAGCCCTTGATGACACAGGGTTACCCTGGACCTTAACACGGCTTCACTAATGCATTTCCTCAGCAAGTTACGATTTTTATCAAGTCTATGGATGATCAACTCTTTCGTTCATTTGTTCATTATTCTTTTGAATGATGATTATGTCCTCTTACATAAAAAAAAAAAAAAAAAGAGGAAGAAACTAGAGTAAGAAACTGAAATTAATGTGGTGATACCGGAGTTTTTCAGGGCTTTTCTCAACGCAAAAGGGTGAGGTCCACGACCCAACTGAGAAGATTTCTTGATCATAAAGAGCTAGAAGACTGTGTTCAACAATACAGGACATCAAACTTTTTTCATATCAAACGGCAATTGGTGTCTTCTTAGCTGCAACTGGTGAGTAGAAAGATTTGAGGACAATTTTGCAAGAAAAAAGAACGCATATGATATAATATATAAGAAAAGAAAAAGGTGCAGAAACGTCCTATGTCACTACTATTGGCTGGTCTATTACATTAACAAAACTGGAATCTCCTACTACAACTGAGAAACCACCAACACAACCATGTCTACAACAAACTCCAAGATCATCTCCCCATTTAGGAGAAATGCGGGCTCAAAATCTCCATCTCTGTGATAGTCAAAAAGAAAACCAGGTGAAGGCCCCCAAGCAGTAAAAGGCAGAAAACCTTTCTCAACGGGTCAATGCGCTTTGCATGGCCTGCACTCCTTCCTCAGACCACTTGTTTGTTTGGATGGTGCTTGTGACATTTGCAATGTTACTCTACACAAAAAGAAATAACAGAGCAATATTTAGAGGCAGAATTACAGAAAGAAACAGGAAAGGTAAATAACTATAATTAATTTTGGTAAAGGCTTGAATTGAAATGGCCAAATTCCATACATGCATGTGTAGAAGGTCGCTCGCTCATCCAAGTGGCTTTCACCAACATAATTCAAATGGAAACAAAATGCAAAAACCCAAATTACACATGGGGAAGTTGAAATGTTACCCTCCACATTCCAAGTTTCGATCTGAGAGTGTTCCAGTGCTCCATTCCGAAAACGCGCTCAGTGCATCGGCTGGATATCAAATGCAAACAAGATCAAGAAAAAAAATCTTTGAGCCTGCATCAATACCAATATTGGCATGCTCAAAATGACAACTTCAGAGTAAAGTTAATCTCCCTGACAGATGCTTTTTAATTAGTGAGCTCTTCCGTAACAGAAAAAAGTAAATGGGATTTCAAGAAAAGATATCTCCATAAAGAAGTTGCACGAGAAACCCAATTTGTTTCATTAAAAGTGAAAGCTCTGAGTGGAGATAAAAGTTTTAAGTGATAACTGTATGCCAAATTAAAAAGACCCTTAAGTCACTTACGAACAGCATCACCTCATTTGCATTTGGTCTGTAGAATTAGAAACAAAGCCATTTGCATTTACATAAACTATGTCAGATACATGGCATTTTGATGGTTCTTTAAAACCATAAAATACCAGTGCTCATACAACTTACACTCATAGAAGGCAAGTGTCTGTGTAATTAATCCATGATTTTTTTTTATTCTTCAATGGTGAAACCCCTTACCCTAGTAAAACTTGAACTCAATACCTCACAGTAGAAAAACTCCAATGTGGACCATTGAGCCAAAAGCCCAGTTAAAGCCAAGAAATTGTTGAGATTAATCTCAAATATACATAATCTCTTAGATGCTACAAAACCAATAGTTAATACATTCTGCCTTGAACTTCTAAGAAGAATGTATAAAACAGATCAATCATATCACGGTCCTGCTCAACAAGCTGCTTTAGTTTTTATTGTTGAATGATAATATCTTTGGTTTAAATAGTATCTTCAGACATAATGAAAAGAAAGACTACAGGAAGAATTACCTCACAATTACATTCTGATTCATCTGATCCATCTTACAGTCAAGCAGCTTTGCAGTTATTGCTTTAACAATCCATAACTCAACCTCATCATCTGTAATCTGTTGTTAACCAAAGAGTAAATAAGGTTTAAAGGATAATGCTTCCTCCAAAAAAAAGGTTTATAAAAAACAATAGGAATAGCAAAAAAAAGAAAACGAAAACAAAAACAAACCATACACGGAGAGTATCCTTAATGGAAGCATATGGGATTTCACCAGATTCATCCGTCCCCAGATCAGCTAATGACATTAATCTCATCTTTGTTATACAGTCCTCATGGACCAAACCTACAGATTTTTTTACATATAGTCATAAACTATTTTGAAAAGTGAAAAGAATAATACGGATGATGATTAATAACTCATACCATAACTTTTCAGTAAAGTAGAGTTTGCAGCTTGGAAATCTAAGTAAGCATCCAGCCTCTGTGTTAGGAAAATCTTCAGAAGCTGATATACTAAAGCATACTTGGCATCTTTTTCTAATTGTGCAACAGCGGGCATTTCCAGCAAATCACACTGCACGAAGCAGAAAATATAAGAGCACTACTCTTTCAAGAAATAGTACATGCATCTATAGACCTCTAAGAGCTCCTTACAATATGAGAAATGTCACAATCTTTCCAATTTATCATAAAATCAACTTTAGGCCTTTTCCTTAAAGTGATTAGAGTTATTCAGGAGTGTGAGAGTGACAAAAAACATGACTGTGAGTGTGAGTGTGTTAGGGTTGAGTACCTCTCACAAACTATAGACTTCCTATAACAGATGCAATTTGCAGAAGAACAAGAACACCTCAGACAGCCAAATAACCAAAGATAGCAATCGCTATCACTTTCTATGCTAGATCACATTTCTTAGACATTTTTATTAAACTAAATCCATGATATGAGGTCTCCATGGAATCAAGAAAGGAAATGATACCATGTGTAAAGAAGAACTAAAGAACTATATTTCTGAATGAACAAATGGTCCTCCCTCCCTCTCTCTAAATAATTCCTCTCACATTCTAAAGAATTCCTCTCTCTAAAAAATCTCTCTAAAGAATCCCTCTCTCAAAAATAAATAAATAAATATATTTTCTAAGTACACAAAAAGAAGCACAAGGCCAAGTACATAAAAGAAGATTGTCCAGGAGATATGGGAATTATAATTACAAGAAATGCCATCAACATGTACATTTTGATGCCATCAATATGTATGTTTTTAATTTCCTAAAAAAAAAAATATGCATGTTTTTAATGCGATGTGCATTTTGATGCCATCAACATGTACATTTTGATGCGTTCAACGTGTATGCTTTTCCAACCACTACTAGAAGTTCAGACGTACCTGAAACATGTCAGGAGCCTTCACAAATTCTATAATGGCCCGGACTGCTTCTTCCTTAGCCTCACTCATGGTATATGCATCCTCCCCAGAGAAAGTTGCCAAGTATTTTGTCAGAAAATTGAATGAATCCTTTCCTGTGCTGCAAGTCAACAAAGAGATTATACATAAGAGCCAAAACTGATTATCCTTGAAAATTAATCTAAATGTTTTCAAACTAATGCAAATTATTCCAAAATAAATTTCAGAAATGATCCCTGGCTCCTATGCACAAGATCATCCTGGTCTGCTTCAGTGAAGAAAGGGATCTCTCACCATTCATCTTTTAAACAATAACTAGCATGTTTATGGGTAGGAGAGAAAAATTAAGAAGAGTTCAGTAGGTATTAACAGGCACAGGAAAACAAAGGGTTTAACTTCTCCTGACATGTGGGCCATCAACAGTTAGCAGAGTTCTTAGATGATGTTGCATCAAAGAATCTCAAGCATCAGGTGGGAGGGGATTTTTCATTGCACAGGCACCAGTGTTTAATTATATCTTTCCTCCTTTCTTATCATCAATGTTGTCAAAAATAACTTTCCTTTTAAATTAGATGAAAAGGAATTTCATATACAGAATAAAGAAAATTTTCAAAAAAAATACAGAGAAATGTCGGATAAATTTTTTCTATAAATATGTCTTATCTCCTTTCAATATATATATTGTTTCCTATACATATTCAAAGGATCAAAACCCAAGCCTCAACTCATAAGATTCTACCCTTGGCCTTCCCATTTAATTTCTCTTCCATTCTCTCATAAAAGAGTCTACTCCTTATACCATTAATTTGTTTCCTCTTTATTTCTGCTAATAAATCTTTTTTATTCAAGTTAAGATAAAGCATCTTTTTAAGAAAGATGGCAAATTATAAAAAAAAAATTCTTTCCAAAGTTGCAACTTGTGTTATCATGGTCAATAGCCTTAATGGAAAGAAGAATAACAGGATACATGGATGTTTTACTGTAAGCCAGTTATAATCATTACACATGCACAGGGTTCACTGATAACCCTGTGTTGAACTATGCTTCCTTTAGTTTAACTGCAAAACTCTCGTTTGCAGCCCAGAATTCCTACAGTTTGACTTCAGTGACAATTAGACTCCGTCAATGTTATCTGCATATACCATTTCTTCTATGAGAGAGAAGGGGCTAAATTAAACACATTGCATCAGCAAAAAAAATTACCTCTTATTTTCTCTCAAGATATTATAAATTGTGAGGAAGAGTTCTCTCTGCTCCAAAGTTCCAACATTCCACTCCTTCAAGAAATCATCCATATTCTTGAAAGAGGGTATTATGTGCTCGGGGACTTTAGCATTGACTGCGAAATGAAGGGCTTTAGTGTAAACCAAATATCGGCTGTATGGGTTTTCCAATAGGTTGTACAGATTAAACAAGCTGCATCAAGGAAAGAATATGTCAGATGGAGGAACAAGGGCAGTGTAACTTACAGGATAAAGATTATAGTATTACATCTTTAAACGCAATGCAGGTTTGTCATTTGGCTGCTGAGTGATCCTTGCAGAAATAAACTTTGCCATCTCTAGGGCCTCATCCAAAGACTGAGCTTTTGTGACAAGATTGCAGATAACAGTAAAGATGCACTCCAGGTCTGAAGACCACAATCACAAATTACAAGCTCTAGTTAGCTCTAGTTAATCCATGTAATTAACACCAACACAATGCATACTTGTAGATAAATAGGGTCATTATTCAGAAAGGTATGCTCTACCCTCTCATCTTGTGAGATAACATTTAGTTCCAATGGCTTCAAAACGATGAAATAAGAATTATTAGAATCCCTGAAGCACCAAGCACATCCTTGGCTTTTTTACTTCCATCCAAGTTTTCCACAAAGGAGCAAAGAATAAAACCTCAAAAGTGCCAATGTTTTTACACAATCCATGAGCTTCCCAAGACTAATAGCTACCGACTGCTAAGGAATTAGCTAGATATGCAACAGCTGTCAAAAAAATGTTGCCCAAGAAATGTACCAAAGAAAACCAACCATTTGGCAGATGTAAATATTTCACCACAAAAATAACTGAAGAAAAAATGCAGGGTAAGAGAAATGCTACCTTTCTCTGGAACCCTTGAAAATACAAGTTCTGCTGATGTGACCATCAGAGAAACCAGATCCAGCCATCTACCCATCACCATGCAATCTTGCGCTTCAACATATAATGTAGTGACCTGAGGCTCCGCAACCTGTCAAGGTAAAACGCTATGCTATATTAACCCGCTTTAGCCTTTAAGCATAAGTCCACCAAGTGAAACGGATACAGCCAAACGGTACAAGATTTAGACCTCTTATGGATAAAGTAAATTGAATCTTTCGGCTTCTATTTTAAAGAAGCAAAAATGGTGCACCCGAGGATACCAGTTCATACACAATTAGTACACGACCGACCTGTTTTTTTCAGCGTAATGCAGTTTGATACACAGAAGCACCGAAACCAGCAAGCAAAACAAAAAATCTAAAGCGGAAGTTTAAACATATGCCCAATTGAACCATCCCTATTTTATCGTCTTAAAAACATACACACATAGTTTACAGGATACAGAACTCGAGTACCTCCGGTCCGGCCTCGGCCCACGCGAGCTCACCCGTGAAACGAACGACGGCGAGTGCCGGGTCCTCCTCCGAAATAGGCACAATCGTCGTCATGTTGACAAGCAGAAACTAGGGCGAGAATGGAAGACCTGGGCAGAGGAATGAAAATGCTAAGCCGGTAAGCCCTGGCCTCCGAGCTCTGCCTTCGAGAAGTTGATAGAACTGAACCCCTTTCACCGCCCACGAGTTAGGTTTTTGGAGGCGCACTACATTAGGAGGGGCACCGAGTCGAGTTAAAGCGGAGGAACCGCTCCGATCCGACCCGACATCGACCCGGCCATAACCGAATTGCAAACCCAGTCAGAACTTAATTTATATTTTCAAGATAAGAAAATACATATTTCACGAACATTAGAAACTACACACTGCAAATTTAGTGGTAACCATATACCTCTTCTCCTTATCAACATACTGTGGGTTTTCCTCTGTCAAAGGAAACAAAAATATGTTATCATATAAAGAGTTATGATATTGACATTTATTTCAGTACTACTACTTTCAGTATTGTTTTTGTCCAAGGACATATTATTATTAGAAATAAACTTCGCCTTGAAATTTTAATTACATGAATAATTATATTCCCTCTGAAAATCATAAAAAATTAATTTTACTAGAGAAAGAGAAAAGAGAAACCCTAGATTTTCAACTCTTCCTTTCACACCAAGGCAGTCCGACCTAAAACTTAGGGTTACCATGCTCATGCTTGAGACAATGGATGAACACAGGCGCATCAAAGGGAACCATCACGTCCATTAGAGAAAGGGTTACATGTCTGGACTTTAACAGTTTCTTTACCATTTCGTCTCGGAAAAAAAAAAAAAAAAAAAAAAAAAAAAAATTTGCAGACGAGGGTTCAAACAAAGATGGTCCAGTCAATAAGGAAATAAAAGAGTGCTACATTTAGGATTCCACACTAAGAATTTGCAGCAGTATGTAAGTGGATATCCAAAAACCAAACTTTAAATAAAATGTGGCTGGCTACACAATGCGCTCCAACTCCCGGGCATAACTCAGGGTCTGGTTGATGAGTTGCAGTGATGGTATTTCCTTGCAAGGTGCCGTCTCTTTTGCCTTTTGGAAAATTACACTGCCATCCTTTATCTCCCACTCGGGGTGCTCCTGCAAGCGATCGACATAGACAAAAATTGAGCTAAACATTACTCATACAGAATAACAGATGTTACAAGTCTCGAATGTGAAAAGCAACTGTTCAAAATCACTAGAGCAGCCAAAATTGTCAAAGGTTATTCATATGTTTTGCTTCTGATCGACAGAAAAACATTCGCAGAAAAGTTTTTTTTTTTGAAAAGTTGATGTCGAAATAGTATTATATGAAGTTTAAAAAAGTAAGAAAAATCCAGATTCAGATCTACTTCTGGAAATTATTAAAGAAAAAGCAAAAAGAAGATTGTGGGAATGCCTTCAGCCTAGAACAAATGGACAGAAGAAGGGGTGGAAAGGTGAAATAATGGAACTAAAGGAAGCATAATCCACAGAAAAAGATGCAAATGAATAGGTAAGATATGCCATAAGGGGACTGAATGGAAAGCACAAACGAAAGATGAAGCTGCAACTACTCAATTACTGCATTTACCACTTCAATGTATTCAGCCAATTCTTGGTCAGAGGAGAACATCATGATCTGCTTGGCATCAGCAACAGAAAGGTAATCATACGCCTTTTCACTGCAACCACCAATTTCATCTCTGCAAGGAGAGCAGAAAATTATAACCCACAAGTCATATCCTCAGGAGTACGGCATAACATCAAGCATCCAAATTTGCATAGAATTACATCATCCAGCACAAATATGAACTATCACCTTACTGTCTTCGCAAGGAGATCCATGAAGTACACGTAAGTATCATGGGGAACGGTCTGCCTTGCACTCAACACACGGTTGTAAGCCCCTTCCATGAAGGACTGCTCCAACTCAACAGCATGCTTGATGTAAGGATTTTCTAGCGCACTTGCTGGAAGCAGCTCTAATTCAGTATGGAACTCTGCAATCCTATTTTGAACCAGAAGTCTCAAAAGATTCAGGCCCAGAATTGGATACTCTTGAGGTGAGGGTGGTATCAATCCACTGCTCCAGTAACAGGCAAAAGGAGAATTTGTAGTGAATAAAAACAGATTACAACAGTTCGAGTCAGGTAGCAAATAAAAGGATGAGAATTGCAGTAAATGCAAATAGTAAATCACTACCAGGTGTCAGTATAATAGGGTTTAAGCTGAAAGAAGTCCCTTTCAAAAGCATCTTGGTCTTCAGTTTTGACACTAAGAACAACGGCATGTTCATAGATTTCCCCTGCAGGTTCAACCACGAAAAACACTTACCACAAAATGAAAAATACATTCCAAACGATTAAAGAATAGATTAGCCACACATGCCTGAACTCTATAACTCGAGATCCTGCCCTTTCCAATTTCAATAGAAAACTTCACAAAGTTTAAACAAACAAAGAATGTGAAATGGAAACAGTTACCAAAGGCAGTCACATGAGAGGGATTAGACCCTAGTGTACAACACGACAAGGCCAATCATGCCTTGTAAGCATGCATCATGACAAACTAGTTGCTTCAAGGTGATAAGTGGGCCGACAAAAGTTTTTGCTCAGCTAGCAAACTCTCAAATGGCCACATCCTAATACAACAACTTCTGACAGCAATATATATATAAAATAGAGGGATCATGTCACACGTTCCAGAATCAATCAATAATTAGCAAAACATACATAAAAACCAATGCAATAATAGATTAGCCCCACATGCCTGAACTCTATATAATTTGAGATCCTGCCATTTCCAATTTCAATAGAACACTTTGCAGAGGATAAAACAAACAAAGAATGTGAAACGGAAACAGTCACCAAAGGCAGTCACATGATAGAGATTAAACCCTAGTGTACCACACGACATGGCCAATCAAGCCTTGTAAGCATGCGTCATGACAAATTAGTTGCTTCAATGTGATCAGTAGGCCCGCAAATTTTTTTCTGCTCAGCTAGCAAACTCGGTCAAATGGCCACAACAAGTTCAGGCTACATCCTAATACAACAAGTTTTGAGAGCTATATATATATATATTTTTTTTTTTTAGTGAAAGTTTAAGTGGTAATGGTGGTAATGACAATGACAGTGAGAATGACATTTATGGTTACACTCAAAACTTTATGAGAAAATATCTACTCGTACGTGTAGAGAATTTTCTCTACACTCACTTTTTAAAGAAGAAAAGGTAAGACATTATCATAAATGTTATATATATATATATATATATATTTTAGTGAAAGTTTAAGTGGTAATGGTGGTAATGACAATGACAGTGAGAATGACATTTATGGTTACACTCGAAACTTTATGAGAAAAGATCTACTCGTACGTGTAGAGAATTTTCTCTACACTCACTTTTTAAAGAAGAAAAGGTAAGACATTATCATAAATGTGAGGGGCATTTTAGTAAAAGTGAATAAAGCTCAAATCACTTTTACAAAATTGCCCCTCCTTTTTTCTTTAAAACTTGAGTGTAGAGAAGAGTAATCCCTCTCCCTCTCCCTCTCTCTCTCTCTCTCTCTCTCTCTTATATATATATATATATATATATATATATAGAATACAGGGATCATGTCACACATTCCAGAATCAATCAATAATTAGCAAAACATATTAATTTAGAATAAGTGGTCATCCCATAAGCACTAAAACTTCTACATCAGATTATATATTAAAAAAAAAACCAAAAACAAAAAGTCATTACTTCAACACACCCTCACCACAACTGCCCTCCCCCCCCCCTCAACCAACACACACACACTAAACAACATCAACAAAAACTATCATGTCTGTTACTTTTTCTTTTTTCCATATTTTGAAGATATATAGGATATATCGGTTCCAATATAATCAATAAAACCAGGAAAATATCATGATGCCAGAACATTACGTGCTAGAGTCAGCTCATGAACTGCATTAGCCGTTTTCTGGAATAGTGGTGGAAGACTAGGAAATTCCGTCAACAGCACCTGCAGGGTAATAAAATGTCCAAGCATGAAAAACTGAGACCACTCTGAAACATCATTGATAGAAAGGCAGTGATGTCTCAATTTGAAGAAAAAACAGGAACGATGAAAACTAGAAACTCAAAACTAAAAATTGACAGGATTAATCTAGTATAGAGGAAAAGGAATCTGGACCTCAATCCTTATAAACATAGCTTACACTATTTAAATTGAAACAGATGACTTGAACATTGGTCTATTATCATTTTGGAGATATTTATTATCCCATATGCTCAGGTTGATGTTATTTATTTTCTTATCTCAATTTTTTTAAAGTTAAAATGGATCAAATGTTGGGTTCATGAAACCTCCACATAAGCTTGTATTGGAAAATATTCTGCCTTCACGAATTGCCAGTACAAATAGGTCCCATCAGCATAATGGGTGCTTAAAGGAAGAGGAAACTTCTCAGTTCCAAATGCAAACATAATGGAATAAACATGATGTTCCACACGTTTTCCGGTATTCTACATATTCATATCCCAACACACATATAGCTTAAAGGCACACATGCGTCTGGAGTCAAGAGAAGGTGATAGAGTGATTGGATCATACCTTGAGCTGTGAAAGGAGTCTTCTGCAGGTATCAAAATCACTGCGGACAAATGCTGCTTTAAATCGTTCAAAGATCTGAGAAACTTCAGTGAGCTTTGGATCCATTGCTAGTGACCTAGAATATATGAGACACATTAAAACACACATATTTTACAGCCAGCCCCAGACCATAAGTTAAAGGCCTCAAGTAACCACAACAGGTTAGTCCCTGATGAAAGTTCGATTCCTCCAACTAGCTCTCATAAACCAAAAAACTCCAAAAGAGAGGATGCACAGTTACACATTCTGCAAACACTAACATATGTCGCTTCAAAGCCCATTAATATACTGCAAGTGGGAAACATCGATTCCATTGGCTTCTCAAACTAGAATCATACTGCCCTTTCTCTTTTGTGTTGTCTATTCTTTATTATTTCAAGATAGCATCGCTCCCCAATTATTTCCACATTGTTCGGGAGAAAAGCAACAGAGTTTCATACTAATTTTTTTCTTCTATTTTTTCCAGAAAACAGAATAGCAACTCTAGCAAGATTTCTCCAGGAAGTATTTCAACAGCAGCTAAAACTGCTAAATATTTATCACCAGACCACGACCTTATTTGCCCAGATTGAATTTGACGACGAAAAATTCTCAACTTGCATCACATGTTAAAATTGATAATAGAATGTACTGGACATTGACACCCACAGTATGTGCACACCACCTTGAATTAACGACGAACAAGCAATAAATAATATATAAAGCTATATCAATAGTTTTTCCCTTCCTAAGATTGGGATTATGTGTCGCATATTTTGGGGTCCAATGATATATATATAGAGAGAGAACCGGAATTTTTAGGGCCTCATTCTAACAGTCCCAAGGCGGTAAATAAGGTCCTTTGTTTTAACAACAAAAAAGGGTCTTGTACTAGATTGCTGGAGTCCTGATTATCCACGAGCTCAACCTTCTCCATTTAACAGTCATTCGGACGTTAAACGGAAACAAGAGACACGACCACTATTCTACCCATTGACACTGCCAACAGATGTTCTTTCCAAGATGAGAGAGCTAGGGAGAGAGAAAAGTACCTGCGGTGGAGGTGTCGAGACAGTAAAGCGACGGAATCTAGCTCGAGAGAAGGAACGTCTCCTCTGGCTCTTTCGCAGCGGAGGTAGGGCAATGGCCGAGAGACAGCTCTCTCAATTTTTCTCTCGCGTCTTTGATTCCAAGCAGCAGACCGAAGCTTTTGAGTCCTTTCTTTTTCTTTCTTTCAATTTCTGCTCTGCGAAACAAGTCCGTCGAAAGCCTACTTTGGTAAAGATAAAAAAATAAAAATAAAATAATGAGAAATTGGTAAGACAATGGGCATTGAGGCCCTTTCCAGCGAGCCCGGATCCGCTTGCCAAATTGCAGCGTGGAAACCCGTCCCCGCCCCATGAAAAATCGGGGAAACCGGTTCCGGTGAAAACCCGTCCCCGTAAAAACTCACCCCCGCAAAAACCCGCCCCGCGGGTTTGATTTGTAAACCCGTCCTGCCCTGCGGGCAAAAAACTCACCCCGTACCCGCAAAAACCCGACCCGCCCCGACCCGCCCCAATACGCCACTTTTTATCTGCAATGAACAGTACTAATTGCTTTATTTAATTTCTGATAAAAAAAATAATCGATATAAATATTGATGATCTTTCCCTTTTTTTTTTGCAATGAAATGTTACTGGACTTGTTGGAGGGGCCTCACTTATTTGTTATATATCACTACATCCTAAATTGAAGGGAATCAGTGGTAAATACTTCACAACCGATTGCAAAGAAATAGCTCCTTCCAAGTATGCTATCGATGAGCACCTCAGCGAGAGGCTTTGGAACTTCAGCCAAGAGCTTATTGGGAACATTAAGAAGCCATGACTAAAAACTATACATGCAACTAAATGATATCATTATAAAATATAGAATGAGGTTAATACCTACAAAAACCCACTCCAAGAACAAGGTAGAACAAATGGACGTTTCGAGCAGACGATAAACATCACAGCAAAGGCCGAGCAGAAACGCAGAAAGAAGAAGAAGAAAATGGGACTTACTCATGCAAGAGGATACTTGATTTGGTGCCAATTTAGAGTCGATTTGGCTGATTTGGAGTCAATTTGGCGCCGATTTGGAGTCGATTTGGCACCGATTTGGAGTCAATTTAGTGTTGAGTTGGTGAAGCCTCTTCTTTCTTGCTAAGAAAGCTTTCAATGATGACGAAATCTACCTTTAGAGAGGCAGAAATGAAGAATGAAGAGAGTCGGAGGCTCAGAGCGTGCGTCAGTCGGTTGAAAAATTGGGTAGAGGAAGAAGATCGATTTGGGGGAGAAGGGAGAACTTGAGGGAGCGCGGATCCGGTGGCCAAATTGTAGGTAGCCAAAGCGAATCACGGGGAGAACTTAGGTAGGGTTTTACGTTGTATTACATAATTACCCTCTAAAAGTTTTTTTTTTAACATAAGAATTAAGCTGGTCGGGTCGGGTTTTTGGGGCGAAACCCGTCCCCGCCTCGAACCCGTGATGGGTTTCACTCCGAAATACCAAACCCGCCCCGCGGGGTAAAAATATAAACCCGAACCCGCTTAAAGCTGGTCGGGTCGGGGCGGGTTCCCCGTTAAATGGAACCCGTTGCCAACCCTAGGGATTTGGGAACAACGTTAAATTCGTGAATTATATGATAAAAATTTTAGTCTGTTTAACTTCATAGTGTGTTCTTAAATCTCCGCAAAACCCTTCTCTGTCGGAGTTCAAAATCCTTGTTATCGTTAGAATTGAGCAGACGTTGAGCCGCCATGGCACCAGAGGAAGGAAAGACGAAGAAGAATAAGAAGGCGACTGTTAAACCCATGGCAGGGGAAGGGAAGAAGAAGAAGAAGAAAGAAAAGGATGAATCCATTGAGGAGAAGGGTAGTAGTATTGTGAAAGAGGATTATCAAGACAAGGAGACGAAGGAGAAGATGAAAGGGGAGAAGATTTCGCATGAGAACACGAAGAAGAAGAAGAAGAAGAAGAAGGGGAGGAAGATGGAGAAGGATACGGGTATTGCGATCCGAGCTCATGGTGATAACAGCCACGGTGACGATGTCATCACTGACCCCCGTTTCGCTGATGTGCAATATGATCCTCGATTTCAGCGGATGCCGAAACAGAAGATGAAGGTTCCTATTGACTCTCGCTTCACTCGTATTTTCTCGGACAGGAACTTCTCTTCCTCGTCTGCGCCTTTGGATAAAAGGGGTAAACCCAGAAATAATGCAGCAGAAAACCCTCTTCTTCGTTACTATTATCCGGAAAAGGAGGAAGAAGAGAATAAGGGAGTGCAGAATGACAGCGGGCGTTCTTCATCTGATGACTCTTCGTCGGACTCTGACTCGAGCGAGTCCGAAGCACGGGTTGCTGATGATTTTCGTGCGTCGGCGAGTGAGACATCCTCGTCAACTTCTAGTGATGAGGATGAAGATGTGGAAGGGCTTTATTCGGATGCGGACCTGCCTTCAGAGAAGGTAACTTGGGAGAATTTATGTCAATTGTGTTTCGTGCAAGCGACCTTAAAGATGTTTAATTTTCATTTTCTGATGATTTCTATGTGAGATACGAAAATTATTTGGTAAAAAAAAATCAGCTAAATAGAAATAATATTTCAATAAGCTGATGATGTTTATTAATTAAAGGGATTGGCTTCCCCGAGGTGCTAAAAATTTATATATTTATGTTATTCTAGCTTTCCACATTCCTGAACTTTAACGAATAGGAGCATTGATGATGCAAAATATAATTTTTGTGAAGGATTGATAGGGAGTTATTATCTTAGCAAACATTATTTGGAATGTTATGGAGCCTCGCCGTGTTCTCAGCTTTGATGCTAACATTATTTGGAATATTTCAAAGCTTCACCGTGTTCTCAGCTTTGATGCTTGCTGACTTAGATTGCTTTGATAATGTCAAAAGTTAACATTGTTATGTCTGCATTGTTAGAGTAACAAGTTTTGGAGGTAAGAGTAGAGATTTTTGGAGTTTCAAACTAAAGCCCTGGAGGAGGTTATTCATACTACTCATGAGTCTTGGGAAATTGACATTTAAATCATTTTGACCCTTTTTATTATGTGATTTGGGGTTTTTATTTTTCTGTTGGTATGTTAACTGATGATCTTTTGTAGTCGGTTTGTAGTTGGTGTGATAGACTTTCTGAGTATCAGTGGGTGCAGTTATTTTTTTGCTTATGTTCCGTTTTTGTTCATTTACTATGTGTAGACATAGGATGTCATGCTTCAACTGAGTATGCCTGACTGTTCTTTTGTGGACTGGCTTTTGGCTTAATGCACATGGGGCATATTTTAATGTCAGTTATTGGGCCATTTCTCATGAGGGTATGGGATGCAGTATATTACTGCAACTCAGAGTTTGACTGGAAAATGTATCTAGGATAAGTTGTGATATTTTTTTGTACTATACATCTGTTATAGTTTTCTTGACTTGTTTGACATGTTGGTACAGGAACATGTACCATTAATTGAACAAGAAACTCGTAGACTTGCAATTGTTAATATGGACTGGAGTCATGTTAAGGTACGCAGCTTCAGCCCTTCTTTGTCTTTTTCTTTATGCCATTATGTTCAAATGGTGAGTTTTTATTAGATTCATAGAATGCATTTTCTGGATGTCATATTTAGTTCTTGTTCATTTTGATATACATTATAATAAGAAAGTGAGGTTTTACTTATCTTTTGATGACATTTGTAAATTCAAGGATTTTAGGAAATAGTGTTATTGGAATTATAGAACTGTCCAAGATTTGCTGAAATTCTGTTACTAGAATATGCATTTCTAGAATATAGATTTCTGGATACTCTGGAGTTACTCATTAGTGGGAGAGAAAAGAGAGGTAGTTCATGCCTCATTGTGTCACTGTTTCTGATAATGCATCAGTTGGATATGGTGTAATGTTGATTTGGCTGCTGCTGCTGCTGAAAGTAATCTGTTAAGTTTGCAAATTTGGGAATCAATCGTGAGACTGTTTAGTTTCATGTTGCTGACTTGAGGGTTTATATTATGTCTGGTGTCCTTGATTTTAAGTTTCACAACTATATGATGGTTTTTAAACAATTAGATTTGCTGATATTTTTCCTTTGGTATTTTGTAGGCTGTTGATCTTTATGTATTGTTGAGTTCATTTCTCCCTAAAGGAGGACAACTTTTGTCAGTGGCAATTTATCCATCTGAATTTGGTCTTCAGCGCATGGAGTATGAGGCCATACACGGACCTGCTGATATCTTTGATGATGAAGGGAACAGCGATGATGATGACACAGAGCTGGATAATGAAAAATTACGCAGTTATGAAAAGAGTAGGATGAGGTGTGAATTGAATATTTCTTTCTTCAGACCAGATTAGTGAATTTTTTAACATCTATCAGCAAATATGATGGTTACATTTGTATGCATCTAGTTTTTTTATTCTTCTTTATTCTTTTTTTTATGAAGTTTCACAAACTAGAGCTAATGCATGTTTTGTGCAAATACAGTTCACTTAAAGATCCGCCTCAATGTTAAATTTTTTCGCATGCTGTAGTGTTGGACCTCTAGAACTGTAATATCAGATTACCTTGGAAGCGAATCTTATGTTGAATGTTTCTGGTTTTGACTCATGTTAGAGGTTACCTTTCTTTTAGAAAAAATGTATTGATCGGTCTTAACACTCTTCATCACTTGTGGGTCCTATATGGCTCTTATATGTGGAAAATTTTGGTGGATCCCAATTGTAAGGACCCTAATTAGTATCTGCTGACCCTAACTAAAACCATGATAAAGTTGGCTTTAGGTCCATCTCAGAATGCCTAGCTGGAGTTATTAGCCCTTCTCTGTAGTTAATACGCGTAGGATCTTTTTAATCCTGGATGAATACAGGAGTATTTTAACAAGTACCTTTTCATATTTGTCTAATAATGCAAATTTTGTGGAGTATCTATTTGTTTGTAAAACTACTATTGATGATATGTAGTTTCCTTCTTTTCTTTTTGAATTGGGAAATGGAATTAGTAAAAATTAGATTAGTAAAAGGGTGACGACACTAAGGGAAGGGACTCCCCAGCTTCAAAGGCGGGCCTAGAACATCAGACTTAGCTGGACCATTAGCTAAATGATTAGCTGATCTGACAGTACGTTTCCAACTAACTTGATGGTGACAAAGAAATGATGGATTCATTATAACTATAATGAATTTTATGGCATTTTTTAGCATTTTTTATGTATGTTGGTGTGAGATGAATGATAAAAAAATGAGATAATGCAAGGTGATGGGTTTTGGTCTGTTAGAACTTTATTCTCGGATAGATCTTCTGAATTCTATTACTTACAGTATAATTTTGTAGTATAAAAGATTTCCAGAAGAATTCTAGAGCAAATATGTCTCCTTTTGTGAACTTGGGCAGTAGCTTAGTGGTCCCATAAGGAGTTATGCTGTGGGAGGTCTTGGGTTCATATCCTCACAGCTCCTATCTGCCATTTAAAAAAAAAAAAAAAAAAAAAAAGATGGTTGTTTGGTCTATTAAAAAAAAAAAAAGTTGTTTTTCAGTAGATGTTAGAAAGCTGAAAAGACAAACACAAACAAACTAAGAGGAATGAAGTTCATTAAGTCTTTTGTTTTTATTGTTTTTCTAGGAGAAGTGCTGTGAAGTTTTGAAGAGTTCCATGCTTTTCTAATGTTCTTTTTCATTGCTGGAGAGCAAGAATAGAAATCCATGGATTGAAGGTGTTCTTGAATGTTGGAATTCTCGTGACTGATAATTCTGGAGACACTAAAGCCAAAATGTGATAGCAAACAAACTTAAAACTTTAAATGTTTGTAATACAAGAATGCATATGTCTCCAAAGTGTTGTTTTGTGTAAATTTGTATTCTGCCAAATACTTTTTTTTTTTTTTTTTTTTTTATATGTTATTCAGTTTAATTTAAAGTATCCATCACAAGTTGTTAGTCAACCTAGAAAACATAGTTAACTTCAACAAAAAAAAAAAAAAAAAACATTGAAACATAGTAATGTTGAAAAGAATAACTATTCTCTTGTTGACTTATATTTCAATTCTATTTATCTGCTTAAGGACCAAGATATTTCCATCCACTTCTAGTATTAGCTATTGGTTTCCCAGTGATCAATGCTCTAAAAGCTAAAATATCTCATAAGTTGTATTTGGATGTTGGTTTACATTATTCTTGAAATTTTTTCTTTTTCCTGCTTATCATCATTGAGAGGCTTGATTAATTTTGCATTTTAAAAAAGCTTATCAGAACACTGCTGCTTCTAGTTTGCTTGATCATCATGGCAATTATTTGTGCCCATCACTTTATATTAAATTTACCATCATTTTTAATTGCTTCTTTAAGTTGTCATCAAACCTCATTCTTTTTAACCATATTTTCATATTCTTCAGGTACTTCTATGCTGTTGTTGAGTGTGATTCCAGTTCTACGGCAGACCACCTCTACAAAACTTGTGATGGGACTGAGTTTGAGAGAACATCTAATGTGTTAGATATGAGATTTATTCCTGATTCTATGGAGTTCAAACATCCTCCTCGTGATGCTGCAACAGAGGTAGTTCTTTCTTTGAGTGAAAAATAAAGTCATAGGCCCATATTTTTTCTTAGGTGTGCTAACTACTGTCATAAAATATTTTAGAACTTGCAATGTTAGAGAATTTGACCCTCTAAGGGGACTAGGTCTGGTCCAACCCAGTTCAACTGAGTTTTACTATCTGTTGAACTGTGCTATTGTCATTACAATATCATTTTATTTTTTCATTTTTTACAGCAGAAAGAGAATTAGTGGAAATTTGGCCGGAGGGGAGCTCTGTTCCTAGCCTGTTTGCCCATTCTAGGGTAGCAGGGGGGGAGCCGGGGAGGGGAGGGAGGGGAGGGGGGGGAAGGGGATGGGAGGGGAGGGGGGGGTGGGGGGAAGGGGGAGGGAGGGGAGGGGGGGAGGGGGAGGGGGCATGGAGGGGGGAGGAGGGGAAGGGGTGGGGGAGGGGGGGGAGGGGAGGGGAGGGGGGGTGGGTGGGGGAGGGGGGGGTGTGGGAGGGTGGGGGTGTGTGGGGTGGGAGGGGGGGGTGTGTGGGAGGGGGGGGAGGGTGGGGTGTGGGAGGGGGGGGGGGTGTGATCGGAGATGTGACTGATCAGATTGGTTCAGCGATAGATCTGACGGATTTGTCTGCGGTAGCCTAATTTTTGTCTTTGCTGGATTTTCTGTCTCTAACCTAGACAAGAGCCCTGAACTGGATGCCAGTCTGATCCGGGTTTTATAACACTTGTGACTTGCTTTTAGTTGAGCTGTGATTTGAGTCAGAATTAATTCAGTTTAGTTGGCTGACTACCCATATTTTTGCTATCAACTTTCATGAGCTCTTAAAAATCACTGTCAGGGAGCAATTTTTTTTTTTTCTTTTTTTTTGGTGGTGATGTTGATTTGTTTTTCTCCACCCTGCTTTTGGTTTTTATTTTTTTATTTTTTTGCTTTTCAATGAACCTCATCTCTGATCCCCTATCAGGTTCCTGCAACTTATGAAGCACTAGATTTTCATACTTCGGCATTGCAGCAGAGTAAAATTAATCTCACTTGGGACGAAGATGAACCACAACGTCAGAAAATCATGAAGAGGAGGTTCAATTCTGATCAGGTGAGCATATGAATCCGTCCAGAGTCCCCTCCATGTTGTTCCTTGAAAGAAAAGGAAAATATTAATGAGCTAACCTCCTTTGTTTTGATTAAGCAAATGCTTTATGTTACAAAAGGAATGGATATACTGAGGGTAATGTTTAAGGCAGTAACTGATGCTAAGAATTCCTGTCACCGCTCATGTGAGTTGTCTGATTGATAAGTTAATGGACCGGAAAGATATTATTCTAATTGTGGTGGGCCAATAGACATTCATGTCTTGTGTCATTTCCAGTACTTGTAATAGTAACTATGTCATGTGATGTTGATTAATTCTTCCCGGATGTTGATTGCAATTTAATTACCAAAATCATCATCTCCAGGGCAGATGACACTGAAGTTTCTTCACATTCTGTCTTCTTTCATCATCCTCTATTCTTTTGTAGAAGAACTTTGTGCATCTTATGCCTTCTCCATTTTTATCTTTGTGAATAACTTATTACTTTTTAAGATATTGACAGTGAGTTGTTTGATATTGGCAATCAAAGTTAGATGAACTGGAGTTTAAGGAGTTTTTGGCTTCAGATGATGATGAGACCGATGAAGACAATGAGGATATTGAGGAATCTAATGCATTGCCTGATGGCGAGAAACTCCAAAAGGCCAAAAAACGTGATAAGTATCTGGCTCTTGTTCAGTCTGGAGATGGATCCGATTCTGAACACAGTGATCTCAAAGATATGGAGGTTACTTTTAACACTGGTTTAGAAGACATTAGCAAGAAAATACTTGAGAAGAAAAAGAACAAGAAGGTGGAGACAGTCTGGGAGGCTTATCTTAGTAAAAGAAGTGAGAAAAGAAAAGCAAGGAAGAAAGGTGCCAAGGTATCATCTGATGATTATAGTAGTGATTCTGATAGAGAAACAGAAGTGCAATCTGATGCAGATGATTTCTTCATTGAGGAGCCTTCGGAATCTGAGAATAAAGTTTCTCATGCAAATAGTAAAAATGATATGTCCAAAAAGGCTAAACAAAGAAAAAAACAGAAAGATGGCAACGAGCGTGTTGGATTGGATAAAGAACAAGATGCTACAAGAGAAGAGCTTGAACTGTTGCTGGCTGATGAGCATGGTGTTGATCATGGAGTGAAAGGGTATAACATCAAAGCCAAGAAAGGAAAGGGGAAGAAGGCGAAGGAAATGATTTCAGAGGAAAAGCTTCCTAGCAAGGATATTGATGATCCACGTTTTTCAGCTTTGTTTACTTCTCCTCTCTTTGCTTTGGACCCCACGGATCCCCAATTTAAAAGGTATTATCATGGTCATGTTGTTCTGCCTTGCATATGTTTCATTATTTGGTTTTATCTGTGAAGTTTTACGGCATACAAAGTTGTCTAATGAAATCTGATAATTGGACCTGGTAAGGGTCTTTAGCAAGGTTCTGCCTGGGCTCCAGCATGCTCAAAAGAGTCATGGGTCTGTTGAATATTCACCTAGGAACTGCCAGTTATATTTCTATTTGCTTTTTTCTTTCCTTAAACTTTGTTGCTTCTTCAGTGATGTTGATTGTGCTACCACTTACCTCCTCCTATGCTCTGTATCTTTATCCTCTTTCTTAAGTGCTACACTGGATCCGTTCATGGTAGCTTTTAAGTGATTTTAGTCTTTCCTATTGGGTTCACTAGGTAACAGATTAAGCAAAAAGAGGATTTTGCATCATAAGCTAACTTGATTTGGGTTTCTGCAGGAGTGCAACTTATGCACGACAACTTCTGGAAAAGAGTAAAAAGGGTGGAGCACCATCAGAAACACAATATACTAGACCACCTGAAGAAACTCACCCTCCTCCTGAAGAGGATAAACAGTTGGATTTGGGTGGTTCCTCGAAAAAACATAAGCTCGAGCTCTCATCATTGGTTAGATCAGTTAAGAGGAAGGTTGGATCTTTGCGAAGTTGATAATCTCGGCTCAGTGAATTTGTTTGAAATAGTTGATGGATTTCCTTGATCACTGGAATCTAGTATCCTTCAGGATTGCGAATCTGAGGAAATCCCCAATGTGGAAGCTTGAGTTATCCAGCGTTTGACGTTGTTACCAAGCATAATATACTATGATGATCTAAATTCTTTATATATAGAAGAGGGGTGTGGATATAAAACTCTTTAAGAAGGACTTGATTGAATTTTATGCTTCATTAGTAACTATTTGTGAAACCTCATTTTGGAACTGGAGAATGGATGTTGCAGTAATTTTTGCCCTTTGCCAGTGGCCTTAGTAAATTAGTAATTCAGTATCCTCTCGGAAGCTGGTGATTACAGTTGAATAGATTCTGAATAATTTCTTCTAAAGTCTTCTAGCTGTTGTCTTTTATTTGTAGGTGAAACTGTAACTGGGTCCAATTACAGATTGTCTGATAATCCAGTTCCAAATAGGCAATGCTGTAGCGAGCCACATGGTTTTCATTATTGATATAAAACTACCGATATAGGCTGATTTGTAACTGTTTCCATAGTTAATTAAACAAAAAACATGGAGAGTTTTCGTTTACAGGAATCAGATCAGCATATACAAACAATAGAAATCTTAAGATGAGTAAGTATGACACAGTAATTGAAATAGGATTTGGAACTTAAGAGATACCTTCTTGTGTTACTAACGTTATTGACTACCAATATTTATGAAAAAGTAATTTATAAAAAAGATAACAGATCTTAGCATTTATAAAGCTGAACACTCTTAGCCTAGGTTTTCTAAAAGATCAGTAGAATAATTCGCTGACCGAGGAACATGATTCTAAATTACATTATGAGGTTGTGCTTCCCACGAAATTTCTCTAAAACAACCCAAAAAAGGGCAAGGTGGTGGTGGTCTCTTTCCTAGCCCATTTTATAATCACCTTCAATGATGGTTGGAAAAAATCCTCAGCTCTTTGCTATTAGAATACCATGCAACAGAGCTTGAACCTCGGCCTCTGAAGAATTTGTTGGAGATAGAGGACCATAAAACTCAAATAATCGTACCTCTTATCAATGATTCAATATTTTTAAATTATACATCCATGGTTCGATATTTAGGGATTTTTAATTCTCCCGTGATGATGTGGGGATTGGGTCAAATGCAAATTGTTTGCAGAATTTGCTCAATGCTTTTGGCCGAAGTATGATTTCGCTTAAGTTGTTTCTTGAACCTGAGATCATTGTAGATTGCTAGTCCTTGTTGTGTTCAACCTGCAAATGTCCATAATGAAGAGAATTTCAACTCAGTGACTCACTGCTGAATCCATGAGTTGTAATTCTCCCATTATCCAACTCGGTGACTCACTGGGTCGGGTGGGATTTATTGGATTGCATGCACAGCACGTGCCACGCGAGACAGAGCAGGTTTGAAACAGAATCTACTACCATAGATGTCTTCCTCCTCGGACAGATCCCAGACGTCCGATTTCTTTTCAGGCAACCCTACCCGTCAAATGGATTCCTGTAGGCGTTAGTATCAATTTCGTTCTGGGTCAGATGGATTAACGAGAAGTAGCTTCGTCCTCGTTCGTGTTCATTTTATTTATGAAATTTTTTATTTTTAATATTTTGGGTTCCTTTTTTGAGCTTGGCGGGGGAGGTGGCAGAGGCAGCGGCCATTTTGTTTACCTCATTTATTGTAACTTCCTTTTGTAATTACTCCATTTGGTGGATCTTCCTCTTCTCGTCGCCTTTGGGGATCGTCATTTCCATGTTATGTCATATTTACATACTAAGCAGAGGGGATTTCCATGACTGATGCAATATGAAAATCCTATTCAGTTGCAGGGAAAGAAAAAGCCTGTTTTTTTCATTTTCATTGTGACGCTGTTGTTTTAATCTTATCCTTAATTTTTTTTTTTTTTTTTACCCTCGCTTGGTCGGGCTGAGAATGAGGTGGGAGAAAGTTCAGGCTAATACGAGACCGCGGGAGACTCCAGAAGGGAAGAAATCGCCGGGGAGAATTGGAGGGATTTTGGGGCCCGGTAGGAGGTGGGGCCACACTTGCAACTCTGTCAAAGGAGGGAGGTTTCTGTATGTTTTTGGGGGATACGGCAAGGATAACTGCCAGACTAACGATGTTCACGTCTTTGATACATGTGGGTATTGAAAATGTTTTAGCTTTCGATGGAATGGCGTCTGAATGTCACTCTTCCCTGAGCTTGCTGTCTACTTGTTTTCTGCTTTTGTGTTTCTGATGCGTGTGCTTACGGTAAATTTGCATTTTTGAAAATCCTCCTCTTTACTGGGTTGCTTATGCGAAGCGTTCTGCTGGCTTCATGCGGTGAATTTACTGCTCTGGGGGGTGTCTCTGCTGCATTTACAATTTTAGTTTTAAAAGGGAAACAGCTTCTCTTTCATTCTCCATATTTGCGTCATTGTCACTCTTCGTTTCGGGAAAAATGTGTTATAGTTTTGGCACTTACGTTTAAATTCATTGCGATCTTTCCTTCATGTGGCGGTTTCTTTGGCCTTTGCCTTCTTTTCTCAATCCATCAAATTTGATGGTGGTCTCACTTCAATGTTTTATTATTTGTGTCTAGCTCGAAGTGAATATGGTTTAATTATTTCTGTCGCTATATATATGGTTAAAAATCACATATGTATGATGATCATTACTCGAGGTATGTGGAATCTTTGAATGCCCTTTTAACATTAAGCGCATTTTGTAATCATGTTTAGTTGGAGTAGTTAAGACTGCATCTTTTCTTAATCTCTCCTTTTTTATTGATGCTAATGAATCTCAGGTGGTGCTATTTGGATTTGCAATAAACCAAATACTGTATCTTAATTTCCTCAAAAAAAAAAAAATACTGTATCTTAGAATTTTCTGGTTTTCTGACTTTTTTTTGTTTTCTTAATCTTACAATTTCTTATGACATTTAAGCTTCCATTCTTAACTCAGGCTTCTTTAATCTATACAGAACAATTTTACTATAGTCTATTGGGCTGGAATGGACAATGAAACTATGCTCGTTGTCTGTGGTTATCTTACAGAATTATCCATGTTTTCCCCCACTGAACTAGCTTTACATGTCTATATTACATATATTACATACATACACCATGACATACGTATCCAATATTGAATAGTAAAGCATTTAGTGTATTGTTCAGTACCTTGACTACAGTGATAGGTACTAGGTTCCAAGCCTCACAGCTGTTTTGGGTGCTTTTGATGGCAAAAAAGGGGTTTCTAGAGTGCGGTACTGGGTTCCAGTCTCCTAAGTCAGAGTGTGTGTGTGTGTGTGTGTTCCAGTACTCCAAGCCTGTTTTTTTCTTGCTGTATTACTGTTTTGGATTGATTTTTTTTTTTTTTTTTTTTTTTTTTTATAGTTTTGGATGTTATACGAACTTTTGTAACAAATATCTCTTGCTTTGAGCTTATGGGTTTTCTGTGTTCTCTGTTTTGATACTTGCTCAGTAAAGCAGACTTGGAGTAAGCCAATGGTGAAGGGCACTCCACCTTCTCCGAGGGATAGTCACAGTTGTACTACCGTTGGTAACAATCTCTTTGTCTTTGGTGGCACAGATGGGAAATATCCATTGAATGATTTGCATGTCTTGGACACTTGTAAGTAGTTCAATTAATATAAATTCAATGTTTTGCTGATTCAGGAAGTTCATGTGATATGACTATTTTGCTTCTCTATTTAGCATATTTCAGTTACCATGAGCTAATGAGTTTTTGCATTACTATAGCTACCAATACATGGGTAAGACCAAATATGAGTGGACCAGTACCTGCACCAAGGGAGGGACACAGTGCTGCGCTTATTGATAAGCGTCTTTTTATATTTGGAGGCTGTGGGAAATCCTGTAATGACCCAGAAGAACTATATTATAATGATCTATATATTTTGGATACAGGTGACATTCTGGAGGGTTAGCTTATTAAATTCTGTGTCCATTCATTGCCTTTCTTTTGGCTGATTATTGTTTTTAAAAGTTTTTTCCTTCTTTTATTTTCCTTTTTTTCCACTTGAAAGTGGTTTTGCTATTGATATAATTTTTCCTCCTGTGGTACCGCAGAAAGTTTTATATGGAAGCATGCTGTAACATCTGGGCACCCTCCTTCTGCCCGTGATAGCCATACATGTTCATCATGGAAGAACAAAATAATTGTGGTGGGAGGTGAAGATTCATCGGATTATTATCTTTCTGATGCCCATGTTCTTGATGCAGGTATTCATAGTTTTCATGTATTTATTACATTACTATGTACTGTGTTTATTGGCTCATTGTGTAGATCTCCATTCTGTTTTTAAATATGGACTCTCTTTTGTTGAAAAATGTGGTTCTAATCACTGAGTGTTAGATTCAAGGAAGAAAAGCTTCTTTAGCATACAAGAGGGAAGGAGCAACCACAGTAATTGAGGGTGGCAACCTTCTTTAGTATGAGCATGAGATTAAATATTCACAAGATCTTAGGGCCTTTTCACAAGAGAGCTGTATGTTTACATAGACTGTATCTTTACAAATAATGGGGTTGAGAAAATCTGTCTTTACCAACAAATAATGGGTTTTAGAATACATATCTTTAGCACAAATAATGGATTTTAGAATACATTATTTTTGTTACGGGGATGTCTTGAAACTATTGGATAATATTCTGCACTTTATTACAATGTTTGGGAGTTATCGTACATATCTTGTTGGAGATATTTATATTTCCTTGGCAATGTTCACTATTTTTATGGAAGTTATGTATCGATAGCTTCTTCCTAACACAAAGTAATGACAACTTTTGGCATACTATAGATCTTTTTGCTGTAATTTTTAGATGTACCATATGTTTACATTCTAATTGAAACAGTTTGGCATACTATAGATCTTTTTACTGTAATTTTTAGATGTACCATATATTTACATTTTAATTGAAACGGTTAAGTATGGTGATTGATCTCCTTGTGCGCAACCAGATACTCTTGTTTGGATGGAGCTACAAACTTCAGGTCAGATGCTAACTCCTCGAGCAGGCCATTCAACTGTAGCTTTTGGAAAGCATTTATTTGTCTTTGGAGGATTTACTGATGATAGGAATCTCTATGATGATCTTCATCTACTAAATGTGGGTATGTATCTAATACTTTTTTCTTGTTACCTATTTTTCATTTAGACATCTCTTCTAGACAATTTTATTATATTTTCTGTTTTAAGATCAGTGTGTAAGACTGCCCATCCAAGTGTATGTGATAGTTGTTCGTTGCCTTTCAGTTCATTTGGCAGGCAGATGATGCATTTAGAATTTTTGTGTACTTAAAGGCTCAACTTCTTGGAAATTGATAACCAGTTTATAGTTTAGATTTCCCAATGAATTTTCTATAACCACATTCTTTACAGAAACTGGGGTATGGAGCAAAGTTGAGAGTGCTGGTGGAGGTCCAACTGCCAGATTTTCTGTAGCTGGAGACTGTCTGGACCCAAGAAGGGGCGTCCTTGTCTTCATGGGGGGTTGCAATCAGAGTCTTGATGCGCTTGAAGATATGTACTACCTATACACAGGTGAACATATTTGTGTTCTGAAAAAAGATGTCTCATTCTAAAGACAATCTCTCTTCTTTTATTCTAACCTGACGTTTGAGTTCCTTCAATGTGAACTTTTTGTTGATTTTGTAACAGGAATGCTGGTGCAAAATGAGGAAGAGGAACCAAGGCACGAAAAGTACTCTCTCAGGAGAGAATTAAAGAAGAAGTGCCAAGAACAGTATCTTCTTCCACAAAGCAGATCTGAAAATTTTGAAGGTTTTTCCAAGCTTGAGGTGATGCCTAATGCGTTCCAGCCAGCGACTTTTGCAAATACTGATCAAGAAGGTCAGGATGCATTACCTTCCAATGGATAAATATGTTTCTGGGTTTCTGTACTCACTTTCTTCTTTTGTGGAATATTGAAGTAGTGAATAGGAGTTAAAACTCTAAACATTCATGCAAAGTTAGTCAAGCTTGTTACCCTGTCTTAAATTCTTCTTGGAAGTGTAATTTTGAAATACTGCGGTCTTAGATGCCATGTTTCCAGATACGACCATCTAGATGGAGAGTAACTGTATTTGCCAAATTATAGATACCAGAATATTTGTGCTTATTTATGTATGAACTTGTGTACATTTATGTTCAATGACAACTTATGTATACCATCTAAAGGAATATTCGCTTTCGAAAAATTGAAGTGAAATGATATGTCCATGAATACAAGTAATTGATCCTCTAAGGCAAACTCATAACTACTTAGTAAATCACAATATTCTTTTTTTGAAATCATTGAGTAAATCACAATATTCTAGGTACTTGAAAAAAAAAAATCTTGCTCTGGAGCTGGGCCTGCAGTCTTTTTGTGCACTTTCTGTCATTTTTCTTATAATATCCAAATTGTCATTCTGTCCTATCATTAGCTTCCTTACATGTATGCAGTATTTTTTGCACACTTTCTGTCATTTTCCTTATAATATCAAAATCATTATTCTGTCTCATCATTAGCTTCATTACATCTATGCAGTATTTTGGGGTTGAGAAGGCCTGAGTTCTTGCACCTGATATGGATGAACACTCCTTTTCTCAGATTCTTACCAGGACTTGGCTTAGGACATATGGGTTTGATCTTCAAGTTTGTCCCTTCTCATTAACACCCATAGAAACCCTGAAAAACAGATGCAACCTTTTTTCTCTTCTCCGAGATGGCCATTTATCACATTGTGAAAGAATTTTTAGAAATTGGGTTAGATTTTTATTTTATTTTGAAATTTGATAATTAGCATGATCATGTGTGACATGGTAATTGGAGGTAGTAGTTCACTCTGATGCAAATGGCCATCATTATTTTTTAAAATTTTTATTTTTTACTTTGATAATAAACTCAGAATAAGATTGTCCAATTATCGTTTGAGAATGTAGAATTCAGATCTTTTCACATTATTTCAGACATTTTATAGAATCGACTCAGAGATAACCCTTAACATGACAGCAATTTTTTCATTTTCTGGAAGTTTCACCTTTTGCACTCATTTTTGTGCCTTCTTGGTGCTGCTATGACTCATAGGGAAGCTTAATGAGATCATCCCAAATTTGCGGTATGCATGGTAAGATAATTGACATCATACAGTCTAATGTTGAAAAGTACCTTAAAATTATGGGGATAAGCTCAGACTTTCAAAACATTAAAGGTTTACAAAAAGAAAGGAAGCTGAAAAGGAAAGAGAATTATTTGTTACAACTCTTTGCTAAAATGCTGTTTCATGTTCTATACTAGTTTCGGGTTTTGCAACATGTCCTAATTGGGAGAGTTTTTTGTGTTTGGATTGTTGGTCTATGAGTAATCAATTCAGGAAAATGATAAAGTTAGTGAGCCCTTTATTAATAGATTTTAGTTTAGTTGATGGAATTATTTTCTTCCAAGTTGTTTCGATTTAGTATTTCGCAATTCAGATGTATTTGGGAGGTTTAATCCTTGCAAAAGTCTATAGTTAATGATTTAGCTGTAAAATTCTATACATAGTGATTTAACTTTGGCAAGGTCAATGTGGTTTTACAGTCTATAAACAGGAAATCTGTTGTGATTCTGAAGATTAATGCAATTTTTTCTTTTGGTCCTGGAGCTGCATTTTTTTATCACTTTTTTCTGAGAATAATTTCTTGGATGATTTCCTCATATGAGCTACTTCTAGTCGCAAAACATCACAGAAATTTCAAGTTCTTTTTCAAACTTGAACCAGGAATTTGTTACATTTGAGTAATGTCTTGGTTGTACATATTCTACCCATGTCTATCCACTTTAGTAATTTTCTGGTGTTAATGGTGTAAGCAACACTTCTATGTGGTGGGTTCTGTTTTTTCTTTTAAAAGAATTTTTTTATTAGCTCCATTCACTTTCCATAGGAATATGTGATTGCAAATGGCATGAGTTGAGAATATAGATTTTTAATCTGTGAGACTGGTTAAATTTGATATCCATTAGCGGGCATTTCAATGTAATTACTGGAGCTTCTTTCATGAGTATGGGATGATCATATGTTTAGACTTCTATTCTGGTGTGCAGGTAAGCAACATGTCCAAATTCTTGATCTCACTCCTTCAGAGAAGGTATTTCATGCAAAGGTTACCGACTCCTTCCATTATGGTTATACAATTGAAACTACCATTGATGGGAAACCCCTCCGAGGCATATTATTTTCCTGTAAGGCAGGTTTCGGACAGGCAGCTAATGAAAGTCTTAGTAGGTAAGTAACTGGGACCTTAGATAATTTAGTTAATTTCTTCTATTGTTTGTTCAGAAAGAAATAGTTTCAACTAATATATTCACTTAGTTGATCATAATCTGTTTCCTTAGCGAGCTTTACAACATATAAAAATTATATTCATTTGACAGGAAAAGGGCAAGTCCAGAAGACGATGTCAAGGCAGATGAGAGGGATGAGCCTAAAGAGAAGATGATCAGAGTTATTGATCAGGAGATAAAAGGTTCAGATCATATGCAGCCACAGTATGCACAGGGTGTAGAATCTGCATCACAAGGGTCACCAATGGAGACAGTTGCCTCTGATTCAAACAACTCACCTCTTGATGTTTGTCAGCAGCAAGAGGATTGTCTGAAGGCAAGACATTCACAATTCTCTAGTGTAACTGCTAAACCCTCATTAACTGCATTCAGTGTTGGAAAGGTGGTAATTGACTTATTTTTTTCCACTTTTCTATGTCATGGAGTGTATATAGAGTAAGTCATGAATTCTAGTTTTACTACTCAGGTTCCTTCTTTGTCACCCCATAAAAGAAAACGAATGAATAGTGAATGACGATATAGCACCATGACAGTATGACCTCAAAATTCTTTCCTGACGATTGTGTATGAATTTCTTAACCACTGGCAAGGACTGGGAAGGAATCTGTCTTCATTCCAAGCGAAACCATTTCAGGAACTTATTTTATTCCATTACCTGAGTGCTGTTTACTCATATTTTAGTCTTTTATGCAGATGAAAGGCAACTCAAGACCCTTGACTGCACCCATGGTAATGCCAATCATGCCGCCAGCTCCAGCATCTATGCTAATGCCAATGTTGGCACCAACTTCGGCATCAATGCCAATGCCAGCACCAATGTTAATGCCTGCACTAGTGCCTATTTTGTCACCAGCTCCCCGGCCAGTGCCAGTCAAAGCACCACCTCTGGCCCCAGCACCAATTCCAGCCCCAGTGCCAATACTTGCTCCGGTGCCAATTTTAACGTCAATGTCAACACCAGCCTTAACACCAATGTCAACACCAGCCTTAATACCAATGCCAGCACCAGCCCCAGAGCCAATGTCAGCACCAGAGCCAATGTCAGCACCAGCCCCAGAGCCAATATCAATGCCAGCCCTAGTGCCAATGTCAATGCCAGCCCCGGAGCCACTGTCAACCCCAGCCCCTGAGCCGATGTCAAACCCTGCCACTGAGCCGATGTCAAACCCTGCCACTGAGCCAATGTCAACCGCCGTTCCCGAGCCAATGTCAACCGCCGTTCTCGAGCCAATGTCAACCGCCGTTCGAGCCAATGTCAACCGCCGTTTCGAGCCAATGTCAACTGCCGCCCCCAAGCCAATGTCAACTGCCCCCCAAGCCAATGTCAGCCCCGCCCCCGAGCCAATGTCAACCCCGCCTCTGTCCCAATGTCACCCCCCGCCTCTGTCCCAATGTCAACCCCGCCTCTGTCCCAATGTCAACCCCCGCCTCTGTCCCAATGTCACCCCCACCTCTTTGGCAATTTCATCCCCAGGCTCTGTGCCAATGCCAACCCCCCGCCACTGTGCCAATGTCAACCCCCGCCACTGTGCTAATGTCAACCCCCGCCACTGTGCCAATGACAACCCCAGGGCCAATGTCAACCCCAGCCCCAGGGCCAATGTCAATGCCAGCCCCAGGGCCAATGTCAGCGCCATCCCCAGGGCTAATGTCAGCGCCATCCCCAGGGCCAATGTCAGCGCCATCCCCAGGGCCAATGTCAGTGCCAGCCCCAGGACCAATGTCAGCGCCAGCCCCAGGGCCAATGTCAGTGCCAACCCCAGGGCCAATGTCACTGCCATCGCCAGTGTCAATGTCAACGCCAGCCCCAGTGCGAATGTCAACACCAGCCCCAGTGCGAATGTCAACGCCAGCCCCAGCTCCAATGTCAGCACCACCGCATACAGGCTCAAACAGTAGGCCTGATGAGCTTCACAAGGCTAACCCAGGAGGCCCTTGTCCGAGTCTTATGACCACAGAAGATATGAATTCCCTGCCTCCGAAACAAGGTACCATGCACTGACATCTATAATTCCTCTATTCAAAGAAATGTGTAGGCAGGTCACGACGTAAGGTGACTTGCAGAACACGATTCAACGGAAGATTCTTACTGCAAAATGGACATGAAAGGGCAGATTTACCTTCAAGATCAGGAGGCTTAGTTTAGCGGGTTTTGTGCATTCTGTCAAGTTCAGGGGGTTTGTGTAGCCAGTTTTTGCGCATTATATGCAGAGATATTTTCACTCTGCTTGAACCTTGGACTGACACTGTTCTCATTATCAACCAGATGAACCAGTAGCGGGAGTGAAAGAAAATGAGCACCCCAACAATGGGCTCCTGGTAAAACCAGTCTAGAGACTCTGTGGCATCAATCCGAGAACAACCTGATACTCTTTGCTGATCTTATATACCCTTCACTGATGGTGGGTTTTGAAACATACAGAAGATTGTCACAGTGTCACCAACTGGTGCCCTAACTACATGATCGATCCAATTGTGAATTGTAGGATGGAGAATGGCAGCAATACCCTAGAAGGCTCTCCCAGTCAGAGCTAGCCAAGCATGTAGATATTATGTAATTACTTGTATTTCAGTCAATTTTGTATGGCCGTTTTTTGTAGTATAATCATATCGGTAGAGTTGGTAGACAACATACCTAGTGATTAGAAACTGTATGACAGTTGCAGGCAGGCTGAAATGGCAAGCTCGACTGGAATATAATTGGTTATCAGGTTCCTTCTTATATAGTTGCAATCAGGTAGGAAACATGCGCACTGATTAGTAAATAGTAATCGTATGTTGCTGAAGATATTTGTTTGTGTTTTTGCTGGGTCATACTGGGTTTAAGACGAAAACTGATCTGCATTTCAAGCCCAGCGCTGCGATCATGGATTCGGTTTCACGCGGTTCGTTCGATGCACCAACACCGTAGTTGTTGATAATAGATCTATAGTTGTTTCACATATAACCATCATTTTCTAAATTTAAGAATATAACCGTCATGTTATTATGAAGTTCCTCACAAGGGTAGGAGAAAAGTGTCAGTCGAAGCCTGGATGGACTGAGGGGTCGGATTGGGATTCTCATCAATATTGAAGGGTAATTTGAACACAGGCACGTGTCAGGTGGCAGAGATTTAGAAACACCGAAAACCAGTCCCCTCTTCCGTAGTTTAGAAGAAATCTCGCTTGTATTCGTCTCACAGAGTTTTTATAGAAACATATGCCCAGCATCTGACCTACGGCAAACATTTTGGTATCACTGCCTTGATTGGTACAGAACTCCTTGACCCCAGGGGCATGGGAGATATGAAGCATATACTACGCGTTATAATCGTATAATCCAACAATTTTCTCAGCTTATATCGTAAACTTCTCACAAACCGACAGTTGACTTTACGATGGTTCTCGGCCTCGAGAGAACCATCTCAGTACTAAAATAACGGAGACAGGAAAGTGATAAAATACCTAATAATAGGCAATAAACGAAGAGAAACTTCACAGAGCTGCAAAGACAACAAAAGGGTTGTTTTTTACCCTTAACTTGAAATAACACCCCTCAAGAGCAGTTCGAGGAAAGAGCTATATTACAAAACCAAACAGTCTTGTCTTTACGGAGCAAGTCACAACATATAGTTTCACCTAGGTTTCTGAAAACATCAAGAATTTCCATGAGAGTGACATGGCCAGTGATGACTAGTTACCACCCGGACCACCGCCAAACAAATAACCCAGGGAAGAACCACCACCAGGAGCAGCATGAACCTTTGTTGAGGGCCGATCCTGCAACAAGTAACATAAGAATTTAGTACAGGTTAGGCCTCGACTATCTTAGTCGCACCATTTCAACATTTTGGACGGAATTGTAGTGTGTGTGGGGTCTTGGATTCAAGTGTAATTGGAAAAAGTGTCTAATGAACATTCACATAAACTTTTTTTCTTTAAACAATGTTTTCTTGGCTTTGGCGAGAGTTTTTGTTTTTCTGCACTTTCACAGAGACAAAAGGAATTCAAACTCTAACCAAAAATCAGTTGACAAAAACAAACCTTAACCAAAATGGAACCTGTTGGGAGAAATACTAAGATTCTAGATACCTCCAAATGCAGTAAATTGTAAATTATACAGGGCTTCAAATGACCTTGTGATACATCAGAAAAGGGATAACAGTTTTACTTGAATGAAAGACACTCTGAGAGAAAAATAGAAAAGTGAACTTTCAAATTCAGGAAAGACGACTAAGTCAATATTTCACAGCAATAAATGAATACAGCAGACAGACGACATAGCATCATCACATGCTTTTCATCAATTTTTCTTGTCCATAAATGTCTGTAAATCAACTGTGAAGTAGGACATGCTACTCAGAATTTTAACATTCATACCGTGATGAAGTTGCCACTGTTTTGTCCATCTGCACGGAAGTAGTTGTTTGCAGGGTCACCTTTTATGCCAGCAGGAATTTGCTTACTGTTGTCTACTGGCTCGGAAGGTTTCTGCACAGGTGGAGGTGCTGGATTTGATGCAGGTTTGGGTGCTTCACCACTACCAAAGAGGTAGCCCAATGAGCTCTGCCCTCCTCCACTACTGACTCCACGACCCATTCTCCCCTAAATATCCCCTTTGTACAACTACAACCAGATAATAATGTAAGCATTCTCATAAAAGATCAAAACATATGGATAAATCAGTTCCACAATTCCTTGTTGAAATGGAAAGTAATTGCTAGTGCAAAAGGAAATCCTTGCGTGATATCACAAGTACTGCAATCAACATAGAGGGATTCACTCAACATAAAGTCACCTCAGGTGTGCAATTGGTTTGAAGAAAAAGACCAACACTCCTCATAATCAAACTTAAAGTGTATAAACCTTGCTTTTAAGATGTTGATTTCAATTTTAAGATGAGACAAAAACGAAAATCTTATCTCACCCATGTTCCTAGAGGTGACATTTCAAAGTGAGCAGAAGCTCAGATTTGAAACATATGGACGTCAACTGGAAACTTTACTGGAGGATAATAAGTTGAAGAAGATAGTTGGTAGATGATAGGCGAGGCTTTATACTGATAACAAAAGGCAGATAGAATTTACAGGAGATGGTGTCAACATATAAAATAGCATCAATCTCCTACCAGTCTACTAATGGCAGTTATGAAAAGAGAGCATTATTTCATTAGGTCAAGAGGGACAACACCACTACAAAACAAAAGGCAAAAGCCTCCAGATATAATCCCCAAATAGTTGGAAAAAAATTACCTAACCAAAGCATCACCAGATAAACAGGTAAAATTAAATTCCACAACCAATGAAAATCAATTATATAAAATGTATAGTGGGCAACAGAACCAGTATGTGAGCGCCAAACTCCACTATCGACCATCCAACATGGAGAACTCCGGATCAAGGACAACTTCAACTCAGAGAAGTGTTAGGGATGAGAGATATACTATTGGAAATAAGAGTAGAACGAATTTAACATCCTACAGGCTCAAAAGATTCCCACTAGAATAGAAGCGGTGAAGTAGAGAAGAATACTTGACCGCAGCTCAAAGACAAAAATATGACGCACTTCCTTTTTTTTATCCAAGATGCAACATTTTGCATTCAAATCAATCTAAGGCAGTAAGGCACTACAGAATTGATGTCCACCTCAGGTCTTAAACACCAAGAGCTTCCATCTTCACCGGCTCACCTTTACCAGAACACCACATACTTCAACAGGAAACAGATCAGCGTCCACCTTTTTCCACCCACATTATAACAGTAAACCCTAATCCCAACCCCGACGTCACGAAACCACAAAATGTTCATCCAAATACGCCAGAAACCGCCGCTTCCCCGCTGCCTGTCATTCACAAACAAGGAAGCGACATTTTTCCACGCCGCCGAACAAAAAACATATCGTTACAAATACAGACATTTCACATTTCACGGTCAGATCAGAAACAAGAACAACGTCTACGGCCGGAAAAGCCCAATCCGCCACAAAACCGACCACGATTCTACACTCGCGAAACCATAAAGGAAAAACCATAAGCATCGATAACAAGATTTCACGTACATGCGACGAATGAAAACGGGAAAAAAAAAAAAAAAAGGGCAACAGATCGGCGAGAGAAGAGATCTAGTGGTTTTCTCACCTAGCAGTCGGAACCAGATCAGATCTGGAGAGAGGATCGGAGATACGTCGCCGGGGGCAGTGAGGGAGACGGTGAGATGGATATTTTTTTTATAAGTGTGTGGGAGCGAGGACAGGGAGGAGTAGGCGATAGCGTAGGGGCATTTATAGAACTGATATTTATTTTGGACGTGGTCAAGCGGGTGCGGGCTACGTTATGGAAAACGGACGCTGGTGCGAGACGGAATAGAGCGGTCACATTGGGCATTTTCGGTTGTCGGTGTGACTTCGTGTGCATCGTTTTCTATTTTATTATCGATAAATATTTATGATTTATACATTTCTATATAAAATTTTAAAATAAAAATAATAAAATAGTAAGTAAATATTCCACCCAGGAAATAAATGAAATAAAAATATTAAAATTAGAAAATAATAATGACAAAGAAAATAAACCATATTCTCGGTAAAACATGAACAAAATATAAATTAAATTACATAATTTATAAAAAAGGGTGATTACTCTACATACTTGTGGAGAAAAATTATATACACTAAAGTTTGAAGAAAGAAGGGATTTTTTTTTTCAAATGACAAATAATATATTTTATTAATGAGTTGTATGTGTCAAAATCTAACGCGGCCCAATTTCGACAAGTTCACGTAATGACCCACCTAATAAACTATCTGAAGGCCTATTTCTTGTACACCGCGGACTTTTCAACAGTTCGTCCATCAACTTCAACAAGACAGCCCACCTACGGGCCCGATGTCCAGCAAAATCATTTCCCCAAATCAATTGGCAGTCAACCAAAATTAAAGCCACGTAAGCCTTCTCAAGTCACTTAGCAATCGACTAAAAAGGCAAGCCACACCAGAGAATGTTTTTCTAAGGATCCAGAGAGAAAAAACAAGGAGCTCCCCAGTCCAATGTTTTTCTAAGTCTATTTTGAACCTTTTGTTATGAAAATCCTATCTTGGAATGTAAGAGGAATTAATTCAGTATCCAGGGCAGCTAATGTAAGGGATACTTCTTAGTACCATTTCTAAATCCGAAATTATTGAATTCAGCATAAAACAAACTAAATATAGCCAATCAATATGAAACATACTTGTGTGAAACTAAATATAGCTAATAAACATGAAACATACATGGGATTCATTATTGATATTCCTGATCTAAATCGACAAAACATGATAAAAACTAAAGTTGTCGAAAGATAACAACAATTAATGGGAAAATTTAAAATGACATAAATTAATCGTGAGACTCAGCCAAGAGTTATGTTTTGATTACCCAATTACCCGATTACCCGCCTCTTAATTGAAACGGATATGGAACGTTCCATTTTTCCTTTTATTTGTACAAATTATAGGTTTTTTATATAATTTTTTAATTTATAAGAGTTAGATAATTAAATTTATTAAAATATTATTTATTTATTTATTTATTTATTTATTTATTTACCCAATTACTCAATTACGGGTAATCAGGTCAGAAATTAGGGTGACGAAATAAGAAATTTGTATTCGAGCGGAGTGGGTAGCGAAACTAAGGTAGGGTAATCGAAACGGGTAAGGGTTACCGTTTCGATTTTACCCGTTTACACCCCTCGTGGGAGTTCTGAAATTTATTTTGTAGTTGAGAGAGTTTATAGATTGGACGATGCATGAGACGGACTATAAAGTCTATAATCGATCAAAAATGAAATACGGTTTTTTTATCCGGTCTCCTTTTCTCGCGTCCGACTCCCGCGGTTACCAATTATATGTCCGACTCTAAGATTGCAGTAGGAGTCCATGCTTTGGCTTCTGGAAGTCGCAGAAAAGCAGGGGAAAGCAGATTGGCGGCCGGACGGCAATTGAGTAGGAGGGAGAGAGCATGGATGCGTTAATGGCTTCCTACGCTTGTTCCTCATCCGACTCCGAGGAGTCGTCTGAAGATGCAAGGCGGCAGCGCTCCCGCCACTTTTCAGGAAAACGTCTGCCTGCCTCTCTCCCTCCGCCGCCGCTTGCTCCTCTCCATCCTCCTAACTCTCTCGGTATTCCCTGCACTGCCCTCATTTTGCGTTTTATTTGGATCCTACTCGTTGCTATGTCTTTTGACTTCTCTAACAGCTTTCACTTCTTCAGAATTGTCTGTTTAAGTTGTTTATGCCCAAGCGCGACATCGTTTTGCTTAGTTTTTAAATGATATCAGCTGCTCCAGTATTTTCCCTTTGTCAGGATCATGTGTATAGTTGTGGAAAAGCATCCGTCCTTGCTCAAAAAGGTTTCTGAATGGAGGGGGTTGTTCAAATTCAAGTGTGCTGGTATTTGTGTAGTAGATATTTTCAGGTTTTATGTGAATATGATGTGCGTCTGTTATGCCATTGAATCACTATACTTTTGAGTCCTTTAAAAGGGGCGCATTATTTTAAACAATTTTGTGTTTGGGCCGGATGCGCGTTTATGCTTGTTTTTTTGGTAATGACAGAAACATGTTCATCTCAAGTTGGTCTTTTAATTCTTTTCTCTTGACATTTTAATTTCTAACACCTGGATTGGGAAAATGAATGTGCAGTTCATTCTCAAACTGATCATGGAGGACGATTTCGAAGCTTTCCACATGTTGAAGGAAACTATGCACTACATGTTTTCATCCCAGGTTGTTTTAGTTTCATCTCTTGTGTCTGTCAGCTGGTAGTCGTTCTTGTTCAACTTCTCTTTACGTAGTTAGAATACTACAGGTTTTAGGTTTCATTACCACTATTAACATCATGGTTACCATTGTCAAAATTAGAGCTTTGCCACTAATATGTTGCAAGGGACTATATGACTTCCATTTTCCACTATTGCATTGTTTGCCACTGGCTGGCCAATTTTTGTTGGCTGCGTGCATCCATGTAATTTTCCTGTATTTATGCTCCTTCAACTGCTATTAAGTAGTAACAACATTGCCGTGACTTTACTGATGACCGAATCATGTTTAATTACTCTCTTACATTGGCGCTATGCAAATCTGCTCTGTATTCATTTTAAAATTTTAACTGTTGGGAACATTGCATTTTGTGTTTGTTCAGATCAAGCTGATTTGGTCTGGGGCTTGATTTACTGTCTGCAGTAAAGCCCTTTGGTACACCATGGTGATCATACACGTAGTAAAAATAAGTATAGCTCCATTTACAATATATGTCATCTTCCAGGTGACCTATGATAAACCTATGACAAATGACCAAAACAGCACCATCTGAATCTGGTAAAGTCATTTAGGCATGTAAAGACATTGACCTTCACATTGCCGCTTTCCACTGCAGTCGTCTCTCTGCAGCACCATCCTTGAATCCGTAGAGTCTCCCCTCAACACTGGTATTGATAGGGTTTGGCTTTCAATTTCATTGAATGTGTAGTAGAATCAGTTGGTAGACTGTCTTTCCATTTGGGAACTGTGGCCTTCTCTGCTGGAACTGTGTTCTTTACAGACAACTCTTAATAAGAGTTTGTTTAGATGACTCCTTGTAGAATCCAAGGGTCTTTGATTGTAATCCGTCATCCAAGTAGACAAGAAACTCTCTTTTATTCTCATCTGCAGCCATTCTATGGGGTAACTCCTGCCATGGTCACCAAGCTGGTACTTCTTTAGCAGTAGTAGCTAAACAGCCTAAACGGGATGGAGCTTCACAAAATAAATGGTATGGAAATAAAAGAGAATTTAGAGCTGGAAACTTCTGGAGTCACAAATAGCAGAACTCACAAATATCCTTTCAAGACTCCATCTCTTCTATTTTTTGGATTTAGGTGCTGCCTTGCAAGTTTGTAATACCTTCAAGTGAATGGAATACTTTAGCCTCAGTAACGACCATGAACTGTTGGGGAGACAAATAGAACCCTGAACAGAGAGAAACTCACAATAAAACATGATTTCAACTAATACCATTAACTACAGTCTTCAAGTGGAATAATTAACCAGCTGTAACATACACTTGTGGGCTTTCTTAGGTTAGAATTAACCAAGTTTAAGCTTAGTGTTGCCCAACTCTTCATAATCGCGTGCAAAATCCGCCTCGTGAAAATTTTCATATTATATTTGCTTTACATTTATGTTTGATCTGTTTCTACTAACATGCATATCAGACAGTATATTAGACATTGAGTTTCTCCATTGCACAGGGATACTTGTCAGTAAGAAGATGAATGCTGCAATAGTACATTGAATGTGTTTGGAACTGCAATTTCTAGTTCTTTTACTTTGTTTCTCTAGTGTAGGATCTGCGCTCTCTCCCATATCTTTTCATGTGAGTTACTTGTGAGTAATGTAACAAAAATGTCCTGCTGCAGTTCTGATGCCACCATCAATTAGAAAAGAACTTATACCAGCAATGAGAAAAGTTACATCTCTTGTGCCTGGCCTTCATGTTGTGGATGATGTTCCTCTCAGTGATTTGTGCAAAGATGTTGAAAGGCTTGAACAAGTAGCATTAGGAAGGGAGTTTCACATTAGTTTGGGAAGAACTGTTCCAATTCGAGTGCACCAAATTGATTCTATTGTATCTATGCTGCGCCAGAAGCTTCAAAGCCAAAAGCGGTAGCTGTGGTTTTCATTTCTTCTATATTTATTGATGGCTGTTGACAAGTAGAACAAATTTTTTTCATAACTTTATCGATTTTGATGCAGATATTTGATAGATTTCAGTAAGTGGGAGGTTTTTGTGAATGACGACCAAACACGAACTTTTCTTTCAATGGAAGTTATTGCCGGAGGTTTAGCTGAGGTAACACTATCGCCAACATTCTTTTTATTGTTCGTAATATGCCTATACAAGAATGAAAATTTCCCTTTCCAACTTATAAAATCCATAACTCACTATGTGTTCAACCTGTGACAACAAATGGTTGCTTATCGATAACAAAAAACATAATAATGATCATAATAAAAAAGAAGGTTGCTTCATGGGCTGATTCAGCTTTCACGATTTCAGATACGGAGGCAGATTCATGTTGTGGATGACATCTATCGGCTCCACAATCTTCCTGAGTTCTACAAGGCAAGAATCTTAGTTTACCTTTCAAGTTATGATCAATACTAATTTCGCTGGTTAGGCAACATGGTTGTTGAATGTGAACTGTGAATGCAGAATCCCCGACCTCATATATCACTGGCATGGGCGCTAGGTGACATCAGTCATTCTCTCAAACAGGCCATTGAAGAACTTAACAGATGCTGCATTACTTCAGGGTTTCGGAAGAAGCACATTTTTGGGTGCACATTCAATGGTATTCAATGTAAAATAGGGAAAAAATTCTATAAGATTTTTTAAGATTTCAGATTATAATAATTTCGTTTTGTACATAAAGGATTTCGGACTCGATTTCTGCTTTTTGTAAGGGGCTTGTCTATTTAATGCGAATTGCCCTCATGGTGTGATTACCTTCTCGAAACTCAAGTATGTGTAACAATATATCCTTCTACCCATTTGATTTTCAGAGTCCAATCGGATCCATTCTCTACGGAAGTATGTGTAATCTTTCCTTGTTTTAAATTCCTGTGTTTGTAAACTTCGGAGGTATGCCTCCATGTACTATATTTGCCTTCACTGAATCAATGAATTTAACTTGTTGATTTACCCTGATTACATGGTATTGGGCCGGTTGACAACTTCTTCTTCCTCCGCCATGGCTTCCAAGAATCCTTCACCTTTTTCTACCGTTACCCCCAATGTTAGTTCTTCGTCTTCCTCTGCTAACCCTCTCAGATTGTCCTTTGATCTTGGGAATTATATCGGCTCTTTTAATCATCCTGCACTTTCTAATATATCCCTTATTATTGTGCATTCAAGAATAAACTTTTTAAAATTCCTTTACTATTGCCTTTAAAATTTTTTTTTTTTAAATTCCAAAACTTTTCGTTCTCTAACATAATTTTTTTTTTTTAAAAATGCTTACTATAGCCTACATTTGTGATTTTTCTTTAAATTCCCTTACTATAGCATTCAGTCATAATTTTTCCTCCTAATTCCTTATTATAACCTTCAAAAATAAATCTTTTTTAAATTCCCTTACTATAGCCTTAAAAAAAAAATTTCTTCAAATTTTAATTTTTTTTTTTTTTTTTTTTCATACTTTTTCTAAAAAAAGCTTACTATTGCCTTCTTTAGTGATTTTTCTTCAAATTCTCTTACTAGTCTTCAGTCACAATTTTGTGTCAAAATCCCTTATAATAGGCTTATGGAATAAATTTTATAAAATTCCCTTATTATATCCTTGAAAAATAATTTTCCTTCAAAATTCACATTTTTTTTTCTATCATCATTTTTCTTAAAAAGCAGTAACTACTGCCTTCATTTGTGATTTTTCCTCAAATTCCATTACCACAGCCTTCAGGCATAATTTTTTCACCAAATCTCTTACAATTGCCATCGGGAATAATTTTTTTAAAAAGCCCTTACTATAACCTTCTAAAATGATTTTTCTCCAAATTCCACAAATTTTCTTACCTGATATACGTTTTCTTAAAACCCCTAACTATAGCCTTCCTTTGTGATTTTTCTTGAAATTCCCTTACTATAGCCTTCAGTTATAAATTTGCCTCTAAATCCCTTACTATACCCTTCATAATTTTTTTTTTTAAATTCCCTTATTATAGCATTCAAAAATAATTTTTCTTCAAATTCCATAAATTTTCTTCACAGTTATAATTTTTCTTAAATAATGCTTACTATAGCCTTCATTTGTGATTTTTCTTCAAATTCTTTTACTATAGCCTTCAGTCATAATTTTTCCTCCATATCTCTTCTTATAGCCTTCAGGAACAATTTTTTTTAAAATTCCCTTACAACCTTCAAAAATGATTTTTCTGCAAATTCGACAAATTTTCTTTTATGTCATCATTTTTCTTAGAAAACACTTACTATTGCCTTCATTTGTGATTTTTCTTCAAATTACATTACTATAGCCTTCAGGCATCATTTTTCCTCCAAATCCCTTACAATAGCCTTTGGAAATAAATTTTTAAATTCCCATACTATAGCCTTCAAAAATGATTTTTCTTCTAAATCTATAAATTTGTTTACTATTAGAAATTGTCATAAAAAACCCTTACTATAGCTTTTATTTGTGATTTTTCTTCAAAATCCCTTGTTATAGCCTTCAGTCATAATGTTTCCTCCAAATCCCCTACAATAGCCTTGGGGAATAAATTTTTTTAAAGGTCCTTACTATAGCTGTCAAAAATGATTTTTCTTCTATTTCAACAAAATTTCATTTTTTTCATAATTTATCTTAAAATCCCTTACTATTGCCTTCGTATGTGATTTTGTTTTAAATTCTTTACTATATCCTTCAGCCATAATTTTTCCCCTAAATCCCTTTCTATACCTTTTAGGAATAAATTATTTAAAATTTCCTTACTATGCTTTCAAAATTGATTTTTCTTCAAATTCTACAAATATTCTTTTATGTCAAAATGTTTATAAGAAAATGCTTATTATAGCCTTCATTTGTGATTTTTCTTCAAATTCACTTACTTTAGCCTTCAGTCATAACTTTTCCTCCAAATCCCTAATTAGAGCCTTCAATAATAATTTTTTTAAAATTCCCTTACTATTGCCTTCAAAAATGAATTTACCTCAAAAAATTATTCAGGATCATAATTTTTCTTTAAAATGCTTACTATAACCTTCATTTGTGATTTTTCTTCAAATTTTCTTACTATAACCTTCAGTCGTAATTTTTCAACAAAATCACCTAAAATAGCCTTCAAGAATAAGTTTTTTAAAATTCCCTTACAATAGCCTTCAAAAATGATTTTTCTTTAAATTTCCAAAATTTTCTCTCTCTTATTTGCTCCCTCTCTCTCTCTCTCTCTCTCTCTCTCTCTCTCTTATTTGCTCTCTCTCTCTCTCTCTCTCTCTCTCTCTCTCTCTTATTTGCTCTCTCTCTCTCTCTCTCTCTCTTATTTGCTCTCTCTCTCTCTCTCTCTCTCTCTCTTATTTGCTCTCTCTCTCTCTCTCTCTCTCTCTCTCTCTCTCTCTCTCTCTCTCTCTCATTTTTTTTTTTCTTCTCTTGCTGCTTAAACTATCTCCATCTTTGCTTCATTTTTCAATTACTTTTGCGTTCCTTCCTCTTCAACCTTATCATTTTCTTTTTTTTTTGTTGTCCGCACATCGCAGGTCTTTCTGCTAGTAGAAAGCAAAGAAATATTACAAAAATTTAAGAAAGTTAAATTAATTCTATTAGTCTTTATTTTTTAAATTAATAGTCTTAAATTCATTGTTTTAAAAATTGAACCAAACCAGCCGATACAACCCAGTTGAACCAAAATCTCTGATTCTTTTTAACTCGGCCCGGTTCACTGACGAACCTAAACTTGGGCGAATGAACTTCTTTGATCGAGACTGCTTCTACTGTGCGACAGAGCCAATTTTTGACCTTTCTAATGTCGCACCTCTGGCTATTTATAGCCGGTTGAATGTGTGTTGTCGGAGTTCAATCCCAGAAAAAGGGATCTCGACTTAGTGCTTTTGGTGGAGTGAATCTCACAATCGGGAACTTCTCTACTTTTCTTGAGAGATAGATTTTTTCCCCGACCCTTCTGATGTCGCACTCTTAGCTATGGCAGAGTGAGAAGAGGAAGACTGTAACACTTCCTCCTTTTATCTCTGTTGATCCTCAAAGTGAAGGTAGTGGGTGCGGATGGATCTTAATGGTAGGCTGCTTCTGACAACCGATAGACGAGCCCATGATGACTATGTGATGGGCTAATGGGTGACTGGGCACCTTCTGCCAGTATTTATATGAGTTAAATTACAATTTAAGGATTTTAAGAATAAAAAATACATATTTAATAATTTTATCTACATTAAAATATCATTATTTTTGAACTTCTACAGAAATAACAATTACCTACCTATATATTTAATGCTTTAAAATTTTATAGGTAAAATTTATTATTTTATATTAAGCTAATTACCTAATAAATAATTAAACTATAAAATAACTTACCGGTATATCAGTTATCCTCTATTCGATATACCAATACTAATAAGGTAATTGTAATACAAGAAATAATTTATTCCATATATTTGATGTACACTATTTCTAAGCGGTGTCTCTGGCTATGGTGGTAGCTCTCTGCTTCAATGATCGAATAAATCATCTGTCACAGCAAGGCATAGCACAATCTAGTGTTATAAAAGAGATTCGCATTCAGACCATAATCATCAACAGGTGTTGCTCGATTCTGTGCTTTATTTCTGCATTCGAAACTGCTGCATTTAGATCTGCACTAAGTTCACAAGCTAACCAAAGGGGAGAGGAAAAGGAAAGCTGATATGAATCCGGTAACACAAGACCAATTATACTTTCGCAAGTCAATTTGGGAAGAAACTGATACGCAGGGGCCCTCCACAGGCACACTGAAGTTGAGTCATTCCAACCTAACAAGATGGAAAAACAAAGATTTAAACAACTATATTCAGTGCTCAAGCAGAAAGAGGCAATAAATCATAGTTTCAATCTTCAACAAAGACGACCCATGCACAAGAATTTGTTAGAGAAAGGTTGGAACAAAAGCCGATTCATGGATATAGAGCTAGGCTAATGGCTAAGGTGCAAGAACTTTTCCTATACCAAGATTAACAGAGCAAGTTTTCCCTGAAAGAGTTTAGCACTTAATGTCTACATGCAAAACCATATCAACACAAATCTTCACAGCCAATAACCTCCGAAAGGGGAAAAGGAAAACTAGATCGGTAAAGATTCATGAACAAAAAGTCAAGTTAGACGATGTGCTACAAAGTTATGAACCACAGTCGAAAACTAGTACATGCTAGAGCAAAAGATTGCGCCCCTATGCAGTTGTCTAATAGTGTGGATTTTATCTTTAACCTCACCAGAGAAAGTACATAAACTTTGGAGCCACTGGATGCCATACCAGATTGATATTACTGGCTTAAAAAACTGCTCTAAACCAACTAACAAGACATTACGAGGAGATTGCAAATACTCCAGAGGGTCTCTCTTCCAAACCAATACATCACATCCTGCTCGTATAATAAAAGTCATCTGAAATGGGGACTGGCGACTGCTCAGCTCCAGTGCTTCATCATCTCATAAAGCCTGTGCAACACTCCCCTTTTTAATTCAAGCAGAAAGTTCCGGCATCACATTCTCCCAAAGTAAAATGACTTATTGGATGCCGATCACCCAATAACACGTCCACCCAGGATTGGCTAAATACTCAACATCACATGAAATTGAAATTTTTTTTGTTGAAAGTTAATCAGAAACTATTTTTAAGATAAGGGTTATCTGATTTACAGCAATTAACATCCCCCAGTTAGCATTTTTGTCCAAGCCAAACAATCATAATCATTCAAGTAAAAGACCTGGATATTTTTTATTTTTACTGCAAGATCCTGTTGCACTTAGGCATACAAGTTTCCAATGTGGACATTCTTTATTCTTGTTATTAGAGATGACACTTCTGCAAAAAAGGAGAACAAACCACTGACAATTGATGAGAATCCACTTTAAAAGCAGCATGAAACAGCAAGTTACTTTAGCAACAAGTACAATGAAAGTAAAATGACACTTTTTGTCCACCCACCCTGCAACGTCATAGCTGACCCCAACCTTCTCTGGCTAGTTGGATTGCAGGATGCAGGATCCTCTGCAAATTTTGTTAGGCAATTAGAGAATTGAACCACAGGCTAAAGGTCACACTTCCTGGCCATTAATCTCTCACAAGAAAAATTATACACCTGCTTCCACATGATTCAAGCTATCTAAGAGCAAACCCATGAGATAACCTTAAGTGAAACAAGTGCTTGTCTTTTTCTAAAATTATGAATACAATCTAATGTGGTGAATACTGCAGAAAACAAGCAATCCTAGCCACAAATGGTCTTTTATTTGGTATGAAAGGCTTTCACAATCCGAGGGACAACTAAGGCTTGTCTTTTCATATCTTTTTCTTTTTCTTGAGAACCTGCTATTTACGGGTTTATTGAAAAATTTAACAAGAAAATCAAAATATAGTTAAAAAATGCAACAAGTTATCTGATACAACACATGCTTTCAACTCTAACATTTTCATCAGTATTTTCCATTTCAATTCCATGACATGCAAGGTTGGAAACTGAACCAAAGGGTTGGAGAAGAGTTTCAGTTGTCAACATTTATATCAACTTCAGAAACATTTTACATTTGGAAATATGATGGTCATATAGAAAACTCTTGCTTTCATATTATGTGGTGTTGATCTTCTTAAACAGCATATCAAAATTCACCCAATGGAATCTCTATTTTGGAACCTTAAAGGACCTGGAATAGCACCTTTCTTTGTAAAAAGCACAATCAATGAACAGACATGCCGACTGACCAATAAACTACAGAGAGCATTCAGTGGCTAAAAACTCATAAACTGGTACAAGTATGTTGCTTTCAGGTCATTCTCAGAATCTTTGATGTTACTTCTTTGGCCCTATAGCTTCTGAAGATCATGCTGAGAGAATTGGATGCTGTTTAATAGGGCTTCTTGAAAAAAGAATCATAGAACTCTTTCCCATTAATTGTTCTGTTGTGAGAGCAGTAATAAAGCTACATCAAATCCTTTTGTAGTAGGCCTTCACAAGGAGTTAAAAGGAAATTCTCAAGCATTTGGAATATGAAGAAACTAAAGATAAGTTTGTTACGATCCTAATTTATGTCCTAGAGTGAAAGTCGTCATAGAGTGGGTCATTGTGGATGTCTCGGAGGGGGCGACCTATAAAGAGAGCTATCATTGCTACAATGTGAGTCATCACAAAAGTGAAAAAAGCTACCTAGTGCAAAGTGAAAGTTGTAATAGAGTGGGTCATCGAGGTTATCGGCACAGAAGCACGGTGGATTGTTACGATCCTAGTTTAAGTCCCCACCCGACCCGACCCGCTTAAAACGGGTTCGGGTTGGGGATGGGTTTTGCCCTAAAAATCCGACCCGACCCGTTTAATACATAAGTAAAACTAAAAAAGATTAAGGGTATATGTGGAAATTAAATGTCAAACCCTAAAATTTATGATTCTCCAAACTTATCTCTTTCTTCCCGATTTTCTCTGTCTCCAGAATTCTTCGCCCTCTTCAATCTTCTCTTCTCATCTCCCTCTTCTCTTCACCTCTCCCTCTTCTCTTCTCTCTTCTCTTCTCTTCTTCCTCTTTTCTTCCTCTTCTCTACTTCCTCTTCCCTTCTTCCTCTTCTCTTCTCCTCTCCCTCTTCTCTTCTCCCTCTTCTCCCTCTTCTCTGCTCCCTCTTCGCCCTCTTCTCCCTCTTTTCTTTGTTTTTCAGCCTCATCTCCTTTTAATCTTCGGTTGTCGCACAATGTAAAGGAGGATGGTCGCAGTGTTCCCTGGTCCTCAGTTCTCTTCATCAGTGTTGGAAGTAATCTTGAAGAGGAAGCGAAATATTGGGTGGGTTTCAGGGGTCGGGTTTTGATTTTTGCCCTATGGGGCGGGGACGGGTTTCAATTTCAAACCAGTGGGGCGAGTTTTTACGAGGACAGGTTCCCCAAATTTTTCATGGGACGGGAACAGGTTTCCAAAAACCCGCCTCACCCCGGCCCGTTGCCACCCCTAGGTATATCGGCTAGGTGCATAACAAAGTTGTAGGCATTTGTCCTCATAATCCTCTTGGGATGACTTCATGGAAGAGCCCCAGCTGCTTCAATTCGGGGTCGGATTCAATCAAAACCAGCTGCCTCGCCCATCAAAGTCCTACCACTCTACTGACCATTGTAGCATGAGTGCCTACCACGTCTTAATGAGGAAGGGAACGATACTTTGGGAGGCCATACAAGTTTTCAATCATTCATTTTGTTCAGTGTTGCCTTCCTAGTTAACCATATATCATTGTGTTTCCTCTTCATTAAGGCAAATGAAACCACAATAATAAGTCCAAAAGATCTGGATTTCCAATGCAAACTGTCTGTAGCTGTTCCCTGAAAACAATTCACTGATTTCTATATCATATGACACCATCAAATGGTGCTTATGAAACCAAGGTGTTTTGAACAGTTTTATATCGGCCAAAGGAAATATGATAGCATAAAATTCATGGGCACAATCATCAAACACTTAAAAAAGCCCCACGAACCATCAATGAAGCATCCAGAAAACATAAACCTCGAATATAAAATGACTGGACTGAAATTTCCATCACACTTACAACCATTCAAGTAGCTAGAGCCTAGAAACATAAATACAACATCGTCTCAAAATAAAAAAGAAAAGGAAAATTTGGTAAGAACAAAGGCAGCCGGTGCCTTACCTTACCTATTTCTGGTATCCCCCTCCCCTGGCATTAATATCCTCGACAACGGTCGTGGTCAAGTACACCCTTGGAAAATCCCCAACATCAAAAGTCTTCTCCTTCATCATCTTCTCCACGTCGGCCTTCTTCAACACGGTCCGGCGGACGGGCGGGCGATTCCGGCGCTGGTCCCGGGTGTAGTACTTGATATCGTACACCGTCTCGGGGTTCGAGGTGGGGACGATCGCCTTGGCGTGCGCCGTCGCGGGGCAGAATTTCCGGTAGTCCGTCGCCACGGGGAGGGCACTCTTGTACTCCGGATCCGCGCAGGGGCCGGTGATCTCCCACGGCTTCTTGATGTAACGCCTTAGGGTTTGGAACAGAGATTTCGCGGAGGAGGAGGATGAAGCCATTGACGCAGAGCGAGAGAGAGCGATGAGGGACGGGCCGGACGGCCGAAGCAGAGATGAGAAAAAGAAATAAATCGACTCCGAGTCCAACCCGGAGTGTATAATCGGATGCTGTTGTCCCGCTTCTTCATCCGAATAATCGACCCCAGATAAAAGCCCATGTGTCGGCTCACGACTGCATCGACCCATTCATTTATGGGATTTAAATGCTTTCAATTATTTCTTTCTATTCCCCCGGGTCTTTCTTTTAATGAAATGGTCAAATCAGTGTTTTAAAAACCGAACCAAACCGACCGGTCGGACCTGGTTGAACCAGAATCGGAGGTCATTCAGGTTCTTATTGACTTGGCCTGGTTCACTTTAGCCAGCATTATTTTTGCCATTTTTCTTATAAAAATATTGAATATATATGTTACATATGGTGTATTATACTCAATGGTCCAACCCGGTCTAATCGGGTTCGACTAGAACCAGACATAGCGCCGGTTGGATGATCGGTTCGGTTTTTAAAACATTGGGTCAACTGGCTATTTTACGTCGCTTAAATAGCTTTGGAGTTGTATGCATCAAAATGTGCATGGCCCAAATTCGATGAGTCCAGAAACCCACCGATCCAGCAAACGATCGTTATGGGTAGGCTCGATCGATTCTTAAAAGCCTTTTAGCGCAGCCCATTCTTGTCGTTGCATCATCAGCACAGTCGGCGTCCCCGTCAACAGAAATCCGTCGCGTCAGCAACACAGTCGCCGCCCCTGTCAGCATCCTCCATAGTCAAACGACAAATTCTGGTCGTTAACTGAAGAAGCTAATTGAGGAGGCCACAATCCTGGTACTTCTCCTCCCCTTCTTCTCTCCCAACTACAACAGCAAAAAGGGGATCGTGATCCCCTTTCCCAGGCAACGTCCCTCAACAGCTACACAGACAGGCTACAAATAGCCAGAAGTTCCCTGTCCCAGGGGTTGGAAAAAATCAAGTTCAAAAGCTATGGCCGAGAAAACACTTCACGCATAGAAGTTCTTTCTCTCTCGAAACGAAGGTCTGAAAATTCCTTCACCGAGAAGAAACTCCACGCACAGAAGCTCTCTCGAACTAGAGAAGTTCAGCAACTTGCAGTCCGTCGTTCAACAATTCGACTAGGAGCAGTTCTACACGACTCGCCGACGACATCATAAGTCGACACACGCGGAGAACAAATACCTCCGTCCGACCGACTAAAGCCATACCAGATCGTGCACGTTCGTTCTTGCAACTCGAGTCTCGACGACGACTCGCCAGAAGCCTCAACTTCAGCAAAATTGTAACGGAGATTGAATCAGAGGAAGCATAGGAGATTGTACTCGCAATTTTTTGATATTCAAATACATTGTAACACAAATTTATTCTGAATTAATCGATATATTCTCTCGGTTGCGCCTCTTTGCGGACCGACGAATTTTCGGTGAAACAGGAGTTATGGGCATTTTCTTCTTTTAACATGTGGTTTAATGTATGGGTCTTCTTCACCAAAGATTTTTTATTCTAAGAGTAAGTAACCATTTAGCAATTTCAAGCAATGTTATCATACTCGGCCCAGCCCGGACGGTTCAACTAGTTTGGACCGGACCCAGTGCATTTTTCGGGTCTAAACTAGCAAAACCCAGCCTTGGTGTGAAACCCATTCGACCCGGTCGAATTTTCCGGAACCGGAAGTGCTTTTTTGGTACAGAAAGGGGACCTTTTAGACTAGCAAGATTTAATTATATTATGTGGATTCTAGTGGTCCTTATCATTGATTGAATGCCTAGTTAATTGTTTCCTTTCATCTAATAAGTCAACAATGTAATATCTGAGATCTTGGTAATAACAACAAAAGTTTGAAGAATATAATTGTAGCTAGTGCTTCTCGTTCATTCATTTTTACTAACAATTTTATTTAGAGTTAGTTTTAAATATTGTTTTTGCGAAAAAGTTTTTAGTGGTGGAGGAATTAATAGAATAAAATTGCATATAAGCAGAAGAATTGGGGAAGTTGCCCCGTGTGCCAAGGTTCCTTAGTTCAGTATAATATTTCAGAAGCTATGAAAGAATTTGCTGCAGAAAAGAAGAGAAAAATATCTGAATTGGAGGATGAAGATGTAATGATGATGATGATGAAAGTGAAGGGGTTCCACAAAAAAATACTCTTGATAATGAGAGAGAAAAAATTCATCTAAGGGGAAGGGGAAATTGGTTAACTGTTTTGTTTATTGTCTACAAGGTATTATTTTCTTAAAGTCGGTTGATGCATCTCATGAATCCAAAACTACACAAGTATTATTTGACATATTCAAAGATGTGGTGAAAGATGTAAGGGTTGAAAATGTTGTGCAAATTGTTACTGATAATGCAGCTAATTATGTGGCAGCTGAAAGATTGTTAATGTATGAATTTCCTAAATTTTATTGGACCCCTTGTAGTTCTTATTGCATTGATTTGATTTTGGAAGATTTTGCAAAGGAAATTGAAGAAGTTCAAAAGAATATGAGAAATATATGAGGGTTATCGATCATAGATGGGAGTCACAGTTTTTTTAACCTCTCCATTCTGCAGGTTATTGGTTGAATCCTAAATTTTATTTCAATCATCGAGAGGTCACACATAATCCTCGTGTGCATGTTGATCTCTTGGATGTTATTGAAAGGTTTAATTCTGATAATGAAAACATTCAATTAACCTAGATTTTTATTGGACCCCGAGCCGAGATTAGGAGTGTAAACGAGTAATAATCGAAACGGGTAAATGGTGTTTTGTTATCCTATTACCACCCGAATTGAAAAATGTTATTTCGAATCGGAATTTTTTACCCGATTACCCGTAGTTGAACAGGTAATTGGGTAAATATATGTGTCAATACTTTTTTTATAAATTTTATTATTTAAATCTTAGTAAATATTCTAAAAATCACAAAAAATATATAATTTGCATAAAACAAATAACACCAATAAAATTGTAAAAATGCTCTAATACAATATTCACAATAACATAAACACTTATAAAATTGCACAAAATTCTATTAAAAAAGAAAATAAATGAGATTAATTAAAAGAAAGTATATATTTTTAAAAAAATTACCATATTATATCCGTTTTAAAAATAAGTCTGGTAATCGGGTAATTGAGAAATTGGGTAATCAGGTAATCGAAATAAAATAAATTATTCCTTATCCATCCAATTAATATTCGGGTAATAATAGGGTAATCGGGTGAAATTGACACTCGTAGCTAAGAGCTCCAATGATTGATTGGTAGTTCATTAGTCGAATAAGATTAATTCATTTATCATTTATCAACGCATGTTTCTTCCCTCAAGTGACATCATTGTTCTATTCGTGGCTGCCATTACACTCCATCTACTATTAAAAGTGTGACATGACTCACATGGCACCCACATTTTGCTTTCTCACATGACTATATCATAAAAAAAAAACCAACATATGCATGTATAATCATTGCTGGTCCCATGGTCACTACCATTCTCCTAACAGTAAACAAGTACACAACTCACAAAATCTTAATTATATATATATATATATATATATATATATATATATATATATATATATATATATATATATTTAAATAGGTCCAAGTTGGTATTAAGAGAAAAATAAAATAAAATTGAGGACTCCTCGAAAGGCAGCACCAGCCGAACCCAGATCCATTGGTAGTGTGGCCAAAGCGAATCACCGGGTACCACGTCATAAAATTACTTGTGTGGAGCTGATGTAGCACCCCATGATTCGCTTTGACCACGCTGCATTTTGGCCACCGGATCCGGGCTCGCAGCCGTTGAGGTGACTCAAGCCGGATCCGTAGGCCAAAATGCCCAGACATGGGACCCGAGGCTCGCCCCGTGGTTGGCGCTGGCCTTTTGGCTAGCGGATCCGGGCTCAGGTGACTCGTGAGGGCGGCGCATGGGTCCCGCTACTAAATGCAACCATGGCGATCTTTCTCAATTTCTTCTTTTCGGTTCGGGTGGAACCCACCGCATAGTCCGTCACTTCTCGTGGGACTCTTTTGTCGTTGTTACTTTTTCCCGCTTCTCCTAATCATTGGACAAGCAAGGAGTATGAATACGATCGCTTTTTCCGGTTAAATAATCTAGCAAGGAAAAAAATAAACCGGTGCAAAAAACACAAAAAAGGAAAATATTGGGTAATAATAATTGAAAAAAATTATTATATTTTAATAAAATAATTGAAAAAATGTTGGGTAGTAATTTTCAACGTTTTAGACTTTTAGACCAGCGTCCAAGTATACAAGTATACATAAGTTTGGTCTTCCACCTGCCGTCGGACACTCGGACCAGTTTCTTTCCTTCTTTCCGTCTTTCTACGCGCAGCAGACATAAACGACCAGAGAGAAAACTGCAAGTCTGGAACGCACGCACAACTTTTTCCACCTCAATTTCGTCCCCGCGTCGTAAAATCATCTCCCTTTTTTCTCCCAATTTTCGTTTCCGTCCTTTTAACCCTAGAAGCATAGTCGGGGAAGCCAGGGGGAGCTTCCCGTCTCTGATGCGCAGTCCATGGGAAATCTATTCTCATGCTTCTCTCCCCAGGAAGCGAAGAAGAAACCCGTCCGCCGCTTCTCCAATCCCCCGCCCAACGGCGGCGTAGGGTCAAGCAACCGGTGGAGCAGGATTCGGTCGGCTAGGAAGGATAAGAGTGAAGAGGCTTCCATCCATGACCGGGCTCTCGCGGCGGCCATTCTCTTGCAGCAGACTGGCGCTCTGCCATTCGATCGTTCTGCATCCATGCGGTACCCCGGGACGAAGAAGCAGCAGCTGCCGAGGAGTTCGAGTTCGAGAGCGAGATCGCTGACGGATCCGCTTCTGCAGCCTCACCAGCTTGTTCATCAGGTGAGCTCAAGTTTAGTGTCTTGGATCAGAACGGGAGCGGAGTTTTTAGTATCCGCTATTTCGTCGCGTTTTGTTCTTCTGTGTTTTCCGACGATAGAATACTCTGTTCTGTTTTTTTTTCTTCTCTTAATATAGACATTTGTAACGCCAAACTTTTGAACGTCAAATCATATGAATGATACCGAGTGAAATTAAATGATATCAAAGATCAAAATTTTTCCTTTTGAGTTCTATCCAGACGAGGATTCTCATCTCTCTCTCTCTCTCTCTCTCTCTCTCTCTCTCTCTCTCCTCTCATTCATGTTCCATCTTATGTGTTGACGGTTACCATTTGCTCTCAATTCACTTTCTTCCCTCATTACAGGATCTAAAGCTTGATGATCTGGAGACTAGGCACTTTGTCCTTGTCCATGGAGGTGGTTTTGGTGCTTGGTGTTGGTACAAGACCATGGCACTTCTAGAAGAAGGTGGTTTCAAAGTTGATGCTATAGATCTTACTGGCTCTGGCGTTGATTCTTTTGATACGAATAACATTACTAGCATTTCCCAGTATGTGAAGCCACTCACTAACTTTATGGAAAGGATTAAGGAGGGTGAGAAGGTTGGTTCTTTCTTTTAGTTGCTTCGAGACTGTCGTCATATGCATTTCACTTGAATTGATTTATATTGAATCTTACCGTGCATTTCTATTGCCAGAGGACTTCCTCAATTGACTGTCAATCTGTTGTTATTTTTGCGGTTTAAAAATTCTCAAAAAAAGTTCCTGCTTGTACTTATTGCTAAAAGTTAGTGAGAACCTCACAACAATTCTTTAGCTGCCCATAGATTAAGCGCTCTTACAAGAAATGTGGTAATTCATAGGTGTTTCTAGATTCCTTCATTGAGTGATTATTTAGCATTATGGGCTCTCACTTGCAAATGTGCCACATGTTCATGCTTGCCCATTAGATCATTTGTCTTAAAGGGTTTGTATTACTGTAAATTAGAACCGCATCCTCCTTGAGCTGAAAGCTACAATTACTGTCCGTCTCTATACTATGGGTTCTAGGGTTCGGATTGACTGTGCCATGCGCGCAGCCTCCTGCGACGCCCTCCTCCTGTGTGCTTGCTCTAATGTGGTATTGTAGACCCGAATTTGGTATTTTAGACCTGAATTTGGTATTTTAAATGTGATTAATATTTTGGTATTTTGGTGTAGGATGTAGTATTTTTACGGGGAATTTGGTATTTTTGGCTTCGCCTTTGGTAAAAGACCAAACATGGTATTTGTAGGTGGGACCTGTGGTCCCCATACGCCTCGACGTGGCACATATCACGGCCAAGGGCGCCGCAGGAAGCTGAGCCAATGGCTCAGCCAGCCTGAATCTGCAGGTTTCTATATCCTACTTTCCCATCTTTGTGATGCCTCTGTACAACTTGATTCTGTAGCAAGGGGATTTGCCTTTTTTGAGTCCTATATGCAAGTTAATAGTCACCACTCAGTAGCCGAGAAGACTCTTATTTCATTTTTGCTGTTCTCTGGAGAAATTTCAAGATAGAGAAGAGCAAGTTATCATTGGCAGTTATAACCTCAAGTTGTCATTCCATTCACTCATGGAAATTAGATCCCCGCAACTCATTTTCTATTTGCTAAGTTGACCTCTCTTTATCACGAGCTCCAGTTTGTGTTCTCTGTTACATTGATGGGGTGACTGTGAAATTGCTATCAGTTTTGCTGGAAAGATTTTGACCCTAAATGGCATCTCAAAGTGTACCTCAATGATAAAGGATCAGTAAGTTTTTTCTTTTGATGTTTCCGCTATCCTTAGCAAATCAGCGTGCTGCTTGACTCTGTGATGCTAGTTAGTTCAGGCAACTCCATGTTGAAGGTTGCTTCTGTCTTCATTCTCTGGTGGCTGTTAAGTGGGTGATTTGTGCATTCATTATTCTTTCTTCTGGTCAGATAATTTGTATTCTTCATGTAATTCACAAGTAAATCATTTTGTTAGAAGAAGCTTTTCTTTAATCTCACGTTTTTGCCACCACTTCGGAAGTGTCAAAGTAATGCTTGATGTTTATATGAAACACATTAGACCACTTATGAGCTTCACTATTGTTGTTCTCCTAGTGCTTATTGCAACTGTTTTGACTTTGTTTCTTGGGAATGATTATGCAGATAATTTTGGTTGGCCATGACTTTGGTGGGGCATGCATCTCTTATGTGATGGAAATATACCCTAATAAGGTTGCAAAAGCGGTTTTTGTTTCTGCAGCGATGCTGACAAATGGCCAGAGTGCACTCGATATGTTCTCTCAACAGGTTGCTTTTTGTCTCAGTTGATGGACTTATGGAAATTAATGTTTTTTCTTGTACAAATAAATTTTTTGTGGACACTGATCGTACTTGAATTTATCATGCTATCTGATCCTTCTTCATATCAAACACTGTTTTTAAATGATTTTCTGGTATTTGTGCTTTCTTTTATTGTCTCTTCCCATCTATGGACTTTCAAAGTGTCTATATACTAGACTCCTAGTCTTACTTACCCATCAACTCGCTCAAGTTATAGTTTACATAAGTGAGATTCTGAGATGCTAAAGGAAAAATCTGCTGAAGAAATTACCGGTTTGAGAGTCATAATTTGTATCAAGCCTCCCCCCTCCACCCCCCGCTCCCCCCCATTCCGTATTTGCTTGAACCTAATTTTGCTTTCCATTCTGTCAAATATTAATCTTCATCAGTCCAATGGTGTGATTATCTTTCGAGTCTTGGTTGACTGATCCATGCAGATGGGTTTTTGGAAGTCGTACTTATGATTAGTTTCATGTTTTGTTCTTCCATTTCAGGCTGGTAAAAATGATCTCATGCAACAAGCTCAAATATTTTTATATGCAAAGGGACAACAGTGTCCGCCTACTGCTATTGACCTTGACAAGTCTTTGTTAAGGGACTTGCTCTTTAATCAGAGTCCATCTAAGGTATGATTTCTACTTTAGATATGCGTGAATAGAGTATATCCATTTAGGTTCAGTTTTTTTTTTTCTATTTTTATTTTATTTTATTTTATTTTTTTATTTTTATTTATTTTTATTTATTTTTTTAAAAAAAAATAAATTTTTTAATTTTATTTTAAAAAATTTTTTTCTTACCTTTTGACCTCTTCCCATATATTTTATCTGTCAATCTTATTTTTCGGAAGGGTCACATATAAAGATTGAGCTTGGGTCCAATCTCAAATGAGTAACCACTTTGAAGGATTATTTTATCTGCCAGTAGCTTTTTTTGTTACTTTTCATTGTGGGTTTCTTTTCCTAATCAATATGTCAAAATGACTATGATCTTTACCAACCTTCAAATGAGGTTCTTTTCCCTATGAACGTTGATAATTTTGTGTAGTCAATTTTACACATGGGTGTATGATATATTCTGGCCAGATAGCATATCCAAATGGTTTGGAGACAGGGAAGTTTAGTATGTTCTATAATCAACATATAAGAGGGAAGGAGTTGTGGATCTATGCTGGAAGGTCCTCTGCTCCTGTTTCTCTCGAAAATTCAGGACTTGGATTTCATTTTGCACAATGTCCTTAGATCAGCAAGTAGTCTTTCTCTTTAGCTAAAAAAGGGATAGTACCCTCCAATACCTCATCGTAAAAGGTACCCATTGATTGTTGTTCTTTCCTTTTAGGGCCTCTAGTTAAGTTGCTCTTTTTGTCAAAAAAACAAAAAAGGTGGACTTATGTTTTCAGTGATAGTTTGTCTTCTTTCATTTGGTCTTTGCAAAATTTGTTTCCCTCTGTATCTTTATCTGCAATTTTGCTTCTTACTCATTATTCGTCCAATGTTCTTCAGATCAGTTGATGCATTATCAGTTGGTTCTCACAATTTTGTTTCCTAAGGTCAAAAGTGAGCACATTACATAATCTAATTTAAGATTACCAGACTCAAATCCAAAGATCTGGGGAAACGGGAGTTGTCAATTTTTGATTTTGTATTTTCGCTTCGATTTAAAGTTTTGAATAGCATAAGTGGATGACATCGAGGTGAATATTTTTTTTTTCCCCTCTCATGTGAGTGATCGAAGGAGAGTAAACTTTGTGCTTTAACTTTGGTGATTAGGATGTTGCATTGGCATCAGTCTCGATGAGGCCAATCCCCTTCGCCCCAGTCCTAGAGAAGCTTTCACTCTCCGGCAAGAACTATGGTGCTGTCAGAAGGTTCTTCATTGAGACCCCCGAGGATAATGCCATCCCCCTTTCCCTACAGCAAAGCATGATAGAGTCAAATCCACCAGAACGAGTATTTCGGGTAAAAGGGAGTGACCACTCCCCTTTTTTCTCTAAACCCCAGGCTCTACACAAGCTCATGGTAGAAATTGCAAAGATTTCAGCTCCCAAAGTGAGGTGAGGTGAGAAACAGTTGTAACTTGTAAAGCTTGGAAGAATGTCTAACCGATTGAATGGATATATTCAAGCAGGTGCATTTCCCTGCATCCCTGTGCAGATAACTTCATGTAACACATTTATAATGGCAATGCAGATATTTCTTCCTAAACATTTCCCTGTATTTTTTCTTTGTTGTTTTCCTCTCAACTATGTTCCAAGCATGGTACAGATGCATGAACCGTGCATCAATTAAAAAGCAGGAACCTCTACAAACATATCCTGCCAGCACTCTAATACATTTTGCTTTGAAAGTGAAGAGATAATATTCGGAAGTACAAAAGAGCGAGCTCAGAGGTTACGATGTGTTGCTAAAGGTATGAAGAATCAAAGAACTCTAAGCCGGGAGCTTTGGGATGAAATAATTTTAGCCAAACAACGTCGAGACATTCTGATGCATAGAATATAGTTTGACATTTGATTTTTAATTCTGAATTGTTATTCCCTCCACAATAAAAAACCTCGCTGCCATGTCACGAAAGAACGACACTCTAGAAACTGATGCATAGAATATATGTGGAGCTGTAAGCTGGAGGCATGTTGTTCCCCCTTCCTCTATTTATTTCCTCCTCAGAATTTCCTAGAATTTCTTATATTGTGGTTTGTTGTCCTCTCCTAAAGAGCAGCTGAACTATTAATTTCAGTTCTGGTTTCTGTTCTTTGTTAGCTATATATTCCTGTGTTCTCGTTGTTTGTTGAAATTTCCTAGGGAGAGGTTGGTGCTTTCATTGTAGGTCTATAATAGTGGACAAGAACTCTAGCGCTAGATGATTCAATGAAAGTAGTGCAAGAGACACCAACACAATTTATGAAGGAGCTTCATGGATTGAATCAACTTGTTTGACTTCAACTCAACGATAGTCCTAGCAAATTAAAGCTGATGCAAGAGATGCCAAACTATCTCACTTTCTTGGGCATCTTGATGCATGATTCTAGGAGAGATTCATCTAGATTTTGTAAAAGTTATTCGAATGCATGTGCCAAGGAGCTAGTTCTCAATCAGTCACACTTTGCACCATAAGCCTGCTCATGTGGAGTTTGGTCGATTTAATGCCGAACACCCAGATTCATGGGTGTTTCAACGCTTCAAATAGAACACTATTTTGATTTCTATGGTATTCATAAAGATCTGAAGCTATCATTGGCTTTCATTTGGATGGTGAATCTTCGAAATGGTGCCAATGGTTGTACAGAAGCAAACAATTGGTGGACGGGGGGACATTTCAGAAAAATTGGTTCGTCGTATTTGGAAGCGAATTAAACCTAGAAATACAAAAATTAAAAAAATCTATATTGTGGTTGATTATCATGTGAGATTAATTTGTAGCTGTCACAAATGAAACGATGGCTCTGCCTGACACATTTTTGGGTTCATTGTTTTATTTCAGGAATATTTGGCTACTCACATAAGTCTCTGAAGATAATATGAATGAGATTGGAGAAAGGATCCAAGAGACCACTGAGATGATATTCTAGTAGAGGAACTTCAAATCTAGGGCGCACAAACTCATTCTTCAATTTCTTACCATGCTTGGTTGGCGAGAACTCGCTTATGATGTTGCAATTTACAGGACATGTTCGAGGGTCCAAGTTGATGGAAGGAACACCCACAACTTTGTGCAGACTCGGGTTGCAAAGCTTCTCAGCTTGAATATTGAACTTCACCGAGTTTCTCGGTCTTGGTGGGAAGTAGCTAGGGGTGTAATCGGTAAATGAACGGAACGGAATAGAAGAGGAAGAGGAAGAGAATTGGGAGAGAAGAAAAGATGGAGGGAATAAAAAACCGAAAGAAGAGAAAGAAGAAAAAAGAGAAGAAGAAAGAGAAGAAGAGGGAGAGAAGACAAAAATGGAAGAAAAGGAAGAAGAAAGAGAATATTGGGAGAGAAGACAAAAATGGAAGAAAAGGAAGAAGAAAGAGAATATTGGGAGAGAAGACAAAAACGAAATGAAGAAAAGGAAGGCAAAAGAGGAAAAGAGGGAGAGAAGAAGAGAAGAAGAAGGAGAGAGAAGAAAGAGAGAAAAGGAGAGAAGAAGACAGAAGAGGAAAAGAGATGAAGAAAAAAGATGAAGGATTCCTACCCTGGTACACGCATGTAGAGTTCTTTTTAAAATTTTATCTTTGAAGCTCTTACCTTGTGAGTGATCATCTCTTGATTCCTCTGGTACATGTGTAGGATGTATACCATTGCTTTAATTGGTGCTCATGGAGTTAATAAACTTAAGCCATTGCATTAATATTCATCTTTGGATCGCATCAATATTGGATACACTTCAAAAGAAAGAAGCAAACTGAGAAACATTCCTAATTAAAGCAATTATATAAAAAGCAAACTACAGTTTGAAAGAAAGTTAAAATTCTACTATGATTCTTCTTCTTCATCGATCATTCTTTTTCTTCAGAGTCTTCATAGAAGGGGAGGCTTAATTTCCACATCAACTCCATTCTTTTCGGCCGAAATCTCCCACATCTTTAATTATGTTCTTCGTTTGAAACATATCCCATCCATGTCTTAATTCTTCAAGTTATTTCTCAATTCTCCCAAGTCTTCCTTCATCTTTTGCTTGTCTCCTTGATCTTGATGCTGCTACTGGCGCTTTGTGTATTCTCTGGACAGTGGCTTCTCTGATTGCCTTGCCTTCGGGGACCACCCTTTCTCCTCTATCTTCTATCACTCCTGCCACAATGCATTGGCCAGTGATCAAGCTAGGGTTTGGTATGGAGTTCTTTGGTTTTATATATAGCATGCCTCAATATATTACCTAGAAGTTTAGGAAACAAGAAGTAGGCTCATATATACCTTGACATCCGCCTTAAGGTACTTTTTCATAAAATGAATGGGCCTATTATTCTTGTCTACACAATCTAGACCATGCCATTTGGACATAATTAAGCTATTGGCTGAGTCCCTAATACTCATCTCCTCACTTTAATGTTGAAGTTCACTATCATCTAACTCCATAATTGAATTGTAGGCATTGATAGCTTCCGGGGAAATTAAAGGGTACCCAAACCCTCTCACAAAACACTTATTCTCTCTGGCCTCTAGGAGGTTTGCATAAAATTATTTCTCTATAAAGTCTAATCTATCAATGAGTGGTTCGCAAAATACCTCCCAATTTCTAGCATCAATCATAGGAGAATATTTCAGACAAAAGCACCCACCCCCTCTCTCTATATATAAGTTCTTTTTCTTCAATATAAAACTTAAGGGTTCAAATTAAGTGATCAAAACCTTTTTTGGGCTCTAAGCGAGTAAAACCTCTTCTTATTGTACTTCTTACCACAAATGTTCCCTTGTTTAATTGCACTTGTTGAGGCCATTCCAACAAGGTAAGAAGTAGCATACTTTGAGGATCAGTTGTAAAATCTTGTAGTGAGCTCAGTTTGGGAAAGAATAAGCGCCAAAGTAATTATCTCAGAGCCCACTTTCCATGCCAACTTACGGATGTGAACAAGGAGCTCGGATGAATCTGCTACAACATCTCAAAGTTGCGCTCTTAATTTGAAGCTAAAAACATGCGACTGAGCGACTTCCAACAAGTTTTCTAGAGAACTCAGGCGACCTGATCTCCATGAACACTCACCTCAGACTCAAACTAATCACTCCCGTCTCTCAAGCTAGCTATGGCTTTGGAATGAAGAAAAACGCCCCAGAGGTGCTCTATTCATAGGCTCAAAACTGGGGGAAAATTAACAAGGATCAAACGTACTGAATTTTCAAAAAAATTCTATTTGTTTGGGTCCCAGGGCCACTACTCGGCCAGTGCCTTGGGGCGCCTATGGGCATGGGTGCCATGAAGATTTTCTAGTTCCATTGCGTCGGATCTTTGGTGCCATTGGCGCCAGGTACCCCTGTGCCTTGTTTAGATCATAACTCTGTCGTTTCAGCTCCGACTTTATGTGACTCTTGTTGCATTGGATGCCTAAGAGAAAAAAGAGTAATTTGAATCATATTTCATAATTTTCTTACAAATATTGACCACGAAATATAATTTACAACTCAAATGGACCCTAAAAAAAGTATGAAATAGACACTTATATATCAATATTTCGGGATAGCAACTTACACCTAAAACAAGGATTTAGTGCATTTTTCATGATATAATTAAGTACATAACATGGGTAAAAACACCTACCTAACCTAACGAAAATACTAATAAATAAACACTTATGATGAATCATACAAATGGGTGAATTCATGCTCAAGGAAGAGGAACATGGATATGAGTAGGAGATTTTACCTACATTATTACATGAATGATAATCCTACTAGCTAGTGTGTCTCTTGCAGCGCCAACGAGTGCACTGGTCTAAAGAGTATAGAACTCACAGTCTTAATTATGTCTATCCTAGCTAGTGGGAACTAGTCTAAAAACTACTTGTCTTATGAATTAACTATTGGTTGGGTGATTAGAGAAAGATGATTTTGATTGATATATATTTTATTAAACAAAACTAAACAAAGCAAGTAATTAAATAGACTTTTGAGGAAATATCATATTTGAAACGGTTGGGAGCTCATAGACTCAATCGTTAGGCAAATTCCCAAAACCCTAGCTCTCCTTAAACCAGTAAAAGTTTCTCAATTCAAGTTTCAAACACCTTATACAGTAAATTTGAAGACATGAATAACATAAGATGGAATCTAATAGAAAAACCCTCCTTAAACCAGAAATGGATTCAAAGCGTCATTCTAATCATTAGGCCACTTTAGGGGACTTGGGTAGTAGCTCAGTGATCCCATGGGAGTAATTGTTGCGGGAGGTCTTGGGTTTGGGTCTTCGCTGCAACATTGGACCATTGGATTTTATTGAAGTTTGTATAGGCCTTTTAAAAAAAAATCATTAGGTCACTTTAAGCTACTTGAAAGGAAATCACATGCATAGAGATCTAAAACCCTAGATAAATTGAATCAATAGACCATGAGTTGATACATTACACTAGTAATCACTTGGAGTCCCAACTACGAAGATAAAACCCACTCTTGGACTCAGTCTTCTTCTCCAGCTCCTTGCACAAGATCTGAATTTGACACCTTATCCTATGTTAGCTCTAGGATTTTGACTGCACCAACTCAAAATCTTCTCCTCAGGGTCCTTTTTCCATAGGATCAAACACAACATAAATATATAGCTTCTTCAGAGGAAGGAGATATCCTACTTTCTGTCCAAGTGGTTGTAAGGGCTTTCCTAGGAGTCTTAGGTTTCCATCTTATTCAATGTTCTTTCCATATTAGGAAATCTTCCTCATTGGCTAGGAGTCTGTATTAGGGTTAGGAAAAATGTATGGTTTGATCCTAGCTAAGTGCCCCAAAGAGGTGTCCTTATGTGCTTAGTACTCCGGTCTGTGCCAGAAGGTGCAATCCTGTTAGTATTGAGTTCCTGGAGCCAATGGCACCCAACCTTTTGTAATTAGAGTTCAATTGGGAGAAGAAGCATAATCAAATCATAATTAGGATCGACTTTAGTGGCACCTGTGGCACCCCTACTAGCGTATGTGGTACCCAACTTGTTGTCCTAACCACTATGGGAGACCTTTTGAGGCACTATGGTGGTGTCCTGTGCCACTTTTGGCACCATGGCACTATACCTAACCTAGTAAAAGTTAGTACAAAATAAACCCTTATCAATCACCCCAAACTTAAACCTTTGCTCTTCTCTTAACAAAGCAAAATAGAGCAACGACTTAGAATAATGGTTTAATCTTCAAAGGGCTTTAACTCTGGTTGAACACACTTCCTAAGCATCAATTTGAAGTAGACTTACTCGAGCATCTTTCCTATGGTTGAAAGACTTAGCTACATAATTTAATCACCCCAAACTAACCAGTGTGATCAAATAATTGTTCATTAAGTTCCATAGGCCAATTTTAAGTCCACTCTCTACTAACATGAAGGAATTCAAAATTTTGGTCTGGTCTTTCATTATGTTGCAAAGGTAGGATTTATCATTCAAGTCATAATGTAGGTAAAGTCTCCTCTCCTAATCATAAACACATTCCACTTCCCTAAGCATGATTTCACCCTTTGAGTGTTTCGCTCTCTCCACCCCAAACTTAAGAAGTTTTCATTGTCCTCTACTGATTAGACTCTTTTCTTAATATTGATCTCCATTTTCCCTTTTCTTTTTCTTTTTTCTTTGGCCCTGTTTAGAATCCTGCCAACCTTGCACATCGACTCAAAATCCCTAAGCTAGTTGAGGCCCGACCCCCGATGCCTACACAAGGTGACCTACCTTTTAACTCAGCATTCTCCCTTTTCAATTATGGAGTTTCTACTTTTTTTTTTTTTTTTTTTTTCTTTTCTTGAATCTTAGTATAGCTCTGTATCCACTTCCATCCCAGCCTTGTTCTTTTATTACTTAAATTCAATCATGCTAAATTCAATAGAAATTTCAATGAATTTTTAACTTAAGGCCTTATTCATATAATTCATGGAATAGTGAAAAAATTTTGGGCTCTCCTCGGCTCAATAGAGTCAGCAACAGGTGATGCACCCTGTGCATTCAGATTGGGTTGCTTCAAAGGCTCAAACTCAATCAAAACTTAAGCCTCAAATCACCTCAATAATTTGAAAACCTGTCTGAGTTTTGTCTCAACATTTCCCCACATTGGTTCTAGAAAACAATGAAATCATGCTTAATCACACTCAGCTTTACAATCCACAAACCATAATTAGCTACTCGTGTACTAAAAATTTAATCAAGATCAGTTCATCAAGACAGAATAAAATCAACTTCATATAAAACCACTTAAGCAGATAGGCCACCTATGATTCAAGAAAGCTCATTCAATTACAACCATTTTATAACGTGAAATCTAATGCAAGTAGCCTAAGATGCGATGAATTTTGAAGCAAGTTGAACAGAAAAATCAAAACAAATGATGAGAAAATCGAATCCCCAGCCCAAACTTAAAAATTTTCATTGTCTTCAATGCAATTAAAACAAGAAGGTGTAGAAAGACCTTCATGACAATTCTAGCCTTGATTCTCCTTCTTCATCTTGCTTTGAATGCTTCACATTTTCCATAGTTTTCATTGCACAAAAAGGTAAACTCATAAATTCAAATAATAAGTTAAGGATTATGCAATGTTTATTCTATTAATTGTCAATGCAAAAGGTAATCTCATAGGAAATTGTCCCAAATCATGCACCTTTTGTACAAACACCTAATGAAGCCCTTTAGCCATACTTTAGTTTGATTCATATATGTGGAGACCCTAACCCAAGACCTCCCGCAACAATAACTCCCATGGGACCACTAAGCTACTACCCAAGTTCCCTTATTTAAAATGGCAAGATATTGGGGAAAAAACAAAAACGTTCTTAAAATGAAATTTGGGTTTGGGTAAATTAACCTCAATTTAGATTAATCTCTCTTAAAATAGGGGATTTTTAATTGTTCTTTGAAAAAACTCCAATACAAAGCTTTTCCAATCAGGACTTTTTCAAAGAGTCCTTTATCAAAGAGCATTCCCAAAAGCTGCCTAAGATAAGTTATAAGGGTCTTTTGTAACTCAATTACTATAGAGAAAATTCTTAATTAGAAGAGTCCTCAACGTCTAGCGTTTTAAATCAAAGAAGCCTGCTAATTGGTTGAATCTGCATGCATCAGTATCCTACATGTTGCGCTCTCCAATGCAAATCGTTCTTAATTAATTAGCTTTTGCAGCAGTCAGTACTCAGTAGTTAGTATCCAATGGCTCTCTCTCTCCAACTCTCTCTCTCACTCTCTATCGCTCTCTATCTCACTCTCTACTCACTCACTCTCTCTCGCTCTCTATCTCATTCTCTCGAGATAGATACTTAATTATGACTCCAACTGGAAGAAGCATCACGTTAAAGCGAAAGTGCCGCCATATATACATGTATATATGACGCAAGAAACAGTGAAACGCAGGTCTGTTGAATTACATTAACTCATCCCTGCAGGAATCATCTTTATTGTCTCTCTCTCTCTTTTCCTCGGTGCAGGTGCAGTACTAGTGCGCAGAGCGTGCAGAGAGATGGCAGTCTCTACTTTTTGGCATATTCTATCTCGCGGGCGCCTCTGCAACTCTGCCGAGGACGTGCAAGGGATCAAATTTAGAAGAGACAAAACCCACCAGTCCACAGTCCACACTGCTTTCGCTTCAATAGCACGTCAGAGAGGGAAGGCACCGATGGGATTAAGACGTAATCATTCACCCTCGCATATGTCGCTTCAAACTTCTTCAAACTTGCATCGATCGATATATAGCCTCAATGCATACACACAAGAATATTGAACGAATATATATATATATATATACCCGCATAAGAATAATTATCAGAAACATTCATGCATGGGATAGGAAAAAATCTTGTTTAATTAATTCTTTGGGCAAGAATTAAACAAGGCGCTCTTAATTTAATTTAAACGAGGAAAGAATTAAACGACCCAGTTGCTCGTTATATATATGTGCATGCCTTTGATGAGAAATATTGAAAATGATAGATATCAGTACAGCAGGAAAAAAGAACTGACGAAAAAAAGAAAGAAGAAGAAAGATCACGAAGAAGAAGATGAAGAAGAAGAATGAAGATGTGAGTGATAGAGGGTGACTCTCTGGACGTTATCAAATGGGTCAAACAAGAAGTTCAGCCGCCGTAGAGGTTCTTGCTTATCTTCAGGAAAATCTGGCGTTTAAGTGCAAATTTGGTTCTCTAGTCAACATCTTGCTGTTGTCAAAATTCCATAATTCCTTATGTATATTAAATTAAAAAAAAAAAAAAAAAGGGTGTTGCTGGTGTTGCATGCATGTGTGTTGCAGAGGCGTTGCAGCTGGGAAAATTAATAAAGATATATGAATCACGAGAGCGGTCGCCATTAAATATTACCTTCTTCTTAATTTAATTCTGTGCAGAAGACAGATGAGGCAAACAAAAAAAAATAAAAAATTACCAAAGGATCGATGGATCGAGAGCGGAGTCGGCAGGGACTATCACCATCATGGATGCATCGATGGAATCAATCTCGGACCACTACTATCACCATCGCCATCCATCAATCAATAATCACCCAAGAAACTGACAAAAATAAATACTCGAATATCACCTCTCACATCCGATCGATCGAGAGCTATATCTATCTTATCTACCTTAATTTGCTTCTTCCCTGATCATAATTTTGTAGGCACGTACGTATATAGAGAGATCAGGGCGTATTTTTCTTCACTTCTGAAAGAACAGCTATAGCACTAGTACGTACTGTTTTTGAACCCTAGCTAGCTAGCTAGCTAGCTACAAGTTAATTTGTTAATTTAAATATTCGATCATATATATATATAGAACAATAGAAGAGTAGATCATCAGATGGAGACATGCAATTAAAAGGTTTTGGCCGATCGATAGAAGAACAAATACATATATATAGTTACCTGAATGCATGCATGCAGAACCTGATCGCACAAATTAATATATAGAAGATCAAATACTTCAATTTGCCAAAGAGATCGAAGCTAGACAGTTTGCAGATGGATCGCGCGCTTTTGTGTCCCCTTCTTTTCTCATCTCTCTTTCTGCTTTTCTTCTTCTTCTTTCTTTTTGAGTTTTACTTGAACTTCTTTTCCCCTCCTCTCAGCTAGCTACTTGCGCGCGTGCCTGCAGCAACAGAAGAGGAGAGTTTAAAGTAACACGTACGTATGCTAAAAGTAAAACCTCCAGAAAATTAAGGATCAGTTTAATTAGTTTTATATATAATATTAAGGAATTCTGATCACAAGGGTTGGGACCATTTCTTTCATGTATATACATACATTTCCACGTACAACTGCTTTCCTTCAGTGTTACGTACCTTGATATCATTAATTGCTCTGACAGTACCATATATACTAGTAGTTGATGATCTTCTCCCCTCTTTTTGTTTCTGCATGCCTTCAGCTCCTTCCAACACCTTTCTGCAATTTCTCAGCAGGCTTTGTAAAGCGGCTCCCAAATTGATGGATGGATGGATGGATTCTTCATGGGAAACCGAGAAAAAAAGTTACATTAATACTATATGATCGATCTCCTCAAATTAATACCCACTTCTCATTAGCGTTTCAAAACGTACAACTAGCTTAGTTACATCCTACAAGCAAATTTTAAAAGAAGAAACGGGAACTAATTTATTCACATTTACTTTAAAATACTCCTAACATTAATTTCCAAAAACTCCCTTCCTTTCTTCTTTAAATTTTGAGCATAGGAACACTTTTTCCTACATGTACATGTAGGTGATCTTTTTACATCTATACATAGACATAGATATAAATTAATATAGATATAGATATAGATATATAATTTTTTCACCCTCTATACACATAATTTTGTGGGTCAGTTCTGAAAGATGTGTCATCAAACAAGAACCATATCATGGAATAATTAAGCACGGAGTATGTTACAATATTATTTGCTGATTCACTAGAAAAAACAAGTTCTGAATAAACAATTAATGTCAATATTGCATAAATTTTAACCTTAATTATAAGACCTCTATATATATATATATATATGCATGATAGGGTCTTTAATTTCTTATTCAAACTTCAAAAGATTCTAGTTGTTTTGCTGCTGAATACTTTTTTCTTCAAGTTTGGGAGGAGGGAGACGGACCACAATATGAAGAAAAAATATTATTTAAAAAAAAAATGGAAATTAAAAAGCACTTTTTTCTTTCTTTATTTGTTTCTTTCCTTGTTTTGTCCTTTGCATTGTTATATATGTCTTCTTTAATTTTTGTCCAGGGAAGGTCACTGCAACAAAGAGAAATGTCATTAAGTGTAGATTGTTCTGGCTTTAAACAATAATTAACTACAGCTTTTCTTAATTAATTATCTGGGTTTTAATTAAATGTGAATCAACTGAGGTATATATATATATATATCTTCGTATATATGAAATCTTGCCTTTAGAAATGAATTATATATATCCTTGTTTTCTGTTATTAAATGTTTGGTTACTCAACTACCACCCCTTAATAAGACAAACTCTAAGCATGTATATTTTTCAGTAGGAAAAAGTCTCCCATATTAAAAACATATATATGTACTATTATTGCAAATAAATCATCTTTGAGCCCACAAGTTCATTTTGAGGAAACTAATTAATCAAAGGCTAACATGAAAAAATTGAATTTTTTGGAAAGTCAATATCATTGAAACTAATTAATGCATGTTACCTTGCACTAACCCTTGAATATTTGCAGTTTTAGGAAATCAAACACTACCGGCATATGCAAAAGTGAGTTTTTTGGGGCATCAATATCCTTAATATTAACTAATGTTGCCATGCCCTAACACAAGCTTGCATGTGAATGAACAACCCTGATTTTATCTGACACTAATGAAGGGGGAAGGCTCATAAAAGGCAGCATATATATTTCTTTAAGAAGCTAGCTAGCTTGTCATACAGAATGATATATACTTGAAAGCCAAGCAGTAAGAATACAATTACTAGTGATACAATTGTGTTAATTAAATATCAATAGATTTTGTTGGAATAGAATGACAAACTAGCAGATCAAAATGCACTATTTGAGAGATTAGGGTTTTATAAACCGCTTTTCATTTACAACTTAAAAAATGGCCAAAAGTACGACCATATATATTTCCATTAATTAGTTATGTCTAAACCCTTATAAAAATAATTTGTATGAGATTTTTTAAATAAAATAAAACTAAGAAATACAAAATATATAATTATATATTTCTGGCTTTTGTTTTGAAAAATTCAAACTTAAAATGGGAATCTAGAACTGCATGCCACTACTTTCAGTTCTCTCAAGTCTTCTTTAAATATTAGATAATATCATGCTAGATTTATAAGTTGGGCTTCCATGGAAATGGAAAATAGCAGCAATAAAATAGCACTTTAGCAAAATCAAGATTTTCTAAACATTCTCATAATATAATTAACTATAGATTCCATTATCCTCACAGATATGTAAACTCTTCATCCATTTCTGAGCTTCCTCAGAGTCAGAGAAAATCTTATACAGCTAATTAATTACTCCAAGTCAGCTCAGAGGCACAAGAGAAGTTTCATATTCCTTACCCGTTAGAGGAATAATAGAGCATATATATGAATGAATTTATGTATTTCCTTCCTGTCTCTTCTTGAAGCTGCCAATATTGTTTTTCAATATCAAATAAGATATGGATTAAATATAAAAGAAATTAATTTCTGCTCAAAAGGTATTTCTTCTCAATAAGGTATGAATATTCCTGAGCACTCATTCTCAGCGCTAGCTAGTCCACAATGAATATTTTTTGCTAATTAACCCTAATTATCAAATTCAACACTCTGTATGTGCAAGCTAGTTTGGATTATCTGAAGCCTAACTAAAATCCCCTCTTACCCAGTTGAGTTTTCTCCAAAAAGGGTAGGTTAACTTGAACTTTAATTTAATTTGGGTAAATTAATGCTGAAATTTACTTCGTAGTATTTCCAGTGAGTCTGTATCAAGAATGGAAGAATCTGCACCACTTGATCAGCTAACATGCATGCTTGATATAAGATATGATTCTATATAATTCCATTTTCTTCACTCCTTTTGTGTTGTCTTTACCACTATACATCTTAGGGATTAATGATTGCAGTAGTATGCGTTACAGTACTTTGATCCTATCCCCGGTTGCGATCGTGTTTGTCGCCGTCTTCAACGTCGCCACTGCCATTCCTAATATCGTTTTCCTTGCCAGCAAAGCTGTGTGGAAGGGACCAAGGGAAGGTAAAGGAAAGGGAGAGGTATCACCCACATTTTCATTAATATCTTAAATATTTGTTCTTGCTTTTGGGAGTAATTAGTTAAAAGGGTTTATGTGGTTGATTGATCTCATGATCAAGAACCATGGAAGATACACACACATATTCAAGACGAGTGAGAGTGCATATATAGTGTACAAAAAATTTCTCTATATACCGAAGCATTCATATAATTAGTTATCCTCCGTTTAAATTTGCCAGTGGAAATGACAGTGGAAAAGGTTAAAGCCATATATTAAAGTAAAGATGAATGTGAAGAAGAACACGCATGCAGCTGCAGGATATGGATCGATATAACACAAAAGTGAGGCTGCAGGAAAGTAAAGAGCTGCACGTCTGTCTCTCTACCAATATTATAGTACTCTTTTCACTATTTTCTTCATCTACTTCTTTTTCTTTTTTAGTTTTTTTTTTTTCTTTTTTCTTTTTTTTCCCTCCTTTATATGTTAATACACATGAAAGCAACTTGACCATCAGTTCTGGTCAGAAAGAGGGGTGAGATGTGGGGAGGAAAAGAGAAATTTAAGCTGATGGTGACAATTCATATATAGGGTATATATATATATATATATATATATATATATATATATATATATTTTCTTGTTGAACTCATGAACAAGGGGCTTCAACTGTGAGAAACACGCAGCAAGTTCTCACTCTATCTTCTTATATATATATGTAGAAGAAGCTGAGATCTGATCTGTTGCCAAATTAAGTTATACATGTGTAACGATCGAGCATTATATATATTGTGAAAAATATTTATATTAATTATGTACGTAAATTAAATGATCTAATTAGAATATAATTGAGAGCACACCTAATTAATTAATTAATTAATTAACAACTAATTAAGCATGAATGCATGTGAGTTAAGAAAATGACCTCATGCAAATTAGAAAGATCTCCAAATTAAGCTAGGGTTTCAATTAATTAATTAAAGACGAACATATAAAAATATAATTAGAATGTGAAATTAAATTAGCTAGGTAGGTAGTTGATCAATTGAGGCCAACTGGTGATGTACGTGTTACAAGTTTGGGTACGTACGTATATATATCATGACAATATTTATTGAGAAAGGAATTAGTAGATCGTTCAGAAGTTACTTTTTTGTCATTAATTCTTCCATCTCTTTTGTTCATGGATGATTACAGTTAGAGTTCATCCATGATTTTACAACTTATATATATATATATATACATGCATGCATGTTGGTAGTAGAAGTTCATTTTTGGATACCCTTTTGACTTTGATACATGCAGGTACAACTCGATGTTTCATTTTTGGATACGTACGTTTTCATCAGCGCCTATGAATTAAACCATGTCCTTATTGTCTACTCCCACCCCAGCATCCATCACCTGCAAAGCCGAGATTTCATTGATCAGTTTCCTCCCACACACACACACACACACACACACACACACACATATATTCAAATTCTAGCTCCTTATTTTATTTTATTTAGCAAAAAATTCTACTGGCCTGCAACTAGGTATCTGGGTTTTGGTTTTATATATTAATTAATAAATTTTCTGAAAATAATATTTATTAGAAATCTTGTGATATATATATATATATATTTATTAAATAAAAGCCTGCTATTATATATTGCATCTGATGAATATTGGGGATCAGCGCCTGATGATCGATCGATCAGTTACTGTGGGAGTTGATGGTGGCAACAAATTAATTAAGAAAGAGATGTACGAAGAAGACTCACCATCAGTCAGTGATCAGTAATATATATATATTATTGTATATATATATATATATATGTACCTTGGGATGGACGCCGATGATCTGTTTAATTACTCTTCTTCGCTGCCAACGTAACCCTAAAAGAAGTTTCTCATTAAATTAAGGAATCCGTCAATTACTACGTACTTGTGCGCTGCATGAACGCCGGCGCCACAGCTAGCCCACAGATATATATATCATCGATCGGAATTCGGAAGGCAACCGATCGGAAGGTTTAATTCTCCAGTTGTTCATCCCTTCAATATATATTTACAGCAGATAGACTGACTTCACACTAGTACTAGTTTCTCTTTTCTTGCCGGCTGTATATAGAATCAATATATATATGTATAAGCAAGCAATATATTGGGTAGCTAGCTAGCTCCACAGTCCACAGGTTCATATATGAGGTGTTAAATTAATTAAGTTGGCCGGTCATGTATACATGTGGGGTGGTCCTCCCTCTAGTGAATGGATATTTGGAAAAGCTATGTACACTCGCTGGTCCCTCACCTAGGTGCTGCACGTGAGGCTGCTCTCACAAATTACTTGACCCTTGAAGAAATTGAACTTCCCTGGGGATCCTCACCCTACATACACCCACCCTTTAATTCCTCACCCACATGAGATTAATTAACAACTTTAATTGTCTATATAGACTAATATTGAAGTATTACTGTAGCATGCATGCTATATTCCTGCTAAATTAATTAAATCTGAAATAAGAGTAATTGACTCTCACATCGGCTACAAAGGGTTGCTTGGAAATGAATATTCCAAATGGGTGGGCGTCACCATCTGCAGGGATGAAATAATGATATATGGGCGCAGTTGAAATGGGAGTTGAAGTGTTGAAATATACGGTATATATTGAATTGATGATTAGGGTACTGCGGGGGAAGGGAGCGAGCAATATTGGTAGCTAGAGTGTATATATATATGTATGAATGTATGGAAGGGCGAGGAAGCATGTGTTTTAAATATTGCTGACTAGCAAGGCCAATTATTTGATAGGCGTGAATCTGCTCCACTTGTTTACAGATGCGCCATACCTTTCCCTTTTCCTTTCTTCCTTCATGACCTTCCTTCCTTCCTTCTTCCTCTTCCACGAAGCTTTTGTTGTTTTACCAGTACTGCTTGTGGCATCTTTCCTTTCCAAAACAGACGACATATATCTAGCTAGCAACTTATTAGATGCCATTCCGCGCCCTCACCTTCATCAACGATTCCTTCCTTACCTTTTCTTTCTTCTCCCTTCTCTCTTTTATCAACCTTAACGACCTACCTTCCATACTCCTCCTCACTTCCATCGGCTTCCACATATGTATGTATATATATATTTATATATATCTATATATACGCCCACACACACTCGTACAGACACTGGCTAGCTAGCTCACAGCGCGCTCTCTACAACCTATATACCTTCATTTGACGCAGATATACTTTGGAGTCCAAACTCTTGCGAATTTCATCCATCATGTGCAGTCGACCAAACTCCAAACTCGCCGCCTCCGTTTCTGCCCGGCACTAGCATCTCAAGCTTCGGTGGTTTCTGTCTGAGATATGGTTCCTACTGCGCCCAGATTTACTTTCACATGTAAGTATAATTCCGTTTTCTCACTACAACTACCCAGCAGGCCACGCCCAGCTGCATGCCCTAGCTAGTAATATTATATATTCAATCTCAATTTTGCTTTCGAATTTCTCGACTATTAACTAAAATAATAATATTTATGCCACTAGCTGCATCTGCTAACTAGATAAATAGCTTATATATATATACATATATGTTTGATTTGCCTTCAATTGATCATATATAGGATGAGATGGGTTTAATTAGTTTTGGGGTTTCCTTCTACCTCAGCTGATCCTGATCAAAAGGAAGGTAGAGAATGACAGACAGACCTACCTGCATAAATTAAACCTTGATCGATCTCTTAAGTTGCAGGAAATTAAACAGGGAACAAGTAGCTACTTGAAGCCCTAGCTAGGTAGGGCAAAACCACCCAGATAGGCCACTGGAACTGATCAGTGCGTACCATCCAAGAGATCTAATTCACATTCATTAATCTCTTTGATCAATCCCTCACAGAAAAAAATTAAAAATTAAAAGAAACATGCATATATGAGCTACCCACCTAGCTAGGTCAATTGTTCTAAGTGATGAGTGAGTAGTTATATATATATATATATATATATATATATATATATATATATATATATATATATATATATATATATATATATATATAAGAATTGCATAAAATACTGAAGATAGAACTAGGTAGAAGATCGATGGGAAGAGCATATATATACTATATATGTAAGAATATTATTACATGTGACTTAATTTGTTGTGATGATGATGATGATGATGATGATGATGATCAGGAATACCCGGCGGGAGAATGCATTTCCAAGCAATAATAAGCAAGTGGAAGGAGTAGTACTAGTATCGGGCAACAACAGTAGTAATATTTGCGAATATGGGAAGAAGAAGAAAAGCAACAATAACAACAGCAACAGCAACATCATCGTCCCCGCCGGGTGCAGCTCTAGGTCGAGCCGGCCGTGGTCGATCCTCAAAGACCCACGAATCGTGCGCGTGTCCCGTTCCTTGGGGGGCAAGGACCGGCACAGCAAGGTGCGGACCATACGTGGCCTGCGTGACAGGAGGGTGAGGCTATCGGTGCAGACGGCGATCCAGTTATACGACCTCCAGGACCGCCTGGGGCTCAACCAACCAAGCAAGGTCGTCGATTGGCTCCTCGCGGCGGCTCAGCAGGACATCGACAACCTCCCTCCACTCCCACTAATGCCACTAGACAATTTCATGATGCACTACGCTGCTGCTTCTGCTTCTGCTCCTGCTCATCATCATCATCTTCATCATCATCAGGTACTACCCACCGTCGTCGATTCTTCTCCGACTAGTAATACTACTACTAGTACTACTACTCTTCCCTTCCAATTCGCTGCTGCCAGTAACATTAATGGGTCTCCTCACTACCCATTAATTGCTGATCCATCTAGAGAAAATATTCATCATGATCATCAGGCAAAGTACTCTAGTAATAATAAAGAAAATGCACTACTACTCATGGGTCACACTAGTACTAGTACTAGTACTAATATTGATCTATATCAGAAAAACAGTTGGGTTAGAAGGATTAATAGTAGTATTGGTGAGCAAGGAGAAGAACAACAACAACAACATCCACAATTACAACACAGTAGTGGGCAGCAGGGATTAGTTCCATACGCCTCTTATTATCACTGGGACGCCTCCGCCGCTAATCCGTGCGTGGGAGGGGTGGGGCATCCTTCTTTTACACAAGCACCTGCTGCAGGCACGGATCAAGAATTGGTACTACCACATATTGCTATATCTTCCTCATCCATACCTGCAGGACCTCATCAGCTACTCCTCTGTCCTTCCTTCTTTCCTTCCTACGCCGACCTCTACGACCCCAAATACATCAATCATTTTCAGATGATCAACCCGCCCGCCTCCCACAACCCCCTGCCCGCCTCTCACTCTCATGCCAACAGATCAAGACCTGCACCTTAAATTACTGGAACCTTTAAACATTCTGCAGGATGAGCAACCAAGACCAATTTACTACTGATCATATATGGTAATGCATGCTCCGAATTGAAGAAGATGAAACATTATATATATATATATATATATATATATATATAAAAAGAGAGAGAGAGTTTATATATATATATATAAACATATACATATATATGTATGTATATGTGCTTCTGTGCTCATCATGGGTTTTAATGCCAGCTCTTGCTCTCTCTCTCTCATCACTATATTATTGACGTTCGACGAGGTGTTCAATATTCATGGCAGTTTTTGTGTAACTCTGAGCTTGTGTTAATTTTTACTTTCTATTATGATTTTTTATTGGGTCATTTTTATGGTATACAGATCAGTTCCATAAAATTAATCTCGCCAGTCTCTCTTAATTTGTTTGATGTATAAGGAGATATATATATACTATGTAAAAATAAGCATGAAAATTTCTGTTGGCTGCAGTCATCCTTTCTCAAATCCAGTCTCCTTTGCTCTCTCTCTCTCTCTCTCTCTCTCTCTCTCTCTCTCTCTCTCTCTCTCTCTCTCTCTCTCTCTCTCTCTCTCTCATTTGCTTTCTCTCTGAACTGAATGAAACAATGAGTCACAGGGTGGGTGAAGAACGCAGAAAGACAACTTCTCCCTAGCTCCTTCACTATCTCTCTCTCTCTCTCTCTCTCTCAAGCTCCCTCACTATCATTCTTCTTGTACCACGTCATTAATTCAGATAGCAAGATATATATCAGAGCTGATGAATGAAAAACGAGTCTCGGGGTGAAGCTCGAACCCAGAAAGAAAAGTTCAGTTATACATTTGAGGTCGATCGTTCGCTGTTATGATTTTAAACAACTCTTTGCCTAGTCTATTTTGGTATCTTTGATGCAGTGAAATATTTATGAAATGCTCTACAGTACGCTGTTGCTATGCCATATTAATTAATTCTGACAAACCTGATCGATCACAGTAAACTCTAGTACTTTCTTCTTGAAAAACAGATTCCAACAGTGCATTCAGTAACTGTTATATATATATATATATATATATATATATATATACTTGTGTAAAGACAGACATTAAGTTTTGGAAAGAAGAAAAGATGTGAATTTTATGTAGTGCAGTGGATCCGAGAAATAAAAAAAAAGGGAAAAGATAGTCGTATATATATATATATATACATATGTTATTAGGGTGAATGAGATATATGATGAACCGGCCGGCCGGGAAGTTGGCATACATAGATTAAGAAGAGAAGCTAGCGATGGAGGGTACGTGGTCCCTGAAAGAGAAGGTTAAGAAATGAAGAAAAGGGTCTTATTAATTAAAGGGTGGGTGGTCCCTTACCAGTATCTTTCTTTCTCTCGACTCTATATATAGCGCGTGGTCCACATCGATGCTGCTCTCTTCATCTAGCTAACTCAATTGTCTGCTTTAGTGCAGACATTGTCTATGTTGGTTTAAGAAATATACCCTAGCAGCTGGACAACTTTAATTCCTTCGTAGCTAAGCATCTTGTACCTATAGCTATAGCTAAGTGAATTTTGGTTTACATTTCACTGCATGCGTCTCTTAATTTTTTCCAACTAAGTACCTGTGACTGGCGTTAATTTACTAGTTCATTGATCAGAGATTCTAGCTAGTTAATCTTTTTTCAAAATTAAGTACTTCATTAGGATGGGGTTTAATTAATTTATCCAGGTCTAGAGAAGTGGTGAAAGTGAGAAGATCGAAGAAGAAGAGATCAGAGATCATGGCTGGCCGGCGCCGGACATGACAAAGGAAATTTGCACATGCAATACGACGTCGCTGGTAGAGAAAATGACTGATGCCAAAGATTATGTTGTAGGCCAAGCACGTACACAGAAGTTGGGCACCGGCCAAAACGGGGTAGAACGTGCAGCCACTATGCTTGACCGGAATAAATTGAGGTGGAACCAATATTCCATCCAAATCGGCATTAATTCATGGACGTCGTCGTGGGTTAATTAGTCAGTCAAGGAGAGCAACAGGGACCGAATTGTTTCCAATATTCTACTGATGCTGCCTCGGCCTTTACATGTTTAATTGCTTCGGACCAAACACATCATATTCAGCATTTTCCACTTTCAAAATGCCTTTAATTATTGGAAATTTTGTGCTCATATATCTCCGGATTTTAATTGTTCATGGGGTGGAATATATATTACGACCGAACCATGCTAGCTTATATGTACTGTTCATATTATTATCATATATAATTACTAATATTGAATTATTAATGGTCATCTCACAAGCCGGCCACTTTTTTATTATACCCTCATGATCAGTTGTCCTAATAAGGAGACGTGATATATACTATATATATATATATATATATATATATATATATATATATATATATATATCACTTGTATTGTGTGTTATATGTAATTAATTAATGGTTATCCTTAATTTTCTTTGGGACTTGCTTATCTTAAATTGATTAGAAGTTGAAACTTCTATATATGTCTAAGTAGCTACTAAACATGTACATCATGCATTGCACCTTTAATTTTTTTTTGGATAATTCTTTGTAGGAGCACTATATATGGCATTTGTAAAGACTTTGGAAGTGATGTTCCAACACCTTGTCTAACGTTAGATCAAACAATTTGTAAATCATAATAAATAATAAAATCAAACAACAAAGAACACATGATATGTTATTGACCTTCTGAACAATATGTATTTCTAATATGCAGGGCACTGTGGCCAGGCTGATAATGATCCACTATATCAATGATGTTTACATTGATGTCACATATCGAAGCCATCATCAAAAACATAATTGATTAGTGAATACCTTTCAAATGAAACCACTTTGATGAGACCTCACTAGTGCAAATAACATTACCAACGCTTGTACACTGATTTTAAAAACGCTTGGTAAAAATTTTACCAACAAAAAACCCATGGTAAAAGTATGTTGGTTGTAAACGTTTTGGTAAAGACATTACCAACGCATCGTAGGCCATTGGTAAAGGTGACACTATTACCAACGGCCCAAAACCCTGGGTAAAGTTTCACTAGCTACCAACGGCCCAAAACCCTAAATAGTAAGTCATTTATAACTACAATTGAAGCCCATTAGTATATTAGCTCAATACCAACAGTTTTGGCCCGTGGTTACCAGAGCCCATTATCCACAGTTGCTGCCCCTAGGATACCCATCACCCACAGTTATGGGCCTTGGGTAAGTTGTAACATTTGCCCAGGGTTTTAGCCTGTTGGTTAATACCCATAGGTTAGAACCCTAGGTAATTGTTATTTTAATTTATTTTTATTAATTATAATATATTTTATTTTTTACTATATCAATAGAGGAATAATAAGATTGACCAACGTCGACCAATCTAACAAAGATATTTTATTATATTAAATTAACTTAAAAAATATTTATTGTAACAAACAATCAAACTCTAAGTTTATATACATTTTTAAACTCTAAGTTTATATACATTTTTAAACTCTAAGTTTATATACATTTTTAAACTCTAAGTTTATATACATTTTTAAACTAAGTTTATATACATTTTTAAACTCTAAGTTTATATACATTTTTAAACTCTAAGTTTATATACATTTTAAAAAATGGTACCAAAACATAGTCAATAACAATGATACACTTTCATTAACAAAAAGAAATAAAAGAAACTACATTTCTAACATCAATTACAAAACTATCACTAATCCTAGAATGTATTAGTCCTCAATGTACTGCATTCTTCTTAACCTGAAAAAAAAATTGAATTAATATGCAGCACAAAATGGACAAATATCATGCAGATGAATGACAAAAAGATAAATAACAACAATAGAATAGCTTGTATCTTCTCAAATATTCATATAAAGCATTACTCGAAGATGAAAATCGAAACCATTAAAATATAACTCAAATACATAGCTTAACAAATTGCCATAGATTAACCAACAAAAATTAGCATCACACAAAATCGCCAATGAGACAACAATCTCTAGTAATCTCTAAATGACACCAAAATTAAACAAGAACTAGAGAAAAAAAAAAGGCCAATCTTTGAGTCCTAAACACTTCATTCAACAGATGTTAATTGAAGTCCCATCCACATCTATGTTTTCGGACAAATGTGATCTTCATCTTCTATAACAGACAGAACATTTTAATTCACATAAATAAGGCACCATTAGCTCAAGATTGACAAAGGAGCAGTAACAACTTAAAATATTTCAGATTTTGACCATATACAGTTTAGTAATTAGCTTTGCTTCTAATGTTAAAGCGTTTTCATATATAGGTCTCCTCTGCGGTGGATCATGTAAACACAGCACAAGTGGTCCTACAAAAGGGGAAGAAATCTTTAAAAAGCAAAAATAAATATATATGCTTTGTTATACTCAAGTCCATCAAATCCAATATTCAACAACAAGATCCTGAAATATATGTGCCTGCTCTCAATGCAAGCAGTCTGATTACTCTCCTTTTCAAGCCTTTTAGTTGGTGGGCTGATTCTGGTGCTACTATTCATGTATCAAATGAGTTATAGGTTTCAAGGAACTAAGAAGGATTGAAGAATGAGCAAGCTTTATCTACATCGGAAATGATGAAAAAGGGGTTATTGAGGGTGTAGGAACTCTATGAAAATTCTATGAGATAGAGCTCTATGAAAATTGAGTTTATCTGAAGAGAAGTACAAGAGAATCTTTGTGATCGGTTTCATATGTTCAACTGTATCAATAGTAAAGTTCCTTATAATACCACCAAGAAGATGAGTAAAAAAGATTGTCCTTCTAGACTCAAAGATAAGTTAGACGATTCTAAATATCCATATGTTTCTACTATAGGCAGTTTTATGTTAGGCGGACAAGTTAAAATTACTTGGCCATTCTGATTCTGACTATCAGGGTTGTATTGATACCTGTAAGTTTACTTCAGGCTTTATCATTATGTTTGGTGATGGTGTTATCTCATGGAAAAGCAAGCAGCAAGACTGTGTAGCGCAATCAACCATGGAGTCAGAGTATGTAACTATGAATTTTGCTACAAGGGAGGTTGTCTATCTTTGCAAGTTCTTGCGAAATCTTCTGGTGGTAGACTGTGTGGAGCGACCAATTCTCCCTTTGTGATAATGAGTTTGCTATTGCTATCACAAGAGATCTGAAGTGTTACTCCAAGGCTAAACATATTGAAGGGAAATACCACTATGTTCGAGACATGTTGAGGAAGGGGAAAGTTGTTATTTTGAAGATATCTTAGAAGGACAACTTAGCTGATCCACTAACCAAGTGCCTACCCGTAACCAGTTTCGCTATCCACGTTGAGAATATGAGGTTGTTTTCTTTGTAATTTATGAGACCAAGTGGGAGAACATTATTGTTGTTTTGTATATATTGTGGTCTCATCGATGTGTAATATGTCATGACATTATATTTTATATTTCATAGAATAAAAATAGTAATTTGTTGAATGAACAATTAATTGTTTGTGATTATATGAGTACTCGTGTTATGCCTTGAGGTTCAGCTTCCCATTAGGCATGCACTTGTACATGTGTACGTGAGGGTCTCAATGGGGGTGATGGTTGAATCTCTAAATTGTCTAGGCCAATGGGACAGCGAGGCGTAATTTCCTTTACGGCTAATACTCATGTTGGTATAGAGCTTTACCTTGAGCTCCTCAGGTACTGAGTATGCTATGGACAGTGGATTGCCTTGATGTTCAATTTTCCTATTAGGTATATACTTGTATGTATATACGAAAGGGTCTTAATAGGAGGAAAAATTGGCATCTAAATTGTTCAAGCCTATGAAATTGATCAGACACAATTACTCGAGCTGGTATAGAGTTTTACTCTGAGCTCTTCAGGTTTCGAGTATGTTATATATGAACGGATACTGCCGAACTTGACAAACTTTGATATGGTTTATTCCCCAACCCTAAATTTCTAAGATATATGTTGTCTAGACCCGGGTTAACTACACATATATATTGAAGTATCTGAAGTAATGCCCTTAATTAGTCATGGTATGATTTTATACATCATGATTTGAATTTTTGTAATTTTTTAAAAATTAAAAGTTTTAAATAATTTTGAAACTAAGTGGGAGTTTGTTATATTTTATATGGTTTTAAATAAATAAGTTTATGAAATAAAATAGCATGATTTTAGGGGTGTGAGGCCCACATCTAGATGTTTGTTATTGAATATTTGGTATAGAGAATAATGTCCACCTCATCCCCTTGTAGAGGTAAGTTTAAAGAGTTTATTGACTTAGAGATACACCCCTTGGAATAAGAGGATGTATCTCCTTAATTAGAGAATTTATCTCTCTTTAATTAGGGATGTATCTCTCTTTTAAGGAATATATATATTTATGATAGTCATTAGTGATACATTATGTGGATACCTATAAATACCTCTATGGTCTTATAAGTGAGACAAACTAAACACACCAAGGCTAAACGGGAGCAAGTTTATCACTAGTAGAAATTCTTAGTTAATTATTCAAGTTGAAAGGTATATTTATATCATATTTATTATTTTAATTTTATATTTTATGGTACATTTAAGTGTAATGATTATTATATAACTATTTTCATAATATTTATATTAATTTATTGGACATGAACTGTAACAAGAGGTTGGATGAAAAGTGTACGAGGAAAGGCGACTATTTTCCATCCAGTGTGACGTCGTGGAAACGTTAAGAGTAAAAGGAGTTTCTGGCAGGAGTGGGTGCTTTTTCCCATTCCATACATGTTGTGAAATGAGCATTACCGCATACACATACAATCAAGGTCGTGGCTGTTGAACTTCTGTGCTAGAACGAGAGATGTGTGGCATTGCCTTGATTCTTGCTGGTGTTAAAATTGATTCTTCTTCATTTGGAGGCTGTAGCTGTGGCATCGATTGTCACTTATCGTCGTTCCCAACTGCCGAGACAAATAAGGTGACATCTCTAATCGGGGGGGGGGGGGGGGGAAGGTTGATTTTAAATTTTATTTGTATCTGCTATAATCTTTGGCATGTTTGAATTCTTCTACAATGGGATTTAGAGTCTGCAGAAGGCAATAAGATAGTTCAACCATCATTTCTGATGGTCTTCACATTGTACTTATGGAACTTTAATCTTTAAATTGGACAAAGGGGATTTCTTGCTAGTTCGACGTCAACTTTGTCTTATCCTTGGATCCCCCAGCATAGGGTGGGTGGAGCGAGCTTGGTTGCATTATATCATGTTTCTGTGAATCACTGGTTTTTTATTTTTTGCAAGGAGCTTATAGCTGCTCTTACTTAAGTAACACAGAAGTTTTTCATATCTTGGGTAGTAGATCAACCTGGGATTTTCATTCACTCATTTTTTTGTATTATTTGCTTGGGGTCTTCACATTGCTTGGCCTAGTTCTCAGAAGGTATTCTATCTTTGTTCTTTCAAAATTATGTGTTACATTTAAAAATCTGCACTTACAGGTTCAAAATTTGGGTTTCTCAGTTGATGATTTAAAAGTGACTCTGCAAAGAAGGGGACCTGATCAACTGGGTAGCAAAACAGTTTTTCTTCATTCCACAAGAACAGGTTCTGTTGAGAATAATGAAGAAACATCTATCTCAGATGAGCATTCTGGTGTAGTGAACAACCGAGATGCTTTCAGGTTTCCTTCTGCTAAAGCAAAGTCTTTTGCGGAGCTTCAGTTCATTGGTGCAGTATTGCAGCTTAGGGGGATATATCCTGTCAGTCAGCCTTTGGTAGATTCTTCAGGAAATCATCTTCTTTTTAATGGTACTTCCTTCTTTTCATTCATTTTAAATTGAATATAGCATTGTCCTCTTTTGTTTCATAAAGTAAAATCATGTTGCCCCTGTCAGCTGCTCACAGAAACAAAATTCATCTTTCTCAGTGATGCACTATTGTATCCCACCTCACTGTTTTAGAAATTGAATCCCAATCATCTTGACCTTCAATCTTCCAACTCAATAGCATGCAGGTGCTTATCATGGGCAAGTTTTCCATGCAACAGGTTTTCATAGAATAATATGTTGAATATTTAGATCTGTTTACTTTGCTTTGAAACTTGTTATTGTATTTTTTCATTGATAGTTCTTTTCCATTTTTTTTTTAAACTCATCTCCCTTGAATAGTGAGTAGAAAAAGTGTCAATCAATTAGCATTAAAAAGCTTAGAGCGGATGCATCACAAACATGTTTGGTTGACATTTTTATTCTTTCATTCATTTAGAAATCACAAGTATAAAACATTGCGAGGTACAATTCAATGGTGAATGAGTTATTGGAAATTTAAAAATATTTTCATTGATTTGGTGATATGGTAAATTTTGAATAACAGTTGCCAAGGTGAAATATGAGAACTATTATTAACTTTATTCTCTTCACGGGGAAAGGTATTAATTTCAAGCATGTCATATTCTGTTTACTAGAGAAATTCCTGTGGTTTTGTTGAGGCATTTTTCTTTTAATGTTCTTGTTGAATGTTAACCACATCAAATTTATATCCACTAATTTAAACCTAGCATTATGCTGACTTAGTTTTGACAGCTATCCATGCAGCTTCTAATTATGTCATCTACTTGTGCATCATCTTTATCATAAAGTCTTCTAAATTCACTCTAGTTGTCACACGGTTAAGTCTATGAACTTAGAACTAGTTCGAAAACAAAGGAACAAATTCAGCCTAGTCATCACGTTGGATAAGCTCAAGCACAGCTTGGGAAACCCTTATGTAAAACAAAGGAACAAAGACAAAACTTTAAAGGGGAAAACTCTCTAACTTGTATTGATTCTGAATAGAACACAGCGTGTGTTTACAATGGGCGACCTCAGCCCTAGATCCTCCAGAGATCCTCTTGATAACCCTATTCGAATTTAGGCTTTAGATCTGATCTTGTTCCCGGATTCGAACTCCTATAAATCAGGTCTTAATCCTTCTCTAAGGATAGTCCTTCCTGTCCAGGCCTCTTGATGTCTAGAAGCTATTCGCATCCAGGTCACGTCGAGCTCATTGTGCCAGCAAAGGAAGGTCCCACAAGGTTACACATGTGACCAAGGGGTTAGCAGGCCCATGCGTGCATTGTAAGTGTAAGCTCTGATGCACTAGACACCCATGCGTGCGAACTTACGTGCCTACCAGGTTGCACACGTTGTAAGTGGGTGCGGTTATCTACTGTGCGGGGGAGCTGCAACAACCCCGCGTGGTGTAAGTCTGCGGGTGCACGACCCGCAACCCCACATGCTGCACGCACCTTGTAAGGGGGCGCGCATGTTGCCCCTTAGTAAGTCAGCCTCCCCGTGCACAGCTGTGTAACCCGACCATGTAAGTGGGCGTGTGCCTATGCTTGCATGTAAGCTCGCCCTGCGCGTGCTCACGCTTACACTGCCGTGTAAGTTTGGACGTGCACTTACAATGTTGTGTAAGCTACAAAAGCGCCCCTTTTGTTCTATGCTGGTCTTGGCTTGTGTATCATTCTCCCGCTATCATAATGCAGACAACCTCAGATTCGCTTGATGGTAAAGGGCTATCTCCTCCTCTAACTTCCACAGCTTTGCGACATAGTACCTCGAGGTTTCGTCCTTTGGCTTGCCTCTCCATTTCACCAAATATTCTGTCGCCCTTGGCCTTCCCCAGTGTCGCACCTCTCTTTAACTTATTACTTACTCAATATCATGAGTTACATTAGGATGGGTGCTTGAGTTGTAAAAACTCGACCTGGGTCAAGGTCATTATGGTAGGGTTTCCACATGCTCACATGGAACACGTTGTGATTCCTCTATGTGTGGGGAAGTTGGCTATTGAAACAGCCACCCTTTTAGCAACCTCATATAGCTCTTTGGACTCAGAATACGGCTGTAATTTTGCTGCCGTCTTAATTTCTCAAGCTGAGTACCCCTCCCGCTCCCCAGCGGAATAAGAAGTTATGTGGGGCTGTAGTGCCTACCATGTCTTTGCTCAGCCTACCATGTTAAGAGTTCCTTGCTCAGCCTTGATGCAGTGTGCGTCGGCTTTTGCTTGGACTGCGTTTAGGAGCTTCAATGAGCCATCCACTCCCCCTCACTTGTTAGTGGAGCCTCTTGTTCAAGAGAGGCTAATAGCTTCTTCTTTGGGCAGTCCTTCCTCATATGGTCAACATCACAAATAAAGTATTTTAAGGTCTTTTTGGACTTACCTTTGTCCTTCTTCCCATCTTCTTTATTGGCTTATCGCCTTTCTTCTTATCTCCATTATTCTTCTTGTCTTTCTTGCCTTATTTGTCCTCATTATTAGATTTAGAAGAGTCATTCGACTTTCTTTCATACTCGATTAGCTTTTCAGCATTGTCATGAGCCTTGTCCAAAGTCTTAATATCTCTGCGCCTTAGCTCAGTCGTGACCCATGAGATAAACTTTGAGACATACTCACAAATCTTTCCGGTTTGTTTGAGTGCTCACAACCAAGGGTGGCAACGGGTTCTCGTAAGCGGGAAACCCAACCCGTTTAAAGCGGGTTTGGGTTCAAATTTATTTAACCCGTGGGGCGGGTATGGTTTTTATTCTTAAAACCCGTGGCGGGTTCGGGCCGGGGACGGGTTTCTCAAAAAAAGCCCGACCCGACCGATTAGATGTTTATGTAAAATTGAATACGTTTCAAGGGTATAAATGGAAGAAAATCTATAACCCTAATATTTCTCCCCTAAATCGATCTGCCGACAGTTTCACTGCCTTCTTCTCTTCTATGCTCGCCGCCTCGCCCCAGCTTTTCTTTCCATGCTCGCCGCCTCGCCCCAGCTTCTCTTTCCATGCTCGCCGCCTCGCCCCAGCTTCTCTTTCCATGCTTTCGCCGCCTCGCCCCAGCTTCTCTTTCCATGCTCGCCGCCTCGCCTCAGCTTCTCTTTCCATGCTCGCCGCCTCGCCCCAGCTTCTCTTTCCATGCTCGCCGCCTCGCCCCTGCTTCTTCTCTGCTCACCCCCATCTTCTCCTTCTTTTTGCCCGCCCCCTTCTCCTTCGACCCTTTCTGCTCCTTCTTTACTCTTCTACTCGCCCGTTTTTTCTCCTTCTCTGCTCTGCTCGGCCCTTCTCCTTCTGTCCTCTTTCTCTTTCTTTTTCTTAAATATCCCCACAAAGACTCAAAACTTCTTGCATCTCCATTGCTAGCAGCAACAACGACGACGTCACCTGCAAACACGACCTTGCCGACGGGAATACATCCTCTTATGATTTCACAAGGATTTTCTTCGACAGTAATCCGCTCCTCTATTCAAGAATTTTTTTTATTTTTAAATCCTTAATCGGGGCGGGTTTTAACGGGTCCAGGGCAGGTTATTTGCCCCACGGGGAGGGGACGGGTTTCAATTGCTAACCCGCGAGGCAGGTTTTCACGGGTATGTGTTCCCCAAATTTTTCACGGGGCGGGGATGGGTTTCCAAAAACCCGCCCCGGCCCGTTGCCACCTCTACTAGCAATTCCTTGCGGGCCTAGTACACAACATCCTTCGGGAAGAGTTGTTTCTTGAATTCAGCCTTAAACTCTACCAAGTCTGAACTAGTAGTGTACCCAACTCAGCATCTGCCCATGGGATTCTGTCTCCATGGACTTTATTTCGGGTTTAAAGAAGCCGAGTGGCTTGGGAGCGATTTTGGTGGTTGTAGATTGTTTTTCAAAGTATGATGTGTTTTGTGTTGTTGTGCACAATTGTATGGCTTTTGAGGTGGCCAAGGTATTTTTTGTAATGTTATCAAGTATTAGGCTAACAACATTTTATTAGACCAGGATCCTAGGTTCATGGGGTTTTCTAGGTGGAGCTCTTTAAGATGATGGGCACATTGCTCAACTTCTCTTCTAGCTTTCATGCTGATTGACAGATGGAGAGAGTCAAGACATTGTTAGAACAGTACTTGAGGCACTTTGTGGTCGCAAATCAGGAAAATTGACCAAAGTTGTTGGATGTAGCCTACTTCAGCTACAACATATAGAAGTTGGAGTTGACTGGGCATAGCCCATACAAGTAGTAATTGGGCAGCAGCCGAGCCTACCAGTGCATGTTATTCCTACTTTGTCAAGGAAGAGTTCCCCGACACACCAACTTGATGGAAGGAGAAGCAGGACCATGACCGATTCTTCTTGCACAAGGCAGCCAGATGCATGAAGAAGGTGGCTGACCGAATGAGAAGAGAGGTGGAGTGCGACATTAGCAACAAGGTGTTGCTTCATATGAGACGAATCAGTGCAAGAAGATGCAGTTCACGGACAAAGGATTCATTCAGAGGTATGAGGGATCATTCGAGGTGATCCAACGAGTTGGACCAACCCCTTACAAGCTTCAGCTCCCATAGACATGGAGGATTCACAACGTGTTCCATGTGAGCACGTTGAAACCATACCATAGTGACCCTGACTAGAGCCGAGTTTTTACAACTCGAGCCCCCATCTATATAGATTCTGGTGTAACTCATGATATTGAGTATGTACTAAGTCACAGAGAGGTGCGACACAGGGGAAGGCCAAGGGTGGCAGAATACTTGGTGAAACAAAGGACAAAGTCTCGTGGCACGATGCCATGGAGCTTTGGAGGTTCGAGGAGAAAACAACCCTTTACCATCAAGCGCATTTGAGGTCATTTACATTAAGGCGGTGAGAGAATGATACGGAGGCAGAGGCCTGCACAGAATAGTAGAGGCGCATTTGCAGCCTGCGCACTTACACCCCGGTGCGAATGGAAGGGGTTGCGGACTTACATGGGCGGCTGAACTTACACAGCATTGTAAACGAGTGGGGCGGGCTTACTGCAAGTGCCCCCCCGCTCATTCCAGCTTCGTCATTCGCAACACAAACTTGATCGTCATCCAACATGATTGAAACGCTCTGATACTAGTTGTCATGCTCTGATACCAGTTGTCATGCTCTGATACCAGTTGTCATGCTCTGATACCAGTTGTCATGCTCTGATACCAGTTGTCATGCTCTGATACCAGTTGTCATGCTCTGATACCAGTTGTCATGCTCTGATACCAGTTGTCATGTTCTGATACCAGTTGTCACGCTCTGATAATAGTGCTATCTTGGCCATCAAAATTCTAAAGTTGCAGAAGCACACCTATCAATCCTTATAACAATGGCTAGGATTTGGATGTGCTGATCGTGGTTCGTAGATATTGACTGCAGGAAATCCAACTGCTAATGTTAGAAAATGTATCAGCATGTATTTGATACATCCGTAACCAATATATATCATCCAATATCTGTTGTATATTATCATTTGGGCAAACCTTGGATTTGTGATCCTTATTTGATTTTTTTTTTTTCTTTTTGCCATTTCAAAAAAGACTAAAAAGTTGATTGATCCAAAGGTGAAATATTTGGTGGCATTGATGTTAGAACTGAGTGCAATGATGCTGAAACCCTTCTTCATGCTTTGGAGGCATGTTGTTCCTGTGAAAACAATAAGCATGGACCAACATGCCATACATCTAAGACAAAGAGGATATCAGTTCCTGAGCTTCTTTCTGCTATTAGAGGACCATGGGCACTAATTTACTTTCAGGTATCTTTTTAATAAAGCAGTAAGTTCCAGATATGAGAAATTAAAAGTTATGAGCTATGCTGTTTCAAAAAAAAAAAAAGTTATGAGCTATGGAGTGATATATCCTTTCATATGCGATTTCTACTTTGGACAGGCTTCATCTTGGAAAATATGGTTTGGTCGAGATGCATTCGGGAGGCGCAGCCTACTTGTTCATTGGCCAACTTCAGATGATCCTCGAATTCTGCTATCCTCTGTCTCACCACCTTCTTCTGTCAAACAGAATTGCGGTACTTACAGCATTTTCTGCCTATCTTATTTCCTTTTTCTTTATAAAAGTCATTTATTTGGTAATTTGAAAAGAATCCTTAGTTTCGTTTTTCATCGTCTTGATTCTCTTTTATGTTAAAATCCTTAGTTTGATTCCTCATCATCTTTATTTTCTTTATGTTAAAAAATCCTTAGTTTGATTTCATCATCTTTGTTCTCTTTTATGTTAAAAATCCTTAGTTTGATTTCTCATCATCTTTATTCTCTTTACTTTAAAAATTTATTTGATGGTTTTCTAGCCTTTGCAGATGTTGAAGATAGGGAGGGAATGCTTCCACAAAACTACTGGGATGAACTTTCTTGTGGGATTTATAGCATTGCATTGCAATCACTGGAGGAAGATGGGATTTACAGTGAAATGTACATTAAAGGAGTTGTAAAAACACATATGTGGACTGATTCTTGGCTAAAGGCACTAATTGATTGGGAAAGGACTCTAGTGGAACCCAGGTTTCATGCAGTTTCCGAAAACAATTTTACCAATGAGAAGAGGTCACAAATGGACACCTCAGCTTCATTAGAGAATGTATCAGATTCAAGCTTGATTGGAGGTGTTTTCATTTCCCTAAATTTTGTATGTCATTGATAAAAGTGAAGTGTAACTCTAATATGTGACTGTGTTTTCCTCCTGTATGTAGAGCATGAAATTACTCTACATGCACATAAGGTCCTTGTTGCTCTTCAGAAGTCCGTCATGAAGCGTATCACAGTGAACAAAATCTTTCAGGTTTGGATTTTAGTATATGCTTCCTTTTATAAATGATATCAGGCTTTTTTATTCATTTGCTTGATATTCTCAAGGATGTTAGATGTTGGAGTATTTTAGTGTATTATTCATTTATGGATTTTCTTTTGTCAAGTTGTTGAAGTTGTTTTTTCAGCCAGAAATATGCAAGGGTGAGGAAGATCAACTTGTTCCCGTTGCTGTTCTTTTTTCTGGTGGGCTAGATTCTATGATTTTAGCAGCATTGCTGGACAATTGCCTTGATTCCAAATGTAAGTTATTTGGCAGGCCAGCTTTTGTTATAGTTGAGCCAATGCTCGTCATTATTGTTGCCTTGTTCATGCTTGCCGTTTACATTTTATTGTTACTGGCAGCTAATTACTTGTTGTCAGCAGATGAGATTGATCTGCTAAATGTGAGCTTTGATGGCGAGCTTGCTCCAGATAGGATTTCTGCTAAGATGGGAATGAATGAATTGCGGAAGATTTCCCCTTGTAGAAGGTATATAAAGTCCACTGCAACCAATTTGTTCTTGTCATTGGCATGCTGCTGCCACAACTACTTTTGCTCCAATCACACTGAAGAATTAACCTGGCAAAACTATTTACTCTCTCCCACAGATCATGGAAGCCACTGAAATTTCTCGCAGTAAATTTCTTTCAATATTTTCTGACTGGACATGAAAAAGGAAAAAATTCTAGAATATGTTTCATTAAATGCTCTATTAAAATAACATTCTTTCCTCAAAAAGAAAAATGCTGTATAAAAATTAGGCTTACACATTAAGAGTGGGATTGTATTTAAGTTGTACCAGTATAAGTTCAGTCAGGTCTATATCTCAGAATTAACAGCGAAATGCTCCAGTACATGTACATGGCCTATAAGAGGTTATTGATGGAAATTAGATGGCAAGGAGGTGGTTTAGTTTTTAAGAGTATGTTTGTGACTAGCTATTTTTAAGGGATCTGGTCGTATATATGCTAATTTCTAGGAGGAAAGGAGTGTCTAACCCTTTCCTCTCCATCTCATTGTCTTAAACTTTGTCTTAAACTAAGAATTTAGTTGCTCTGAACAATGTTTAATGAAATTAAAAAGAAGAATTTTATGTAATATAGAAAAAAATCTGAGGTCTTCTTTTTTTAAATGGGATTTATTGTTTTCTAAATAAGTCAAGTTACAGAGAGCCCGGATCCTCTGGCCAAAATGCGCGTGGCCAAAGCGAATCATGGGGCGCCCAGACACGGGACCCCACGTGCGACGCTCGGCTGGTGCCCCGTGATTCGCTTTGGCCACGCTACATTTTGGCCAGCGGATCCGGGCTCAGTTACAGAGATATCATAGAGTATATAGGTTAGAATGGCAGCAGCTAGCCTGTAAATACTTTGGTCGTTCACAAAGCACAAGAGGGTTTGCACATTGATCTGGACAATATTTCGTTACAATTAATTATTCATTTTTATATGTTCAAGGTCAGTAACAAGAAATGGATTTGATCTCTCATGCAGATGGCATCTTGTGGAGATTGATGCCTACTTGGCAAATTTAGCAGCGGTGACGAAGCATGTAATGTCACTTATACATCCTGCAAATACTTACATGGTATGTATGAAATCATCTTCACCAAATAGTGGTTAAAAGCTTGATGCCCATTAGCATCAATATTGATTCAGCGTTATTAAACCATGCACGCGCCCAAGTGGCCTAGCACAAATTCTTCTGAAAATGAAGGCAACTTGCAGCACCTGGTTTGCATTTGCTGCACTCGTCTAAACTAGATTGCTCCATGGAGCAATAGCAAACTAGCCATCCCGGAAAGAGAGCGCCACAAACCAAGATCGATTATGATGAACCAATCTTCTTATGGCATTGTGTAAGGAGCTGTTTGCCTGAAAAACAATCTTTGCATCGTCTGTTTACTTATGCAGCAAGTAACCAACAGAAGACATACCCTCCACAATATCTGATCAAGTTTGGGGTGACAAAAAAGAGTAACAAACATATGGAAAGATAGTTTCAGAAAAAGAGAAGTGAGAAAAGAAACTGATTAAAAACTCAATCAGGAAGCTATATATTAAAAAAGAAAATATCCTTTGTTCCAAGCTCAACATTGGTGATAAAGAATGCTTCATTGAACGCAAAAAATCAGTGGATGTTCCATGGTTGTTTGAATCTGCAATATTATTTCCACTGAAAGATTGTCCCATTCTTTTATCTATTCTTGAAAAGTTCTTGATCTCTATCTTTCTCTTACTTGGCTAAGACCCAGACAGAAAATAGAATCACGTGAGGATGTATCTCCAACCTCTATGATGCATTTTACTTTTGTGTTTCTTTTGCATTCTCAGGACCTAAATATTGGAACGGCGTTATGGTTAGCTGCTGGAGGAGATGGTTGGGTTAGTGAAGGCAATTTGAATAGGCTTGAAATGGATTCCAAGCGCTTCAAGTACAAATCTAAGGCTAAAGTCCTTCTAGTTGGTTCTGGAGCTGATGAACAATGTGCAGGCTACAGTAGATACAGGACCAAGTTTAAACAGGGAAGGTATGTCTAGTTCTTCTCCTTATTAAGTAGTGTTTGCCAAAACTGGTGTTTTAGAAGTTACCACAGAACTCCATCAAGAATCTCCATCAAAAATAATAACAAAAATGAATAGCTCAATACAATTAAATAGTGAATTCCTGTTTTGATCCAGCTTTAATTGAAGAACCATTTCATGTTTCTCAAATTTCACTGCGGCCAGTTGTCCACTAATCAATTATGTATTATTTTGTTTCTTTGTTCTTCTTACTGTTTTGCGTCGTCCGTCTCATTGTCAGTTGGCAAGCATTGGAAGAGGAAATGAGATTAGACATGCAAAGGATTTGGAAAAGAAACCTCGGCAGAGATGACAGATGCCTTTCTGATAATGGGAAAGAGGTATACTGGAAGTAGTAACATCTTTTTGTGATCACCAAATACAAATATTAGAATAATCGAGCTGAAAATTATTTTTGTGTTGTGCTTTATGAGTCTATGCTTTTAGGAACCTGTTTGTCATGACACTAGATTTTGAACATCTACTCAGGCTAGATTTCCTTTCCTGGATGAGGATGTCATTCACTCTATACTGCAAATTCCCTTATGGGAGATTGCCGACCTTAACCAGCCAGGCGGGAGAGGTGATAAGAAGATTCTCAGAGAGGTATAAGTACAATTTTGGTAGGATTGCTTTCATGCAGGATTTATCTATCCCCTTTTTTCTCCCAAGAAAATCAATTTCTCTACTTGTTCTGATTATACTAGCAGTTGAGAACCAAAATGTGGTATTTGATATACCTACCCATTGAGTGATACTAGTCTCAGTACTCTGACAAAAGTCTCATAGTACTATTTGCCATCTTTATCTTTTTTGTTATCATTTTCGCCTGTGTCTGATATCAGTGCCGATACTTTTCTTGAAGGTGGCACGGCTGCTTGGCTTGGAAATGGCAGCAAGTATGCCTAAGAGAGCAATCCAGGTCAAGTCCCCAGCACCATTTTTTTCTCATATTAAGATTATATCACGTTAGTTTCTGCTACTAGGACGACATGAACATGAGCATCGGAAACTATTCATAGAGAAAATGGTATCTTTTGTGCTGCATGTGTCTGTCTGTATGTGATTGGCTTCTGAGGCACCGGTATTTAAACATTTCACCTTTCAGTTTGGTTCAAGGATCGCAAGAGAGTCAAATCGAAGGAATTTTGGGAGCAACCGTGCTGCAAATCTGGCCTGTGCGGGAAGTGTTCCAGTCCGAGAGTCAGATGGTTGAAATATTGGAATTATTGAGTTATTTACGTTCTTAAATTAGAAAAAAACCGAGGAAAAAGGCTGAGTTCAGTAGTCATTGCAGCAGGAAGGATCACTTTGTGCCATAATTTATCAATTTAATGCTAAATTTTCTTCATACATTTTGAGTGGTTTGCCACGTGCAGTAAAATACAGGGGCCTGAATTTATATCTGGATCAAACTAATCCAGGAGACCTATTTGGGATGGTTTTTTTCTATTTTAAACCAGTGGCAGGTTTGGGTGGGGGATGGGTTTTGCCCAAAAAAATTCAGACTCTCAACTTTCTTCTCCCTCTTCTCTTTTCATATCGTTGGTAGGGATGGCAATGGTAGGGGTGGCACTGAACCGAGCCACCTTGCGAGTAGCTCAGGCTTGGCTCGATTTTTACTCGGCTCGAACTCGTTCATAACGAGTAAAATTCAGTAGTCTTTCCGAGTCTAGCTCGAGTTATATATAGTTCGGTTCGTTGGCTCGTTAATCGGCTTTACATTTATTGACCCTCATTTATTGTATATTATTTTCCACTTTTATTTTTAAAGTTACATTTCAATAATAAATAAGGGGCATATTTGGAATTAAGAAAATATTTTTCCTCTTCATTAATGTTTTCTGCCAAGTTTTTGACGAGCGGGAGAGAAATAATCGTTGTGGAACTATTTTCCTCTCCTTTTTCGTCATTTTGGAATTCATCGAGCCCGAGCTTGTGTTTACATTTTTTGCACCGAGCCAAAGCCTGATCTTATGGATGTTCGGGTTTGTACCCATAGGGCAGGGTGGGTTTCGTGGGTTCAAGGCGGATTTTTTCCCTGTGAGGCGGGGATAGGTTTAGGGTTTACCCGTTGCCACCCTTGTTGCAACGTCTCCCTCGACCACTCCATCTTGTACGTCCTCGGAGCGATGGGGGCTGGTTTGGGGGTTGCTCCTCGTAAAGGGAGGCTTGTGGAAGAGGAGAGTCACGGGTCTCAAATCCAAACCATTATCCTCTCACCCCGTTGCCACGGACCTGATCCATTGGCCAAAATGCAGCGTGCCCAAAGCGAATCACGGGGCACCCAGACACAGAACATTGATTCGCTTTGCCCACCCATTTTGGCCAGCGGATTCGGGCTCCGTTGACACTAGGGCTGTAACTTTCAAAATCTAAACTATTAGAACTCAGATCCGCTGGCCAAAATGCAACGTGGCTAAAGCAAATCACGGGGTGCCATGTCAGCACCACACATGTAATTTTGTGACATGGCACCCCGTCGCTTTGGCCACGCTGCATTTTGGCCTGCGGGATCCGGGCTCAAACTATTATACTTATTTCAGTCTTTTAAATATTTTCAAAGATAAAATAGTTTGATAAATTTTTAATCAGTTACTTAAAAATAGTTTAGATAAATGGGGCGGATTGGGTCAGATCGAGTTTTTTTAAAAACCCTGGATGAGGTCGGTTCGGGTCGAGGTTTAGAAAACAAGAGCTCGCCCAAATTCTGGGCGGGCGCGCCCTCCTCGAATCTCGGCGCAGGAAAGGAAAAAATAACTGAGGGCCGGGGCGCATGGTAACCGGGCGGCGCAGGAAAGAAACAAAAAAAAAAAAAACTGAAGTGATGGGGCGCAGGATAAGCGGAGGGGGCAAGGACCAACCAGGCACACGTGGGAGCATCGGAAGAGGGCTCGTGTAATGGACGATCGAGATTGTCGAGGTTGGAGTGGCAATTGGATGGACGGCTGGGGGTAAATAAAGGGAAGAAGCGGGGAAAAATCGGTTCCCTTCATTCCCCATCGTCCCCGATCTTGGATCTAGGGCACCCAAGTAAGCCCTCCTTCGGTCTTCCCCACCTCATTGATCTCATCCCCCATTCCCCACCCCGCGATTATCCGAGCCCTAGCAAATCTCAATCTCTGATTTCTCAATCCTCCTGCACAACCTCATCGATCTTCCTTCCTTCCTTCTTTCCTTCATCGGTGGGACGGGACGGGACGGACCCATCCAGATCTTTTCACTATCTATCTCCTCTTCCGATTTCTCTCTCTCCCTTCTCCTGCTCTCCCTCTCTCTCTCTCGCTCTTTGTTTGAATTTCTGTTTTTGGCTCTCTGTAATCATCGAGAGGTGCACAACCCAATCCCTGTTCCTTGCTGTGATTTGCGGATGAATCCGGGGTTTGTGCCCTAAACCCCAAAGCCCACCGACTCGAAATTCATCTTGCCCACCCCCCTCCCTTCAAAGATTCAGTCCTCGTCGTTCTCGTCTTCGTCGTCGTCGACGACGTGGTCCTGGGTGGTGGCAGTTTCCGACGGGGACGGGCGTTCCTTCGACAGTTACGATTGCATCCCTCGAGGTTTCCGTGTCCCTCTCTCTCCACGGGGCCATGCGTTCCAAACCAACGCCCCGGCGCTCCGCCGCCACGTTTCAGCAGCCGACGCTTCTTAAACCCGTGGCCTCCCCCCCGCAGGCCTCCCCGGCCGTCGTCGCCCCGAACTTCACCCGGACGAAGCTCCCCACGCGGCGACCAAACAAGCAACCCTCCCTCCTGACGACGACGACGACGACGACTACGACGACCGCCGCGGCGCCTCCCCCCTCCCCCGCCGCAGCTCCGGGCGCCGCCATTGCGGTGATTCCTCCCTCCACCTCGGCCTCGTGTCCGCCGGTAGTCTCCAAGCCCCGACACAACCAGCACGTGAAGATCAACGGCCGGGACCGGCGGGTCCGCCTTCCGGCGCTGTGCGCCGCCCGTATATTCCAGCTGACCCGCGAGCTCGGACACCGGTCCGACGGCGAGACCATACTCTGGTTGCTCCGCCACGCCGAGCCCTCCATCAACGCCGTCATGTCCGGCTCCAATCCTCCCCCTCCCTCTTCCGTTCCCGCCCCCGCCCCTTCCGATACTGGTAAAACTCCATTTTTTCCCCTTCCATTTTCAAACATTGTACACTCGTTTTGATTCTTTTTTTCTTTTTACCCTCAAAATTATCCAATCCACTATACCCCCATATCTTTTATCATTTCACAACCTTCTCACATACTTTTGTTTTCGCTAATTTTATTTATTTTTATTTTTTTTAAAAAGTTCTTAAGTTGGACACTGAACCTAAATTCCATGATCGTTTCAGTTCTCAACCTGTATACGTTTTCTTCTTTGCGCTAATTTTAATTTTCTGTAAAAAAGAAATCCTAACTTCTGTTGGATCGTTGCATTTCTTATATATATATATATATATGTATGATTATCATTAATGGGTGGGAATTTGAAAATAGAGCGGAAGGGATGAGCTAAAATTGTCTTTTTGTTATGGCCACTGTAACAGGTGGTGCATGTGCAGGCTGATAGCGTTCGTACCCGCCTAAAACTGATGCCCCACCACGGATTGTCGACCGACCCGCTTCACTTTGAGTACTCGCGGCTCTACCTAGAACACCCGCGGGGGACTGGGGAGAGAAGGGTCTGGGGAGGGAGGGAGGGAGGGAGTGAGGGATTTTTGTTTTTTTTTTTTTTCCTTTCTATCTTCTTCCCCGGTGGATCACTCTCCGGAAATGATGATCAAACGGTTGAATTTGTTTTCACTGGGAGGGCCCACTTACCTTCGCTAGATGATGACGGGCTGATCTTTTGATTTCTTTCTCTCTCTCTCTCTCTCTCTCTCTCTCTGTTCGGAAAGTTACAAAGCGAGAAGTTGCTTTTATGAATATGTGAAGATGGTTTCGTTCGTTGTCACTCTCTGAGATTTTGTTTTTTAACTTTTATTATTAGTTATTACTAGTAATGCACCAAATTAAAATTATACACAAAAAATAAATAATTGTTTGGTCCCGTCCGTGGTTAGTGTGGACGGTTGGCAATTCGAGGTGGGGCAGGGGCACTGCAGGCCAGTTTCTCGACTTTAAGTCTTGTCTGATTAATTTTCTTTTTTTTTTTTTTTTTTTTTTTTTTTTTACAGTTCTTCTTCTCACCCGGCCCGGCCCGGCCTGCCCGGCCCAAGTCCGAACACGAATAAGACAATTTTAAAATTAATTAATGAGATAAAAGATAAGACTTACGTGGGACCCACTATTCGACGTTTGGCGGAAGATTTTTTTTTCCCACCAAACTGAAGAAGAAGGTTCACCAGTCACCGCCGTGTCGATGAATTGAACCGAAAAAATAAATAAATTATGAACTGAAAAGGATGTGATGATGCACGTGTGAAGCGAAGCGAAGCGATGCGTTACCGCCGGACATGTCCGGATAGATTTTCTTGTTGCCGCGAAACGGCGAAAGGGTATTTGTGTGTAAATGTAGCTGACGAAACCTTGGCGACCTGGGAACTGCAAAATTAAAATTGGCGCGAGCCGCCGCACCGCCCGCCCTCGCTTTCATTTTGTATCTACTATCCAGAGGCGAGAGACGGAGAGGGACGGGGGGAAGAAGCGGACAACAAAGTCGCTTCACCTGCGGTGCGGGAGACGAACGGAAATATGAATTCTTCTTCGGGGGACGCCGCCGGTGCCTCTCCAGGTGCGGATCTGGAAGATGCGGTTACTCTCTTCTCTTCCATCGGCTCCTCCCCCCTCTCTCTCTCTAGTGCTTAGGGTTTTTGCTTTACTTTTCTGAAACTCTGCTTGAACGTGCTGTGCTTGTGGTTGGCTTTCACTACAGTATCTTCATCCTGATACTAACATACATAAACTTCTACTGCACGTTTACCAATACAAGTTTTAATTAGTATTGACATTGACGCAGACTGGGAATCGCCTTTATGTTTTCCGTTCCTTTGCCAATGTGACGAGTGGATTACTATAGGTGAAAGAACGCGGCAACACAAGTATGAGTTTGTCTGTCCATATATCTTAAACGAGTTTGTCTATTGTTACACCCAATGGTGTAGTCTAGAGTCTATCTTGTTTAACGGCACGTTTCGCTAACCTCTTTGGCGACCAAAAACTCCTCTTTTGGAGGAAAGTGCTGCACTTTTCATAACAGCTGTGTTTCAAAATAAACCAGCTTTTAGATCAAATCTCTTTTGAACGAGCAGATTTTAGTTTTTTTAAAGAGCTCCAAAACAAAAGTTTTTCCAAATACGACTCTTTCAAGGATTTGTCTCATGGAGTCCTTTATCAAAGAGCCTAGCTAAATGCCTACCTAAGATGAATTATAAATATAACTGCAGGGACTGAAGGGGCTAGTCGGTCTAAACGGAGGCGAGACAGGGGGCAGACAAAGGCTGCCTTGCCATCTACAAACTCAGCTGCAACTGGTGCTGTGAAAGGTGAGAAGATAAAAATTAGAGAAGCATCTCTGAAAGATAATAATACTTTGGAAGACTGTATCACATTTTATTTTGATAAGATGGAAGACAAGCGTGCTGACGGCTTACTATTTCACTCCGTTTAGCATCTGAACCAATGGGAGAGAGATGTCTCCAGAAGAAGAAGAGAAGGAGGAGGAGGAGGAGGAGAAGTGGTGTTGTATCTACAAGTAAACCGGAGATCTTGGAGACTAAAGGTGTGAATGAGGTTATGATAAACCTCTTGTTCATCTTCTGAGGTTGATATCATATATGCTTAATTTGTTGGTGCAATTCTTCAGGTAATATGGCCACTTCTGAGCAACCTACTGAAAGGCCGTCACCTACACAAATGAATGCAAGGGGCATTTCGAGCCAAGAAATGCAGTTAAATGGACATAATGAGTATTTAAGAGAGAACACCGAGAATGAGAACTTAGCCCAGGAAATTGAGAACAATAATGTAGAGAGTAAAAGTGAGGATGACGGATTTGACAATAAAATTGACAATAAAATTGATAATAAAATTGACAATAAAATTGACAATAAAAATATGAATAAGAAAAATAAGCATAGGAAGTTAGATCAACATGGTAGCATTCAAAAGAAGAACCTAAAATTGAATGGTGCTGTTGAAAATATAAATGGCTTAAAAAAGAAAGATTCCCATAAAGAAAATAACTCAGAACAAAGATTTGATACAAAAGAGGAAATTCAAGAGGAAATGTCTGTAAGTGGATCTGTTACGGATGAAGACAAAGGGCAGTCTTTCAGCATTCAATCTGTATGTGAAATTTTCAGCAAGGAACTTCTACAGGAAACTGTAGATAACTCCATTAATGATCAGAAAGCAGAGAAAGACGTACGTATCTTCTTCCTTTGTTATTTTTGCTGTTATTGTAAATATTTATTCTTAAACTGCTTTTATCAAACAGGATAACCTTTCCAAAGTGATCGTACTGTCTGAAGGGAAGTTGCACAGTGTTAGCAAAAGAAAGCTGCTTATTCTTGATCTGAATGGGCTGCTTGCTGATATTTCTGCTTCTGTACCAGCTGGTCACAAACCAGATGCAAGAGTGAACTCCAAAGCAGGTGAAGCTTATTATCATATGCTTAATGATAATCCCAGTGGCGGTTTGTGTATTATGTTATTTTTAACTGTTATGATCTAACATAGTTAAATTTTTCCAATTTCAGTTTTTAAGAGGCCATTTTGTGATGATTTCCTGAAGTTCTGCTTTGACAAATTTGATATGGCTGTTTGGTCCTCAAGGAGAAAGTATGATTTCCTCCCTGAAATTGCTCTTTTCTTTTTCCCATGAAACTGAAATGTAACGTAGATCTCGACTAGTCTTCCTGGCTTTTACTACTAAGGTTTAGATGTAAATACATTTCAAAAAGAAAGCTTCAAGATTTTATATGTGCAAATGGTAACTTATATTTCTTTGTGAGAAAGTTTCAAGATGCACTTCTATGATGTGGTTTGCAAAAACAAAACTTCAAATTTTTTTTTTTAAATTTAGATTGAAGTGTTTAGAAATTATCTTTAAACATTTGTTATCCTATATTGTCCTGGTTCCTCTTTGGTGAATATAACTTTTTGCTTTTCAGTTCCAGCGTTGAAGTATTGGATTTGTCAGATCAAGATTAAAAATTTTCTGGTCAAATAATATTTAAAAATGCCTAACCTTTGGAAACAGGTCTTTTATGTTAATAAAACTGATGTATTTAATTTAAGAGTTTGATCGGGGTCATATGCGTGGATGGAGCTGGCAATCTAGAATTATTACCTGTGTAGCATAGTCAATCATTTATGCCTCAACTAGGAATGATGCATTTAGAGGCCAGAAATTTCAAGATAGTATCCAATTTGACAAGGCAAAAAAAGCAGAAATGCCTAGAGAAATGAAAATTCTGTCAGTGGGATTTTTCCCGGGAATTTGTAGGTCGTGCTTTCACTTTTTAGCCCAAAGCTTGTGAAAGACTATTTTTGAACTATAGGATGAGATACTGGAAACTTTCTTGGAAGTGTTTGAAACATTTGAACATTTATGGACCTTGCCTGAGAAAGTTCTGTACTGGTGTGAATTTTGAGTTCAGACCTTAAAATATTGCATGTTTACTGAGAATGAAGTACAATATACTGTGGTGATTCATCTCAATTGGTGGGTAAAACTACTAAATCTCTCTCCAAGTCCTACAGAACCTTTCAGAATTTTTTATTTTTTTGAAATGATGAATACATACTCCCAAATACAAATAAACACCAATATTCCAATGCTTCTGTGAAGACCCAAACCTGGCAGCAATAACTCCCACGGGACCACTGAGCTACTGCCCAAGTTCCCAACTGTTCAGAAAATATAGAAACTTTTTCTACTCTTTTCCATTTAAAACTTGTTTTCTTCTTCTGTTTGCGACAAAAGATACTATTGACTGTCAGAATGATACTATTATATCTAGTCACAGCACAATTGGATTTGCTTTCAATATTTTAAATCATTCTTGCCTCAAAAAAGTTTAGTCATCTTTTTTGCAGCCTTCTTACAGATTTATGCTCTGGAACACCTTATATCTCTTTGAGATGTTTGTTTCTATATGTTACATTTTTGTTGAATTTATGGTGCTGTCAAATATTAATAAAGCTGATAGATGAGGCTGGAGTAAGATAGCTAGTCTCTATCTTCTCAATTCTAGGAATGCTCATTGTTTGAGTTTCAAGGGAAGAACTGAATTTTCTGGTGCTGCATTATCACTAGCTAGCACAAGAGAAAAACACACCAAAATATTATCCCAGCAATAGAAAGAGGAAAACTGTGGTGCTTCTTTAACTAAAACATAAAATCTGTGTTATTGTTCAAACTTTTGAAAGCTACACCACCTATCTATAAATTCTAGAACTTTGCAAGAGCGTCTATAACATTTTTATATAGTGCTCCTCAAACTAGGCCTTCTGATTTTAATTGAATTATGACTCACTAAATTTAAAAGTACTTGCTGGAAAAGATGTTGAACAGTTAACTAAAATGATTGAAACTACTTATTTAAAGTCTTTCAGAATTCTCCTAGTTAGCCCTCATTTACACACTAGGATGCTAATTGGAATCATTACCACACTAGGATACTAAGTGATACTTGTCTCTAAAGATAATACTGAAACAGAAAAAAATTCCTAATAATAGTAACTTACCATGGAAGCATACATCTTTTTAATTGTCCTCTTTATTTTCTTCTTTCTCTTCTAGATATTTTTATGTTTTTGGATATTCTTCACAAGCTAGATATTTTTATGTTTTTGGATATTCTTCACAAGCTAGATATTTTTATTTTTTTGGATATTCTTCACAAGCGATCCATGTACTGCATTAAGTTACCTTGAGATGACAGTAAGATAAAATCTCCTTCTAGCATGGATTCACTTGATTATTACAATGTTGGTCAGGGAGAATGTGAGCATTGTGGTTAATTTTCTTATGCCAGACTTGAAGCACAAACTGCTGTTTTCTTGGGTATGTTTTTCTCTCCTTAATAAGTTTCTAGGTCTTATGAATTAATATCTTATTTCTGTGATAATTTCTTTCAAGTAATCTATTGTGATTAATAAGGGCTCCTAGTGCCATAGAATTTGTTTACTTGCTTAGTGGGAAAGTTTGGTTTATATTTTTTATGTTCTTGGGCCTTAGGAAGTAAGCCATGTCAACATTAAACTTGGTCTCAATATTAAGTTTTCTCTTTGGAATGAGGAATGACTAAAATTGGGTTTGAAAAGAAATTAAGGCTAAATCCTTTAACCCTTAATCAAAATATTGCAAGATTAAAAATAAAATATAAGAAGGTTCTTTTATTCATTTTTTACCTCATCCCCGAACATGGTAGTTTAGTAAATAACAAGTGGCATGATGAAGCCACATGATATCTTGAATCACTTCGTAGCTCTGCAGTAAATGCTAAGTTGCAAAGAATGGCACCCTATCTGACTGCTTTTTCTACCTTCTGCAACGACTCAAATGAAAAGGGAAAAAAACTTTGTTACCTGTGGGACACTAAGGAAGCCAATTAAGAGATGAAGCAATAGGAGTTCACATGAAGGAATAGTTATTGCTACCTACTCTCAGCTTCTTGAAGCTTCGAATTCCACTACTAGTTTTTGCATCTCTCACCTGACAGTTGTTTTTGCCGCTGCCGCTGCCTCAAGATCTAGGACCCTTGCCGAACTTGGAAAGATCTGTTCTCTATGATATGCACTATGTAGCATTTTCAAAAAAAAAAAAAAAAAAAAAAAAAAAAATCACTTTTTCAAAAAAAAACCCTTCTCAATAACGTTATCACCGTTCTCTTTAAAAAAAAAAAAGATAATCTGGTTATCCAACTTTTAACAATTGGGCTCAGGTTAAGGGATCAGACTTACCCCTTTTGTGTTGGGCTAGCTCCCTCTAACCATCTTAAATTCTGCTCTACACTCGCTTAAAGCTGACTCAACCAAACCCAGACAAGCTCGAACTTGATTCATGGTCGACGTTGGTAATTCTATCTAATGATCTAACAAAGTTTTCGGACTTTTGAAGAGTAATTCTAAAATAGGCAAGGTCTTTGATCCATGCAAGGACATGTTTTTTAAGTGTTTTGAAGTAATTGATTTACTTAAGTAAAAGTGATAAGGTTATGTTTATTAAAAAATATAAAAGAAGTAGATGCCATTAACCTTGTCAAAACCTTCTATATCCTGTTTGAGAAAAAAAACTCCTATATCCGTGTTGGAGGCTAAATACATATTTTCTTTAGAAAAATGTTTTGATTTTATTGATAAGATGAGAAAATCAGTTTCCATAAGGTGGTGTCAATAATAGGTGAACCCCTTCTCAAGTTGGGGCATCTGCTGATGAATTGGGAAGGCCACTCATGAACTCATGTAGAAGCTAAAGAATGATCTCTCGAAAGAAGAACATAAATCTCCAAGGGGGTGCAAGGGTCTGTTTACGCCACCCAACTACATTCCATGAATCACCCTCTACCACAAGGACACCACTGAGGTGTGAGTGGAAGCATAAGGTGATTTAAAAGAGAGAACTTTTTGGCCTTTTTTCTGTAACTTCCCAATACTCAGCCAAGGTCACTCTACCTTCCTTGGCCAGTGTCTAGTTTCGTGCACACCCAAAGCTATCCACTCTCTTATATGCCTCCAAAATTAAAATCTTGATCTTAGATCAGCTTTCTAAAAGGGGCCAAATCTTAAAAAATGCAAGCAACAAGTTGTGTTTGCTCTCTGAATTACTGTCAGTCTTCTCCAACACTATCTGGTTTCTCGTCATAATTGGGAGATGTTCTCGAAGGACTTTGGTTTGCAGTCATGTGTTCCTTCCTCTTTTCCCCTTACTGGAATGTCACCTTGGGAAGGTCAACAAAAGCTTTTGTAGAAAAAAAAAAATTGAAGTTAAGGTTGCTTCTCTGTGATGAATCGTTACAAATATGTGTACATCCTAATTTAGGCTAGCAATTTGAAAATTATAGTGCTCCTCCAAAGCATATTGTTAGAAGGTTTTGAAGATCATTCATCTTTCTCACCTCTGTTGTATTGTCTAGCTGACTGCTTGGACTCCTCTCGAGAATTGGCCTATGCACAACTCTGGTTGGTGTTTGATGTGAAACCTAGACCCGTCAGGTGGTGCGGGTGCATTTGGGGATCAAGATGGCACAATCATTCTGTTCTCTACCCATGTGGACACTATGGTTCTATAGCTATATACTTCAGTGCTCTTCTAGGTCCTCAAGCTCTACTTCTTGCATTTCATCTCTCTCATTGTGGAGGGTGACTCTAAGTGATCGTGGGCCATGGTGAGTAAGCCACCCCCTTTCCAACATCTTGAGACTTTTGACTGGATGGACGACCTTTGCATCTCTAGGTAGGTTAGATGGATCAACAACTGATACAAAGGCTTTAGCTGATAGGCTTCCCAGAGGAGTGACACTCCAGCATCTTGCTTTGGGATTTGACCTCCTTACCCTCACCTTTCATTCATCCTTTTGTCCTTCTATCGAGTAGGCTTTCTTTTCATTCTTCTTCTTGTCCTTTTGTGTGGCCCCTACTTTGGCCTCTCTCTGTTTCTTCTTTGGAATGTGTTACCACTTTTGTTTTTCATCAGTTCTTAATGAATCAGTCTTCTTTTCTTTCGTAAAAACTTCAACATTAAAAATATTGTTTTACTTAATACATATGATTCCTAATATACTGTCTTCAGGAATAACATTAGAGTCATTATGTATTTAAATAAATGAATTATTGTCAATCTAGTTTTTATAGCTGCTGCATTTTAGTTTGAAGTGTTGCTTTGTCTATTTGTTTATAACAACTTTTGAGGAGCTCGGTTATCTGATTGCTTTTGTCATGCATTTTAAGTATTTTAAGTTAGTCAATATGGTTGATGGAATAATTACGTTGAAGTGCTTATTTGTTTGCTTTGGTTTTTAACATGTAGTTAAGCGCACAGCCCTTCATCAAATTGTAATAATTGCATTGAAGATGGAATTTTCTGATTATCTTGCACTGTTTTTAACAGTGGTTGTCAAAACCAGGTCCTTGCATTATAAAACTTACTTCCACAGAAGATATTAAACTTCAGAATAATGTTATATACAAACATATTTGAAAGAATATACTCGATGGCCACTAGAATCTGCTGTAATTTCTTAAAATGTGACATTCTCCACCCACAAGGTCTCCTTTTTCTTTTCTATATATTTCCCATTTGCCAATATACTCGATGACCACTAGAATCTGCTGTAATTTCTTAAAATGTGACATTCTCCACCCCCTCCCCTCCCCTCCCTTGATTCCAATGTTAAGAACATGGGTCCACATAAAAATAACACGGCATCTCCTCCCTCCAACTGAATATATGTATGGCTTAAAAATATTTAATTTATTGATCATATCCTTAGGTCACCAAAACATTTTATTATGAGGACAGTTTGCTATCAAATCAGTGTCTGTTGTTTCCACTTCCTGCTTTTCCATTGTTAGCTGATAGCGTTTCAATTGGTACAGGACCAATCAAAATGCACTGCTACAGGTTTTAAGACTGTTGAGAACGAGCGCAAGCCAATTTTTTTCAAGGAATTGAGTAAAGTCTGGGATAAAAATGGAAACGATCTTCCTTGGGAGAAGGGGTATTATAACCCAACAAATACTGTATTGTTGGATGATTCTCCTTATAAGGCCCTCCGCAATCCTGTATGTGCAATTTCATTGGCTTTTATATCATGACAATAAGCATTCATCATCAACAAGTGCAGAATTATGATCTTTTGTTTTTCTTAGTCACCAGTTCTGCACTGACTGTTCTTTCGTGTTCTTTGCCTTTTAGCCATATACTGCAATCTTTCCACTCCCTTACTCCGTTGAAAATGTAGATGACAATTCTTTAGGTGAGAACTCCATTCACATATCTTTACATATTTTTTTCCCACATCATGATTGTGAATCCGCTTAAAATTTATTTGTTGAGCCCATACCTAGCATAGAGGACAGTATTTTCCAGTTGGTTTTAGAGGTGAAACATTTTTTGACCTTTTTTTTTTAAAAGAAACATTGTTGAATGGGAAACCTTTGGTGTTAGATTTGAATGGAAGAATTTGGTGCTGACTGTTTGTGTAGATCTGCCTCTGGATAAAATAGGCTACCCACATTTTATTTAACCTCATTGAGCATTTATTAGTTACTTAAAAGTGCAGAACTTTTTCTTTTGTTTAATCTAGCACTTCTTACCAGCTGTAACAATATTTAGTGCATGCTACTTCCACAGCAATTTATTCGACTACCTAGACCTTAGTTGGGATCTTTCTACTCATAATTGCTGTTTCAGTTACACTCTTTCAGTTTGATGTACTTGGCTTCTGGCAGGTCCTGGAGGAGATCTTCGAGTTTATCTGGAAGGCTTAGCTGAGGTTGACAACGTTCAAGAGTATATACAAGAACATCCATTTGGGCAACGACCTATTACACCTTCAAACCCGTCCTGGCAATTTTATCTTCAGGTTTTGGGGCTTAAAGATCGTCAATAACAGGCTAACTACATTAAGGTTGGAAGATATCCTGGCAAATAAACTTTCATCAATTGGAGAGTCAAATCAATTGACGACGGATGGTGATAAACAAGCTTTATTCAGCACGTGAGGCATCTTTTAATTCACTGTTCTCTTCATAACTGCTCCTTATAGTTGCCTGAGTAACAGGTTTTTGGGTATCTGTATGGGTCATATTGAATATGGACGCACCTGCATGGAGAATGAAAGGCATGGCAGTTGTCAAGACTGACTTTGTAAGTTCATTTTTTGTTTCACTGTCTTGTTTGGTCAGTGAACATGGGTAACAAAATGTAATTTCTGCTCTTTCTTCTAGAAAAAATGTTGTAAGTTCAATTAACTTTCATGTTTTCCCCATTAACCTTTGTGATAGTGTTGTAATGATTCAGTTCTTCCTTCGATTCATGTTTAATTTGTTGTCAATTTGTTTCTACAACTAAATGGTTTTAGATTGTGGTGTGGTTGAAATGTTTACTGTTATCCCAGACTTTGACATTTCGGTTTAATACTTCTATTTTGGATTTAGTTCAACTGTAGATGTAATACAGGGGAAGAGTCTTTTGATTTATGATGCAATTTCAGGTATGATTGTGGTATTGGTTTATATCCATCATATTTATAAAAATGTCCCTCATTTCTTCTTTAAAGTTTTAGGTGAGAGAAATATACATATATATCTGAAATTGTTTCAGTCATCAGATCAATTTTTGTTCCGTCTGTATGGGAAGGCAGAAGTTAGGAAGCTTTTTCACATTCGCTTAGAAGCATGTTTTGAAATATATGCTTCCTTGAAGAGTTGATTGTGTTTGAAGTCTGTATAATATTGTAACAACAGCCCAGCCCCCAGGATTGTGATTCTAGTGATGGTGTTGGTCCTCTAATTCTTTCATATTTCTGGTAAAATGAAGGGTACATTTTTTTATGGAATAACTACTAAGCTTTTTTCTTTTAAACACAAATTGTTCCTTAAAGTAGAGCAATAGACGATAATATTTGAGTTACAAAATGAGTGCAAAATTGCAACTGCTTCTTTTGATGAACCAAGATTGACGTTCTAGGTGCGCAACGGAAAAATAAAATATTTGTGAAAGAAAAAGGAGCCACCTGGTCCTGACCTCAAGCAGCAAACTAAGCATCTATACAGAAGTGCTATCATCAGGGAGTGGAAATGGTCCAGATTGAAGTCATCCATTTCGTTATGGTGACAGATTTCCGAGTAAGGCGATGCTTTTTTTTTTTTCTTCAATAATGCAGGTGGGGATTTGCACTGTTTCATTCAATTCAAAGCACATGAAGGAACAGTGTTTCGGATGTATGAGCTTAATTCGGGCCACCACTCCAGGTAAATAAATTCGCTAACTAATGCCAACTACTCAATTCATTACATGGATTGAATGAATAGGGGTGGGCATTGGGTCGGGTTTTCTGGGTAATTCGACCCGACCCAACCTGTAAAACCTTCGTTTGGATTCCCAAATCTAACCCGTGGGTCGGGTTTGGATTTGGATATCTAAACCCAATATTGGTTCGGGTTTACCCAAACCTGACCCGCTGGTTTTTAATTTTAATTTTTTTAATATATTTTTTAGTTATTTAAAAAATTAGTATAAAAAATCAGGTCCCGTTCGGTTTTTCATAAGTTTGGGTTTTTCATGGGTTCGGGTTTCAGGTTTTTAAGTTAGGTCAGGTTGGAGTTTTAAAAAACCCGACCCAAACCCGACTCGTGCCCACCCCTATGAATGAAGGTCTGTTTTTTTTGTTGAACTAACCAGACTCGACCCACGTAATTACCCAGGTTTAGACAAACCGAGTTAGATCCGATCCGATCCGGGTCGGAACCGTGGTCTATAAATAACATTTGTTGGACATTAATGTCTGAGATGGAAAGAAATACGATGATGAATGAGTGTAGTAGTTACTGGTCAGTAGTCACATCCTGCTGTCTCTCTTTCATTTCATGATAAATTTTCAACCAATTCTTGCTCCTACATCCATGGTTGCCGGTATCGGCCCATACGTATCGGATTTTGGCCATGAGTCACAGGTTACGCCTCTTATCAACCACTGTATCGGCCGATACGCGTTATGTATCGACCGATACGAACGATACGGTCCGATACAATCCGATACGGGCGTTAAAAAAGTTAAAAAATAACCTTTTGTTTAAAATGTTAATTACTCCTAAATTACAAGGAATTTTAAGCTAAGATTTTTGGGGTATTAAATTGAGTTAGTTTCACACATTTTGCTGATACTTTTAACTTTTTTAAAAAAAATTAAATTTAAATTATTTAATATTTTATATTAGTATACTTGTAGATAGGTATATTTAGATTTTAGCTTATTATTGAGTGATTTTTATAAAGAATATTATATGAATCTGAAGTAAATAAAGCATACAAAATTGTAAACATTTTTTCATAATGTTTTGAATTTTTTTCTTACCCAGTCTATAACCTTTTATTTACTAAAATGGCATATTGATTGATTCAACACATTTTGGTTTATTAATATATCTAGTAATTTATTATAATAAACTTTTTAAAATTACAGTACGATAGAATATATTATGTACATAATGTAATTCAGTTTTTTCCTTTATGAAACGGGAAAAGCAAGTTAGGGTGTATCTAACAAGAAGAAGAGATTATGAAGGAACACCCTGATTTTCTAAAAAATCTGTGATATATTCATTAGCAGATCTTGGTTCATGTATATATCCAGATAAATGTTTAACTGATGACATAGATGACATATTAAGTGAATGTCCTTCAATAACAGTAGGATAAATGTGTGGTTCCCTTAGCAGCAGCTAGATCCCTAAACCCTTGAAATAAAGGGTTTTTATTCAGTAGATGTTACCATCACTGTTTTAAAAACAGAACTGGACCGACCGGTCCAACCCGGTTGAACCAGAACCGGAGGCCAATCCGGTTCTTATTGACTCGGCCCGGTTCACTATAATCAACATTAATTTTGTCTTTTTACCTATAGAAATATAACATATTTATAAAGTATAGAGGATAATATTCAATGGTTGAACCATTGGTCCAACCCGGTCTAACGAGGTTCAACCAAAACCGAACAGACTGCCGGTTTGATGGCCGTCTCGGTTTTTAAAACAGTGGTTACCATGCATTATTAAACTTTATTAAGTTTTTGTTTTTTTAAATAGAAGATAAAGCAAGTAAACATTTAAAAAGATTTATATATCATACATTATTAGGCATAGGTTTGAGTTTTTCAAAATCCATCATCTCCCTTCTATTTATCAACTTAGAACAAAAATCCCTCATAGTTCTCATGTTTACCCAATGTTTACCCACCGGCCACTAGCTTCCAAGTATGCCCTAAAGGGGTCTAGTGGTACAGATTTCGTGACAACTCACCATTCTTCATGTCTCACTCTTGGCCAAAAGATGGACCCACATCAAACCTATGATATTATGAACCAATAAAACCATTAATTATTAAAGGGTGGCTACTTGAGACACTATTGTAATATTTAGAAAAACAAAAAAAAAAAAAAAAAAAAAAAAAAAAGAAAAGGAAAGTGATGGGTAGGAAATCTATTTTGTGTATAAGCAAGTTGGCATGTGGCACGGCTGAATGTGAATATAAAAGATTAATTGTCAAGAACAACTGCTTAATTAGTAATTTTGATTTTGATAATGTGTCAAATTACTTTCATATATGGTGGCTGTCTTTCAATAGTAATTTTAAAGGGGTAAAAAACCCTAATCAATATTGCATATCCCTGCCAATCTACCTAGATTGATGTTTACACCATATCTTGAGAACCTTTTTAGAGATCATACTCACGGATCAAGCTTAATGGTTTACACATCCGAAAACCCTACCTCTTGTTGCTCACTTGTGGAGGATTATAATGGAATTTTTTAGGCCATTTTCTTCCGTTATATTACAAGTTCTCCCTTTTTGTCCCTCCACTTTTTGAAGGACTACCCAACAGTTGCCTCTTTTATATGCAATCTTCCCTGTTTTCATGGTTACACTATGTTAGATTAGAACCCTTTTTGAGCTTCTCCTTATCGTTATTATTCACTGTTTTCTGTCCATTTTCTTGCAGTTGCCTCTTTTATATTCACTTTTATATATTTGACTTTTATGTTAAGCAGTAGATGCCAATCTTCGATGTCAAGACATGAATTGAAACCCTTCATTTCCTATTTGGCCACAGTTGGATTAGAAAACGTGGTTAAAAGATAGAGAAATAATTCTTCTGCTGCAAATTCCAATGACCAACATGAATGCAACTTTTTCCCTGGTTTCATGGTTACACAAAGCTTTTCCTCAAAAGTCTTCTGTGACGTACTTGAAATTGAAAATAAGCGGGGAAGCTGTGGCATTAAATGAAGCTGCTTTGGAAGTAGCGTCTTGTGGATATGGATGTCTCATTTCGGGGATTAGGTAATCCTTTCTTCTTCGAATTTTTCTTCTTCTTCGAATTTCTTCTTATTAGTCTCAAAGTCTCAAAGTCTCAAAGTCTCCATCTTTAGCTCAAGGGATGGGGAAAGCCACATTGACTCTATATAATATAGGCTTTGATTGATTGGCAAACATTTAATTGGGTAAACACTTGCTTCCTGGTTCATTCAATTCCTGGAAGGAAAAGGGGTCCGTATGAATTGAGCACACCAGTTGTTTGACTAAAATCCCCAGTGATTGGAGTCGGATAAGCACATGGGTTGATTTTGATTTGGTGGGGAAGGACTGAAGGAGAAAATGAGGATGGAGAGATTCCACCGTGCATGTGGTGTGGTCTTTAATCAACAAATTAGTGTGTAATATATGTAAATGGGGCGTGGCCTGCTACATGGTTGGAACATGCATGGTTGAGATGATTGGACAAGTTAGTTGGTCCTGCCTTCTTTAGGACAAGCCAACCTCCCATGTGATTACTTCCCTTTATGCATGTGGCTCTGCATCCTTCTCCTCTATCCACTTTGTCTCTCACCTCTCCCATTCTTAAATTCTTCTTGAGTTGGGGTAATCTGATCCCAAAAAGTTTTTCTCTGTTATATGCCAAGAACCATGATGTGTTGAACTGAACAGTATATATTTATATTTTGTTCTTCCAATCCTTTCTTCCCTGTCCCTGATAAAATTTTACTGAACCTTTTTCAGGAGCCCTTCCCTCCCTCCAACAATTCCTACTACCCCTGGATATGAAGGTGGGTCTCTCTGTCTTTGGGTCCCTTTTTTTGGTGTGCACTGCAACTGATCTTGAAAAGGGCAAGGTAGCTTTTATTTTTCTGGTACGTCTCTGCAGTGAGAAGAGTGATTCACTTGTGTCCTCCAAACCTACTTTGATATGCATCACATTCTATCTTTTTGAATAATAGAAAAAGGGGGGGGGGGGGGAAGGGCAAATCTAGCAGTGTGTTTCTCTGTGTTAATTATTTATACTCACAAGCTAATAGGAGACTTCATCAATTCCTTATCTGGGGAGTCCCAGCCCCTAATCCTACAGGGAGAGAGAGAGAGAGAGAGAGGGAAGGATGGAGGGGTAGCCAGATTATTTTGGGGTTGTACAGCCGGGTCCCATCCCATGGACTCCATCATTGGCCAGACAAAGGTAACTATCTTTTCCCTCTCCAAACTGAAATTATTGACTGAAAGCTTTCAAAACAGAGACAAATGCAATGGCCAACCCAACCAAACACTTCTTCTCATGTTCCTCCACTCAGTGACAGGTTTTGGACTGGTCATTCCAGCAGGACCCACTCCAGCCCCCAATCTGGTACATCCAATTTATTTTTTATTTTTTCTTCTTTTCTCTTCTCTTTTTTTTTTAAAAAAAAAAATTATTATTATTATAAATAACAATCCTTTTGCAGCAGAAAATATTTTCCTTCCATTGTCCATCAATTTGCAGCTCGAATTGGAGTTTTCTGATGGGACGGTTAGGATGGAGTAATCGTTATCAATTCGGTCTGCAGGACCACCTTGATGAACCGTCCTTTTCCCTCCCGGGCTGGGTCATGAGCCTTGGCTGGTCTGTGAAGCCATTGGCTTTAATGGCGGGCTGAGCTCTTCCCTGGCAGAGGTTATATATGAAGCGGTGCGCCGGTGCGCCGGCGGCCAGAGTTTGTTTGTCAAGCAGTGTCGTGACCATGAAACATTGAAAATCCGCCATTGCCCACTCTGGTTTTCTCCCTGTATAATAAGTGTACGCACCTTCTGGGGAAAGCAGATCTGCACTTGGGATCATCAGTTACAGATAATATTACTGGGTTGATGTTAGAATTAAAATCTGAAGCTTCCTCTGTTTTTCTTTTTATTCTCATCATCCAAGAAGTGGGATCTGTACTTAGTCACACCTCAGTAGTACTTATTGTCATATACTAAATAAAGTCTTTTGAAAAGAATCTGTTACCAAGAGTGATAATGTGATTCCAGGGAACTACTAATTCTTGATTCTGCTGAAGTTTAATTTTAATGGTACATTGAGATGAGGAACCAGGCTTCTATGAACTAAGAACAGTTCACAAGTGTATTAATTGGAGTTTGATGTATGTCTGGGAGTGATACTGTTGAGTCTTCAAGTTTAAAATAATCTTAAATCTTTGTCCTCACCAAAAGAATATATGGTTTAAGCTGATTAGTAGTACCATTTTGCATGAAGTAGTTGCATTTGGTACTTTTTGTACGGAGTTCTTCATTGATTTCCCTTTCTGCAAATTAAAGAGTTTTTGGTGAAATAAATAAAAGTAACATCTATCTATTCTATTGTGACCAAAAGTAGATGTCTTTGAGTTAAACTCTTTTTTTTTTTTGTCTGATTATTGAGTTGAGTTTCATGAGCCTTGATTCGCTTTGGCCACGCTGCATTTTGGCCACTGGATCCAAGCTCGAGTTTCATATGTAAGAATTAAAAAAATAAAAAATAAAAAATTAAGAAAATAGTTGGATGATCAATCAAATTAGGTGTAAAAGGTAAGATTAATGATATGATCTATTCCAGACAAAAAGAAAAGAAAAAAAAAATTTTTAAAAAAAAAGTTAAAGAACAATTTCACCTAATTAATTAATTAATTATAAGAAAATAAAAGCTGTACTGAAATCTGAGTGAAGGTGTTTGTTGTTTGAACAATAAGGGCAATTATAATGGCAGATAAGGTATTAGGTCAAGTGAGTCAAGACACTTTTTATGGTGTACACTGTACAGTCATAGATCATAGAAAGTAGCCACATTAATTACAAGTACGAGGACGTATTCATGTGTCTGTACATACCAAACAAAGTGATGGTCCACCTGCCCCTTCACTCTTGTCAACATATTAACCTCATCTGCCCATCAATACAAATGACCTAACTTTGTTTTAATATGTTTGTACCATAAGCAGCTATACTTTAATTTATCGTATAAAAGGACTCTCAAAATTTTTAATTATTTATATTTTTTTATGAAGGCAAAACTTTCATTAATGAAAAGATGTAACTTTAGGACCCCATGAAATTTGTTATAATATATCATTTTAGAACCTTTTATATAAGTTGACATATCCTATATATTAGGACCGTTAAAAACTAACTTGATGTAGTGTATCATATAAGGAACCTTAAAAAATTTCATATGATATGTCATATTAGGATCCTTAAAATCTGATATTAATGCATATGAATTCCATTGACTTTCTTCTTGGAAAAATAATGTTAAAAATACAAAAAGCGATTATTGATATTATTATTATTATTATTATTCTATATGGTATTGGCTTTTTTTTTTTTTTTTTTTTTTGAGCCATCCATTTAAAATGTTGAAGATTTCAGATTATTTCAACCTGGGTTTTCTTTAATTGAGTTTTTCATTTAGTAGCATTTGGTACTTTTTTTTTAAAAAATAATAATAATAAATAATAAATAAATAAATAGATAATATAGAAATAAATTACTTATTTATGTGAGATAAAGATTGCCTTTATTTGAATTTCTTCCACTGTGTATTATTTATAATCCAGACTGGAGAAGTGGAGATATTTTTCTAATCCAGAATATGAACAACTGCAAGTGGAGACTTTAAATCACAAGCTCCCACTGCCATGCACAAGAAGAACTGGAAGAAAATGGGCAAAATGAGGAGAGTTCTGAAGATCTTATATATAATACAAAAGGGTTCAGTGGGTCCATAGCACCCTTTTCCTGCTGTGGAATTTGAGTGCATTCTGCTCTGTGCATTTCATCATGTAAAGAGGGTCTGTTCTGTATTATTGGAGCTTTAGATGGAGAATACAGGCCACTCTTAGCTGTACCTCAGAATTCATTAATCTTGCAGCAATTTTTTTTTTTTTTTTAAAGAAAAAGCTTCGCTGTTATAACCAGTTAAAAAATTCCATGGTGACTTGTGGTTCATTTGTTTTCCCACATGAAGTTTGAATTCAGGGCAGAGTTTGCATCCTCCAGTTTCAATTCATTTGTTTGATTGAAAAATTGTATCAAGGAAATAGCTGGGTTATATCTGGCTGAAAGAGTGTTTGCAGGAGGCTTTCGACTGACATGGTTTATGAAAATTGAAATCATCGAAGACCCATATCTCATTTCTTGCAGACATCATGGAAGAGGGGGTGGGGGGAGGGAAATCACTCCAATGTGGAAAGCTAATCATGCAGGAAGGGAGTAGGGGGGGTGGAAGAAGAAGAAGAAGAAGAAGAAGAAGAAGAAGAAGAAGAAGAAGAAGGAGGATTCTGGAATGAGCAGAGTCTTATTACTGACTTCCTAATGAGGCTAAACTAAGTTTCTTTTGACTGATCAAATCAAGATCGACTGATTCGAGTTTAATTACTTGGATGTACGTAGTGTAATGGAATGAAATGGATTAAAAAAAAAAAGGAGGTAGGAGATGGTGGAGGGAGAGAGGAATTCTTCTTTTATTTCTCGGTAAGATCGGAGAAGAAAAAGTGGGATCGTGATTCGTTGGGGAGTGTTGCAGGCTTTCCAGAAGAGAAACCCACTCTTAAGTCTGACAGGGCTCACATGCTGATACAGACAGATGCAGACCCACTCGCATTATCATCCCACATGGAAACCGGAGAAGACACCAAACCAGATCTGACCCACCACGTTTCTCTTTCTCCGAGTCTCTGCAAGACATTCATCTCTCTTCCTCCCATGGTAATGAATGAATCTATTACCGTCCTCGGATAAAGTTAAAAACAATCCGCAGACTGAGGTATTTCTTCTTTCCGACTCCGCATTCCGTATTCCTGTGGAACCAGATTCACATTCCATTGCTTATTTATCAATTGCCTGCCTTATGTGATTAATTTCTGCTTTCGTATATCCTGTCTGTACGCTTCCTTTTTATAGGAACAGAGAAACAACCGCGTTTCCCCCTGCTTTCGTTTCTGAATTCTGAATTCTTCTAGGCACCTCTCCCCTCTCTCTTGGACTCGCTTCTGCAAAAGAGAACGTCGCTTCTGGGTCTCCGGATTTCTGGCATTATATTTATGGGGTGTTGATCAGGTGATCCCAGTATTGGGTCTGTCTCGTTGTTTCAATCTTGCTCTCTCTCTCTCTCTCTCTCTCTCTCTCTCTCTCTCTCTCTCTCTCTCTCTCTCTCTCTCTCTCTCTCTCTCTCTCTCTCTCTCTCTCTCTCTCTCTCTCTCTCTCTCTCTTACAAGTTACAGAAGACAAAGCTATATTCCAATTCTGGGTCTGGAGAATTCTTTGGTTTCTCGAACCTCTGGCTTCTGTTGTTGTGAGATTTTGACAAGAACCGCCACTGGGTCCTCCTCTCATCCTGCTGCGCTCATTTCGATCCATTGCTGGTGAAAGCGATTCCCTAATCAAAATCAAGGATTTTCCCATGAGATAGATATCTTCTGGATTTGTTGTCTCAAGGGAAGTCCCTCCATAACGGTGTTTGTAGATTTGTACCAAGGGAAATGGCACTACTAGTAGCTGCAATTGTGTTTTTGGAAAGGAAACGAGGTTTTCATAGTAGCCAAATGTTGTTTTAGGAATTCAAGGTGGCAACATACTCATTTGCACGACCACTACGTAGTGGACTGCTGCTGTTCTGAATTCTGATGGATTAAGAGAATCACATTGGTTGGTGGCTACCGAAGCAAGCTTAACTTTGGCAACTCCAGGAAGAGTATAGGTGTGACAGTCACCCGCACCTAGTTTTTCGACTGGGTGTGGAATTGTGAGATTTCCATCTAGTTTTTCGACTGGGTGTGGAATTGTGAGATTTCCATCTAGTTTTTCGACTGGGTGTGGAATTGTGAGATTTCCATCTAGTTTTTCGACTGGGTGTGGAATTGTGAGATTTCCATCTAGTTTTTCGACTGGGTGTGGAATTGTGAGATTTCCATCTAGTTTTTCGACTGGGTGTGGAATTGTGAGATTTCCATGGAGATGGTGGCACTCAGTGAACCTACTATGACAAATTGAAAACACTTTTTCCCTCACTTTTTCTTTATCTTTATCGCCGAGAAAAGGAAGCAACATGTCCGCCAAGCTTTTACAGGCATTAACCGATGAAAACCCAGATTTGCAGAAGCAAATAGGCTGCATGACTGGGATTTTTCAGATCTTTGACAGGCAACATATTCTCACGGCCAAACGAATGAGTAGCCCTAAGAGGCTTCCATCAGGTAAGTCGCACCGCCAATGCCACACTGTTAATTCGTTGATGATGCCGGTTTTTATTTTACAAGTTCATTCATCTACTCTCTACTGCGGACTGCAATTCTATTTCTCTTTTTGTCTTTATTCTGCAATTGCTCTATGTTGATCTTGTGTTTCCATGCGCTTATCTTTTTACATGTCCAAAACAATCTCAATTGAAGCGTTCGAGTGCAGAACCCGAAAGGGCAAGTTCCAATCCCAATTTTTCAGGAGTCTGTGTTATGTCTATCATTGTTTCTCTGTTGCCGCTTAGTCCTTCTCGTACTAGTTTACACACAAGTAAAGCCACTGTACTTGTAAAATACAGTAGTCTTCATGGATTTGCTCCTTATGGCTTTTGGCTGCCAAATTTGTGTTCTAAAGTTTTAACTGACTAATTCTCAAAAAACCAAAAAGTTTTAACTGATTTCCCGTGATAGGGAATTGTTTTGTGCTCCTTGTGGCTAATCTTGGAGTTTACTTGTGATTTTCATTTTCTCGTTTTCAGCTCAATCCCGATTAAATACTGCCGTGGGGGAAGCAGAGGCAATCAGGTGTGCTCCACAGGCAACAGTAAGAAATCCAGAACAATTTCAGGCTCAAATATCAGTCAGATTTCACCAGCCAATAGAATTGATTCAGGTTGTTTAAGTTCCTAGTCACTACTTTTCAATTGAATCCATTGACCTGATTGAACTGTCAAAAGACTATTAAGCATTTTATTGCTGGCTCTTTGTAACTCATCCAAATATGTACTGTACCAAATTGCTTGTGAATGCAGGACAAGACATTAAACAAGAATGCTTTCGAAAACCAAAGGGTCTCCACTGAATCATCCAGAGCTTCCTTCTCATCCTCCTCTTGCTCATCTTCATTTTCTTCTCTTGAGTGTCAGAAAGCAATCCAACCGGATAATCTGCCCTATGAACGGACATCTCTTCAAGGTAGATCCACTCGGACCTCTCACAAGTCTTCAGCTTCAAACCTTGATAATCAACCCAACAGCTGTCCTGTTCTTAGGGACCCACCGGGTGGGAACCCTCAGTCTAGCCACCAGCCCCTTGATATAAAAAATGTTGTAAAAGACTCTATCTACAGGGATAAACGTGGTTTATCTGTGAGAACCCCCACCAGAGAGGAGGCAGTGAATCATGTTTTCAAACATAAGGACTCTCCAAGGCCTTTACAGTTATCTAAATCAGTGGATGGTGGACTCAGCACTAATGGAAAGCCCAAAATAAAAATTGACCTTGATGAATCATTCCGTGTTCTTGCCAAGCTGAAAGACGCTCCTTGGTACTACAACGAAGCCGTTCCTGTGAGGTCTTCATACGAAGGCAAAGACGGATCTTTCTCTTCAGTATCAAAGGAAGGTCGGGGGTTTTCTTATGATGGTAGAGAGCTATCTCGCTCCTCATTTGACTCTCGAGAGACCAGTAAATCTGCTGCCAAACTTCGAGAGATGCCAAGGTTATCATTAGATGGTAGAGAATGTTCCCTGAGGAATTCAACTTTTGATTCAAAATCCAACATGATTTTGAGGGATTTCCATTCTGATAAAAACATAGGAATGGGAAGTCGGAAGAGCCACACAAGCGTGGTGGCTAAACTGATGGGATTGGAATTCATGCCCAATTCAAGCTCAATGGATCAGAGACCAATGGATTTGACAAAAACAAAATCAGTAGTGGATCAGAAAGTATTTGAGAAAGAGAAAAATGGCAATGCCTTCTCTCGATTATCAAAATTAAGTGGAGATAACAGGCAAAATCATGTTTTGAGGTCTCCAAGAAACTCATTGAACGATCCCAGTTTCCCTCGCTCGAGAAGTCCAGATTTGATCATGAAGCCAATTTCAGGTTCAAGGGTTCCAATTGAACCTGCTCCTTGGAAGCATCACGAAAATGGCCGAATCTCTCAGAAAACATCTCTCAGAAACCGAGAGGCTTTCATGAGGCCACCCACTTCACAGTCAGTTTATAGTGAGATTGAGAAAAGGTTGAAAGATCTAGAGTTCAAACAATCTGGTAAGGATCTCAGAGCCCTTAAGCAGATATTGGAAGCAATGCAGGCGAAGGGACTATTGGAGACCAAGAATGACGAAAAAAAAGGCTCTGATTTTCTTGTTCAGAAGAACTATACAAACCTGAACAAGATTGAACTTGATCAAAATCCTAGATTAACAAATAAGCAGAGCCCACCAGCTCATCGTCCGATACCTGTCCCTGCAAGGGGTAGCAATTCTCCTAGGGCTTTTGAATCTCCAATTGTGATTATGAAGCCAGCAAAGCTTGTTGAAAAAACTAGTGTTCCAGCTACTGTTTTTCCTATAGACAGTTTAAAGTTCGGAGCAAGCGACTCAGCAGATACCAGAAGAGCACCAACTAATAGTCAAACAGGGAAGGATCCACAGCATCGACTTAATATTAGAGAGTCACGAAATCGGGGTCCCATAGCCATTGAGAAAAAATCCCATAGCAAGACAGAGGAGAACGGTTCTCCCAAGCCTCGGCTGAAGTTAAGTCAATCTCCATCTAGGACTCAACAACCAAAAGAAGGTACTGTAAAAAATTCAGGCTCTGGTTCTTTAAGCCCAAGGTTGCAGACCAGAAAGCTTGAATTGGATAAGAGATCTCGACCTCCAATTCCGAATTCAGATTCTACAAAACCTAGAAGACAACCTTCTAAGCACCAAATTGAGTTAGGTTCTCCAGGAGGCAGGACAAGACCAAAATCCATAAATGATGACCAATCAAGTGAAATGAGCGGTGAAACAAGAAATATTAGTCATGGTGGGGATGAGGTCTCTGTTAGATCAGACAGCAACACTAGCCTGGCCTCGCAGTTTGATATAGAAGTCACCAGTGTGGATCGTTCCACTGAGATCGTTCCATGCTTGAAACAGGTAGATTTTTCCAACTCTTTTTTGGTCTTTGTGCATTCAGTATATGTGTGCTTGCATCTCCTTCTGTTCAACTTCCTTTGATTAGTCTTTACTCAATCATGCTTTCGCATGTTTTATTTGTGCAGGAACCTGTTTTGAGTTTGAAGGAAGATGGTATATTTGCCTCTGAACAGCCTAGCCCTGTCTCTGTTCTGGATGCATCCTTTTACAGGGATGAATTACTACCTTCTCCGGTGAAGAACGTAATAAAGGTCTTCAAAGGTATCTATTTTTTGTCACAGTTTTGTCTACTTTGATCTACTTTGATTCTATTCTAGCATAATTGGACAAGTCTGTGATTGTGAACTTTGACTCTTCCTCAATCTAATTTTCAGTAAAGTGTAGTCCATCATGTTGAATGTGTAATAATACTTCCATTTCCTTTTCAACTTTTCGTGAGCAGATGAGACTGGAAAGTCTGTTGGAATTTCTGGGGAAGATGACTGTAATGTGCTGGGTGTAGGCCTGCAAACCACTCCTGATATTAATCAGAAGAAATTGGAAAATATCGAACGGTTGGTTCAAAAGCTCCGGCGGCTGAATTCAGCTCATGATGAAACCACTGTGGATCACATTGCATCACTATGTGAGAATACAAATCCAGATCACAGGTACATCTCTGAAATTCTGCTTGCATCAGGGCTCCTACTGAAAGACCTTGGATCAGAACCCACTTCAATTCTATTCCACCACTCAGGCAACGCCATCAACCCAGATTTGTTCCTAGTATTGGAGCAAACTAAGGCAAGCTGCGTCGCCAAAGCCGACCCAACTTGTGAAAATGCACACCAACCAAAACCGAACACTGACAAGCTCCAAAGGAAGCTTTTGTTTGACACCGTGAACGAGATGTTGATGACAAAGATGCCAATGGCGGGCCAGACAGAGCCGTGGATCCATGCTAATAAGCTCACAAGGGTGATTCCAAGTGGACAGCGGCTGTTGCGGGAACTGTGTTCAGAGATTGATAAGCTCCAATTAGGTTGCTTTGACAAAATTTCTGACGATGAAGATGATGACGGATTGAAACTGATTCTAAAAGAGGATGTAATGCTCCGAGGAGAGAGTTGGGTTGATTTCCACAAAGAGGTCCCAAGTGTCGTTCTGGACATTGAGAGATTGTTGTTTAAGGACTTGGTTGATGAGGTAGTAAACTTGGAAGCATCAGGATTGCCCGTAAAACCTAGCCGGCGTCGAAGACAGCTATTTTCAAAGTAATATAACATGATACTAATAGATTTTTCTGTTCTTTACCCCGGTATAAGTGTAAGTGCTCGATGGATAGATATATCACCTTTGTAATTTTTCTTTCATTCTTGTACAAATACGTTGTTCACAGCCTGGTAAATGGTATACCTTCCAATAAAGATGGAATCATCTTTTGTCTGTTGCCTCTTTATGAGCTCGAATTCATATTCGTTTCTGCAAATGTTTGGACAGGGATAAGTGGACAAAAATGAAGATAAAGGGCGCCTAGCAAATGCGTGTTGAGAGAGGCACTCGGTTATGCGGCTCTTCTCTCTGATTGGCAGTTCACAGATAAGAAATAAGTGAGCTCCAGATAAACACACTGCCACCCCCTTTACGGCATCCACATTTGTGTATATTGTTGTTGGTTTTTTCACAGGATAGATCTGTGTTGCTTAGGATGGAGAAGCAATCTGATGTTTATTTCCTTTAGAAAGTAACTTCTCAACGATGGTCTTCCAAATCCTGTTCAACACAACAATAAGAACTCAAGTCAGAACCTAATATTGCATCATCAGTTCAGTTTATATAAGATATCTTGCTTAGGAAATTATTTCGTTAGTTTCGTCTGTTTGTTTGCCCTCTGCAGTACCTCCGGACCAGGGCTCACCCCATCCTCCGCTGATAAATCTGTCACCACATTGCCCTGGTTAAGAAGTACTACCATCAAAATTACATTTCTTCATTCAGACCATATATAATTTTTCTCTGTTCGTGCAAACCGATCCATCAACTGCATACAAATAGTACATCGTCCAAATGCTCTTCAACGCAAAGCTGAACTACAGTTCTACGATAGACAAATCAGGAGAGTACGCAGAGTTGCCATATAATATGCCATCTGTTTTTATGGGCATCCCCCACTCTATCAGACAAGAACAATGGACATTCCAGATCCACCATTTATTCCCACTTGTAGCTGAATCTTCACCTTCACATTTTCCTTCAAGGAACTAAAAGGAATCATGATCCTTCATACCCTCTCTTACAGGATTTTGGTATGCTCCAAAATCACATTTTTTCCTCCTTAGTTATGTTACAAACCATAAACTTCGTATACAAGACTCACTCCTTTCTAAATCTTGTCTTCCCTTGAGTGCAGACAGAACTAGATACAACCAAGCTCTTCTAAGTTTTCATAGTCCATGGATAAAGTTTGAAAGTTGTGAATGATTAGAAACAATAAATTATCTTCCATAGAGAGGAGGAAGAGAGGGGAAGGAGGCTTCCGTTTACATGATTCTTACATGAAGTTAAAGATATATAGTAGGTGTTATATTGAATGAAGACAATCATCATCCTGTTTCATTGAGGTTGGACACAAAAGATATGCACTTAATCAGGTGATTTCCAATGGCCCACAAGTAAACATGCTCGAACAAACTCATGGACGAGACCATAAGTGAACTGCTGACATTAACAGACGCTTATTATTGATAAACTGACAATGATATTGAGATAGGCACATCAAGATGTCAAAAACCACCAAAATTTTAGCTTATTCATATAACTGCCAGGAAGGGGATTTTCTTTCGAGAATTTTTTTCTTTTTTTGAGAAAAATCTCCTTTCGCCCTTCAAAAAAAAGTGTGGGCTTTCTTTTAAGATAATAGCAAGTGAGTTACACCCAAGAGCAATGTAATACGGGCAGAGCCTTCAAGACAAGGAACAAAGACAACATAAGGAGAAACATGAAAAAAACAGACAGGAGCTTGGATAGGGATGCGCCAGAGGGAGAGTAGTTCCCTGGAGCAGTGGTTGCTGGGAGACCCAAGCAGAGGCAATTCAATCTGCCAAGGGGCTGCCTAGCTTCTCTAGGGATGCGGCAACAAATAAAAAGTCCAGCAAATCCTAGGTCCTCAATATAATAGAACTATCAGTGCAAGTCACCGAAGATGACAAAAGCACCTAGCAGCCCAACCGATCACCAATGCAGCGTTGGCCATCAGTGAACTACAAAAGGAACTTACTAAAACATATATGCCCAAGTGAGAAATCCTCAATAGAATCAGTATGATAAAGAGGAGAGAATTTTGAAAGGATCATATGTCAGACAGGGATCCTTGAAATTTCTGAACTCAACAACCACAATGGATATTTCTGAAACTAAGTAGAAAAACAAAGTCTCTGAAAGGTAGGACACTGAGATATGTTAGCCACAATCTGATTGTAAAGAAAAAACTACTGATACACTTCAACAAAACTCTGATCACAAGAAAGAAATGAGATGTAAATTTTAGAACAAAGTTGAACTTGAAAACACATTCCAATTAAAATTAATTGAAATCTGAAATTATGCCCCATTTTGGATATGAAATACAAACACCCAAGTTCACTAATGCAATGACAAGAAGGCCATTGCAGTGTGCTTTCCAAGACTGTTATACCTATGGTCTCCAATGGTTCAGTGCCTGTATGCCATAGGAAGAATTTGCTAGCAACTGAAACATGACAGAACTACTTATCTACTCCACAAAGTAAACCCAAGGCAATAAATAACATCAGTAGATACTAGAATGTGAACCACAAAACTCACCTGAATGGTCAAGCATATATCCAATCCCACTCTCTGGACATCAACATTTTTCTCTTTCTTCCCTCCCTCTCATATTGAAAGTGGAAGAAAGGTGGTTATGCATAATAAAAGGATAAGTATTTGAGCTAAATAATTTTCTTACACCCAAGCCCTTTTTTTTTAGGAAACTGCTTCATACACATTTTCAAGTTAGGGTATACTGGGTGGTTTAGAAATCAGATTTTTTTACGCCACTTGTAAATATGTGGAAGACTCAATTCACTTGAATTCTCCTACCACTCCTAACAGGATAAAAGTAAATCAAGGATTACACTTACCCAAATAAATAAATAAATTGAACATACACTTACACAAAAATTTAGTAAGTCAGTTACCTCAAATTCTTCCTTATTAATATTATTTTTGCATTAGCCCCACATTAGATAATAAAAGACTTCATTTTACAAGTTGCATCGGTTCGGTCATGTTAGATCCCCTATTTCTGTAGCAGATTCATTAGCTAAATAGGAAGTTTCACTCCACTTCCTAGCCATAAGTTGATTTTTTAATCTGTTTTTCCTGTAAGCTTTAAAGAACTGTGCTTTCTTTAATGAAAAAAAAAAAATACATTGATGTAAAAAATGCATCCATACTAGTTAGTGTGCGAAAGGGCCCTTAATCTTTGACCCATCATACTCAACAGACCTGGATAAGTTTAACAGAAAACACAGGGAAAGTATTGATCAATAAGTAACTAAAATCTAAGAGTTTCGTCAAAAAATACTCTTACTTATATGAGGCCAGCATTTTTCAATCCAGAGAAAGCGATTTTATTTAAAGATAAATGGGCACAAAAGCAGAACACATACTCAAAGGGATCCCTTAGAAAAAGGAGGAGACCCCCTTCTTTAGCTAAGGTACAGCTACAGAGTTGATGGATCGTAGAATACTGAGATCACAACCAAGGCCAGATCAAGGATTTTTGTACAAGGTAGCAAATGACTTCAAGTCTGCTGTTTTTTACTGCACATGAATTGCCCTCAACATGCAGCTGCCCCAGTAAATAGGATATAAATAATTGGAGACCATGAAGAATTCCATTGATCTTTGCTATTGTGGAATCCAAGTCTCCCAGATGAGCAGCATAAGAAGCCAAAAAAGACCTGTGGGATACGCAGAAGATGGGCCCAGATTACCAGGAACAATCAAAGTTGAGCTTAATCATATTTAGGAAGGCAACCACCTACTAGCATTTCTTTTAGCAGATACTTTCACGAATTCGAAAAAATAAATAAATAAAAAATAATGAAAGAAAGAAAGAGAGAAATAAAAAAAGAAAAAAAGAGAGGGTGAGGGAGAGAGAGAGAGATGAGAGAGAAAGATACAAAAGATCCTAGTATCTTACTGTTATATCCAATGTTTTAAAAACTGAACCAGACCGGCCTGTCCAACCCGGTTGAACCAGAACCGGAGGTCGATCTGGTTCTTATTGACTCGGCCCGGTTCACCATAATCAGCATTAATTTTGTCTTTTTACCTATAGAAATATAATATATTTATAAAGTATAGAGGATAATATTTAATGGTTGAACCATTGGTCCAACCCGGTCTAACCAGGTTCGACCGAAACCGAACATACTGCCGGTTTGATGGCCGGTTCGGTTTTTAAAACATTGGTTATATCTATCAAGTTAAATTCAAAGATTAAAAAAAAAAAAATTAAGAAGGTCAGTCCATACAAAGAAGATACACCTAGTTTTGGAATAGCTGAAGATACAAAGAAGAATAGGAAGAATGATAGGGAGAAGAAAACCCTTGTTAATACATTACATCGCACTCAATATGGAATGAAAGAACAGGAGAGTTAAGAACACTGCATTCCCTGCTACAATAAGTTCGACTTAAGAAAGCTGCATTCACTGCTACAATAACTTCAGTTACGTTAACAGTATAATTACTACATAATGAGTACTATAAATCTAATAATTCCAACTTCAAAGACACCGACTTCATAGGGTTTGGTAAGAATATCAAGCTTCTAGTATTACATTTATCAAGTAAATCCAAAGAAAAATATTAATCAGGCCAGTTTATAATGAAGATCAACATTGTGACACATCTACTTCAGGCATAAGTAAATTGCTCCAATAATACATTCTTTGGTACCCCTAAGATGGCATGAAACAGTAGTTGACCTTCTAATAAACTTGTAGGGTTGTGTTGTTCCATCACTAGATTCAGTTCCAGTCAGTTCTATTATGATAAGCTGAAACAAATTTTTTCAAAGTTTGTATTAGCTGGCCAGTAAAAAATCATGGAAGAAGGCAAATTTCTTTCTGACAAAAAGAGACCGTAGAGATGTGCTGCCATCAGATTTCAAACAGGTATACACATACCTTCAAATGAAAACCCTGAAATAACTGGCAGCCCTATTGAATTTCGTACCACAACAGCATGATCTAACAGCACTTGTACTAACCAGCTGCTCTGACTAAAGTTGCAAAACAAATACAAATCCTGTGGTGAAGTAGGCTACTTAAATGAATTAGTTTACAACTGGGCGAGCTCCTGTGGGTTCTCCATTGCCTCCTTAAGAATCTGTTCAGCTCTTCTTTTCTTGTCATCCTTCTCATCATCTCTCCCAAACCATGAATTCATTTTCTCTGTAGCTGAACTTGGTCTGCCGGCCAAAGGTGTAGCTACAGATTTCTTATGGATGCCAAATTTAAAATGCACTGTTGGTCTCTTGATGGGAAGAATCTTCCTCTCGTTCTCTACATTTTCAGAAGCTCCACTATTTGCTGCTTCAATAGCTGGTGCAAAGGTTTCAAGCACCGAGAGATTTTTTGTGGCATCCCCTTTCTCATCAAGCTTATTGGGAAGAGTGGGAGGTGAGACACCCTTTTCTGAAGCTTGTAAAGTTGGGGCAAGAAAAGGATTAGCTTCCATAACCCGTTTTGCCTTTCCAGCTTCAATGGGATCCACGGAAGGTTGTGTTGAGGAACCATTAGCCAGCCGCTGCTGCAAACTCAACAATGACTTTTCAGCCTTCCTACGCTGCTTTGCCTGCTGAATCTTATCTGCCTTGGGGTTAGCGTTCCTGTCATTCCAAACAGGGGTATGGACATAAGTGTGTGGGTCTGGAAGTGCCGGTAACCAGTCAGGTACGTGTTTTCCAGGTGGTGCTTCTCCGAGACGTGCAAAACTTGGGGCTGTTTTTATGGCCCTGATAACTGGAAAACGAGGAATGGGTCGTACAAATGGTATCTCCTCGGCAGTATGGACATACTGTGTGATTTCCCGAACCGTGCCAGAACCAAGTAGACAATGATTGACGTCAGAGGCCCCAGAAAATCCCTGTGTGGGTCCCACCAAGTCTTCCAAACCGCGAATGATATCAAACACATTACAATCCGTTCTACCAGCTAAATTGGCATAAAAATGTGCTGTTTTCCCTAAATCACGTAGGTACCGGATCGCAATGTCGGAGAGAGCTTCTAGAGCAGACTGCTGAAAGCCCTGGAAGCCAACGCTCTCGCAAATCTGTGCAACTGCTATTCTAGCGATCGCACGACCAAATTCGTCCCCGGCAGGCTTCTTCTTGGGCTCAATTTCACTCCGTAGTCCACTCTCCCCACCGCCATCGCTCATATTCAAAAATCATATCATTCTCCAAAACTAGGGTTTCAAGAATGAGCATTCATCCATCTAAAATCCACGACCACGTCCCTGGCCCCTCCCCAGCTACATCACCTCTCCATAATCCTCCAGTCCCGGCTGAGCTTCCCCAGAGAAACCCGACGCATTCCCGAAGCCCCAAGACGGAAACAAACCCAAGAGCGATCTCGCATCTCAGAATCGAGGTCCCCCGCAGCAGAGAGACAGAAACGCCAGAAACGAACAGACGATTGCAACTCAACTAGAGTATCGTGAAAATTCTTACCAGGAACCAGGCAGCTTCGAGGTGCAAAAACCAAAAGAAAATCAGCAATAAGTCCGCTGCAATCCGAACTCCCGTCCCTATTCAACGAAAGCAACCGAGAAGACAAACCCTAGGAAGCAACTTTCCAGAGATTAAACGCTATGCACTTGTTCACTCGAACGTCACCGGAAAGAAGAGAGACTCGAGACGGATTTTCGGGTCTCTTGGGAGGAAGGATCAGCAGGGCTCTTTCGAAAAATAAAAATATAAAAAGAAACCCCGTTTAAACCCTAAAAATTAAAAAGAACCACGGCGGATCTGAACGACCCAAAAAAAAAAAAAAAAAAAAATTGGAAAAAGAAGAGGGTAAGCGACCTGAGCCGAGTCGAGGCGGCCCGGGAGGCACATATTTATAGACGCCCACCGGCGCTTGATTTTCAATTCTAGGGCTTCTCGCGTGCCCCAGGCCCCGAGATCCAACCGGGGCCCGCGAGTAGACGCCACGCCGCGTGTATAACACATACAAATCCAACGAAGGGACACGGACCGAGATTTAAGGTGGGACCCGGCGGGTACTCGGCGATGAAACGGTCAAAATTAAGACGGGACGGGAGGAGTCCCGTACTCCCTCCCAGTGTTCGCGAGTAAACAACCAACCAAACAAAGACCTTCGATGAACGAAGGCGTGTAGAAAAAACATACTGAAAACAAACTCGGTACTCGCGGGGCTATTAAGGAAGACAAAAGGAAGAACACAATGATGGAGGGACGAAGGCAGTAGTAGGCAGTCTCAGACCCGCATAATTAATTAATGGACATTTTCCTTCCTGATCTCTTTGATTTTTCGAACATCCAACTTCCCATCTATTAAAATTAAAATGTTGAAGGGGTTTAACTATCGTCAACTAGCGCTGCAGCCGCTGCTATATATATATAATGAGGGGTTTCTCTCCGTGACCTCGGCACTCAGCGTCTTTCTTCCCTGTATTCCACTTCCTCTTTTTGTGTCCTTCTCTCCTCCTCCCTCACTTACGTGCCGTTTCCTCTACAACTTTCCCCTTCCCATCCAATCCTCTCTGTCTGTTGTTTATCGACAGAGAGGGATTGTTTCGCTGACGCCCTTTTTTTCTTTTTCCCGCTTTATCTCGATTTTCCATCTTTTCTCTTTCTTCCACGGTGTGGTGTGGCTTTCTTCCCTGTCATTCTGGACTCCCTTTCTTACGCCCGCTCTTCCGTTACTCCTTTCACCTTCATCCTTCGTTTCCTGCCTGGCGACCCATTCACAGCTGAAAAATGGGTTAATTGTTTGGGGCTTTCTTCCGCTGCGCGAAGGTAAGCCGCCCTGATTTTTTATCTTTCTTTTCAGTTGCCATTCTATTTATGGATTATCTGAATATTTGCTGTTTAATCTTTTGGTTACTGGGTTTTTATTACTCTAGTTGGATGCAGATCCCATTTTCCTTTAATTCCTCAAGGAAGTATCATTGACCGCGGTTTTGTCTGTTTGTAGTTTTATCCTTTTTGTGGTCTCTGTTATTTTCTGGCTGTCACCTCGGATTATTTTCTTACTTGTCTATTCTTATTTTCTCTATTTAATTTAATTTAATTTTTTCTTTACACTCCGAAGAATAATGTTTTGAACGTTCTACCTCTCGTCGTTTTGAGCGGGGATCTTCTCTGCGGAATTTATTCATTGATGTTTTTATTTCAGATCAATTATGTTTGAGCCGTGTAAATTCTCCTGCTGAGCTTGTCTTAAATCTTTGTCGGTTTTTTATGCATATGTTAGTTTTGGTTTCTGATGTAGCAGCTCCGAACCATCGTGTTTTCCTGCACAGACTGTTATTCTTTCTGATTCTTTCTCTTTCCTTTTTCAGGGTGCCTTGTTGTCTGGTGATTTTCGCAGAGATTTCGCTCTGAGATTCTTTTGAAGGCTATTGTACAGTGGTCACCGTTCCAGACTGTCGAAGCGCCATCAAGCGTTCAGGGGAGTGACATCCTGAGAAGAAAATCGATTCCGGAAATTGTCCCATCCTCTAGCTGGAGCTCGAGACTCAGACCACTGCAGCCAGGTAAGTGCTGCTTCTTCCATACACACGGCAGCCGCTGCCACCCGTTCTTCTCCTTCGACACCATTGACAGAAAAGAGACGGTTCGGCCCGGAAGAGCCACCCAGTTGGATCACCACCTCTGAAAATAGGGAGTTCAAGTCGCCAGAAGGGTTCCCGCCGCTCTCTCTATTGATATTCGAAGACGTCGGGTGGTGGGATTCCTCCCTTCGTTCTGAAATTTCTTCGGCAGGAACCTTGCCCCGATCTGGTTGCGATGAAATCCCCTCACGCATCTCCAGCAATAGAGCCTTAGATATCAAAATTGGTGGGATTCCTCCCTTCGTTCAGAAATATCTTCGGCAGGACCCTTGCCCCGATCTGGTTGCGATGAAATCCCCTCACGCATCTCCAGCAATAGAGCCCTAGATATCAAAATACTTTTTATGGGTTATCTATAGCGGATGACTGAACAGAAAAAATCAACCCAGGCTTAATGGTTATGGATCTATGCTAATGATTCAGCATTGTTAGATGTTGTTGCTATGAATAATTTGTAAATAAATATCCTCAAAAAAATAATTTCTAAACAAAGGTGAAATAATGTCTTACTTGGTAACAAACTTTATAAATCCTGACAGGAGAAGTTCGGTTAGTTAAAAATGTTAGAATTGGGTCTGAAAGGGTTGGTTTTGGGTCTCTTTGTGGCTGCTTCAATGGATTATTTTGCTCAGTTGCAAAGTTTTGTAAAATTACATCTTCTAGCTGTGTTTATAAATGATGTGATTACTTTTCTAAAATTAATTTGTTTTCCAAGTAAAATATAAAGTATATGCCCGTCCATGTGGGGAGGTCCCTTAGCTAGTGATAATAATAAAGGAAAGTTATTTTCTTTAACCATTAAGTAGTTTTGAATAAATCTTCTTTTCTAATTGTAAGCTGCAACGTAGCTGCTTTTTCTTTTAGGAGAATATTATTTGCCAACTAGGAATGTGGATATATTTTCTAAATTTTTTTTTTTTGGGTGATTGCTAAACGAGGTCCTTTCTGTTTTGTGTTTTAGGGATAATTTCAGCACTAATTCAATCAGTTTCTGAAGTTGGTCTGTGTGCCATCTCTTCTACCATGGAAGCTACTGCCACCACAAAGCGGAAATCACCTCCAGAAAACGATGAGACTATTGACAATGATGACGACTATGTTGAATACATTCCCATCAATAAACGTCGGCAAATGGAAGCGCAGAAGATCCTTCACCGCAAGGGCAAAGTGGGTGCAAAGTCTGGATCCACTGCAGATAACCAGGACCTTGACAACGATCTAATTGACTTAAAACCTCAGGAGGCTAAACCTAGTCTCCTCATTAAGGCATCTCAACTGAAGCGCGATCTCCCTGAGATCTCTCCCACAGAGCAGCTTGTCCAGCAAGAGAAAGAAATGATTGAAATTCTATCTGACCGTAAAGCACTTATGTCTGTTCGTGAGCTTGCTAAGGGAATAACCTACACCGACCCTATTCCAACAGGGTGGAAACCTCCTCTTTCTATTCGTCGTCGTGGACCTATGGTCTCCGACTCCATCAGGAAGCAATACCATATCCTGGTTGATGGTGATGATGTACCCCCTCCCCTAAAAAATTTCAAGGACATGAGATTCCCTGAGCCCATACTGAAGAAGTTGAAAGCCAAGGGTATTACCCAGCCCACCCCTATTCAGGTCCAGGGTCTGCCTGTCATCTTATCTGGTAGAGACATGATTGGGATTGCTTTTACAGGCTCTGGAAAGACTTTAGTCTTTGTTTTGCCCTTAATTATGATAGCATTACAGGAAGAGATTATGATGCCCATAGTGCCTGGGGAGGGTCCCTTTGGGTTAGTGATTTGTCCATCCAGAGAATTGGCGAGGCAAACTTACGAGGTAGTGGAACAATTTTTAGTTCCTTTGAAGGAATATGGGTATCCTGAACTGAGACCCTTGCTTTGCATTGGGGGGGTTGATATGAGGTCACAGTTGGATGTTGTGAAGAAGGGGGTGCATATTGTGGTGGCAACGCCAGGAAGGTTGAAGGATATGCTTGCAAAAAAGAAGATGAATCTTGATAACTGCAGGTATGACTTGCAGTTACTCGTTTGATTTTCTATTGTTGAGTTGTTTTTGTTTTGGATCCTGAAACTTGCTGATTAACAATTAGTTAAGGAAGAATATTTTGCACCACATCATCCTTGTTGTTGAATGTTCTTTGTTTAACTGGTATGTGATATGCCCCATGTGTGCTACTGTCTTCTAACTGGTAGGTATTTTGAGAATCTTCTGAACCACAAATTGTTTCGCAATGTCGGACTGGCCGCATCATTTAGTGACTCTTTCTTTTGTCTCTTTCTATTCTTCTTTCTTTCTTTCTTTTTTCACGATCTTAGTAAACTTAGTATAAGACCACAAAAGTAGCTTCAAAATATGGTTGTTTGATTATACATCAAATCCTCTAATTGTCCATAGAAGCTTAAATGGAGGAATCATAGTAAATAATTTTTTTCTTATCTGCCTGAATAATTGCCAAAGCCAATGCACATGGATGAACAGAATATTTTATTCTTAAAGGAATGTGATTGTCTGTCTAATAAGTAGAATTCATTACTGCTTGCTAGTTCTAATAAGTAGAATTGATTCCCATCATCCTTCTGGAAAATTTTTTCCTAACATCATTTTCACGGCAGATATTTGACATTGGATGAAGCAGATCGACTTGTGGATTTGGGTTTTGAGGATGATGTTAGGGAGGTCTTTGACCACTTCAAAGCACAGCGACAAACCCTCCTTTTCTCTGCCACCATGCCTAAAAATATTCAAAATTTTGCCCGGAGTGCTCTAGTCAAACCTGTGACTGTGAATGTTGGCCGAGCTGGAGCAGCAAATCTAGACGTTATCCAAGAAGTTGAGTATGTGAAACAGGAAGCCAAAATAGTTTATCTCCTTGAATGCCTACAAAAGACACCACCTCCTGTTCTAATTTTTTGTGAGAACAAAGCTGATGTTGATGACATCCACGAATACCTTCTTGTTAAAGGTGTTGAAGCAGTGGCCATACATGGAGGCAAGGATCAGGAAGAAAGAGAAGATGCAATTGCTCTTTTTAAATCTGGGAAGAAAGACGTTTTGGTCGCAACTGATGTGGCTTCCAAAGGGTTGGATTTTCCGGACATCCAACATGTAATTAATTATGATATGCCTGCTGAGATAGAGAACTACGTTCATAGAATTGGTCGGACTGGGAGGTGTGGAAAGACCGGAATTGCAACAACTTTCATAAACAAGAACCAGAGTGAGACCACTCTTCTTGATTTAAAGCACCTCTTGCAAGAAGCAAAGCAGCGGATCCCACCAGTGCTTGGAGAACTAAACGATCCAATGGAGGACGTGGATGCCATTGCCAGTGCAAATGGAATAAAAGGTTGTGCTAATTGTGGTGGGCTTGGCCACCGTATTTGGGACTGCCCAAAGGTGGAACACAGGAAAAGCATTGCTATTGCTGGTTCGAGAAGGGACTATTTTGGCTCTGGTGGCTATAGAGGGGAAATATGATGTTTGCATGTTTTCTTCATAAGTTTATAAATATTTTCTTTGCAGGTTGTGAATATGATGTACTTGTCATCCTCAAAGAAAAGTTTTGCAGGGATAGGTCCGGCCTCCGTTTTCTAGTACTAATCTGGTAACGTCGGTGGTGTTTGCTCATGTGTGACATACTTTCGAAAAGCTAAATCAACTGTTGCAAAATGTTGGCTGGAAGCCACAAAAGCTGTATATTTATTGATATCTTACTGTTGTATTAATTCTGTTCTTCTTGACCACCGTCCCAGCAAAAGATAAATTAAATACGAGACAATTGTTTCAATGTACTCGAGCATTTTGAATTTTGACTCTTCGTTTTGTTTCAGGTTGATTGTGGACTGACAGGTATCTAGGAATACCCAACTTGAACCAAATGGAGATCATGGGATGAATAAGTGAGCTCTTTAAGTAACCGTATTAGCATGTAAATTCTATTATAAGATATTCGTTTTATGAGGAGCTACACTGAGAGGAATGCTAACCTGACACGTTACAATGTGACTTTGTTGAAGTATACACCAAGCTTTTACTTCTGTTTTTAGCAAAACGATTTGAAGATTGATTGACTGATGGCCCCGACTGGAAATAATCCGTAGGCCATAGATCAAATGAAAGCTAAAGATGTTAGAGATATACAGAGGAGAGGAGCCAAAAAAAAATAATGAGGGTCCCCAATAAATGAGGGAGGCAAGGGAGGCTTGGAGGACAGGGGGGGGGTCGGTGGCTCCCGTCGCCGTGGTGGCGCTTGGGTTCTGACGTCCGGCCCCGGAGAAACATACATACATGCAGCATGCTCCTTTTCCACAGGAGTCTCTACAACGGTGATAATATGCCATGCGAAGAGAGATGATGGTAGTGTAAGTCTGAAAAGGCCTTTTATTTATTATTTGGTTTAAATACGTCTGAACTTTTTCAGCAATTGCTCAATTCAATTACTGCCTGGCTTCTAAATGCTGATCTGAAAGCCGAGAACATAATATATATTAGGCTTCTAACTGGAATTAATTAGGATTTCCCATACAAGTTATTGCTGTAATTACCATCATGGAAAGTACTGCCTCTTCTGGAGGCTTGAATGCGACTTGTGATATATATATATATATATATATATATATATATATATATATATATATATATATATATATATATATATATATGTATCTCACCACCCCCATAACATAGATCTTTTCATGAAACCAGATTCAGTTAGCGCTTTATCTAACTCACTTTAGACACAAATGGAGTTATCGTTAACTCACTTTAACTATAAACGGAGTCCTCGCTAACTCACTTTAGCGACAAACAGAGTCGTCTGTAACTATATTTTGCGATGAACGGAGTCGTCGCTAACTCACTTTAGCGACGAATGGAGTCGTCACTAACTCACTTTAGAGACGAACGGAGTCGTCGCTAACTCACTTTAGCGATGAACGGAATAGTCGCTAACTCACTTTAGCGAGTAGCGACGAACGGAGTGGTCGCTAACTGACTTTAGCGAACAACGGAGTCGTCGCTAACTCACTTTAGCGACAAACAAAGTCGTCACTAACTCACTTAAGCGACGAGCGGAGTCGACGCTAACTCACTTTAACGACGAACGGAATCGACACTTACTCTATTTAGCGATAAACGGAGACGTCACTAACTAACTTTAGAGACGAACAGAGTCGTCGCTAACTCATTTTAGCGATGAACGGAGTCGTCGCCAACTCACTTAAGCGAAGAACAGAGTCATCACTAACTCACCGATGCACGGAGTTGACGCATACTCCATTTAGCGACGAACGGAGTCGTCGCTAACTAACTTTAGCAACGAAAAGAGTTGTTGCTAACTCTCTTTAGCGACGAATGGAGTCGTCGCAAACTCTCTTTAGCGACGAACGGAGTAGTCCCATACTCAGTTTAGCGACGAACGGAATCGTTGCTAACTCAGTTTTGAGATGAACGGAGTCGTCGCTAACTCAATTTAGCGACGAACGGAGTCGTTGCCAACTCACTTTAGCGAAGAACAGAGTGGTCGTCAACTCACTTTAGCGACGAACGGGGTCGTCGCTAACTCACTTAAGCGACGAACGATGTCGTCACTTACTCACTTTAACGACGAACGGAGTCGACGCTTACTCCATTTAGCGACAAACGGAGTCGTCGCTAAGTCACTTTAGCGACAAACAGTGTCGTTGTTAACTCACTTTAGCAACGAATGGAGTCGTCGCTAACTCACTTTAGCGACGAACAGAGTCGTACATATGTGTGTTCGAGATTTACTCGTTCCTCGAACAACCAATTTGGGCAATCTGTAGATGGCAAAATCTATACGGTCCATCTGCGGCTAGCCCACCAATCCATCAGTCCACCATCCGTTCGTCGCAACGACTTGTCCATCAACTTGTACCCATAGTCCAACAACCCATCACTGGGCCCGGTACTCCGCCATTTCATCAGCACCATCATCATCAACGTCATTAGCACTTCATCGTCACATCGGCACCATCGATGCCTTGTCATCACAGTGCCACCTTAGGTCTTATAGATCGACCAAGTCTAGACATCGCCTAACTGAAAGAAGCAAAAATAGAAGGTCTCCCACCGACTCCTGCTCCGAAGGATCTATGGAGAGAAAGGAGGATCTCGATCCTCATTCCAAGGATCGACTACAAATTGCCAAAAATTCCACCCACAATGGGGTTCAGAAAATTTCAGTCAAAGTCATCCAGACGCATAAGGTTTCTCGATCCTAAAGTTCAAGCAACCTCAAGTTTGTCGAAGTTCTAGTTCGCCGAAGCAACTCGTCCATCGAAAACGTCAATACGTTGAAACACACGGAACACAAATACTTTAGTCTGGCCAATTAAATCTATTGTTCGTGCACACTCACTCGGAGACTCGAAGTTCACCGTCAACTCTGAGGAAACAATAAACTTCATTAACCAACACAACATAGATAGAATTAGAGAAAAGCTAGGAGAACGTACCTACAAAATTTTCCAATTCAGATCGCGCATTTTTTCGGACCGGCAAATTTCCGAGAAAATAATAAGATAAAAAAAAATGATTTATTCAAGCGTATTAATGTGAACCGTATTGAGTCAATAAGAACCGAGCTGACCCTTAGTTCCGGACCCGCAAATTTTAAAACACTGATGATAACATTTAGAAGCGTTATTGTGAACTGTTGCCCAAGGATCGCAATGGGTCAATGAAGACGCATTTGGCAAGGCTCAAATCTGCTCCCCTTATCGTCCTAAACGTAAAAGTAAAACAATTGACGAGCTCGGAGAGAGCCATTGCACTGGTTTACAGTCTGTCACGAACACAATAAAAGAGAGAAACATGACAGTAAGGTCAGGGGAGGGAGGCAGGTGACGTTAAAAAACAAAAAAGGGGCACTTGTGGAAATATCTAAATATCATTTAAACCCGTTTCAGGCCGCGTTCGTACCGTAGCCCGGCCCGCAGAAAAAAGCAATAAACACTAGTCAAAAGTCCCCCAGTAAACTTATCTGTTCCAGTGAACGTCTCTGTCCCTCCAATGTCAGAGACCCTCTTCTTCCGAGCCTCACATGCCTCCCTCGTCTCTCCCACAGTCGGACTCGGAACTCCTCCGCGTCTCTCTTCCGCCACAAAATTTGGTGCACCCTCGGTCAGAATCGCCGAAACCAGGCGAGGGCGTCCACACAGGATGAGTCGCAAATGTGGTGCCGCGTGGCGACCCAACCTCGTCGCCATCTGCTCGATTAAATGCCCAGGAGAAGAAGCCGAAGAAGCCGAAGAGAGCAGAGTAGCAGAGATGGGGAAAGAGCGGGACTCCGACGCCGCCGAGGCGGACGGGTTCAAGCTCGTGGGTTACGCCAATTTCGTCCGCCACAACCCGCGCTCCGACCGTTTCGCGGTCCGCCGGTTCCACCACGTCGAGTTCTGGTGCTCCGACGCCACCAACGTCTCCCGCCGCTTCTCCTTTGGCCTCGGCATGCCCATCGTCGCCAAGTCCGATATCTCCACCGGGAACCTCGCCCACGCCTCGTACCTTCTCCGTTCGGGTAGTCTCAGCTTCCTCTTCTCCGCCCCTTACTCGCCCTCCATCTCCACCCCCGGGAACTCCTCCAATCCCTCGATCCCTTCTTTCTCCTTCCCCACATTCCAGCGTTTCGCCGCCACGCACGGCCTCGCCGTCCGGGCGATCGCGCTCGAGGTCGAAGACGCGGAGGCGGCGTTCGAAACCAGCGTCGCCCACGGCGCGGGTCCGTCTCACCCCCCGACCCCTATAGGCGACGCCGTCGTCGCCGAGGTCTCCCTCTACGGCGACGTCGTCCTCCGCTACGTCAGCTTCAAACAACGCCCGGACGACGAGGACGAGGACGAGGACGACGACTCCTTCCTCCCCGGGTTCGAGCGCATCGACCCGGAAGTCCCCCTGGACTACGGCCTCCGCCGGCTCGACCACGCGGTCGGGAACGTCCCGGAGCTGGGCCCGGCGGTGGCGTACGTGAAGAGGTTCACGGGGTTCCACGAGTTCGCGGAGTTCACGGCGGAGGACATCGGGACCGCCGACTCCGGGCTCAACTCGGCGGTGCTGGCCAACAACGACGAGACGGTGCTGCTGCCGATGAACGAACCGGTGAGCGGGACGAAGCGCCGGAGCCAGATACAGACGTACCTGGACCACAACGAGGGCGCCGGCGTCCAGCACCTCGCGATCGGGACCGACGACATATTCCGGACGCTGAGGGAGATGCGAGCGCGCAGCGCCGTCGGGGGGTTCGAGTTCATGCCGTCGCCGCCGGTGACTTATTACCGGAATCTGAGGCGGAGAACCGGGGACGTTCTGACGGAGGAACAGACGAGGGAGTGCGAGCGGTTGGGGATTTTGGTGGACAGAGACGACCAGGGCGTTTTGTTGCAGATTTTCACTAAGCCCGTTGGCGACAGGTATGATTCATTGTGCTCTCCCTCTCAATAGTATTATTCCTATCCTACCAATTACATTTTACATTTGGGTCGAGAAGTTAAAAGATTGTTTTGGTTGATTCAATCAACCTATTGTTTTAAAGAAAAAAATAAAAAAATAAAAATATATATCTTGTAAATATTATCCCACTTTTTAGAGGTTCATACGTCTCTTATTAGAGTATATGGAAGTGAAGCATTCTAGTGCTCTTTGAGAAAATCAATTGGATAAAAAAACTGAAATCATTTCTATAAAACTAAAAATAATACGGCAAAAATTAATTGTATTTTTATAAGTAAGCAAATGGATTTGTAGAAAACGAAAGATGGTATTATCTTTTTCAATCCTTTTGGACATGAATGACCGAGATGGTGAGTAAATGGTTTTGTGCAGGCCAACCATCTTCTTGGAGATAATACAGCGCGTGGGGTGCATGACGAAGGACGAACAAGGGAAGATATATCAGAAAGGAGGGTGCGGAGGCTTTGGGAAGGGTAATTTCTCAGAGCTCTTCAAATCCATTGAAGAATACGAGAAGATGCTTGAAGCCAAAATAACTTGACATTGAAGAAACACTTCAGTATCATTTTATTTACATTTTTGGTTCTCTATACTTTTTACTTTAGTTACCTTTGCACTAGGAAGAGAGATGAATCCAATATTTTGTTTCTTATGTATTCATTTTTGGATTCACGAAATTCTCAAAGACAGCAAATTTAACTGGATATCCCAGCTGCCCACAGCTTTCGTTCGGCTCAATTATCTCCACCACTTAAAGAAGCAAAAATTGTCACGGCACTAGACAAGTCTAATTGTTCCTATCTAATCAACCACCACCACACGATACTTGCATACCATTCTGTAGATTGCTGACAGCATAAATTGATTAAACAAAAATAATTTAATGAAGTTTTCTCATTTTAAGCTATTTTCTATTTTCCTATTATGTGATCTTCTATGTTAAGTTCTCGAAATAGCAGGCTTCACAGATATATACAGGTACCAAAAGGGTGAAAGAACGGCTGCTTGCTAGATATGGCTGACCTTGGTTTGCAGCTTCACATGCCATATTGAACACGCCGCGTAAACCGTTTCGACCTTCCTACACGGAATAGGCATCTGCCATACTTTGCTGCTTATATTTGGAGTCTCTTTGACCAATCAAGAAGTTGTGGATCAATCCAACACTCAGAACGTCAGAGAACTCAAGTGAGCGCCCCGTTCTGTGGATCAAAACACCAAGCAGAAAAGACAGTCAGTGCTTTGCGGCTTAGGATTCACTGGGTGACTGTTTGTGGACTAAACATCCGACATGTGTGTGTCTACGTTTTCTTGATTTTGAAGAGCAGTTATATGTTTCTTGAAAGAAGTTGCTGCTTCTTCCCTTTCTTGTAACTTTCCCAGTCTGTTGAAGACCATAGCTGTTAAATAGAAGGCTTCTGCAAGCAATTCATGATACTGCAGATAACACCAACACTAATCAGTCACTGATGATGAGGACATAGTTCATCGGATTCAAATATAAAAATTATGTGCACCTCTAAAATTTGAAGATCTTCGGTGGCTTCACGTAAGTGTTCAAGCACCAGATCAGGATCTTCAGAAACTGAAAAGGCCCAGGCAACGAAATGATCAGCAGCTAGTAAACGTTATTAAGAACAAAAAAATCATCTTCATCAAGTTAATATAGACAAACAAGCACACGAATAGTTATTTTTTCTATCTCTTAATTTTATTTTATATATTTCACTTGTTTACTCACATTTTTTTTTTTTTTTTAAAACCAAAGTTTACTCACACAGTTGAATGCCCTGGAGATATGTTCAGTTGATTATGATGTACAATCACCACTTTTCGTTGTTGTTGCACAATTACTCAACAACCATGTTTTACTAGGAAAAGAAAAGAGAAACACTTCTCATGTATCATTGTATCAGAGACTAGGACCACTTTCTGCCAAGTTTTAGAAGATAAATACGAGTTCTAAATATTAAGTAAAGAATTCATCATCCAACAACAAAAAAAAACAAATAAAACAAGCACCTTGGCAGTATTCTCAGCTGTTTTTATATCTGCACCATAAAAGATCTAGCCTTTAGACATAAAGACTATTTAGAAAAAATCATTTTCTAATAGTGTTTTCCTCAAAAAATAAATAAAACAATAAATAAAATAAAAAATAATCTTAGTAAGCTAGTAACTTTTCAATTATTATCACTTCATTTCTAACCAATATCAAATAGCATTTCCCCTTCTCATTTTTACCTAAACAATAGTTTACTCTTCCCCTTCTCATTTTTACCTAAACAATAGTTTACTCTTCATTTTTGTGCACCCATCACTAATTCACCAGCATAATTCCAAGAATCATGTTAGGAGCCATGGCCCCTAGGTCCTTTCAGCCTTTTCCTTCTCATGTTCAGGGAAGCGTTTCCAACTTTTTAATTCATAATCTACATTCAGGAAATTAAACTCACAGTGAGTATTTCTATGGGTTTCCTCTTTTAGAGGGTACAGGTCCATGTGCTCATACCTGGAAATTTTGGATCAGATAAATAGCATTTTGCAACTGCAATATTTGCACGGGCACGTAGCTCCAATCCACCATGACCAAGGATCAGAGCAAGCTTCCCATGCACTAGGGTTGATGCTCGTTTTGCATGGTTTGGTCCAAGACAGAGCCACAATTCAGAAAGCATCAGTGTTGCTGAGGCTTCCAGCAGATCCAAGTTAAAGGATTGACAGAATGACAGACTTGCCAGGGCATATGGGAGACCTAATACCGGATTACCAGACTTCTGAAAAAGTAAATAACAATTTGTTAATTCATATTTATATTTACCATATAATTGCAAAACACGTGAATATACCTTGTGGATCTCTGCAACCGAGAGAAGAACAGTGGCCTTCTCAACCTGAAGATTAAATTTGTGGCATGTGCAAAACAGAGATTGTGCTACAGCAGCTGCCTGCATTTAAATTAACTCCATTTTAGCACAAAACATTAAAAAGCAACAAATGAACTCCTGGAGACTGCTATTTCTTTGACCTTCAGTAGACGCTAGAAAGATGGATCAAAACAAATGAACTACAAAAGACTGCTATATCTTTGACCTTCAGTAGAAAGATGGATCAAATGTTCCATGGTATGGATGCAAGGCTAAAAGCAACAATAAGTGAAAATGTAACCACATTTTGCCTTTCTTTCCAGTGATTCGGATGGGTAACTTCCTTAGAGATATTTTTTTTTTTTTTGAGGAAGTTGATGAATATTATTACTTGTGCCAAAGGCCAAATATTACCCTAAACTTCCTTAGAGATATTGGAAACAACATCAATGATAATGGAGGGGAAAGGAGTACCAGGCTGTACTGTTTTGCTGCCAGTAGGGTCCTAGCATGTCGAATGTTAGCTTCGGTTTTAATATCCATGTCACTTCCAGATACAGAAGAAGCAAGCACTCCAAACTCATCACAGAATTGTTGGGCCAATTTGAGATGCCCTCTAGATCAGCTCCAAGTCAGTACAGATATATATATAGACAGAGAGAGAGAGAGAGAGAGAGAGAGAGAGTTTATTAAGTCCAATATCATCGCCGTTATTCTTACCGATGCAAAGCTCGTTCATGCAGTAACTGCAGTTTTAGAAGCTGAATTCGAGATTTTGAGACAGATAAGAATTTCTCCTCTGCCAACTTTAAAGCAGTAAAGGCTTCTGCAGAAATATTCAGATTTAAGTCTTCATCAGAACGATATTCTGAATAACTTAAGAAAGAAATTGCAGAAAAAGTTCGCTGAAGCATGAGCAGAAATATTATTTAATCATATGGCATAGTGTAATTTGTTGCCTTTAATCCATATGTTAGTCAAGATTCTGCCCGTTTAAGTAATGTTCAAGAAAGAGACTGACCTCCATATCCTTTAAACACTGCAAGATGCTGAATGAGTTTCACATATGCCAACGATAAATCTGTTGAACTGAAAATTGAGCACAATATTAATCCTCCTTGCTTTCTGGATACTTTTAAGAGAGAAACAAGGGCAAAAAAGCATTATAAATATTTACGTAGTACAATAATAAATAAATTCAGTTTCTTAATCACCTTCCAGCATCTGCAAAGCAGGTTGTATAAACTAACGCATTTAGACGGACAAGAGGAGCACTGTAAATGGGATAAAAGAGAACAAAAATTTTTTGTAAGAACAATCGGATTAATTTGGCAAGAGCCTCATTATAGTTTACAATGACTTTCAACACAGACTACCACCTACAAGAGAAAAAACCTGAAATTAAGAGGTTTTCAGATTTAGATGAAAAATCTACCCTGCTCGACAGTAAAAGAGTAAACTGACTTTCTTCTTGCTACCTGCCATAAAGCTCCCAGGAAGAAGCTCTAAGTAAGTACGATGCACCAGCCAGTTGTAGTACAGAGCCAGGCACTGGGTTAGGCTGAGCTCCAAAGTGGAATGTATCAAAGTCATTTTCCAACATATTTTGATGCACAGACGAGGTCCTTGTTCTTTTTAAATTCTTAATCCAGGTAGTGCTGAAAGCACCATCAAGTGTCAGTGAAGCCCCATCTGATCCAAACTCACTGAGCAAATAAGAACTTAATCTCAGCTCCTGTCATAAACACACTATTAAAATATCAGTTTCCACTTCCAAAAAAAGAAAGATTATTTGTCATCCTACTTCAGTTACCTTGCATACGCTGACAGGGGTAGTTCGGAGCTTTGAAGATGCTTTGGGCCCAAATGATATTAATGGCCTTTTGACATACTGAAAGACAGTGTGTCATGAAATTTTATCAAATCAGAAAATATAGTTTGGACCCAGCTATTTCAGATAAAATAATGCATAATAAAGCCACCAATGGGCATCCTACCCTGAGATCAAATTTTGCCATAGCAAGCCGATTGAAGGCCACCAAACGTGTCAGCTTCAAGCTCTCAGCTCTCTTAAGGGACCTTTCCAATAGTACTAGTAATTGCTGCTGGGCTGACATTGAAGTACTTAAACTACTGGTGATCCCAGGTGTATTGGAGCCTGTTATTCTAGTTGCACTTGAGACACCTACTTCAGACAAGAGGTTGCAAATTGCTGATAATGTATATGCAAGACAAGTATCATCATTGTTCTGCATGGAGAAAAATTTTGATGTAATCAAACTGTAACATAAAAGGCGAAAACACAGATACAATGTTTATGCACACGCTTGCAAACCTGTACGAATACCATCTTTCAAAAAAGAAAAAGCAAGAATAAACTGCAAGCCAACACAAGAGATACCTGTTGAGAACTCTGAACGGCTTCATTTAGTGCCTGGACATAATTGAGTGATTAATTTACACACTGATAAAATCTCTGGGAAAAAGCAAACAGGGTATAAAGTCTTATGTGCATTTTACCTCTAAAGCTTGCTTTGAGTGCCCAAAATGAGAGTGCATGACTCCCAAACACAGTAAAGCAGTCTCATACCTTCCCAAGTCGATATTAGAAGGTGAAGAAGGAGATACAGTATCAATTCCTTCCAACCCTGCACTTTAATATCACGGCTTGCAATTAGAATGGTTTGTTAAATGAATAAAACTGCTTGCAAATTTTAGAAAACAAATAATAACTTAAAAACAGATATTCAAGATGATTGATTATCAAGTAATTGATAATAGTGCTTTTATCATCTGCCCTATTCTAGCCCCATTAGTGATTGTCCTTCTCATTGTCTTAAAGAAAAACACAATAACAAGGTGGAACAATGAGTCACGAAAAGATGTTCTTAAAGGTTACTACTGAAAGAAGGTTCTTATCGAGATCTTGAACATATATGAGAAAAGATCTTCTACACATGTGTACAAGCTTTTTCTCTACACTTATTATTTAAAGAAGAAAAAACAGGTCATTGTCATAATTATGAGGGGTTTTTTTGTAAAAGTGAATAAAGCTTCAAATCACTTTTACAAAAATTGCCCCTCCTTACTTCTTTAAAACTTGTGTAGAGAAAATAGAGTAGAGAGAGAGACAAAAAATATCTCCTATTCTCCACAAGCACTTTTTAGAGAATAAAAGTGATGTCATTGTCATAATGTGAGGGGCATTTTTGTAAAAGTGAATAGAGTTGCAAATCACTTTTTCAAAAATGCCCCTCATTCCTACTTTAAAAAGTGCGTGTAGGGAATTTTTTCCTACACGTACATGTAGGGTATCCAGCCCTCATATATATATATATATATATATATATATATATATATATATATATATATATATATATATATATATATATATATTTTTTTGGAACAATAAGAAATTTTATTGAAAGAAGAGCAAAGCACTCAAAACAGCAACAATAGAAAACATGATATAAAGCTACCCAAATGAATAATATTAACAGCAAGATGTTAAAAGAGACATCCCTCTTTTGTCAAGGAGTCTGCCAGAAGTGTTTGGGAGAACATACTTCCAAGCTGTGTGATCCCAGAAGGACAAGTCAAATAGTAACAAATGTCAAGAATCAAATTTTCATCAGCAGGATAACAAGACCAGAAGTAAGCCTTAGAAATCTGAAGTTATGAAAAGTATTCTTTAGAGAAATTTTGTGAATGGATAAAAATGTCTCTTTACATTAAATGAAGCACATAAGGCAGGATATCTACCTAAAATCAAAATAACAATGAAGATTCTCCAGCGCAGACAGATAATCTTCATGGTAAAGAGCATTCAAATAACGCAAATAGTGAATCTGCAAAGTAGCCATTTACATAAATAAAAGAAAATGAGTCACATAAACAGCTCATAAACTTTTTTCCAAAAGAATAAGCAACATAAAGCGGCAATTCCAGTAACCGTAAATAGCCCCTATAAAATCCAGTTTTCACTACTTACGTAGTGTAACTCTGGTGCTAACTTCTGAAGCTGCTTCAGGATAGCTTCAAACGGATTTAAAGGAAATGAACTGCCATGCCTAACAAACAAGAGCAGCGATAATAGTTGAGCCCAAAAGCAAAATAAGGCAAATAGCTCTGAAAAGAGCTAAATATCGAGAAGAGCACCATCCCAACAAATCAATTGGGATCATCATTAGTTACTTACTGCTCAATCAAATCAGCTTGCTCCTTCAGATACCCTTGTATTTGCCAGTTTGAACGTAAGATCAGTCCACCTTGCTGATCATTCAGTGAGTTGTCAACCTCATAGTCTCGAGCATCATCTTCAGAACCTTTGAACTTAGAAACTACAGAAACTTGGATCTCTGCTAATCATGCCAAGCTAGTTAATGAAAATGCTAACTATCACCCGGTTATCTGTTATAAACTAATTATCATGTTGTTTGGAACTTTTTTTGAGAATAGAAGCTGAGAGTGAAGAAATACTAATCAAACAGGTTCAAATGCTAACAGATCGATTTAAAGATTTCAAAGCCACATATCTGATGCAACTGAATGTGAAACGAGAAGAGAGAAGTCTTTTTAAGGTTTTAAAGAGGATGCTGCTGGTGACAAACTTCAATGACATTTATTGGTGACAAAAGATTCACGATGATTGGTGGTTGGTTATGCGTGACCAATATTGGGACATTTTACAATCTCCAATTTTCACACTTGCTTGGTGTAAGAACTCTGGTTACCATTGGAAGGTGATACCTTTGTTTAGTTCTTTGGAAAATATTCTCTTTCACTTTAACATGGCATTAGAGCTATTCCAAGCCTGTCATTTGTGCTTTAAGGATCTGTACATTTTCTGCATAGCCACTGTATGTGCTCTTCAAGGAGCCATGTGTATGTCCTTGTGATCTCAGGCAAAGTTATTAGTTTAAGCCTTGGTGAGAAGAGGAGTTCTAGAAGATAAAAAGTTCTAACTTTATGTGGTTATACATTTGTTCCATGTCTCAGGCAAAATGTATAAGAATGAGAGAAGTTGTTGTGGAAGAGTATTCCATATCTGTTTGGCGTAAAGAAGATCTTAACCTAATTATCAAATGGAAGAGACGCCTGTACTTTGACTAGTTATTTCGGGAGGAGACAATCAATCTTCAATGAACTTTTTTTTTTTTCTTTTAAATTTTTTATAAAGAAATATCCTTAGCAAACACTTAGTGAAAGAAGTTGATTTTACAAACTGTAAAGAAAACATTCATAATCAGAAAAATCCTAGCACAGAGGTCGAATAGCCAATAGAATGGCGCACTCCACGGGCATCTGAAACCAACAAACTAAGAAGCACTAAAATCTATAGTTTTTTGTTGGCGAAGGAATATCAGTTGAGCTCTTTGTACTCATAAGTTTTAACCTACCACAAGAAAACAATGTGTGTAAATGCAGTTAATAGGCTCATTCACAAATGTTTCAAAAGCCTAACGTGATAGAGATGTCAGAATCCATTGAAGGTTAAACAGCTCTGCAGTGCATAAAAATGGATAGCATACAAGTGGATGTAGTGAATACCATCAACTATTCTAGAGAGTGGTCTGGGTGTATGAATATGAAAACTAGAGCCTTCTCCAGAACTTGATCCAGTCTCAAAGCCAGGCTTAGTTTTCATAAATTCATAGTTTTCGAGATGGAGACCTTCATCGTCCTCTTCCAATGACTCAGATTCATTATCAAAGTCATCTTCCTCTGGCAACTCATAGGCAGGATCATTTACTTTGCAATATACCCTTATATTGGTCAACAAATGGCACATTCCCTGGAAAAGTTTGTTGTCTGATGAGAAAACCATATCAATAAAATTTTACTTAAAAAGGCTTAATTGCCTGGTATTAAAATCATTTCCCTTTAACACCAGTGCACTTCTCGAATATTTATGGAAAGTTGCCTTAGAGTACAGGAGAACTTGCAAATCCAGGAAAAATAGTACCTCAAACGACAATAAATTAAAGGCCAAAATGCAACGACGTAGGAACATGCCCAGGTGACTGGCCGGATCCATAAAAGTCTGATCATCTTCCACAGTGCGCAGGTCAGGCGTAGTAAGAACATCTGGGGAAAAATCAATCAGCAGACTCAATTGTTTACATATGTAGGAGCATCGACAAACAAGCCAAGGAAAGATATCAGACGAAAAACTCACTTCGGAGGCGACTGAAGAAATTAGACAAGTCGTCGGGTGAAGATAAAGAGGTAAGCTGACTAGTTAAATGCTGACCCAACCAATCATAAAGTAATCCATCAGCTGCCACCAGCAGATTTGTGAGTTCATCCAAGGACGGCTCCAAAAAATCATCACACGACTGTACAACAATTACAAAACAAGATAAAGTGTATCATCAGGGATCCGGTAACACTATTTAAATTGCCGGAAGGAGCAAAGCCAAACCACACTCAGAGAAAGGCAAAAAAAAATAAAAAAACAGTAACGCTACTTCAGCAAAAATCCCTACATCGAAGAAAAGGAGACAACCAGAGATTCTCGTGAGGAGAAAAAACGGCATCTATCAACAAAAGAAAAGTGTTTCCACCGAGAAAGCAAATGCAGACAGCTCCTGTACCTTTGTGACGGCCAATAGAAAGAGTCCGAGGCGGTTGTGCTGAGAGACAGAGGAGAAGGGGAACGGAACAGCGGATTGTGAAGGGGGAGCATAGATATTGATAAGAATGCAAATGGAGACCTTGTGGGGAGTAAGAGCGAATGATCCGATCGAATTCAAACTTTCCGCCATGGATGTTAGGCTTCCACAGAGACGAATACCCCTTCGGGACGATGGAGCAGATGAGCTGCGAGCGAGAGCTTCTGATTTTGAAAAAACAACCGGGAAAAAATCAAAACCGCAACCAAAATGGAAACCTCGTTCAGAAAAACCCGATGCAAGGAACAAAATATAAATACAAATAAATTTAATTTAATTTTAAAAATAAAAATAAAAAAATTACTCATTAATTTTAATACAAATATTATAAAGTTTTTAAACAATTTTATAGTTTTTTCTATACTTTACTGTTGAATATTATACACCCCACTTTTTTATATATTTAATATTTTTTAAAAAAAAAAAAAGACAAAAATAATACTGATTACAGTAAATTGAGCGCAGTCAATAAGAACCGGGTTGGGTCTGATTGGCCGGTTTAGTTCGATTTTAAAATAAAGGTTCTTACAATACATCTACTGTTTTTTTTCTTCCACGTTTCCTAATCGTGTTGATCCTATTTTTGCCCTTTTTATACTTATACTCATTTATAATTCTAGGTAATTATTATTTTTAATATAAACTTTTAGATTTAGTAATTTTCATAATTGTCATTTATCAATATCATTTTGTATTTCACATGGCTTTATTTTCTATAAAATATTACTTGCTCTAGTACATAATAAAAAAATTTGAATTTATGATATCATTGTTGGCTGTTTTAATATTTAGAATCTTCATTTAATCTTAAAATGTCAGTTCTCCCTTCAGAATACTTTTAACCTTTTCTTTAGTACTCAAGCTATTTGTATTGTTGTTATTTGATGCCGTTAAATTTTATTAATATTCATGCTCCTATGAAGTGGTCAGGTTACATTGCATATAAATCTACCATCTAACTTGCTCTAAAAATCTGTAATATTGTAGTGACGAAAAACCTCCGGTATAGGAAGCGGTGTGACCGATTGATTAATTAGAAGAGTTAACGAGAAAATTACAATTTAGTGTAGCAAATTAAAATATCAATCTCCTAGATTTCCTCTTATTTGATCGAGTGTGCACAAACGATGATGACTTGGTTAGCCGGACGGAATTATTTGTGTTCCATGTGTTTCGGCGTATGAACGTTGCCCGTGAATGTGTAGAGCTGCTCCGTTTGAACAATATGAACTTTGGCGAACGGCAAATTGCTGGAACTTCTACCTCGAGAGAGCTTCTGTACGCAAGAATGCTTATAGACAAAAGATCTTCGACCCTTTCAGTGTAGTGTTTCTGGCTATTTGCAGTCGGTTGGGTGAGTGTTGGAAGTCAATCCTCATAAAGAGGCTCTCGATCCTGCTACTCTACTTCTGTGCTTCTGGTGAGTTCGATGGACGACTAGGTACTTCCCACTTTTCCCTTTGTTGATCATCATAACGAGGGATCCATGGTGGGACTTGCCTTTTTAGGCTCCTTCTATTGGGCGACTAGACTAGTTAGATTTGAGTTTGAGGTGGCTTAAGATATGGCTGGCAATTAGATGGCGATGATGTAGCAGAGTAGTGATGACTTTGGCGATGACGAGGTTGATGTCGTCACGAAACACTGGGCCCGACGATGGGCTGCCAAATGCTAACTTCAAAAATTGATGGACAGGCTTACGACGAGCCTGTGACGAGCGATCGATGGGTTGGTGAGCGACTGAGTTCACAGTAGATGGGTCAATCACATTTTGGCGTCTACAAAAATATATATATATATATATATATATATATATATATATATATATAATTTATTTGCCTTTATATTGAAGTTCTAAGCAATATATTTTATGTTTTTAATTTTAAAAAATAATAATAGCCATTATTTAAACCTGAATATAATTTATTTATATGTTCTCTTGTTATTATTAGTTTACCTTAATATTTTAATTAGATATTGCTATATTGTATACATGTTTTATTAGATATTAAAAATTTTAAAAGTACAAGCAATTTTTTTTTAAAAATAAATTTCAAATAATATCTTTCTTTTAATACACATGCCTTATTTTAGTTAGCTATATTTAGATAGTTCAAATTTATTATCACAATGACAGCGTACTCATTAAAAGAAAAATTTCAAGGATAATATAAATTATCTCATTCAAAAAGCCGAATTCATTCAAATAAAATTAATTAAATAATAAAATAATAATTTATAATTAAATACAATAGAGTTACATATTATTTCTATAAATGTGACTATAAATGTGAGTATCAGGTCAGATATATATAATTCCCCTGTTCATATATACATTCTCCTTCAAAATTAAAACCACCGCTTTTTATATGAAAAATTATTTTTTTAATAATATTTTTTAAAAAGTTACTTTTATATATATAAAAAGACCCTTTTCCAGTTTTCCTAGCTACTAGGGTTCCCCATGAGCCACTCTTTACATAATTACATTACAACCATCCATTGCAGATACCTTTCTCCTGATATATATTCCCATGCCCAGTACACCTCTTCGAACATATCTACGATCTCCCAAAGACAAATGGGAGTTAAATAAATGAAAGGAATTACTCTTTCCACAGAGATGCTCAGACACTAACGAAGGTTCAGAATGCAAAGGATCTCAACAAAAAGCTCACCCTTTTTTCTCTGGGGAATTTATTCGAACGCCTTACCCGCACCCTCTGCAACTCCCTTACGCGCGAACCAGACACGGCAAAGGAATTGGCGCGTCCCTGTTTCCGCTTCCAAGAATCAGACAAACACAAGCCACCGAATACGAAATCGGAAATCCCCCACCATCTTCAAAAGCTCACTCCGCGGGTTCGTTCCGGTCAATGATCCGGAGGGGCCATGATGTCTGCCTTAAGCACTGCTCAACCAGCCAATAACAAAGTAAAGGGTAGACAGAAATGGGGATTGAAGAGACACAAAAAGACATTTAAAAACATAATACAATCTTCACAATGTCAACACTTCCCACTGACCGGCTTCTGTACCATCTTTTTCCTTCTCTTTTTTCGCGGCATTTGACTGTGTTGCGCTTACGAGCTACGAAAGAGCGATCTCATGATCCCGTTAGCATACTATCTTATTTATGTAACAGGCGATTTTTTTTTTAAATGAGTAATAAAAAATAAAAATTTACACTTGTGACCCAAACTTATTTGTAAAATTAACACTTTCAACCATTTACCTGCTTTAACCACGTAGTCATAGGGCCGATCAAAATATTTCTAATAGAAAACTAGTTGGTAGCATTTCAATGTCGCCAGCATAAAAAAATAATAAAAAGAGAAGACTTTGAGCACTTAATCAAAATTTAAAAGGGTCGCCAAAATTTTGAATTTTTCTTAAAAAAAAAACTACCACCTCGAGAAATAGTCTCTATCTTCACTTAAACTTAATTTGACGTGAGAAATAAAAAAGAAAAGAAAGAGAGATAAAATTTTAACTAGGAAATGTTAGCGGCATATTTATACTGCCTTCATAAGGAGGCGGCTTCACGATGCCGCCTTTTTCTTCACTAGAGACGAGTAGACAAAGAGAGATAAAATAAGAGGCAACTTCAAATAGCCGCTTTCATTATTTGAATGTAGCGACTTTCTAATGTCGCCTTCATTGATTTTTTTTTATTTTTCTTTTTGTTTTTTCTTATTGACATGTTTTTAAACCTGTTAACGATATATATTAAATAACATACAATCAAAAATTTACACTTCTCTCCGGCTCAACGACCAGGTCGCCGAAGATACACTTCTCTCCGGTGCGACCGGCTCTATTTGTCCACCCCATCTATCTCCTTCTTTCAATCTGAAGTTCGATGAGAAACGGGTCACCTGGTCGCAAAATTCGATCAAACTAAAGCAGAGGAGTCGCAGTCTACATCGGTTTGCGACACCTTTCCCCCGACACAACACCCAGAGTCACCAAAACTTGCAGAAGTCATTAAAATTCGTCACAACTGTCTTCTTTGAAGTACCGAGGCGACATTCGGCTACAGTATTAGAACAGACTGCAGCGAGTCACTCAGTCGACTTCAACTCGTCGTCGACGCTCAACACTTCTACTCAGGTACTCAGTGTCTCTCTATATATCGTACATACTACATATGTGTGTGTATACCAAAAAAAAAAAATTGAAAAAGTAAACAGCTCTAAAACAGCAAGAGAGCCAAAAAAGTGAAAAGAAAGAAAAAATTATATACATACAAGAAACAAGTGTACAAAAATATACACTGTCCTAAAAGAGTAAGAAGACAAAAAAATATACGTACAAAAAAAAAATAAACGACCCTAAAAGAGTAAGAAGGTCGACAAAAAAAAAAGTATCGTGTGGGTGCATGTGTGCGTTGCGTTTGTGTTTCACATTCGAAACTTGCTCGTTCTCTCTGAACGATAAAGTCTCGAAGGGGGCAATCTGTATGCACCAAAATGGGACCAGCCCAATTTCGACGAGCCCAAACGCCCATCAATCCAACAAACGATTGTCGTTGGTAGGCTTTGTCGATTTCAAAGTCACTCATCGCATCCCATCGTCAGACCCATTCGCGTCGCTGCATCATCGATATAGTCATCACCCCAGTAGCACGAAACCACCGCGTCAGCACCAGTCAGCAGACAGCCATGAGTCAATCACTTCAACAGTTAAACGACCAAGCCAGGTCGCCAACTGAAGAAGCCGATAAAAGACAAGTGCAATCCTCAATCAAGGGATCCAAAAGAGGAACTCCCGGTCTTCCTCCCATCTCAACAACAACAGAAAAAAGGGAATCGTGATCCCTATTCCAAGGAAAGGACTCCAACAATTGTACAGAGCCGGTTACAAATAGCCAAAAAAGTTCTGTCGCAGGGGTTGGAAAACCTTGGTTCGAAAATCTTTTGTCTAAGTGCATTTCCGCGCACAGAAGCTCTCGCGAGCCGAAGAAGTTCAATAACTTGCAGTCCGTCGTAATTCACCATTTCGACCGGAGCAGCTCTACACGTTCGCCGACAACGTCAACAAGTCGATACACACGGAATACAAATACTTCCACCCGACCGACCAAAGCCGTCACATTCGTGCACTCTCGTTCTCGAAACTTGGATTTCGACGACAACTCACTAGAAGTTTAAACTTCACCAAATTCACACGGATATCGAATTAGAGGAAGACTAGGAGATTGTACTCGCATTCCTTGATATTCAAACACAAATTGTAACACAAATATTATGTCATAGATCGATTTACTCTCTCAGTCGCGCCTCTTTGCGGACCGGCGGATTTTCGGTGAAACATCATTTGTCATTGTTTTCTTGGAATAAGATTCAATTAAGGGTTTTAGATATTGAAATTTTCAAAAAGTCAGGAATATTTTATTTGATATTTATTTTCACAAGATTGAAAAAAAAAAGAAAAATCCACTTGTTGAATTAAATAAAAAAATGCATTAACATATTTAAAAATTGTCACATAAATAAATATCTTGAAAAATGTGACTCCCTGTGTTTTTCTATGAATGAGGGACCCCCCCCCTCCCGAGACCACAAAATATAGTGAAAGGTTTGACATCATTACAGTCGTATATAAGGTCATAGGCATTTTGTGAGGTCTGGAACTTGCCAAGATATATATTGGGTGGACACTTTCACTTCATTCTAAGGTTATCCCTTCCTCGTTTCCCAAGGAAGACAGAACAAGAGTATCAACTGGCAATTGACAAAAAAAAAAAAAAAAAAAAAAATCAAAGAAATTAAATATATTTAATAAATACAAGCCTAATAAACTTTAAACTCAAATTAATTGTATAATTTTAGAAAAATAATCTGCTCCTTACACACATCTGATCTGAATTACCCATTTCCAGAAAAGCGGAAATCATTTTTATTTTATATTTTAAAAGCATTTTAATATAAACCCCCAAAAGTTTTAAATTTTGTAAAAAAATGCTTAGCGTTGTTAGAGCTGAAACAGCCTCTAGACTAGTAGATGTCCTGCATAGTCCATGCACTAAAATGACAACATCCTAATGCACATAGTGGATTCTGTTTCTAACTATCCCAATGACCAAAGCAAAATGTTAGGCCACACTAGTGGTCTAGTGCCCACTTTAGCATGGTCTTTCCACATAAGCTCATGGCACATTTTATGACATACCAAAGAAAAATAATAACTACGAGATTGGAAATTCTTTAGAAGTGGAACATGATATGGAACCAACTACCAAAGGGTCCCACCTATAATTTAGGCCTTGTTATTTGGTTCCCCACATGAAAAAAAAACTCACTAGGCCTCAACACTGTTCACCACCCGTGTAGCATAACTAACGAGTCCATTAATGTTTAAATGTGACACGTAAAATTGGATGAGTAGGGGAAAACTGTTGATGTGTGCCACATGGAAATAAATGTACAAAGGTGGTCCGTGGGGTGCATGAAAATTGTGCGTAGCCGTCAACCCCACAATGACAACATAATGTCACCATCTCGTATTACTTAAATCCACATATAATATGGCTCATTTAACTCTTCCGTGACATCTAATATCTACCTACCGGAGAAATGACCACATTCTTAGTTTCAGGGCGCGGAATTTCCATAAAACCCTCGGGCTTTTGTGTTATGACTCGAGGAAGGATGATAGTTTCTTCTCTTTCGTGGGGGTAGTTCGGGTAAAGCATGGATCCGCTCTTTTTTTCTGTCTGTATAAAACAGGGGAAGGATTGAAGCCGTTTCTCTGCGCAAGCACCTGCAATGAAGAAGAAGCTCACTGCGCTTCTTCTCTCCGCTGCTTTCTTCGCGGTAACGTCGGCCGCGGAAGAATGCGGGCGAGAGGGGGGAGAGAGGAAGAAGGAGGCGGCGCTACGATTGAAGCTCGGGGCTATTGGGTCCATTCTGGCGTCCGGTGCCGTTGGCGTCTGTCTCCCGATTCTGGGTCGGTCGGTGGCGGCGCTGCGGCCGGAGAACGATGTGTTCTTCGTGATAAAGGCGTTCGCGGCGGGGGTCATACTCGCTACGGGGATGGTTCACGTCTTGCCGGACGCTTTCGAGAGCTTGGGTTCGCGGTGCCTGAAAGGGGACCCGTGGGGTAGCTTCCCCTTTGCCGGGTTCGTGGCGATGATGTCTGCGATTGGGACTCTAATGGTGGACTCCTTCGCGACGGGGTATTACAAGCGGGTGCATTTCAGCAAGGCTCAGCCGGTGAAAGAGGACGGCGACGAGGAGACGGAGGGGGAGCACGCCGGCCATGTACATGTGCACACCCATGGGGCTCACGGCCACGCTCATGGGTCTATGGTGCCCGTCGAGATGGAGGGGAGGTCTGCTAGTACCAGCGAGCTCATTCGTAACCGCGTTCTATCGCAGGCGAGTTGCTTATTTCCGTCTCGCTCTTTTTCTTTATTTCTGGTCATTACAGATTGAATTTGAAACATCTGAAGATATTGTTGTGGTCTTATTTAATCTCTTGTTCGTAATACCGGTACGTGAAAACGAAGTGGAAATTCGTAATGGAGAAATGAGAATGAGCTGTGAAAAATACGAAGGTTTTGATTAGGTACAAAAGTTTGAAGCTGATCTGCTTCTCCTCCATTTCGTCCCTTTGGAATAAGTAGGAAAGTAGGCCCGGAACGAAGATGAGTTTAAGTGTCCTATCCTGGTTCTCTGCATAATTTGAACTTTTCCTTCCTCGGTCTTTTCAATGGGAGAGGAAAGTGGGGCGTTGTTGATGAGGAAGACGGGTCTGGATATCTTGAACTGGGAATAAGGAGGACCAAACAATCTTCTTACAGTGTCTCTGCATCTGGTTCCAGTTCCCTATCCAAAATCACTAAAAACAGAAGCTAGTGTCGGTTTCCCCGGACAGAGTTTCTACAAATTAATGGGCTTCTCAATTTACCAATACCAAGATAGATATCTCTCTCTATCTCTCTCTCTCTCTCTCTCTCTCTTGGTTTTACGTTCAGATTTTTTTCCAGATAACAAAACAAAACTGGGCAGTGTCTTTATTTTAATCAAGTAAAAACAAACCTCTCTTACGTTTAAATGGTTTCAGGTACTGGAGTTGGGGATTGTGGTTCATTCTGTAATAATTGGAATTTCTGTAGGGGCCTCACAGAGCCCTTCAACAATCAGACCTCTTGTTGCTGCCCTGAGCTTTCATCAGTTGTTCGAAGGCATAGGACTCGGTGGATGCATTGTTCAGGTAACAAATTTCAGTCAGTCTATTGCAGGAATTTTAATGTCTACCACCACCGTCTTCTAAAACGCGTACTGGGTTATTGGAAACAGGCGAGGTTCAAGCTCAGTTCGATGGTGACCATGGCGGTCTTCTTTTCTCTCACGACCCCGGTTGGGGTGGCCATCGGAATCGGGGTCTCGTCCGTTTATCAGGAGAACGCTACGACTGCGCTCGTAGTTCAGGGGATGTTCAATGCGGCCTCTGCGGGGATTTTAATTTACATGGCGTTGGTAGATCTTTTGGCCGCCGATTACATGAACCCCAGGTTGCAGAACAACGGGAAGCTTCAGCTGTGGGCAAATGCTTCTCTGCTCTTGGGAGCTGCCTGCATGTCTCTCATGGCCAAGTGGGCCTGATTCTACTTTGAGCGTCTGTGAAAAAATAAAATGTGGTTCTTCTGAATTTTGATGCTCTGCTTCTTTTTTGGCTTTTTTGTAAAAAAGGTGTAACCTAATTTTTTAAATTATTTTTTTTTGCTTTTGCTCTTGAAATCCTTTTAATGTTTTTTCAAAACATGGAACAAAAAATATATATATATATATATATATATATATATATATAAATAAAAAAAAACTTATAAAAAAAAAAAAGTAATTATGTGTATTCAAAATAGAAAGAAGTGCTTTTAAAAGGCAATATCCAAGCAAACCTGCTTTAAGAATCTTATGTTTTGTGGGTGTAGGAATGGAAGCGTATGAGATTCAAATAAGTGATTTGGAGAATGTTTTGAAGAATATTGATCACTTTGGCACCCCCCGTGTCACACTCTCTACCCATAATTTTTCAGCCAAAAGGGCTAAAATATAAGTGAATTTTAAATATTTATTTTTAATAAATAGATATTATTTAGGCAAAACTGATGCTATTTGAAATCATGACTTTAATATGCCATGCATTTATTGCATTGTAGACATGGAATTTTTTATTGAAACTGTCTAAAATTGATCCTATGATTCTATAGTCTTGATCAACTCAATTTCTTGTAATGACAAATTACCTAACACAAATCATTTATTAACGAGAGATTGACCATCAGTACAGATCAATGATTGATGGGAGATTGACCATCAGTACAGATCAATGATTGTATGAGAGATTGACCATCAGTACAGATCAATGATTGATGAGAGATTGACCATCGGTACAGATCAATGATTGTATGAGAGATTGAGCAAGTCGGATCATCAAGGGCTTAAGTTTGGTTTAATCTACGAATTACGATCATAAATTAGTGGTCACAATCGTCTTAATTTCATGGTCAATCAAAATTCTCAAAATTGACCTCTATGAATTAAGGGGTCAAATTCAGATCTCCGTTCAAATGTTTAATTTTGATCTGATTGTTAAAACCAAATAGACGATCAAGATCGGTTCAAATCAGACTTTGATTTCAGGGTCAACATCCAATGAGCAATCTGTGTTTATAAATTATAAAACTTAAATTTTATAACTTTGTGCAGGCGATCCACTAGAGGTTATCGAGCGTATTACTTGCATATCCCATAAAATGGCGAGCAAGTGAGGATTCGGTAGCATTTCATCAAGGTTATATAATTAGGTGGCAGAAACGACATGATAGTATTATTAGTGGTTGACGGGCACACACCCCTAGACATAGTCTCAACGAGTATACGACGTGGTAATTGTCAATCACTCGACAATTCATAACACGTCCACTAGTAGAGCCAAGTCATGGTATACCATGCCAAAAGTTATAAAGATGAAGCATTGGTAAGTACTTTATTCTATAACGTTATTACTTCTGTTACTATACAATTTCTAATTTATGTTTCTGTTTTGTAGTTGGGGCGCGTACGGAATGTAGTTGTTGACTTGGAGCGTCTGTTAGAAGGCATATAGGCACCATTAGTAGTTCCACACGTGTTGGAAGCTTCCCCCTATATGCGATTAATCTTGCACAATATTCCTCGGGAAGAGACGATCACCAGAGAAGACTTCTCACGTAATCGAGCTAACTAGAGATAGTTTGAGAAGACAAGGGCATAGAACGCTTCGCGCAAGGCAGGTTCCTATATCTGAGATGACACTGCATGTTGAGGATCCTCATGACCCTCATATCCTACATTAGTGTCTCCTATGTAGCCGAAGCCTCAACTTGAGCAGATACAGAACCCTCAGCTCGAGCAGATACTTGAGCCTCAACTTGAGAGCAGATACCAGACCGTCAGCCACCAATTTGTAGGATCTATACTAGAAGGCAGCTGAAGGTACTTAGTGCCTCTTGGCTTAGTTTAAGTAATTGCATATATTTTAATACTTGTATATTCAGACATACAGTTTTGTACCGATTATCATATGAAGTTAATATATAGAAAATTTACACTTTTACCGTTCGTAATTCGCTTGTTTAGTATTTATGTTATAAATATATTTTTTTATGTTAAATGACTCTTTAACATGTTGAAACATAGGTTAAATTAGGTTTAATAAAAAAGAAAATTACATTGAAAAAAACAAGTAAAAGGCGGCATACAAAAGCCGCCTCTACGTTTAAAATTGATAATTTACAGGCAGCTATATAAATTGTTTTTGATTTTGTTCTTTAATAGCATAAAATTGTTTTTAAGCTTTTGGGTGTGTATATAACATAATTACTATTCTATACATTTATTTGTTTATAAAAATTATTGTTTGTTCTTATACTTCCTTCTATGGATTGATTACACACTCTCCAATTGATAACAAATGGATAAAAGGTAAACAAAATTACTTATGCAATATATGTTTTTATGATATTGCAATGTACTAGACATTAATTGGCCAGTAGCGAAATAGCTTACTAATCATCCATGTAAAACCTGTTAATATGGTCTTTTACATGGACACGTCAAATTGAAAGGATAACCGAAATAAATTACATCATTTTAAAACTACACAAGAAGCTGATTTAATTCCCACAAAAAATATTCACATATATTCTCATCCACTCAAAGCCATATTAAAGCGAGAAAAGGAAGCATTCCCTGCCATTAAATCACGAGGTTGAACAGATTTATTGATGACGCCTCGCTACAGAGAATTGCAAACATTAATACCTCTGCAAGGTCTTCCTTCTTTCGTACCAGAGAGGCTTGAACCACTATCCCCAGCTCCAGGGTCTACCGAGAAATTATCTCAGAGATAATATCTCTAGGGATTCTCTCTCCTGCAGAAAATAAAATGACTCAAATGTGCTCCTGGGTTTTACATTTTCATGGATAGATTGGAGAACAAATCAATTTGATATTTGGACAACAAGCTTCTGGGTTTTGCATATTCATGAACTATTTGATAGAGGGACGACAAACTCACCGTCGACTCCATTAATACTTGTGGCCAGGGCCTCACCTGAGAAATCTGGGCTTCCATGCCGTCCAAGAGTATGCTTAAGAAAACTATGCAGAAAATTGTTCATTTTGAGTTCGTTGAGGTTCGATAAATTAATTTCTCCTGCAATGGGATGGGTAGTAGTACAGTGGACCGTGGTGGAACTGAACCGAACCGGTTCTCGAGTAATTCAAGTTCAGCTTGGTTGGTTCAAGCTCGGCTCGATTCGAGAATAAAATTCGAGATGTGTTAATTGTTAAAAAAAGCCCGTGAGGACGAAGGAGCCGAACCCTTTCCTTAACTAATCTTCTCTCTCGCTTTTGGGGAGTCACGGGCAGAGTTCGGTTGAGTAAGAGGACGTTAGGGCAATAAGACAGAAAGATCCAAACTTAAATCTACAGGTATTTCTACTTTTTAATCTCCAGGTTATATTAGTTCTTCTCTATCAATCGAGTTCTCTCCTCGTGATCTATCACCTGCTTGGCTTCATCAAAATGGATTTAGTGCTTTCTGGTTTTGGCCTTTTGATGATTTACAGCCATTCTGATTATCAGTTTTTAAGACCATTGCTTTTAACAAAAGGGTTTCCTTTTCTTGAAAAGTTGGCATTTTTTTTTTTCTTTAAATATTTTTATGAAGTTTTTTCTGTTATTTTTTATTTTTGTATTTTTTGAATTTTGCAAAAGCACATCGGGCTTGATCTGGTTGGGTCGGGTTTGGGTTTACAAAATAAGGAATCTGGAGAGAACAAAAGAGCTCAGGAACATAGCTGAGCGGTGCAACCGACTACAACCTCAGCGTCAACAAGTTTTTGGCAACGCAACCTTGACAGGGAGAGTGAAGCTTCCCTGTTGGAGAGATTAACAGCTAAGCTTCATAGAGAGCCAATGTTTAGTCGCATTTTCTAACTTGGCACGCACGTAGGCGCCAAAGGCGCATGCAGGCTGCATGCAAGCATATGCAAGCGCATGGGCGCCACAACAACTAAGCAAATTTAATTGAAACAAGGAATAACACCTGTTTCGTCAGGGGGACATGGGTACTTGTGTTAGTAGAAGTGCTTCTATCTCTGTTTAGTGCTTTTATCTCTAGAATTGTAATTAGTGCTTTTATCTCTAGAATTGTAATTAGTGCTTTTATCTCTAAAATTGTAATTAGTGCTTTTATCTCTAAAATTGTAATTAGTGCTGTAGCAGTTTTAGTGATCATTATCTGAAATTTTGGCGTCGTTTTAACTTACCATCTTTTGCTACTTGTGTTAGTAGAAGTAATAACATCTTAAAATTTTCTGCATTATAAGAGCCTGAGTTTCATGGGTTGATTTTATGAGTTTCTTTGAGGTTATTTTAAACCTAACCATTAGGATTTTTTTTCTGTTGCCAATTGCATGACTTTTTCCATTTCTATCAACTTTTACTTTTTTATTTTAACTTTTTTGTTGTTTATTCTAGATTTTATAGATTTGATTTTTATTTCAGGACTTAATCTACCTACTTAAAACGTGCTATGTCCTTAGTAACTTTTAGTACTGTAATCTCTTTCCAATATTTTTAGTTTGAAATATTTTTAAAAAGTGCTAGGTAGTTGTCAGCCAATCAGAGCTTGTTTCTCTCCACAATCATTCTGTGGTTATCTCCACAATCATTCTGTGGTTATCTCTGGAAAAATATTTTCAAATATTATTTTTTTTCTGTTTATCATAGAAATTTTTCTTGTTGAGATTATAGATGGTCTTGTCTGAAGCTTTTTAACTGAAACTCTCCTGTCTTCTGTTGCTTAAGTGACTGAATTTGCCGACGTTATAAGGTTATTTTAAAAGGAAAATCATGGAGGCTGAGGTTAGGATAAAGGTGCTCTAATGCCTTCTTCGGAATGGGTGGAATCGGCAATGAATAAGGTAGGTCTTTTTTTCCATTGCCAAAGGCCCTTTTTGGAGTTCCTTACTTATCTTTTATGTTCTCTTCTCAATTATATTTACATTTCGGTTTCTTTGCATAAGTTTATTTGAATATAATCTCTCTCTCACTAGTGTTACTTGTTGAAAATTTTGATGAGACTTTATTTTCATTCTTATTACACTTTTAATTGTTCTTCCATTAGTGTGCTTGATGCAAACTAAAAAGTACCATAAGGGTCTCTAGACCACATGTTGAAATGACACCTTTTTGAAGTTTGCAAGATTTGAATACATGAACATGGTTCCAGAGATTTTCATCATCTTGGGTGCTGGATGGTCATAATATTTATATTGTATAGCTTAACATTTATGTTTCATTATTTATATGAATATATCTGTCTTTGTTTTTCTCATGTAGACAATGATTTCCTTGCAATTATAATTCAAATATTGACCAAACATTTCACTTTTAAAGCCAATGCTAAAAAGGAATGTATAAGAAATCCTAAGATGGAGGTAGTTGTAGTGATTCAAAGTGGCTGCAACTGTCTAGATTTCATTTAAGTTCTTTTTGTTGCTTTAATTTCTTAAGGCAATGTCTTTTTTTTTTAATTATTTTTAAATTTATGTTCTGTCTTTTTTTTTCCTTCCCTTTATGAATTGTAGGTCTCTTCCAAATTTCTGCGTTAAGCTTTTATTTTACGGGTGGTGTTTTGTCGTTTCATGGCTTCCTTGTCTTTTCTCTACCAGTGAAGGAACATAGTGAAGTCTTGTATATCATAAATCCAATAAAAGGCCCCCAAAATCATTTTATAATAGTTGAGTAATTATGCTTCTAATAGAGATGCAATAGTCCTCAACTATAATTTCAGCATTATTCTTTTTTTTTTTCTTCACCTAATTTCTTCTTCTCACTTCCTTCTCCCCCAAATTGCTTCCTAAGCGCGGCTACTTGTGGAAAATCACCTATTAGGGTTTTAGGACGTCAATTTTCGTCAAAATCAGGCCGGAGGTGTCTTTCCCCCTTGAAAGATGGCCAGCAAACATCTGTATTTGCCCTAATTTGACGTTGTTAGGGTATTTCTTTGTCATTTTTAGCCACAAAGTTACTTATTTTATTTTTTTCGATTTTGATTGTTTCTTGATGGATTAAAGGTAGTTTAGGTCGTTCTTTCTTACACATTTCTTAATTTATTGCTCATATTTGTTGTTTGAGTGCTTATTTCGTGTTGATTGGTCATATTTCTTGCTTATTTTGTGCTGATTTGATGTATTTTTGACTTATTTTGTGTTGATTGGTTTGTTTATTTGTGCTGTTTGGTTCTCATGAGTCTAAGATTATCCATGATTATTAATTTAGTTTATATTTTTATTTTGCATTAGAGTAAATTGAATGTTGTGTAACCTGTTTTACGTAGGACACTTTTGAGGAGAGGTTTATATAGATGGAGGCTAAGCACGTGCGTGCCATGGAGGAGCTCGAGCAACGGCTGCAGGTATGTATATTTGAACTTAATAAATTATTTACCCGAAATAGTTCTGGTATGCGGCTACTTTAACAACTAAGCTTAAATTGAATGTGTTGTAACTTGTTTTACACAGGTAAAATTTGAGGAACAACTGTTGCGCGTGGAGGCTTGGTACAAGCACGCGCTCCAGAAAGTCGAGCAACGGTCACTGGTATGGTCATTTGAAATTAATAAATTGTCTACGGTACTATCAATAGTTCTGGTGTGCATAGTTACTTTAACAACTAAGCGACTTTTGTAGGCGGATGTTGAGCAGATGAGAATTCAATGCTCCGCCATGGTGGATCAACTCAATGTCGCCACTTCTGGTAGAAATGAAGGGAAAGTTGATAGAGTCACCCACAGTGACGTCATTGAGGTCGGGGAAAAGGAGGGTCATGAGAGAGGAGATCCCATGACTGTTGCTCAGATGGTGAAAAAGTGTCCATGGAAGCGAAAAGTTTGTTTCAAGTACCTGTCACCGCCGCATGTCGGCACAAAACGCAAAAAGGTAAATAGTTAATTTCCCGTAAAGAGTTCAACCACATGACATGTTGACTAACACTGATATCAACAATGTGACACAGACCGGTAAGTGGGTGCGTCAACTGGCCGTGGAGGAAGCAAAGCAGGTGGCAGCGTGTTTGAAAGACGAAGCAGCTTACGTGTAAGTGTTTGTCTCACAAGGTCCATATATATCTACCAACTGCATGTTCAACGCATTCTGACTGCTCATTCTATGGTGTTGTAGGGCAACGGTTGGATCGGAACCTCGCGTTCCATACAACTTGTTGTGCTGCGGCGATATTACGCACGTAATTCATCAAGTAGGCGGTAAGCGATAACATTGTCGTTGTGCATGTACACCGTCAATTGTTAAGGAATGTGAACGAAGCTTATTTGTGTAACAGGTAATAGAGGCATACATCGATATACTAGCGGCAAGACAAGAAAGCAGTCTTGCTGGTTGTAGGAAATGTTGATTTCTCAGCTCTTGGGTGCATTCATTTTTAATGAAGGTATATTTCTGAAATTCTCAATGTTTAATGATAACTCAACAATGTTCTTAATTTGATAAGTATTTTCTGTGTTGTTGCAGAGAGCCCATGAAGCGAACAAACGGTTTGCCAGGAATTTGGAGGGGGTTCTTGGGCAAGATAACTACCATTGCAGACCTTATTTTCTTGCCATTGAACAATGAGATGCATTGGCATCTCCTGGTGGTTAAAGTGGCAGAGAAGAAGATCGAGTGGTACAATTCAATGCCCAAGGCAAGGTCAGTGATACCTTATGCATTGGACATGGTAAGTGTAGCTGTCAGTGTTGGTTATTTTGTTTTGATCAACCCAAGTTTCAGATAGATGATGTTGTGTCCTCATAATGCAAGCATCAGCTCTGAAGGAGGAGATGGTATCGAGGGGCTTCGTCGATGCCACTGATTATGAGCTTGTTACAGTTGAAGACCACCCACAACAGAAGACTGGCTACGACTGTGGTATTTTCATGGTCAAGTACATGGATTTGTTATCTAGGGATGGGTGCGGCTTAAATTTCACCCAGGATACATTCCACGCTTTAGAGGAGAGATAGCCGAGCGCATTTGGTAACTATTTTAATCGTGATTTGAGGAGTACTGGTGAGTTTGAGGAGTACTGGTGAGTTTGATTGATTTTCTTCTACTTATAAACTCCAACGCACTCGAGCTTTAACACATTTTTTAGCTTTAACCCACTTTTTAACCGTGCTTATTGCCCTTTCTTCTTGGTGGCACGCACAACCCTTGTTCACCGCAGATCCAACCCCTGAAGCTAGTAGTATCGGGCAATGGGAGGCCTTTGGGCCGGAGATAGTAGGGGAGAGTCGAGTCGGCCGTGCGAATGGTCCTTTCTAATTTCTTTTACTTCCTAAAAGAATGTGTTACCTCGACTAAGTTTGAGCCTCCATATTTGACTGATTCATCTAGAGATTGCAACAAATATTTTGCGGCTCAAAATTTTGTAATCTATCTATTGATTTTATCTTTACCTTATGTGTGATATATCGGCCAATGCATATCAGATTTTAGGTAGATACGGTATATATAATTTAAAATATTTATATTTTCTAAATTAAAATAAATTTTAAGATGAAATTTTAGGAGTCACACATTTTGCCATTACTTTTACTTATTGATTACCATATGACAGAGAATTGACACTTGAATGTTGACACATATATATGTATCAGTTAATACGGTACATATAACTTTAAATATTTATATCTTCTAAATTAAAAGAAATTTTAAAATTAAATTTTAAGAGTATGAAGTATGAACATGAGTTAATTTTACACATTTTGCCTATAATTTTACCTATTTTTATTATCATATAAAGGAAAATTGAAACTCGAATGTTGACACATATATATGTCTTTTATGTCAAGTATATTACACATTTTTCTCTCAAATAATTTTATGATCATTAAATTTTACACTTGTAAAAGATACTTAACATTTATCTGAAGATTTTATGAAAAATTTTAAATTTAGTTTAATATTAATATTTTTATGAAAATAACATCAATATAAAGTAAATAAAATAAAAAATTTATAAAAAATAATTATTTTTTTAAAAAAAAAATTTATCTGTATTGGCCTCGTATTTTGCGTTACACATCCCATACGAGCTAAGACGTATCCCGATATATTCAATGCATATTGAATTTTTGGGTGGCCAATATGTATTAGCCCGGATCCGCTTGCTAAATTGCAGTGTGGCCAAAGCGAATCACGGGGCGCCCAAACAGGAATACGCCTTTGCGGGGCTTAGGTGGCGCCTCGTGATTCGCTTTGGCCACGCTGCAATTTAGCCAGCCGGAGACCCAATGCATTCAACCCTGCTTAGAGTTTTCTAAACTATAATATTTCGTGTACGTACGCAATATTGTACACCAAGCAACACCAAAAGTTTAGGCTAAAATCCAATGATCAAGTGTTAAGTTGTAATCGGTCATAATAATTTAATTGTCACGATAGTATTAATTTTTATAAAGTTATATTTTAGTACATTACATGGTATGATTTTTTATTTTCCGTCTTGTATTTATTATCATATATAAAACCGTGAAAAGCTTTAATTTTTTTTATAACATTTTAGTTCATTAGTGTAATTTTTTATTTCTGGCTGAAGGGTCGGTTGACTCCAATCGGCTAGGGGTCAGGAGATCAGCCGAGTGGCCCAGAAGACCATCCTTAAGCCGTGAATGATTTGGATGTTCTGTCAGTCTGCTCCATTCTCAAATCGTTCTCTCTAGTCCGCTCAAGATTCAAGCGACTCACAGGTACGTATTTTATTGCTATTTTGATGTTTTTCTTTCTATTTTTCTTTCCGAATTTTGGTTTCTTAACCACTTTCTATCGGGCAAAATTTCTTGGATCCTCTAAATTTTTATAGATGTGGATGGCCGCACTATATGGATTGCACTCGATTCAATTGAAAATATTTTGACTTTAAGCGGATTGTATCTGAAAGGTCAGACAAGTGACTTACCAAAGATCAGGCCAGAGATGGGAGACCTTCAGATATCCCTTAAATCGAGCAGAAATGGGACATGTAAAAAAATAGGTAAAACATAATAAAAAAAACATGGTTTTGGGGGCGGGTTTTGATCGTCTTGGTGAATCATCTCTGATTACTAACAAACAAATTTCAAAAAGTTTACTTTAAAAATTGTACTTTGTAATGTGACTCTCGTTAGCCAGCCAGTTGCCCATCTTTTCCTTTTAAATGTTTCATCATCTTCAACTATAATCCACCTGTTTCAGTGATATCTGTAAATGATATAGTGAACCCAAAAGCTTACACAATTTCATGTAAAAGAAGGGTAAAGGAGGCTCATATTCTCAAGATGATCAGTTCTTGATCCTTTTGTCAATGCTGACTTGCATTAACTTCTATCACTTTCGTTAGTAATGTAAAAGAATGTAAAAGAGGGACTCTGATTTCACCATTTTTAACACTGATTCCTCGATTAAAGGAAACAATGCAAGGGCAAAGAGTCAAACAAATTCGAGAGGGAGAAAGAACGGTAAGTATTCCATATTTGTTGCAAGAGTTTTTCTTTTTTTTTTTGGATTTCACTTTTTCTCTCTCTCTCTGCCAAAGTTTATGGTGATTAATTCCACACTTACCAATGACCATTATGTTCTTCTCTCTTCTTTCTAATTTTTCTGTCACTCTCTCTGTCCAGTTTCAATTTTTGTCAACAGTTTCGATTATTCATTGAGAGTTTCAATTTAATCAGGAATCTACAGCAAAACAGCCTTTTAATCTCTCCGCTCTTGAATTTTCTTCTGTCCAATCTCAATTTTTCTGGCCAAATCAGTCTGTTGTTACTTAACTGAAGCCAATGCGCTCTTATTTCAATCTGGTGCAAATCCGTAAAGATTGATGTTTCTCATTGATTCTTTCTCTAACCTCTCTTGCTCTGGATTTTGTTTCTCATCTTTAATGCTATTGTCTCCTAGATTTTGAGCTCGACTTGAGCTCAATCCCAAGCTCGAGCTTTAGTTTTTGTGTTTAACCAGAGCTCAAACATAGGCACATTTGGGCTCAGTTTAGCTTGATTCCACCCCCTAGACATGATAAACTATGTCAGAACTGGGTCCCTAAGGGTTTGTTATTGGTCTAACTACTTGACTCTGTCAATCACTGCTTCTGTGGTTTATTTTGCTTCACTGTGCAGCTGTTCATCAATCTCTTTTTGTGCATCTTTTTGTTTTCTCTAGTAATGGTGAACTTGGCTTACTTGACTTTTTGAATCTATTTAAAGTTCTTCATGTAACGATAATTCCCCCTGTTTTTCTTGCCTGTTTGGTCTCAAGTGAGCTTAATTTATAATATCTCAGCAATTTATTCTTTAAATTGCTTCAATTTGCAATCTATATGCATGCAACCATCAATAAGATCAAATGATCTATTTATTAAACATTTTAAAGTATATGCCCGTCCATGTGGACAGCCTGCTTTGGATGGGCTGTTTTGCTAGTTATAACATGGAGACACCCAGAAAAATTGTATCCACCCAAATATCTAATCTGACACTTCCTGCTAAGAATGAGCCATTCAAATAGAAAGTTAAGTTTCTATGGGCTAATGTTTCGCATATGCTTTAAAGGAAATCAAAGAAGCTATTTTCTTTAACAGTGACATGTGGTTTATGTTGCGGACGTACTTAGCCATCAGCAATGTGTCTTGGATATGTTTTTATTTTGCTTCACTGTTGGAGGTGGTTCTGTTTTATCATGTTCTGAAATTTTTCTTCTATGTGACAGTACAGGCTGTTAATATCCATTAATTATCTCATATTAACTGGAGTACAATTTGGTGTATCTTGACTATTTTTAAAGGATGTTGAGTTTGCTAATCTTGGGGTTGTTTTTGAATTTTTTAGAAGGTTGCATTTCTAATTAAATTTGAAATGGTGGGAGCCTATATGTGTATCTAGATCCTCAATTTGGTAATTAAACTCCCAATCACTTTTAGAAGGTGAAAAGGCGACTACTGTGATTGTCCGTTTAAAATAAAAAATCTCAGATGAACATATAAACAAGTAAATGATGCTACAATGTGATTTTATTACGCTTTATTTTGAGATGGGTTTGCTTAATTCAAGTAATGTCTGTTTTTATCAAAGATTGTATGTGTAAACAGGATCACTTGTTTAAATCTGAGAATAGACATGGGAGAGGCTGCTGATGGTGCATCACGTAAAACTGTCTTTGTGACAGTGGGAACTACTTGTTTTGATTCTCTTGTTAGAGGAGTTGATACTCATAGTGTTAAGGAAGAACTCTCAAGAAAAGGTTATACTGATCTACTCATTCAAATGGGTCGTGGGTCTTATATCCCCTCAAAGGTTAACTCTCACATTTTTGTTGTCTTTGCATGCTCTTTTGTTTATTCCAACTTCCACGTGAGTATAACTTATAAAACTTTTTGGTACTAGAAGGGAACAAGTTACTCTGAAATGGTTGTTATTCTTCAGGCTTTTGGAACAAAAGTCACCTGTCTGCTACTCTACATGTTATCCTGAGAATGGGTCAATACCCAAGGATTTTGACCCTCAGATTGGTTGACTCACCTGTCAGGTCTTACTGACCATCAGAGTGAGGACCATTCACTGCAAGAATAGACTGTACGTGTGACAACCCACATTCTCAAGTCAATTTGCAATATATGTTATATGCAGACTTCAGGAGAAGGGGATTTGGCTGTGGACTACTTTACTTTCTCATCTAGCATTGCCGACTACCTGAAGTTTGCTTCTCTTATAATCAGTCATGCAGGTAATATTTTCGTTAGTCATCAATAGGATTTGAGTGATTATTATTCAGGTTGGGCTTTTGATTTTCAAGTTGGTTGGATTTGTTTTTTCATTTGTAGCAACAGGAAAGGAAATGAAAGATGAAGCTAATCAGTTTACTTTCATTAAGGTTCTGGAAGCATCTTTGAGACATTGCGACTGGGCAAGCCTTTAATTGTAGTTGTGAATGAGGATTTGATGGACAATCACCAGAGTGAGCTAGCTGAAGAATTAGCTGAGAGAAGACATCTGCTCTGTGCTCGACCCCAGAACCTCCATGAGACCATCAGGACCATGGACTTGGAATCTCTGATTCCATATCCACCAGCAGATGCTACACCAGTTGCTAAGTGCATTAACAGATTTCTGGGGTTCCCTGATGACTGATATTCTTTTCTCAAGCTCAAAACTTCATGACTCAGGAAGCTGATCAAGCATTATTCATTGAGCTTGCAAGCCACACAGTTGTTTATTTGCATTTTGAAGTTTTGAATGCACTGTGAGGAGTAGGGGTGTAAACGGGTAATAATCGAAACGGGTAAGGGTTATTCCGTTACCCATTTTGATTACCCTACACGTGTTCTGTTACCCGTTTCGCCCGAATAAAAATCTCTTATTCTGTCACCTGAATTTCTTACCTGATAACTAGTGGGTAATTGGGTAATTGGGTAAATAAATGGATAAATAATATTTTAATAGATTTAATTATCTAACCTTTATAAATTAAAAAAAAAAAAAATATATAATTTGTATAAAAAATAGAATCAATAAAATTATAAAAAACAATTAGGATAGGGAAAGACGTTTAAGAGGCGGGTAATCGGGTAATTGGGTAAAAAAAATATAAAATTTTTGTTTTTATCCATCGGGTAAGTTTTCTGATTTGATCTTCTTTTTAATGGAGCTCTAATTTCTTGAAAGCATAAGATTGCAAGCACTGCACTTGTGCGTTGATATTATTTTTGTTGCGTTGATATTATTTTTGTTGCATCTCTCCTGACCGCTTATCAGAGGACTAGATATTGTTATACGTGGAATTCAATTTTCTTGACAGTATTTGCTGCTTCTGTTTTTCGTGTTTGTAAGTATTAGTGTCAATTTACTTGAGCTAGTAAATGCTTGAAATGACTCTCTTTACATTACAAATAGCCGAAACATATAATGAATTTTTTTCAGCTACACTGAGCCCTACCTGGATCTGTTGCCAACAAGGGTTGTGCGTACCGATATGCACAACCAATAAAAACATGCCTGCACATGACCCAAGTGTGCGATCACTTTTATTTTTTTTAAATTAGCAATAAAAGTGACGCTATTTAGCAGAGCTTTTATTTTAACTATGCTTACCTCATCCTTCTATCGGTTGTGCATATCGGTATGCACAACCCTTGTTCCTAGCAGATCCCAGCCCAGTAGTAATGTATTACTGAATTTCTACACAACAATAAGTTAGCAACTACGGATGGTACGGTAATTTCGTTGTCCTAGCATCGATGGCAAGAGCAGGATTGATTATGACTCATGGTTCGGGTAATCTCTAAATATCAAATCATAGATATTTAATTCAAAAATATCGAATAGTGGATAAAAAAGATCAAAATACCTCTCACTTACCATTGAATAGATTTATACAATTTTTAAACCCATTAAAGACCAACCCATCATTCTACTCTCCGACCAAATCCAAAATACATGAAAAATAATATGTTATTCCCAAAAACATGTATGTTATAGTCCATTGAATGGTGATAAATAAAATATAATTATATGTTATTTATAACTGAATAGAAAGTTAAGTATAACATAATAATATTTTACAGACCATTGAATGATGACAAATAAAATATAATTATATATAGGGGTGTAATCTTGTCATCCATATGTAAAATGGAAAAGAATAAACACATCCATATATTATATTTCTATTAGTATTTGATATATCAATAAAAATATAATATGCGGGATGATAATTTGGAATTACATCAATAAATAACGAAATTTATTGAAATATAAAAAAATATATTATCCATATATAGAAGGTTGAAAATAAAGTCATTCCAAAGTAACAATTAGCTACAAACTATTTTTACATAATAATTAGAAAAAATATACTTGAGTGATATGTTATCATACTTGTATAATCACTCTAATAAGAATTTTTAGTTACTCTCAAATATATTGGAATAATCAATTCATCAGATTAAGAACAACCCTTAAACCATTTTCTAAAAAAAAAAAAAAAAAAAAAAAAAAAAAAAAGGTACGACCATGTTGAAGATTGAAGCACTGAACTGACCCAAAGATTTACATCAGTTTGCCAGGGGAGTGAAGCTTAGTTCATGGTAGGGGAACTTGTATACTTTTACTTACAATTTCGAAAGCAAAAAACACTTAAGAGAACCGGTAAGGTAAATGGGTAATGTAGTGAAGAGGAGATATTAGATTGACAATAACACCAACAACGACAGCATGCATTGACTGACTAGCAATTTCCAGGTACAATAATGCAGTAGAAGGGCCCCAAACCAGCTGGACAGTACAGAATCAAGCTTTGGCTATGCACCCATCTCTTATTTGCAGGTATTACTCACTGATGGCTTCCACAGCTTTCTCTTTTCCTTTCTGTGCAGAGAAAGTCCAACTATTTTGCTGCGTAAAATGAAGAAGCAGAGAAGATAAAAGAAGAAATCATCAGTTTAATTCGAGCATGGACCTGGATTTCAATAATAAAGAAAAAAACAAGATGAACCCTTCCGGGTAACAAAGCAAACAGAGGATACAGAGTTCTTGAGGTTCTGCTCTCTCAAAAGATCAAATCAGAGGACTGTATAGTACTGCGTCAAAAATTTCAGAGAACAATTAAGAAAGTGAAAAAGCACTCACGCTGAAGATAGATGTCACCCTTGCAGCGATTCGCCTTGTAGCAAGGGTTATTATAAGACCCCCCAGCTTTAGAACTCTCGAAGGCTTCTCCTAGTCCATCCCCTGCCGCAATGGCGGGATACTTGATCGTGTCAACAAGGATTCTTGCATTGATTTCGGTATCCATATAGAATTCTTCTAAAGAGCATTCTGCTATGGACCCATTACAGGAAACGCTTCCCTCTGTGGCTTCACTGGATTCCACAGGGAGAGAAGACAAGACTAAGGCCAGGAATGCCATAAGCAGAAAAGGGTAGCTTCCTTTCATCCTGAAAACAGAGGAGATTGGTCGATTCTTCCTTCTTCTTTCCCCCTGAAATGAAACTCTTCTTTTGAAGCAAACTAAAGAATAGTGCAAACACGGAGATTCCAAATGTTCAGTTGTAGACAAGAGGAAAGGAAGTGGCTTCTACCCACTAGTCTTGCGGTTTTTGTCCTGTCAGTTGACTTCCTTTTCAATTATTTCATCTAGGACAAAGTATATTAATTATAGACTTATCTGAAAATGCATGTGAGAGATTTTTTCGAAAGAAATAGGTTGTATTTTTCTTCAGGAAACAAAAGATCTTATTAATTTACAGGAAATATCATTTATAATGAATTCAGGGTGAGTAGATTAGATTCAAGTCTAACCATATATGTTTGGTTGTACATATTTTTTATCTTTAAAAAATTCAATCCAGTGATTTCTCTTTCTAGCTAGTTGTTCTTCTTGATGTAAGAATTTTGATATGGTGAGTCTATGATTCTTTTGAGAGCGCTAGAGAGGGAGAGTAAAAACATATATGCACCAATATAAATTAACCACAATCACCTGTTTTCTTAACACAAAAGGTTTTAAAAAAAAAAAAAAAAAAAAAAAAAAAACATTATTGCTTACATAATTCTACATATTCATTTAGGGCACCAATGTGTATCTGTTGCTAACTATTCTCATCTAAGACCTAATTAGAAAGGAAGAAATCAAAACTACAAAATATGAAATGATGGTATTGCATCCTGCACCTTGTTCCTCCCCCTCTCTAAAGTTCATCCTGCATGTGCACAACCAAAAATCTCAGTGAAAGAACTCAAAATAACAAATACCAAATCACAATACTAATTAGACTACAAAAAATGTTGAGAAATCTTGTATCACAATTAGGGTAAAGAACGCATACATGTGTTCTATCCTCGTCGTCATCGGCATCCGCCTCATCAGAGTGATCTATCTCACCATCGTCATCCGCCTGAAGATCAAGAGCGCCGCCACCACCACCACCAAGTCCGCCATCAATATCGCCGTAGGAGTCGTCGTCGTCTTCATCAACTCCATGGTCACCATCATCTTCATCTTTCTCATCCTGTTATGTATGGCTCCATATATCAGAACCAACAATATATATTTATTCATGTTCAATTTTACCTTCTTAGTATTTAAATTTTTTTTAGTGGAAGAATACTTACATCAAGATGATCTTCATCGTCCATTTCTTTCTTTTCCTGTCAAAACAAAAGGCATGCACACAGATTAATTAGCTCTAGAGCAACAGTGAGTGAGAAAGTAGAACAAAGTTAGGGATTCATTATAGTGGATGTCTTAAATATACAAGTAGCATATTGGGTTGTACCTCCTCTCGTCTCCTTGCCTCAGCGATGTCAAATTCATCCTTCTCCGTCTGCAAAATATTCATCATACTGAATTAAGACTTCAAAAGACATATCTAGCTAGCTGCTGCAGAAAGATATATGGTGCAATTCTAAATATATATCTTACGTCCTTTAGTTCTTCCCATGTTTCCTTGGCCATCTGCTTTGCATACTCTGGATCATCACAGATCAAGATGTTGTCGAACATGGTACCTGATTTTACCTAGTGTTGATATATACATAAATATATGTAACAGACAGATTAGAGCAACAGAACTAGAAAGCAAATAGAATAAGATGGGGTGGATAAAAATTATATTACCTGCCAAAGCTCAATCCCTACATATCTCAAGTTAGGATAAACGTAAAGGTCCGGATCATCCACGAAATCTAAAAAAAAAAAAAATCACCAAACTTAGTTTTTGAATGGAATGATATAATTAGTTACAATTCAAAATGGAAGCATATATAACATACCTGGGTTATCGATCATTGGTGCCTTCCATTTCCCTTTGTAAGCTGGGTTTTTAATTTGCTGACAGCAGAGACACAAAAATTCAGTTTGAAGGAAGAACAGATAATTAAAAAGCATTATATATGATCATATATCTCAGGGACCTGGCAACTGCAAGCACGCAAAGATGTTCTTAGTACCTTTGGTACCCATGGTCCTTTGTATTCTGGATTAGGCTTGGTGGGGGGAACCCATTCACCATCTTCTTCATCATCCCAATCTTCTGGCTGTACAGTAAAAGAGAAAGCTAGATCCATGAGTTCATGCAAAATTGTAGAAATTAAAATAAGCAGCTTGTAGTAAATCTAGCTAGACACTTACCTTTTCAGCACCAGAAACAGGGATTTCCTTTGGAATGTCATCGTAACCCTTAATTAAAAAGAAACAAGAGAAAACTAATTAACAACAAGAATCACCTCATATATATGCGGAAGATAATTATAACAAAATACAAATGACATCTTTTCTCGATTAATTACAACATACCCATTAATTAATCAACAAATTGCAAAAAAAAAAAAAAAAAAAAAAAAAAAACTCCCTCATGATCATCAAATTGAAACAGACTAATTAATGTTCCGTATATGTACATTTACATACCTCAGGTTTTTTATCTTCAGGATCAGGAATATAGTCCCTCTCATCCCAGTCCTCCGGCTGTACACAACACGTAGTCTTAATCAGTGGCCAACGAAAACTGATTAATTAATTAAGACATTGATCAGGGTGGATGATGTTAATTAATTTCGAAACAAATTAATTAAGCTGGATGGGCGCGTACCTTTGTTGCATTTGGATCCAGAATTTGCTTGGGTAGAAGAATATCCCAGTCTCCGTAGAGAGTCCCACGTCTCTTCTCCACATTATCAACAAGTATGGTGTAATTAGCATCGGGGCGGAGGACGAGAGTATAGACATGAGAGAGTTGATCTGTGGCACAAGAGATCTTCCTCTTGATCTGATGATTCGTCCCATTCCTTGATAAAATCGCATGAACTTTTCTGGTCTCGAACCCGCAAATATCCGGCCCAAACATGATACTTGAAAGTAATTAAATTCGTTCGTGAGTTTTAATTACTTGTAAATGAATCAGTACGTAATTAACTAAATTGATTTGATTATATATACGTACCTGTAAGGGGTATCGCCTCCGAAGCTTTTTTGATCAATATGGCTACTGAGTAGCTTCATGTAACCTCCACCACAGTCCAGCTTCTGCTCGTGTTTAACTGAGAACTGAAAAACCAGTGTTCTTCCCTTGTTGCTGAACTCCGGAAACTCGGCCGAAATGGCGTAGAATCGGTAATCTTCGCCCGTTTGGATGCCTATAGAACATTGAATATCAAATGATCAAATCATTTAATTTAATTTGAAGGAAAGAATAAGTTCAAAAAAAAAAAAAAATCGTCTTATTTCTATATATGCATGCATGAGTATGACTATGACCAGCAAATTAATTAATTCATGTGGTTTAATTAGGTACTAATTAAGGACGTCGTACCTTTATCATCATGATCGCCACTCCATTTACCAGAAGTATGCTTCCATAAACCGGCCATTTTCTCGTCCTTCTTCCAATCAGATATTACCCATCGTTTTTCCCATCCGTCTTCAATTTGTGATTGTAGCAATATTATTGCATGCAGCAGAAATAATTAAGAATTCATTCATTATGAAGTATGAACATATAATAATAATAATAATAATAATAATAATAATAATAATAATATTTTAATAGTTAATATAATATTAGATTCTTAATCTGATTCGAAAAATCAAATATTATAATTAAAAACCTTAAAAAATCTTGAAAAACTAACGATTAATTATTACTTACCTTCGAAACGCTCCTCAAAGAAGATTTCTGCCGCCCTTGCAAAGGATATTATTAGGAAGACAAATACGAGTAAGAGAAGCAAAGAAGATGAACAGTACTTCATCTTAAAACTCAACATGATCTCCATTACATGCAGTACTGAAAGAGGAGGGAGTGAGGTGATCAGAGTAATCTAAATATATAATAAATTTTTCATGAGGTAGAAAAATGCTGACTTGGTCGCTCTCCATTAACAATAATTAATATTTTTTTCAGAAAAAACAGGGCTATAGATCCATCTGCTGGTACAAGAAGGCGATCTATATCTATATCCTATCCTACTTTACAGTAAGAGAAGGGGAGGTGAAGCTCTAATTTGCTATTTTCTTCCTTTATTTCCTCTTTTTCCTGAACCGTTTTTCTCTCACATCTTCCCGCATAACTGTTCCTCTCCGTTGCCCAGATCCTTTAATACCGTGTGTTCACTGAGCCGTCGCCCATCACATAATATTATTCACGATAGAAGGGAAGGGATTGTGTTGGTTCTAAGATATAGATATTCAACTACATTTTTAATTAATACGCTTTTTCCAACCTGCAGTCAGATTTGCTTATTTTCTTGAGTAGACTTAATTTGTTGGTGCACATCGGAGACGCCATGCACTTAATTGAGACCCGCCCTTCTCATCTCATCTACTTAATTTACTAAGGAGTAATACGTACTGAAGGTGTTAATTTATTGATTTTTATGCTCACAAGTCACAATAATATAGAATCAAATAATCACTCTAAATAGTATATGCATGGCAAGTATTCATATAAGTTATCTTCTTAAAATATTTCATAATTATATAAACTCTATTTTAGTTTTATTATTTAAAATAAGTTCCCAAAAAATTATTATGTAAATGTGGAAAAAAATTTGGTATTTTCTGCCTACTCTAAGTTGATGACTTTGGCCTCATTAGACTTTTTGTGATCCATAATTCCAAAAGGATAAAAAATGGACAAAAAGACATTACTCTAGCAATGTTGGTAAGTTAGTTCAACCCTTTATTTATTCCCTTGATTTTCATTCATTGATTATAGGGGTGGACACGGGTCGGGTTTCGATTTTTTTTGAAAACCCGAACTTGATCTGATTTATATAACCAAAATCCGAATCCGGGAAAAACCCAAACCCGAACCTGACTCGGACATTTTTTTTTACAAACCCGAATCCAACCCAACCCGACCAAAAATCCAACAGGTTCCGATATTTTACACTATTTTTCACTGTTTTAAAAACTGAATCGGACCGGCCGGTCCAACCCAGTTGAACCAGAATCGGAGGCCAATCCGGTTCTTATTGACTCGGCCCGGTTCACTATAATCAGCATTAATTTTATCTTTTTACCTACTATAGAAATATAACATATGTATAAAGTATAGAGGATAATATTCAATGGTTGAACCATTGTTCCAACCCGGTCTAATCGGTTTGATGGCTAACTCAAAGAAATAAAAGATATAAAAAATATAAAAAACCACGATCGGGTTAGTATTCCCAAATCCAAACCCGACCTAGACTTGGCCATATTTATTGCAATTTCTAAAAAGAATCATCATCCCATGTGACCATGACACTATTCCTTCCCACTAGTCTGTCTATCACGTATAGAAACATTGTTTTCTAAATTATGATAATTGAAAGTTTTGGTAACTAGGTTGCAAATGGACAGAGTCTAACACAAAAAGCAGTGGCCTAGAACTTGTGCACTTTTCTGATGGCTGCAAAAGGGCAAAACAAAAAGCTCAAAAGAGTAACAAAAGAAACAAAGACAGACATCTATTTAGAAGCTTTAGAAGCAAAGGGAAGGTAGATATGGCTTCTTCTTCGTCTGCAGAATCCGTATCGGCTCTTTTTCCTCCGCTCTTTTTTCTCCATCGACATCATGCTCTTTTAAGTTTAAAAGACCCCTTTGGAATCTGGGTTTCGATGTTATCTATGGATTTTAAACTCTTGGTCTCGTTCGTGCTGAACTCTTGTCTTTCTTTCCGTCGAGATAAGATGCCTGAGAAATCTATGAAGAACATTGCCCCTTCTTTAAATTTCAACGAGAGTTTAACAACTGTATTTCATTCTGTAACCGGGTGGCATTGGTGAGTGTTTACAGGAAGAAAGCATTTGTTTGGCAAAAATGAAAGACTAGAAGTAAAAGAGTATAAAAATCTAAGCCCACTTGGCGAGGAGTGACATGCAACCTGCTCCCAGCAGAAGAGAAACATTAACCCATAACTGAAGCTTCTTGTTTGTCTGTAGCCTGGGGCTCATGTAATCCGCAGCCAACAAGTCAACCAACGACAAGTAAATTAAAATTCCTGCTGCAGCTGAATCGAACATCCCTTCTACAATCAGAGCGGTGGGGCTGTTCTCATTATAAACTGAAGAAATACCGATGCCCACTGCAATCCCAAGTGGGGTGGTCAAGGAGAAGAAGAGAACCATAATAGTCACCGCTCTTGTCTTGAACTTTGCCTGCACGATCAGAAACAGACACCATTCATCATTACACAGGCATCAAGACCCTGTTTTAGTAGCTGCTATTTCAGATTTTTACCTGAACAATACATCCTCCTAGTCCCATGCCTTCAAAGAATTGGTGAAAACTCAAGGCTGCCACGAGAGGTCTGATGGTGGAGGGGCTCTGTGAAGCCCCCAAAGAAATCCCAATTATCACTGAGTGCACTACAATTCCCAATTCTAACACCTGTCCATGACATCAAATTTGAACTTTTAATCTCTAATCAAAAAGAAAATTGACATCCTTTTAAATTCTCTCTTAAAAACTGGTTTCATAATTCACCAAGAACAATGGTAACAATGGTAATTACCTGAGAGATAACCCGGTGACGGATTAGCTCCTTCCAACCTGTTGAGGCAGGGTCATCGGAGGAGGTGGGCAATACGGGGCCATGAGCATGGCCGTGAGCTCCATGGGTGTGCATGTGAACGTGACCCGCATGCTCCTCGTCCTCCTGCGTCTCCGGATTAGACTTGTTGAAGTGGGTCCGGTTGAAATACCCTGTAGCAAAAGAATCCACCATTAAAGTCCCAATGGCGGATAGCATGGCTACGAATCCTCCGAAAGGGAACTTCCCCCACGGATTCTCCTTCAAGCAAGGCGAACCCAAGCTCTCGAACGCATCCGGGAGGATATGAACCAGAGCAGTAGCCAGAATAACCCCTGCTGCAAAGGCTTTGATTATAAAAAACACATCTTTCTCTGGTCTCAGAGCCGGGATCACACGACCCAGAAGGGGGAGACAGACCCCGATTGCTCCTGCAACCAGAATCGATGCGATTGCCGCCAATTTCAACCGCAGGGCCGCGGGCTTATTCCTGTCGGCCTCTTCCGACTCGCACTCCCCTTCTGCGGACACTGATAGGAGTAAGGATGAAGAGAAACAGACCAACAGTACGAACTCGGATACCTTCATTTTTGAAACTCGGAAATCTCAATGAAAGAAAAACAGCCGACGAGTCTTAAGCTTTTATAGAGAGGAAACAGAAGCCCAGAGGGAATGTTGCAGTCTATCAAGAAACTTTCCACGCTGTATGATTAAGCAGAATGAAACAAGAGACCAAACAAAAGCGCAGAGAAGAGGAGAGCTTCAAGAATACGCCGCTCGCACGCCACTTTATACAAGAAGATCTTCCTGTAGGTTAAACCTCGAAAATATTTTTGCGTATCCAGTTCAAACACAGGGGGGCCTTGTCGCCAGAATGTCGACATTTTGGTGCGAGAGATTGAGAGTTTGACCAGATGGGCGAGAGTTAGCGAGCGGGAAGCAGTGTATAAGGACAGGGTGACGACACTGTGGGAGATCTCTGATCGCCATATGAAGCCATCCATTCTCGCCTTGATGATTTCGACTCAAACTAACGGCTGAAACTTCTATATCAGTAATTCTGGTCAGAACTGTGATGGACACATTTTGTTACAATTACTTTTATGGAATTCGTAGTGTGTTTTTTATATGGGAATAGTATTAATGTATTATTGTATACTTCTCTCTTGGGTTGCAGCTGACTTGTTCAAATTTTTATAATTAGAGTATTTGCCTTGAATATAATAGGGAAATGTTTAGTTGTTTGAAGTTGTGGGGGCCTACACAGTATTACTGTATTAGTAATCGATTAGGAACCTACAGCTGTATGCATACAAGACTTGCCTAACTAGAGTCAACAACTTTGGTATATCGGGCTGTTGCGGGTAATCGCAGACATGTCCATTGGGATACTCGATAAACAAGTCCATGTAACCGGAGATCAATTTTAGGTTTCTTTTAATCGGGAACAAGGTCGGGTGTACCCGGGACTTGGAAAATACTCGGGCATCTTAAAATCCGATCAGGTCCGAGTCGACTCGAACGAGTTGGTCTGGTCAAAACCCCACTCGGGTCAGGTCGACGACCTGGAGACGGAAAAAAGAGTGACTCAGTCATGATCAAATTTTAAAAGATAAACCATAATTTAACGCATGCTATATTGCTATATAAAAATGTAAGGGTGGTCAAAAATCATTTCATAATTCAACTTATACTGAAATCGTACTGAAGTCTGGAAATGTCCAGTTGCAATTAGCCTATTACACTTTAAAAATTGAATCACGGCCACTTCTGGAGGCATTATATTTGTCCTACTCCGTATATCGATCCTGCAACAGTCAAGAAAATTTTATGTGTCGTTACTGGAGAACCATCTACATACCAGATCTTGTATCTAACTGTACAAGCTCAAATTTTGCTCCGCTCCTGCCAAACCTGAAGAGGACGAATCCAACTATCAAATGAAAAACAACCAAAAGAATGCCTGTTTATGCATAGATTCGATGACATAACGGAAAAGGCAGTTATAACTAAAATAATCAAACCCAACAGAACCAGAGGAAAGTAACACGGGTTATTGTCCCTGTCTAATATTTGACCTTTCAAACACCTCAATGCGAGCGCTATAAGAAAGCAATACATAACTTGTCTCATCCCATCTCTTCCTGGAGGTTCACCTCGACGTTTCTAATCAGAAAAGAAGACTTAGTAATGTCACGCTGCACTCTCCAGCAGTTAACCGTATCTTCTGGGAGATATAACCACGTGCTGTACCCTCCAACAGTTACTGGATCTTGTGGGAGATACATCATACAGCCACAGTAAGCAAGCTTCAAGATCCTCACAACTCCGATGTACAAGGTCAACCGTGCCCAGGTGTAAACCGGTTAAGGGACAACAGATAGCAGAGCAAACGTAGTTAAACAGACTGGTAGTACATATATCAGACGGCACTTTTTATTACAGGGACATTACAAAGGAGAGGAGTTTCTCACAGGATGGAGCACAAGATTACTAGTATTATGAAATGTATGTATATTTACAGTCAAAACTTACATCATCTTGTTCAAAATGACATCACTGTACATATAAATGTTTTCACAATATGCATGCCCATCCATGATACACAACTTACAGCAAGTTGGCCTCAAGAAATGTCACAAGTGCCAAACCTGCAGCCCAAATATCTTCATCCAAAACATGCTCCTCGGGGGAATGGCTAATACCTCCTCGGCAGCGAACAAATAGCATCCCGGCCTGCTCAAACATAAGAAAATGTAATGAATAATGCTGCTTAGAAGTCCACTTGAGACAGCTTTCCAAGAGTGAACAGTGATTTTTCAGAATTCCATTTGTTTCAATTGGTTTCTATCCAAAATGAATAGAAATTTTCAGAGTTATTAAAACATTCAGCAATTTGAAAGGGAAGTGATGGTTTTATGGCAAAGACACAAGTTTCAGGAGCAAAATGTTTATAACAAAGCAATAGGAGCAATATATAAGGTATATACAGTGATCTAACCCGGGTTAAGTGTGACATGGCCATGGCATCATGCCCTGCTCCACTCATAAGCACAGGCACATCAACAAGGACATCACCAGCCATCCTCTTCACTGCATCTTCAGCTGCAGACTTCAGTTGCAATGTCAGATTCTGGTCACAGTGAACAGCTCCTGCATCATGCTGAAAGAAGCCCAATGAACAGATCAAAAACGGGGAAAAGAAATCAAGATTAAGTAATCAATGATGGGACCTGTTCAGGCTGTGAGTAGTGAATAACTATAGGACTAACAGTACATCCACACATGCATCATCGTAGATTTGAAATGACTGCCACTAAAAATAATAGCCCCAAAAATTTGGGCAACCAATAACATACCTTGCGCTCAATTGTACAAGACACAGATCGATGGCCACAAGTTTGGTATATTCTATTAGATAACTCATAGAGAATAGCTTCCCGTGCCATGTCATCCCTTGCACGTAAATCCACTGTGAATGTCACCTGCAACCAGCGATAGGTAACACAATACAAGCTATGGTAAGGTTCATAAGCAAAAGGAGTCAGTTTTAAACAAATGAAAGCAACACATAATATGGCTAGAGGGGTTATAAGGTGCAGATCTATTCCATCACCCACCTCACTAAACTCAGACACAAATACATGAAGAAGTTCATAATATAAGGTAGATGTATCATATGACACATGCAAGAATGAATAACAAGTGTGATGGATGTTTATCTTCTTATAGGAAGTGCATTTGACTTGTTAAGTCCAAACTACTACGTAACAGGTCAGAACGAAACACTCATTTGTTTCCCAAAAGAAGACTGCTGGAGCTCCATCCAGAGGAAGAGATTAGTTTCCCAAACAAAATGCAAACGTAATGCTCTAACTTGAAATAGAAACATCTATTCTTAGACTCATTAATGATGATCTTACCTCGCCTGGAATGACATTACTTGCACCCGGCCAGCAAGATATTTCTCCGACCGTACAGACAACAGAACCGGCAAGAGATTCAGTAGTGAAGCCTCCACACTCTCCATCATAAGTAATGAAGTTCTCTGGATGCTTGCATAGATTCTCTAACAATACAATAAGTTCAGCAGCTCCTGCCATAGGATCCTGGCGCATGGACATAGGAACTGTTCCAGCATGACCTTGTGTGCCTCTTACAGTTACCTGTAGAAACATACAGATGAAAAGTATTAAATAACAAATAGCATTCCAGATTTTTAGTCCAGATGTCTAACATTGTACAATTTCAGGGCATCTAGATGATTGGATCAGCTAAAAAAATTTCCCTTTCCTCACTTCCCCTCCTTCCTTCACATCTCAAATCTGTTTTAACGTTGATATCTTTCAATTTCTAATATTTTCCTCTCTTTTGTCATCCACTTCAGATAATTTTCTGCCCAAGTTAAAATTCAGCAAGCAAGTTTTTATTTCATTCCTCCTTTGACAGATTTTTCCCCATGGAACAACAGCCGGCACACGATGTCAATATTCCTTACTCCTTTCATCGTCCTAGCTTCTGTGTCCGTTGGCCTTATTTCGTTTTACCTGATTCATCCTTTTTCCTCTCTTCAGCATTTCATCATGCCCTAGATACCGATTAATGATAAGTAAATATTAGTTGTGACATTAATGCTTTTCTTTTACTATATTTAATATTTATCAGTGGCATTTAGGTTTAGATTTAAGGGCTAGTAGACAAGTCCCCCTTTCCCATTGACTGTCTTTTGATCTGAATCAACCAGCGGATCGAATGAGTAACCCAACTAGGCCAAGCTGATCTGGATTTACCGGACCGACAGTCAGGTCCTGGTTCAGAGTTGAAACCCTCCCAAGCATACATGAGTTTGAGCTCTGCTCAGCTTGATGCCACCTGTATTTCCTTGTGATATTCAAACTCTCTCAAAAAGAAGGCCACCAAAAAATGCCCCAAGCTGACATTTTGCATTCGTTTTTTGAAAAGTTGACGTTTTCTTATTGTACATTGATTACTCTACATCATATTGTACTGTTACAAGTTTAATTAGTCATTTACGCTTCATAATGAGATCCATAAAAGGAACTGAATCAAATGCATTAATAGCTAACGTCTCTAAACATCTGCGCACAGAGGCCTGGGTTTTCATATCTAGGTTCAATTTTACAAAATAAGGAAAATAATAATGCAGATTCAACTGAAGAACTTCCCTTTCTTTTGTGAAATTCCATCCCACAACTCCAGCTAGTGGTCCCAGTTTCATCTTCCTCTTTACATGCCTTTCACCAACTATAATTGAAACAAAAGTTATGGGAGGATCCATACCCTTAGACGAGTCTGACCAGCAATTCCTTCCACCACTCCCAGAGGATAACCAAGTCTCTCCAAGACGGGACCTTGCTCAATGTGAACCTACGGCATCCCATGTTTATCTTAGAAAGTCGAAATCTCATAAGAAAGTAAGCAAAAATAACGAACAGTTAGTGAAATTTGGGAGCACTCACCTCTATATATCCCCAGGCTGCCTTTGCATCATACTTGAGATTAAGAAAGCTTTCTTCTGTAATTTGAATGGAGTTCAGCTTAAGAACATCTTCTACTGTGAAACCGCTGACCAAGGCTTCACATGTCAGATATATTGGATACATATACATCACAAACATGAAAGTGACAACAAGTAATCAAGATGAAAAATGGAAACCTCTTGTCAGATATTTGCAATGCTGACACAGGTAGAGTACCAGCGATGGCTGCACTTCCTAGAAAGGTGGACTGAAATCTAACTCCTTCCTCGTCACTAAATGCAATTACCTATAAGATCCAAGCAAAACTAAAATAATAAGTCAAAAAGTCCGTCCTTCTAACTAAGCTTATTTTTTCAGACAAGCAGTTTCATTTGCATTGAATCAACGAAACAGTGATGATCCTCAAAACATCATCCCCTTATATAATCCATCTTTCCTTGCCCATCGCGGCATAAGCATATAGCAACTGCAGACTCAAAAAGACATACATAGAAAACTTTATGAACTGCCATTATACATAGAAAACTTTATGAACTGCCATTCCTTTACACCCATATGCTACATCGTATCTCTTATTTTTACGACAGACTTTCCTTTACACCTCTATGCTACTTGGATATATCTTATTTTTATGATATAATAGAATCCTGGGTGAGCAGTGAGAACACAGATACAAATTATTTTTTGAGAATGAACACAGATACAAATTATGAATAGAGGTTTTAGCTAGTTTCCATGATCTGAAATGAAATATAACAAAAGGAATGAAGAGGGAAAAAAAAAAAAGCCACTACAAAATTCTTCCAAGAAAAAGAAAAGTAGAAGATAAAAGATTTTCTTATGTTTTCCAGTTTTGCTTGAGAAAAGCAGTAAGCAAATACAAGAAATAAAAATTAGATTGCTTGAAATGTAAATGTGCATAACAGCACACATTTAAGCAAAACCAGGAAATCATTCAAATCCTAAAAATAAACAAGTATCTAACCAATATAGAACAGAAAACAATTTACTATCAAATCTCTCAAATAAAAATAAAAATAAATAAAAGAAGGTCAGTCACTATTAAAGTAAACACAAAAATTTACTTTTACTGATTGTAATGTTGCATATTGAAGAACAGCAGATGCAGGCATTCTCATGACGAGCCACGGGAGATACGCAAGTACCAAAACCCAGAAAAATCGAATGAACTTCAGCAGGAGAGCAAGTAGAGAAAACTAGGATCAGCATGCACTACAATTGGGCCCAGAAAATCTACAACCATTCCAGATGAAGGTTACCACATTTTCACCTTTTTGTTTGGTACAAAAAATATTTAAAAAAAAAAAAACTGTGAATTTTTTTAAATGTGAAATTCAGCAAGACAAATAACCTCTACTGGTCGCTGAAGCTTTGCGAACCGCCCATCGGACTTCAAAACCTTTAACGCGGCAATTGCACAAACAATGCCCAATGCCCCATCAAATTTTCCAGCATCAACAACTGTGTCCTGGTTCAAGCAAGGAAGTGTTATTGACTGTCGCAAATCTTCTTTTTGTGAATTGTGAATTTAAAAGCAGAGCCTCACCAAATGAGAACCAATTAAAAGCGCAGATGCAGATGAATTTGTTGACTCCACTCGACCATGTACATTACCCATTTGGTCTACCCACCTGAAAACAAAAGGGGAGGTGTCACATGACAGGTTTAAATGCTACAGGAGAGGAGAGCTAGTAACAGCTAACGTTCTCAATCCCGCATCCTGCATCCAACCAAGGATAACACTATTGGCCCTCAAAGAACCAGGACTCAAGAATGTCCGCTGAAGAAAACCATCATCATCACTTATCTGTCAGCAAACAAATATTGGAATTATTCAGATGAGGTAGACTTATTTGAAGTGTTGACAGATTCTTGTATCTGCAACTGAGTTAACTTGTTAGAGAAAATGCAAGAATTAAACCAATTTCAGAAAGGATGCATATATAGAGGAACTAAAAAAGAACAAAAAAAAGAAACACAGATTTTTTAATAGAATAAGTGGTTGTCTAGATAACCGAAGTAATGTTTTTTCATGCAGAAGCATCCTAAGTCTCCATACTAAAAGAACTACCAATTACTTGCTCCATAACAACACATGACATAGATCTATTCTTCTCCACCCACAAAACCAATTAATATGACTAGGATGTTTCAAACTTCAAAATAACATTTGTTACATCTTCTTCTCATTGTTTCACAGGTGGTCCATCCTGCCACATACAAGCACTCGCTCCTGGTGTCCAGTGCCTAGTTAATAGCTCAAGTACGCTGTGAAATGATAGATAACAGCAAGTAAACTAAGTTTGACTCCCATTATATACAGAATCAAGTTAAAATTTCTCAGGCATCTGTAAGGAGGAAAACATAATCCATGAAAACTTTCAAAGAAACATGCTGGACAAAAGTTTTGTATGGCTACCTTTCCCAGCTCATTCAGTCGGGTCACAGCTTCGTCCCTCAAAATTTCTCGAAAAAAGTCTTTTCTACAACCTTCAATGGCTCCAATCCCACTAACAACTTGCTCTACAAGGTTCAACGACTTTAAATGCATGAAGGAAAAAGACAATAATCCAACGAAATAAATAAATAAATTCAAATATCACAAAGTCGTGATTAAATTCATTAAGTAAACCTACAGCATGGTAACGACGACAGAAAAATCATTACATGCGCTTCTTTTCATAAAGCACCGCAAGCGATAAAACCGAAGCCGTTCAAGTATGGTACGTATATTCATTAAAGCATGTACTAACTACTCAAACAAATAGGTATAACCAAACTTCTTCAATCGAACAAGACAAAGCAGTCGTCGACGACTCCTGATAAAGACGATAATCAGACACTGATAACTGAACAGGCCTTCGTAATTAAAGACAATCAGTGAATACACACACGCACTCGATTCGACACCACTGTAAGGTGAGTTCACAAATCATTCACCGAGTACACATCCTGCACTCGATTCAACACCTCTGTGAGACGGCTCGCAAAACATACACTCCATACGGCACAGGAAAACGGAACAAACAAGCAAATTAAACAATAACAGCATCCGATTTCATCAAAAACGGGCAAATAAATAAAAATAAAGGTACGCTTTCAGTAATGACAGTTCAAGCCAGAAACTCAAATCAAATGAGAGACGAACCAGGAATCCGACGCTCGAGTAAGATAAGTTAACCGATCAAACACTTCAATCCGTGCAGAAATTTCGAATAAAATAAACAAACAATATCATCTTTTTATTTCATCAAACATCATCTAAAAGTTAAAACAGAGACGTTTTCATCAATGCGGAGTTCCACACGGATAAGTCGAATGAGACACGAACCAGGAATCGGATCCGCCACGGCCGAAACCAAAACCGACGACAATCGAGCAACGAGCAGAAGAGCGCACAAGAGAATTCGAGATTTCCGGCAAAGACAAGCCATGGCTGCCGTAGAAAGATAGCAAGAGCACCCGCAGCCGAAGCTCCTTCGCGAGGACGACGACGAGACGGCTCACTCTGTCACGCACCGTGACTATGATCCGTGACTATGATTCCATGCTTTTTATACCGCAAAAAAACTAATTTTAATTTGTTTTCCATAAACGGGCTGCCTGTTTTGTCCCGTGTGCTGACGTAGCAGCCACTCGCGAGTCGTGACTCGTCGGAGGTTATAATGGCACTTGCTTAAGGTTGTGACTTGTGATCAGTCACTAATGTCGTTGTCTTAACGTGGACCGGCGGCCAAGCTGTCACGGACCTCGCGTCGGATATTATTAGAAATACAAATTAATGAAGAAAAGAATAATCATTTACTAATGAAGGACCGAAATGGATTCTGTATCCGAGGGAGGTGGATTCGGTGGGGCCATTGGATATTCCGCCGAATCCGCCGTATGAGAAACAGCTTTTCTCGACCTCGAATCCTCATTGGCTGCAAAAAAAAAAAAAAAAAAGCATATCAACGGTGAGTTTCACTAATCGAAATAGAAAATATAAACGTATAATTTTTTTTATCATCGATTAGAAAAGCAGATGATCGAGAAGTGTAAAAAGCACCAAACCCGACTGACCATGCCGGATGGACCGGTTTGATTGCTGAACCGGCTGACCCAAATGGGTCAGCCAGATCGGCACAAGGGGGGTTCAGGCGCAATCCCATGTGGCCATATCCAACTACGTCCAAAAAAACCAATTTTGTCCAAATATTTGGTGGGGTACAAAGTTACAAACAACACAACAATGAAGGCCTAAACAAATCTGTACCTATATATCTATAAATCATACAAGATAATAAAACCCACATTTTCATCATATTTTTATATATTTTAAATGGCAAATATCCTTTGCATCAACCTATTATTAAATAATGAAAGTGCGGCATAACTAAAACACTTCTTTTGTCTGGTTACAAGTATTACATATATATAAATTACAAAATATAATATTTAATAATTAAACCCAATGTTTTAAAAATCGAACCGGTCATCTAACCGGGGCTATGTTCGATTTTGGTTGTACCCGGTTAGACCAAGTTGGACGGTTGAATATTATATGTCATATGTTATATATATGTGTATATATTTAATATTTTAATAAAAAAATAAGCAAAAATAATGCTAGTTGGAGTGAACTGGGCTAAGTCAATAAAAATCGGACTGACCTCCGATTCTAGTTCAACCAGGTAAGACTGCCGATTTAGTTCGGTTTCAAAACATTGATCAAACCATTAGTCCAACCTAGATTAATTAGGCTCAACCAAAACCAAATATATTACCAGTTTTTTTGCTATTCCTACCTAGGGCCGGCAATGAACTAAGCCAAGCCGAGCTTAGTTGAACCTATGATGGCTCGAGCTCGGCTTAACCTATAATACATGAGCTCGAGCTCGAACTCGATTTGAGTGGGCTTGATCCCCTAATCTAGCCCGAGCCCCATGCCCAAGTTGAACTCCATGGCATAAAAGCCTAGTGCGAGCTCTAGCTCATGCCCAACGGGTTTGCCAATTCGGGCTTTTTAATTATTATAGTTAGGTTTATCTACAATAATATATCTAGATTAGTGATTATAAGCTAATTACTTACCCACTTATGCTAAAACAAAAATTCATAGAACTTCATAATTTTTTAATTAATTATTAATTATAGTTAATAGAATCATTAATAGAAATTTAAAAAGACAATTCTAAATACAATTGTTGAAAGAACTTGAGACTCCCACTCATTCAAAAAGCTAAAATATTACACCCAATTTTAAAAATATATAACTCAAAATACAAACGAGTCGGCTCGTTGAACTTCGAGTCAAAGTACCTAAACCTCAAGCTTGACTCATTTAACTAAACGAGCCTTACTCAATGCTCAAGTTTGATTCGAGCTTAATCGAGCATTTACTGAGCTGAGCTCAAATTGTTCACGAGCTGCCTCAGTTCAGTGCCACCCCTATTTCTATCTAATCCATGAAAATAAACCTAAATGCTCTCTTGGATATTTAATAAGTTTTTGAAATGGTGAATATATTTTCAGTGTGTTGCTTTGCAAGCCTCAAACTGATTACCTATCGTGTGATTTGCATTGTGTGCTGGCCCCCAATTGTGTGACTCCCGTTATATGCTTAACTCTTGATCGCGTGACTACTCCAGTTGTGTGCTTATGAATATTTAATATTATTTGTAGTAACTTGTTTTATCACTAGTATGTTTTTTAAGTGCTTTCTCATAACTTTAAATATTAAAATTAACAAAAATAAACTAACTATATTTAGGAGGAGATGCTAAAACATATGACTACTAATATAGTTGACTTAGGCTGCAATACCCATAGTTCCAACTTTATTTCAAATATGAATTAATAATTTTTTTTTGAAGTTTTAAATTTACTCAAAGATTTTAGTCACTCACTTAAATCATAATTTTTAGATTGAAACAAGTACACATAATTTCCCCGTTAATAGCATTTCCCAATGCTGCATGCATATATATTTAAACATTATATATTCTCTTATATTTAATAAATGCAAGTCAAAATAAATTCTTATCGTATATATTTTTTTTAAATGGCAATTACATTCACAATATATAGCTCCAGAGGTCTTGGAATTAACTTCTGATCTTGTGACTCCCGTGACTTCCGTTATGTAATGCCACTGACTCACTTTCGCTATGTGTGGCATTGACGCCTGACTGATAAATTCTTATCGAATATATCATTTTTGTATAAATAAAACATCCAATTGATTCAATTGATTGGTAGTAGGGTCATTTAAAAGGAAACTTTTGGGCCATGTAATTAACAAACTCTCAAATGCTGTGCATGGAAGTGGAATGCGCTTTATTATTCATTAATCACAGTTATTAAGGTTAACCATGTACTTAGGATATTAAATGCATCATATAAATATAAATATGTTTATTTTATTTTTGTTTTTAGCAATAGGATTTGAAGTAATTGTCCATAGTAAGCTGATAATAAAATCATAAAAAATAAGAAAATGAAAAGAAGAAATATTATGTGATTTATTTTTTAATGATCCATTCCAGTCAGACGTTCATTTTAACGATTGGGATATTTTAATTGGCATGTGACACATCTCCCAAGATCTCTCTGCCCGAGATGAACGGTTTAGATCTGGTTGACTTAAGCCAATGGGTCCCGATTGACCATTTATGGAGATTAACGGGTGTGATGAGGGTTCAAATTATTGGTGGGTCCTGTTGGCAAAGTTTCTAAATGACGGCCATGTCCTCTCCCGGACTATTTTGAATTTCTGCTTTCCAATTATTTCGATCGAGCAAAACGCACGACGAAAATTTCTTCACTGAAACAAAAAAACAGAACAGGAAAAAGAAACAACCCCGGTCTTCGATCGATCGAAACCCTAGGGGACGGAACAGGCCCTGCAAATATCTCCGTTCAGCTCTCGTTCTTCCTCGAAACGAGACCATCCGGTTGCGCTCCGGACTGGTTCTCTGTTCGTCTCTAAAAACCCTAACCCTAACCCTAATTGTGTTCGAATCTGCTTCCAGGACGGGGGCTTTCGCGTGCTTGGCCCTCGTACACGGTGTGCTCGTGGGAGGATTGTCGGGTTTGCAGACGACGTTTGAATTTCCTGCGTACTGCTCGGTCGAGAGAGATTTACCTGTTCGACGCGCTTGGTGCAACTTCAGTTGTAACGGGACACATGAATTTTCGAGGATTAAGCTGCTGAGTGCCTCTTGTGCTCCTTCTCCATGCTTTTCTTCCTTCACCGTATGGTACTTTCTCGTTTTTCGAGTGTTTATGATTACTTGTAGACAATGGCGATGGGGAGTTGGGAAGGAACCCGTTCGAATTGTTCGTACTGTTGAAATATAATGTCCTTAGAGGTTCCTTCACTGTTTCAAGTGTCCAATTCTGTGTCATTTACTTGCCCATTACTTCTCCCATACTGGCCGTTGGGTGCAGTTGTTTTTTTTGATCATTTCATTAGCTGACATATGAAACACTATTGGTGTCACATTTATCTGTTCATTTTCATTTGTTTTATGCCCCGAATGCACTCCATGAGTTCGCATTGTATTTTGCTTTTTCTCACTAGCTTTTTATCTTGGGTCCTAAAATTTCCACATCATCAGAAGGCTATTAGTTGTTCTCTTTGTGACAGTTCCTAATCACTTTATACCATTTTGGGCAGTACTCTTTTGTAAGAACATTAAAATAATATACATAGGTTTTACCACAGTTTAAAGCATCTGGAACAGGACTTCTGTAGGGGTCTTTCACTGAAGACCACTTATCTCAAGCTCAGCTGGTCATATGTTAGTACTTCACTTGTATGAGACCTTCTTTGTAGGTAAAAAATAACTCTTCTTTAAGATGGCTTCTTTTATGCACTTTTTGTCGATATATTGTCTCAAAATATCATTCTAAACAAGTGACGAAGCCTTTGACTAGTTTAAATTGGATTGATCGAGGTACTGAAAATTCTGAAATATGTCTATTATAACAGAACTCTGATGCATGACTTGTATTGTTACAATTCTGACCAACTGGAACATTTGCATTAACTGGCGAACAAGTGAGACACAGAGACACCATTCTTATATCCCTCAATGAGACTTGAGCTTTAGACTTCACACTGGAGACTTGCCGTTCGTGGCATAGTGCTGAAACCCCTATCCTAGGCATTTTTGTTAAGAATTGTGTGAAGATCATTTTCATATTAAAATGTCACGATCTAATTTTTATGCCAAACATGTCTATTGGTTTTCTACATCTCTCTCTCTCTCTCTAATTTAATTGGAACACACTTCTCATCTAATTTGTCGCAATTCTTTTGTATCTTTTGGCTTCTACAGAGATTTGTGGTGGCTATAAAGATAATGGATGGAGATAGCAAATTTTCACATTGAAAGATAACTATCAAACAATTATGCATGGACATAGCCCAGGCTCTGCTCTCTTAGTAAATGCAGAGGTGGATTCCATGGGAGGGGTTGTGGATGGTGGTATAAATGTTGATACCAAAACCTCTCCTAGGCGTGCAGCAATTGAGAAGGCTCAGGCAGAGCTTAGGTAGCACCAGCATACATTTATTTCCTTCTTTACGTCCAAATTTTACTTTTTCACATAAATTTATTGGATGTTTATTAGTTTAATGAGTGTGCATTATTTTGTTTTTTTCGTCTTTACAGACAGGAGTTTGATGTGCGCGAGGAACGAAGACGAGAGCTTGAATTTCTTGAGAAAGTAAGAATAGTTGAGGCTCGATGTTTGGTTCTCCATGCTTCATTCATAAATTGATGACACTGCTTCTCTCTTGCAGGGTGGAAATCCTTTGGATTTCAAACTTGGTCCTGCGACCTCAATCAGTGTTCAATCCACTTCTCTGACAGATCAGCTTGGGGAGCAGTATGTGGTTAGGTAGGAACTTTTTTGAACTTTCTGTCGACATTCTCTCTGCAATAGCATTGTCTTAGCTTCTAAATTGAAGTATCCTTAGCAAGATTAGTTACAGTTGTCCAATTCGTTTATGGTCTTTCAGTGAAGCGAAAGGTAGCTTTGCGTTGGCTGCCTCACCTCACGGAGACTCTGTCGATAGCAGTGGGAGACCAGGACCTACTCCTGCTAGAGATCCAAATTCTGCAGATAATCTTTTACTTCTTGATGGTGAAAATGATGTGGTTAAAGCAGACCGAAATTCAACCCATCCTAGTAAAAGGAGTAAGATCGCTCAATCAGACCGATCTGTACAGTTGGTTGGAAGTCTTAATGTGAAAGAATCAGAAGACTCAACAGGATTTCGTCTTGGTAAATCTCAGGCATATGCTCGAAGAAATAGGTCCAGAACCACTCGTGATGTTGGTCATGTCAATGCTGCTGACTTACGTCAGTCAGGTCATGGCAACGGGACTTCACAGGTTTTGTCTTCTCGTCGTGACTCAAGGGATGTAAAGGGTTCATTAAGCGAGTCACAGAAGGAGAAGGAACCTGCTGGATCTTCCTTCTGCCATTCGAAAACAACAAGTCCCAATGGTAATGTAGCTGTTAGGACTCCTGCTTCTGAAAATCAGTTGGATATGGAGGTAGATGCTGTTCAAGCCCCAGTGACATCAGCTGAACACATGAAAGTTGGACCTCCAGAGAAGGGTTTGGATACCAATGAGAAAGATCAGATTAAATTGTCTCAAGTGGGGCTGGAGAAAAACTCTAGTGCTGCTGAAGAGCAAGTCAAAGTTGGCCCGGTTATTGGAGAATCCGACGTTAAAGAGAAGTATGAAACAAGTCCTAATGCAGATCAACTAGATGGATCTAATTTCTTAGACAGTGACAAAAATGTTATTCAACGTCCATTTCAAAATAAGGAAAATGGTTTTTCTAGTCCTAAAGGTATAGATTCGGAGTCTTCCAGCTTGGATAGGGTTACTAATGGGGATCAAAATGTTAGATTGAGGAAGGATCATGGTAGTTCCTCGGAGAACACTAGAGAACTTGTTGTAGAAAAGCAGATTCCATCTGTCAACAATGCGGTTGAAGAAACAAAGGACCATCTCGACACAAATGATGTGAGGAAAGATGATCTTGAGACTACTGAGGTGGTGATGGAGGAAAATGTTGGAAGTAGAAGTGATCTCCAAAATGAACTAGAATCCAATGGTCCACTCTCATCAAAGTCGGGCAGAAAACTGGATAGTTTATTATGCGATGAATCCAATTCTAGAAAGGTAAGTTCGGGTTCGCAGGCAAGATCCCCAAGCCATCTGATTTCATCCAATGGAACTGTCGTGAATGCTGGTTCATTTGAGAAGGAATCTGCCACCACTGTTGTCGAGGTTCATAACACTTCAGTGAGCAATTTGAAGACGGTGAACGAGGCTGATGAAGATGCAGTTTTGGAAAAAGCTCGAGTAATAGAGGTTAACATCTAATTGTTCCTAGTTAAACTGGTCTAATTTTAACTAATTAGAGTAAACCATTTGGTATGAAATTCTCTAAAAATTTCACATTTCTATGACCAGGCTAACCACAAGAGACTTGGTGAGTTATCTGGTAGTAGGTTCCATTCGGAGAAACGTAAAAAGTCTCACTGGGACTTTGTCCTTGAGGAAATGGCATGGTTGGCAAATGACTTTATGCAGGTGTTTTTGTTATTCATTTATCTGTTACTCATTCCTACTTGCTCTCTATCTAGCTCTAGTTATTAATCTGTTTACTGATTTAATTAGGAACGACTTTGGAAGACAACTTGTGCTGCCAATATGTCCCATTGGATTGCTTCTGGTGGCTTTAAGAAGTTTAATGAGGAGAATTTGCATAGGAAACAGAAAAAAGTGGCTCATACACTGGCAAAAGCTGTCATGCAGTTCTGGAAATCAGCCGAGGTACTTTTCAGGGAAAACCCTTGTGAAGATTGTATTTCAGCTGTATCTGGTGAGCAAAAGGTTCATGTGCATGAAGCCATTACGGACAAGGATGATGCCACCATTATGCAGGTTATTTGCTTGCCTTAATACCATCCTCTGTGGTTGACTTTGCTACGATGGCACTAGCATTTCAGTTGATATTTGTTTGTCTTGACACCATCAAAATGTTGTAGTTGTTTAAATCCTTTTATTGGATTAAATTGAATCACAAAATTCTGGAAATCACGGAGATTAATTTATGTAGTTTAGATTTCTTGAATGATTTTGTCATACTGCCAAACTTGTTATACTTATCTGCTATACCTTGGTGGATTATGCAGAAAACTGGCGATTCTTCTCAGGAACAGAAGCCTGGGAGAGAAAATTTGGCTATTCAAGGATATGCTATAAGATTCTTGAAATACATTAGTAGCTCCAGTGATCACCCTGTTCAAGCTGAAGCACCTATGACACCTGACAGAATATCAGATGCAGGCATCTTGAAAATATCATGGGAGGATCAGCTTTCTGAGGTAAAAGTAGATTCTTCTCTCTCTTTCAGAACACTATCTGGAAAGAAAGTATAATTATTGTGTTTTACTTACAGGAAAGCCTCATCTACACTGTCCCTGCTGGTGCGATGGAGGACTACCGAAAATCTGTGGAGTCTCTTTGGGCTGAATATGAGGTAAACCTGGTCTGCACATTCCTTTTCTAGTTCATGCAAATTTTACTTAGTCTTCGGAAGTGTCTGATATATTTAGTTGAGTTTTTCTGTAATAGCTTTTCATTAGTCCTTGTTAATGGTGCCAGCAAAAATAGTGACGATGACTGATTGGTTAAACATTAAATTGTTTCAGAGAATTGGTGATTCTGCCCGTCAGGAGGAATATGAGGTCTCTTTGATGGATTCTGTATCAGGTATTATTGAATCATTTTTGTCCTTGTCTTTGTTCTTATTCTTCTTGTTCCTGATGACCTCCTTGATTTTCCCCTTTTTCTGTTCTTTTAGAGTATGGGGCTCAAGACAATACTTATGAAGAGGAGGAGGGAGAAACTGGCAGCTATTATCTACCTGGAGGTTATAAAGGCATCAAGTCATCTAAATCTATTCATAAGAAAAAGAAAAACTTGCCAAGGTCATATGGTGCTAGATCATATGATGTGGCACATGAGTTACCTTACAGGCACAACCTAGAGAATAGATTAGGTAGTCAACAAGTTTCAATGGGAAAGAGGCCTTCTAGTGCTCTAAATGTTGGATCTATCCCTACAAAACGTGTTCGCACTGCAGCAAGGCAAAGGGTCGTGGGGCCATTTGTTGTTGGTGGACTTTCTGGTGCTCAAGTGGCAAGCAAAACTGATGCATCAAGTGGAGATACTAGTTCATTGCAAGATGACCAGAGTTCATTGCTTGGTGGGTCCCACCTCAGGAAAAATTCAGAAGTTGAGTCAACTGGAGAGTTTGGAAAGCAGTTTCCTTTTGATGGTGCTGACACTTCTCCAAAGGCTAAGAAGAAGAAGAAGAAGCATTTGGTCTATCGAAACTCTCTGAATTCAGCTGAGTCTGGGGGATTTGCTATGTCTGGGAAAGTATGTACCATTCTTCGCAGATTTTTGATCTACTACATTTATATTAAGTATTTTTCTGAATTGTATAATATTTTAGGGATCCACATTTGACCAAACCTTTCAGTTGGATGGGGCTCAACATGAACAGGTTAGCTGTTCTCCTCTTCTCTCTTATTGTAAGACTTTCAACATGTTATTATATCTTGGTATGGTGTGTCCTTTTTTGTAATAATTTAGTTAGAGCTGGTGCATGCAAAGAGAGTTCATTTTCTAATAGTGCTTGGAAATAGTTTATGCAATTCCTACTGCATTGTCGGGACAAGAAGTAATATAAAATGTTTTCAAAGATTTTAGTTTTGGGTTTTTTATTTTTCTCATGTGATGAAAGTGGCATGAAGCTTAACAAATTACCATGTACCATTCCAAAATTAATCACTGATTTGTATTTGCAATTGAACTACGAGGCTCTATTTTGTTGGTTGCTTACAATTTTTCAACAGTGTTTATGGAGTTATTTATCTTTGGCAGTTCTTTTGAGCTCCCTTCCCACTCCATTCGTCTGTCTGCCCCGCCATTTTCTCTCTCTGTTGCACTTCAACTAAATTATTTGATAATATGTCTTAGTTTGTGGCTATGAGGAAAGAACTCAATTTTTTAGATTGTGTTAACATTAGGAAAATGCTAGTTTGCATCAGATGAGTATCATTGCAAATTTCAAAATTTCTTTATGAATTACATTTTATTGTGCAGAGAGATCTTTTGAAAAGGAAACTGGAAAATCACCAGTTTGAATCTAATGGGAGCATAGGTAAACATCTGTTTTCTTTGTGTTTCCTTTTACAAAGCTCACAAGATGATCTTTTGTATAATAATCCAATTTCTTTTATTAACTTGGTTGCTGAAGGTATATACGGTACACATTCTAAGAAGCCTAAGCTCTTAAAGCAAGTTTCGGAAGCATCTCCTGAGGCCCTTGGTTCTGTGAATGGGTCACTTCCTTCTCCTGTTGCATCCCACATTGGTAATATGTCTAATCCCAATAAGCTTATCAGAATGATCGCTAATCGAGCTCCAGGGAGGAAGGTTAAAGGACTGAAGGTATTTTTACTCCAATTTGGTCATTGACATGGTTTTAAACTAGGACTATTTTCATGGTCGAGGTATTATGATCCAAAGAATTTACATTTAATCGCTTTGTGTGGCCAATTGACAGATAATCTCTACAGCTCCTTCAGGGTCGGGAAGCCCATGGTCAAATTTAGAGGATCAGGTTCCTGATCACTTATTTTCTGTTAGATGGTTATTTTATTATTTTTATTTAAATATTATGAATTTTTTTGTCTAGTGTATGCTTCTTAAACACCGTTTGGTATATTCTCAGGCACTTGTTGTTCTTGTGCATGATATGGGTCCAAACTGGGAGCTAGTCAGTGATGCTATGAACAGTTCTCTGCATTTCAAGGTTGGATGATCAGCTGTTTAACTCCGATGAAGGATTTTTGCATCTACTAGGCCTATAGTTTGTGTCTTCTGGATGAAGTTTCTGGTTAGGCATTGATTCTGACGTTCTTTCCTCCCTAAATTGTCAGTGTACATTTCGTAAACCCAAAGAATGCAAGGAGCGGCACAAGATACTAATGGACCAAAATTCAGGTGATGGGGCTGACAGTGTTGAAGATTCGGGCTCATCTCAACCTTATCCATCAACTCTTCCTGGCATCCCAAAGGCATGTTTACTATGATAAATTCATAACACCTTAAATCCTTTTGTTTGCTTTTCTGGTAATTTTTTTTTGTTAGGCTCTATATATCACTAATTGATATTTGCCTGCCTGGTTAAACTAATCCATCCAGTCTTGTGTTGGTGGTGGCGCTCTACACCAGGGCAGTGCAAGACAGTTGTTTCAACATTTGCAGGGACCAATGGAAGAGGATATGCTTAAAGCTCACTTTGAGAAAATTATTCTGATTGGAAAGCATCTTCATCTTCGCAAGATAAAGGTTGATTTTCGTTTGGCTATTTTTGAATTATATCTAATGATTTTCCTTTTCTTCTTTTCCCTGTTAGGTATGAAAAATCTTCTAGGTATTCATGAATTAATACCTCTTTTTCCTGTTTCCCATGAAAAAGAAGTCTTTATTGTTAATTTTGTTGATTGGGTCTTTGGCTCCATGTCCAGATGGAGGATTTCTAGCATGAGGTTATCTGTTTGAGTCTCAGCAGGAGCAAGCTAGTATGTGTGTGTAATCCACATTAACAAAAATAAAAAAGGGCTATAGATCTGGTTTGGAATTTGATGGCTCTTGAGCCAAAATCCATGTGGTGGTTCATGAGCTTGAGTCTTAGTTGTTATTTTTTTTCAGTTTATTTATTTGGTTCATGAGAAGCAAACACAAAAGGCAAAAGGGGAGTTTGAACTCAAAAAAATCTCCCTCCCTCCCTCCCTCCCTCCCTCCCTCCCTCCCTCCGCATCTCCTCTTCATAGCCATGATTGTTTACTTTTGCATTCTGCTTTTGTATATTTGCTTTAGTTGTGATTCAAGTCTTTGATTTTCTAAGAGCTGTTTGTGATGTTATTTGGTGTGCAGAATGAGAACCAGGAAGGGAAACAATTGACCCCTGTCCACAGTTCACATTTTCATGCTATTTCTCAAGTGTGTTCGAATAATTCAAATGCAATTCCAACGTAAGTACCTTATTTCTGTTGTAAGCTAATGTTTCTTCATGTTCGAATTTATTGTGTTGTCTGGTTGGAATGCTATGCTAACTAGTCCTTATTGATGTGCTGAAGGCCACTTGATTTTTGTGATGCACCTGCATCGAGCCCAGACGTTCTTTCCCTTGGGTATCAGGGTTCTCATCCCAACAGCTTGGCGGTTCCTAATAATCAAGGTTCAATCGGGAATGGTCTGCCTACATCTGGTGGTAGTTCCTTGATACAAGGAACATCTAGTATGGTTCTTGGAAATGGAGTGCCTTCCTCATCAGCCACTCCCAGTCCATCTCCAAGGTATTAATAGTAGAAGAATATAGGGAACTTTTCCATCTTTTAATTACTGCTAAGTCAACTTGTATGTGCTGCCAGAGATTCACACAGGTTTGGGGTGCCAAGGTCCACCTCTTTGCCCATGGATGAACAACAACGACTTCAACAATATAGCCAAATGATTTCTGGAAGAAACATTCAACAGCCTGCTATGTCTAATTCTGGTGCCATGCAAGTGGGAAATGACCGTGGGGTTCGCATGCTGCCTGGTGGAAATGGAATGGGAATGATGTGCGGAATGAATAGGAGCATGGGGATGCCACGACCAGGGTTTCAGGGTATGGGCTCTCCTGGCATGCTTAACATGGTTTCATCTGGTGGTATGATTTCCTCTTCAGGAGTGGGAATGCCGAGCCCAGTTAATATGCATACAGGTCCAATATCTGGTCAAACAAGCTCAATGTTGAGGCCTCGTGACACTTTGACAATGATGAGGGTGAGCTTGCTATCCCAAATCTATGTTTTGTTCTGTTCATTTCTTAGATGCTATTGATTACTTCAGTGAATCCATTTATGCAAAATGAATGCATGTCTCTTTGCTATTTGTAGCCTGGTCAGAATGCAGAAGATCAGAGGCATTTGATGATGCAGGACCTTCAAATGCAGGTCCCTCCTCAAGCAAATGGGCAGACTGTATCCACTCATTTCAATAGTCTTAGCACTGCCTACACCAATCAAACAGTCCCTCCTCCAGTCCAGAATTTCCCTGTGCAACCACCCCAGCATCAGATGGCACAGCAGCCACATGTTCTTAATAGTCCCCATCACTCTCATCTCCAAGGTTCTAACACATCAAGCCAACAGCAGCAGGCTTATGCATTTCGTTTAGCCAAGGAAAGGCATCTGCAACAACGACTCATGCACCAACAACAGCACCAGTTTACTTCCGCTCCCCAATCTCAACACCCAATATCTCCTATACAAAATGGGTCTGCTCCCTCTGGGCCGCCTGTATCACTTCCCCTTCCAAATACTCAACAATCTTTAACCCCATCATCTTCCTCAATGAGTTCGATTGCCTCTCATGTTCCAGCAAAACATGCTCATAGCTTGAGTCGTAACACTCCACCTACTGGGACTCTCCCCAGTCAGATGCTGAAGCAACGCCAGCGGCAACAACAACTTCAGCAGCAGCAGCATCAGCAACAGCAACAGCAACAGCAACAGCAACAACAACTTCAGCAGCAACAGCCGCAGCAGCAGAGGCTACACCCACAAAGTAGGCAGCAATCACACTCACAGCAGCATCCCAAACATGTTAAAGGGATAGGCAGAGGGAGTAGTGTGATGATGCATCAAAATCTCACTGTGGATTCATCCCATGTAAATGGCCTTTCCCCTGGAAGTCAAATTTCAGATAAAGGTGAACCAGCCATGCACTTGATGCAAAACCAAGGGCTGTATACTGGTGGTGGTCCTGGGTCAAACCTTGTACAACCTGGGAAACAGTTGACACCTCAACTTTCAACCCAAAGTACACAACAACAAAAGCTCTTTCCACGTGCTTCTCAGAAGCAGCTTCCTCAGGTACCCTCTCATATGGATGGCAACAATCAGGGGCAGGTTCCTCAAATTACATCCAATCAGCCTTTATTGCCGATCCAGCAAACAGTTCCTTCTTCTCCATTGTCTAGGCAGGCTAGTCAGCGACAGCAGTCTATGCAGAGAATGCTTCCACAAAGTAATTCCCAGTCTACCTCTTCTGATGCCTCTATTCCAGGTCCCACAGATCAAGTTCAAACTAACCTAATGGGACCAAATTCAGCTGTTTCCCAGTGTATGGATGCACCAAATATAGCTCACTCGGTTTCCTCTGCCACTTCTCCCTGTCAATGGAAGGCAGAGCCAGCACTGTATGAAACTAGTGCTCCGGTAGTTCATTTGGCGAGTGTGGGGAATTCGCCTCAAACAAGTTCTGCTGGGTCTGAACTAGGCCCCACACCAAGCCAAGCAATGGTTCAGAGGCAATTATCTGGTGGCACGATGGCTGCACATGGGAATAATACTAGTGATCAGTGGCAGCAACAGTCGCAAACCCCACCACAACAGCAGCAGCCTCAGCCGCCTCAGCAACAGCAGAAACCTCTGCAGCAGCAGCAGCAACAGAAACCTCAGCAGCAGCAGCAGCAGCAACAGCAGATGCATGCACAAGGGAATTTATATGCTCGGACATCAAATTCTGGTCAGGGATGAGATTAGGGGCCATGTTGAGTGGTGTCCTGTGGAGAATCTGCTCAGGGCTGTGGTTGTGCTTCTCATGCCTGTGTACAATTAGTGTATAGGTGAGCTTCTGGTAAAAACCATTCTTTCCTTTTGCTTGAATTTATGTAGATAGCAGCAATATGGATTTCTATATGCTTAGGTCTTGGAATCTTATTCCGTGCATCTTCCATCAGTTATGCTGTCTATCCATGCTTCAGTGAATGAATGTCTCGCTGTTTTCTTAATGTTTTCCTCTGATGCCCGTGTAGCTTTTGTTTCTGCGATGCTTCCATAACTTTTATTCAAAAGGTCACTCTTTCCCGCTTCCTCCTTATTTTATAAGTAATATCTGTCTGTATAAGCAATAAACTCTTCCATATTCAAATACTAACTACTTGATTCTTGATCCATTTGTTATTTACCTGCTGAGTAGTCTGAATCCAGGCTCAGGTATAAGTTTTTTCATGCAAATAATTTGGATATGTGATTCTGTTTCATGTGCTACATTTTTTCTGTAGTATGTTGGATTTTTTTCTTTTTTTTATTTATACTTGTCTTACATGTTTGCATGATGTATTCGTCTGTTATACACTATTTGTTCAGTGTTTGTACTCTATAGCTGTATTTTCTATTTTATGTGTTACAAACTGAAAATGTGCCTGTGGTTCTGCAGTTGGAAGCTGACAATTTTCTCTCATGGGGTCCTTCATATTGTAAAGGATATTTTGGTGCGAATTGTGGTTGCCATTACCGATCCCACTAGAAGGATGAAAGATGAGGGTTTTCAAAATGTGTTGTTTTGATATGTACATTCGTGACAGGGGGACCCAACATGAGGTATGTAAATGTACTAGTGGTCTCTTTCTCCTGCCTCTACTAATCATGTATGTACAGGGGTCTAATTCCTTATTACCCCCCCTTATTGGCCATGTATTATTTTGTTTTTTTTGTAGTAAATGGTCTATTACAAGGGTGAGGTGATGATTGTTACGGGGCACTGATGTGTTCGCTTCCTTGTATATATGTTAATTCATAAGAACATCTCTCTCTCCCTCTCTCTCCCTCTCTCTCTCTCTCTCTCTGCCTCTCTCTCTGTCTCTGTCTCTCCCTCTCTCTCTCTCTCTCTCTCTCTCTCTCTGTCTCTCTCTTTTTCTGTCTCTCTCTCTCTCTCTTTCTCAATCTCTCTCATTCTCTCACTTTCTCTCAGTAGCTAATACCTAGCAAAATATTAGCTTCAAAGAACTAAGAAATGGTTGCTCAGTTTGGTACCACGCATTCCTACTTGGGAGTCGAGGCGGACACAGAGATGGCTGTTGTGCTTTTAGAAAACAAAAATTTAAGCGCAGGCATCAGTTTATAGTTGGTTTTTCCTCCTGCCAAATGTCGGGGTGGTTCACTTCCTCGTCGATATCTTGGCAATATTAAGGCCGTAGGGAGTTGTTGTCAGGTGCTAGTATCTTTATAACCCCTCTATCTGCAATTTGATTAATATGTATATAATTCGCTAAAGTCAACATGTGCCCCCCCCTCCCAGGAATGTGGTGATGCAATTCATGGTCGGACAGTTGGTTAAACGAATCTCGTCATAACCTTCATCTTTTAATTTCTTTAATTTTAGCAAGACCTGAACTGGGCAGGGCAGCCGTAGTTGTCCACCACCATGCGTTGCAGTAGGGCCATTCACCAAAACTCCATTTGGTTCTCTGAATGACGTGCAATGATTTTCGATGGTTTCGGCCCTTTCAGCCATCTCATATTTTTAAAATGTTCTAAACCGGCTCTGCTCTGCCGTTGCATTTTTGGTTGGGCCTTACTCATGGCGGGTACCTAGATATGTCAGTACTCCCTCCATCAATACCGCGGCCGCGTTTCCCAGACCTCCATTAAGTTTAGGGACTGCCCCTTTTGTGCCTTTGTTCTCATCCTCTTCTTTTTTATTCCTTTCCGACTCTTTATGATACGAGTGACTTTTCATTAAGCAATGAATGAGCACATGTCACAGGCAAGTAAAAGGAAGCTTTCCTTCCGCTTCTTCTAACCTCCGAAAGTACCAGTTGAAGAAGCAACCGAGAACTGGAGAGCCATAAGAAGCATTTGATTCGGATTCCTTCCCTTTCCCTTACCCCCAATCAATTCGTCATTTTCTTCAAGCAAGACTTTCCATGATTCCCTCCATCATTTCGCTCAAATTTCACGAACGTCCTCCCCGTTATAAAGAAAACCAACTTCTCCTCCTGTAGACTTGTTTAATTCTTGGGTAGTTTTTTCAGAAGTGGCTTGTGTTAAAAAACACAAAAGAAAGAAGAAAAGCTGGGGAAGGGTAAGGACTAAGGAGAGAGAGAGAGAGAGAGAGAGAGAGAGAGAGAGAGAGTGGGAAGAATGACTGGGTGGGTAAGGGCGGTTGCCGACTCCCCTTCGATGCTTCCTTCCTCTGTTCCTCACCCCCATTTTTTTACAGTTTCCCGTAGACAGTTGTGCGGACATCTTTGTTTCGGGAATTCTTCCCCCCTTTTCTCCTCTTCTTCTGTCACAAAAAAGCTTAAGAGTTTTCACAACAGGGGTTAAGAGTGGAAGCAGGGATTCTTCTTCCTCTTCCTCCTCTCCCGTTTAAAGAAGTAACCAGTGCTGTATGTGTGACTCGTTCCGTCCGAAAATCTCACTCGAAGACACCACCCCCATTCCATTTTTTTATTTCCTCTCCTCTCTATTTATATATACCTCCCGCGCTTCTCTTCTTTCTCTTCCAGAGCCAACAGTGGGGAAGAGGGAAAGAAAGACGGGAGGAGCAACAATGGAGGTAACCGCCGCCGTGCTTTCTAGTCTCCTCCTCGTCTTCTTCTCCGGCTTAGCTCCGATTCACGGTCACGGAGGCCGTTACCTCGATCAAAGAATACGGAAGCTGGAGGCCTCAATTCTTGGCCAGAAAGCGGTCTCCCCTTCCCCGAGCTCGGCCCCTTGGGTAATCTTTCTTCCTCCATATATTACCCATTTTCCTTTTCTTTCAAAACTGCTAGAAATACAAGAGGTGAAACACAGTTTCCCTTCTCCGCAGCTACATTATTCCATGCTTAATTTCTTCTCTCTTCTCTCACCGATCACCTCCGTCTCTGTTTTTTTTCCACAACTTTTCGGTTCTTTTTTTTCTTCATCTTTCTTCGAAATTCTCTTGGGTTTCTTTTCCGTAAATTCTCTTTCTTTAACGTCGTCGTTTTATTGCAGGGTCAGAGAAGCGGGCGTGTGTACGGCGTAACATCTTACGGGGCGGATCCGACCGGCGAATCGGACAGCACGGACGCTATCCTGAGGGCCATATCCGACGCCTTCCAAGCTCGCGGCGGTCGCGATCTCATGCCGGGCATCCCCGATCTCGGCGGGTCCCAGGTCCACCTCGAAGGTGGGACCTACAAGATCAGCAGGCCCCTCCGTTTCCCTTCCTCCGGTGGCGGAAATTTCATGGTATTTGACTTTTTTTTTTTTTTTTTTTTTTTTTTTTTTTTTCTTTCTTCAAAATTTAAGTAATTGGTGGCGTAGGCCCACATGGTACGACCGGTTGGATCGTTCAATCCGAGCCGTTGAACGGTGACATCGAAAACCGATTCTTCTTATTGATTGCTCGTGCAGCCTTTCAATAAATAAGTTTCTACGACGTTTTCGTAGTTTGAGGCAGGGCTTCGATCCCCGTGAAATGGTCTCGGACACGTGTCGTCTCCAGGAATCGTTGGAGAAAAGGGCTTCCTTCGCCAAATCTTTGCTGTTGGTCTCTCCTCATCTCAACAAATTTGTCCTATCTCACGCCCTCACCAACTCAAACCTAAGAAACAATCACCCACTTTTTTTTTTTTTTTTTTTTTTTTTTTTTTTATTTAAATTAAATAATATTAATTAATTAAAATCATTAAATTAAAAACATTAAACTTTATTTTAACGTTCTTAATTTTTCTTATGTTCACTACTTTTAAATAAAAATATCTGGGTTTTTCTTCCTCTTTTTTATTTTTTTTTTTTTAATTTATTTATTTACTTGTTGAAAAAAAAAAAAAAAAAAAAAACAGATTCACGGAGGATCCATTCGAGCATCGGACGATTTTCCGGCGGACGGTTACCTGATCGAGCTACGGCCCTCTTCGTCGTCGTCGTCGTCGAAGGTGGAGAAGCAAAAGACCTCCGGCGAGTACTCCCTCGCGGAGGAGACGTTCTCGTCGTCGTACGAGTTCGTCACGTTGAAGGACCTGCTCCTGGACTCCAACCTCCGGGGCGGCGGCGTCGCAGTCGTCGACTCCCTCCGCACCACCATCGACAACTGCTACATCGCCCGCTTCGCCTCCGACGGCGTCATCGTCCGCGGCGGCCACGAGACCCTCGTCAGAAACTCCTACATCGGCCAGCACATCACCGCCGGCGGCGACCCGGGGGAGCGCAACTTCTCCGGCGTCGGCATCACCCTCGCAGGCAACGACAACATCGTTACCGACGTCGTCATCTTCTCCGCCGGGGTCGGCATCGCGGTCCTCGGCCAGGCCAACACCATCACCGGAGTCCACTGCTACAACAAGGCCACGGCCTGGGGCGGCATCGGGATCCACCTCCGCCTCCCCGGCCTCACCCAGACCCGGATCCTGAACTCCTACCTGGACTTCACCGGGATCGTGGCGGAGGATCCGGTCCAGCTCCTCGTCTCCGGCTGCTTCTTCCTCGGGGACGCCGCCGTGGTGCTGAGGTCGGTGAAGGGGTCCATGAGCGGGGTGAGCGTCGTCGACAACGTCTTCGCCGGGAGCGGCAACGGGGTGGAGATCGTGCGGCTCGACGAGTCGGCCGGCCGGTTCGGGGCGGTGGACCAGATCGTGGTGGACCGGAACAGCGTCAAGGGGATGCGGGTCCGGTCCACGGTCGGGAGGGGGACGGCGCGCGGGGACGGCAACGGGACCTCCCTCGTCGTCGACTTCTCCGACGTGCTCTTGTTCCCGGACATGATCAAGCACGCGCAGTACACGCTGTTGCCGGACGAGGGCGGCGCCTCCGCCTTCTTCGGACACGCGTTGAGGAACACCTCCGGGAACCGGGTCGTGGTCGAGACCGACTCTGCCGTCCCTGCCACGATTTACGTGTGGGTGGACCAGAACCCGGCGCTTTCTAATGTGTGACTCGTTGGTGACTCGGAGCGATATCCCGGGTTACTTTGACTAATTCTCTTTTGGGTTCGTTCATGAGTACTGTGACGAGAGTCGGTGACCCTCTTTTCATTTTTAATTTTCTAATTAAATTATAATTTTATTATTATTTTTATTATTTTTTTGGGTCAGTTCATTATGAGTGTCACTAACTGAGGTAATTGTATTGACTTCTCCGATGCATTGGTACCATTTTTTTGTTTTTTTTCAAAATAAAAATTGTATTGGTACCTTTTTTTTATTTTTTCAAAATAAAAATTATTTTATTTTATTTTAATAAAAAACTTAATTTTACTTCATGAAACCCTTTTCAGTAAAAATTAAAAGATAATCCTGATCAATTCTATAAACAAGAGAAAGAGGAAGAGAAATAGAAAGAGAAAGAAGAGGAAGAGAAAGAGGAAGAGGAAGAGGAAGAGAAAGAGGAAGAGGAAGAGAAAGAGAAAGAGAAAGAGAAAGAGAAAGAGAAAGAGAAAGGAAGGTGCTCCTCCTCTTTAGACTTCCTTCATTGTCAAAAGCTTGAAAGCCATTTTCATGGGAATAAAAGAATCCCCCAAGTTTTCAAAGGCTGAGGGGGTTAGACATACCAAGTGTCATGTGGCAAGCATGGCAAGCAGCATTGCAAGTGTAACCAACTTTTTGAGGGGTCTTTGAGTTTTAGGTTGAATGGTTGAAGAGCTTCTGCTATTTTAAAAAATCAAAGTGGGTGGCTTCCCCTGCTATTATACCTTCATATTTGTCAACAACTGCACCAAAAGTGTATTAGTCTTTGTCAAAAGATTTGAATTTTGGATAAAAGTAAAATTAACCCTTTTTGGGATTGCTTAAGGTTGTGGCAATGGAAAATCAAAGAAAAAAAAAAAAAAAAAAAACACCATAAATGTCACCCATCATGCTGCACCATTTTTTAGTGGTTAGAAAGTTCTCTCACAAAGCTCTGATTAAGGACAGTTAATATCAGGGGAAAATGGGAGATATGGAAACATGCATGGGCCAGGGATGAATTGGGGAAGACTTGATTCAATGGCAAACTCTATTAATAGAAATATGATATTAGTTAGAGTAGGTAAGTAGAAGAGGATGACCCAGACCCAGTCTTGGTGAAGTGAGCTCAGTATACATAACAACTATTTAACCATGCTCCATTATGATATTTGAGTAGGTAGAGGACTCATTCACTCATTTCTTGCGACATTTACTGTTTAGTTTGTATGAGTATGTCTTATAAATGATGTAACTGCTAAATGAGTAAACAAGTTAGTCAACTCGCAGAAAGCAGCAGTAACTTCGACAAAAATACACGGAGATCGAATAAGAGGAAAAAGAGGAGATCACACCCATACAATTTCTTAGTTCGCAACACAACTTGTAATTTTTTCAATATCTCAGTCAATTTAACCGGTAGTTGAACTCAATATAACCCGGTTCCACCAAACAATTTAACTCACATCTGGTTCCACCAAAACCGAACGGGTTCAATGACCATTTAACTCGTGACCAGATGCGAGTGACTGTACCTGGAAAATTAGAGCAGGTCCTGCTCATTCTTATTCAATTATGTTACATGATTTATAATCCAATAATGTGCATGAACGAAATTTTTATCATTTCATTGCATGAATCTATATAAAGATAATCTGCAAAATACAAACCTGTAGACAAGTAACACAACCTGCAAAGTTGCCATATTTTCTGCCAATGAAGCCATTTTTTGAGTCATTAAGACCTTACATGCACCATTCTCATGTGTGAATTTGCTCACATATGATTCCAAACTCTTACAATTATAAGTTAGCTAACCAATATTTATTTCAGAGTTTGCCTTCCTTGCAAACACTTCTTCAACCACAAGATGACTAGTTCTGATAAGGTTCAATAAGAAAGCATACGACTAGACAGAGATAAACATTACCCAAAATCCGGTATGTCAGGAAGGGGAAAATAAAACATAGAAGACAAGGTTAATCAAAAGCTTTCTTCTCTGACCATACCATGTAAGATATGCTGGGATAAAATTTAGTGGCTTTTATTCTCATGTACTGAAGCATTACAAATATGTGAACTTTAAATAGTTGTCACTCTCTATATATACAATGTAACTCAAATATATACCAACTGTAGGACTTAGCAAGTAAACTAAGCACTTTGAAGGAGCCCATACACAAACACTTTGCCCTGCCTCTGCACAGCCCCCTTTCCATCCCTGGGCAAACTGCATATGTTACAACAGTTCTACCGGTACATAAAAAATGAAGAGTAATGTATGATCATTGTTTCTTTTTGTAAAGGAGGCAACTGTAACTACAAGCAAGTAAGCAGTCCTTCTTGGCCAAGCTCATATCCTTCCTGGTCCAAGGTTTCCCTCACTGCACGGTAGAATTTTACCCAAGAAGATATGTACTCATCAGGTGAGTCCCATAAGAATGTCAAGTTCGGACTTGCTGGACAGGCAGTGACCAAATCCAACACTGAAGCTGCAGGTCTCAGTGGCTGAGGAAAATTAAATGCCAAATTATCAACTTTGTGCTCATAAATTTTGCCATTTCGATCTAGTTTATACCTCGATGTTCCCTGAAACTGCCCTCTTGCCTCCCACGGGACCCTTGGGACACCTCTTAGATTCCATCTGATGAGAATAACATTTTCTGATGGTTGCCAGACCCTATATACCTCAAGAGATATCTCCCTAAACAAAATTCGGCCATGAAAACGTAATGCCCAAAATATCAACTTGTAGTTCTCAATTCCATGAAAGGTGTTCAAAGGGTCAGAAAATGTTATATCATCTCTGCAGAAAGAAAAACAAAAGAATTTGATAATATTAAAATATATTTCAGAGGCTTGTTCGTACTTTGTGCAACAAAACCACACACAGTTCACATATTCAATTCCTTTCAAGACCAGGTTAACATAAATGAGCATCATTAAATATTGGAGGCTGCAAGGAAAACATGAAATTGTAAAAGAAACTGGGCCATAACAATCTCGGTGTAAAAAAATTTAAATGTGGGCACTACAGTACAATAGAATTATCTTATACTAGTGATTATCCAAAAGAAAATTGGGGCATAACAATCAACAGTAATTATGGAGAAAATAAAAGCGAACAAAAAGTAAATCAACATGAGATAAGGGGGGGTTCCAGTGTAAGGTTTTGTGTTCAACCCTCACTTGGTAACAAGAACTGGTAAAAGTGTAAGATCAACATTCAAGAAAACAACATTTAAATTGGAGATATGATTGCATTCGTTTAGGAAATTTATATTAAATTCATGGCAGATACAAAATATTCTGACCAGGATCTTAGAACTTGGACCTTTCTCATCACATTGTTATGCATCAGAAAGAGCTAATGCTGAAGCTCATCACATACAGAATTGCTGATTAGTATAAATTCTGCTGAAAACACTCCTGGGCTCTGACTTTCCCACCCAAACAGCTACTCACATTTGAAACTCAAAGAACCACAAACAACTCAACTTTTTCTGCTTTTGATAGAACTAATTTCTATAAAGCAACTGTGTTTCCATGAAACCCTAATAGTTAAATCATAGCAAGTAACTAGAAAAGTGTATAACACCCGAGGTTAAACTGCACAGTCACCTGATTAAATTGTTAAAACAATCTCTCTATTAAAAATAGATTACCTTTTCTTTTTGAAAGATTTTTACCTGATTTGAAACCATATATTCTTTACCATCAAATGCTAGTATAGGAGTACCAGAGTGAGCTTCTTAATTTGATCAATTAGGAATAACAAAGCTTTTATTTGAAGTTGTTATGTTTATCAGCAAGTCCCTAATAAGTATAAGCTTCACTCTATAAGCTTCCCTTATAACTCTTTAGTCTGAACTCTCCATATAGCTGATACCTTCAAAAGACGGATTAGTTGAACCACCCAGTGACCACTGGATTTAATGAGCATAAAAAACGTTTAAAGGACGAGGATAAACAAATACGTAGTAGATATGAAGCTTTTCTTTCTCACAGTACACTTCCTATGTGACTTGCAATCTTCCTTTCCTATAATTTAAAGTTAATCAATCAACCCGCTGAGGGTTTAGAGAGATCAAGAGATGCGGCGGGCAGTAAAGCAGGAAAATTTGACTCTGACGACGAAAAATTTACCTGTAAATGTCGTAATTGAGGTCCTTAGAGAACAAGCGCGGCAAGTCTTCTCTAAGCGTCCGCACGGCGGTTCCAAGATTAAGGTAAAAGTCATCCTTGCGCTTATCCTGGGAGCCAAGGCGGTCCTTATCCGGGTCACTCCGGACGGGCGGCGGCTCGAGTTTGGTTTGTTGAGAGGTAGAAAGAAAAGGGTCAGCTCCGGAAGCGGAGGAGGGCAGGGAGCCGCGGCGGATAAGGGACAGGGCGTGCCTGTCACCGCCAGCGGTTTGCAGAGGTAGAGAAGGAGAAAGGTGAGGCAGAAGAAAGGCCATTTGGAGTGGTTTCCCAGTTTCAGATTTTCATGGCCGAGCGGCAGAGAGAAAGAATCGAAGAGGGGATTTGAGACAAAATTTTGGGGGTGTTGAATCTAGAAAATTTTTGGGTGGTTTTGAAGGTGGCGACGAAGAGTCCCGGCCTCTTCGACGCATATTCTATGGACCTGCTCTTTTGGCTCCGTGGCCGGGTGTCGAGTCGAGTCGAGTCGCCACTCGGTGAGTTAGAGGCAGTATTTTAACTTAAGACTTTAAGAGGAATACGAGTTTGTGTATCTCCAATTAAGGGTGTCAATTTTACCCGATTATCCAATTACCCGAATGGTAATTAGATGGATAAAGAATAAAATTATCTATTTTGATTACCCGATTACTCGATTAAAAAATTACTTAATTACCCGCTTCTTAATTGAAACAGATATGGATAATCGGTATTCTTTACCTGATTACCCGATTACCTAATTACCTGGATGGCAATTTAGTAATTTTTTAAAATTTTATACCCTTATTTTTATCATACATACCCTAATATGTGTATTGTACATTTATTTGAGTTATTTTTATGGGGGTTTAGTCGTCAGAAAAAGTAGAGTTAGAGAATATAAATTCATGGAAAACAGAAATTTCTCAAGTTAGTTGCAATAAATTCTCGATAACTTTCAATTCTCCTGAGAAATAGGAGAGAAATCAGAGTTTTAGGGACAGTTTAAATTTAGAAGCCTTTTCAGAATTCGATTTCTCACCTCGATCAAGACATAGAATTTTTAACTCCCTCCAATTCTCTGCCAGTACAACCTTCTAAAATCAAGGCAGCACACACCAAAATCAAAAAGATCTTCTTGCAAATTTGAAATAAATTTCTTGTCTTTTTATTCTTTTTAAAAAATCAGTGACCTACTTATTTTCAAACTTGTCAAAAACTTATTTATTTATATTTTTATTTCTTCAAATAAAAAATTAAAATAGTTTTAAATGTTTATATAATTACCTCTTTTTATGTTTTGAATTCACTTTCAATAAAATCACAATTAAAAAAATTATTTTATTTTAAAATATATAAAAACTTATATAATCTTTGCATGAGAAAAAATAATATAAAAATTATAGATCCTTTCTTTAGGACTTAATTTTTCTATTACCATTTAAAATATAAAATACTTATAAAAAGAAATTATAATAAAATTAATTTAATATATTTTATAATATTTTAATTAAAGTGATATATACTAAATTAAATCTTTCAAAAAAAAAAAAAATATGTTTATAGGTAATAAATGGCTAAATATTTAATAAATTTGGTTAATGAGTAAACTAATTAAATAGTAGGATCATTGTATAAAAACATAAAATTATGTTTATTAAATAAATATTTATCATCTAACGACCTGTATAAAAATTATTCATATTGAGAAAAGATAAATTCTTTGTATTTATATAAAAAAATAATAATTTTTTAATTTTTCTCTTATTGGAACAATTCAACAATAACTTGAAATAAGATAATTATTTATCAATCAGTGGAATTTAGTTATTACTTTCTCCATATAGCAAAGTCTCTCAAATTCTCGTTGTTTTAAACTAACGGTAGACTTGAAACTCTCAGTGTCAACCATTAACAAGAGAAAGTTTTCCCTAGAAGTTCACTTTCAGGGAAATCATTGTCAATGACTTCAAATTCTCTATAAACATTGAATTCCCTATGCACTAAACCCCCTTTAGATAAATTTAAGAATTTGGATGTAATTTTTATATAATTTTATTTTTTTGTATTATTTAAATATTTATAATGATTAAATAATTAATTTTATTAAAATATTATTATCTATTTATTTACCCGATTTATCGGGTAAGAAATTCGGGTAACGGAATAACTAAGTTTTATTTGGGCGAAACGGGTGACTGAATACAAAGGGATTTTGATATGCAAGCCACAATTGTCAAGTGCAATCACAAAAATAAGAACAATTTACAAAAATTAAATTCGATTGAGTGTGGAGGCTCCATTGGATAATGACAAGAGCTCCATCCAGGATTAATTAATGTAGGCATGTAGCACTCATCTTGTACGTACTAAGAAGCCGTCTTCTATGCAATATATAAACATTAATTAAAAGTATATATATATATATATATATAGTCAGATGAACATATTCTTTTCACCCTGCATGGAGTTTTGATCCACCACCATCGAAACCACCGCGTCCACTTTCTTCCTGCTCTCTACAGTGACGATGTTGTTGCTCACGCCGGTCACTGCATGCCCGGGAAATCGTTTCTGGGGAGCTCTCAAGTACAAAGAATACTGCACATTGTTGATCCGGCCGGGGAACACCAATTCCGACGTGAAATCGGCCACCCATTTCGTTCCCAATCCCGCCACAGATTTCCTGGCCACCGTCGATTTGAGTTTCATTCCGCCCACATTGTTCCGATCAATCACGACCTGGTCTATGTTCCTGAAAGGTCCGTTCGATTCGTCGAGCTGGATGACCGGAACCCCAGTTCCATCTCCGGTGAACATGTTGTCGACGATGTTCAGTCCGGAGATCTGGCCTTTGACGGACCTCAGGAGGATGTAGGCGTTACCTAAGAAAAACGCATTGGTGACATGAATCTGAACCGGGTCTTCCATCACGATCCCGGTCCAGTCCATGTAACAGTTGGAGATCCTCGTCTGACCCAACCCGGCCAGCTTGACTAGTACTCCTACGCCACCAAAGAAGGTGGCCTTGTTGTAGCAATGGACCCCGGTGAGTACATTGGCTGGTCCCCGGAGGATCACTCCGGTGGCGGCGGAGAAGACGGCCACGTCCGTGATGACATTGTCGTTGCTTGCAAGGTCGATGGCAACGCCTGAGAAGTTACGCTCGTGGGTGTCGCCGCCGGCAGTGATGTGCTGCCCCAAGAAGGTGTTGCTAACGAATGTCTCATGCCCCTTCTCGACCAGGATCCCCGTCGTCCCGAAGTGGATGAAGAAGCAGTTATCGATCCGGACACGAACGGCGTCGATGACGAAGAGGCCGCCGCCCCGGTAGCCGGAGTCGAAGAGGACGTCTTCAAAAGTCACGTCCTCGTAGTGGTACGCGGGCGAAGATGTAACACCGGATGCATCAACATGTTTAGACGTGGGCGCATACAGCTCAATTAGAAACCTATCAGTAGGGAAATCTTCTGATGCTCGCAGTGTTCCCCCACGTACCTGATCATATATATATTATCATATCCAAAGTTTGTGAATCACATGTGGACTTTTATATATTCTCTAAGGAAAATTAAGCTAGAGTAGTAATGATCAATTAATTAATACCAAAATGTTTCCTGCATTGGGAGGGAAAGAAATGGGATTGCTGATCTTGTAGTTTCCACCCTGTAAATCGATGACAACGCCACCAAGATCAGTTATCCCTTGCAACAAATTGACCTGGCTGCTGCCACCAGTACTACCGTATGCGTCATTTAAAGCGTTTATGATAGCATCGCTGCTATCCATTTCACCACTCGGGTCCGCTCCATAACCCACAGGATAGAAAATTCTTCCATTCTGTCATATATATGGGTAAATATATACATATATCAAAAACATGCAATTAATTAACATATATATATGAAGAAGGGAGCTGATACATTAATGGATCTAGAATGGTAGTGATAATTGGTAATTATAATATTATAATGCAAATTAAAGAAAGTTCTTGCACCTTCTTAGCCCAGCTTAGGTCTCGTTCTGCTGTCCTCTGTTCAAACGACGTAAGATGCTCCTTCACAGATCGACGAGTACTAGTACTGGCTGTAGATGCTGCAACATTGGATGTTGTTGCTAGCAGGATTGCGAGAAGAAAGCAACACACAACTTTCATATTGATTCCCATGCATCAATGTCAACGTGGAAGAAAGAGAAAGAATAATAATGAATGTGGTTCGATGGGGCGGGATCATGCATGAGCAACTGGAGCTGGTATTTAAATGAGGAGCTAGATAATTAACAGCTTTTCTAGGATATGTGGGTTTTTTTTTTGTTAGGTTGAAGATAATATTAGAGAAATATGGAAAAAATTAGGTGCAGGGATTAGATTAAAACTACTTTCCTGGATAACTAATTAATAAACAAAACCCACATTAATTTTGTACGTGTTCCTTAAGTTTTTCTACTACTGCTCATATATATATATAATATATATAACTTAACTACATATTAAAAACTGAAAATCATATTGTACCACACCACCACACAAACTAGAGTGGTTATATAACTTATCTTAATTGAGATGATTCCTCCAGTTAATTAATTAATTAACAGATAGAATAGATACTTAATTAGGCATGCAGATATAGGCCAGTTTTGTCGATGCATGCATGATCTGACCCAACCGCTTCATGTTAGGTCTGGTTGTATGGACATATAATAATGCATGCATGCAGTATGAATCCAGCTCCATTAATGTTTGGATATAATTAATCCCAACTTGCCATGCATTTAACTATATATATATGACACACATGGATATTAGTAAAACGCATGCATGTTAATTTCAGGTAAATATATTAAAACCAGTGCTTTTATATATGTGCAGAAAATTCAGAGCGTGCTAGCTAGAGGGGAGAAGATAAGATTCAATTTTCTCATACATATATGGTGTGTCTGAAAAGGGTTCAGAACTTCAACAGTACTACTGGTTATTATATATCATCACAATTGAAGAACTTATTCCAATTCTAAAAAGGCTTCTCATGCGCTACTCGCAGTACATACACCCGATCAATTATACATGAAAAAGCTAGTACTCCATATATATCAATCTGCCCTGGTTGTTAATTTGCTGCAGCCACTGTTAATTAACTTTGGATAAGTAAATACCCATTCAAACAAATTCAATTTTCTAGGATCATGTTTAATTCCATCAACCAAACATTTCCATTTTCTTTCTTTCTATCAGATCTTATCCTCACAAAAATCTCAACTGATTGTTCAAATATTAATCCCCTGAAAACCTGGCCTAGCTTCCTACCTCAATATTCAAATATAATAGCTCCAAATTAACTCCATTTCATCATTAATTATTATCCAGAAGAAGTTTGCAGCTGCGGGATCTCTTCATTAGCTAGCTAGCTGCCATACTGCAGGTCGAGATGGCAAAGTTTCTCTCTTGTTTTGTGCTAGCAGTACTGATCTTGCTAGCAACATGCAGCAATGTTGCAGTCTCCACCGCCTCTCCTCGTCGATCTGTGAAGGAGCACCGTAGGCTCTTTGAAGAGAGGTCTGCAGGAAGAGACATCAGCTGGGTCATGAAGGTATATATAATATTATTGTTGTACTTCTCCATTAATTAATATATGGATCGGTAGCTAGTTTTATTGATCTTCTTCTTTCTTCTTTAATTTGTATCTATCTAGAATGGAAAGATTTTCTACCCTGTGGGATACGGTGCAGACCCAAGTGGCAAATTAGACAGCAGCGACGCCATTATCAGTGCTCTAAACGATGCGTACAAGGCTACAAGTAATATCACCATGTTGAATGGGATCAGCGATCTGGGTGGCGTCGTCATCGATCTACAAGGAGGACAATATAAGCTCACCAAACCCATCAGGTTCCCTCCCAATGCAGGAAACATCGTGGTACGTACGTATACATATATATTAATTTATGAAATTGAACCTCTAAATACAAGAAAAATCTCCCATCGACCAAGAACTTAACATGTATATTAATTTTCAGGTTCGCGGGGGAACTCTGCGAGCATCACCAGATTTCCCTACTGATCGGTTTCTTATTGAGCTGTATGCGCCCACTTCTAAACACGTTAATGCTTCGGGTGTTACGTCTTCTCCGGCCTACCACTACGAGGACGTGACCTTCGAAGACGTCCTCTTCGACGCCGGCTACCGCGGCGGCGGACTCTTCGTCATCGACGCCGTCCGTGTCCGCATAGACAACTGCTTCTTCATCCACTTCGGGACGACGGGAATCCTAGTGGAGAAGGGTCACGAGACCTTCATTAGTAACACCTTCTTGGGGCAGCACATCACCGCCGGCGGCGACCCACACGAGCGCAACTTCTCCGGCGTCGCCGTCGACCTCGCCAGCAACGACAACGTCATCACGGACGTTGCCATCTTCTCCGCCGCCACCGGAGTGATCCTCCGGGGGCAGGCCAATGTACTCACGGGGGTCCATTGCTACAACAAGGCGACCTTCTTTGGTGGCGTAGGAGTACTAGTCAAGCTGGCCGGGTTGGGTCAAACGAGAATCTCCAACAGTTACATGGACTGGACCGGGATCGTGATGGAAGACCCGGTTCAGGTTCATGTCACAAACGCGTTTTTCTTAGGTAACGCCTACATCCTCCTGAGGTCCGTCAAAGGCCAGATCTCCGGACTGAACATCGTCGACAACATGTTCACCGGAGATGGAACTGGGGTTCCGGTCATCCAGCTCGACGAATCGAACGGACCTTTCAGGAACATCGACCAGGTCGTGATTGATCGGAACAATGTGGGCGGAATGAAACTCAAATCGACGGTGGCCAGGAAATCGGTGGCGGGGTTGGGATCGAAATGGGTGGTCGATTTCTCGCCGGAATTGGTGTTCCCCTGCCGGATCAACAATGTACAGTACTCTTTGTACGTGAGAGGTCCCCATGGACGACGATTTCCGGTGCATGCAGTGACCGGCGTGAGCAACAACTCGGTGACGGTAGAGAGCAGGAAGATAGTGGACGGGGTGGTTTCGATGGTGGTGGATCAAAACCTGATGTTGGGGGAGACTTTGTTGATGTAATTGGGTGTCTAAAGAAATTAGCGCTTCAGTTAGAATTTGCAGCTGCTTAGTTTCTTCTTCATGCATCAATCTATTACTGATTGAGATTTCTCCAATTTTAATTCTGGAGAGCTTATTTTAATATGATTTAGTTCTTGATTTTAATGTCTTGTCAAAAACATCTCAAAACTAGTAGTTAAGCCGTCAGTACAGGATCAATTTTGGGGTCTCCATATAAGATTGTGCATATATAAGAATGAAACATGTACTCTGTAAAATATAAAGAGATACCATATTCTTTTCCTTTTATATACGACATAAAATGTTACTTTTCAACGACGATTTCTTCGTCTTTAGTAAGCCAAGCCTGTGCAGCTACAAGATCAGGGAGGACGGTGGCTCCGGATTTACGCCAATTTGCAGCATCTGGAGTCTTGAATCTGTCTAACAGCAGGGCATGCATGCCCACTTGCCTAGCAGGAATGTAGTCTTTGCGGATGCTGTCTCCTATGTGAAGGGCTTCTTCTGGTGCTATATTCCCTGCCTTTTCCAGTGCAATCTCATAGATTCTGGGGTTTGGTTTTTCTACGCCCTCGATACCGGAGAACACCCCAAAGTCCCATTCAGAACCCTGCATTACCAAAAACAAAGTCTTTAGGAGCGAACGCTCGTGATCAATCCTAATCGGACACATAAATTCCCTCTGTGAAAAATTTGACTGTGCAGATGGTTAGCATTCTTCAAAGTGATATGTCTATGAAGGCCCAGAACTGATTGCCAGAGAATGTTGAACACTTTCATAACACAGACAGATTTATAGAAGCAAACTAACCACCCAATGGTTCACCTGATTCAGTCCCAAAGCAGGAAGGATGACATCCTGATAGCGGTATTCTGAATTGCTCACAATCCCAACTTTGAGCCCTTCTGCACGCACCCATCTCAAGAATGGCTTTGAATCTGGGAAAATAGTATATGGGGCTGAAGAACCGAAAGTTGAGAAAATACGTCTGAATACCTTCTCAAAAGTTTCTTCATCATAATCGTAGCCAGCCTGCAGCCAAATGTAAGAAGCGAATGATGAATAAACGATAAGCTTGATGTTTAACATGATATTGCTTCTTCAAAAAGTTTACCTCAACAGGCTAAAAAAGGCATGGAAAACAATAAGGTCAATCTGGACCAAATTAACTTCCTCAAGATCTTGCATTTTATTGAAAACCAGAAAAAGAAAAAAGAATTTTTCAATGTGCTCAGCAATCATGGTCATTATTACCTGAATGAAAGAGTCTTTCACGCACATTTTCCACCACTTGATGTTGGGCATTTTCTCAGCATGACCAAAACAAGGATATTTCTTAGCCATTTCTGTGTATGCACTTTTGAAGCCTTCATGCATTCGGTTGTAGTCTGGACATGGCAATCCCACCGCCTTAGCTGCCATGCAATAGTAGTCTCCAAGCTCTCCTTTGTATGCTATGAGGGTGCCCGTGACATCAACAGTGATACACCGTAACTTTGACAGAAGTGACATTTGTGGTGGAACAATTGCGTTGCTGTTTTTCAGCAATCCAGCAGTTCAGCAATGTTCAAATATCGGTGTATGCAATCCTTAGGAGAAGTTCCAAAACAGGCTTACAATCTTCACCTGATCATAGCCCTTCATTAGATAAGATCATGAGGTGTAATCAGCCTGACAGATGATATGCTACCTAAATCATCATTACCTACAGATCAAAATTTTAAATTAGAACTCCATTTCAGAAACAAAGTCAACATGCATTCATATTATTTTCAAGTTTATGCGGCAAAATTCACAATCTAACTCAGAGGAAATTTTCTGGTTTTAGGCCCAATTAACAATTGAAGTAAACTTAGGTCAAATGAAAAAAGGAGGAAAGTAAGAATGTCGAAGCAATTTACCAAATGTACTTCCTATTCCTAAACTTTAAAGAGTCAATCCTCTTGAGAATGATTCTTACCAGCAACAGAGTTGTGCCTGTTTGGTGATTCATGTAATTAAAGTAATAGATCACTGCCTCAAAATACATACAGCCAGAGGGTCCTACAGTTGCTTTGTAAAAGTAAAAGAATAAATGGATTAAATGTCTCAGATCTGAAAGATTTTAAAATTTGATAAAATATTTCACATCTGAAAGGTTTAAATTCTAGCATCTGCATCTGCAGCAGGATCACAAGTCTTAAAGTATCAAGGAAAATAGAGTTGCTATGCGCAGTAGTAAATGAGATACTTCCACATGAAAGACAGCAGATAGGTAACCAGAAAGATACACTAATGGAGTACTCCACGCAGGCAGCCTTGTTCTACAAATATAGTTTGTAACTCTTGGAACAGAGTAAAGAGAAACTATACTTGTGCATGTTCTGCGGCAAAGGTATGTGTACAGGAATTTCAATCAGATTTCCAGCTGAGTATTTATAAAAGATATACCTGTGGATGACCTCATTTTGGGCAGAAGTACAAAGATCCTTATCTACCACAGTTTCTACTGACATTCTTAAATGATGGCCATTGACTCAAGTGCCGATCATAGTTAACTTTAGGCTTGTGGTAAACTTATAACACGGATTTTGAAACAGAAGAAATGTACCAAAAACCCTTTCAGTTAATGAACTTCCACCTCTACATGAATTAAACAACACCACTTTCTCATTAAACGAGTCCAGTTAGGTTTCGGCAATCAAAAATCGAAACAGAAGGCAAAATCCATTCTGAATGTTATATCGAAACCCAAAAATCACCATAAAAAAAATTTCATTGCGCAAGAAGCAACACTGAAACTTCAGCATAACATGCTCAAACAACAATGACAGTCTCCAGGCGCCTACAGAAAGAACCACAGTCATTTCAACGAACACTCCCCTATCCGGAAAAATCCACCACAAAAATAAAATAAAAGTCATGCTGGCGGTACACAGAGTAAAAGCCTATAATTCATCAAATTAAAAGACACCCCCTTAAGCTTTTCAGCTACTAACCTCAATTTCGGGGTCGATAAATTGCAAAAATGAGCAGAATTAACAGAAAACAAAACAGAGAAAATACCAAATAACAGTAGCAAGAAAAGGATTCAAATGACATACCCAGAAACCAAAATCGCAACGAACTATGAAGCTGCCGATCTCTCCACTCACCGTAATGCAGCGAGAAAAACAAGAGCGGTAACTGGGTAAGCCGGGGGAGCTGCCTTGGTTACTGAGAGCACCTCTTTCGAACATTTAAAAAAAAAACTCTTCTTTTTGTCCTAAAACCGTGGATGGTCGCAGCGGTATTAAGAAAACGAGGTGTGGCCGTGGCGGAATACCAATTCACTCGACTCGCGGTTTACTGTAACTAAAAATATTAAGATTCAGATTCCCACGGTACCCTCGAGCTCCGGTGCTGCCAAATTAGATGTGACACGTAACTGAGTTAAAAATACTTGTCTAGGTCACTTAAAATACTAAAATGGAGTCTAAAATTCTATTCTAAAATACTAATGTCAGCCTAAAATGAAAAAGTCCGGCTTCCTTAAAAAAAAATTTGACGAGTACAATCTCCTTTCCGCGAGGCCGTATTTGAATATCAAGAATGCGAGTACAATCTCCTAATCTTTCTCTGATTCGATCTCCATATAATTTGATAAAGTTTCGGTTTCAAGCGACTTGACATCGAAATTTGAGTTTCGGTAACGAGTGTGTATGAACGATGATGGCTTTGTTGGTCGGATAGAAGTATTTGTGTTTTGCGTATATCAACTTGTTGGCGTTGCTGATGAACGTATAGAACTGTTAAATCTCGACGAATTGCTAGTTGTTTTAACTTCTTCAGCTCGAAAGAGTCTATGTGCGTGAGAATTTCTCGACGAATAATTTTTGAACCCCTTCGATTGTTGGAGTTTTTTTCCTTCGAATGGAAATCACGATTCCCTTTCTACTGCGGTTGTTAAGATGGGAGGAACAACGGGGGAGCTCCTCTGTTAGATCCCTTGAATGAGGATCACGAGCGTCTTTTCTCAGGCTTTACCGTTGGTGACCAGGCTTGGTCGGTCGTTTAACTGCTAAAGTTGTGGCATTGTGATTGACTGCTGACTGGTGCTGACGCAACGACGTGAATGGGTCGGGCTTGGGCTCGTCGTATTTGGGCTGGTCACATTATGGTGTATACAAATATTAATGGTTTATTTAATATTTTTACAAGAAAAGGACAAAAATAACGCAAATTATGGCGAATCCGGTTGAGTTATTGATTTAGGTTTTTAAAATACTAAAATTCAAGTACTAAATTCTAAATTAAATTATCTAGCCCCATTATATAATATTTGAGTCTAAAATACTAAAATCGTGTGTATTTATCGGGGTCTGCAGCATAATAGAAAAACTCTAATTTTTTCCTTTTTGAATATATAATTCCTAACGGCTGTAACGCTTGCTTCAGCTCAGATCAGTATCAAGAGACAGAAAAGGCGGGTTACGGGAAACTGTACTCCTCCGATTCCCCGGAGTTTTGAACTCTGAAGTGAAGGATAACGCCTAGTGACGTGTATGGTGTATGTGACTGACTTCAGTTACCAACCGTAAAGTCCATTTACTCCCTGACAATTGATGAATGACTCCCACCTCCCAAGTCTCATCCCCAATTTGGGTAATTATTTAACATATTCTTGCTAGTTGCCTAGTTGGTATTTGGTACCCCTGATAAAATTAAATTAATTTTAATAAATTAAACCCGAAACATATGATATATTTATAATTCTATTAATGTTATTTTAATATTAATATTTCTATTGATTTAGATTGTTAAACATAAACTAGTGTGTTAGACAGTTTCCTTCATTTATGGGCCTTTTAAGGCTACAACTCTCTTCCTCATAAAAAAAAAAAAAAAAAAAATATATATATATATATATATATATATATATATATATATTAATATATATGGGCCCCCACAAATGTGACACGACCACCAGTTCTAATACCTTGTGAAAGTTGGGCCTAAAGTCTGGGTAACTAAGTTATACTATATATGCTATTAAATTACACGATAAGAGTGAAAATAGTGAATCATGTATGTGATATGATATAATGTAAAATAATCATGTAAACTACATAGACATATCCAATGATTCTATACAAATTTCCATTAATTAAATTTAATTACTTCAGTAATTAATCGACTTAAAGGTTTACCAAACAAAGTGATTCTATATTTTCATTAATTAATAGATTAGTCAAATTAAGGAGGTAATTGAGCAGCTCAAAATATGTGTAGTCACACTCACTTAAAGGGGGTCCCGCCTGATGAAACTTACGTATACCTTTTACAAGGAATAAGTTTCTATAGGGAATAATTCCAGAAAGCACAAATGTGCTTGAAATCCAAGCTAACACCAAACTCACACATTACTCCCGGCCACACACTCGCATTCTCACTTTAAATTAAGTTCAACGCATGCAGCCAACCCCTCTCTCTCTCTCTCTCTAGATCTCTCTCTCTGTCATTTTGCTCTCTCTCTCTCTCTCTCTCTCTCTCTCTCTCTCTCTCTATATATATATATATATATATATATATATATATATATATATATACCCACATGAAACACTACATTATCTTGTCACATCTTCTTTGAAATTGCTATATATATCTAGATATGCCATGCATGCGTCCTGTACGTTTGATGTTCCCCGGGCGGCTCCTTACCTCTTCTTGATTAATATTCCATGCAAGCATATATAATCAGGTATATATATATATATATATATATATGTAGATGGATCCCTCAAAAATATCTATCCAGATCCGTATATATATATGGTAGGTTATTGGAGCTAGCTACTTCCATATCCAAGATTAATTGTACTTCCAAAATCAGCTTGAGATTCGAGTCGATCATCTGATTCGAACGATTATAAGCAAGGTATGTATATCACACGTACCAACATATATATATATTGTACGTCTTTCGTCATGTGAAAGGTCCTCCGGAAGGACTCCTCATACGTATGTATATCTCTAGTACAAATTCCATCTAACTCTTAATATTGCATGGGACGCTAGCTCCATATATATAATCTCTTTGTACAAGGGAATTAAAGCGTACTAATAATTACCTCTTCAAATTTGTGACGACTTACTCTTAATTAACTCGTCCCAGTCTTACATGAGGTATTTATGTTCATGAAACCCTAGTTGAGAAGGAAAAACACCTCATTTTATTGTGACATGTATTTAGATAGTTCATTTATATGTTTGATTATCCGTTGCGTTTGATTACCTTATAATTAACATTTAAATCCAACCAGTAGATATAGTGTTAATTCTTTTGCATGCATCTCATTAAGGTCCAACTTTACCAAAGGCATCTGATTCTGAAGAAGAAGAATCTTGAATGGAAATTTGTCACAGTGTGGTTAATCAGGTAATGATACTATATAAGCAACTTTTTTCATGGAACAACTTCAAAGCTAAGGAACGAGTACTACTGGAAATATATAGTTTTTTTTCTTGTCGAAAGCGCGATACTGGAAATATATATATAGTTAGTAAAACATCACGAACCTCATGAGCTTTACTGTAATTAATTTCTTCATGCAGCTGATATTGAATTGATCTTGCTTCTGATCTATCTTATTGCTTCTTGATATGATCGGCATTAATTAATTACAATCAAGATATATATATATATATATATATATATATATAACACTCTTGTTCATACGTACCCTTGATCTAATCAAGTAGTTTTATGTCAAATATATATAATGGCCTTAATTTGATGCAAATTATAAAGAATAAAAAAATTACTCCTTTAAAGTTAACCAGCTTTATGATCATGATTATGTTGAATTGATCATGCAACTGATCCTTCGGCTAAACCAATCACTCCCCACTCCAGCGACAATTATCAATATATGGATGAAGAAAAGCTAGAGTTGAGAATCAGCTTTAAGAAAGATATTTGAATAATGGAGAGATAGAATTTATAAATAGAACGTGTATATATATTATTAGGAATCTCATTTCACTAAAAAAATAATTGCAGATCGTAACAGGAAGCTGCATGCATGCTTCTCCCTTTTATATTAGATATTAGATCGAGTACCACTTGGACCCCATGCATATATATGAACTACAAATCAATGATTCTGACTGGTTGGATTTCTTTTATTTTAATTAAAAGAAAAAAAACCTTTTCAGGGTTTTAATTTCCTGTATATAAATGTGTTTGTTGGGTCCACGGAGGCTTGTAATAGAAGCTCCTGTAAAATTAATAAACCTGCAGGCATGCAGAGGTGTTGAGTTTCATGACAATTAGAAGAGGAGAATCTACCTTTGATTGTCAAAGACGAAAGCATCTATTCCCTTGAGGAATTGGGTAATTTATGCTTCCAATTTCTCCTTTGATCATCTTTAGTTAGCTTTCTAGAGAGAGAGAGAGAGAGAGAGAGAGAGAGAGAGAGAGAGAGAGAGAGAGAGAGAGAGAGAGAGAGAGAGAGATAGAGAGAGAGATAGATAGATAGAGAGAGAGAGATAGATAGATAGATAGAGAGAGAGAGAGAGAGAGAGAGAGAGAGAGAGAGAGAGAGAGAGAGAGAGAGAGAGAGAGAGAGAGAGAGAGAGAGAGAGAGATAGAGAGAGAGATAGAGAGATAGATAGATAGAGAGAGAGAGAGAGGGAGGGAGAGATTTTGCTTTAAATTGTTCCTAGTGATCTTGAATGCCATGCACCTTTTTATGTTTTTTGTTGTGATGGGAGAGGGGACCCTGACAATGAGGAGATAAATGGGTTTGACTTAAATTTTTGAAAAAAAAAAAAAATTGTTTGGATTTTGAGATTGGATTGTTTTGATGACATATGCAGTGAGGCAGAGACAATCTTCTACCCTACAAAAGCCAATGTCCAGCTTCAGCAAACTTTAAGTGAAGAAAGGTAACCATATATACCTGTCATCGTCCGCCCCCACAAATATTTAACATGCCCTGGCCGGCCCCTTTATCGAAAGAAGAAGCTACCTTATATCATGTATATATATATGATCTAATATCCCTAACTAATATTCATTTGTACTTAAAAAAAATGATCATATCATGAGAATTTATATAGAAATTAAGCCCCTGATCATTGCCCATGTCGATCGGTCGGAATTCGGTTTTATTGTTAATTTCATGTATTCATGTGTAGTAGTACCTTTGAGAAAAGATATATACAGAACTGTTTTTCACCAAAAATTAGAAAAAGATTAATTAAGGCCAATTAAAGGAAATTAGGGTTGTATTATTTACTATATAACTATAGTCAGTTCCATGCATGTTTGAGACAGTTTCATGATAATCGTTGGACATTATTTAATTAATGTTACTCATAAAATCATATTCAGATCATGAAGTGCTGCATATATATATATGCATGCATGCATGAAAATTAGTGAAAAAGGTGTAATATATGTAAAATAGTTTGATTAGCATATATAGATATATATAGATAGGAGATGCAGGGCCTATATATAATGTCCTGCTCTTAGTCATGCATTGGCCCCAGGCATTATGGGGAACTTTTTGTGCTAGAGACATAAAGCATTTTCTTGTGTCTTGTGCCCTACATCCAAAATACAAATAGCTGGGATCATCATTACAAAGCAACTCTAATGGGACCATGCATGAAACCAAAAAGAAGGATCGGTACCCTTAATTCTCATATCACTAAAAATACTGTTTGCAAATTATCTGAAATTAATTCAACCATATTTAATTACATTCCAATTATAAACCCTAATTCTTTTTTTTTTAATATATAAAAGGAAAACCCTAGTTCAAACCCTAATTCTTGTTTGATCATCAGCTTAATTAGATAATTATCATCCTAATTAAGCTGCTTGTTTTTGGGTTCTAACTTGTGCCCACGTTTAACTTAATTAGATGTGGTAATGTTGATTGGGATAGATTAATTGATTAAACAATGAGGTAATTAGGGTCCCCTTGTTGGTAGCTAGCCTGCAGCTTGGATGAATTTAACCAGTGTCGACCCTGTCCTTGTCCCGGCCGTGAGCTGAAATTCCCTTGGATTTGTACATGATTCATTGTCACCCAACAGTGATAACGTACGGACACATCAAGCATGATTGATTGGATCATTTCCCCATTTCAAAACAAGGAAAAGTTCCTCGTTCGTTTGCAGAAGAATAATACGAAATGGAAAGACGACGTCCTACTAATTCTTCGAAAGAAAGAAGAGCTAGCTAGAGAGGAAAAATATATATATATATATATATATATATATATATATATATATATATATATATATATATAATAAAAGAGTAAAAGAGAAAGAGAAAGGATAGTTTGTGCACCAAGAATAACATAACAGAGACATTTATGCTCTCTCTTTCTCTCTCTCTCTCTCTTCTCTCTCTTACATGTACACAGACACAGACACCGATCTAGAGAGGGTCTCATATATGATGATCAGTATCTTTTTGCAAATTAAAGGAGCTGGGTCTGCTGTGAGTTGCAGTCGGTGGCTTTTTTTTTTTATAGGTCATGAGGGGATGGATGACCGCCCATTGGAATGAATGGCTTTGTAGTAGAGAGAGAAACTAAAGCAATTGAGAGAAAGAAAGAAAGAAAGAAAGAGAGAGAGAAAGAGAGGGCAGAAGCGCCCTCTCTCCTCCTTCAAAAACGCACCCTATTCCTTGCTGCCTATATGCGTCGCTTTTGTTCTTGTTCTTGAATCTCTTCCAATTCTCTTCAGCCGGTTTGGGAGGTGGAGAGAGAATGTTCCATCCCAAGAAGCCTCCTATGAATTCACATGTCGACAGTCGACCCATGAGTGTTCAGGCTGCTGACTCCGGCCTCGTCCTCACCACCGACCCCAAGCCTCGCCTTCGCTGGACCGTCGAGCTCCATGAACGATTCGTCGATGCAGTCACCCAGCTCGGAGGACCCGACAGTACTTACGACTACTTCTTTCTCTCTCTTTTTTTTTTTTTCCATTAATATTTCTTCTTATGGTTGCATTTAATTACTTTCTTTTATGTTTGAATTTTTTTGCAGAGGCAACGCCGAAGACAATCATGAGAGTTATGGGTGTCAAGGGTCTGACGCTGTATCACCTTAAGAGCCACCTTCAAGTATGAGCTTATATATATATATGGAGTACTCTTTTCTACTTTTTTTTTTTTTCATTTCCTAATCATATATATATATATATACACAAAAACTCTCTATAAGTTTCTTGTACATATGGGTTTGGATTAAGATGATCTACTTCTGTGCTTATTGCTGCTGATTGTTTTTTGATGATTTGTTTGTAGAAATTTAGGCTTGGGAAGCAACCGCACAAGGAGTTCAATGATCACTCGATCAAAGATGGTGAGGAGGGGTGACTGATCAAGATATAGATATATATACATATTATATAACTCTAATTAAGAGCTTTTATGTTAATTTGTTTTTCTTGACAAGAACATTAATGAAGCTCCTTCTGCAACTTAATTCCATGACAGCTTCGGCTTTGGATCTTCAAAGAAACGCTGCTTCTTCCTCTGGTATTATGGGTCGGAACATGATTGAGTAAGCAATTAATATATATATCTACTCTCTCATCTCCTTTTCTTTCTCTGAATCATAGTGTGTTATATATGGGCTTAATATATAATTGGGTACTAATTTTGTTTTTCCTGTTGTGCATGGTTGTTCAGTAGGAACGCTCACCTCACAGAAGCACTAAGGATGCAGATGGAAGTCCAGAGAAGACTACATGAACAACTCGAGGTAATTAATTAAAACCAACCAATTAAATTGATCGTCCTCCTCCTAATTCCTAATCAACCTCCTTGACATGGGTTTGTGGAGAGCAGGTGCAGAAACACCTGCAGCTAAGGATTGAAGCTCAAGGCAAGTACATGCAGAACATTCTGGAGAAAGCTTGTCAAACCCTAACAGGAGACAACATGGGTCCCCCCAGCTACAAGGGTATGGCCGGAAGCCAAGGCATGGTTGAAATGGGCTCCCCAAATCTCACTTTCCCTTCTCTCCAAGACCTGCACTTGTTTGGTGGTGATCATCAGCTTGACTTGCAGCAACAAATGGAGAGGTCTGCCCTTGAAGGCATGTTACCAGCAGCAGGGCATGATCAAGATCACAGTGGTACTAGTATCAGTAGTGGTCTGGGCAAGAAGAGGCCTCACCATTACAGCTGCAATGGCAAGAGTCCCTTGATCTGGCCTGATGATCATCTCAGACTCCATGAGCTAGGGGCAGCAGCAGCAGCAGCCTGTATGGGCTCCCAAGATCAGGATGGTTTCAACACAGAGCAGATTCATCTTGCACCACCAGGGATGGAAACCAACAACGACATGGATTCCATGGGAGATGTTTTTGAATCCAAACCGATGTTGTCAGGCGAGTTGATGGGGGAGAAGAAGTTTGAGGTTTCAAGCAAGCTTGAGAGGCCGTCCCCCAGGAGAGCTCCCCTTCAGGTGGATAGGATTAATTCAATGATCAAAGGGAGTACTATGCCTTCAAATCGAAATTTGTCTTATGGTTGAGTCTTAAATATTAAAGCCTACTGATCATCACTGTATCAAATGTCTGAGACATGAGTGGTGGAACTTTTTTTTTTTTTTTTTTTTTTTTTCTTATTTTTGTTTAATTGACAATATTCACTCAATCTTAATTTATCATTATTATAAAACAGGAGTAGAGTGTGTTCTTAGTAATTAATTAATCAAGCTGCCAGCAATATTTCAAGTGAAAGCATTTCTATGCATGTGTAAGAGGAAGGAAGGAAGGAAGGAATTAGCTAGAGATATATTGTACTTGTTGTCTGATCAGATCAGTTTTCTGAAATCTGAGGTTTCTGCATGTGGGTCTGGTGCTACTTTGAAGATCTCCATGAATTTCTTCATGTGGGTCTGCTTATTTTTTCTGGGGTAGTACTACTGTCACCGTTGCCTTCTCAGTCACCTTTAGCAGAGCCGCTTTTAAGTTAGTTGCTCATCGTTAGTTACCCTCATCATTACAACACAAAACCCTATGGAGAACAGACGCAGCTAAATATACTACTACCCCAGATTAAACAAATGGATCCATGCAAATTAATTATCTGGGTTTTTATTATCCCATGTTTCTCTGGAAGAACGGCATAGTTAGTAATATAAGAGATCAAGAGCTTCTTAATGTAACTTGTGATGAGAATCCGACAAGAAGTATCTGGTGTTCCTTTTTCTTTTTCATGCATAACCAATTCCTTGTGTAATAGAAGAACATTGAAGGAGAAGTCTCTTTCTCCCCGGATTGCCCATCTATTGCCCAGATCCACGAAGAAGACTTTCTTTTATGGCAAAAGATGGCAAAAGATGGTGGTGCCCCGGCCACCTTTATCGGTTGCAGGGAAATCTAGACCTGCAAGTTGGACACAGAGAGATTGAGAATGGGAAAGAGAGAGAGAGAGATGATCAGAGAGAGAGAGAGAGAGATGATCAGAGAGAGAGAGAGAAAGATAAAGTGAAGGAAGGAATACTACTACGCACTCCCACGCGTGCAGTTATCGAGGAAGCTTCTGCCTTTCACAACTAGTGCAGATCCAGTGCAGAGTGAGAGCTGCAGGAGCTAGGCCAGAAGATCAGAAAGAGAGAGAGAGAGAGAGAGAGAGAGAGAGAGAGAGAGACTTGAAGGTCATTAAAAGGCCATTAATTGCCATGCACAATACGAGTAAACTCGGCTATAAATTAAAAAACAATGCGTGAATCGTGATATATATAAATAGGGCTAGCTCTTTTGCCGACGAATTGAAATCATTTGCAAAAGCAGAACCACCTCGGATTCTGTCCCTTCCCTTGCTGGGTCTGTAACAAAATTTTTGGCCGGAGAAAGTACGGTGGGGGAAGCTTCTTTTGCCTATTCAAGAAGCTTCTTTTGTCTATTCAATTCATAATTCCTTGGCTTTTCCCTCTCGAGTGGGGACTGGGTGTCGTTCTTCTTCACTGCTTTAGAGGCAGCCGAGAGAACTACTGCATGGGCGGGTTTCAATCTTCTGGGCTAGCTTTTCTCACTCACTGCAGGTTCCTGATCATCATGGGAAAACCAGGTTATTGAGATAAGGAAGCAAGGTCAGAGTTGTTTCTAGACTTCGATATCAGCACAAATACTTCCTCTCCCTCTTTTTTCTTCTCGAGTTGATGATTTTGTAGCCAGAACTGCTTTCGGCCGCTGTGACGACTGCACGCGTGGGATTAATTAATTACTTGAAAAGCTACAAATCTTACTAAATTAATTGAAACCAGTTTTGCCACCTTGTATGTATACTGCATGGATCTTATCCCCTCCATTTAATAATAATGAGGAACTCAACTGATATAAATAATAGAATAGAAGAGGTCGTTTACAAACTACAATGGACCATTTTATCCATAATTAGTACAGCATTAATGCAGTATATAAATCAGGTCATCAGATCTTTAGATTCAGGTTCTACTTAAGTAAAAGATGATTAGTGGCTAAAATATCAGCCAAACATTGTATTCTTATTATATCTACTTAGACAGCCTTCGATCATCTTGAGAATATATACTAATACAAATAACCTAATTAATCCAGTTTCCTAACTAAAATAAAGAATAAGAAAAATATTTGCATGGTTGCCTCAAGGAAAGGCAATGGCCAGTCTTCTTGGAAGACATTCATGGCGAGAAATGACTCTTCCTTATGCATTTCAAGGGCGACCTCTAGTTTTAGTTCCCAATCACTGAGGTCCCGTTCATTCCATCCAGACTCTTCATAACTAAGAAAGGAATAGAAGTAGGACAAAGCGGCCTGTTAGAAACAAAAATTATCATATATACGAACACTGCTATATAACAAGATTCCAGTGAATACCCGCTAGCTGTTACTACAGATCGAGTCAATGAAATAGAAAATTAAAAAGGCAAATTATAAACTTCTACTCATCTGCAAAAAAAATCCAAACAGGCAGCAATCCCGATTTTCAAAGAAAATGTAACATGATATCATGAAAATATGAGAATGTTAATTAGTTGTTTCCACGTACGTTAATTTATCTGCATTATGAGTTTCTGTTCTTGACTGAAATTCATGACCAAGCTCTGGAATCTAGGATTTATTCTTTGATACAAGACACATTGCATGAGATGCACCAATAGCCACGGCCAGTACATGATGCTCGTCTTCCTCCTCGTCCACTAGAAACTTTACTTCAACCGGAGATGGTTGCTTTTCGGGCAGGCCTGGAACACCAAGTTGGCAGTCCTGTGAATTGCCCCACATGTATAATTTCCCCTTATCTGTCATTCCAGCATAGAAGATTAATACTGTGAAGTAGAAAAATCACAGAAATTTAAGATAGCAATCAGATCCACAACGTTACGAGAATGAAGTAGCTGAGCAATACAAATAAACCCAGACGTTCTATATATTGGGCACCAAAGTTACACCATTTTTGCCATGGGCAAGAGGGTAATAAGCATTCTCAAGTTGAAAAAGTTTTTGATGCCACAATAATATTCCTCAGGAAGTTGTATTAAAAATCTTCATCTCTTATCGTTTCTTTTCCCTTTTTTTCTCTTAACTCCGTGAAAATCATTAAGGCCAATACTAGAAATTAAGGATCATAAACATCACCCAGTTCATAATGCCAGAAAGGTTCAAGGCAACATAATGCATCAACTAATTTGAGTAATTGCTTTGATCTTGAAATAAGTTTTTTCGAAGGAGGCAATGAAACATGTTTTCTATCTCTAAATAGAAAATTGATTCCTAGAGACAAAGACAATGCACATAAAATAGTAATTCCTCGCAAAAGCAGGCAGCTATAAGAATAAGTAAAAGCCAACAGCAAACATCTCGCAGAACATAACATGATAAATAACCATGAGCGTGAGAGCAGCATAGCAAAGAAGGAAGATGGTTTCTGATATAAATTAATAGAAAAAACATTTTCTAAGAAAATTTGTAATTAATCTTTTTGAAGAAAAAATAAAACTTAAACTTAGAAATTCTTGAAAAGAAAACAGTTACCAGTGACTGCAGCTGAAGTAGAGCCTTCGCATGCAACATAGACAATATGCTCACTAGACAAAGCATCAATCATTTGTGGGACCTTCTGACTTTCAAAAGAACCATGCCCCAGCTGACCATGCCCCCCGTGACCCCATGAAAGAACTTTACCCTTGTCTGAAAAAGCATCAAGCATTAAAACCAAAAAGGCACAATAAAAAACGCAACATAATGCTATGATGATTGAAATCAAATAGTCAACATTTGCATTTAATTCTAACCTCAGAACAGGACATGAGCTACCACCAACTGAAGCAATCATGATCCATACTGTAAAATTTACCTGTTAAAGCAAGTGTGTGATATCCTCCACCAGCTATTTGAATAACACGGACATCCTGCAGACTAGGAACTGATTTCGGTCTCCAATCACTACGCCTGTCGCCACTTCCAAGTTCATAATTGGAGTTGGCTGGAAATATTAAAGAAAATATTCCTCATTTGAAGGAGTCAAACAGGTAAACAGACTACTAGATTAAAACAACATCTGCTACATGAAGTTCCACATCAGAGGGCAGCCAATAGATACAGAGCTTCTCACGCATAATAAATTAAAACAACTCTCGCACAAAAAAAAAGACTCTAAAATGAAAGCTTCCCCAATATTTTGTACTCCACAATTTGATGGCACAAAAGATTTGAATGTCCAAATGTACAAAGAAGTATTCAGAGGATTAGCGGGTAACGCCAATCCCCTTCGTCGTCACCCTCTATGTTATAACAGTGGATCACATCTTCGCAACAAACAATAAATGACAATAACCACTAGAATAAAAAAAATTAAGCAACAATAATGAACCAAACACAGATACTTTTAATGCAACATGTATCAAATAATAAATTGTCAGGACTCACCTCCCCAGTTCCAAACCTGTCCCTCTGATGAAAGAGCCATTGTGAAAAAAGCACCACAAACAACTGCAGCAACAGGCACAGGTAATGCATTAACTTTGGTGGGAGTGCTAAATGCACCACCCTCACCTGGCCCACCACCTCCTCCTAGTCCCAATCTACCATCACCTTGATCTCTGCCCCATGTATAAAGCTCACCTACATCAGTTACCCATGCGTTGGTCATGAACATAAAAGCAGCCTATTTAAAATAGGGAGTCAATCATGCACTAATGAATCTAATGGAGTAACTCTCAGATCTGAAAATTCCTCAATATTAGCATCTTCTTTCTTTCCATTAATAGCTTGAAAAGCACAAAGAAGTGCATAAAGTTGGTAATAGTACCAGACGTTCGCAACAAGCAGCAGGAGTGTTATCAGCTACATGTATATAAATGCACCAAATAGCATGATATAGACACTTCATTAGTTAAGAAATAGTAATGCACCAACCTGAATCTGAAATAGCAGCAGTATGTGCCCCACTAGTTGCAATCTGGCAGATCTTTCCATTCCAAGGACCTATCACAAGTCTAGGTAATAATTCCCTGTGATAAACAGAATGCCCAAGGGCTCCAAATCCGCCATAACCCCTGCAGACTTCAGTCAATAGAACGAACAAGTCAACTAAAGTGACGTATAAGACACACTTTAAGACAGACATGAAATGTTTCTAACTACCTCCTCCATTTCAAAACCAGAAATATGGTGTAGTCTTTGGGGCAAAGGAGCTATTGTTTGCACTATAAGGGTGATTTACCATGAAAACAGATGTTTATCCAAAATACTGATGATTTCATTAATCATAACTTTGTTAAAGAAGTTATCAATTCATCATGATGGCCACACTAGCCAACAAAGTACACTCATATAGTTTGGTTTCACTCCTTCAAATCAAAAGGTTCCTGATTTAACACTCCTCAAATTTTATGTATGTCTCAACAAGACAAGTTCTTTTAACTGGTCATAGAACAAAACTGCTTCTCCTGGGGTTACTCGTAAGACTTGTCCATCAGGACTTCTCTCCCACTCTCCTTCAGAAAAAGAACTCTCTACAAGGCCTTCACTTAAGGCTGTCAGAAATAATATCATGAAATGGGAAAACCCACATAAAAAACAACAGGCAAATCAACAACAACATCATCTGAGCCTCCCAGGATATTGCAGGCATCTATAGAATATCCTCTCCAGCTTTATCCTAAAATAAAAAACACTAAGATAGCACTTCTTGAAGCCTTTCCCACCACTTCTATGTAATTGGGCTTCCGCTATTTTTTGTGGTTCCCCAGCCTGATAATAGCGGTAAACTTCTCAACTGTTGCATGCTTGCCTTGCATGTAACTGCAAAGAACCACCTCAATCCACTAATTGTCTACTTCTGCAACTACATTCTCTAAATATCAAAATGTCTAAAGATAACAAATCTTGAGGTTCATCTTTAAGAATTAAAATTAAAGTTCAGGTTCAAGAAAAAGCAGCTAAATCCAGTTATACCAGTCAGTGACACAGGATTGTGGCCCTTCACCGAGGGTATCTATCTGCCAAATTTTGCACCACTTCGTTTTATTTAATAGAGTTAAAGAAGCCAAGTACATGCGGCAACACTGAAGGAAATTGAATTATCAGAAAATGCAGCTAAAAAAACCTTATCAAATATGAGATGGAATACTCTCCCTTCACTAAAGAAACCGTAAACCCCCAAAAAATTCTCTGATTAAGAAGGCCAAGCAGTTGATTCTCGACAATAGACCAACTCAAAAGAACTTAGGTTATCGACTCTGATCACCAATTTCACATAAGCAGTTGATTGCCAGAGAAACTTAAATCGAACATACAACGCAAGATTGTGTTTTCCTTTGTCACCCATGATCAATGGAGACCAATAAGTGATTTTAGTGATTTAAAGTTTTCCTTTTATTCTTTCACAAAAGGAATAAAGCATGATAGAAATGTAGAGATGTCGCAGGTGAATTCGAAATGTAGCATTACTTGAAAAGCTTAAGTCTTCAACTGTCATATTATTAAGAAAGTGGGACGCACTTCTCTCATAACTATCATCAAGAATAAATAAGAACGAGAAAACAAGATTGACACGTAAAGTTGCAAAAGCATCAAAATCCTGAATTGATTCATGCTAGAGGAAATGTTCAACTGAAGGAACAGAAATCTACTGACCAGGTAAAGATTTCGCCATCGCGAGTTAGCGCCACAGAGTGAAGGCCACCAAGGGCAAGGCTCCTAACACCATCAAGGTTCTGATTCAGCGTAGGCACAAAAGCGTAACTCTCATGACCAAATCCAAGACGCCCTCCATCTCCCTTTCCCCAAATCCAGAACTGCCCGTCGACGAGAAGAGACGAGTGGAAGAGCCCGCATGAGATGCCAACTTCCACGGTCCCCTTCCCCTTGGTGGCATCAGGAAGTCGACCCGGAACAGGAGAGAGGCAGAAATCAGAAGGGAGATGGAGAGACGCAACTGGGGTCGGATAATAACGGGTCTCCTCGACGCCGCCGCCGAGCTGGCCGGAGCTGCCTCGTCCCCATGACAGCAGCTGGAGTGTGGTCGTAGGCCTAGGTTCAGCAGGCTTCCACAGGATAGGAGCGGCAGAGGAAGAGGAAGGGGAAGAAGAAGAAAAGCGACGGAGCAGTTCCGGCCACCGGAGGCGTTGCGCCGGGGAAGGTAGCCGCATCTTAGAAAGATACGTGTAGCATAGCAAATCCACCTGCGACTGCGAGCGCCAAAATTTTCTTTATGAGTTCAGCCACGCAGAGGCTTCTGAACTTTGAAGCGTCTGACGAGCGACGACGTCCTATATTGCGCTATAGCAGCAGATGTATAAAGCCCATTAGAGATTCCAGCATTTTTACCTTTAACACTTTAACTAGCTTGAGCTTCCACTTGAAAATCCTTTTATCAATACTAGATGCGCTTTAGGACTCTAATATCAGTGATGAACTGCCTCTAAGTTCAAATACTAAATTTTGGGACTTGAATTTACATATATGTTTAACAAAGTCAATTTAAGGGTAGAAACTACAAAGTAGAAGCAGATGCTTTGGGATGCTTTGGGAACAAAGTTAACTTTCATAGTTTCAAGCTCACCAAGTGATTGATGAGAATACTGATAAAAGTGAAGGTCTTTTATACCATCAAAATTGCCCTTCCTGCCTACAGGTCCTTCCTTCAGTCACCAATGAGCAAGGAGCGTGAACAATTCAGACATCAACGGACGGAATGCAAGCTGAATTCAGAATTAAGAACAGGGAAAAACTATGTTTATTTACAGCAATACAATGATTGACCGTATGCCAGAACAGGCACTGTTGGGATGAACTCCCAAGTAGATCACAGAGGTCCCCTGTTTTGAGCCAGAGATAATCAATGAATACATATACAAGTATGATTAATATTTCTTAAGACAACCCTTTGGACTACCAATTATACTAAATACATTTACAAGAGAGATTAACTGTTTTCAGAAGATCCAATCTCCCCTTGGATGGCCAATTATCGATCTTTTGAAGATGTTGTTGTTGGGACGGGATGGCTTTTATCCCGTCCCTCACTTATTAAGTGGGCCCACCTGGGCCCACCACTTAAGTGAAACAAGGGGGGAAACTTAGGGCAAAATTATTTCCCCCCCTTCTCTCGATTGTTTTATCTCTCACCCTCCCAAAAGGTCGACTCGGAGAGAGGAGTTGCGGCGCTTCGCAATGGAAGAGAGAAGAGAGAAAAGAGAGAAGAGAGGAGAAAAGAGAGGAGAGGAGAAAAGAGAGAAGAGAGGAGAAAAGAGAGAAGAAGAGAGGAGAAAAGAGGAGGAGAAAAGAAAAGAAGAGAGAAGAGAAGGAAGAAGAGAGGAGGAAGAAGAGAGAATAAGAGAAAGTAAGGTAAGAAAAAAAACAGGATTCTTCTTCTTCAATACCTCTTCAAGCTCCACATAACTTCAACCCTTTTTCCACCCATTCAAAACATTCATTCTTCTTCCCCATAGATCAATAATCAAATACACAATGGATAACAAATAGTGTAATAGACACATTCACATTGCATTAGATGGCATGAGATATGAACAAAACCTCAAATTTTTTTCTTCCCTTCTTTTCTCTTCTTCCTTCTTCCTTCTTCTTTTCTCTTCTTCCTTCTTCCTTCTTCTTCTCTCTTCTTCCTCCTCTCTTCTTCCTTCTCTCCTCTCTTCTTCTTTTTTCTCCTCCTTCTCTTTTCTCCTCTCTTCTTCTCTTTTCTCCTCTCTTCTTCTCTTTTCTCCTCTCTTCTTCTCTTTTCTCCTCTCTTCTTCTCTTTTCTCCTCTCTTCTTCTCTTTTCTCCTCTCTTCTCTCTTCGGGGGCCCGCAGCTCCTCTAAGGTAGACCTTTTGATGGGGTAAGAGGGGGGGAAATAATTTTGCCCCAAGTTCCCCCCTTGTTTCACTTAAGTGGTGGGCCTAGGTGGGCCCACCTAATAAGTGAGGGACGGGATAAAAGCCATCCCATCCCAACAGTTGTTAAATCTAGAAGTCGAATTCTAACCAGAACTGACAGTTACATCCTATCTGTTCTTCCATCAATTTCATAACAACATGCAGTGCTCCTCCAACCAGCTGCATCCATGCCTTTTCACCATTCCCATGTCTTTCATTGTGTTTCTCACCTTCTCAACGCCATCCATCCTCCCCTTCTCGGCATATATATTTGACATCAATGCCTGAAACCCAGCTTCGTTTGGGTCTAATTCTAACAGATGTCCCGATGCTAATTCAGCTTCATTTATAGCACCATGTTTTCTACAAGCACTAAGCAACGCCCCCCAAACATTTGGACCAGGCTTTCTGGGCATTGATGCAATTAATTTCTTCGCCTCATCAATTTTCCCTGCTCTAGCCAGAAGATCTACCACACAACCGTAATTTTCATCAGAAGGGATAAGCCCAAAATCTTCTGTCATAATTTTGAAGTACTCTAAGCCCTTGTCTACAAGACCTGCATGGCTACATGCAGAGATGAGAGCAACGAAGGTGATCTGATCAGGCTCTACATCATTCTCAGCCACCATGCTTTCAAACACACTAATTGCACCTTCTCCATCTCCATGCATCCCATAACCATCAACCATTGTCGTCCATGATATCCTGTTTTTATTAGGCATTCTGTCAAAATGAGATCTCGCTAATTCAATCTTTCCACACTTTGAATACATGTCCACTAATGCATTTCCTACCAGCATATCTATGTCCAAGCCAAATTTGATACAATAGCAATGGATTTCCTTGCCACACAGCAGTGAAGAAGAACGAGCACACAGTGGAAGCACAATGGCCATGGTCACCTGATTGGGTTTTGCATCATTGTTGGCTAATTGAGTCATTAACCTGAAAAGATCCCATGATTCAACAAGATGGTTATTGACTACTTGTCCAGCCATCAAAGCATTCCACATTGGAGTTCTGTTGGACTGGATGAACAAACTATCCATCTCAAAAACTCGCCTAGCATACTCGATAAAACCACACTTACTGTACATGTCTATTAAAGAAGTTGAAACAACAATGTCAGGATCAATCTGATTTTTGACAACAAAACCATGAATTTCTTTTCCTAACAGCAACTTCAGAATGGACCCACAAGCATTGATTAGCATGCTTACGGTAAAGTAATTTGGCTTAATATCTGCACGAGTCATTCCCCGAAAAACTTTAATGGCACTGTAATGGTGCTCATTACTTACATAGGCTGAAATCAGTGTAGACCAAGTCACGACACACTTTTCAAGCATAAAGTCGAAAGCACGTTGGGCTAGCTCAATTTTGCCACATCTGCCATACAGATCAATGAGAATACCACCCACAAAAGTATCACTCTCCGAAAATGTGCTTATCTTCTCCGTATACGCATGCACTTGCATTCCAAAGCTTACTTTTCTCAACTGCACACAGGCAGATAGAACACCCGCAACTGTATTAGAATTTGGTAGCAAACAAATACCCGTTTCATCACCTACTCCAGACCATTCTCCTCTCAGTCTTTTGAAAACAAGCAGAGCCTCATCCGCACGACCATTCTGGGTATAACCTGAAATCATCGCAGACCAGGTAACAACATTCGGTTCCTTCAGCTGCTCAAATATTTGGCGGGCACCCTTGCAGTCCCCAGCACGAAAAAAGCACGATATAGCCGTGTTCCATAACACGGAACCTGGTTCAGCGATTTCGTCGAGCACTCGGCGTGCCTGGTGAAGGTAACCACACCTTGCGTACATAGTAATGAGCGCATTGTTGGCGTATGGGTCCCCGCCAAAGCCGCGTTTGAGAGCATCGGAATGGACGGAGCGGCCAAGATGGATGAAGGGAGGCTCGGCTGAGCAGGCTTTGAGAAGAAGAGGGAAGGTGAATGTATCGGGTTGGAACCCGTCCCCTCTCATACGATGATAGAGTGAGAAGACTTGTCGCCATTGCCCACGCTCAATGTAGAGATTCAAAATAGCGGATGCCGCCTGCTTCGTCATTCACCAAAGTTCGTCATCTTAGCGACGCATGAAATCAAATGATCAGATGATTACTACGCTATGAGCATTTTATTCATTACGTTTACGTCTTTGGGGAACCCTCCAAGTCCACATGGACTAGGTTGGGACTTGGACGGTAGCTTATATTGAATAAATAGATAATAATATATATGAATTAGTAATATTTATATACCAAATTACCAATGGATAGAATATGAGCGTATCGGATTTCGATACGTATCAAAAGACCCAAAATCCGATACATACATATCGGATGTGTCGGGGATACGTATCGGCCATATCGGCCTTGTAAGGCAAAATCAAAAGTTATATGTCGACACGGTTATAAAAAATTCAACAAATTATTAAAAATCTCTATATTTTTATTTGTTTTACTTACTTTAAATTCATATAATTTTTCTATAAAAATAAATTAAAATAATAAGCTAAAAATCTAAATATACTTGTCTATGTGTATATTGAATATAAACTATTAGATAATTAAAATTTAAAATTCTCCTTAATATGGTAATTGTTGCAATTGCCCACTTCCCAATTTTATAACTGAATAAAAAAAATTTAAAATATCTTTTTTATTCTTGTGACTAATATAAGTAAATAAAATAGTCACCAGTGCATCTCATCCTCAAAGAAAAACACATTACTCAGGTTTTTATGTCCACACATAACCCCCCGCGTAAAGTCAACAAGTTTTGTGCATCTCGTGCTCCATATTAAACCCCAAAGGGCTTAAGAAAAGTAAGGGTTCCTAAATACTTATAACCATGACACTGAAAAAAGAAACAATAAAAAAAAAAAATAGTAAACATATTGAAATTATTTTGGCAATATCGGTCAGTATAAATTATCGGGGGTTAAAACTCCGCTTTTCTGCGTTTAAATACCTCGAGAAATAAAGAATAATGCAAACACAAACAAGTTATTATCGTAGTTCGGAACAACTGTTCTTAATCTGCGGGGCATTCTTGCCCAGGATAATAACAATCCACTAGCGATTACTAATTACAAGCCTTTCACAAAGGCATTACAGTATTCATTCACTTTACAATAGTAGTGTGGATTACCTTCAAGCCTTCACCTGACACACCCAGTGTAAGTGGTCAGATCTTCCAGTGTAGAAGATTCGGTCTGTCTCCAGCACAGACTTCAGTAATGGTGTTGCAACTCCGTCTTCATCTCTTCAACTGCTTCTGTGATAAGAGAATAGATGAAGAACTAATAAACCTCTCAAGACTCTGACTCTCTAGTATACTCAAAAACGTCCATGAATCAGATGTCTTACATGTGAGCCTTCACGCTCTTTATATACTAGTATGTGTCATCTTCTATGGCATGTCCTTTAATCATGGTTCAATCACCAGTCCATGATTTGATCACTCTTTCCTTCCTCACGTGATCTTCTCCCTCATATATCTTCAGAACCTCATTATTTAAAGCGCTTGCAATTCTCTCATGTATAATCACAATCCTTCTTATTTAAGTCACTCCTGATTATTTGCATACCATATATATCTCGTGTCTTAATCTTCATAATTGATTTTGTCAAAGATAGTCAAACCGTAATATTTGGCACTAACACATATAATAGTCAATATTAAACAAATAAAAAAGTGACAATTATTTGTCACAAATAATGCACATGTCCATCGTTAAATGGTACCAGAAGACCAGAAGGTCCTATATTTTTGGCAAAAAATGTCAGACTATTTTCTGAGGTGAGTCTATACCTCTTGTTGCATATCTAATAAAATAAAATACTTGACTTTTAACAATATTCAAACTAAAACTAATTCTCATAATAATAGAGCTTAGAGAAGTAGTATCAGGGCTCATATTAAAGTAAAAAAAAAATGGTATCAAAGCTTGTTTAGCTGGTATCAAAGCTTGTTTAACTGGTATCAGAGCTTGTAAAATTAGTATTAAAGCTTCGAGAATTTGTTGCAAGTGGCCACTTCACCAATTTCATAATGTTAAAACACCACGACAGAGATCAATTACAGCTAGCTCAATGAGAGGATCATACCTATTATAGAAGCTAATCCTCTCCTTAGCACACTAGAGCTTCAGCTCCTCCAAGAGAAAATTTCTAGAATCAGAGATGATCTCCCATAATCTCGAATGAATTTGTCAAAAGACGTGTGATCTTCCCATAATCTCGAATGAATTTGTGATGATACTCTATCAAGCCCTAAAATCCCATCAATGCTTTGGGAGTGGATGGGGTTGGCCACTCCAACACACTGTGCACCTTATTGGGATAGACTGCAACACCCTCATGAAAGATAATCCACACATTGCTGACCAAAATGACATTTCCCTTTATTAATGTTATATTATTTGAGACTTTAAGTTATATTTTATTTCAATGTCTTTAATTAAAATATTATTATATTTTTATTTATATTTTATTTCATTAAATGAGTTAATTAAAAGTTAAAAAGTTAAAACCCATTGGCCCTTGCCTCTTTGGTAATTGTTGTAAGTTCTTCCCCACAAGATTTGCAAGGGTTCCTAATTATTTTTCTTGAGAAATTTTAAAAGAGGCGCTAAGACATATTGGCATTTGCCTTCTCTTGTCTGGTTATAGGAGAGGATAATGTTGTCCAATCTTCACTCTCTGTTGTTTTTCAAGCTTTCGAGGTTGGCAGCTCTCTTCCAGGCTTTCCATTGAAATGGATTCTAACTGATCAGTGAGTAGTAATCTAAATTCCCGCTTCATCTTTTGTTCTGTATGGCTTCCCTTCCTCTTCAGCACGCCAGCCACTGCGCCGTCTTCCACCTAAAGGTTACATTCTTTGTCTGAACTTGCTTTCCAACAATTCTTCCTCTTCCTCCCCTCATTCAAAATGGGTCTCTTGCTCTTAATTGGAACAGTGTCGAAGTTTCACCAAAGGTTGCTGGCAGCGGCCAAAGAGCTCTTCCCTGTGTAACAGAGAAAAGTACGTAAGACCCATATGCGCGACGGCTGAGGCGCCTCCATTCAGATTATTTGAGCCTTCCGAAGTAGATGTCTCAACTTCAGAGGTAAGCATAAGCGGTTTTTTGTTCATCCTGTCTGTTTTGGCTCTCTCCCTCTCTTTCTCACCCTTGATTTACCATTTATTGGTGTCTGGTCATTGTCAGTTGGAGCCAACTGATCCTGACTTCTACAAGATTGGCTATGTTCGGAGTGTCCGGGCTTACGGTGTTGAATTTAAGGAAGGTCCCAATGGGTTCGGAGTATACGCTTCAAAAGATGTTGAACCACTCCGAAGAGCGCGAGTGAGTGAGTTGATGCGATACTATGTTTCTCAACCTCCCAATATTGGTTCGCCATATGTCAACTTTCACCTTTGCGTTTTAACTTGATGGATTCATGACTTTCGTTTTTGAATTAAATGTTCAACCAGAGATGTTTGGAATCCAGTGAACTTGCTTTGCATCATGTAAACCGTCACTTGGAAATATATATATTCTTATATAACAAGAAAAATTTATTCATTACTCAATCTTGAACCTTGCAGCTGAACGCTTTTTTAGCATCTTTAATTCAGTCACCTTTAGAGTAAAAAAAAAAGGAAAAATCTTTTATATATTGCCAATTTCTGGCTGTGAAATATATCAGTAACATGAGCATCCTGTTTGCTTTTGGATACATGCAGGTTATCATGGAGATTCCATTAGAGCTGATGTTAACCGTTAGTCAGAAGCTCCCTTGGATGTTTTTCCCTGACATTATACCCATAGGTCATCCAATATTTGATATAATCAACTCGACCAATCCAGTGGTAAATTTCGTCTGTGCACTTGATCGATGAATCTGGTTTTTGTATCAGTATTTAACCTTTTTTTTTTTTTTTTTTTTTTTTGTGTTTCTTTGAGTTCTTTGGCTTAGTCTAAGGATGAATATCAAAAGTTTTTGCTTTTCATTAGTTTCATTTAATTTCTATTTTTTTTTTTTTTAGTTCTAGTGTTTCTACTAGCCTTTAGCCTTTTGATAATGTCTGGCTCCATCTCTATCAGACAGATTGGGACTTGAGATTGGCATGTCTTCTCTTGTATGCCTTTGATTGTGAGGGAAACTTCTGGCAGCTGTATGGGGACTTCTTACCGAGTGTAGATGAATGCACTAGCTTGCTTCTGGCCACTGAGGTTTGCTTAAAGCATAATTATTTAGTCTACATCTAAGTACTTTATGAATCTTACAATCGAACCAGACAATATGTTTCACATTTAATTTACTGATTTTTCAGATGCATAGGTTATCATGTCATTTGGTGCACTGCATAGTGAATTTTGAAGTTTTATTTGGAATTGTGGTACATCACATTTATGTCCATTTATGCCTCAAAATTTTTTTTGAACTTTCTTTTAGGAATTTATTAAACACATTTAATTGCTGTATCTATTTATTGTCTATCTTGATTCTGTAAGTCACTGAACCTTGAATACTTTTCTGTTGTTTTGCACTACAGTTTGTATACTGCATGGAAAGAAAAAACTTATATTTAACGTGTTCTAGAGGGACTCCTAAATTCATATAACCCTTCATTTTCTTTCTTTATGTAACTGTAAGAAAAAGGACCCTTTTGATAAAAACAATGGGAAAAAGATTCTACTAAGATCAGTCAACTAGCAGATAACATACATGAGAAAAGCAGCAAAATAGGAACAAAACTGCAGCCCTGTTAGAAATGCCTAGAAATGTCAGAGAGGGGAGTGAGGTTCCGACAGATAGGTGCTGCCGAGTGACTCCCTCCCTGGTCGAAGTGTCAGCATTGCTATTGAACACTTGTAAGGTGTGCTGTCAAGAACATCCATGTTATGGAGAAATCCTTGAAACTTTTAACTATAGCTGCTGTTACAATTTTGTCGTGCCTGTCCTTCCATCTCAGTTTCCAACATCAAATTGAATGTTTCCTTTAATCGTATTAATCTTCTATGTGATGAACTGAATATCTCTATAACCTAACTGCTGCATTTGCACCAATTTCTCTTGGATGCTAATTTCTCAAATTGTTGTGTTGACTCCTTTCTCTTCATTGCAGGAGGACCTTTTGGAGCTGCAAGATGAAAACCTAGCATTGACTATGAAAGAACACCATCATCGTGCAAAAGAATTTTGGGAAAAGAATTGGGTAACTTACTTCTTTGCAATTCTAAGATATAATGCATATATGTTAACTGTACTGTCTTCCTTTATAACAATGTTAACCAATCAGTACTGTACTATACCTTCAGCATTCCGCTGCTCCTCTTAAAATAAAGAGACTTGCCTGTGATCCTGAAAGATTCATTTGGGCAGTGGCCATTGCACAAACTCGTTGTATCAATTTGCAGATGAGGATTGGTGCTCTTATCCAAGATTCTAATATGTTGATACCTTATGCTGGTAAACTTCTGCTCTTAAGATCTTAATTTTTCATAGCAACTTGAGATATGATGATTTTGAATATTTCATCATACATGAAGGTTTCGGTATATAACTAGCATATCTGCTTTGAGTAGAAAAGAAAATCCATTGTTCTCTATATTTTGTATTTAGATTCTCATTCCCTCCGGTTTCATCTGAACAGTTGTTTGGCTTCTTATATTGGTCGAATCTGAAACTAGAAATCTGGTTTTGCTAGATATGCTCAATCATTCCTTTCAACCAAACTGTTTCTTGCACTGGCGTTTCAAGGACCGCATGCTTGAGGTTATGATAAATGCTGGGCAGAGAATAAGGAAAGGAGATCAGGTACACAGTACCTTCTGAGTTCAACCGTTGTCTATTCCTAGACTGATGTCTGATGGCTGATAAAGTCTTCTACCACTATCTTTTTTTACCTAAAAAATCCGGGGTGTAGTTTTTTCCACAAAAACATGGTTGGGGACAGATGGACTCATCATTTTAGCAATAAACATAACCAAAACCTGCAGAAAGGGAAATCCACTTTCAGATCTGTCTTCTTTCATATTAAATTATGACAGTAACTTTCTTATAAAGGTTCAAGTTTCCGCTATGATTCCTTTCGTTCTTTTCTATCATAATTATGCCTGTTTAATCAATTGTCTCCAAGTTTATGTTGTATTCTTTGCAGATGACGATCAACTATATGAATAGGAAGAAAAACAACACGTTGATGGAAAGATATGGCTTTTCATCATCCACGGTATTTTTCTCCTGAAATTACCTTGATCAGGATAAGACCCCATAGCACAGTCTAGAAATTATTGATGTGGAGGTTTCTTTTCATTTAGCAACTCTTACCTCTGTTTCCTGCTCTCTATAATGACAGCTAATTTATTATGGATTGTAAAGACTATTTATTTAAAAGTGAAAGGAACAGTTGTGAATTGAAGCAGACAAGCACGTCTTTAGAATTGGTTGTAAATGTATGCTATCTGAATGCACACTGCTCTCAAATTGTTATGGTTGCATTTCATGGTTTCATTGTACGGAATGGGTGAAACTCTGATGTCCTACCAATATGTTCTCTATTGTCGTGCAGTTAGTCAGCATTAGATTGCCTCTGCTTGAAAGAGCATTATTTAGTTTATAAAGAAACCCTTGATTGTCAAATTCCTTTATTCTTTAATGAAGTGTTAGTTATTCTAGTTGTGATATGGAATTCACTCATGGATTTTCCACATTGTATGCAGAACCCATGGGACACCATACAGTTTTCTGGCAATGCACAAATTCACTTGGACTCTTTTTTATCTGTGTTCAATATATCTGGCTTGCCTGAGGAGTTCTATCACAACAGTAAGAGCAGCAAATTATGATCTACTCATAGACTTTAATGAATCAAGTTTTTAATTCCCTATGCGTAGTAGAAACAGCTAGTACTGTAGAATGACTCTCTCTGTTAAATGTGAAGCTGAACTCTCTAGTGGTGAAGACCCTTTTGTTGATGGAGCTGTCATAGCTGCTGCACGAACTTTGCCTACTTGGTCAGATGGAGATATACCTCCAATCCCAAGTGCAGAAAGGAAAGCTGTCAAACAGTTGCAAGAAGAATGCAGAGAAATGCTGGCAAAATTTTCCACCTCTTCTGGGGAAGATCAGCAGATCTTAGGTACCACTTCAGGTTTTCTATCCATTTCAGTAGAGAAACTTAGAACTACATATAAAGTTAGCCTGTCCCTATTAGCTTATATTAGTAATAAAATCCAATTCTATACTTTTTCACTGAAATCTTCTTCATATGACAGATTCAAATCCAGAAATGAGCAGGACCCGTGAAGCTGCAATCAAGTAATGCAAATCCTTGCCCATCTTTAGATATCTAATTGTCTGAAAGTTTTTATCAGTGAAGAAATTAATAATGAATGATATGGATTCATGCAGGTACCGCTTGCATCGGAAACTGTTCTTAGAGAAGGTGATCCAGGCCTTGGATATTTATCATGATAAGATAATATTTTAAGTGAGGAGAAGTTAGTTTTTCTCTGTTTCATCACACAGATAGTCCAATGAAAAGCTTCAGGTGGATGTATTTGTTTATCATGGATCATCCCTTCAGATCCATCCCTTGGAATTCCAGAACACACTTGTAAGTTATGATGTCTATAGTTATTTGGAAAATTCGGTTCATTGATTGATGATTCATGTTTTGATTGAGCTTATAATCTTTTGTATCTCTTCCACATTGAGAGGATTTTTTTTCCTTACATCAGGAGTTGTTTCTGACAAATTACCCATACTTGCCAAATTTTCATGTTGATTCATGTTCATTTGTTGGTTACAAAATGAAAAATAAAACATCCAAATCCATATGAAATAAGTTTTCCCCTTCCGCTTCTATTTATTAAATGATAATTCAACATGTAAAATTACCCGTTTTCAATTTAGGGAAACAGTTTTTTCTTCTATTTTCTTTCGTTTAATAATCGAATAATGGTAGAACGGGTAATGGGGTAAAACTTACATCCTTACTTGCATACGGAGAAATTACACTAATACTAATAGGATAATAAATTCATCTGATACTGTTCTATTCAATCTACGGTTAATGGATGAATAGGTAGAATTACCTGATTGTTTCTGTAAGTTTTTTTTTTTTTTTCCCCACATTTGTTCCATTTAAAATATAACAGAGTCCTACTGTATAAGAATGCCACCTTTGAATTTTATACTAAACCAAGTGTGATTACCAAAACTCAAAAAGGATATCCACAGAAGCACCGGAAAACAAACATCAGATGCACCAGCTCTCCATTGACATGATACATACTACCTTTTCTCCTTTTTCACTTTGAGAGGTCATCTTCATTGATTCTTCATCTTAATGAATTGAAATCTGTAACAGGCTATATTAATGTAAAACGTGCAGAGGCTATCTGTGTACCACCCTAAATAGAGCTCTATCTAATCCATATCTCCAATTTTAAGAGTGAAGAGTCTGGCCTGCCTGCTGTCTGTAAATTTTTCTTTTTTTTTTTTTTTTTCTTCTTCATCCAAGCTAAGCTCTCTCTTGTTTTGTTTAGTTAGCAGAAAAATCTGAATTCAGACTCATCACACAAGCAGTAGGTAGAATCTGCAGATTTGAAAATGGGTATCTGAGTTGTGAATACTCATAAAAAAATGGTCCATTCATTCTAGTTTTTGAAGAAAAAACAAAAAAACAAAAGAAAGAAAGAAACCAAGATTAGAGAGGGGAAAGAAGCCACTGGATCCAATATCAAAACAAATCTTCTCAGAAGCTCACCACGTTCCTAAATTCAGAGTACCCAGTTTCCCATTTATCTATTTTCAAATTTCTGGATTTCTAATCATGGTCTCTTCCACTTGATGATATTAAATAAGGAGGCAGTTGAAGAGCTGAGAATACTGCAGCAGCTCCCTGGAAATCTTCCGACACTATTAAACCCAACCCGAGATTGAAAGAATCCCTAGACACCCAAAACAGAGAACTGCGGTTTTCATGACACCCATATCTCACATTATCAAATTTATGACTCTGGAGGGGTCTATTAAACTCATTTGGTGGAAGCTCGACAGACTGTTTTTCACTTACAAAATGAGAGCCAACTGGCTGAGCAGAGAGAGAGAGAGACCAGCAGCAGCTAAGGCAGGCCTGCACTGAGGAGCTTGTTTGACTCTTGTACTCCTCTTTCATGGCACCTTCCATTCTTCTCTTCTCTTTTCTCTTCTACCTGTTGAATTTGTTTGATTCTACTACTTTATATGCAGGCCACCCAGAGAACAACAATGACCCGCTGGCTCCATTGAAACCTCTTTTGTTTATTTGAGTTTCTGCTTCCATTTGGGTGCTTCCTTTGCTTACTTGGATCACCCAAATGGATGATTCTTTTAATGAAACTGGTGCTGATAATATATATAATAGTTGAAGACCAGTCAGAGCAGTCAGCCCACAGCTTTAGAGACTTCCTAGAAAGTACATAGCCATCAGGAAATAATAAAAAATTATCATCATTTTCTCCTTATCTTATAAGCTAATTTTTTTTAAAAAATAGAAAAATGTACCATAGAAGCGTTTTTCTTTTCCTGTCCTGATAAAACAAGGACATTGGTCCATTATATATTCAGAGTTCACGTAATGATGTAACGTACATCAAGTGACACTTTGTTACTCAATGTAGGTTTGGGACTTAGGCGATGAACTTACTCCCTTGGTCATTTTCAAAGAAAGGATCTAATTAGTAATTTTTGTTGGAATCAAACCTAAGTTGTTTTAGTGAGCATTTAGCTTATCTGGGGTTAGCATTTTTTTTTTTTTTTTTTTTGTGTGTGTGTGTGGGTGGGGTGAATCTCATCCAACGGTGGAGATTCCATATCGGTGGGGTCCATCAACTAGGTCAATTAAAACCGTCCAACCAACCGTCTCCGAAACTTAGCTTAGAAGCAGACCGGGGCGACCGGTCCGCGGGTTCGTCCGCCCGTCGGCATCAATTCGGGAACCGCTCCTCGGCCGTCGTTTTCGGCCGGCGTAGGACGTGACGGAGACGCCAACCCGAAACACCCGGCCGCCCGGTCCTTTACGCTCGCCCCGGCCCGAGAGCAGCTGCGGGCCGGTCGTCCTTCCCTTGGGGTCCCTGCACGTGGGCGCATCTCCATTGGCCGAACACTGACCCCCGCGTACGGACATGAGAGCGCGTAAAAGAGGGGCCCCACTGTCTCCCCGCTTCTTCTTTCTTGTCTTTTCGAGCGGCTGAGGCCGAATTCTCAGATTCTGCGGCCCAGCCCCCCATGCATGCGGCTGCCAAAAACACGGGTCTATATAACCCCTTCCCTTAAAAGGGACAATGACTTATCCTCAGACCATCATGAGAAGCTTTGTTTTCCCCCTCTTCTAACCATGTTAATGGCAAATATTTATGTGTACATATGTCATATATTTATGATTAGTAGCTCCAAATCAACCTAATGATATAATAATTATTAGATAATCAAAAATTTTACCCTAAAATTGGTGTACGTTTGTCATATATTTTTTATCCAAATGTCTTACATGAATGTGTAACATATTCCCCTAAAAACATAAGAAAATATTTAATAAAATTACAAAATTTAGGTCCATCATCAAATGGGGTCCTACTCTACATAAATGGAACGATCAAGGACTTGGGGACAACAATCTCGAGAGAACTCGAGACAAGAGAGGAGGCAACAAAATTAGGAAAGCGTCTAACGCGCTTCTCATATTGAAACTATTGGGGATCTGGTCTGGTGGTCTGGGACATTCTTCCTTGTGATACAATATCATGGATGGAACGATTAAAGAATTGCAAAAGGGTGGAAAAAATGGCGGAGGCCGGAGGGGGAGAGTGCAGTCCTGCTGCAGTAGTGTCTAAAGCAAAAGCGAATAAAGCAAAAGAGGATTGGGAAGGGGAAGGGGAAGGAAGGGCGGAGAGGGGACACAAACACCAACATGCCTCTTCCCCACTATTAAAATCATTCCCTGCCGTTGGACAGATAAGCTGTCTCTGTTGTCTCTTTCCCCAGAAAAACCTCACCGCCTTCTACTTCTTCTTCTCTCTCTCTCCCCCGCTTCCCACATTACAGACGATCGGACGCCAGATCCAACGAATTCCCGCTTCTGCTTCGGGGTCATCTCTCATTGGATCATCATACTGTGATGGGTTATCGAGCTAGGAGGAGGTGGTGGACGCAGCCGCTGACGCCGCTGCTGGAAGGTCCGGACCCGGACACGTACAGTGACGGGAACAAGAAGGAGAGCTCGTGGGAGATAATTCGAGGTTGGGTCAGGATGCAGATGGACAGGGGGTCCTTTATCGGCAGCGGCGGTGGTGGTGGTGGTTCGCCGACTTCTGAGTATAACAATGGCGGGACTAATAGGGCTGATCTTAAGCTCATGCTCGGCGTTCTTGGATGCCCGCTTGCCCCCATCTCTTTGCCCGATGACCCCATTCCCCAGCCGTCCCTTAAAGGCATCCCCATTGTAAGAACTCTGTGCTTTTCCTCTGTTCGACGAAATTCCTCACACAAACTCTGTCCCTCTCTGACAGATAAATAATCGTCTTGATTTATTCTGAAATTAATGACCCTTGTTAATTAATCTCATGTGGGGTGGTTTGATATATTACGCAGGAGACATCCTCAGCGCATTACATAATCCAGCAGTACCTGGCTGCGACGGGGTGTCTGAAGCAGCAGAAATGCAGGAAAAGCCTGTACACGGCGGGCGTGGTGAAGATGGTCTACTGCGAGACGGAGATGGGGCCCGGGAAGAACGTCAGGACCGCCGGAACCCGGGGCGGGGAGACCGGGTGTTTCGTCCTGTGGCAGATGTCGCCGGGAATGTGGTCGTTGGAGATGGCCGTCGCCGGGCACACCGTCGTCGCCGGCAGCGATGGAAAGATTGTCTGGCGCCACACGCCCTGGTTGGGTGTTCACGCCGCCAAGGGCCCTCAACGGCCCCTTCGCCGACTCATACAGGTATGCAAATGTAATTTACCTATATACATACATGATCATATCTTATGTAGAATTTTTTTATTTTTTTAAATTGTAAAAATACAGAAAAAATTGACCTGGTAATGGTATATAATTTTATACAACAATATAAAAAAATAGTAAAATACACGAATAATAAAAAAAATATGAGATTTTTTCTGTAATTAATTAAATGTATTTGTTCAGGGGTTGGACCCAAAGATGACGGCGAGCATGTTCGCGAACGCGCAGTGCTTGGGGGAGAAACGAATCGACGGGGAAGACTGCTTCGTCCTGAAAGTGGCGGCGGACCGGAGGAACGTGATCGAGCGGAGCGAGGGGGCGGCGGAGGTGATAAGGCACGTCCTCTTCGGCTACTTCAGCCAGAGAAGCGGGCTCCTCATATACATGGAGGACTCCCACCTGACCCGGGTCCAGACCCCGGGCTCCGACACCGTCTACTGGGAGACCACCATCGGCAGCAGCGTCGACGACTACAGGGACGTCGACGGCGTCCTCATCGCTCACCAGGGGAGGTCCGTCGCCACCGTCTTCCGGTTCGGCGAGATCTCGATGCAGCACAGCCGGACGAAGATGGAGGAGCTGTGGAGAATCGACGATGTCGTCTTTAACGTCCCGGGACTGTCCGGGGACTATTTCATCCCTCCGGCTGATATTCACGAACTGGGATCGCGGGATTAGTGCCGAAAACACCTGGATTCTTTTTTATTTTATTTTTTTTCAGAGGGATATTATATATATATATATATCATTGATCGAGAACAGGGTAGTGTTTAATTTTGTTTGTGGCTTGTATATGATCCGTAGCTCTGTAATTCAAAATGAGAATCTTTATTCATTTTAGTCTTACATTGGGTTTCAGTATCCGAACTTATCCGAGGATGGATTAATTTCTTATTATCCATAAGATTGTGAAATCGTACGAGTTACGATCAAGAAGATGATTCTTCTTCTGAAATTTTGAGTGTGCTGGGTTTTCGGGATTCTGATCGATGTTGTCGGATCCCGGCGATGATCGACCAAGTTAGTAAGTACCTGCGTTTGAGTTCGGATAATTTTTCTGGGTCTAATTGAGCTAATACTTTTTGTTACAGTTTTTGCGCCTGTTAGGGGTACTTCACTGAAATTTCTATAGGAGCCTTTGCTTCATTAATGATATAGCTCGACATTCATTAATGGCGGGTATCACTGGAACTCCGCAGATGAGATCGCGAGGTGTCTCTGTGTTCTTTTCTTGAAATGGGTAAAAACCACAGAAAATAAAATGGATTGCTTGAATTTTGTACTGGGATGAGATGAACAAAAGAAAAACAAAAAAAGTTACAATCCACATTGAAGAAGAAATTGGGTAATAAACAAAAAAAAAAAAAAAAAAACAATCTCATCAGACTTTGGTAGCTTCGGGTGTACTCTCCTCCCGTTCCTGCTCTTCCATGGTGTCACAGAACGCCGCCCCTCTCGTCTCCGGCAACGCTACGACGAACAACCCGCAGAGACCGATCGTTAAACCGAAGATGCCAAAGGAGACGACGGAGCCGCCTTCTTTCCTCCCGACCGCCACCAGCATAGGCCCGAACACTCCCCCCAGAACCAGGGACTGCCTCGCCATCGACAACGCCGAGTTCCTGACGCAGGTGGGGAAGAGCTCCAACGTGTAGATGAGGACGACGTTGAAGGCACTGCAGGCGCTGAAGAAGGAAACCACCTCGAGCCCAATCTGTACCCACTTCACTATATTTCCCGCATCCCCTGTTTTCGCCTCCCCTGTTTTTGCCATGGCGCCGCAGGCGACGCTGGCGGCGCAGCTGAGGAGGGTGAAGACGAGCACCATCCGCCGCCGGCTCAGGCTCCCGATCAGGAAGAATGTGAGGAGCGCCGCCGGGAGCTCCGATAAGGCGTTGAAGGTGACGCTGAGGTAGAGATTGAAGTCGAGCGTCTCCACGGCTAGGGGCATCGCGTAGTACACCAGACCCACCCCGAAGCTCACCACCATGATGACCAGAAGCCGCCTGAACGTCCACCGCTTCTCCCACAGCACTTTCATCGCCGAGAACACGCTCGCATCCCGGGCCGTCTCCTCTTCCGGGCAAAAGTTGATAAGCCCGGAGAAATCAGAGAGGTTCGATTCGCGCCCGTTGGCGGCGCCGATCTTCGCGAGCGTTTTGACGGCCTCCTCGGCTCGGCCGCTGACAAACAGCCACCGGGGCGACTCGTGGACCAAGAAATAAACGAGTAGGCAGTAGAGAAGTACGGGGGCGGAGGTCGAGACATAGAGGGCTCGCCATGAGAACTGGTGGCGGTGGAGGAAGAAAGCTAGGCAGGGGAGGGAGAGGAATCCGAGGGTAAAGCCAAAGAAACCGAGGACGCCGACCTGGCCGCGCCACCGCTTACCGACGAGCTCGGTGGAGAGGACGAGGGCGCAGGTGCCGATGGTAGCGCGCCCGAAGCCGGAAAGGAGGCGGAGGAAGGAATAGACCCAGATGTTGTGGGAGAAGGCGGTCAAAAGCCCGGTCAACGACATAAGGGAGCAGGAGAGGAGGAGCATATTTTTCCGGCCGAGTCGGGAGTCGGCCAGTGTGGCTAGGAGGAAGCCGCCCAGGAGGCAACCGGCGTAGAACGACGACGCCGGTAGGCTCGCTAAGAGTGAGCTGCTGCTCCGGCACGTGAGATCCCACTCCGACACCATCGATGCCGCCGCCGGCTCGTCCCACGCCCAGGAACTCGGCGGAAGCCCGCAGCGAGTGGTACCGGTGGCGACGGTGGCTGCGGAACAAACCGGGTTTTCTTCGGCGCAGTGCCAGGAAGGCTGACGATCGGTGAAAACGGAGATGAAAGTCTGCTGCGCGTCGAAGACCCACGCAAAGGAGACGAGAACCGCCTGTAGCATCTGCGCGCGTCCGAACCCCCCGATGCATCGCTCGATCGTCTCGTCGAGCGATGCGGCGGCGGCTCCGAGTATCGGTTCTTTCTCCCCGGCAGTCCCCTCCGGCGCCGGGGAAGAAAGCAGAAGCGGCGTCTCGTCGACCATTAATAGAGTTGCTAGCTTCGCTTCGATGATCAGTAGGGCTGCCGGCGGCGGGAATGGGATCGATCAGGGATTATATATAAAGAGATGGACGAGGACTTGTCAGAATTCGTGTACGAGTCTAATTGCGAAATCCAAACTCATAATCGTCATGGGTTTCGATCATGTGCAAGTTGTACTAGTACTAATTAAGTAGGGTTCTTCTACGTTTCTTACTCGTTGCTTATCTGGGTAATGCTTATCTTCTTCTTCCTGCAGGGCAGCTGCTGAAAGAAAGAAAGAAAGAAAGAGCAAAGAAAGAAACTCTGGAGAGACAAGGTTGCGTCGCCCCTGGTACTGCCCACCAGCTAGCTGCAGGTTTTATTATTAGAATTTAGAAGGTGTGCCTGATATTTTTGCATGCATGCATGCATGTGGCTGGACTCTTGAAGGCCACATATGTCATATGAGATTCTTACTGGTTTCTGCTAAGAATTTTAATATTTTGCCATCTCTGGATTACCCACTTTAATTAGTTGGTTTACTTATTTAATCAAATTACCTGTCATGTCAATTAATTGTCTATAAGAAACGTTTATATATATGGACGTAGGTGGCCATATTAATGTTATTCAGTCATGTACATGTCTAATCAATATGAATGGTATCACATTCTAATTAAGTTCCTTCTCTCTCACTTCCTCTTTAATTAATAGGATTTTATAAGGTACTTATGTGTTGCAAATTAAATCAATATTGTGTAACCCCTTTTTTAATTTCCTTTTAATTAATGTTCCTTTCAAGTGCAATTAAAACGTACTAAATTGAAGTAGACATTACCTATCACTTAGCTTTGGATTATGAGGGGAAATGGGAGTGAAGGAAAGAGAGACGTGATCTCCCTCTTCATGCAATCAGGAGAATTGCAAAACAAAAAAGGATAGATCAGTGTAATGTCACTTGTCACTTCAAATTCTGCTCCAAAGAATCCCCAGGTGCTGTTAATTGTATGCATCAAAGCCATGGGTTAATGAAAGTGTCATGCACTCTGGATAAAGCTCGGAATCCTACTGCTTCTCGACATACATCTTGTGGTTGTTGCAATGAGCTAGCACAAGTGTTTCGAGGACAAGCAGCATCTGCCTACAGGACACTGCATTGATTCTTAAAGATTTTATATAGCCAGTCTTTACAGTATAACATATATTCTAAGTTCCCTCGTGAACATTAATGAGCATTGATGACCCTTTTTCTCTCCTCTCATCGATCCTTTATGCCACAAACTATACCACAAGATAAAAGACAAGATGTGCAACAACAGTATCACCAAAAATTGACAGATAGAAAAGGAAGAAAATGAAGCACTACTGCCTAGCTGCAGAAGAGTACCAAAATCAATAGGCAAGTATATATATATATGGGAGGGAATAAATGAGAGAAGAAAAAGAATAAAACAAAGGAACATCTTCTTTGCTCTCTGTTTTCCAGCTTATTGGCCCAACTGAACAACCATGTTTATACCAACCAGAGCCTTTGTTCTAGGTGGGTTGCGGTTCCCAGATCAACTCATGATATTCAAACAGAAACTTAGGTAAAACAGATGTTGTATCCTTCACTTCTACTGTGTTCCCACTTCCCACTATCCATTTCTAGCTAGTTCAAAGACTCTACAACTCCCCCACCACTCCCATGACTCCTGCATGATGCCACTAGTATTCCAATAATAAGTCTTCAAAGAGCAAATTAAGTATAATTAAAAAAATGATCTACCTTTCAGGCGATAAGATAACAAAAGTGTAACTGATTTAGATTCTAAGAAGGTAGGTGTGTCAGCGTGTGTACTGCCGACTGTACCATATACTTGGTGTGTAACTCATTGTGTAACTCTGTCTGTATCATTGGGTGATACAAGCATGATGTCTAACAGAATGCAACATATATGGTCACAAAATCGTTCTAGAGGGAGAAGCTGATGAAAAACAAAAGTGATTTTAATTTGCAATAGCTTTTGGTTTAGTATCTATGTTCAAATCACTTATAGCTTCTTCAAAATTTCAGTCCGATAGGGTTAGGGTGAGATTGGCAATGAGGGTTCACTTCCCGTCCCGGGGATGAAGGTCAGGATAAAACGCTGCATATTAATTAATTAGCTAGGCTTCGAAGGGCCTTTGATTATATATGCTGCTGCTGCTGTCGATTGCCAGAGTCGTGTGGTTGAAATACGTGTTGCACATTATATATGGTGAGCTATATATATATCCCCAGAGTGTGTCAAAGCTTAATTATTACGAATAATATGGGCGCACATGTACCTAAGAAAGAATCCGAAAATGAATGCATGTTGAGGCAGGTAAAACATCAAAGGGGGAGACAAGTGAATGTTCTGCTACTCCTATTTAATCTAAACATTTAGGCTCCGGATTTGAGTTCGCTGCCGGAAGGCTGTATCTCCCATGTGCCTCGGCCGCCGTTTCCTCCGTGCTTCGTTCGGCCTCGGAATCGGACGGCGTTTGGGAGAGGTTTTTACCGGACGACTGCGCCGAGATCCTGTCCAGGTCCGTGACTCGATCCGGTGGAGTGTTCCTCCAAGAACTAAGGACCTGTACTTTCGGTTGTCCGATCCGATTCTCAATTTCTCATCGACGACGTAGGGTAAAATGGTCTGTGTGGTCTCGTCGTTGGACATTCTTCATCTGTTTTGATTTGCTTTCTCTGTAATTTGGGTGAAATTTCAAATCTGAACTTGTGGTTTATTTCGATTTGGCAGAGTTTTTGACTGGACAGATCCACCGGGAAGAAATGTTTTATGCTGGCTTCGAGCCAACTTGGAATTGCGTGGCGGGAATACGCTCGAGTATGGGGGGGGGGCGTTGGGTTGATTCAACCAAATCGAGGTTTGTTTTCCCTTCTTCTCTTCGTTTCAGCACCGCCATTAATCTTCTCTGCCTTCACCACCCCCAAATTCCATTCGATTTATTTTCGTACATTGATTCCCATTTCTTCGAATAAAACCTTTTTTAGTTATTCATGAACCAATTTCAGCTGGATACCCCAAAACAAAAAAAAAAAAAAAAATCCCCTACGACAATGGTGATTCTGTAACTTTGTCAACCATTTTACAAGATCCGAGTAGTTTTTAGGTAATTAGATCAGAGAAGGAAGAATGATTATATGCATGTCGTTTATGTTTTTAGGACAACCTACTCGTTCTAGGTACTCGGTCGTGCTTGGCGATGATCCAAAACCCAAGCAAATGAGAAGTAGCTTCCCGAGTAAGAGACCAGACCGCATCTTCAACCATTGTAAGCTTTTCTCTACTAATCAAAACTGTACATAATACATTGTTATATGTATATGCTCATATCTGAAGTGCATTATCTTGATTCATTGTTGCTCTTGTGTTTGTCAGATGCAAATGGAAGCGGCTGGTGGGACTTTAATATGGAGAAGAAGTGGGATGCCCAGGCGCATCTCTCCCCATGTCAGCCCATTGTATGAGATAATACTTGTCAAAAACAAAAAAAATATTATTTACTTTTGCAAAATAAAAATTAGCCCTTAAGCATATAGAAATTTATTCTGTAACTTTGTCAAAGCACAGATTTTCTTCACTTGGGAAAATGAACTCTTTTAAAGAAAAAAAAAAGAAACCAAATACTTAAAGAGCTTCTGTATTGAAGGAACATATTTGAACTCCCATGCGCCTTACTTCTGGACACTTTTGAAACACCAGCAAAAGACAATTTCAGAGAAACGGTAAGAAAAGACCGGGGCGGGCTATGTCAAACACAAAAAATTTCAGAGAAACGGTCAAGTCACCGCCAAGAAGAGTCAATAGTGATAAACTCAAACAATATTGCAAATTGGAACAATCTGTTAAGGTACAGAAAGCCAAACTAGTTGAATGGAATAGCCAAGAAAAATTCCATTTTGACATAATTTTAACTACAATTGAGTAGCTCAGGAGGAGGCTTCCATGTTTTGAAGCTCTCTAAATTACATTAGATGAGAACCTCAGCACTCCTCTATTTCAACACCAGACATGGGTGCTTCACCACCTTGATCATCATCATAGTCTTCACTAGCATTATCATCATTGTCATCATTTTCTTTATCATTTTCATCCGCATTGTCAATGTTACCCTTTTTCACAAAATCTACTTTAAAATCGTAATCAGCATCCATCATGGATGCCTTCTGAGTTTTTCTTCTTTTCTTTTCTGCTTTCCTCTTCCGTGGATCCAGTATACCATCTGCAGTATAAAGTTTGTCATTTTGTCTGCTGCTATTAGCTATGGGTTTAGAATCACAAGTGTCTGGTTCATCAAAGGCTATTGGCTCATGTACTGGTTCCAGCGCTGCTGCAGCTTCGGCTCCCACATCAACCTGAATGAAAATGATAAATCCATCCATCAATCAAGAGACAAAAGAAGATTTTTTTTTTTTTTTTTTTTTTTTTTTTTTTTTTAAAGAACATATGAAGAAAACTAACCTCGAGCATTTTTTCATCAATATTGAGAGGAGAACTGGAAGGAACTTCCACATGATGAAAATCCTCAATAGACACTAGACTGCCTATGAATGAAGATTCTTCTTTGTAGGCATCATCCACGCTGAATTCTTTCCCTAATTCTGATACAATGGCCAATTCCAAGTTCTCCCCCTGATTTCGACTTGGAGGCAATGTATAATAGGGGATTTTCCCTGAGCACGTAAACCATTATTAAAATCATCACAGTTTTACCAAGGTTCGCCTATTCAGATACAAACTAGCACCACCCGATCTGTGTCGGTTGGATGGAATGATCAGCAAAAAAGTATCCACTATCAGCCAAAAAGAATCAGATTCATGTGTGCTAAAATAAATATCCTGTGACAAAGTAATCAAACCTTACTTTCACAAACTATGTACACCATTCAAGAAAACCAAGGAATAATATACCTTCATTCCAATCATGCAGCACTATCCTTGCAGCAGCTTCAATGTCTATAATCCCACCCTTTTTAAGCTTTCCCCTGATAGTAGCCACTTTCTGCAAGAACTCATCCGCTGAACTGAAGCTTGGCAATTTATAAAGTGACATAAGCTTTTCACCCGGGCAAAGTCCCAGTATCTCTCTAACTGCATTGTGGAAAACAATCAGTACAGTACGAAGGGCATCGAAAAATGGAATGAATCTATCTCATGCCATATGCAGAGAGCAGCATAAATGAATTGATATACTAATACAATGAATAAATGTCATGCCACATGCAGAGAGCAGATGGCATAAGAGAATCACTGTATCATTTCTCTCTTTTCCAACAAGAGGGTTAATGCAAAGGAAAAAGGGTGGGCTCCAGGACATACCCAATCATATTCATAATTATAAAACTAATATTGCAGCGAAAGCAATTGTTTTTTGAAGATTTTGAATGTACTGCAAGCAACCCGTAGCAGTCAGCATATGTGTGAATAAAAGTTGTTGAATGCACGGGGACACTTTAGCCAGTAAATCTAACGAAAACCAGAAACCTGCCAGCCATTACCATATAAACAAAACAGCTCCTAACTTTAATCCACTTATGAAAATGGTGGATTATTACAGTTGAACAATTGAGTAAATAAGACAAAATATAGCCAGTTCGCAACTACAATGGATGGTCATAACATTAACAGTAGTAGCAACATAAAGCAGCCTACAACCACAGCAACATTGTTATGTAATGCTAAAACATGAAGAAACTGAATGAGATCTGTGCGCTACCTGGACCAACAGGATCATCTAATTTCTCTATTCTTTTACAATTGCGCAATGCAATGGACAATCCACTTTCACCAGATCTCAGCATCACTACCCCAGGACAGTCCAGTAACTTGACATGCTTATCTAATTGAATTTCTTGCATTGACCTTGTCAATCCAGGTGTAGCTCCAACATTGACAACATGAGATCTTTTCAAACTGTTAATCAGGCTACTCTTGCCAACATTAGGAAGTCCAACAACACCAACAGTGATAGATTTTTTCAGCTGCCAGAGATTGAAATGAATCAGATAGAAATAAATCATTCAATAAGGAAATACAGTGATGAATAATCCTCAAACTATTTTAGCAAAAATAATATTACACTATTATATTTTTGAGAGAAAATAAATTATAATTTCACTATAACATTTAAGTCAAACTGCAAATTGATGTGCTGTGAGAAATGAAAACAATAAACGTAAGTAACTTGCTTGCGATTAAATTGAAAAGAGATAAGAGTAATGGAAAAACAAGGCTGACAAGAAGCATATCTTATAAACCATTATTTATGAAACCTAGTCTTATCAGTAGATGGAGTATATAAAAGTTTCTCTCATAGTAAGCCACTTCTTGTGATACCTCATGGCTCCTGCTATAGTTCTTGAGCAACTTTATTAGAGTTTCAGCCCCAAGGCAGTCACTAGTTAGCATCAAATTGCGGGATTTCGCAGCTTTGGCTGCTTTGGCTGACTTGGCCGACTTCCAACCTAAATTTGACCTCTGCTCTTGAGTGCTGCATTTGAAAGCAACTGCAGGCAGTTCTTCCCGAAGATATTTGAGCCACTTCTCAGCAGCCTCTCGAGGAACAAGATCTAATTTGATAAAAGAAGCGATAGATACATTTCTTAGAAAGCAAAACTAAATCAAAGACAATAAATGCAAGCCCAACATGGAAATGAGTAAAAATAGTGACAAAAGTCAGTGTGATTACCTATTTTATTGAGAAGCAATACTAGACGCTTTTCAGGACCTGACTTGAAAACCATTTTCTCCATGTCAACACAACGTGTCCCAAGAGGATCACGTGCATCAAGAACTTCAAGAATGACATCTGACGCTTCTATTACCTTCACCAACTCCTTGAAAAAAGTCCTCTCAGAACTATCTGCAAATTCATAAAAATTATTTGTCATACTAAATAAACAAAAAGACAAAAAATTATCACTAATATTCACATTAAACCAGTGTTTTAAAAAAAGAACCGAACCAGCCGATCCGACCTGGTTGAACCAGAATCGATTCTTGAATCGGCCCGGTTCACAGTAACCAGCATTATTTTTATCTTTTTTCTTATAGAAATATTAAATATATGTAAAGCATGGTGTATAATATTCAACGGTCCAACCCGGTTTAACCCGGTTCAACCAAAAACGGACATAGTGCCGGTTGGATGGCCGGTTTGGTTTTTAAAACATTGCATTAAGCATACCATGGCTCTTGCTGATTAATGGTGCATCTTTCTTTGCAGCATTATCGTCTTCAACTGCATCATTTTCACCATCATCTTCTAATATCCCTAACTTTCTCTTTTGAGCCTGCAGATACAGAATGCAAGCAAGCAATCAGAACACGAAACATAAATCCTACCTCATATATGGTTATGGCTAGTAAAACAAATTACAGAGACATAGTAAATCATGAATTTCTAGGTTGAAACATTAAAATTACATGAAAAAATAAAAATATGAAGAGAAGAAACAAAAAATTCCTATGAAATATGGAAGTGCACACCTTCTGTTTGACACAGTTTTACAGGTCGATGACTAGATTTCGTAAAGTAAATAAAGTAAATAGACACATGAATAAAATGCATAAGCCTAAGAAACAAAAATTATACCCTTTCTTTTCTTGCAGCTTTCTTCTGCTCTAATTCCTCAATAGCACGTGCTCTCCGTGCTTCAAGGGCTTTGAGCTCTTGTTCCTTGAAAGGCCAGTCGTTAGGGATACCAGGGTCTTTCTCAACCTTCTTTCTGTTAGTGCCAAGCTTCTTTGCTTCTTTAGCCTTCTTCTTGTGGTGTTCTTTCACCTTTCTTATAATCTTATATTTTTTCCTCAAAGGCACTCTCTTGCTCTTGCTCTCTATGTTACAAATACAAAATGAGTACAATATTGCGATGCATATCATTAAAAAAAGGAAAAAAAATGAAAATGTGGACTCACTTTTGCTCTTCTTCACCATTGCTGCTTGTGCAAAACTCAAAAGCTTTGTCTACGAATAAATTAGTGGGTGTCAGACCATAGTTGGACGGGAGAATTAGCTATTCTAAAAAACTTAAAATCGAGGGAGACGAGGGAGACGAGGGAGACGAGGGAGACGAGCCTCCGTTTGAGTTAGCTGCAGGCAGCGTGGTTTAGGGTTTTAGACGAGGGAGACGAGGGAGACGAACCTCCTTTTGAGTTAGCTGCAGGCAGCGTGGTTTACGGTTTTAGTTTCAAGATTTAATTATATCTATACCCCTATAAATTATATAATTGCTTATACATCACTATGATTTTAATTTTCCATGCTTGCTAAATAAATCATGTTAAATAAACTAATATCTTCCAATAGAAAAATTAATTCTCAATGTATAAAATATAAATAAATTAAATTAACATAAACTAACACACGCTCATATTGAGCATATTGCTTAAATTATAACAAAATTTCTCTTTTTTCTTGCTTATGAAACATGATTTTACGACTTGTCCAATTAGAGACAGCTCAATCCGAATCAACTCAGAGTTTTGTTTTTGATGTAGACTCATCCCTTTTGACTCGGTCGACTTGTTAGTTAACTTCAAAATAACATTAAATTGTTAGTTTTCTATTCAGTTTATTTATTTATTTTATTTTTTTTGGTTATTTAGATAGAATTACAGTGTGTTGTCATCTTTATTTGTTTTACATCTTCTTATAGTCATTTTTAGTTGTTATTTGTTGTCATATTTATTATATGTACGGCATAGTTGTTGTTGATTTTAGTTTTATCGTTTTTAATAAAACTGGTTTGGTTCGTTGATCTAACCAATCGCTGGTTTGACAATAGCCGATTTAATCCGGCTAGTCAAACCATAGCCGGCTTAGTCCGTGTGGTCCGGTTAGTCAAACCACACCCGATTTGGTCCGGTTAAGTAAATTATTGTCCGTTTGGTTCAATTAGCCAAATGACAGACAATTTGGTGTCAGGGTAACAAAACGATAGCTGAACTGGTTTGGTCCGAAAAGTTAGACCACAATCGGTTTGGTCCAGTTACTCAAACAACCGCTGATTTGGTCCGATTAGTGAAACAACAATTGTTTTTTTTTTTTTTTTTTTTTTTTCTACTTGTTCCCCCTTCTCTTGTACTAGCATGATTCACGTGCATTGGACATAAATATTTAAATATACAAATATTAGCATTATTTTTAAAATCGAACCGCTATATTTGGTTTTGGTTGAACCCAATTAGACCCAGTTGGACCTTTGAATATTATGCATCATACATCATAGATATTTAATATTTCTATAAGAAAAAAAGGCAAAAATAATTCCGATTACAATAAACAGGGCCGAGTCAATAAGAACCGAATTGGCCTTCGATTCTGGTTCAACTGGGTCAGACCAGCCAGTTGGGTTCCCTTTTTAAAACACTGAATATTAGAATAATATATAACAAGTGAAGAAGAGTGGAAGAATCAGATTGTTGAATTGGTCAACAGGCTGGATGAGGTCATTGCAAGTAGAAGGGAAGTCGAGCAAGCGGAGAGAGACAATCAAAGAGTATTCTCTCTTGGAATGTCCTTTGGCATCAAATCAAGCAGATCCTTTATATACACAAATTCACAACTTCCATATTCAAATTGGTTGCTACATTATCATATATTACAATACAATATCAAATGCAGGGAATGTGAAAATTGTGGTGCTTAGAGATTGTCCTCTGCTTTTAGAACTCAAAAGTTCCATATTTAAAAGTCATATTCATGAATTTGTTCCATGCCCAAATGAAGTAAGAGAGAGGAAAAGTAAAAAAAAACAATATTATTAGTACAAAACCTATACAGAGTTCTCAATATTCTCACATCCCTTTCACAAAAGCTAAGGGCTTAGGAGGTGAAAAAGATCTAACCTCTGGTGCTGAACTAGGAAATAACACATTAAGCTTGTGCATAAGAATGTCAGATCTTGATGGAACCTCATTTAGAAGAAATTGCTGAACAATTGGTTTCTTAAACCACTCTAATACTGATTCTCCTGGGCTCCTTAATACTACCTTGCTAACCTCAAAGGGGGACTCCACAGAATTAAGCATCTGTGCAATCACAATCTTTAACGTGGCCCCTGTAACTAATTTAATCCGTCTTGGAACGACACCGTAATACAGCATTCTCTTCCTAAACCTGTGGAGAGTATGCACCACAGCAATGAGAGCAGCCCCTACAGACAGGCTTCTAACATCGAGAGACCAGGCTATGTGTTGATCAAACACAATGGCTTTGGGGAAAAGCTTATTCTCATAAGCAACTTTCCATACACATCTGGCTCGATTTATTTGACCCATCAGCACAAGATAGTTGAGCAGCACATTAACAAAGTATCTTGCTGCACTTTCCTCAAGTTCATAATCGATCCCCTGGAAGAACTCCCTAACAAAGGATAGGACTGGTTTTTTTCTCTGTTCGGTGCCTGTGAAAAGCCCGCACATGAAAGAATGTGCTTTATGTCGTGTTGCACTAAGAATCTCCATAATATGCCTCTCATTCTGCTCGTCTTGGCATCTAACAAGATGAGCTAGTATTGATGTGTATAAGATGAGGTCGACTTTTGCAGCAGAACTCACGTAAGTCTCCAGAAGGGGCTTTGCAGATTCATACAAACCGTTCTTCATGCATGACTCAAACAACTGCCTTATAATAAAATTGTTTGTCCGGATCCCACTTGCACCCATAAATCTCAACCACCTCAAAGCAAGATCAACAGATCCATCTTTGATATAAATCATTAAAACATCACTGGCATGAACATCAGCTGAAAATCCAGAGGCCTTCATCTCGAGCAAAATCTTAGCAGCCACATCCACAAGTTTTTTACTTGCCAGAACTGTTAAGAGAGATGTATAAGTACTTAAACCCAGCCTAAGTCCAGCATTTGTCATTGAATTATACAATTTCATGGCATGGTCCACTTGCCTAGATGAAGCATGCATTTCTAATAAACAAGAATAAGTAGCTGGTGTGGGTAAGAATCCAGCTTTCTCCATTTCTGAGAAAACTGACATTGCCACATCCAGCTTCCCTGATTTCGCATGGGACTCGACAATCAAGGTATATAATCCGAAATTTGGCCTGAATCCTGCTTTCTTCATGTCATCCCATAGCCTTAATCCTGTATCCAACTTCCCCGCTTTTACATAAGATTCAATCAAAGAGACAAAAACAGTAGCCGACGGCCTAAAGCCAAAAGCCTGCATTTCAGTATAAACCTTCATCGCACTGTCCAATCTGCCAGCTTTTCCCATCGAATCAACAAGACAGGCGAAGATACCAAAATTAGGACGGTGACCCGCTTCTTTCATTTGAGAGAAAAGTTTAAAAGCGGCGTCTAGTCTTCCTGATTTAGCCAAATTCGGAATCATCAACTCGTATGTAGCCGAATCCAACAGGCACGAAGACTCTTCCATGGCTTCGTATACTTCAAGCGCCTTATAAGGTAGACCCTTATTCAAGAAGAGCGTGATGAGGGAGTTATAGGTTCCCGTATCAAACTCAAGCCCCAAAACCTGACTTCTCTTAAAGCAGTTGAAAGAAATTTCCAGTTTCCCAGCACTAGACAAATGCTGAATCGCGCGATTCTGGGCACTAAACGAGGACCCAACCGAATCGCAAGCAACCACTTCTTGAATCATGTCATTGAACAACGACTGAATCTGATCATACTGCCGTTCGTCATTCAACCTATCAAAAAGCAGAGTATAAATTTCGTGGTTGGGTTCGTACCAGAGCTGCCGACGGGCCCAACCGAGCAAGGCCAAGGCTGCCTCAGCGTCCTGCACTTGGGCGAGCGCGAATTTCAGATGGGGCAAGGTCGGCGCAAAGGGGAGCCTGTCGAGCTGGGCTTCAAGCTGCGGACCCCACTTCCATCGGTTGACGGTGTCCACGATCTTGACAACGGCGGCGACATTGGAGAGCGGCTTCTTCAGCCCGCCGACGATGATGTGATCGTCGCGGGCGGGGTCCACGGCGCGGATTCCCTTCCCAGAGTAGATAACTTCGTTGGTCTCGTCCAGGTACTCTATCTCGTCCGTCCATTCGTCCGGCGGAGGCTGTGGAGGCGGCTGAGAAGATGAAGTAGAAGTCGAGGAAGTGGAGGAAGTTGAAGAAGGGGAAGTAGAGTAGGGCTTGAGAAACGAAGTTCCGGGTAACAGGGATCCCCGAGGTAGAGGGTCGAGGAAGGGATGGAACCGGGGACTAGGGTTTAGGGGTTTCCGCAGAGCAGTTCGCAGGGGAAGATGAAGAAGAAAGACGTTCCTGTACATGTTTGTGAGCCTCGAGGGACTGCCCGCTATTGCAGTCAAGAAGAGGACGCTGCATAACTCCCTGTGGGCTTTGGCCCATTTAGGAAGATGCACGTTAATTAACGAAGCCCAGCTTAGGAATGAACAGCCCACTGATTTGATCTACTTTTCACAAGGTTTTGAAAATCGAGATGCAGCCAGAGATGTTCTGAAGGCCCCTGATCGGTCGAGATCGGAAAATACACTACACCCAATCGATCTAGAAAACACATTCTATAATTCTATTGCTGATAATGGAAATTGTATTACATGTAAAAGTTCTTCTTCGGATGATGAACTGAAGCCGAGCATTTACCGTGTCAGAGAAGAACCAAAATAATTTCTGAATTGAACATAGAAAGAAAAAAAGAGAAATTGGAGCGTGAATTTGAATCAACTACAATCGCCTGGAAATCGGAAGTATGATTATGAATTTTTCACGAAACGGGAGGCTTTATCTGCTTGAACGAAGAACCCTTGCGCTTCGTGAATCGCTTCGTCGCCGCTCTGAACAGCACATTACCCCATCCCTGCCACAAAGAAATTAAGAAGACAATTAATCAACTGGGTTTCGACATATAATCGGAGCAAAAGAAGAATTACAGGGTAGGGGATTAATTTCATCCTAAGCTAAGGTAGCTCACACTAACCTTTCTGGCGGCGGAAGCCGGACCTGCGGCAGGGTCCCCGGAAAAATCAGAGCTTTTCTTCGCCGTCTTTGCAGAGGACAACTTGCCGATCTTCAGATGGATGTTCTTGTGCTTTTCCTCGAAGATATTGGCGGAAAGGCCGTCTCTGATTCTTCGGCGCTTCTTCAGGGGAGAATCGGAGGGGAGGGAAATTGAATGGTGGTGTCGAGGGATCAAGGGCGACCAGATTCCGCTCTGGGAGTAGTCGAAGTCGAAGGCGGATGGGTCCGGAAACTTGCACAGGAGCTCCCGAGACATGGACGGCTCCAGGTACTCGACCGTGATCACGCGCTCGGTTCTCATTTCTTGTCGCGCAGGCGTCGCCGGAGGTTCACTTCTGGGTGATGGAACAAGTCTCGAACAACGGGAAAGGGTCGAGAAGAAAACAGGGGAACGGACAGGTGAAGTAAACGGGCAGGAGTCGCACAAGTGACCGTTGCTCGTTCAAAAGGAAGAATCTCATAGACACGAGAGAGAGAGAGAGAGAGAGAGAGAGAGAGAGAGAGAGAGAGAGAGAGAGAGAGAGAGAGAGAGAGAGAGAGAGAGAGAGAGAGAGAGAGAGAAATAAATGAGAGAGAGAGAGAGAGAAAGCAAATGAGAGAGAGAGAGAGAGAGAGAGAGAGAGAGAGAGAGAGAGAGAGAGAGAGAAAGCAAATGAGAGAGAGAGAGAGAGAAAGCAAATGAGAGAGAGAGAGAGAAAGCAAATGAGAGAGAGAGAGAGAGAGAAAGCAAATGAGAGAGAGAGAGAGAGAGAAAGCAAATGAGAGAGAGAGAGAGAGAGAAAGCAAATGAGAGAGAGAGAGAGAGAGAGAAAAGAAATCAAATTTTATCTTAAGGTAGACTAGGAAAAATATAGCGTTAATATATATATATATATATATATAAGTACATAACCATACGTAAGTGTGTCAAACTAATTAGGAGAACTTGAAGAAGGGTATGGTGCATGGCTCAGTCCTCAAATACAGTAACTTCTGTATTTATTATTTATTTATTTATTTTTCTTTTTTGTACGTTTTCATTCATTTAATTGCATGAATTATAATTACTCAAACCGGAAAAAGAAGATTTTGGTTATTTTTGCTTTCAAGGCCCTGGGTGATAGAGTTAAATACTGGAGCTAGCACCTTCAACGAGCCAAACCTTATATATATATCTTCGTTTATGTCACCATCATCCCACGCGCTTCACAGACCTAGAAATCACAACATCCCACGCAGAAAGAGAAAGAAACTGCAGAGATCTCCCTTTTTCGCCTTTAGTCACAATCTCACTCCAACAAGTTAAGCTATTCATTGATCACCTCTTTAATTCACTTATGGAGGTCTAGCTTTACGCTCCGATCTTTACATTACATGAGTTACATGTGGGCGACCTAGCTTCTTAATTTCTCCACCCAGAACCACTTATTGATGTACAAGCTGAACAGTGTGGTGGAAAAGCAAAAACTACACCATTGAATTAACGGTATTGATCACAAGCAGGCTGCAGGTGCAAGAATATTGGTTAGGGTTTTGGCTCAAGTGAAGTGATGGAATATATATGTATCAAAGCAGGATCAGCAAATGATGTCGTCCCAGAGATTCCCATCTGAAAGCAGACCTTCGAGGCCTACAAACAGGTCGTCTTGGCCAAGGACGGTGTCAACAGGACTAGTGCTGGAACCATCCTTGAGGAGGTTCTTCTGTGTCTCTTCCTCTACCTCGAACAGCAGGCTCTTCCAGAATGAATTCTCTTCTTCGTCTAATGTTGGGTTAATATTTTGCTTTGTTGGGGTACTAATAATACCAGTGAACGCTTCTTCGTCTTGATCTTCTGCTTCTTCTTCTTCTTCTTCTTCTTCTTCTTCTTCTTCTTCTTGATCTTCGTCTTCTTCATCTTCTTCTTCTTCCTGTGCTTGATGGGTTTCATCTTCTACTCCGGTCCCAGTCGCGGGACCCATTGACCACATGGGGCTTGAACATGGTGCACCGCCAGAGTTGGGTAATTTCATGGTGGCCAATATTGTTGTGCTGCTGCTACTCTCCGATGTCAGCTTCTTGCTCAGATGAGAATTCCAAAAGTTCTTTATGTCGTTGGCTGTTCTTCCCGGAATTCTTCCTGCAATGAGAGACCATCTGCACCAAAGCATCATACTAGTAGTCATGAATATATATTAATTTACTGTTCCAATTGATCTCCACACAAGTTTTCAGAAGCTGCTACAGATCTATAAATGAAATTAATATTCTGGACCAAACGATCAATATTCCTGTCATGAATAATGTATCCTGATGACTGAAACTACTGATGACTGAAACTGCTGATAGAATGTGATCATGATGTGGAACTGGCAGTTATATATTTGATACCTAGCTTAATATTTGAAATATATCCTGCAATTCCATCTGATCTCTGTTTCTTAATTAATGGAAATTGTAAGTGTAGGTGGACTTGCCTGTTGCCTAGAAGCTTATGGAGTCTGATGATGAGATCGACCTCATCGACAGCAAAGTCTCCTCTCTTAATGTTGGGACGAAGATAGTTGAGCCATCTCAACCGGCAGCTTTTGCGGCACCTATTCAGACCTGAAATTAATTTGAAATACATATTAGAGGAAGAAAGAAATTAAGAAGAAGATGCCATGATATTATATATGTAATAATTAAGAAGTATCACTGCTACTCACCAGCTCTTGCGGGAACATGCCTCCACTTCCCTTCTCCATACTTCTCTATGCATTTTCTGAGGAGGAGGTCCTCTTCTTCTGTCCATGACCCTTTTCTCACACTTTGGAGACGACCCATATTGTTTTACTTTTCAAGGAGAAAAATGCTAGAGACCGAAGCAGCGGCGGCGGCTGATTGATGGAGTAGCTTATGGGAGTGGGTATAGTATGTGGGTCGCTTTGTGATTCTGTAGAAGCAGGGAAGAATATGGAGACGATCGAGGAGGACTCTCTCGTGCAGGTAATATATGTAAGGGACGAGACACCCACGTGCTCGTGCAAAGGATCGATATTGTCACTTTGTTAAACACTGTAAGCATACTTTTCAATATCTATTGTAACCATCTACCAGTCCATCTACTTTGGAATCTGTTAGACCAAAAGGTGTGGAGGGGCTCCGGCCAATTCCCTCTCTCTCTCTCTCTCTCTCTCTCTCATTTGCTCTCTTTCTCTCTCTCATTTTCTCTCTCTCATTTGCTCTCTTTCTCTCTCTCATTTTCTCTCTCTCATTTTCTCTCTCTCATTTGCTCTCCCTCTCTCTCTCTCTCTCTCTCTCTCTCTCCTATCTCTCTCTCATTTGCTCTCTTTCTCTCTCTCATTTTCTCTCTCTCATTTTCTCTCTCTCATTTGCTCTCCCTCTCTCTCTCTCTCTCATTTGCTCTCCCTCCCTCCCTCTCTCTCTCTCTCTCATTTGCTCTCTCTAGATCTCTTTCTCCCCCCATGCATGGCAATTGGAAGTCAAAATTGTATATATATAACAGAATTACTTTTTCACAAATTAATTAGATTTATTATTATTACCACACTGATTTTTCTTCTCTGTGTCTAAAGGTACGTAACGACCAGATTCAATTCCCTTTTGAGTTTTTAGTTAACATTTTACAATAGTAATTGATTTATGCTTGTTCTGGTTCCAAATATTTTCTACAATTAATTAATATAGTAACTGTTAGTCTGTTTGGGCATCAAAGACTTAATTTCTGTCATTTCATGTCTGCAATTTCTACTTTTCTAGTTAGAAAAACAGTAAATCATATATATATATATATATACATTGTCTACAGTAAGCCTTAAAGAGTCTTGTAGTAATATTCTTCAAATATCAAAAGTAATATTTGACAATTTGATGTGATATTGTAGGGTAATTAACTTGGCAAAAAATAAAAAAATAATATATGCTTATATATTGGCACAAACTGATCAGTACCCTTATTTTTAATTAAACTAAGCCTAAACCATGAGCACTAGCTAATTAAAGATTTATTTAACCCTTCCTTATCTAATAATTTATGAACTGAATTAAACCTAAAAAACCTCAAACTAGCTATTGCATCAAGTATTATATATATAAATGAAGTGGTACGTGACACAACACATATATCACTTGGGAATGATGACTACTTTGACCTTGAATGGCCGGTATGACCTCAGTCCACTGTCCACATTACATTTATACATACATCTCAGCTCTACACCACATAAAATTTCATAAAATATTTCCCCTTGTGATCATATATCTTATGATCATATTCAAAACTCATGAGGAATATTATTCATATATAAGAGACAGAGCAATATGGGCACCCTGCACCTGCTCCATTAAGCTGAAACTACACCTCAAAGACACTTGCTCCATTAATTTCTGAGAAGTTGAACCCATTTGCATGCATGCAGTACTGGATCACTACCGTTCTGTCTTGGAAGCAACTCATGCACGATACTTCCTTTAAGATTCATGTATATATAAATGCTGCGGCTGGCGGCTTTTGTTTTCTTCTGCCATGGAAATTATTAAGAAGAGGGAAGAGAACAAGAGACGGGGTTAATTAACTAGATCTGTTCAACGTTGATCCTTGTGCATGCGTGGGAGGGAAGAATACGTGCTATTAATCGATCAAAAGGTCCAGAAAGACGGCCAAAGACCTCGTTTGAAATTCCAAAAGTCGAACCCGGAAAAGCTAGCTGCTGCTGTCACTGACGGGCTTGAATGATCAAATAAATCTGCGCTGCTCGATCACTCAGTCACTCACTCTCTCATGATCACCCGCCTCTGATCTGCACCTACCGGTAAACCCAGAATATATAGAATACGATCGATGATCAGTACGCTTAAAATGGTGTACCGTGTACATGCATGAGAAGGAAAGATTAGTTATTATAAATTAACAAGGAGAACTGTAATGAGTCGTGAACGTTAATTTGTTTTCTAGTGATTAATTGGCTCATTACTGAGTGACGACTGGTATTAGACCGATGCTAGTACACGAACCTTTAAATATCCACGGGTAGTAATTCAAAAAGAATAAGACCCACAACTAAGGAAGGCTGAACAGGGAAGTAGTGATGCTAGACATCAAAGCATCGCTTTTAAAATTAATCGTAGTTTTTTTTTTTTTTTTTTTTTTTTTTAAAAGCTTTTTGCGCGCCTGCCTCGTGCGCAGGCGTACCCCAATTGGTTGTGCATACTGACAAACACGGTCTTTGTTCGCAGCGGATTCGGAGTCACAAACAAAAAAGGGGCTGGTAGTCCAATTGGGTTGAACCATTTTAACCTGACTAGTTAACTTTTCCAGGTTAGAGATCAGGTCAGGTTATATGACATTACAAAACAGTGTTAGCACCCAACTAGGGTAGCTGTTTGTGTGAACTACTTTCAATATTAAGACAATAGCTTGGACCCCTCCATAGCCTCATACATCATCAATTGGTGGTTTGGTTTTAGCTCATTCTACTAGTAGTACTTGGAATGTCCAGAGAAGACAATGGTCCCTTTTAATGGGACATGCAAGTCATGAATTCATAAAAGGGGCCTATGACATATATACTAAATAAAAATGTGTAGTGTTGTTATATTTTGCAACTAGTACGTGCATGGATACCGGAATTCAATAATGTGATGATAATTAATTTTACTAAGTGAAAATGTGTCATGTTGTATTTTGGCACTTGTAACATGTAAAAATATTGTACTTTGGATAAAGTGATGACAATTTCAGGTTTTGCATTATAAGAGAAACCATGCATTTTCAACCTCAGTGGAAATAAAATTTGCCGCAAATCTGGCTCCACAACACAAGCACAAAAGGATTTTGTGACTATTATAGGGAAAAAGTTAAATTCTTATACTAGTGTAAAGAATGAGTTACCAAGATACAAATCTTTCAAGATTGTTACGGGGTTAGCTGGTGCTGCTCATCATCCAAGACCTTCAGCCACTTCAGTCCAAGATCGCATCCTTCTTTTGCTGCCTTCCTGAAAGCTTCTCTTGCCATATCCCTTGGGTCCTTGAGTGCCTTATTCAAGATCCTTCCACCCAATGTAGGTTGGGTTTTAGGGGCAGGGGCACCTAGAATATACAAAACAAGGTTACAGAACCAGCAAATGAGAGAGACTTCCACCGTGGGGTTGTAACAAGTAGAAGACATCATAGGGTTTTACCTTTTAGAATGAAATATCCATATGCAATGGCAGCACCAGCATGACCCTGCACGAAAAGCAAAAGCCAAGGAGAAACATCTTAATCTCATCAAGGTAAATGTATTCCACCATTACTCAGAAGAGATGAAATCAGTGTAAGATGCAAACTAAACTTAAAATCACTCCCCTTCCTTTCCATCAAAATAACACTGCCAAGCAAGACTATACTTGTGGCTCAGTGGTTTTGGTGGAGGTTTGCTAGATTGAGGTCTTGAGAACGAGCTTAAATAGATGTGCATGGTAACTAACCAACGTAAAAGAGAGTAACCTCCCCCTTCCAAAATAAAAGTGTAACAAGTACCAAATCCTTAAGTAGAACATTTTCAATACCTTCTGCGCTGCTCTCTGGAAACACCACATTGCTGAATCAATATCTTTCCTCACGCAGTCCCCAGTCAAATAAACAGCACCAAGAAGATACAAAGCACCTGGATGCATCTACAAGACAAATAAAAGTATCAGCGTAATAGATTAGATGTCTGGTAACCAGTTGCCAGGTTCAGAAACTAGCTAATCCAGCTAATATCTGTGCCAACTGTCGTTTCAAAAACAAAGTCTAAGCAACTAAAAACTCTTCAAATTTTATGAATTTAAGATACAGAATCCCGAAGCATAAACAAGGCAAGTACCTGGTCAACTGCCTTCTCCAAATAATAAAATGCTTGTTGATCTGTTTGAATATTTTCATTCTGTTCAAAGGCATCAAAAGAACATTCTGAGAACCAATAACAAACTAAACAGCGAACATCTGTATGATTATTCAATCACAACTAGTTTTCTTTATTCTGCACTGACAGTTAGTTTAACAAGCACTTATTGCAATTAAACCTCTTGTTAGATACAAAAAAGGGAAGCAAATAATACTATAGAAGTGCAGTGGTACAGAGAAACAACTAGGTCAAAATGGAACCATGAGGCAGGGTTCGATTACAGATCATACAATGTAATTCCAAAAGAAATTAGAAAAGCCTACAAGGAAGCTAAATGAAAAATCCAATAAAGTTTCCATTGGGCAGAGCAATAATGTCTTAAGGTAGGCCTAAAGCTATCTCAGGAGTCTTACAAGTGGGCTGCCAAAAAATGGGTTATAAAACTGAATGAATTCCTGCACAGGAAAGTACAGTGGATTGAGTGCAGAAAAGAAACAAAAATCATCAGACAGCAGAACCACATTTGCCAGATCTGGTAGTTGGCACAGACAACCAATAAAATTTAGGGAGATTTATCATCCATCGACTGGATAGTTCAACCTATGCAGCTAATAACTAAGTCTGACTAGTTTGATCCCATCCTTAGACTTTCTTTCTCCTTCTCCAATTCTACCACCATTCATTTTACCCATAAACAATTCTAATAAGTTGACCTACAGAAATACTAAGTTACAGTACAACAATTTATATGTAATGAAAAAATAAGTGAGGTTACTAGTCTCCTTCTCACTATATTCAGTAAACATGACAAATTGAATACAGTTGAGAGAACGAATCTGTCCAGAAGCAAAACTAATAAGTTCATCTGTAGAAAATATTGAGTTATGGTAGAACAAAATATATTTTATGTGAAAAAAAAGAGATTATTAGTATCCTTCTCACTGTATTGATTGGGGTTGTACGGGTTAAAAGGATGATCGGTTGAATTGAAACAAGGGACGTAGAGTCAATGGATGAGAAACCTTTCACAGTTTGCTGACAGAAGGGTAGAAAGATCTAGTCGATGCTTGATAGATCTTCCTAAAGTCTAACTCCCTGATAGGGAATAAAACTTTCTGGCTCATTCTAAGAGAAAAAACCTACAACAGTGAAACCTTTTACTTGTTATTTATATATGAGAAGTACATGATGAGGAAAAATACATAGATTTTAAAATCAGTATTTTGCTGAGCTCTGCTTCTCATTCATTGATTATTAGCTTTTTATTAATGCTGTACTTAAATATGCAAAAATAAAAGGCTTCAAACTTCCAATGTTTCTCCTTTGTTTTTAATCAGTTTTACATCAATACAGAAGTCCACTTCCTTGGACAATGATTATTACATGGATCCAGTCAACTGACAATAAAATTTAAAGCAAGAAAAAACTAAAAATTAAACTGTCCAAAAGATTAATTTGGTGAGCAGATTTCCCTTTGGCTTAAGGAGAATCAGATAGGAGCAGAAAGTTACAAAATTCCAGGAAGGCCAATACTGTTTCTGGTAAGGATAGCTTCACGGGGAAGAAATAGCATAACAAGCTCATTTTTTTGAGGAAAATATACAACTACATTTTAAACCCAATACTGTGCCCCCAAGAAGACTTGAAGTCAAGCCCTCCCATATAACTCCCACAAGTTACCCCTGAGCTGTTACTCAAGTTCACCACAACATTTTTGTTTTATTCAATTTTATAGGAAAATTTTGAGAAATAAAATTTTGAGAAAACCTTTAACAGGACAATTATTGAAAAGCCTTAAAGCAAGATAACAATCAATGGTAGCAGTTTTGACAGAGTAACCTCTACGCGAAGCCGACAACCAAGTTCATATTGTGCATCAGCATTACCCATGTCTGCAGCTTCCACTAATAAAGCAGCTCCGCTGTGATAAAGAAACATAAGAACAGAATCAAATAGAAGTACAGACTAGTAATAGACGGTGATGGAAACACTACTCATTAAGTGACTGCAAAACACTACAAGGCAAGAACAGCCATTTTCTATATTTAACCTATCTAACAAAACAAAACAATTTTTTCCCTTTTTTGTGTGTTTCACTTGTTTGGCAGCGATCCGATAATATCCAATTATTTTTAAGGTTTACATTTTTACAGTCAGAATATTTGAAAATTGAATTCACATGCATTTGATGATATTTGAAAATCCAAGGGCAGCATCAGGGGGTAAATTTAAAGAATAGATAGAAAAATTGAAAACCAAAAAAAAATGGAGAAGAATGCTGAAATGAAATGCACGAATTTTAAAAATTTTACTTTCGGAAAACATTAAGGGTCTAAAGAATTAAATTACTACTATCAAAACAAGCAGTTTGGAAGGTACAAATTGTTCCACATTTTGCAATTAGAGAATTAGCACTGACCATATGTTAAGAGAAATTGTTACTCACATGGCCTTACAAGCCCCAGGACAGCCAGGATATTTGAAATGCAGCCTGGATAGCCAGTATCTCGCATGTGTATTTGCATTGTCCACTTCCAATGCCAATTCAAAGTTCGATTTTGCTGTCTAGCTTAAGAGGAAAGAAAATTGACACCACAAAAGATATTAACATATAACTGTTACAATCCATTACAGAAAGCAATTAAACAATTCAAAACATATAGTTAACTTGCATTCATTCAAAGCAGAGGTTCATTATATGACTAAATTGCAGTGTCAATAGAGTCAAACTTTCTACATTATCTACATTGACATGCTAGTATTTGCATGTACACAATCACATAAATGCTGATAACATCTTTCTGGAAAGAACAGAAAAGTTATGGGTAATTTAACATAAAGAGAATGGAAAAGTTAATACATTAATACAGAAAACACCATTACACAAAAGGACAGGAAAAGAAAAAAAGAAGTAATGAAAGAAGGAAAAAAAGGACACATACTCTGTAAAGAGGGAAGAGACGAGGATCATTAGAATCGGTGTAATCAATCACTCTATCAACTTCATGCAGTGCATTCCACCCTTTTGCAACAAACTCCATTGCTTTTTTGTTTCTGCTATGTATTCCTCTTCTCAAGAAAAGGCCTTGTTTTGGAGTGGCTTTTGACAATGAAAATCTCAACATTGTGTCCAACAAATGAGCAGAAAAAATTGCTAGCCCTGGTCAAGAAACAAAATAATATGTGTGTACAGAAAAGTATTATCAGCATATAGATCATTCACAAACAAGGGAATAATCTTGTTTTGTAGCTCAAAAAAGCAGTCAACCACTTTCGATTATTTTTCTGAAAATGTATTTTTCAGTTTTCATATACAGTTTTTTAACATATCACTAGAAACCCAGAGCTTCAATGGAATTTGAACCCTAACAAAGCCCTCGTAATTGGGGTTGAGAAGCTCAAAAAATTCATCTCGTTTGGAGGACCAGTAAGGCTGTAAGGGTACTCACAGGGTACAAAAATTCCCAAAGGAACATAATTGATCACATTCAGACAGAAATACAAATACGGATCCCTAATAATGTTGTCTAACCTTTGCCTTCACCAATTATAGTTTGCTGAGAGCTGACTAAGATCAACAATTATTTTTTTTCAAACTGTAATGAAAATGTCTGTATGTGGCAAATGATAAGCAAAGCTCAAGCAATGACAGTCAAAACCAATGTTATTAAAACCAACCCGGTCATCAAACCAGTGGGATATTCAATTTTGGCTCAAATGGGTTTAATCAGATTCAACCGATGGTTGAACTGGGCAGACATATCTAATGGTAAATCAAGCATTGCCCGGTTTTTAAGACTTTACTTTTTGGCCATTATGAAGTAACAAATAGATAAAGCATGTTACACATTCAGGTAATCAAAACTTCTGTTATTTATTTACAATTTCTCTGGTTTCACTAAACCATTAATGAACTACTTTTGCATCTTGAGGTTCTTAGCCAGTTCTTCTTTCTCTGCCTGTTCAACCATGAGCAAGTCCTTCAAATCCTGGATCTCTATGTGAACTGTCACAAAGCATACTCAAAATTACCAGCATCTACAGCTATAAAAATGATTCATTATATATGATTTTGGCTCTAAGAAGTGATAATTCGATTAACGGATTTCATCAGAGCTGAGAGGATAGAGACAGCCTTGAAAAAGTTTTCCTATCTAATCCAAATTTGTGCAAACATGCCGTGGTGTCATCAACTTAAAAAATTGAAACTCAACTCAACCGGCATAAATCTAACAACATTTAAGAAAATATCTTCACTCCTTTAAACAGAAAAAAGATAATATAATGAACAAAATAAATAGATGGAATTTAAAAGAAATATCACTAGAACGCGAAAAAGTTAAAAGCAACTTCGAATTTATTAAGCTTAACGCTCCAGAATCCAAACTTCCAAGCAAGGGAATGCGGGTTCAATCGTCGCTCCAAACCTGAGAAACTTATAGCAAGTCCAAACTAAAATCCGAAACGAACGAAACATAAATATCATACCGCTTTATTTCGTTCCTAAATCGAAGGAGTGTTTAGGAGATCGATTTCTTCACCATATCGAAGCTTGATTTCGATTGAGAAAGTTGAATAGCTTACTCAAGCAAGCAGCTTCAGTCCTTTCTCGCGCTGTAAAATTTCCTCAATGTGGAAAAGCGAGAGACTCCCAGTTTCAAGTTTTAACTCCCGTCATGATACGTAAACGACTCAATACTGTCTGTGGATCTCTTCAAGGTGCAGCGACGGATGAAACTCCGAAGCCATTTGTTCCTGCAGAAAACCGGCGGATACCAGCACGAGAACCGCCAAAGAGGGTGCTTTTATTGCTGACGTGGCATTCCACGTAGGACACATGTCAGAGGTACCAAATTTACCTGTTACTGCGCTTTCATTTTTTTGTGAATGTAGTTAATAAGCCGTTTCTGCTTTACCTTTCCATCTCTTTTTGGAGGGAAAAAGCCGAGACTGGGAGGCGTGCGCAGGAAGAAGGACATGCCCATCCCCCGACCCGAGCTCCATGAAGCTCGCGTTATCGCTCACGTCGACATGGACTGCTTCTATGTTCAAGGTCATGTTTTGGGCTCTCCATCATTACTGTTTACCCGCGGTTTTCCTCGTACTTGTTGATCCGAGCATTACGGTCTCGGAAAGATCAGTCCCAAGTTGTTTTCATGGTCGTCTACGAGTCTTTAACTTGAAATTCAATAATTTCTTTCATCTAATTGTGCATACTGGGAGCAATACCATGACTACATATGTTTTCTTTAGAATATCATATTAGTAGTATCTATTAAATTGCCGAGAGCGTTGGGTTGTTATCGTAGAAACACACTTTTAAAGAGTTTTTTTCGCTGGTCAATTTTTTCACTTGTTGGTTCAGTTTAGTATTATGAAGATGGACATTGATTTATGTTCTGTTTTCACGTAGAGTGGATTACCTTCGCTTTATGCGTAACCCAATCCACAAGCTGTGAGCAGAAACTTTGTTTAGATGGGGTTCTTAGTAACAGTTCAGTAGTAAAGCACTATGTGATGTTTTGAGATTTCGTTTCGTTCATCTAGATTGCCTTTGAGGAGCTTAACTTTTTCGTGAGTACTTTTGGTTAACTATAGTTGTTTATGCTGCCTCATCATCATCCTTTTCAAAAGAAGTCAGAAACAAAAAAATAATCCTGAGTAAATTGAAGCCAACTGCTCATATTGATAAGTCTTCTGCATTGCTTTTATTGATCCATGAATCATTTGCTGCCCTATGCAGTGGTTCAGCGCCTTAGTAAGTGCTGTGAATTATATGTTAATGTCCTGGATATCAGGAATTTGTGGCCAGACTGAGACTCGTGGCTTGAAACAAACTTCCAAGATAGTTTAGATGTTTGCTCAAAACTAGTCATAGGTAATGTAACTTCTTAGATTTTTTTTACATATGCAAACAGTAATAACTTTATCTAAACTACCACTAACTGCATGCTCTTACTGACTAAACTGGTTTAAAACATCAACCAAGCAGGAACTTTGATTTTTTTATAATTCTAATGCGAACATGCCCCTATTTGTCTTATAAAACTTCTCCTGATTAATGAGTAATGATGCTCTTCTTTCTGATTTTAGCTGTTTAATATTGCTACCACGGACAAATATTAAGTGTAAATTTTTGGAAAGGGAAACAAAATTTTTAGTTTTGCTTTGAAACATGCAGATAGAGATTTCTTCTGACCACAACCTTCTCATGTGTCTTGCTTTCTCTTGTATTGAAGTAGCCTAGTACACATTTTTCACAAGGTTGTTTAAAATATTACATGATTGATTGTAGAAGTTCCTGTTACAGGTAATTGATGCAATCTGTTTTGCTCAATATGGCATATATATCTCTTGCAACAAGCTCTTTGATTTCTAAATTGTTATTTTCACTATTAAAAAAGATATTAGAAACAATTTTAAAAAATAGATATTCGAAACATATTGCACAACAACAGTGTAAAAGCATCCCAAAAAAGTGATTTGTGGGGCTCAATTTGATTGGAATGCTTTCTCATGATGGAGAAGCATCCCCTTGTTTCACGTTATGAGAAGTTAATGATTATCACACTATATCTTGTGAGTCTGACCTTCATTAGTTACCCTCGTACTCATGCAACCTGATTGACTTTGTAATGGCATTCGACCAAGCCAATCTGGAGTGCTGTCTAAAAAGCTGTAATTTTTCTTGCAGTGGAGCAGAGGAAACAACCAGAATTAAGGGGTCTACCTACTGCTGTCGTGCAGTATAATTCCTGGAAGGGTGGTGGCCTGATTGCGGTTAGCTATGAAGCTCGTAAGCATGGTGTGAAGCGGTATGCAAAGTATTTTTTTCAGTAAACTACGGTATTTGCATTTAAAATTTGTAAGGTGTATACTAAATATGGCTTCTTTTTTCAGTTCAATGAGAGGAGATGAGGCCAAGGAGGTATGTCCTAATATCCAGTTGGTCCAGGTTCCAGTTGCCCATGGTAAAGCTGATCTGAATTCATACCGACATGCAGGTTCGGAGGTTAGTAGAGAAATAATATTATTTCCATGGTGTATCACAAGTTGTTTTTATTTTAGTTTTGTGATGAATTTTTGTCTTGAAGGTAGTCTCCATTCTTTCAAGGAAGGGAAAGTGTGAGAGAGCTTCAATAGACGAAGTTTATCTGGATCTTACTGATGCAGCAGAATCTTTGCTTTCTGAAACACCCCCAGAAACACTAGAAGATATGCATGAGGAGGCCCTTAAGTCTCATGTTTTAGGGATCAACCTTGTAAGGTTTCATCTGCTATCAGTATGCAAATAAACCTAGAAATTAATGATGGGATTCATATTCGCATATTTAAGGATTTTCTTGTTATAATTGCTCGAATATACTGTCAGCAAGAGTTTTAGCTTCTTAAGAAGATTCATTTTTTTCGAAGTGTCTTTTTATGGCTTTAAATTTACCCTTTCCATTAGTAAAAATTAAAAGTTTCTTTATAGATTAAAATTTGTTTGTAAAATCTGATCCATTTAACTTCTCATTCAACACTTGAGTTTCATATTGTCTACAGGAAGCCAGTTCAAAGGAAAGTTTTGTTAAGGACTGGTTTTGTAGGAATGATGCTGATCATCGAGATAAGCTGTTAACTTGTGGTGCTATTATTGTGGCACAACTCCGAATGGATGTTCTAAGAGAGACTCAGTTTACTTGTTCTGCTGGGATAGCTCATAACAAGGTTCATTAAGTCAATTAAAGGGTGACTTTGGTGCCTTTTAATTTGTCTTCTTTTATCGGATTATTTTCTTGGACTGAGACTAAGTGATCAACTCTGTTTTCCACTGTTAGCAGATGCTAGCAAAGCTTGCAAGTGGCATGCATAAACCAGCACAGCAAACCATTGTGCCTGCTTCATCTGTAAAAGACCTGCTTGCTTCCTTGCCAATCAAAAAAATGTAGGCTCTGATGAGGTCATAGATGTAGCCTTTTGCTGCTAGACACTTTCCTGAACTGCCTATGAAGCCAACTGGTGGCTTATGCACTTACAAGACATGAGACTCATTGACAGCCAGTTTCTGTTTTTTAACTCTTACCCACTAGTTTCTTAATGTGACAATTTTCGTGTATTGTACTTTCCTTTGCATTTGACTCTTTTTTTTTTTTTTTTTTTTTGTCTCCTCCCCCCCTTCCCCTCACACAATGGAACCCCCACTTTCTGGAGATTCAGTTATTTCTTTCAAATTCCACATCTTGTATTTTTTCCTCAAGTAAATAAATGTGCAGGAAACAACTTGGAGGAAAGCTTGGGACCTCCTTGCAAAGAGATCTTGGAGTTAACACGGTTGGAGATCTATTGCAGTTTTCTGAAGAAAAACTGCAGGAGAGATATGGTGTGAACACAGGGTATGCCAGTTATGCCTGCTATAGGATACTGTTCCAGTGAAATTACTTTTATCTGTTTCTTCTTTTTTGTGTGTATTTGTGATGAAATTATATCTTTGTCCTTTAAATCAACTTCCTCCACATTTCAAAAAAAAAAAAAAAAAAAAAATCTACGGGCTTCCTTATTTCATGTTTGTTGCATCTCTATACAACAATGAAGAAACAGGGGAAAAGTAACACAGAGAGATACCTGTCAAGCTAATACCTGATATTTGATTCTCAAGATGTATTTTCCTTGTCTTCTGTTGATCCACTTCAGCACATGGTTGTGGAATATCTCAAGAGGCATCAGTGGAGATGAAGTTGTAGACCGTCTACTTCCTAAAAGCCATGGTTCTGGGAAGACCTTTCCAGGTCCACAGGCATTGAAGACAATTGCTTCAGTATGATCTTCCTCTGTGAATGGGTTTATCCTGAGTACAGATATGGCTTTGATTTCTGTGTCTGCTCTCTCTTAGTTACATTAATGATGTTTTAGAAATGTTCTTTTAGAATCATTGATGTATAATTCTTGTTTCCTCCAACTGTTTTGTTGCATTCGTTTAGGTTAACCACTGGCTTAATGAACTGTGCGAGGAACTGAGTGAAAGAATCCAGACTGACTTAAAAGAAAATAAACGAGTTGCTCATACATTAACCCTTCATGCAAGAGCTTTTAAGGTGACTTGTCATTATTGTCAATGTTATTGTTAATATTTTTTGTTCTGCTTGATTTAATAGTGATCAATGACTAGTGCCTTTTGATTTTTTAATTGTAATATAGTCCAATGACTCCGAATCAGCCAAGAAGTTCCCCTCTAAGTCATGTCCATTAAGGTATGGAAGTGAAAAGATTCGAGAGGATGCGTTGAAACTCTTTGAATCTGGACTACGGGATTTTCTTGGATCCCGAGTTGAAACACAAGACAGTTCATGGGGAATTACAAGTCTCTCAGTTTCAGCCAGTAGAATAAATGCTACACCAGCTGTGAGTGGCACCTCCAAACTCAGTCTTATACTGTACCTTATATGCACGTGAAGCTCTTTCAGAATTTAAAGTTCTCGGTTGTCCTGTTATTTTTCAATAAATATTTATTTTTTGCCTTATGCATGAAATAATTGGTATCGGAGCAAGCCAGTTTCAGATGTTATTCAGATCTTTTGTCTAATTGAGTTTCCTTATCCTGAATCTTCTTTTTATCCCCCATCACTCGTTCAAACCTGTTCTGCTCTTATTCTTTTTGTTTTTGTCACTAAATATTTTATATCATCGTTGGAGGTTTCTTTTAACTTCTATAATTGTTCTATTTAAATGGAATTTCAACCTGTACCGTTTTATGAAAGTTGTACTGGAAATTTTAAAAGGACAGATTTTGTGGAGTTAATAAAAGAAACTTCTTGTGTCCATTTTTTGGTATTCAAAGAATCTCACAAGTGGCAAGAGGTGTCTGTGTGTGTATACAATCAGTTGCATGTTTAATCTCCCATGGATTTGGCAGGGAACGTCTTCTATTTTGAGGTTCTTCCAAAGTGGCAACCCTTCTAGTTCTTCATCAAAGCTGGATCAGTTCACAGAGGAAACTCTTCCACTATCACCCCCATGCAGTGACAACCATTTAGGTCAAGATCAGGTTAGGCAAAAAAATCGATCACCATCTATTCTGAGTTTCAGTCAATGTGAGAATTTCTCAATTTCTTCATCAAAGCAGGAACTACATCAATTCACTAAGTCAACTTTTCCACTATCACCTTCAAGCAGTAAGAGCCATTTGAGCCAAGATCAAGTTGCACAAACAAGTCAATCAACCTCTATTCTGAGATTCTTTCAAAGTGGCAATTCTTCTAGTTCATCCAAGCAGCAATCTGATCCGTTCACAGAGGCTACTCTTCCACTATCACTCTCAGACAGTGGGAACCATTTGGGCCAAATTCAAGCTGCGCAAGGAAAGCAGTCATCTTCTATTCTGAGATTTTTTCAAAGTGGCAATCCTTCTTGTTCTTCATCAAAGCAGGAATCGGACCAGGACACAGAGGCAAGTGTTTCACTATCAACTTCTGGCAGTGCGAGCCATTTGGGCCAAGATAAAGTTGAGCAAACAAAACAACTTAATTCTATAGAAAACACGAGAGATAGTCTCAGTCAAGATGAGCGAAGAAACCAAGAATGGGAATACAAGCCTGAAGACATTGACCCCAATGTGATTGATGAGCTCCCCCCTGAAATCCAGCGAGAAATACGAGGGTGGCTTCGTCCAACTAAGCGCACGAATACATCAAAGCGAGGTTCTAGTATTGCTCATTATTTTTCACCAATTAAAAAAGGTTAAAGAGGCATATGTTTCAAGAAATCATCCATCTTGCCTTTCCCCACAAGACTGGCCTCTTCAAAGAGTTATTATTGATATGTACATGATGTACCATAGTGTTTCCAAATGAGAATGTTAATGCTTTGAAGGTTTCGCATGCCGTTGAGGGAAGATTTCGTACTGAGCACACCCATTAACAGAAGATAGCGAGGACGAAATGTTGATTCAATCATCTAATGGTCTGCTAGGGAAGAGCCGTTCCATAGCCTTCAACAGGGCGCGGAAGGTAGTTTATCGCTTGCAATATAATTTGTGGCAGTCGTTGACATGACGAACTGAATTTGTTCGGTGTCTTACTTTTCACGAGAGAAGGAAATGTTTACGCATTCTATTTGTTGCCATCCTAATATGAAAAACATTGTAGCCATTAAGTTACTTGGTTAATTGCCTTCAATTAGATCTATATATACTCTCATACCACCGCAATCTTAGCCACCATTTATAGTCAAGTCTTACTGGCACAAAACATTCATGCCGTTTCATGGTTCAGACAATAAGAATTAAATGTATTGGATGGCGAAAAGCAGGATCAGCTCGTGCCTCATAATAGAACTCTGGTACTGCCAATCAGATTGCGACACACCATAAGGCTAAAATACCATATTTAGAACTAAAATACTAAAATAAGAGGCAACATACTAAATTTAGAGTTAAAATACTACATTCTATACATTAGTCACACTCAAAATACTAAATTTGAGTATAAAATACCACATTCAATTATGTAATTTTCACATGCTCATGGTGCCATGTTGCAATCTGGTTGGCAAGCACCAGATGAAGTTCTGGCAGCACTCTCAAACACTAGTGAGAAAAGACATGAATAATTTGGAACAGATTCCCATCAGATCTATTTAAGGTTCACCACCGGTCTCTTGTCTATCATATTAATCAGAATACTCCTACCAGTGCAGCTAATACCTCACCAAGTTGGTAATACAAGTTTGCATTTCCGAGATAGCTGCCCAAGAAAATCATACAACAAAATATCCAACATAAACTGAAACGAGATATGCATCATAGTAAGTGTAAAGCAATTCCAAGTCAAGAAGCCTCTTCTGCAGGTTGAGTGACTCCAGACTTCACCAACAACTTACTAAGAGCTTCCGGTGCGCAAACCTGGTACTTAACCTCGCTGGAAGGAGTCAAGAATACTTCGGCCAATTCAAGCTTCTCGGAAGTGAGGCTCGTACTGTCCATGGTCTTACTTAAAACCTTCAATGCTAGCTCAACCGCTTCTTCCCTTGTAATATCATCCTTGTAGTCCTGCTTAAGCATAGATTGTGCAGCCTGGTTATTTGCACCAATTGCTGCAGCCTTCCACCCACCATAGTTACCACTTGGATCACTCATATAAAGCTGAAACCCAAAGTTTTTGTCCCAACCTGCAAATAAGAATGACACACCAAAAGGGCGGAGGCCACCAAACTGGGTATAACCTTGCTTGGTGTCACAGAGAGATTGAACCAACTGTTCCACAGGCATGGGTTCTTGGTAGGAAAAAGTATATCTTTGGGCTTGAACACGAGCAGTGTTTAACAATATGTTAGCATCAGACATGATTCCAGCTACAGCGCAGGCCAGATGGTCATCAATCTTGTACATTTTTTCAGTAGACTTGGATGTCTGGAGGAGTTTCGAAGTTACCTTCTTCTCCCCAACTAGTACAACCCCGTCTTTTGCTAACACACCAATGGCAGTTCCTGCATTACCAATGGCCTCCATTGCATATTCAACCTGGTAGAGGCGACCTTCCGGGGAGAATATTGTGGTTCGGCTATCATATCTTCGTGACATCCTTTAAAATTAGCAGAAAACCAAAAAGACAATCAAAACTTACAGCGATGATAAAAACGTTAGTTGCAGCTTACATATTAAGGTGAGAAAAGTGCTCCAGCTCTGATTTCTAACTCTCTAAATCATTTCCCTACAGTATCAAGCTACCCAAAAATCACAATAAGATTCAAGCAAATTCACAGAAAACATGGATCACGGTCTAATGATATTTGTAATATTCCAAGGATTTTGCAGAAGTTTTCAAGCATTTATCACATTAAAAAAATTCTACACTGCCACAGCATGCAAAATATAATTTAGATGTATCAACTACCGGTACAAGTTATAATAAATGGTTTCAAAAAAGACAAAAGCAGAAAACAGTGTTCTTCACATCTTTCACAGCAAACACCGATAGGTCCTGAAAAATCAAACCAACATTACAGCATAGAACACAAAAAAGTTCATAATGTCATCACTAGAAGCACATAACATAGGAAATCCACCGTGCCAGGGCAAAGATACATAGTAAATTAGAAATAGGATTGCCTATTATCCGTCATATAGTTTTGCGCTCGGTGTCATCAAAGAACACCAGCCACAACTACAGTCGAAGACAACGTAAAATGAAAAACTTTCGAATGCAAATAATTCAAAAATAGAGAAGATAGAAACAGAATATGGGAAATCAAAATTTCAAAAGAAGATCCGATACGGCAACATGATTATTAGCACAGAAAAAAGCTCACTAATCCAGTAGCCTATATTCGTCTCTTTCAATCGAAAACATTCACTGAAATTACGAACACGCTTTCAGTTCATGATCTTCAATGACCACTCATACCCAGCGACTAGTAAAGATTTGATCACAAGAGAACCGATTTGCGGCAAGAAAAGAGGATTGACAGATCCATACCTAGCCTATGCGTACCCCAAATATAGAAAATGGGTTTTAGAAAAGCCATACCTCGCAAGACTGGATACTCCAAATGGGAGGCAAACGCGACTGGATCGATTTTCCCAACCTAAATACTGTTCCTATTTCACAGTTCGATCTCTGTAGATGCCTAATGACCAATCTATATAGTTCGACCGGGAACTTTTGCTTGGGGCCGAAGAAGAAGAAAGTACGTTAATTACATTTAGCCCCCTAAAGGTTCAGAAATTTCATATATTCATTTTCCTTAATTACTTACCTGGTCACCTTCTTAAAGTACCTAAAGCTAAAAATAATAAATAAAATTGAAGCTAAACCCTAATACTAAGAGAAGAATTATATCATATCATCGAGTAACTCCTAAGTTCTCAAGCAAAAGAGTTACTTTCTTGCTATTATAAATTCATAAATGTTCTTCTTCTACAACGAATTTTCAAGTTTGCACCTTGTGATTCACACTTTTAAGGGTTGAAGTCGTATTTCAAATGGATTAAGGGCGTGCATGCAATTAACCATGAATACTGAGAATCCACCTCGAACCGGCTCGGTTCGGGTTGCCAGTTCAGAGATCTGGTTTTAGTCACCGGACCAAGAAATAACAGATCAACGGTCAGGATGAGAGGAACGACGCGGGCCGTGTTATCTGGCACCCGCTTCAGCAGTGTAGTGGAGGACCCTTTTTCTAACAAACAGAACCTTTGCTTCATTCCTCCGTTGTGACAGAGCTCTCTTTTGCAGATTTGAAACCAAAATCCCGAGCTCGTGTCTCTTCCTCTCGCGATCCACCATGTCGGCTCCGGATCACCTCTTCAACCTCCGGAACAATTTCTACCTGGGAGCTTATCAGGCTGCCATCAACAACAGCGACGTCGCCAATCTCTCAGAGGAAGAATCTATTGAAAGGGATTCTCTCGTGTACAGATCTTACATTGCTCTGGGATCTTATCAGGTTTTTTTTTGTTTTTTTGTTTTCTTGTCCATGAGATTTTAGTTTGTTATGAGGATCTCTGATTTTTTCGAAACTTGATTCGGTGTAGCTTGTGATCCACGAGGTGGATACCTCGGCGCCGACGGCTCTTCAGGCGGTCAAGTTACTCGCGATTTATCTATCTGGGTCGGATAACAAGGTTTGATTTCTTTTCCTACTTTTATTGATGCATATAATTTGAGATCTTGGTGATTGGTTTTGGTTCCAATGAATTGTCTCAAATGCATATCGGAAAAAAAATGGTGTTAGTTGCATCTGAAGTTTAGTAACCTGGAAATGATATGCTTTATTGAAGTTTGGGACTGTAACTATATGCTTTGTTTAAGATTGGAACTGAATTATAGGTTTTGTGAGAGATTGGAAATGAATTGTGTTTGATGCACATTTGTCGAGACACTCTGTGGTATCCCCATTCACACTCCTTCAAGTAAGTGAGGTAGTGAAGTTGTATAGACAAAAGGAAAGTGGTGTTTTTATGTTAAAGTAAGGCTCCATTCATGGAACCATAACGGATCTTTGGAGGAGCTGATGTTAAATTTCATCTCTTCTGAACTAGATTTAATTTGGCTTCCAGACTGTTGCATAATATTCTTTCTTCATTTTGTGCATTGGCCTAATATGACACTTGTTCCTGGTAGTTGAGAAAAAAAATGTCATCTTGCTTTCTTATAGCTTCAGTATTTTTATTCATTATTTTTATGCATTAGAGTCAGATCTCTTGATTTTTTTATGAGTGTGTTGCTTGGTCCTTTATTAATAACATCATTTCGTATTGTGGTTTAGCATTCTGGTGCACACATTGGTGCATGCAGTGTTCTCCGATATGGTAATGAATTGATTCAAAGTTGAGCTTGTGAGCTTGGTTATGAAGTTTGTTTGGTTGTTGAGTGATCCAACTTTCCAAATTTCATGGAACCTGATGAGTGGGTTTGTAGCATCATAACTTTGGTGTCTCACCAAGCTATCAGGTTTTCTACACACATTTATTTTCAAACATAAATCACAGGGCTGAATAGTTAATTACACATGCAGAATAACATCTATGCATGTTTATGTAGGGTTTTGTACATGTTAAGTGGTTATTTGGTTTGTTCATACTGGGGCCAGAAAAGAGTGAGTAGAGGGTAGTAGTCTTTTTGGAGAAAGTCTAATGGTGAACGTGTGAGTATGGTATGATTATTATTTGTTTGGAAAAAAATTAATGAAATGGATTGTTTGGATGGAACTGAAGATTGGTGCATTAAGAATTTCAGGAAGACAATCTAGCTAAAGTGAGCAGAATTAGTAAGCTAAACATCAGAAAATGCATCTAACCTGACCTCGTAAGTAGAGGGCTCCTTTTGTCTCAAAGAGATATATTTGATGTAGCACTGGTATGGGTTTGCAGACAATGTTCTGGAACAGGAATGATAAGACCACTGTTTGGGGATCACTCATCAGTGTGCACTATCAATCAGGAGATGAGCACAGACTCTTGCAACAAGATACAATGTGCAAATCTGACACTTCTTGACCAAAAAGGAGTTGCTTAGAACCTCCCAAAAACATTGATACTAAATGTATCAGGAACTCTAGGAAGATATAAGGATGCTAAGTCAACCATGGTCGCTGTTTGTGACAGGATGAGGATCGTTAACTCAAATTGCTAATGTACTAGACTACATGTTGACTTTGGTTGTGAAGCTCTTTTTTATTGTTAAGGTTTTTCTCTGACAGGTCGTTTAACATTTTCACTGTGATATGTTTTCACCAAAAATTGGAGGATCTGCTTTTGTTTCTTTTGTGAAAGAATGGAAGATTTTGTTATTGTAAATGCGTAGAACATTTTTTTTTTCTTTAAAAGCAGATTAAGCTACATTGAGAAGGAGCATACAACCAGCAAGAAAGGCTTGGAGACTCTTTCTTTAGCAAGAGCAGCCAAAGATCTTCATTCACAACTTGAAGTGTATAAAGCATGATACTACTAGAGAAGGACATAGTACATTAATTTCATCAAAGGTATAACAAAACAGTAACGGTGGGGAGACTCTTTCTTTAGCAGGAGCAGCCAAAGATCGTTCACAACTTGAAGTGTATAAAGCATGATACTACTAGAGAAGGACATAGTGCATTAATTTCATCAAAGGTATAACAAAACAGTAACGGTGGGCAGGATCTTTTCTTCATCAGTCATAGTTCAGTCATACTGTCAAGGACAGGGAAGATAAAAACAATCTTTGAAGTTGTCACAAGCTTAGTCATTGTGGAATATACTTCATTGTTCAAGAAAAAAAGAAAAAAAATCTTGCTGTTGTAAAACCTCCACCTCAGAGTATGGCTGTTAGAGGAGGAAGCAAATGAGGCCATAAATGTCCTTGCCCTTCTTAATGACAAATACATCAAGTGGGAGGTATGGACATGATGATATGCAATAGGGACTCCTCTGGTACTTTCATGGTGGCATCTTAGTAGTCCTTCCTTTGCAATGGACTCAAGGACACCTCCCCTTATAAAATCTACCATTTGGAATTCGAGCACTCCCTAAAGTCACTCACATTGTTATGCACTAGAAGGAAAAGACCTGAATTGCCAGACTGTGTGGGACCCTGGAGGACTCCTTTAATCACCTTTTTCCTCAAAAAATTTGGGATCCAAACTTTTTTATCCATTTCCTTTTCCTAACTCTTGATCCAGTCTGTCCCATGGAAAAAGGTGCACAAAAGTTTCTGGGACCTTACAATAGTGGCCATTATTTGAAATATCTGGCTTTGAGTGCAACAAATGAAATTTTTGAATGAAAATCAATATCCCTAGGAAGCTTCATGTGCTTACAAATCATTGTACCCTTTTTTGGGCAACCAAGTTGAATGAAACAACACATTGAAATCTCAACCTCTGCAGGAAATAGGGTGATGTTACCATTTTGGATACTTGTAGCATCCAACAACCAGTAGCAGGGAATCCACCTCCTATGAATCAGTTCAAAGTAAATTGTGATGGTAGTTCAATGGGAAACCCAGGGGCTGCAAGCGGAGTGGTGACCACACTAGTACAATTCTCTTAGTGTGCTCTGCTCCTTTCGAACACTGCGACTCAACAACAGCATAACTACACGTACTCCTTCACAGATTCAGATTTTATGCTCAGATATTCACCCTCCCGCTAATGGTTGAAGGGAATTTAGATGTAGTCATCTCTAGGGCCTAGGGCAAAAAGCCTCACTAAGGAGACACTTAAAGAGTTTCTCGGTGAGTTTTGTAGTGAAGAATACTTGTTTTCATCACACTCCAATAGACACAAACAGTCTAGGTGACCAGCCAGTGAGAGAGAGGGCACATAACAACCCCTTGTTTGCAAACACTCCCTTCCTATATGATGGCCCTAAACTGTTCCCTCTTAGATTACTTTGGCCTTTTCTGTTTATACCGTAATTCTTTTTTACTGATGGACCATCCATCTCTTTGCAAATGCCTACTCCTTGGGTGATTAGTAAAACTTTGTCGCTATTCTCAAAAAAAAAAAAAAAAAAAAAAAAAAAGAAGCGTTCTCTTGCTTGTCCCCTAATCATGCATAATAGATATACATTTACAAACTCCAGGGATGACTTTGATGGGAGATATAGCATACACGTCAGAAATGGATATCTAGCTTTTTGCATCACATTTGGTTTGCGGATGTGAATTTGGAAACAAACGAGAAATTGTACAGTGACAGCTGGCAAGGTAGTACATAATTTCTGTTTATCCCAGCCTGCCAAAATTAGTATTGGTTGATTTAGGATTTAGATATAACGCATTAATGGATGAGAAACGTTTGAAGTTGTGGGTTTCTTTCAATCGACGACATTTATAGACATGGTTGGGAGATTTAACACAATATTTTGGAAATGTGACCCATTAAGATCTTGATTTATATTTTCCCAATTGTCTCAGGTATGTGGCTTAACCTAGACGATGGTCCTATTTTTGGACCAATTCAATGAATAGAAATGCCCTGGAAAGCCATTCATTTCCTGTGGTGTGCCTTGAAAGATGAAATCCTCTCTATTAAAAAGCTGCAAAAGAGGGGGGAAATTTTTTTATAGCAAAGCTGTTTTTTGCTGTTCTTCTGAATCAGCAAAGCATTTCCTCATGCATTAATCCGTTGCTAAACGGGTTTGGTCAGCATTGACTTAAAGTTGGTCTTTGTTTTCGTTTTCCCTTTCCTGCAGTCATTCTTTTCTTCGATTGGTCCTTGGAATAAGATAGGAAATGCATCTTGGGACCTCATCTGTACTGCCATTACTTGGAAGTATGCGAAAGAGTGTGACTGGAGATTTTTTTAATGGCAAAAAACTCTGTTTGTTGCGTAAAGTCATTCATTATATCCTCTTTTGCGCCAACATACTTAAAAGATTTCTATCTTCTTAGATCTCTCATTTGAAGGAAATGGAGATCAATTACAAATATGGCCTTTCGGTTTGGACCCTCCTCAAGAGGGATGGTTGTAATTTTGGTGAGAACTCCAAGGGGCACCTGGGAGAGGCAGGTGACAGTGAAGTCACAAAGGAATTCAGGAATTGATGCTGTTTAGGGCTCTCTTGCCAGGTTGTGGGTTTATTGTGACAGATTTCAGCTACTCTAATTTCTGATGAAGATTTAGTGATAGTTATTACATGGACCTAAGGAAAGAACTCCCTGTTGCAGTTTTTTATGTACTTTAATGAATTTAAGCTCAATCTGGACGCGCTTAACATCCGTTGGTGACAGACAACCAGGAACAGCAATAGTTTGGCTGATTTCTTTGCATGGGAGAACCTTCCCCCAACATTTCACTTCCCTTATGAGATATTCTTGTGTCTTTTTTGTCCTTTGTTCTCACACTGAAACAAATTATTTTGTCCTTTTCGAGCTCTTCTTTTAGCTCTCATAATAAATTCCCATTCTTATTGCTTCTAGGATGGCTCTATCCTATCCGGCTGTCCACTTCTGATGACCATACTTTGAGCAATTAAAGATGGAATAGAAGGGTCCTTTTTATTCTGAGCTGTTGTCTAACTCTCTCTGTACTATCCTTTTATTTTGCTTTCAGGAGCATTTGTCTTATTTTTTTACTCTGGTGTCTTCAAAACAGGAAACTGCACTCACGAGCATCAAGGAATGGTTGGGTGATACTGCAATTGCAAGCAATCCTGTGCTGCGGCTGATTGCTGGTATCATCTACATGCATGAGCAGGATTACAGTGAAGCTCTTAAGCATACCAATGCTGGAGGGACTATGGAACTGTGAGCACAGCATTTTGTTATGGATCTTTTTGTTAGTTATATTCTTATTTCCTGCTCTAATATAACTTTGCTTTCCTGTTCAACTAGTTCCCATTTGGTCTAAGGTTCACACATTAGCCTACTGAAGTGACCAGAGTATTTATGCATTTTTTTCTATATACTGCAAACTTCAAGCATGCATGTTCAGAATTCTTTCACCAAAATATTTGTTTTCCACTGCTCTTTCTTACAACGTATTTTCAATCATTTAATTGTTATTACATTTTTATAACTCCAATGTACCACAATGCATAACATGTTCTGACCTCTTTGGTTTTGGCAAAATTTATACTCTGATATTGTCACTCACATATTCTAGCTTACACCTCCTACATATGGACATAATATTGTTATTTGCAGGTGTGATAGAACTTCCTTTTAGATGCTCAGCTTATTTACTTCCATAATTGATATAGTGAAAGGTTTGTAAGAAATTGTGTAAAGCTGCAAATGACATGGAAGATCAGTTGGAAAGATTTGAAGAAAGGTCAAAGTAAGAAAGGACCTAGCATAGAACTGATCTTGATGATGAAAACACATGTATGCATCTTTGAGACCTCTCCTTGATTGTGATGGTAACCAACCAGCAGCCAAAGTAACAACGGAAATAACAAACAGTCGAAAAAAAAATCCTGGATGTTGTACATGACATGAAGGATTGGTCAACCAAAGTAACTTTGGATATAACGAACAGTCGAAAAAAAATTCCTCGATGAAGTACATGACATGTTGGGTTGGTCCTCACTAGAGCAACAAAATAAACTTGCTGGGTGACTGAAAGATAGGGTTTTACAATGTCATGGTTGTTGCATAACATTGCATGTTATATATGTGAATTTGGCTTGACCAGCGGAGTGTTCATAAATTAACAGTTCTAGGACTTTGCCATTGTTTATTATATATGCATGAGTCCTAACAACCTTAACATTGTGCTAAAATTTAATTGTTTAATCTTTTCAGACATGCTTTGAATGTACAAATCTTCCTTAAGATGCATAGGTCAGATTATGCAGAGAAACAACTGAAGATCATGCAACAGATCGATGAAGACCACACCCTTACACAGCTTGCAAATGCATGGCTAAACTTGGCAGTAGTAAGTTGATTTGTGATATTTTAGGTGCAAAAGCTGTGGGAAATGGAAGAAAAATACAGTTAAGATATTAACAATCAATTCCATTGTTTCATTGATCTCAGGGAGGTTCAAAAATACAAGAAGCATATCTTATCTTCCAAGACTTTGCTGAGAAGTATCAAACAACTGGCATGATCCTCAATGGCAAAGCTGTTTGCTGCATGCAGATGGGAAGATTTGATGAAGCTGAGTCACTGTTGCTCGAATCCTTGAACAAGGCAAGTTCAATTAGTAAAAACAGCTAGAACATGTGGAATCCACTGCATCATTTTGTATGCATACTATCATGAAATTGTTCAGTGAACCATATATAGCAAAGAAACGTATAAGATTGTTTAAAGAAGACTGACTGAGTACTTAGTTCATTCAGGATGCTAAGGATGGGGAAACTCTTGCCAACCTAGTTGTGTGCTGCCTTCACCTTGGCAAATCTTCTTCTCGTTATCTCAGGTAAATGATGGAGTGACTCAACCGGACAGAAACAGTTAAATGTTTGGAAATGAATCAACTGTTTCATTCGTACTACTGGCATTTGCTTTTATAAACATGCATCTTTTTTCTTCTGAAATGTGATGCTTCCTTGCATTTATGTAAATGCTGTGCTTATGCCCAGCACTCTTTGTTGAAATACTCATGCATGTTTCATTCGATGTGTTTGCTTTTTCTACAGCCAGTTGAGGTTGTCTCATCCTGATCACATGCTTGTGAAGCGTACCTCTGCCGCTGAAGACAGCTTTGAGAGAGCACTTCAAGCTATGGCATAAGAGAGCCTGGGGCCTAAGTGAATATCACTACTTTTAGAAATAGGGGGATACATTTGATTTCTTTGATAGTCGCGAAGATCTTTTTGTAGCAATTCTCTTTTTCTGTTGTTCCAAACCCTCTATTAATCATGGACCAATTCACCGTGAGAAATGAGTTTACTGTCACTTCAGTCATCATTTTTCTATCCATTAAGAGTGTATATTATCTTAGCATGATCCCTGTAATAGTGGATAAAAACGGGAATGCCATTTCTGTTTCTCATATAGACTTGGAAATCTGTTTTCTTCTTAATGCGTCTTACTTCCAGTCATCATTTTTCTGTTTATCGCTAATTAATAAACAGGCCCAGCTTCCTTTTGCAACAAAACCATGGTCAGAGTGCTATTGACAGCCTCTGTTTTTGCTCTGCAGATTCCAGGAAACCGCCAAGAAATGACAGGAGGGTTCAGCTAGTGGTGCTGCTTTCTTGTGATCTGCTTGGACGTACACTCAGAATCCAGCTAAAATATAAATTGAAAAACGACACAACCTGCCAAACCTGTCGATGCTTTCTTGTGACTTACTTGGTACACTTCTGGTCCTCTACAATGAAAATTGGAAATGTGCAAATCTGCCAACATAGTGATACTCTGAGTCTGGACACTATACTTTCTTGTGATTTGAAGAATACACAGCAAATCTGGCATTGACTTCCTCATCGTGAACTTAGTCTAGACAGATTGTTGATGGAAACTCGTCTACGTAAAGCTGTATCAGAGCTCTGGTCAGTGAATTCTGTGGGCTTGGTTGCATCCGTGTTTTGCTCCAAGCCGGGGCTGCCGTAGTGGGTGTAAGGTCACAAATCAATCTGTCTTTCTTTCTTTCATCTCCCTTTCTTTCATTTCCCTTTCTTTCATTTCCCTTTCTTTCATTTCCCTTTCTTTCATCTCCCTAAAGGAGAGCAGCGATTCGCTTTCTGACTTGGAAAGATGATTCCTCCAGCCGCCTTTTCAAGCGTATTCGTCCTCCAATCCTATGGAAACTGGTGTCCCATTTTTCAGAAAAAAAACAAGCTTTGATTTGGGCCTCGGAAAAGGTACTGGTTTTCATAGGCAAAGCTGCTTTTTTTGCTGATTAGAAACGTCAGTTTTCTAAAAACTAAGTGCTTTTTCTTAGAAAAAGCTCTGATTCTTTCATTGTTCCGGATCAATAATCACAGGGCTCATTTCAACCTCGGTGGTTCATTAGATTGTTGTTAGTTTTGTATGAAAGGGGTAAAGCCCTAAAGGGTCTTTTACAGAGAACAAATATAGTTATTAATATGTAAGACGTATTAACACAAACATAAAGTCCTTAAACTTATAATTATACAATTAATATTTAATTATAGAATTAAATTTTTTTCAGCTGAACATTAAATCTAACATTCTAGATAAGAATGGATATTTTTCTTATACCTACATAAGAAGATCATCTGAAATGATTCTTTGTTGGTTAATAAGCTAATTTGGCCCTTGGATTTTGGATACAAATCAATTTTTACTTTATTCTCATTCTTTTTTAAAAAGGCTAACATGCATGCGTTCATATGTCATTAATTTTATTCTCTTTCTCTTTATAAGTTGGCGTCTAAACATTAAGATTCTGATTCCGGACTGAAACGACAAAGACAACAAACCCAAGACAAGCTCAGCTCACTAGCTAGTGACTTAGTTCTTTTATCTATAAACCAGAAACTTCACAGCAAACAGGAATAGGAGCATTTATTTATTGTTTGGATAAAATCAATCATACTTAGCCTTAAACTAACTGGATTTAAAGAACTGTTTATTTCTGCCAAAATATGTCCTTTTACACCCAGATAAATCAGATTGTTAAGGATTTCTAAAGAGGAGCTTGCATGATCTCTGCCATTTCCTAAATTGTATGATATCCAGTGACTTTAATTATGATCTTCATTAAGATATGTAAATACGAGTATGTATGGTTGGTTAGTTGTGACAAAACACTTTCCACGAGAAGGTGCCCTGATTAAATTACCAGAAAGAAAGTCGGATATTAACAGGATACAAAGATGGTGATTTTAGGTGATTGCTATAAGTGGATGATATTTACGAGTAAGGTTGAATTGTAATAGGAAACCAGGTCAAAGCTGGATTCCTTGATTAAAGGCTGAGATTATCAGAAGGGTACGGTGGTAAAAAGTGATATAACCCTAAGACTATAAGAGGTTATTTAGGTCGAGGGATTAGGGTTACGCAGTGAGTAAAAACGAAGTATTGGAGGATGGATTAAGGAGGAGTTCTTCATACTGATGATCGTGGATTAATTCAAGTGAAGATCCTCACTTGTGCTGAACAGAAGAGTGCTATAACTTTCTTGAAGCTATTGGCAAATCCAACAGGGGAGAGCCTTAGTGTGTGGGGTATCAAGAAGTTTCTGTTGATCGTTGGAACAGGAAGCTACTAGAGGAGTTGTGTTCAAATCCTGAGGGAGGAGAACCCATTGCTGTAAGTGGTTTATACACTATTGCTGTTGTAATACTCTCTAGTGGATTTCTGATACCCTCGCCCGAGTGCCCCGTAGAGTAGGAACAATTGGTTCCGAACTGCGATAACATTCTCTGGTGTTCCTTGTGTTCTTTAGCAATTAACGACTAGTGTAAGTACACCAATTTTTGGGTGTAAGTAGACTCCTACGTACACGTGAACTTAATACGTTTTCAAGATAAGAAAGAGAAGAGGCCGGCAGCATATGACTATAAACAGCTTTACCTTTCTTTTTCTCCTTCGCTTCCATTCTTTCCTCCTAGTACCGAGTAACCATTTACATATGAAGAACCATTTCCCAGTTGAGATTTTTGGTATTACTTTTACCGGATGAAAGAAATCACACGGAAGGACGTCTCACGTTCTTCTTCCCCCTACCTGCAGAACAATGGGTCCCGAAGGCTTTCACTGATTTTACAGCTGCTTTTCTCCACGCCCCCACGAGCTGTTGAGGCCTCAGGGAATCAAAATCAGAGAAGGACATTGTGAAAGAAAATATCTCTATACGTGCGGCTATCCCTATCACTGTGTAGACTCTTCTGGGCTATGCGATATTAACGGAGACATTCAGCAGACGAAGACATTGAAATTTGAAAGCGAGCAGAGGCACAGTTATCTGAATTATCAATTCAAGCCACCGACATGGGGAACGACAAGTTATTAGATAGGCCTGGTAATTAATTTTCTGTTAATTTAAGCTTAGTCTTGGTTTTCCATGAGCAGTAAATTAACGCCGGAGAAGGAATGCAGCATTCATTTCAAAAGGAAATAAGCAGAGATTCAGAGAACATTCCATGAGAACTACAACCATTATTTTTCTTTCCGAAAGTCACCATGAAAAGTTACATATGACAAAGAAAACATTTTGTTCTTAATGTCAAAAGTAAAGAAAAGTACTTCATTTCTAAGACGAGGAGGGAGGTCTCAAGTACTCTCAAGCACACTTGAAGCCGGGTGGCGGCGTCTTCCCACAGTCGATGAGGAGTTCAAGCGCGATGGGGATGACGAGATTGATGTTCAGAAGCTTGGCCTTGATGGTGGTGCAGAGGCAGAGGGCAGCGTCCAGGTCGACGAGGCCGTGGAGCAGAGGGCAGCAAGTGTCTTTCGCGCTGCCCCCTATACCAATGTGCACCAGTCCTCCCAAGATGTCCACACAAGCTCCGAGCTTGAGTGTGTCAATGGGGCATGTCTCCTGTTTTGGGGGTGGAGGTGGGCATGGCACATTAGTGGGAGGAGGATTGTATACAGGGGAAGGAACGTAGGGTGGGGTGCCCTTGGGTGGGGAGGGAACCACCACCGGAGGACTCCCTTTGGGTGGAGATGGAACCACCACCGGAGGACTCCCTTTGGGCGGAGAGGGAACCACCACAGGAGGGCTCCCCTTGGGAGGAGAAGGAACAACAACAGGGGGACTCCCCTTGGGTGGAGAAGGCACCACCACTGGAGGGCTGCCCTTGGGTGGAGAAGGCACCACTACTGGAGGGCTGCCCTTGGGTGGAGAAGGCACCACTACTGGAGGGCTACCCTTTGGAGGGGCAGGGTGGACAGGACTAGGTGAGGGAGGCCTGGGGAGAACACCTGAGGGGGGTGGTGGGCATGGCCGATCCACGGGGGGCTTGTGGTGGTGTGGTGGTTTCTTTTTGGGTGGATGAGGAGGCTTGGCATGGGTAGGAGGGAATGGCTTCACCTTGGGTGGGTGTTTGGGTGGGAGCGTCACTGGGGGCTTGTGGTGCTCAGTAGGGGGGGATGGGTATTGACAGTAATGGCATGCAAGAGCTCCAAGGTTGAGACTGAGGAGCAAAATGGTAGCAAGAACAAGACTCCCCATTGAGAAGATTGAAGAGGGCTTGTGTGCTCTCTTACTAGTGACTGAAAACCCAATATGGGGACCTTATATAGATGATCTCAGACGAATCCAGAGGACTTGTCATCCTTATCTGTCCCATTGAGTCCCATCTCAAGGACACCCTTTTGCCCCATCACACCCATGTGAAGGATTGCCTGCTTTGTACTCAATACATACACACCCATTTGGCAGTCCCCATTGTGAACTAACACCAGGCAGATTAATCTCAAAATTTGTAACAGACATATCCATGAACTCATACCGAAATCTCACTATTAACCAATGAAGTTGCGTCTAGGCTGAGTCTCACTAGACATGGTTCATGGCCCGGTTCATGGCCCCTTAGGCCTCCATTTGCCCATCACTACCTCTCAATATCTGCATTGACTGGAGAGCCACAAAATAAGGGTCTAAATTCTCTTCGGTTTGTCCTTAGCAATTTCACTCTCTTGGAGTGTAGCAGAGCTGTAATTTTCTAATGGGAGGATTGCCCTCCAGGATGCACAGGAGACGCGGTTTGTCATTTAACTTGTAGTGTCCCTGCAACCCGTGACTATGGTGCCAAATTCAAAGCTCCTAGCCATGAATTCCTCTCTTTTGCAAGTGGAACTCCACAGATTTTTTCAGTCACTTTCAGATAATCTTCTTAGTCGGTAGATCCACCATTCTCGGCAAACAGAGTTCAACAGTCGATGATGCCATTAGAGTTGATTACTTAAATCTCTAGGGAAAAAAAATACAAATGGAGGGAGACAATAGACATGCTTCTCACATTGTTTGTCTTCCACTTGTGAATGTAGTAGACATTTTAGTCTTCCTACGCAATTCTACTAAGGACAAAGAACAGCAGTACTCTTTGTCATTCATTGCCCTTTAGTTATTAAAACTAGTCTAATCTAAGGAGTCGTTGGATTTTAATCATGTCCCAGAATGTTTACATTACTGTCAAGGTAAGTTCCCCTTCTTCTACCTACTGAACTTCTTCCCTCTAAACATGTCTATCTTCCTCCCTTAGTGTGAATCAAATCTCCTGAATAAAGAAGTGTGTGACAGAGAGACTGCATTTCTTAAAATTATCCTCAACTTGAGCTCTGAACCTTCACATCAGGGGACTATCAGAGTTGAATATATGGGAGACTGAGCACTAAGAATCCAAGAAGAAGACTTAAAAAAAAAAAAAAAACAAAAAAAAGCAGTCATCTTTGGACACCTCAATGAATTACTTTAACTTCAGTTACTATTTCTTCCACAATGTCACTGTAACCAACTGAAAATATCACACTTGTAAGCTTGCACATACTCCCGGATTCTCCTTCACTCAAATTTGGTTCATTTGATTGTCTTGTTGAATAAGGATTAATTTTCTGGTGAGAGTAGTATTCCTTGTAACAATAGTGAGAGAAGTTTACTGTAGAAAATGGGACCTCCATATCCAAGCTGCTGATCAGACTCTTAAATAAAAAAAATAAAAAAAATAAAAAAATTGAGTTTTCTTGAATCTTTTGTTTTGATTTGTGTTACTTTACCCACCAAACGAATCCCTTGTTGGTCTCCTCAATAATTGAGCTAGTCACATGAAAAAAAGGAATAATGGCGGTCTTCTTCTGCCTTTTCTTTTTATCGGGACAGATTTCTTTACAGAAAACAGAAGGCACTGTTTCTCTCCACAGAATTAAAATAACTCATAAAATACTGCATGCATGGGAGTGGATGCGCCATGAAAGCCGCGGCCTGCAGCAGCTTCAGATTTCAGATTGCGGCAATCAGATGAGTCGACGATCTCGCCCCTTTCCGGTGCTCTTCTTTATTTGTTTCGTTCGACCCATTTGCAGAAAGAGCCAAAGAGAAGATGACGACTTTGTTTTGGTGAGAAATTCTTGTTTGCTTCTTATTTATCAGTGAACACATATTCCGAGTATGATGTGTAGTCCGGTACAGCAAGAACATGATTTCTGAAGAGCAGAAGTTCAAGATAATATATTGAACTCCGAATAAGAAATATATACATGTGATCTTGGGAACCATAAAAATACGTAAACAGGAAAAAGAACAACATCAGAACTCCGGAACAGTTCCAGAATCCGAGAAGACCAGCATCATATATATATACACATTGATTCACTGGAAAGAAGAAAGAAACAACTTGTGAGTAATCTCCGATCCTCTGTAAAACTGTGTGAAATTTTATTGATAAATGACACTTATTCAAAAACGGCTGCAAAATTGCAGCACAGTTCATCTCAGTATATATATATATATATATATATATATATGTGTGTGTGTGTGTGTGCAGAGAGAGGTTTATGAATTACAGACCAAGGAATGAAGTTTGTTTTATAGCTCTAAACTCTACAAAGACATGTACTGCTATACAGTCTCTAAATCCCTAACAGCATACAGTAGCAACCCACTTTGTCATTCTGCTTGCTCTTATCATAGATAACAAAATCAAAGTAATTAGGTGTCTATCAATTCTCCCCTGAAAGAGCGAGAAACAGTTTGTAGACAGGCTGCTTCTGGGTCTGATTAGTAGTAAAGGAAACGACACCCATCGAAGCCTGTAAAGAGAACGAAGAGAAGAAATGAAAGAAAATTTCAGAGGAAACAGGGGGTGCGATTTGTTGAAATTTCAGATGAGACAGGGAGAAACCCAATTGAGAGAGGGCGATTTCTTACTTGGGTCTTGAGTGATCAGCATGGCGGTGCCGCCGAAATCGCAGGTGCCGCCGCCGGCTTTGGTTCTCTGCCAGTAGCTGTTGAAGGCGAAGGAAGCGTGGGAGAGCAGGGTGTCCGGCTGGTAGCACGACCCTTCCGGCTGAATCGACTGGCAGTCGGCGCCGGAGCCGCAGGCGTAGTTCATCGCCTCCTGGATGATGGGATCCGGCACCGTCGGCTTCGCCACGCACCACAGCGTGATCCCCCCGCCAGAGCGTCGCGGTGGCGGCACCGCCGGCGGCGGAAACACCACCGGGGGAAGGAAGTACGGCGGGCCCGGCACGAACGCCGGCGGCGGCTCGGATTCCTCCGGCGGCCCTGGGACGTAGCCGCCTTCCGGCGGGCTCGGGACGTAGCCGCCTCCCGGCGGGCTCGGGACGTAGCCGCCTTCCGGCGGGGTGGGACCGTAGCTGTCGGGGGGACCCGGGACGTAAGTCTCCGGCGGGCTGGGACCCACCGAGGGTGGGGTGGACCCGTAATCACCGGGAGGGCCCACCACGACGCCGGGGGGGCTCGGGACGTACTCCGGCGGATTGGGTAATCCCGGTGGACCCGGGGGGTATATCGTCGTCGTCGGCGGCGGCGGCGCTGACATGTCCGAGGAGGGTGGCGCCGGCGATCCCGGGAAGGTGATGGGAGTCGGGGACGGGATAGAAGGGGGATTTAGGCAGAAGGGAGGGCTATTTTGAGGCATGGCGAGTGGGGCCTCGTAACCGTAGGAATCATCGAACGGGGGCAACGAGAACGGGGACTCCGCTGCCGCGGTCTGGTAGACGGTCGGATCGACGCCCAAGCGTTTCAACGGTCGGATATGTCTGAGAATCCCGTGGGCCGAATCTTCCTGCAATGTGGGGCCCCGCCGCGTACGGAAGGATGACTTGAAGTGCCCCACGTTTCTTCTTGCATCTGCAACACCATCATCGGAGCCGTTGGATGAAAAAACCATCAATGGAAAGTTCCCAATGCTTCATCAAGAATCTCTCATCAAAGTGGGACCCGTCCGAGGACACATAATAGTGGCGAACCTAATTATGCTCTTCTTCCGTTTACTACCATTTTTCATTTATGTTTGCTTCCTACTTCCTATAGTAAATACTAAATAGGAAAAAATAATTTACATTTAAAAAAAAAAAAAAAGTTTTAAATACCTTTAAAATTTTGATAATACGCTGAAAGATCAAAATATTTTTTTTAAAACGTGTATTTTAATATTTAGAGCAATGTTCTAAAAACCGGGATTAGCCTTTGATTCTAGTTCAACCGGGTCAAATCGGCCAGTTTAGTTCGGTTTTTAAAACATTGATTTAGAGTAATGTTTTAAAAAATGAACTGACCATTAGTATTTTTGGTTTTGGCTAATTATTCAACTATTGAATATTACACTTTATATCACTGTTTTAAAAACCAAATCGGACCGATCAGTCCAACCCGGTTGAACCAGAATCGGAGGCCGGTTCTTATTGACTTGGCCCGGTTCACTATAATCTGCATTAATTTTGTCTTTTTACCTATAGAAATATAATGTATTTATAAAGTATAGAGGATAATATTCAATAGTTGAACCATCGGTCCAACCCGGTCTAACTAGGTTTGACCAAAATCGAACATACTGCCGGTTTGATGTCCGGTTCGGTTTTTAAAACATTGCTTTATATTTTTTATATATTTAATATTTCTATAAAAAACACATAAAAATAGTGATTAGAATTGAACTGAGTCAACAAGAACCGGACTCTCGCCTCCGATTCTGGTTCAACCAGGTCGAACTGATCGGTTCGGTTCAAATTTTAAAACATTGATTTAGAGCAATATTTTAAAAACTAAATTTAAATAGGTCAATTATTGAATATTTTATTTAATATTTCTATAGAAAAAAATGACAAAAATATTACAGGTTTTAGTGAACCGGGCCGAGTCTTTTAGAACCGGACTGGCCTCCCATTTGGTTCAACTTGGTTGAACCGGCCAGTTCGGTTCGATTGATAAAACATTATATAAAAAGGTAGATAATATCAATTATAAGATATGATAAAATGCAGAAATGCACCTTCAAAATTAAGAGTGTTAAATGGTTGCCGATACGTCCGAGATGTTTCGCCGATACGTCCAAAACTCTTACAGAGCTTTAAAATAGGCGGACGGAGGTAAGGCAGGGGCAGTAGAGGAAAAAAAAAAAAAAAAAACTGAGAGGGACTCGGAAGCTTACCGCATTGAAGGAGCAGAGGTGCGGCAAAGGAAACGTAGAGGACGATTAAACAGAGCTTCATGGGCGTTCAACTTTCGGTTCTGATACCTTCTTCGGATCGCTGCAATGGCGTTGCAACAGAAACAGACCCTTCTCTGCTTCTGATCTAGGTCGAACCCATGAAACCCGCTCCGTGGAGGGATAAATATAGCTTCCGCCGGCAATGCAAGGACGTGGAAAAGAGAGAAAAACGCGGCACGGAGGCCGGCAATAAAGTTTGGTTTTGAGAGCGGCGGGTTTAGCCTTTTAAAGATTGATTCTTTCTCCTTGCCACAGTTTTGTAGCTTCAGTTATAAACTGCTGAAAGGGAACTAGGAAAGCGCAATCAGCAGCTGATCACGGTACTGCCTTTCTGGGCTTAAATCTTTTTTATCAGTTATTGGGTTCGCATATGTGCTGCCTTGAGGATGGAGGAAGATAAAAGTTGAGCGGCGGTTTTGCTTTATATTTTGCTTGAGTTCTACTCAAGAAATTGAGGGAATTCTTCTCTAACAAGACTATTTATGAAATCGCGATGCTTCTACATTTTTCTCTTTTGTAGTTCCACATTTTGACTCTCCTTGGAACATTACTGAAGTTGGATCCTTCCTGTTTGAGTCTCTTTTGGACAGACACCAAAGAAACCTCTCCTTCAAACATGCCACTTAATTAGTAGTAGCAGGAAAATTTTCTTTTTAAGTGACATGATATTAGAATATACAAGTGCTTGTTCTTATATGTCTCTGGTCCCAATTTGTTGTGTTTAGGGGCTACAAGAGACCCATATGTGATGGTAACAGTACTATAGTCTATAGTTGGAGAATAATCCTTCAAAAGATGTGGGGTTTTTTAACAGCTATGAAAAAAAATAATAATAATAATAAAAAAAAAAAAAATTAAAATGGAATATTGTGGGGCAAATTCTATTTATAGGGAGGTAAACATGAAATCTAAGCTTCACCCTTTGAGTTTTTAGTATGAGCCAATGTACTAAAATCGGATCAGCCTTCAAACCGGTAATATGTACGGTTTCGGACAAACCTGGTTAGACCGGGTTGGACCAATGGTTCAACAATTGAATTTCATACCTTGTACTTTCTATATGTTTGAATTTTCCATGGGTAATGAGACAAATGAAGTGTTTTAGCTGTCCTGGTTACGTTGTTCTGTGTGGAAGTCAGAGGTTTGAATCCCTTCCCGCCTCCATCATATAGAACCTTTGCCTTACTTTACCCTATTCAAGCTTATTATAGTGAACCGGACTAAACCAACCCAGTCCAAGTTGTGATTTGGCCAGATTAACAGGCTTCATCGAGCAGTAGTTCTGAGCTGTAACCGGTTCTTGTCTTAATAAGAACTAGACTGGCCTTTGGTTCTAGTTCAACTGGGTCGGAACGGCCGGTCCGCTCTGGTTTTGAACCCACATGTATGTGTCACTTATTTTCACAATTAGGGGTGTCAAGACCACCCAATTACCAATATATAGTTCCTCATTTACTAATTGGAAGGTATAAGAAATGAATTTGTTCATTCCCATTAATAGTAGGCATATCAGTTATTTTCCACATTTTCATGAATAAGAAATTTGTCAATTATGTCAGAAACTAGTGATAAAAGGGATTAACTCAATATTTATCATAGGTTAAACATTTGACAATTTACCTTTTTAACAAGTACTTATTGAAATTAAAAAAAAAAAAAAAAAAAAAAAATATTACATGTATACTACTTAATAATCAATAAATTATTTTTATTTATTAGGTGGTTCCAATGCCAACATGGCTTTACCATATTCCACTAGAAAATATGGATCACACTCACGTGTAATAGAGAAGACAATATTTTACGAAGAGTCTTCACAGTAATAACAACTAAGCCGTAGTTAACCAGAAAGTCAACAAACGACAGGAGGACCCTTTCAGCATGGCCGAGATCAACTGTACAGAATAATGAGAACTATGCTGAATTCCATTCTTGAATGTGAATCATATGAATTTCAATAAAAAAGTTAATGACCAAAATAGCTAAGATAGTACTACTGCCAAATAGTACATTTCATATTGGTGATTGATCTCGTCAAATGGATTTCCACAACTTTCTACCCAATGGCCAAAACCAACCTCAACTTGAAGCTGCACACATAAGTAACAACACTCTTTAATATTCAAATTCATCATTCTTATGACAGACTTTAAAAAGTCAAGGCATTTTCTTTCAAAAGAAACAAAAAAAAAAAGACATTTGATTTCATATCTAGTGAAATTCAATAAACAACTCGTATAACCAATAGGAATCTCTTGGCAAATATCAAATGTATGGATGAGTTTATCCTCACACACAAAAAAAGTGAAGTGCATTCAATGCAATGTGCAACGAAAGTAGAGTAGCTCATTGTTGTGCGAGTCCTTTCCTTGCTCACAATGTTGCAGCACTGGTGGAATTGAATTGAACTTTAAATTGTTCAATTCAGACAAAATTTAGCAGATATCACAATGTGACTTCTAAACTATCTACATATGATAAACAAAGTTCTTGTGAATGCGTATGGAACCATTCTTTTAGCTACATGGGTAAGAAGTGGATTAGACAACATAATTAAACTTGTGTCAATAATGCTATTTTAGCACATTAGCAAGTTCCTACAATTTCCCCTCGATGTTCTGTAGCAGATAAAAAGTACAGCAGCAGAGAACAGATTTTTCTCAACATCAAGCTGATAGTAGAGGATATTTGGTGCAGGGAAAATGATCCATTGCACTACATCTGATTAATAGTGTTTATGTGAGAGGAAGTTAGAACAACATACCACAACAACTGAAGAGGACTCATTTTGTAGAAATGAATCCAAAAAGGATTGCCAGGAAAAGGATAATCACGATAATCTGCAAATGTTTTATGAACAATTAGCCATGATATAATATAAAGGACTTGAGAAAGACTAACTCACCATTAAAGAATTTGGCCTGCTCTCGTCAATGTAACATTTCCTACAAAACCCAAAAAATATGACATGATACAAACTAAAATAGCATGATGAAGACACTACATTCTTTTGAGTAAACTAATTATAAACAATTTATGTTTTGGACGTAACGTCATTTACTTGAATCTGACAAACTATAGTATTTAGAAAAAAAAAAATATAACTCCTTGACTTAAAAATATAATCTGAATTATTAATGGAAGGCAATCAACTATCACGTACCTTCTACTCATCATTCCAGATGCTCTGCATGCATCCTGAATTTTTTCTACCCGATCCCTAGTTTTTGTCGCATTAGGATCGTTTGCATCAATCTGCAGCCATCACCAAATTTCAATCTTCCAACATCATTCACTTCCAGCATTACAAGAACTTCCAAACACAGTGACTAAAATTAATTAACAACCACTAAACAACTATGGCCACACATAAAACCTTAACCAATATCTCCATATCAATAAAACAGCCATCTTTTTTTTTTTTTTTTTTTTTTTTAATGGATAAAACAGCCATCTTTTCATTAAGCTAATTCTACAAGAGTGGGTAAACACATGTATAATCCTTTTCTTTTCATCCAATCCTCTGACTCTTTTCTCAATTCAACTTCTCCAACCACCACTTTGACATTCCAAATGGGTTACTGAGCTCAAGCGTTCAACGATCTTAATCCATGAGTTTCTACGCTTGAGAAGTCTGGATTTACTGGAAGTGTCACTCAAAAAAAAAGACGACTAATTATACTATTAGGACAAAGAAATTGGACATAAAGTAATTGAGAAGAATAATTATAATGCCCACAAGTTGAAGCCGTATTCCATGGGATACTTCTGAAGGAAGATTGAGAGATGCATCTTGAAGAAAATTTCTTTCCCAGATCAATCCAAAGCATATAGAAGAATGTTTTGGAGAAAACTTAGACAAAGAAACAGAATGCAGCTCAAGTGCCATAATTTTAGTATCTGGCAGATATTGGCAAGAACTATTGAAAGTCAACAGTTGTCCTCTAACAGGAGAGGAATAGAACAGCATATGGCGATAGATCTTTTATTCATATTTTCTGAAACTTTTTCAGATAAATTTTTAGTTGTAGGTTGAAATTTCACAGATAGAAAAGATACAGTTACCAAGTTATTTTATTTTCTTATTAGGTGTAAGAACTTTTCTGGCACCTGTAGCTCAACTTCCTCTGAATCCTGCATTGCTTTTTTCTCTGAATTCCTTCACTATCCATTTCTATCTTTTTGACTGTCTTATGTACACAGATCAAGGTCCCATTATTTTTATCTTTTTAACCTTGATAATAACATGATCCCTATGATCCCTCAGAAAGAAGAGGTAAAAAAGCTCTAGGACATAAAAGAATCCTTATCTAAAATAGGAAATTACCTTAGATTGCAGAATACTGGAAAAATCATAGAAAGCACCATACACATCTGACATTGTCCTTGTATAATTAATTATTTTAGCAGCAAGACCTGAATAGAGAAGAATCAATTTAAAAAAAAAAAATACATTTCAAAAAATTAAAAAATTAATAAGAACATCATACAAAGTTTTAGTAATGCAAACGTACTAAGGATTAAACCAAAAGAAAAAATATGAACTCTAGATTACATGCCTTCAACTGTTGCAACCAAGAAAGACATGCCTAAAGATAGGCCTCTTACCACGCCTCATTTTTACAACTCCTCTGAAAACTTGTACATTATTGTAGCAAAGAGCAAGAGTTCCAATAGCCATGACCTGATAAAAAAAGTCACTCAGCAAGAAAAAATGAAACACTGAACAAGACCAATTCTTGGAGGAAAAATTTCACATGGACACCAGTTCGCAAATTCTTAAACTGAGAATGTATCAAGGACCACCAAACTCATATGGTTTTATTGGCACTAAGGAGGAGAAGAAAAGAATAGCATGCAAATAATGCACTAAGACAATAATAAGAGAAGGCTCACCCCATAATTGCCATAAAAACGCCAAACATGAAAAGAAAACTAGCAAATAATGAACCATAATCTAGATATACGCAGATAAATTGAGTACATGTGCCAGAAGTGCACAAACAGGCAAAAATAAAGAGCCTTTGCAGGGATCTTGGAGCCATTATGGAGTACATGACCCATAAAAAAGGGAGGCTTTAGATCAGGATTCTAACGGTGGGTACAATAGTAATAAATATCCAAGCAAGACTCCCAGTTTGAACTTGACTTCCAATGGAAGTGAGTTCAAACTTACTGGAAAATATATAATAGGAGCATGTGAATGCACAAATGTTAAGCTAATATAGATAAAATCGGAAGAGCTACTTAACAATTTTAATAAGTTGAACCATCTAATTTTTTTTCGCTTTCCTCAAAAAAACAAAAAAAAAAAGTTGAACCATCAGTTCAATCAATGGCGATACTATAAGTCGATATCGTCTTATGAAAGGTCTACCATAACTAAATAATCAAGATAAAAATTATTTAAAAAAGTAAAAAGTCCATAAACAGATACAAGTAATATCAATGTTGGATGAACAAAAACTAACTAATGCATTGTTTTCTCTCTCCAACACCTGCTACTTATGGTTGTGAATGAGAAGTAAGGAATTTACACACACACACATTTCCTAATAAAATAATGTGATTTTAAGCTTTTGGTGTGTGTGTGTGTGTGTGTGTGTGTTGGGGAATTGAGGGATTTTCATAATTTATGTAGGTTAAGATAACAAGCTCTTTTGAAAGCAAATTAGAAAATAAATCAATTATCAACAGCTGCCTAAAATTTATCATACCTGGGGAATAGCACAAAAACGAAAGACAAATGGATCTTTCAATGCTGACATATATTTCAAACAGTCCTCTACATGTGTTAAGGCATTAGTGACCATGTCGTTCAAGCATTCAGTGGCTTTTGCTGTATTTTCCTCATATTTGAAATCCTGAAGCACATTTAGAAAAACAGTAACTTTAAGGAATAAAAAGGTAAAATGGAAGAAGCTAGACAACATAGTTAGAAGACACCTAGTTTTTGAGTCACCAGTAGACCTGCCCTTTTAGATAGTATCCAGAAGCAGAAATAAGTTTGAAATACATATAAAGAAAGAGTAATTAGGAATTTTCATAACAATCAATACAATAAATCAACAAAGACCAGTAAAGCTAGCTGACTTTGGCTTTTCAAAAGTAAGAGACCAAATTAGAATAGCTAAAACAAAAAATCTACTCAATTTGTAATTCTCACCTAGTAGACTTTAAATAGAAAAAAGGATACTTAAACTTAAGAACCACCGACATCTTTTGAAAAAAGTAATATAAATCAAGTGCAATATGATATAAAAAATAAAAAAAGTTAAAGATACTTCAGTCCAGTTTCTGACACACCATTGAAAGAATTAAGTACAATTCTGAGAAGATTGTACGAATTTTAAAGCAAGATAATGCTCCTCACAAAGCATATCCAAGTGCTTCTATGAGCTATTTGTAAGGCCTGATTTACCACGGAAAAAGCATAAAAATGTGCAAGAAAAACTGCAATCAATCTAATAGAATCATTATGACATCAACGGGGAGCCTACATCACGACTCTACAATCGCACAATAAACCCTAAGATTAAAATTTTGAACTTAGAGATCTTACAGAGGAAGCATAATAATGTAAAAGAAAAACTTGAACAGCACTACCCCATAAGAAATATAGAAAAGTAAGAAGAATAATATGCACTTGTTTAGAGAAAATATTAAAACCACCTCAAGTTTGTCAGCATATTTGCTCCATATTTCTCGAGGCCAGAACATGCGAGATTTTGGTATTTCATTAATATCTTCCAGATAATCCCGGATAATATTTGTTTTCTGCAATTTGGTGGCACACAAATGAATGATGTAATGAGAAATTATCCATCTGTATAATATACATAAGAAGTTTTCCAACAGCCAAAACCTGAAGAAATAATCCCATTGTATTAGAGAGGTCTTCAGGAGCCAGATCTTCCAGTGCAGAAGTATAAAACAGCTTGGAAAGCCCTAAGCCAACCAGTCCTGCTACATAATGGCAATACTCATCGTAATCATCCACTGTTTCAACCTACATTGTAATATGAGTTGGTAAAAAACCATTTGGTAATCTGTAAAGACCAATCAAAATAGAATAGCAAAAAAAAATGAAAAAAAACCCTTTTCTTGTCATGGCTCATGTACTAACATAGCAATCAAACCTCTTTGCATATAAATTTTGCCATCCCCGCTCCCATTCTTTTTGTAATGTCTTCAATTGCCTCTTGATAGCTGGAGAATACATAGAAAAACATCAATAACGTTATCAAGGAGATGAAACCCTTCTTAGATCTGTAATTTTTTTTCTTTTTGTACATAAAAAAGTAGAAGAATCATAACCTCCTAACACAATAATCATCTTTCTTTCAGCTTTAGATACTCTTAACTTGGTAATTAGAGAAAATGCAGAAAAATAAAATCAGTAAAGTCTATAAATAAAAGAGAAACACACATACAAGATGGTGATAGAAAAAGCTATTACCCTCTTCCAAGCTCTGAAAAAGCATCAGCTACTAGGTGGAACTGGTCCATGAGAACTTTGTAGTCCTTAGTACCACCTTAATACAAGAGAAGAGTGAGGAAATTGTTCACAAGGAAATAAAAACAATTTAGAATATAAAAAGACAAACTCACATGAAAAATGCCATTCACGGTCATATATGTGCTGATGAAAAGACTGGAGAATGGGTACTTTAACATCAATGCTAATGCTTGTATCATCCTCTGTAAACAATCAAAGAAAATTTCAGATGGAACATTACCAAAATTTTTTATATTATTCATTTCCAAAGAGTAACAAATGAATTTCCTAAAAAAAAAAAAAAAAAAAAAAGAGTAATAAATGAAACATCAATAGAAGATGATCATAAAGATTTTGTTAGCAGGCCCTCTTTTCTTTTCTTTTTGAGAAAGCAGTCCCATTCTTGTATAATACTATATTATTTGAGAACTTAAATTAAATCGTCTCCCCTTTTTCCTCATAAAAAGAAGAAAAATCAAGGAAAACAAAAAGAAAGCGGTCCCTCTATCTTGGGAGGACAAACATTAGAAAACTTTGAAAGATCTTCCTCAAAAAAAAAACCTAGAAAGATCCACATTTTGTTTGTTATCCATATAATTTGTGATAATGAATTTTTAATGGCCCTTTCTCTATCCATGGATTCTCCCAAAAAGCTGTGTGCCTCCCATCTCCAACTATCTATCTAGTGTGAAACCTAAATAACTCAATTTACTTAAAGATGTACCTCCATATCACCGACAATTTCCTCGGGGAGTTCCATCGCATGATCCTATCCTCCTCTACTCCAAAATTTTGTATTACTAATGTGCGCCATGATGGTGACTTATCCACATTAATCCTCCAACGCCACTTCATCATAAATGCCTTGTTGACCTGTGAGATCCTTCTGATACCCAATCCCCCTCTGCTTTGGCAAGCAAACTCTTTAATCATTCTTAGTCTCTGTTTCTACCTTCGAAAATTCCTCCTTAATATCAATTATTACTACTGTTGTCAGAATCTGATCACATGGTATCAAAGCTCTGAATCAGAATAAATGCTAGGATCACTCTATTCAATTTCTTCTTCATTCCAACTTATGCATCTCCAGTTCTGCTCTAGTCTTCAATCGACATGCATTCTTCCCTTTACGGCCTCTTCTGACCACTATTTCTTGACAAGTTGAGGGTGAAATCACAAGGAAATATAATGGTGTTCTCAAATCCTAAACATCAAATGCTAGTGAAATTACTAATGCAAATGAATATCAATAACTAAATGTAGATCGTAAGGAAAGCGTGCAAAGAAGAGTAGGAACTGACCTACAGTATCCAGGGCTCTAAGAACCAAATAAAACAAACAGACCTACAAAAGAAAAAGAAGTTGGCTCAGCATGTATCAAGATAACCCTAGAAGCAGCAAAGATTTTACCATAGTGAAAAAAGTTGAAACGCTAATACATAGAAAAGGAAGATTTCTATAAGAAGAAAAACTAAAGCAAGACTATCGTAGATATCTCCAGAAGCGTGTAGAAATTAGATGGTAGGGACCAAAATCGATGTTGGACTATTGTATTCAACAAGGAAGGCTCTACATATATAGAACTCACATGATAAGAAGAATCTCAAACGTCTCTTATTAAAGATTTACCACTGGAAGCACGCATCATTTGGAAGGGGGTAGTAAAAATAAGTTTCAAATTCTGGAAATTTTTTTTTAAAAAAAATAAAGAACATTTTAAGAATGAGCTAAAGCAAATAGAACATGTACTTGAATCAAATGTAATAATTTGATTGGCTTTTTTTTTTTTTTTTTGAGGAAAGTGAATACATTTTTTACTCCCAATTACAAGTTTTACTCCCAATGCTGCTGTGGAGACCCGAACCCAAGACCTCCTGCAGCAATAACTCCCATGGGACCACTGAGCTAATGCCCAAGACCCCTTGATTGGCTTTTTTCTTATATAAAATAAAATAAAATTGCAACAATCATCACCAATTGCACTTTCAAGAGATCATGAACTGACTGATAGGACAATTTTTAGATGAAATATCTACAGAGACATAAACATGATATCCTTTTTGAGCAGAACAGACCTATTAATCAATTAGAAGTAGAATTATTTTTTTGAGAATGGGGATAACTTTTGTTAGAAGAATTATATAGCATAAGGAGACAGCTCAGGGCCCATTAGCTAGATACACCGTTTTTTCTCTAACTTGTTTGCCATAGAATTGGCAGACTAGGGAACTTTTGACCAGGCTATCCTCCATTACGTACAGATATCAAGGAGCTCATCATGTGGGTACTTGAGGTTCTATAGGGGCTTCAAGGGCATGCTGGCCCAGCCTATTACTAGGCAGAATCTCCTTCGATCAATATGTCTAGGCTGCAGCCAATTGAATAACTTGACTCCAATCAGTAGAGCCTGAGACTCAGCGTCATTAGAGGTGCAATATGGCGCTAGATCCTATTACAAGACACCTACATGCCGAACCAATGCAGTAGAAAAAGATAATCCACCTAACAAGAGCTCTAGCTTATGATGGATTAATTCTATTAAATATTTTTACAAAGAAAAAGAAAACATCATCCTAATATGTACTCTTTCCAAGGATTATGCCAATTAGCCCCATTAATAATGGGTGAATATTGTATTTTCCACCCTTTTTCTTTCCCCCTACATGTTTCCAGGACATATATTTTCTCCTATACTTTCCTATCAGCTCTTGATACAGTATGAGCACAAGTACCTATGAGAAGATATATGATTACCATGTCATATTACAATCGAAAGTGGAGGCATGAATCCAAACAACAACACTAACTTACAACTAGTTAAATCATTGATAGCCATTGAAGTACACTATCCTATATCAAAGTATTCCGGGACAAAATCTGCAGAAGAAGTAAATTTCATTCCGAGTTGAGATAACCAATTTCATACACGACATTCACAACAAAGGGAAAAGAAGAGCTTTAACTCATAAGATACCAATCGGCATAGAAAACAGCAAAGAGATAAAAACAAAATATAGGAAATTTTCTATTTCCATGGTCAGATCTAATGAATAAATTACCGCGTCCCGAAGCTGAGGGCGGAGCTGCTGAATGACGAGTGCGAAGCTTCGAGAAACCTTACGAAGCAAAGTATAGCAGAAAATCCAATGCGGTTCCGGACGGATCTGCTTGTCAGCATTTTTCGCGGCCAATTTCAACTTCACAAGTGCAACGATGTCATCTGGATGCTTCAACATGGCTCCTAAAGTTCCCATCTTCCTTCTTTCCTCCCTTAAATTCCTATCAAACAAATGAACTGAGACTCCACCGATTATGCTAGAAAGAAATAGGCAAAAGATGAAAAAAATGCTGGAGCAGTACTATCTCCGGACGTCGGGGCCAAAAGGCACGAAGAATCTCCGGAGCAGAACTACTGTACAAAATCGCCACTTTTGTATTTGTTAGGACCAAATTAAGTGGTCCTTTTTTTTTTTTTTTGCATAAGGACGTGGCTGTATCTTTATTTAGACATGGAATGTGTCATGATGGACACACGTAGATAGTGACCTTGAGATAAGGGTCATAGAGCTTATTGAGGAGCCTAAACTTGGTCTTTTTTCTACTATAAAAGAAAAATGTTTTGATCAACAAAGCGAACATGCAAAGACAGAGAAGAAAGGGAGTAGAGTGAAAAGAGAGAGATCTGTAGGATCGTCTCTAAAGTCACGAGTGAAGTACGTAGCGAAGCTCTCTGGAGGAGAGTAACAACCAAGGGGGAGCCTTGGTAGGGTCAAGGAGATCAGAGACGTTCTCTTTCACTCACATGTGTGTTGAGTGGATTATCTATCGTTGTAAGTTTATAGTTTGCTTTTGTTGAAAATCTACTTGTTGTAATATTGTCTTACAAGCATAAATAAGATTCCTTGATAGGGATTATATGCGCCCGTATCTACGAGGTGTGTTTCTCGTATTTTTCGTCAAATTCATATGTACGTCCACTTCTTATATTTCTGTTTGTTTGTTGTTCCCGATTCCAAGTGTTGGAGTCGCCTCGGTGTTGTAACACCTATATATGATAACACCAGACAAGAAATGGGACCTACAGTATTTAAAACATTTCAGTGGATATTTAAAACATTTCAGTGGACTCTCACTGCCCGACTGCCGTCAAGCCTCATCTTCATTTAGTACCCTGAGCCTCAGAGAAACGAAACGTTATTCCCGGAATCAGACGTACCCATACACGCACGACCCTTGTTCGCAACAAATCCGGCCCTGCGGAATAATAGTCATGTGCCGATGCGGTGCGGTGACAATGGCTGAGCCGACCCGAACCTATGATGGCTCCAGCTCGGCTCAGCACATATCACATGAACTCGAGCTTCTAATTTAGCCCGAGCCCATGCCCATTATGGTTTGAACTTTTTTAATTATTCAAGTTAAATTTATCTACAATATATAAATGAGTGATTATATATCAAAAACTGCTGATTATGTACCTAACTATGCTAAAACAAAAATTCATACAACTTTAATATTTTTTAGTTAATTATTAATAATTTTTTTGTTAATAGAATCACTGATAGAAATTTAAAAAGATAATTCTAAATAATCTTGCGAAAAGAACTTGAAGCTCTCACTTCTTTAAAAAATTAAAATATTAATTATACTCTATTTTAAAAATATATAACTCAAAAATATAAACAAGTTGGCTCATCAGAGTCGAACTACCTAAAGCTCAAGCTTCGGTCATTTAACTAAATAAGCCTTACTCAAAAGCTCAAAGTTTTATTCGAGTCAAATTGAGCTATTACCGAGCTGAGCTTGAACTGTTCACGAGCTGGCTCAATTCAGTGCCCTAGTGCGTGATGCGCCAACTTGAATGAAAACCTATTTTTTTTAACCTAATTTTTTAACCTAATTTTTTAACCTAATTTTTTAACCTAATTTTTTAACCCAAATTTTTAACATAAATTTTTAACATAAATTTTTAAGCCAAAATTTTAACCCAACTTTTAAACCCATTTTTTAACCCAACTTTTTAACCCCATTTTTTAATCCAACTTTTTTAACATGATATTTTATCCCAACCTTTTTAACCAAATATTTTATCCCGACTTTTTTAACCCAACTTTTTAACCTGATATTTTCATTGTTTTAAAAACCAAACCGAACCGGCTGATTTAACCCGGTTAAACCAAAATCGGAAGCAAGTCCAGTTCATATTGACTCAGCCCGGTTCACTGAAACCAACATTATTTTTGCCTTTTTTCTTATAAAAATACTAAATATATATAACATATGGTGTGCAATATACATCAGTCTAACCCAATCTAACCTGATGATGCATAAAATTGGCCACTGGTATTGTTGTTCATGTAGGGGATGTTAAGTTTATCTACCCTTATGTAATATACACCACTGTTCCAACCCTGTCTAACCGGGTTCAACCAAAACCGGACATAACGCCGGTTGGATGCCTGGTTCGGTTTTTAAAACATTGGGTGGAAACATTCCTCCCTTGTTCACGTTCAGAAACACACAAGAATAATCAAAAGAAAATAAATATTGCAACTTGAAAAGAAGGGAAGAGAAAGACACCCAATTTCTTTGCACTTTTTCCTTCTCGAAGCTCCCTCCTTGCAAGGCTGACTTCCTTGAAATTTTCCCTGAAAAATGTAGGGTTTTTCGTGCCCTAGAGATTGATTAGGTGACTTCCTTGATAAAAAAGTTCATATGATCTTAATTAGGTGTAAAATAAAGAAGGATATCTCCTCCTTCCAAGAGTCATTTGCATGCCAAATCAATTAAATAAAAACTTAAAAACTGATGCCACCCCAAAGCGATTGATTGATGCCAGAAGAAGGGTCGTTGATTTCATAGCAAGGGCTTAAAAAAATTTGGAAACCTGCATATAATATGTATTGGAAGGTTGCCGTGACATAGAAACTGGAGACAGGGGCATGTACATGCGTGAACAGAGTCAAAAAGAGGTACCAAATTATCAGTCAAAAGGCTCAGAACCGCAGCTGAATTCTCCTCTGTTTGGCCCTGTAAAAATCATTCACTCTACGTACGTTGTCTGATGGAACATATTACAAGTTGTTGGGAGGAAAGACTCTTACCTTGCCTACAAGGGGGGGAGATTGGTGTGGGTTCAGCTTCCAGTAACACCCTATAAAAGACACTCATCTTAGTATCTAGCTTGCAACTCCATCCCAACACCAACAAGTAGCAGAAAGCCATACAAACTTATAACAACAATGACCCAAACTCAATTGCTTGCTCTAGTGTCCACAATACTAGTGTTGGCAACAACAGTGAATCTTGTGAGCTGCCACTCTTCCTCCACCACCCTAGGCACATGCAGTCCGAGTGGCTACTTGAAAGGAAAGACCGGAAAGTGTAACACTGAGCACGATTCCGACTGTTGCAAGGCCGGAAAGTTGTATCCCCAGTACCGGTGTTCGCCTCCCATAACCGGCAACACCGACGCCACCATGACAATCAACAGCTTCGCAAAAGGCGGTGACGGAGGAGGTCCATCAGAGTGTGACAACAAGTACCATAGCGACGACGAGCACGTTGTTGCATTGTCCACTGGATGGTACAGCCATGGAAGTCGTTGCCTCCAAAACATCAGGATTAATGCAAATGGAAAATCTGTTTTGGCCAAGGTTGTGGATGAATGTGACTCTGTGTATGGTTGTGATTCTGACCACGATTTCCAGCCTCCGTGCCACAACAACATTGTGGATGCTTCCCCTGCTGTATGGAAGGCTCTTGGCATATCAGGCTCCGTTGGTGAATATGGTATCACCTGGTCAGATGCCTAAATTAAAGAAGATCCTCTTATTGTATCATGTTATAATATAAGGTTGCACCACCTAATATCTGTGTGTTTGTTTAGTTTGTCTATAAATGTAACTGTTGCATAAAAAAGCTCCTGTCTTGACATTTTAATGGCAAATTATTAGATTGAAATATATAAGTGTATTCATGTATCTCAGACATATTTTAATGATAGAGATCTCTTTGATTTAAAGGATGCAGATGCAATCGAACCCCATACACTCCCATCTTGAACGCCCACAGATAAGAAAACTCCTCACCATTCATCTCTCCCACTTCGTCAACACAATCAGAATTAACCCCTCATTCTTCTAATTCTCTTCCTGTTTCCAGTAATCACCCATTTGCTTCACACCCAACCCACCACATGGTGACGGAGTAAATAAACCAAAGTGTCTTAGTTGCAAGTAAACAGCCATTACGGGTTACAATCTCATGAATTCCATTGAATAAGTGGATGTCCAAAATGCGTTCGTGCATGGTAAGACATTCATATGACTCAACAGTGGGAATTCACTAATGATACACACCCTTAGTACATGTGCAAAGTGCTATAGTCATTGTATTGGATTGAAATTCCAAGGACAAGGTACCAGAGGCTGACTTCTCTTATGCTTGGAATGGGATTCACATATTCCAAGGCTAACACTTCACTATTTTACATTTTTATAGTGTGATACGACTTGCACCGTGGTTAATGGATGCCCTCAATCGCAAGCTTGCAATGGAGCTTGGGAAGTTGCAATGAAGTACGACAATGGTCTGCAACTTTACACAAATTCTATGAAAAAATCAAACACGAAGTCACCATAGCAGCAACATCTCAAGGATTCTGATGTCTTAAAGCTTGGACCTAACTTTTTCGATTAATTCTCTTCGGAGGATCTTCCCAGCAGCAGATTTTGGAACGCTGTTTACAAATGTCACTCTTCGTAGTCTTTTGAAGTGTGCAACCTGCAATTAACAAAATGTAAGGATTAATCAGCTTGACCGTTTTATTTACATTGGAAAGACAAAGCTGATGCACATTTTGAGACGCCATATCATCTATCAAGATGACTAGTTCATGAAAACAGAAAACGAAAGGCAAATGAAAAGGCAGATACCATTTGTCTTTCATGTCAAGAATAGTCAATTCCTTCTGTATGGATCACTGGACATACTGGGGTAATGCAATGTCGCATTTAAATTGTAGCCATACCAGAACTAAATATTCAAACTTTTCCTACGTCAAAGAACCCACCCCACAGGCCAGAGCTAGTTTTCTTTAAAGATTTATGCCACTATCTTACTTGACCACAGAACTTCAGTTTAATGATTGGGTACATCACCTTTGAAGCACACAAACCTAGAAATATAGATGTATACATAAACTATAAGTTTTATTAAGAAGTTTTAGGTACACAATCAGAAAGCACCCATCTTTTGGCTTTGTATTCAATAATGGATCCAATGGTGTTTAATGAATTTTTCACTGTGTCAGCTACATTGCATGTGTTTCATACCTGATTTGCAACAAACTTCTTGACATCTTCTTCATTCAAAGAGCTGCTGGGTAAGCGCACAACATAACCAATTGGAACCTCACCAGCTTCAGCATCCGGATACCTTCAAAGACAAAAGGATGCAGAATCTTTGATAGATTTTGTGAAAAAAAAAAAAAATCCAGAACCAACTCAGTCATTACTGGTCACTTTTAGCAGGATTAACAAGAGAATCGACTGCTATATTACTTCATATGATGTTTGCAAATGAAATAGATAAGTGCTCATAAATGCAGAAACTAAAAGAGAGGCAGAACAAATCTTAAACTACACCAAACATTAAAGAATTGAAAATTTTCACACTTCTATATTTTTGTCTTCTTTTGTATTTTGAGGTTCAAAAAGATTTATTTATTCATTTCTTTCATTTCTTTCATTTCTTTCTCTAATTCTAAAGGCTGATGTGATGAACCTGACTGGATACACTATTTCACCAGTCAAACCACTTAACATATGGATTTTCATCCAGTCTTCCAAGAAGACGGGGTTCAAGATTTAACTGAACTACCAGCAAGAAGTTCCTGTTCTAGTTCAACATCAGCAGCTGTTTACAATTTTAGGCAGAAATCCACTTTCCCGAAGATAAGGGTGAACCTCAATAATAGGACAAAAAGAATAGAATATAAAATAAGAGTTTTTCTGTAACTTACGGAATGACAACGGCATCTAAAATTTCCGGATGAGAAAGAAGAACCCCTTCGAGTTCTGCAGGTGCTACCTATCAAATGATCAACAGATAAGGAAAAAGTGAAAACAAGAACAAGTGCAGGATTGTTTTATTCAATAAACATGACTTAGCAATTGTAACTACTGGTTCCCTTGAATGACAATATAAGATCAAATGAAGACATCTACTCAGTTCTACGGATGGAATTCACCTGAAATCCCTTATACTTGATAAGCTCTTTAATGCGGTCCACAACAAACAATCTCCCTTCCTCATCAAAATATCCTAGATCCCCCGTATGAAGCCAGCCTTGCTTATCTATTGTCAATTTTGTTGCTTGTTGATCGTTAAAGTAGCCTACAGTAAAAACAATTAGTAAATACCCAAAAATATATGTCCAAGCTCACTCCAAAAGCAAATAAAACATGGATGAAAACTGAATACAGTAATAAAAGAAGCAGAAGCATTAGACACAAATCCTGAAGATGCACCATAAAAATAGCATAAACAATATTACATTCGTTAACTGAAATAAAAACTAACCCCGCAAATATTTTGTCATGGTGACCATCACATTTGAAAATTCATTTGTAGATTTCCGTCGAAAAAAAGATTAGAGATGTATCAAAAGTCCACATCTGACTGCTCTAAGAAAACCTTAGTATTTAATGTCTTGCATCCTAAGTATTAAAACAGCACAAGACGTTCTATTCATGCATATCTTCGTGTTCCACAACCTTCTTTAGTATTGTTATGTAACAATGTCAATGAAATCTATCAACTTTTAATCTGCTTCTAAAGTACCTGTCTGTAACGACATAAGCTTCATTTAGGACAATAATTTTTTGTAGTACATTACAGGTACTCTTTAACTGGCAACATAATGATGGACTCTACTATGCTAAAATTTCCAGAACCTTTCATCTTCTTCTTCACAGGGATAATAACCCATGAAAAAAAGTCAGAGATCAAGTATGTTCCAGTTTCTACAAAGACCAATTCACATAGAAATAAATATGAATCTGGTACCAAGAAAGGATAAAAATAGTTGTCAAAGACATAGATGAAGCAAATAAATAAAATAAGTTAAAAAGGCAAAACATAGATGCTGGTTCAGCATAGTTCTATGAGCCTGAGTTGGGACACAACTTAGTTCCAATAAAATCTGGGCTGATAACCCAAGTCCAGTCAGGTCACTGAGGATCAGAGGCCGGACTTAGCTTGAACCAGGGGGACTCGGCTGAAAATAGAAAGGATCAGTCCGACCTCCCACCTGACTTGTCCCATTCAAAATCTGGAAAGACCCATTGACACTGAATTAAAATCTGGGTTGATAACCCAAGTCCAGTCAGGTCACTGAGGATCAGAGGCCGGACTTAGCTTGAATCAGGGGGACTCAGCTGAAAATAGAAAGGATCAGTCCGACCTCCCACCTGACTTGTCCCATTCAAAATCTGGAAAGACACATTGACAGTCAAAACCTTGGTTTTCAGTAGGGACCAGCATCCAGGATCTGTTTTTCAGTCTCATACACCTTCAAAAGATATTTGTCAAGATTGATCAGAGTAAAAGACTAGATCCAAAATGTTGATAATAAATTCTACATGAATGAGTAGTCGAGTGTGTTGTCAGTTTATGCTCATTCACATCAATTGAAGTTGAAAGAGTTAGATAGGGGACAGTTAGCTGGGGTTGGCAGAATTAATTGGTGCCAAATGTGGGACACACTAGGAGTGAGCTGAATTAATCGGGGCCATCAAAACCAAAAGAGAGGAAAAAATAAAATAAAAAATAAATAATAAATAAATTACAAAGAACAAGGAGAAAAACTAAATTGACTTCTTTTCTAGAACTTTTAGTGATTAAAAATAATAAATTGGTGGCGGACTTATCCGCTCTACAAAGAGTTATAGGCTCTTAGAAAGAGTTATACTTGCAACCAAAAATCCTAAAAATCCTCAAGGCGTCATTGACCAAGAGTACAGATCTACTTAACCATTTCTTCTAACAATTATCATATCATTATTTTTAGATAAAAGTGGCTAGGTTGGAGCACAGCCTGGAGCACCTAAATTAGAGTTGTTTTCTTATGAAAAAGAGGTAAAAAGGTAAATATCAACCACTTCCCCTAGAAATTGAATGGGCATGAAGGTCCTCCATCCTGGTCAGTCGGCCAGGCTCATACACTATATTTTATAGTGACTTCAGAATAGCATATTAGCGATCTCATGTAAGTAGCTATATGCTTTACCTCGCATCATATTTGGCCCCCGGATCCATATCTCCCCCAACTGAGCTGGTGGGAGAGGCTTCAGAGTATCAACGCTCACTATTTTCGCCTCTACTCCTTGAACAAGGCAGCCGGTTGAACCATAGTGACGGACTGCCTCCTTGGGATTTTCCAGAGAGCAAATACCACAGGACTCTGTCATACCATATCCCTGCAACGACAGATGGTCCCTTAGCTAGTATTCTTCTCAGTTCTGCACATATGTAATAGAGCAAACATTTTCCGAACAAAGATTGTTACAAGCGGATACCGCTGCTTCACTTGCAAATTCACGAAGAAATTGCTAGTAATGCAAAAGCTCCGTTGGAAGATGAAACAGGGAGTTGTAGGAACGTCATCACTAGTATCGGTAGACAAAGATAGCCTCCGGAGAATGAACCAGCAAATCCTTCTTCTTAGGTTTTCTATCTGACGCTTGAGTTTCTTAGTGCAGTACCTGAATAATCTGGGCATCGGGGAAGACTCTGGCACATTCCTCCATTATATCCTTTCCGAGCGGCGCAGCTCCACTGCCGATTTTCTTCAAAGATGATAGGTCATACTTCCTTCCCCAATTCTGTTTCGCGAGAGCAATCATAACCGGCGGAACCCCAAACATATATGATACCCTGTACTTCTCAATGGATTGCAGAACCGCCTCAAGTTCAAACCTCGCCATGACAACAACGGTATTGCCCCTCCTGAGCTGAGCGTAGGTTAAAATAGAGAGGCCGAATATATGGAACATTGGAAGGAAGCAGACAAACACGTTGGGGCCCTCGCCGTCAAAATCCTGATCAGACGTTGCCATGAGAGACGCGGTAATGAAATTTCGGTGCGTCAGAATCACTCCTTTGCTTACTCCAGTAGTACCCGATGAATAGAGAAGTGCAGCAGTATCCGTCTGATTGATACTAGACTGAGGAAAATCCGAAACGCGACCTGCCATTTCACCTAGATCAGAGAAGTGGATGGCACCATAATTTGATGCGATCAATTTAGAACTCTCGTTCTTGGGTCCAAGGAGAAGAGGACGGAGACCCAAATCTTTGACTTTGTCCCATAATGCTGGGACTGTTACTACGAGCTTCGCGCCCGAGTCCTTGGCCTGCTTCGATATTTCTGCGACAGTGTACAAAGGATTCACAGTGGTCGCAATCGCCCCAGAGGCCACGATTCCCAGAAAGCAAACTGGATATTCAATCGAATTGGGGGCAAGAATAAGAATCACATCCCCTTTTTTAAGTCCAAGCTTGACGAATCCATGAGAGACTCTTTGGACCATAGTTTTGAGTTGACCGAAATCCAAGGCTTCCCCAGTCTCCGAATCCACAAGGGCGAGGCGATCTTGGTAAGAAGACGATTTCTGAAAGAGGAAGGAGACCATGGACAGGCTCTGCTCTCTGGGGAAGAGAATTGGAGGTCGGAGGCTCCTGTAAATTCCGTCCTTGCCGTAACCAGACTTCTCCATCATAGTGTAGCCGAAAAGAAGCTAGAAACTGAAAAAAAAATGAGTGCCTTGAACTGGATTTATATCTGATATGAAGAGAAAGGAGGGCAAGCGGTTCAACCGGATTGAGCAGAACGTTAACGCTGCTAGCTGCAAGTTCCGACTGCGCAATGCAGATCCAATCAAGAAGTTACGGACACCGATGCGATACCGGCGGTGGGCAGTTTGCGATTCACGTATGAATGAATCTAAGCGCGACAAAGTCGTGGTTACATTTTTCTCCCATCAAATCTGAATTTATGGTCCCGTCACTCCACTGATTTCCAAATTTGAGACGGCTGTCCTTCTTTATGACGCTAAATTTGGTAAGGAAGTTGTCCAGAACAGGGGTGCCCGTATCGGAAATCTAATACGTATCGGGCAGGTCAAAATACGATACGTATCGCCGATACGTCCAGGTGTGTCGGATGTTTCGGGCCTGTAAAGCAAAACTTAAGGGTATGGGCCGATACGGGCCTAAAAAATTCAAAAAATACAAAAAAATTTAAAAGTATAGAAAAAATGTACAAAATTGATTTAATTTTATACCTAGAAAATTTCAGCTTAAAATTCCTTGTAATTTAGGAGTAATTAATATTTTAAGCAAATCGAACTGTATTGGACTGATACGTAATCTTTCAAGGAGAAATTTTCCTTAATTTGGAAAGGAAAATAGGTAAAAGGATAGGCAAAATATGCAAAATTGACTCAATTTTATACCTACAAATTTTCAGCTTAAAAATCTTTGTAATTTAGGATTAATTAACATTTTAAATTAATCGAACTGTATCGGAATATTCAAAGGAGAAATTCTCTTGCATTTGGTAACAAAATTAGGTAAAACTTTAGGCAATGTGCGAAATTGAATCAATTTCTTACCTAAAAAATTTTAGCTTAAAATTCATTATAATTAAGGAGAAATTAACATTTTAAGCTAATTGGATTGATTCGTAATGTTCCAAGGAGAAATTCTCTATCATTTGGTAACTAAAATAGGTAAAAGTATGGGGAAAACGTATGAAATTGATTCAATTTCATACCTATAAAATTTCAGATTAAAATTCATTGCAATTTAAGAGTTATTAACATTTTAAGCTAAACGCCCCATATAGGCAAAATTGTAGAAATAGATCGGTGAATTTTTTAATCTTTTTTTGAAGCCCGTATGATTTCCCCGTATGGGCCAATACGTAACGGATATCGGCCGGTTTCCAATTGTAAACCCAATGCAAGGGCGTAACCTGTAACCCCAAGCCAAAATCCGTATCGGCTAATACGGTGACGTATCGGCCGATACGGTCAACATGGTCTAGAATGCATGGACAATAAATATTGGGATCCGTATACGTTTGTCCAACTTAGAATATTACCAAGGTCTAGAATGCACGGACAATAAATATTGGGATCCGTATACGTTTGTCCAACTTAGAATATTATAATCATCATTATTATCTTATTAATTGATAAATGGCGTATTTAAATCACCTACCTCAAGACAAACTTTTAGTATCAATTTGTTTTATTTTTATTTTTAAGTTTTAATAAACATTTTTTTTAGAATAATTGACCTTATATATCTTTGAGACCAATGTTTTAAAAACCGAACCGGCCATGAAGCCGACAGTCTGTTCGATTTTGGTCGAACCTGGTTAGACCGGGTTGGACCAATAGTTCAACCATTGAATATTATTCTATTATATTTTTATAGGTAAAAAGACAAAATTAATGTTGATTATAGTGAACCGGACTGAGTCATTAAGAACCGGATTGGCCTCCGGTTTTGGTTCAACCGGGTTGGACCGGCCGGTCCGGTTCGATTTTAAAAACAGTGTTTGAGACACTTATTGAAAATGATACTAGAAAATAAAAAAATAAAATAAATATGAAGTGTGTCATACTTAAAAGATAACATGTACTTAATAGTAGATATAAGTATATTATATGTGAATAATTAACTAAGTTCAAATTGCATAAAGTAGAATGGGATTTTGTGGGGTCCTCTCCTATTTACTCCTCTTATTTGACCTTCAAATTGCGTAAAAAATCTAGGTGTTCTCGAAAAATGATTTGGCAAGAGCTTTTGGGTGGATCTTTGCTTTTGTACTTTATGTTTGAGTCCTGTGCTTTTGATGATTTGGCTGTTGTGCCACAAACTCCATAGGCTTGCATTCACCTCAATTATTTTATTTATTTGACAGGAGAATTTGTGTGCTATATACATGGGCTGTGGACCTGTGGTGCTATAAAAAGTGTGTCACAACTTTTATGGCAGGGGATATGCAATATCATGTTGGATCAAGATAAAAAGAAAGTTCCATTCATGTTGGATCAAGATAAAAAGAAAGTTCCATTCATGTTGGGTCAAGATAAAAAGAAGAAAGTTCCATTCATGTAACTATTAGAATTTCTGCATCGAATTACTGCTACTGTGGGTTCCCAAGAGGGGATTCCAGAAGGCCAAACTAAATTTGTGGGAAACTCAGACATGGTCCTTCAAGAAACAATCCGATAGGGGTGAAAATACAAGGTCAGATTGATGACAATGCTAATGAATCTGCTGGCTCGAAATCTTTGTAAGGTATTAAACATTAATTTGGAGTGTGGCAAGTCAGATTGACTATGTTTTCCCATGTGAAGTACCATCAGTATTTGCAACTTTGTGTAACCTGCATCTTTGAACAAGAAGAGATGCCCAAAATTTACAAATACTTTTAGATCAAATGCATACGTCTCTAGAATTGTGAATGAACAGTTTTGGAACCTTTACCAGTAATCCCTGCAGGAACACTCGCCATCCTTGAAGTGATGAAACCTTCTCACATCCCTCACAATGATTTCCCGCCCAACAATTTTAGATATATACTTTGTGGCTACATGACAGTCATTACATACTCTTAAATTCTTTGCAACACGAATGGTGGATCCGGGAGGGCTGTTCAGAATCCCGAATGCTATGGCCAACCTCTCACTGTGACCACACAGCAAATATTCCTTCTCCTCCTCCCCTACATTGTGAAGAACACATGAAGTGTCCGGAACATATCCCCTTTTTTCATCCTCTCCGATAATTCCTCTAAGAAACCATGGAGCCTAGCACTCTGATTATCGACCCATCCCCTGCCGTAAACTTATGCACTTCATCTCCCATTTCAATCCAACTGCAGCCAGGTTCTTTTTTCTCACGCCCATCTCCTTCATCTTCTTCCTGACCTCCATTGATTGGTTCCACAGCCCTGCCGATGAGTATATGTTTGAAAGCAAAACATAGTGACTAGCCACATTAGGCTCCAAGACAAGTAGATTCTTGGCTGCAATCTCCCCTAACTTAACATTTCCATGTATTCTGCATGCCCCTAGTAGACTGCTCCAGGCACCAGCTTGGTCAGGTCCTGCAGACATGGAGTTGACAATTTGATATGCATCCTCCAGTTTTCCAGCTCGACCTAGCAAATCCACCACACATGCATAATGATCAGGTGTTGGTTCTATTCCATGGTTCTCTTTCATCTTGTAGAATATTTCTAGACCTTCATCAACCAGCCCAGAATGGCTACATGCGGCAAAAAGTGCAATAAATGTAACTTCATTTGCTCTGACACCATCTTGAGACTCCATATCTTTGAAAAGCTTTAATGCCTCTTCGCCATACCCATGCATGCCATAGGCCATTATAAGAACATTCCAAGTAATGACATTCCTTTTTGGCATCCGATTGAACACCTCTCTAGACAATTTCAAACATCCACATTTTGAATACATATCCACTAGTGCACTGCCTACTGTGACTTCCTTCACAAGATTGTGCCGAACTGCATATGCATGTATCTCTTTTCCTTTAGCTAGTGCTGCTAATGCTGCACAACCAGGAAGAACAGTCATAAGGGTTATAGTATTGGGCTTAAACACAATGTTAGCTGTGTAATCTGGCTTTTTCTCTGGCTGTTTTTTGTTCTGCATCTCAGCCATTAGATGTAGAGCAGCATCATTAAGGCCATTAATAACATAACCAGTGATTATGGTATTCCAAGAAATCAAATCTCGATTTTCCATTGCATCAAATATCTTCCGTGATAAATCTACCCTCCCTAATCTAGAGTACATGTCCATGAGTGCATTTTGTACATATAGGTCACCAACATAACCTAGCTTAACTACATACCCATGAATATCTTCCTTACGTCGGAACGCTTCACATCTTACACAAGCTGGTACCACAATAGCTAGTGTGGTGGCATTTGGAATCAAACCTGCAACTTCTTCCATCTTAAGGAAGAGCTTCAATGCCTCTTCGTCGAGTCCATTTAGAGTGTACCCAGCCATCATAGCATTCAAGAGTCCAATTCTCAACTCTGAGACCCTATCAAATATTCTCCTACCACTCTCAACTTGTTTACAATTGCAATACATGTCAACTAGAGCACTAGAAACAAAAGGATTCTCAAAAAGGCTATCGTTTCTGTATGCATAAGCATGAATTTCCTTTCCACATCTCAAGATTTCTAAATGAGCAGAAGCAGGTAGAACACTCGAAATAGTGACTCCATCAGGCTTCAAGTCAGCAAGAACCATTCTCCTCAGGAGATCCAGTGCTTCCAGGAAATGCTCATTTTGAGCAAAAGAGCTAATCATTGTGTTCCATGACACTTTATCACGGTTCTGAAACTGCTCAAACAAGCTATAAGAGTCGTGCACTCTCCCCAATTTAGCATACATTGCCATCAACGAATTCAGGGTGTACGTTTTATCATAGTAAAGACCCAGACGTAATCCATGCCCATGAACCGCTTTTCCCAGCCGCGACCCTTCCCGTCGATTCAACTGTGAACACGCAAGAGTGACGCTTACAAGAGTAAACGAACTGGGTTCCACCCCTTGAGATACCATTATGCGGAACGCCTCTAGGGCAAACATCCATTCTTCAAAGTGGCACAAGGCTGCAATAAAGGAATTCCAGGAAACCTGGTCTCTATCAGAAATTCTATCGAACACCTGAAAAACATCACCCAGTTCGCCACACTTGGCGTACATAGTGAGAAGAGTATTGGCAACAGTAACGGAGGACACATGGTATCCAAACTTGACGACGGCAGCATGGAGCTGCTTCCCGATGTTTAAATCGTGGAGGGCAGTGACGCATTTGAGAACCGCCGGGAAGGCGAAGTTGTCCGGCGGGATTCCGGCGCTGGTCATGGCAATGTAGGCGGAGATGGCGTCTTCGTATCTCTCGGAGCGCGTGTAGCCCCGAAGGATCTCGACCCATGAGGCGTGCGATCTGGGGGAGGACACTGGAGGGCTATGGAGAGGAAGCTTCTGAGTAGTGGGTGGGATTTGAATTTGGCGGGAAGGATTTGAATAGGGAAAGAGAGAAACGGGAGAAAGCGGCAGAGCCGAAGCCATGGGGATGGGGAGATAAGATTCCGCGCCTGTTTTTTCTGGACTCTTTTAACGGTAAACTGCTGAAAGGCCAACGCCTTATCCGATTATACGATATTTCAGCCGTCGAAAAATGCAATCAGATCAGATCCGTCAATCCCCAAATCATATCTTAGCCGTCAATCTCCAAATCATATCTCAGCTGTCAAAATATGAAATCAGATCTCACCCGTCAAAACACGAATTCTTTCAGATCTCAACCATCACAACACGAATTCTTTCAGATCTCAGCCATCAAAACACGAATTCTTTCAGATCTCAGCCGTTAAAACACAAATTGTTTCAGATCTCAGCCGTGGAAAAACCAAATTCGCCCAGAGCCGTCTGATCTCAGATTCCAGCAACTGGCCGAAAATCCTCAAAGAACAGAATCGGCAGCAAGGTGCTTGTAATCTACTTAATTTTTTAATGTAGAAAAAAGTAATTGTATAATTCGAGTTAGTTGTAAGCTACTTTAATAAAGCCTGGGTGTAATCGGGTAACAAGCAAAACGGGTACAATGTATTCCGTTACCCGTTTAGGTTACCTTGTTCATTACCCATTACTCGTTTTGACCGAATAACCAAGTAAATGGGTAAACGGGTAACCGGGTAACTACTCTTTTTATTAATTTTACAATCTAAATTTAATAAATATTTAAAAATCACAAAAAATATAATTTGTAGGTTGAGACATGTCATCTGATGCCAATTCATATTACTCCTCTTATGCAACTGCAAGGAATTAAAGCAATAAAACAAGTGAGGTACTACAAGAAGGTTGAAGCTGCTGATCAGAGAGAAACTTTTCTTCAATGCCACGATTCAGAAATAAAGGTACATCAGCCGTGGAAGTGTACATGGATTGAACAAATTAAATTTCTATTAATTCATCGGTAATTAATTAACAAATTCAATTTTCTCATATATATATATATATACATCCGCTTTTGAAAACAAAAGTGGCAAATCAGCCATGTTTCTGTACATTGATTCAACAAAAGAATAAATTTCCAAGCAATCAGTCATCAAGAAGATAGCTCATCATCATATCCGCCATGAGACCTCACGAGTCAAAGTCGCAATCCAACAAGTCCGTCTCCGCCGAGTCTAGCGGGTGGCAGGCTGGATACTGGGACTCAGGATGAGCAGTGGTCGCACCCCTTCGAGACAGGCTCGAGGCGTCCCATGTCGTTTCGTGCTGTTTCCCATTGTGGTGGATTAATTCTGCACAAAACCCATGATTGAAATTGGGCAATATTGTTGGAGACATGCTCGTACTCGTGCATGATCCACTAATTGGTCTTCCTCTGCTTCTTCTCGCCAGGCAGGGATTCGTAGAAGACGAGTGACTTCTTCCGGCCGACGACGATTCCACTACCGGCGAAGACATGATGATCATCTTCAACAATAATATTCTGGACGCCGCTGGTGGCCTTCCAGAAGCCATTATTCCCGGCCCTCCGATCCGGGCGCCGGCCATTGGGGTACTTGGCCTCCCTGGGAGTGAAGAAGTACCACTCCCCGCGGACATCGTGCGCCGGCGAATACATCCCGGTGAGCGTCTGAGGATGTTGGCCGTAGACGTTGGCGGAGTGAATGATGCCTTCGGGGAGGAGCACATGCTCGGGTCGAATCATCATCATATCCAAGTAGGCCACCAGCTCGGCATCGGTGGGCTCGAATCGCATCATCAGCGGCAGCCCCAGCAGGTTTGGGTGCTTCTTCGACGGCCATGATTCTTCTTCCAACTGCCTCTTCCCTCCTCTCTCCATTTTCTCTTTTCTCGTCCTTTGCTTTTACCACGTGTATTTATATACATGTATCAAGCTTCCCAGGTTGTAATCTTTCATCTCCACCGTTGCTTCAGCGTCACTCCATATCTCGACAGTTGAAGCTCAGTACATTCCTAACCGCGTTACCGGATGAGACCGAATCCCACCTCGTTCTTATCCACAATCTCACTTTTGTTTTCAATTAATTTTAATATATTTTTTTTTTTCAAAATTTTGATGAAATTAAAATCAAATACAATTACCTCATGAGTCATGACTTATGAGGAATAGAGGGAAAAAGAATAAATATTATTTTTAATCATTTTAATCTTACTACAATCTATTTAATATTTATAGTTAAATGAACTTCAAAATATTATTTTTATTAATTTAAAATTGTTTTATCGTTGAATTGAGTAAAATTAATATTAAATATATTATTTATGTGTATATATTTAGCAAAATAAAATAAATAAATAAATAAATAAAATTCCCGCTCTGTCCGTGGTCCGAGGACGGGTTCCCTGCCTTGTCCTTATTGTCGAAAAAGAAAGAATCTTCAACCTGCAAAACATTTTCGGATGTAACGCGAGAATCTCGTGGGCATACCTGCGGCTAGCTGGTCGGTAGCTGGGTGAAGCTAGACATTGCAGCTGACCGAGGAGATCGAGCGGGCGTAGTAGAACAGTAGAAATGGCTTCCTCCATCTTGAGCTCTATTTTTGGCTCTGGGACGGCAGAACCAGCTGCCAAAATCACTTCAATCTTCATCTATCCCATCAAATCATGTAGAGGAATCTCCGTTCCTCAAGCATGCATTACTTCCACAGGTAAATATGAATTCGGCTTCAGCTCTCTACTATTTTTCAAATGATCCCATGGTTCTTCATTTCACCAGTTACTTGTTCTTGTTGGAGAAATTCGACCTTGTCTGTTGTCTGTTGACTGGCTTCTACTGTGTTGAGCCAGGCCGTGTACTTATCTTTTTATTTTACTAAGTTGTGTTGTTGGAGTGTTCGCGTACTTATCTTTTTATTTTACTAATTTGTGTTGTTGAAGAGCTTAATTCCGCATGCAAGTGGTATCTTGTGAAGGAAGGCACAACCTATGTGAAATTAAAGTTACTTTTACTAATTTTCCTACTTAAAATGTATAACTTCAATCTGCCAGACTTCATTCCTAACGACCCGTGAATCTTTTCATTTTGTTCTCTCAAATTTTTTTTATTGGCAGCACTTATTTTGGTGCTTTGATTGTGCGCCGGTGTACAACTGCAGGAGAGAATTCATGAGAGCCGCCAGTTGAAGCTGTGTCTGTGATGTGGTCTCTTGAAAACTCATCAAGGACTGACGAGATGTTGCAAGCCACTTGACTTTTAAGATTTTGAACAAGTTAAAGCTCTCTTGGACTTGTGTACTCATCATTTGTGTTTCCATGTACAGGATTTCAATGGGATCGGCAGTGGTTGGTTATAAACTCCAAAGGGAGGGCATACACCCAAAGGGTTGAACCAAAGCTCGCTTTAGTTAATGTAGACCTACCTATGGAGGCTCTTACTGAGGGCTGGGTACCCACGAATGATTCATATTTAGGTATTATTACTGCAGGATTACTTAAATAATACTTCATCCAGGTCTTTGTTCATGTCTAAAATGTCCTTTGGATTTGTTGTTTGCTAGTAGAGTAGCCTTGTACATATTTTGACAGACTGTTGCTATATTGAAATATAATGTCTTTGTTACTTTTACATCCGTGCTAGTGTTAATGGCTCCGAGAATGGATCCTCTAAAGATTCCTTTGGGTAACACATGTGAAAAGATTGATGGAGTTTCTTGTTGGGAATGGTCTGGGTCTGCATTGGATGAGGGAGCTGAAGCTGCTGAATGGTTTTCAACTTATCTCGGGAAGCCTAGTCGTTTAGTTCGTTTCAATGCAGGTAGACTGCATCTAAATATTTCATATATTACTGACCGGTTAATTGCTTCTTTTATTGAGAAAAGGAGGAGTCTACTTTTTTAATTGAAAACGGGTGCACATATTTACCATGAAGTTAAAAAACTGCACTTGCTTGTGATTTTTACCTTGCAGTATCAGAGAATAGGGCTGTGGATCCAAATTATGCTCAGGGATACAAAACTATGTTTTCTGATGAATACCCATTCATGATGATATCTCAGGTTTATCACTTCTCATAAAATTGTATAGCCTATGTGAACTTAAAAGTGGTGGAACACCTTAGTTGATGACAAGTTCTGTTTTTTGCTCAGGGATCACTTGATGCAATAAATGAGTTGCTCTCAGAACCCTTGCCAATTAACCGCTTCAGACCCAAGTATGCATCTCAGACTGAAATCAAATGTACAGAAGATGAAATCCCTTGCATCTATTGTATCAATTGCTTTTTTGTTTGTTTCCTAATATGACTAATCCGCACCCATTTGATTGACTTGAAAAATCTCTTCTTCTCATTTGTTGCTGTGCGCATTTTTGCCTTTTACCCTGAAAATTCTGAATCGCATCTAATTGTCTAACGTGGAAAAGTATGCTTATTTTTAGCTTTGTATTTTTGCCCTGGTATGACCAAACAACATCTCTTGGAATAAATCTTTTTGTTTGATGTCTTGTTGTTTTCTTTTTCTTTTTGTCCAAAATGATCAGACTGCATGCATGTGATTGACTTGGAAAAATCTGTTCCTCTGATGTTCACCCCTCACTGAATTCTGATCATTTTCTAATTTTTCAAGCTTAAAATTTTTGTTCACCTTGCTTTTATAAAATACTTTCAGCATCCTTGTTGATGGTTGTGAGCCATTTTCGGAGGATTTGTGGACTGTAATGAGAATAAACAACTTAACATTTCATGGAGTGAAGTTATGCTCACGTTGCAAGGTAAGTTTCTACCACATTCATTCTTACATGAACCAATCTCTCACTGTGATAAAGTGTAATCTTGCTTATATTCTTGTCAGGTACCGACTATCAATCAAGAAAATGGAATTGCAGGTCCAGAGCCAACTGAAACACTGATGAAGTTTCGGTCAGACAAAGCCTTACGGCCAAGCAAGAAACAGGGAGGAAAAGTGAGGCTTCCACACGGTCAACTTTTACTATGATCATCTCCATGTTGCTCTCCATCTAACCGATACTATTGAACAATACAGGTTTACTTTGGACAGAATTTAGTCTGCAAAGAGTCACTCTCTTCTTCTGGGAAAAGGGAAGGTCGTCAAAGTAGGTGATCCTGTTTATGTTCTTAAGAAGGTTTCGTCTTCTGAAGATGCAGCAGCTTGATCTTTCTCAGATTTCCCACATATGAATATATAATAAAGAAGAAGTGCAGTGCTGTAGTTACCCATCCAGTAGTAATAACTGAGACATTGGCACAACTTAAATGTCTCTATTCCATCCACACGTCCATTAACAAAGAAATTCCATAACTTGCTGATTTGTAGTGCTTTTCACTCCCCAAACTGCTTTTTCTCATAGAAAAAGATATCAAGCACTTGTTGGATTCTCCTGCTCCAACATTGAAAGGGTGCCTGAATACCATTTGTCTCTTCTGGTATCTCAAGACTGAAAGGGCCAAAGGGGTTCCCTGACAGCATTTGTCTGTTCTGGAATGCCAAGATTGAAAGCTTCAAAGGGGAGCCATGAATACCATCTGTCTCTTCTGGAATGCCCCATCATATTAAACCACCAGTGATGCAGAAAGAAACACAAACTGCAGTCAGGATCAATTACCTGTTGTCTGTACATGGAAAGAATTAGATATGGGTAGAATAAAGGTGCAGAATTGAAAGCTCCATCACTGGCTATAGACCTTTGATATGTCATAATGATGTCAAGGAAAATCATAAATAAATTTTGAAAAATGGTTCAAATTATTCAACTGTTAGATTCACTCTTATCCCTTATCTTAGAAAAACTTTTTTAAAATCTATGATAAATACAAAATTGTATTCTCTCATAATATGAGACAGTTACCTTGTAAGTCATGGGTTTTAAAATAGAGGCAAGACCAAAGTTTTTAAAACCGAACCGGTTGAGCTATTCAACCGGCACTATGTCTGGTTTTGGTTGAACCTTTGACTATATCATACGGCACATAGATTTAATATTTTTATAAGAAAAAAAGGCAAAAATAATGTTGGTTATTGTGAACTGAGTCGAGTCAATAACAACTGGACTGACCTCCAATTCTGGTTCAACTGGGTCAGACAGGCCGATTTAATTCGATTTTTAAAACACTGGGCAAAACTATTTATTATATAGTCTTGTTTTCATTTTTTTTTTGCATTTTTACCTTTTTATAGATGTTGATTATTGAAGCATGAATCAAATAGCAGAAAGAGCTATGACCTACCAATACAACAAGCCACATTTTACCGTTATTTTATTTATTTTTTTATCTAATATTGTTTGACAAGTTAAAAATATCATCTGTCACATGAATCGGGCAGGTGTATTAAACTCTCAATATCAATTAATATAGAATAATGGAATTATTTGGAATTTGGAGTTTTTATTAAAGAACATGAATTGATTCCCCGAATTTAGTGTCAAACGGGGTTGTCATTAGAAGGTTCGGACATGCATTTGGATTCAATTCCTACATGTCCCATCGTTTTTTAGTCTGTACTTTCTTTCTGGTTGGCCTCATCAGAGTATTCCAAGCGATCCCCCTGTCGTCATGATTCTCACACACTGCACTCATCTTGTGCATTTGTCGAAACCCAAATCACACTGGAACGCTAAACTACCAGGTTGGTGCTCTTTTCTGCAGTTGGGTTGTCGGCCTTTCTTTGCTGATGGGTTTCTTTTTTTTTTTTTTTTTTTTTTTTGTTATCAAATGGCTGTTATTAGATTTTGTTTTTCTTGTCTCCGGAGAATCATGTTTTGATCTCTTTTTGGTTAGATTCTAATAGCTAAATGGAAGTATGTGGTTTCTGAAACTTGCTTGTGGTCTTGTGTTTCTTTTGGTTAAATCTTGATTCCTTTTGCTTTTCAAGGAGAATCCACGGACGTTGGAGCATATATAGTGGAAACAGCCGTAAACTCTCCTTCGGTAATATGAAATCATTCATCTTTCCTCGATAATTATATTGTATCTAGTTCTACCTAGTTTTACAACAAAGGTCTTATATGAAACGACACTACAGAGCACAGTAAAGTGGAAGGCTGAAATCAAGAAACTGTTGACGAAGGTTGAGCTTCCGGTTTCTTCATATGATACTGCTTGGGTAGCCATGGTCCCATCTCCAAACTCAAGTCAATTGCCATGTTTTCCTCAGTGTTTGAATTGGTTAATGGAGAATCAGCTACCTGATGGCTCATGGGTTCCCCATTGCCACACCAGGTTGATCAAAGATGCTGCTTCATCTACTTTGGCGTGTGTTCTTGCACTTAAAAAATGGAACTATGGTGAATTTCACGTGGAAAAAGGTATGTTTATAAAAAGAAACTCTACTTGAACTTTTGCATTTTTCCACTTGTTGTTTAAAGAAACTTTTTGATTTTCAATTCACAGGACTCCGCTTCTTAGAGTCCAACATTGGTTCATTCATGGATGAGAAGAAGCATTCTCCTTTAGGGTTTGATATTATATTTCCCGGTTTGGTAGAATATGCAAAGGACTTCGGTTTGATTCTACCTCTGAGCCCAGCTGCTGAGGATGCTTTGTTTCTGATGAGGGATATGGAACTTAAGAGGTTATAAATATTTTAAATAATGTTGTTTTTCAAGTATTTAAGATGTAGGCTATGCTTTTATATATATTATTTGTGCCTTTACTGGCTTTTTGTAGCCCAAGGTTTCCAGGAACATATAAAATTAGTTTGAAGCTCCTTTCATGGAGCACTCAAGATAATAGAAGATGAAGGCTATTTTGCAAGCTTAAACTGTTTACTTTATTGGCTTATCAACTTATTGTTTTGTCTGCCATATTTTTGGATAATGTCGGTTATGTTGTTGTCCGTTACTTCTTCTTGTGAACAGAGTTTGATTTGTCTCACTATTGTTTTCAAATTCACTGATTTTTTAACATGCTCAACTGTTCAATACATATACTTTAGTTACCTTCCAAGTGAATAACAAATTATCACTGACATAATTTTGCAATTCCAACAAGTTGCCCTCCCCTCCCCACCACAAACCCCCCCCCGACTGGCGTGTGCATCATTTGAAGTTGTTGGGAATTTCACTAACATTACATGTTCATTGAACAATGGCAGAAGCAAGTCTCAAGGGAGGGAAGCCTATCTATCATATGTGTCCGAAGGATTAAGAACATTACAAGACTGGGAAGCGATCATGAAATATCAGAGAAAAAATGGTTATTTATTTAATTCACCATCCACCACTGCTGCTGCTCTTATCCACATTAATGATGCTAAAGCTATGGCATACTTGCACTCGGTTTTAGACATATCTGGGAGTGCAGGTAACCTTCTTTGGAGCCATTAGTATTTCTTTCTGTGACAGCCTGTGAAAGTGAATCTGATGTACCTTTTTCAACCTTTCAAATTATTGGTGATTATGTTTCCAGTGCCAACAACTCACCCAGTGGAGTTATATACACAACTATGAATGGTTGATAGACTGGAGAAGATGGGAATTGCTCGACACTTTAGGAATGAAATAAAAAGTGTTTTGGATAGAGCATACAGGTAAAAATTTTTCCCAATCATCAGGTTTCACATTCATTTTATTGTCCAATAACACATGTTTAGTCCTACTTACTATCAAATGTATTGCTGCAAAACTCTTTTTTTTCTTTTTAGGAAGGCGAATACATTTTACTCCCAATTACAAGTTTTACTCCCAATGCTGCTGTGGAGACCCGAACCCAAGACCTCCCACAACAATAACTCCCATGGGACCATTGAGCTACTGCTCAAGACCCTTGCAAAACTCTTTTTTTGAAATGGACATTCTTTCTAAACTGATAAGGCTGTGAATTTCATTATGGCAAAAATCCCATCCATCAAATTTTGCAGTCCATTTTTTAGGACGAATTGAATTCTTTTAGCTGGTTATAGTTGGTACCTTTTAATGTCTGCAAATAAAGCTAGCTGAGATAAAGGACTCCAGTCAGAATCAGAGCCAAATGGTTTAGTAAGTGGTTCTGTAGAAACTAAAAAACTTTAACCATTTTGACAGGGTTACATATCCTATGCACCATTCTCCCAAGGTAAAGAGATCATTGTGCAAATTAAAACTAGAGGAACAGAAATGGTCTGGCAAGTGATTAACACAAATAGAAATTAAATAGACACCCAGTCTGCTGCTAATGCATCACAAGATAGAAAATGAATAATTTTCATTTTCTTACATAGATTCCTTAGCTAGACTATGGGTCATCTGCTTACCAGATACCTGAGTATGATCTTTTTATTTTTATTTATTATTATTTTTTTATTTTTAATCCAACCTGTTTTCCTGGACTTAGTCCCCGGTGTCCTCATAACCTGAAAGAAAATCCATTCTTTTCCTCAATCTTCTGTTACTAGTGCATCATTTGATTTTGTTTTAAAAGTTACATTGCAACATCCTATGCATATTTGATTTGGTTTCACTTCAGCTGCTAAAGAGTTGGATGAATTTTTGGTAGACTGTTACAACCTATGCATATTGCATATGCATTTGCTTCCAAAATCAAACTGCCTAGTGTGGTATTTCACAATAACTATAATTTGTTGGCTGACACTTATGAACAATAAAAATAATTGTAAAATGCAGATGCTGGCTTGAAGGTGATGAAGAGATCCATTTGGATGCAGCAACATGTGCCAAAGCTTTTCGACTTCTACGGTGGAATGGATATGAGGTGTCCTCTGGTATTGTGACTTCGCCGTGCTATTTCCAGTTTCTTCAATATTCTGAGTAAAAGTTTTTCTTCAATTCATCGGGAGGTCATCTCTGTGATATAAGTACAGTTCTAGAGTTGTATGAGGCTTCACAGATTATGATTTTTCCGAATGAACTCACCCTGGAAAAATTGAATTCCTGGTCCAGTCATTTTCTGAAAGAAGAATTGTCTAAGGATGAGCAGCATCTGAAAAATCTACAGAACAAAACTATTCAAGAGGTAATTGTTGAGACTCAATAAGCTTAATCTCCATCTGAGTCACATGCTAGATGTAATATTCATATGGACTATTTTCAGGTCGATAGTGTTCTAAAATTTCCTTACTATGCCAATTTACAACGTTTGGAGAGCAGGAGATATATTGAAATGAGCAGCTTAGATGACTTTCGAGTCCTTAAAACAGTATACCGGTAGGTGTCTATTAATGTTCATGCGGAACAAAAAAGTTCCTTCAGTAGAAGAGTCTGTGTATGGCTCTGTAATATTGATATCCAAAATCTTTCTGCATTTGCAGACTCCAGAGTAGCAGAATGAGGGATGTACTAAGCTTAGCAATAGAAGATTTTAACTTCTGCCAATCCATTCACCATCAGGAATTGAAGTACCTTGAGCAGTATATAAACATATACCCAACATATAAGAAAATAGTGCCGGTAAATCAATCACTGTTATAGCTGCTCATAATGTTTTCTGTGAATAGGTGGGTTAGGGAAACCAGATTGGATCAGCTACAGTTTGCACGGCAGAAGTTGTCTTACTGTTTTTTCTCAGCGGCAGCTACCTTATTCTTTGTTAACATTAATCTTCCTTTCCAGTAGCCAACATTTAAGGAGGGGATTGGTGGAACTCTAGTGAAGCCAAAGCTTATTTGGTACCGCATACCACATACGACATACCATATTCTGGTCTAGAATATCACATTTGGCTAAACAACGAATACATGATCTTATGCTGTCCTGTCACAATCTGGTTGTCATTAAGTAATTCAAACCCGATATTTAATTATGTTATAACTATATCATATAAATTATCGTACTAATTTTAATAAATGACAAAAGTAAAATAATTTTTTTTAAAAAAATTATAGTATTCAACCGAAATATAGAATCTAACAAAATATTAGATACATGTGTACCCATGTTAAGAAAACTTTTTTTAAAATCTATGATAAATTAAAAATCGTATTCTCTAATAATATGAGACAATTACGTTGCAAGGCATATGGGTCTTTTAAAAGAGAGGTAAGACTATTTATATAGTCTTGTTTTCGTTTCATTACATTTTTACCATTTTATAGACGTTGAGGCATGGATCAAAATTCAAATGGGAGAGAGAGAGAGCACCAGCTGCTGATACAACAAGAAACATTTTGCATTATTTTATTTGTACTTTATAGAATATGGTCAGACGCTTTGAATATTTATTGAATGGTAATAAATAGAATTATTTGGAAGTTTTGATTTTTGATTCAAGAACATTGAATTGATACCCGGCATTTCCTGTCAAAAGCGGTTATACTTAGAAGGTTCCGACAGCCATTTGGATTCAATTACAGAATTCCTGCATGTCCCGTCTGTCAGCCCCGCACAGCACAGACGCACTCGCACCCACTTCCTTTGCTGGTACTTCACTCCATTCTGTTTGGCCTCATCGGATCATTCGTAGCACTCTCCTTGTCGCCATGAGTCTCACACACTGTACTCATCTTGTGCATATGCCGAAAACCAAAACATACTGGAACGCTAAACTACCAGGTTGCTGCTCTTTCCGCACGCACTTGGGTTGTCGGCTAAACTACTCTCATCTTTTTTTTTTTTTTTTTTTTTTTTTTCTTTTTTTTTTAAAAAAATTGTTGAGAGTGAGACTGTTTTAATGGGTATTTTAATATTTTCATTTTGGGTGGAAACTTCGCATATTTTTTTGATTTTAGAGGAGATGAAGTTTGCGAAGACAGTTTCTTACTTATGACTGGTCCTTTTTTGTTGGAGTTGGCTTCTCTGTTTTTTCAACCAGTCGATCGTGGGCTTATTTCTTCTTTCTTTCCGCGCATCATTTAACCGTTCAGGTCGAGTTACGTTTTTCTTTCCATTTTCTTTTTTTATCTCTGTTTTGTTCATATACATTCAATGGGTTCTCTTTTCACTGTTTCATGGTCGGAACTCTGCTTTATAATCCCTGCCGGCAATTTTGGATCGTAAAACTTCACGAATATGATCCCTGTTACCGGTGCTGTGTACTGTTTTTACTTTTTACTCTGAAGAGAACACGAAATGCATGGTTTACATTAATGAATTGTAGAATTTAAATGTTTTACTTTCTAATAAGTTTTTTAATCTTCTACAGTTCCGAATTTTCTTGCATTCTTCACTTCAACTTGTTTCTGATGTTTAGCAAATCCATCCTGCTTTTTTAGTTTTATGTAACCAAGGAAATTATGTTCTTTTGGTTAACACGTGATTCCTTTCGTTTTTCAAGGAGAATCTGCCGACATCGGAGCACATATAGTGGAAAGAGCTAAAAATGCTCCTGTGGTAATATGATGCCGTTCATCTTTCCTTGATAATTATTTTAATTCTAGTTCTATCTGGTTTTACATCAAAGGTCTAAAAAGAAACGACACTGCAGGGCACAGGAAAGTGGAAGAATGAAATTGAGAAACTATTCACAAAGATTGAGCTTTCGGTTTCTTCATATGATACTGCTTGGGTAGCCATGGTCCCATCTCCGAACTCTAGTCAGTTGCCATGTTTTCCTCAGTGTTTGGATTGGTTAATGGAGAATCAGCTACCTGATGGCTCGTGGGTTCCCCATTGCCACCCCAGGTTGATCAAAGACTCTGCTTCATCTACTTTGGCGTGTGTTCTTGCTCTCAGAAAATGGAACACTGGTGAAGTTCAGGTGCAAAAGGGTATGTTTAGGAAAAGAAACTCTTCTTGAACTTCTGCATTTCTCTGATAGTCTGATTGTTGTTTAAAGAAACGTTGAATTTTCTATTCACAGGACTCCGTTTTATAGAGTCTAACATTGGCTTGGTGATGGATGAGAAGAAGCATTCCCCTTTAGGGTTTGATATAATATTTCCCGGTTTGGTGGAATATGCAAAGGAATTGGGTTTGGTTCTACCTCTGAACCCAGCTGCTGAGGATGCTTTGTTTCTGAAGAGGGATTTGGAACTTAAGAGGTTATAAATATTTAAAATAATTATTTTTCTTCGAGTATGTAAGATGTAGGCTATTCTCTCTCTTGTTCTCTCTTTCTCCAAATACTGTCAATTGAAATATTAGTCATTGGTTAATTGGAATTTAAGTATAGATTATATTTCTGCTTATATTGTCTCTATACAGATGCGCTTTCATTATATTGTAAAATTAATAATTTCCAAACTATTTCATTTGTTCATTTAATGGCTCTTTGGAGCCTTGAGTTTCCAGGAACATATCAAATTAGTATATCAAATTAGTTTAAAGCTCATTTCATTGAGCATTCATGATAATAAAAGATGAAGTTCCTTTTGCAAGCTTGAACTATTTCCTTCATTTGCTCATCAACATATTGCTTTGTCTGTGATATTTTTGGATACTGCCAGATATGTTGTTGTCCACTAATTTTTCCTGCGAATAGAGTTCGACTTTATCTTGCGACTGTTCTGAATTTCACTGATGTTTACAGTGCTGAATTTTTTTCTTGTTAAATGTTAGATACATATACTTTAGCGAACTTCTTACTGAATAACAAATTATCCCTTACATGATTTTGGTTGTCCTAGAAGTGTTTGAAATGGTGTGCAGCGCTTTTTCATGTTCCTGGCCAGTACTCACCCCCACATCCTTCTTCCCCCCACACATCCCCCACCTTTTCCCCACTGCCCCTCATGTGCGTCCTTTGAAGTTGATAGGAGTTTCTCTAACTTGTTCATTGAGCAATGACAGAAGCAAGTCTCAAGGGAGGGAAGCCTATCTAGCATATGTCTCTGAAGGATTAAGAACATTACAAGACTGGGATGCGATAATGAAATATCAGAGAAAAAATGGTTCTTTATTTAATTCACCGTCCACCACTGCTGCTGCTCTTATTCACATTAATGATGCTAAAGCTTTGGCATACTTACACTCGGTATTAGATGCATCCGGGAATGCAGGTAACTTTCTTTGGAGTATTTCTTTCTGTGACTGCCTGTGATAGTGCATCCGATTTACCTTTTTTTACTTTTCAAATTATTGGTGAATATGTTTCCAGTGCCAACAACTCATCCAGTGGAGTTGTATACACAACTATGTGTGGTTGATAGACTGGAGAAGATGGGAATTGCTCGACACTTTAGGAATGAAATAAAAAGTGTTTTGGATAGAGCCTACAGGTAAAAACATTTCCCATTCTCAGGTTTCACATTCATTTTTTTGTCAAAGACCTGAAACAAAGAGGTAACACATATTTAGTCCTGCTTACTAACAACTTTATTCTTTCAAACCTGATGAGGCAGGCTGTGAACATTATTATGGCAAAACTCCCATCCATCAATTGGGCTCTCCATTATCAAGGACGAATTGAATTCTTTTAGCTGGTTATTTTTGGTACCTTTTTAATGTCTGCAAACAAAGCAAACTGAGACAAAGGATACAAGTCAAAATCAAAATCCCAATGGTTTAATTAGTGGTTCTGTAGAAACTAAAATACTTGAACCTCTTTTTTTTTTTTATTATTATTTGGTTGAAAGCCATCCTGTTTTCCTTGACTTAGTCCCCAATGTCCTCATAACCTGAAAGAAGACCCGGTTTTTTCTTCAATTTCTGTTACTAGTGCATCATTCAATTCTTTTTGAAAACCTAAATGGAAACATCATATGGCTATCACTTCAGCAGCAGAAGAGTTGGATGAGTTTTTGGAGGAACTTTGCAACCTATGCATATGCATATTACATATGCATTTGCCTCTGAAATCAAACTTCCTTATGTGGTATTGCACAATAACTATAATTTTTGGGCTGAAACTTGTGAAAAATAAAAATAATTGTGCCTTAATCCTCAAAACAGATGCTGGCTTGAGGGTGATGAAGAGATCCATTTGGACGGAGTAACATGTGCCATAGCTTTTCGACTTCTACGCTGGCATGGATATGAGCTGTCTTCTGGTATTGTGATCTCACCATGCTATTTCCTATTTCTATATCTCACCCTTTCTGTGTATAATGGAGCCTGAACCTGTGCTGTAGATTCATTGACTCAATATTCTGAGGAAAAGATTTTCTTCAACTCATTGGGAGGGCATCTCTGTGATGCAAGTACGGTTTTGGAGTTGTACCAGGCTTCGCAGATTATGATTTTTCCGGATGAACTGGCCCTGGAAAAACTGAATTCCTGGTCCAGCCATTTTCTGAAAGAAGAATTGTCGAAGGATGAGCAGCAACAGAGAAATCTACAGAAGAAAACCATTCAAGAGGTAACTGTTGAGACCTGATAAGTTTAATCTTCATCTTAGCCATACGCCAGATGTAATATTCATATGGACTATTTTCAGGTGGATAGTGTTCTAAAATTTCCTTACTATGCCAATTTACAACGTTTGGAGAACAGGAGATATATTGAAACGAGCAGCTTAGATGACTTTCGCATCCTTAAAACAGTCTACCGGTAGGCGTTTGTTAATGTTCATGAGGAAAAAAAAAGTTTCCTTCAGTGGAAGTGTCTGTTTATGGTTATACAGTATTGATTACCAAAACCTCTTCTGAATTTGCAGACTCCAGAGTAGCAGAAAGAGGGACATGCTAAATTTAGCAATAGAAGATTTTAACTTCTGCCAATCCATTCACCATCAGGAACTGAAATACCTTGAGCGGTATATACACATATACCCAATATATGAGAAAACATGTGCCATTAAATTAATCACTGTAATAACTGCTCATAACGTTTTCTATGAGTAGGTGGGTTAAGGAAACCAGATTGGATCAGCTACAGTTTGCGCTGCAGAAGTTGTCTTACTGTTTTTTCTCAGCAGCAGCTACCTTATTCCCTCCACGGGTGTCTGATGCTCGCATTGCTTGGACTCAGAATAGTATTCTCACAACTGTAGTTGATGATTTCTTTGATTTAGGTGGCTCTAGAGAAGAAATGATCAATCTCATTGAATTGGTTGAGAAGTATGTTTGTTGTGCATTCTTGCTTTTCTGTGATTCATTTTCACTTTTAACTATAAGTTTCTATTTTGGTCATAACATGACTTTTGCAGATGGGATGGAAATTTGGCAAAAAGTTGCAGTTTTGAGAAAGTCAAGATTATTTTCTTTGCACTTTACAATTCAATAAATGAGATTGGTTTGAAGGCATCAACTTTTCAAGGGCGTAGTGTGATCCATCACCTAGTTGAGATAGTACGGTCAAAATACTATGATGTTTATCTAAGAGTCTCCTTTGTTCTACGAAAATGACATGAATTATGTTTTCATTGCAGTGGCTTTCTTTGCTCAAGTCTATGATGAGAGAAGCTGACTGGGTAAAGAACAAGTCAATTCCCACAATGGAAGTATATTTGGACAATGGTTATGTATCATTTGCATTGGGACCCATCATTCTGCCTACTCTCTATTTGATTGGACCAAAGCTTTCAGAAGAGATAATCAGGGGCCCAGAGTACCACATGCTATTCAAGCTTACAAGCACATGTGGCCGTCTTCTCAATGACATAAATGGCTATAAGGTATATCACTCATTTTAGTAAACAAGGGAGTTTTGGAACATATATGTCAGACTTGCCACAAAGACTCAAGTCGACAACTGAATAGGAAAATAAAACAATTGAAACAGATATGTTCCTTTGAAGAGGTGGGAGGGGCAGGGAGCAACTAGACTCTTCTTGAAATTCATGCAGAAAACGTGATCATTTAAAACTTCAAATGGTATATTGATATAATGTAAACTCTTTCAAATCCATCAAGCTGCTGTAGCTTCCATTTGCAAAAGCACTTGTAAACTTCAGTTCTCAAGCTATTACTGTGCCATAATACTTCTGAAAATGATGATATAAGAAAATGAATAACCCGTATTCTAGTAGACCAAGGGGTTCGTCAACTTCTTTGTTTCTGTCATTAAGTTAATCAAATGATAATGTTCTTGCTGTTCATTTTACTGCAGGGGGAGTTAATGGAAGGAAAATTAAACAGTGTGACATTGCACATTGGTCATGGGGGCTCAGAGGAAGAAGCTGTGAGATACTTGAGGAGCATGATTGAAAGAGACCGAAGAGAGCTACTAAGATTGGTGGTGCAGAGGGAGGGAAGCACGGTCGCAAGGGCTTGCAAGGATTTGTTTTGGAATATGAGCAAGATATTACATTTATTCTACATGAGAAATGACGGATTCTCATCATCTACTGAGATGGTTGGTGCCGTTGAAGCTGTCATTTATGAACCAATCTGTCCACCTTCCAGTGCAGAAATACTTGAAGAATGATTCAAAATCATTCAACTATGAAAAGCAGATTCAAGAAAATGATAATAATAGGATGATTTAGTACATCGAGCAGGTTCTTTTTTTTTCTCTGGTTTTGATACCATTGTAATAGAAAATAAAAGAAAGGGCAATGACCGGCATCCATGGGAGGCTGCATATATAACCTGGATATGTCAAGTTGAATGGCTTTAAGAAAATCAGACCTTGGTCATGGTGATGGAATATTTCTTTACTTAGAACTAAGTCATGCTGGGAAATTTTCATTAAATATCTATGAAAGAGTTCCATCTTCTCTACAATAACGCAAAGACTACATCCCATGCCACTTTCCTGCATGGAGTTGTGCATATATTAAACCTCTGTTTCTCTGAATTACTGCAAGGCACTGTTGAATCACTGCATATCCTTAACGTTTGAGAAATCGTTCCAAACCTGCTAGAGAAATCGGGCTTGCTCAGTCACTGGACAAAAATGAAAACCTCTCAAGTTTCTGGATATATCAACTGTGACAAGGTGTGGAAGTTGATATTAGTTGGTAACCGTTGTACATCTTCTCACTGCAATGCAAGAAAGAAGACAAGATTCAGCTATTTCCCTTACATTTGCAGTAAGTGGTTTTTCTTCCTCTGTGGCAAATTGCTATTTGAAAACCAGCCTAGCTAGGAGTGGCGCTGAAACTGAAACTTGCCACTTCCCTTGGATGATGATGACATTGCAGGTAGGACCATTTGGTCGGTTTTTATGGGGGGGGGGGGAAGCTCGGCTCAGCACAAATAACCCGATATTTCTCACTGGCCCTTTAACCTACGGACAGGTTGACAGGGGGAGTTTTTGGACTTGATTGGGCAACATGAGAAAGGAGGAAAAAATGGATGGCCTCATACAAGCATGAACCAGCAGGTTCAAGGCTGTAGATAACTTCTGGTCTTGGGCTGGTCTTTTGTAGGTTGCTTCACTCTCAGCTTTCTTAGGCGCATAAAGGAAAAGGATAATTAGTTCATCACGTTAGCATCTCCCATATGCCAACATTTCCCTTTCATTCCACCATCAGCTTCCATTAAGCTCCAACAGTACTATATGCCCCTCTTCTTTGCCCAAAAATGTACTTGCTATCTGCCCTCCACTCTTTCCTTTACTATCTACATCCTCCCTCTCACTTTCTCATTTCCTATCTTTGTCCCTTACTCCTCATGGAGAGAACTTACATCCCTCGCAGCAATAAGCTCCTACATTCTTCTCCTTCTTCTTCCCCCTCTGTGACTCCAACTATCATCCCCTTCCCCATGGAAAATGACAACAGTGATACAAGTAGCTCCGGTAGCTTCGACGTGATTGTCGTCTTGGCAGCCATGTTATGTGCTCTTGTTTGTGCTCTTGGTCTCAACTCCATGCTTCAGTGTGTGATCCGGTGTGCCAGGCAGATGGTCACCGAGCCGGTTGAATGGGTTCAATCTCTAAGGGAGAATGTAGGCCTCAAGAAGGAGGATGTTTGGGCACTACCAGTTGCCACTTACAACACATCTTCTTCTCCGGCCACGGCCACCGCCCCCACCTCCGGCTGTGCCATCTGCCTTGTGGACTTCTCTGATGGGGACCGCGTACGTGTGATGCCCGTATGTGACCATAGGTTCCATGTAACGTGCATTGATACATGGCTCCATTCCCACTCCTCCTGCCCGACCTGCCGGCAACGAATCTCTACTCATAACTTCCGTCCGCCGGTCGATCAACCGCTGGAGACTGTAACAACCCATTAATTTTCTGCTAGAAACTATGCATTTTATGTGTCTTTTTTGAGTACTCTGTCATTCCCCTATTTACTTCAAATTGTTCATCAACTCTAAGCATAAACTTGTTCAAGCATTGATATCAGCTTGTCATTAATTTCTCCATCTCACTCTCCTTCTCACCTTTACTTGTGAAAGCATTACTCATGTATCTACTTGTACATTCACGGCCTGCATTTTTCTGTTTCATCAAACTACCTAAGAATTCAGTCCCCCTTTGGATTCTGGTTGCTTTTGCATAATTTAAGTGGTTGCAGGATGCCTTCAAAAGATAAGTAGTGACATCAGAAGTGACATGAGGAGAGAACTAAAAGCATCTTCATGGGTGTTGGACTCTTCATCGCCCTTCCCAATGGGGACAAACAAGTGCTGTGGAAAAGGACGTTTCACTGTGATTGCAGCTTGAAACGCTTCTACTCTACAAAAGGACATGGAACTAGACGACTTCTACCCTCATAATCAATACTTTTGTTGAGTCCAGATAGGAGCATAACACAGTGGTGGAAGCAAATTTGAGAAAAGTAAGTCAAAATATTCTCAATTATTTATATTTGTCTCCAACATTGATGATAAATGCAGTTGGCAGTTTCTCTCTTTTCTAATTCTTTTGTTCCTCAACTTTCTAGCAAAAATGAATAATTTTCCTTTTCCCACTTGGCGATGGTCAGTAGTAATCTTGCTTTAAGTAACCCATTGTGCCGCTAAAGCTGGGAAAGTGAACTCGAATCAAGGTTTGCAAAAGCAGAGCTCTGAAAGGCGGGCGGGATTGCATTATATTGTGCATGCATGACTCAAATGTAGGGCATGATCAGACCACCTGTCTCTCTGCGTTTTACAACTTTTTTTTTTTTTTTTCTCCTTTTCATTGTTGAATGATTGAGTCTGCCTTTGAGCTTTTTTTACTTTTGATTATTTATAAGTCTGTTACTATCTGTATAAAATCAAGATTGGTCATTTGTTTGGGTTCTGAATTTCTGATTACCTGCCTGCAAGTAGAGCAGGAATTTCTTACAATGTGGAAACAAATCATGATTATTAATAAAGTATCCTAAAATACCATTACTTTCTACTATAGCATAAATAAAGTATCATTTAAAACAAGAGGGTTAAATTCCACATTCGTCTCTGGCCATAGCAAGTGATCCGAACCCAACTCTTTGGATTTCCAAATACTCTTTAAGGATATGAAAAAATGGTCTTAACAAACTTATAGGATATAATTTCACTCTTGCCAATCGATATTGGAAGAGCCGATAATCAGAGGAATCAGACAAAACTTACAACATCAGTTCCCCATACAGAGAATATTGTCATTACTTGCATCTACTTGAAGAATTAAGATCATCCTATTAAACGTAACTGCAGCAAATAACTTGAAACAAACGAATCATATACCAAGCAACAGAAACCTTTGACTGTAATCTCACTTTCACGACTGATGTATTTTACATAGAGACTATCTGGCTGGAGACCAACACGTTACGTAGAGCATCAACACTAGAAGCAAAGTGCACTACAGGTCTTACTTGTTCTTATCCTTACAATCACCGTCGCTTTCTTCTACCACCTCTTCTACCTCCTCATAATAGTCATCATCATCATCATCATCTTCTTCTTCTTCTTCCTCCTCTTCTGATTCTTCCTCAAAAAAACCAATCAGACCTTTCGAGTTCTGTTTCCTTAAGCGCTCCTGAATTCGGACCCTGATAGCAGTTCCCTGAAACAGAAAACAAATCAGAGGAAGAATTAAAACTCAAAAACCTAAACATGAAGAAAGGGGAGGCAGTCGTAACATGAAGAAGTTGTTTCATAAGATGAAGTTACCATCAAGTGGCAACCCTCTTCAAACTTCTCGAGGAAACCAGCAACCCAGCGATCAGCATTCTCCACCCATTCATCACGAAGCACACCAGCAGTTTTTGCAACAGTTTGCAACTGAAATGATCCCATGTGGCACGTTTTAAATCACAAATCATGTTTTGGGATTCCACATAAATCAGTAAAGAGCTTCACCTCCTACCTTTTCTTGTTGTTCCTTGACCTTGTCACGCAGTTTCTTCAATCCCATGTTCACTCTCAACCTCTTCTCCTGACAACAAATTAAGGACAAACAAAAAATCAGCTCCTGACGTTAACTGGCATTGTCCTCAGACCTTACCACAGAATGTTCACTGGAGCTACCAAAGCCAGAAAATAGGGGCAAATGAGACCCACCCTTTTTACAGTCTCAAGGATGCTTGATCCCATAATATTTACTGATGAGGACAAACATCATATACAACTTAATTTACTTAGTTCAGATCTTGGTTTCTTACATATACAACATATATGCAAAAATATGACAAAGAACAGTCATCTCAGAATGAATGACACAATATTCAAATAATATTCCAGTTAAATGTAACATTTACACATAAAGAAAGAAAAGTTTCAGCTTATTTCTAAATCACAGTACCTTTACATAGCTGACACCAAGTTCCTTG